>CM032464.1:100275-2500275 GCA_019059595.1 Marasmia exigua | reverse complement strand
ATGTTTACTAATGAACCTTTCATAGTTTTTGACTCCTCGCTATCCTACCGTATGAGAGAGCATGCTCGGACTCGAACACACGACCTCCCGTTTGCCGTTCCCGAGGCGCGCCTTTTTGTCTACTGAGCGTCGACTTTTCATCTTAGCATTTAATTCCTAATTGCATTCAAGCTGTCGCGTTTGAGCCCGGGGTACGCTTGGACCATGATTCAGGATTCGGGAAGTGTGGTAATTACAATGAAGCAACTGCCGTCTGACCTACGCAACCCTTAGACAGGAACAACTGGATCTAGTCGACTTGATCCTCTAGCACTACGGCGGGACATAGCTACCCTCAGCATTCTATACCGCATCTATCATGGGGAGTGCTCTGAAGAACTGTTTGATCTACTCCCTGCAGCCGAATTCTTACATCGAACCACTCGCAAGCGATTGTCATTCCCTCCTCATCATCTCGATGGATGACGGTCTAATACTGTGCGTTCTCCCGTAACTTTCTACCACGTACCTCAGTTCTGTGGAACGGTTTGGCTGCAGGAGTATTTCCGGACAGCTACGACTTAGGGACCGGAGATACCACGGCCTCGCAGAAAACCGGCGTGAAGTATCAGAGTGCTGTATTTCGCTGCGTGAGTGAGGGTAGAGGCCCAATCCGAGGAGAAGGGGGTTTAAAGGTTGGCAGCGCACTTGTGACTCCACTGGTGTCGCGGGTGTCTATGGGCGGCAGCAATCGCTTACCATCAGGCGATCCGTCTGAAAAAACCATAAACTAAAGTCCAATATTAGCCTCTGTTTCCGTTGAATACATGGATAAAACCTGATAACAGCTGAATAATGCATCCTCTTTAACGGTACGGTGCCTTGAAAACAAATTAGTAATGAGAGCCCGCTCTGACTACTCCCCCATAAATAAACATATCCTACTTTGGACATTGTTGTTTTTTCGTTTAACGTTTGTGTCCACTTTTTTGAGGGATAAAAGTTTCATTTCTATTTAAAGAAAATCGCCATCTTTTAAAGACACGCGAACACATTTTTCGTGATAGGTGACTGACAGTTTTGTCTGTTTGTAAACTTAGTTCATTGCGATACAGTTTTTGTGTATGACGCTCAGCTGCGTCCAAAGATTTCGCTTCGGAGTTCAGAGTACCTATGTCCCTATATGGTCCCTACCATGATCCAGGTTTTGCGAAGTCTCACAATTATAATGAAGCGATTGCCGTCTGACCTACGCAACCTTTACACAGGGGAACCAAACAGAATCGCAAGTCAAATACCAATTTCTGAAAACAAACACATATAAAAAAACAGAATAAATAATAAATTGAGACAACATCACATACATTATCCTGGTTTTCCCTTAAGGTGACGGGTAGGGCACACTAGCGACGCCAATCGATTAAAATTTTTAGCTACTAAAACGGATCTATTTTAAACAATTTCCGGGTTACAATCTCTCGGCAAACACCTATACTATTTATTTAATACTTATAGTTAACTGTTTGGTCTGCTTTTGCACTCGAATTTGGGATTATTGCCAAAAGTGGGCCGCTTTTGGCGTGAATCAATTTTTCGCGTACAAAAACGGACCCAACATTTGTGCATGGTTATTTAATAAATAGTATAAGTGTTTGCCGAGATGTTGTAACCCCGAAATTGTTTAAAATGAATCCGTTTTAGTAGTTAAAATCTAAAATCGATTGGCGTCGCTAGTGTGCCCTACCCGTCATTTTAATTTCCGAAACGAATGAGTTTCCTCTCGGGGTGATTTCTCTCAACGCTGTGTAAATGATCCTTAGTCATAGATCAGAAAAATTATATAGGTGCATGCTCGGATTTAAGCTTACATTCTCTCTTTTAGAAGGCTTATGATCATATTTACAGAGCTGTCATCGCTACTTGAGGCATTGTACAGTCGACTCCAAAAATATGTATACACTTTAGGACCTTGTCACAATACTTACCATAAGAAAGTAGAGGTCTACTTTCTTATATTATATATTGTGACAACGTCCTAAAGTGTATATATATTTTTGGAGTTGACTGTACATATTACAAAATACTTGACATATATAGACTTTCTCTTAATCCCGGGGGAAAAAGAAAAACATCGCACTTATATAGCGCAAACATTCACTAGTCATTTAACTGATGCAATTATATTCCAATTTGTATGCAAAGCCCTGCACGTGAGCGCCGCTCGTTTCGGGAAGCTGATATTTGCAAATTACGGACTTAAATGCATCAAATACTATAATGCAGTTTCAAAATGAGTAGTTCAAATACTAGTTCACTTAACAAGGGTTTTTTGTAGCCGTGCAACAGACGTTCTTGCCCTTGTTCAAATTCAAAAATTCAAGATTATTTATTCAATAACACACATGTCATACAGATAATTGTGGTTGGAGCTTCCTTTTAAGCAACATATTTGCTTGTGTATTAGGGAACTCCGCTCTTCTTTAAATTATTACATTGTTACCTATGTTTAAACTTTCCTTAATTTTAACAATATAACATTTATTTTTATTTTACTTTATTATAATTCAATTTTCATTTTTATTGTTAGTTCAGAAGTTAATCCTTCTCTTGTAACATGACAAAAATTTCATGCTTTGAACACTTATGTAAGTATGACTGCCTCGATGGCGCAGAAGGTAGTGCGTTGCACTTTGAAGCGACGGCTGCGCAAGAGAATCACTCTTTGACGCAAGTCTAAATTACTGTTTCAATTATGGTTCTATTATTGCCAAACTTCGAGTTATGTCCAATCAATGTATGTTCAAGTGTAAGCCATCTAGTTGCCAATCAAATAATAATTTTAAATGAACCTAAACTACTTCGTAGCTAAAAATACTTACCAAAATATAATTTGTACTACCAAAGTTTTCGGTAAGAAATTCTTAGTGACAGCCCGGAGTCTGGAAGTTGACGGTCTTGTACCCCCGTGCATTGGAAAGCACGTTAAGCCGTTGGTCCTGCACCCAATCCCTCTCCGGTCGTGTCATGCTGGTGTCCAATCGCAGTTTGAGGGTAAGGGAATAGAGAGTGTACTTGCGTTTTCGCACACACTTGAGCACAATAATATATCCTGCGTACGTGGCTGATCGGTAGATTGGCCGCCGTTATCGGTTGGAAGATTAAAGAGGAGTTAGTACATCTCTACATTTAGTCACCTACACCTTCACCTAAAATGAAATGACTTCGCTACTGGATCAAAAAACAGTCTTAAATAGAATAGGTATTTGTTTTCGAAACATTAAATACGAACTGAATAACCGAAGCAAGAAAATGTGGGTTTATTAAATTCCCACCGCATCGACGAAGTTCACAGAACGAACTAATTAAAGGCTGTGGTTGTGGCGACCACCCGCGCTCGCCCGGACAAACCGCTTCGCGTCCTAGACTGGGCAGTCTAGGACCAGGGCCGGTTCGAGGAAATTGGTACTTTATTTTATTTTTAACATCGCCTGATTTTGTCGAAGTTTAGGTACGACAGTGTGCTTGTCACCGATAGCGCTCGTCTGTAGACTGGGCAGTCTAGAAGTTATATAGGTATACATTTATTTATTCCTGTCCGTAGGTACTACTTAATTCGCCTACCTACATAGGTAGGCGAATTAAATTTGTAATACCAGACGAGAAAGTCGTGATAACGGATGTTTGAAAAACTAAAAAAGGAGTTCCCATGCGATGGTGTTACGAATGGAGTTTCCATAACCCTACCCTACGATGTAAGCGGCAATGGCGATATCATTTGTTTTTTATAATCCACATTTTAACTGTAGCTTCCCAATACATTTTGGACTGTATTTTGTACGTGCGAAAGAACATTAAGCTTTTTTCTAAAATGTCAGATATTAACAGTAGAAATAAACACAAGCTCGCGATTCCAAATCTGAAGCTCCAAAAGATTAATAGTTCATTTGTTGGTCAAAGTATTAAAATGTACAATAAGTTGCCACAAAATGTTATTGAGTTACCAACGCATAAATTTAAATCCCACGTGAAAACCTATTTAATGAGTAAAGGAATGATCCTGACATGATGATGATGACATCATCAGCAACCCACACTCGTCCACTGCTGGACATAGGTCTCCCCTAATGCACGCCACTGCTCCCGATCTGTCATTAGGGGGGAATGGACCATAACCCACCACGCTGGTCCAGTGCGGGTTGGTGGGTGGTTCACCAGGGCCCTTTTGTTGGTTAGCAGGACGCGCCACGGGCAGGAGAGGTTGAATTGGAACCCGAAAGATGTTATATGGGTCCCCTTACATCCCATAAAGTAGTAGAGTAAAGGATACTATATGTATATATATATAAACACAGATTTTTTTGAGGTAATTATCTACTCGTAAGTAAGTAAATTGGTTACAGTTCAGTTACACACACAAAATACTTCAAATCCTCCCTCTTTATGATATTACGAGTAGTAACAGTAAAGTACCGAAACTTAGTACCGCGACGAGCCGGCCCTGCCCACTCCTAAATACTAACGTTGCCTGTAATTCCTTTTGTTCCGGCAACGTTTGCATAATCATATTTGGAATTCTCTAGCATGTACAATAATAAATAACAACGCATTATGTAGTCCCAGTACGAAGCGTATGCGAGGTGAGCTCTGGACCGCTACAAATCAAAAATAAATAACGTCCCCTTTTTCATAACTACTTCCTCTGATGTAGCACAAGAATTTCCTTTCTACGGCTCGTTGCATAATACACTTGACTTTCTGAATAACGCAGATAATGGGCTATGGGAACAAATTTTTAAGTATGGTTTCAATATTTTTTTCCAATGCCTTTTACTATTTCAAGTAACTAATTTAAATATTTTTGTAAAATTGTAGGTAGTTATTTTTTAATTAATTTTCAAGCATTTTGAATTCGAAGCGTATTTGTGACGTCATAAATACGCTTAGTGTGTCACTCGCGCTTAGTGTGTGTACGCTTAGTGTTATGTCATTTTCCCCAATTAAGGGGAAATATTTCGTAAGAAAAAATAACATACTTCTAAAAATGCCTTTTGATCGGGGAAATTTTAAATCACTAACTGGTAACATAACGGTAAAGTCTTAGTTTTGGTGTCACTCTGCAAAGAACGTCAAACTAGCGCCATCTGTTACTTGGTCCGGGTGAATAAGTCATTGTGACATTGTTGTCACCACGAAGTTATACTAAATGTAATCTTCTGAATACAACACAACTAGCGCCATCTGTTACTTGGTTCAGGTGAATAAGTCACTGAGACATTGTTGTCACCTTTCTGAATACAACTGTCTGAATAGCTAACGTATCTAGGTCAAATGCTATTTTATTTTATATATGCTATTTTATTGAAAATATCCTTGATCTAGTTGTTTTAAATTTAAAAGATATTTAAATATGTTATAAAATACAAATGCCTCGAAACGGTTTTCGGATTGGAACCTGTTTAATTTTATTTCCCATACCCTAATTTGAGAAAATAGTAGGTACTTAACTAAGTCGAATTGAGGATGTGTAGGTGTAATATGTCTACTGGGACTTCTTAGAGTTATTGTCGCAAAACATACCTACATACGTTTAGAGATATATTTATTTATTTTAGACCCCAGGCTTCGACCGACAGTTTGGGACGCAGGACAAAACGCTAAGATGATGCCGTAGTTATGTAGTTAATTTTGCCGTACTTAATTTTGAACAACGCCAAGTTGCCCCCATTTTTTTATTTATTAAGGTGACGGGTAGGGCACACTATCGACGCCAATCGATTTAAATTTTTGAGCTACTAAACCGGATCTTTTTTAAACAATTTCAGGGTTACAACCTCTCGGCAAACACTTAAACTATTTATTAAATAACCATGCACAAATGTTGGATCCTACCCGTCACCTTAAGGCAACAGTCAAGTACAAAAAAAATACCTATGGTTATTTAGGTACCTATACATTACTATTAAAGTTGAGCCACTCCTGGGCAAGGACGAAGATTTTTATTCACCAAGGGCCGATCCCCCATCCGCCACACAAAGCGTCATCATACCAGTATTACCCATTTTTTATGCGATAGATAGATATTCTTTATTGCACAAAATACACAATTCAAGTACCTGACTGGCTGGTGGCTGACTAGCAGATGGATCACCTGATGCCAAGATTTTCGGGTCCAACGTCAAATCCGTACTGCTATATAGGTGAGAATCATGGAATGGTCACCAAAACCAACCCGCACTGACTACAGGTTTTTTTCAACCGCTGTCTTCGCCGAATTCTTGTTGTGTACTGGCCGGAGAAAATCTCAAACGAGCATCTGTTGGAACGCTGCAACGAGACCCCGATCGACCAGCAGATCAAACGCCGCAAGTGGAACTGGATTGGCCACACTCTCCGGAGGGACTCTGATCATATCCCTAAACAGACTCTGGATTGGAATCCCCAAGGGAAACGCAAACGTGGCCGTTCCAAACAAACTTGGCGACGTACTTTAGCAGACGAGGTGAAGACCACTGTGGACGCCCTCTGCCCCAGCTTCGGGACATAGGATAATAAGCTAAAAGATCCCGTAATACCAATGCCCTGCCAACCTTTTAACCCCTCTTCCTTCCGATTAGGCCTTCGGTCCTTCACTCGGCGAATCACAGCGCAATCGATGCTTTACGCCGGTTTTCTGTGACGCCGTGGTATTAGCAGAGAAATAGATAGATAGGAGTATTAGTCCGGTCGACCCACTCCATTTATGTCGAGGCTCTCCTGGAGTCATCTAAAATACCTGCTTCAAACTAAAATTTACCTTAATATACCTACCTACCAAGCCTATAAAATCTTCACAAGTTTCGCGAAGCAAACAAAAGGAAGAAACGAAAATGATCTCTGGTCGTTAAGTCGACTGTTTGGCACGCTTATCCCAATAATAAAACATGAATTAATTATCAACGGGCGTGAATCGAGGCTCTGGCCGCGGGAAGCTATCAACATTTCAAATGGATTCGAGGAGCAGACCGCAGCTAAAAGCAGTTGTGAGTAGTTATTTCGCAGTTCCAAGATTAATGGGATCACCGTCACTTCGGTTGAAGTTTTTAATCATTTGGAACGGGTCTTATATTGGCTTTGTTTACTTGTTAAGGCTGTTTTACATTTTAACAAATGGAGTGAATTTGTTATAATAATTATTTTAACAGCCTTTGCAGACAAGACGTTTCACCAGCAAATCATTTTGTTCTTTTTTCATTGTACGTATTACCTACAGTTAAATTACAGCCTACTCACAGGGTGTATCTATGAACATTAACATCCCTTTAACCAAGTGTTTTACCAGCCATTTACATCCACATATGACTTTTAGAAATTTGCATATATTTTTAAAACTTTTCATACAAAGTCGGTCGTGTAACTTAATCCTTTTGTAGGAGACTCGGAAAAATTTTGGACGAAAAGATGTACCTATACATCTTTTTGCAGGTAGGTATATAAGCTTGAAAAATCACAAATCTGTTTTTGTTTTGAAAGTGTTAATTAATTATTCATTTACTGTCTTATTTCTTTAGAAAACTGGTAGCGGCGTCACTTAGAAGTATCAAAAACAGTGACAAGAATTCGACACTTTCTCGTCGCCATCATCATCATCCGCCTACTGTCCACTACTGGACATAGGCCTCTCTAATGTTCGCCACTTCGACCGATGTTTGGCTACTCGCATCCAGCTCTGCCTCATAGTTTCGAAAGCTCATGGACTCTAATGATGTAGTCGCGAAAGACGCTGATTCGAAAAACATTTGCACTGCCTCGTACGCTCGTTTTCGTACCTAGGTTTCGTACCTCACCCCACGACTTCTCCCACTATGGACGATGAGGGAGAGTCCCAGGAGTTTTAGTCGGTATGCCTCTGGCCGGCTTCTCGTTAGGAGAAGCCGTCGCCAGAGGAGAGTCCAACATAACCCATCCGTTTACAGACGGATGGGGTATGCGTAACGCATTTCTCCTGGGTCACCAAAAAAGAAAAGTCGCTTAGATTGCAGTCGCAGTTTACATTTAAACTATATTTAAGAATTCCTTCAATATTTCCTTATTAGCTCTTTTGCTAAGTTTGTTGGGTCTCAAAACCTATAATCAGGAAATTACATTTACAAAATTATTAGAGAAGCTCGACGTCATCACTCAATGATAAGAGATATTATTTCAATTATAATTAATCATACACGTGTACAGATAATGGAATTATAATGGAATTATCTGTACACGTGTAATGTAATCTGATGCCTTTCTAAACAAAGGTATGTCACGATAAGATATCAATGTTCTGATTTTAAGAATAATACTATAAAAAAACAAAATTCTTCCAATAAAACATGCAGTTAAGAAATCAACACTTCAAATGAAAAAAAAGTAATATCTAAAAATATTTATTAAATACTATCTAATAATACATTCAGATTTAATAATTCGTTGTTCAGTTTCACCATTCTTTTTTTTTCCTATAAACGCACATCGGGCAAACTGTAATCAACAGTTGTATCACAGTCCAAATCTACAACTTCGTTTTTATTCAAGGACATTTCAAACGCATCAGGATTTTCTGTTAATTTATCAAAAAAGTAACTCGTATTCGCATTACAATTGAATGAATTGTTTGCTATGTTATCTAGATTTGATTTATCCGCCACAAAGTGAAAACTTTTTCTAGCAATAGGACTCCCTGTCGGCGTAGAACAATGATTGTTGTATATGTCACCAAGAACACTTTTCCTTAAGACAGATTTTCGGGGTGTAGAGATTTTATTTTTAAATACTAGTTTGACCAAATTATTGTTTACCTTTGCAGTTTTGATTTCAGCTGGCCTAGAGACAATCGTGTCTATGATGTCAGATAAATTAATCTCTTGGGCCTCATCTCCTGTATCTTCTAACAAACTTAAGTAATTGTTTTCTTTATTATTGTCCTTTTTAATATCATCGTCAACTTCAAAGGGATTTGAATTCATAAATTCCCGATAGTTATCTTCTCCAATAGATAATTTCCTAAAGCTACACCTCAAAGAATTGACCAACTTTTTATCTGACTTTCTTCGTTTGTTGGCTATAAAACTGTCGATTGTCTTTTGTTTCTTTGAATTAGATTTCAATTTTCTTTTCAGTTTATTGACACACACGCTTACATTGCCTTTATTAGTATTGAAATCTTTAGATAGATCTATATTTTTGAAAGACCCACTGATATTAGCAATTTCTGCATCAACGATCTTTTTAACTTTTTTAGTGTAATTTCGTTTCGGCTTATCGGGATTATCAACATCTTTCTTCTTTTTTGCTCTAGTTTTCTTTTCTTTGGGTGGTTTTTTGATTGACTCTTCGTAAGTTTCAACTACTTCTGGGTAGTATCTTGCCATCAGGTCTTGCCTTTCTATTGTAGTCCAAGGTGACAGGCGATCTTCGTCTTCTGTTAAAGAAATGATGACTTTTTTAAAAAACACCAACACCACACTTGTATCAAAATTTTAAAGAACTGTATTGATGTGAATGAGTCTCATTTAGTCACTAATAACATAAAATAGAGTATATTAATTTTAAGTTTGTATAAATAGCTAAAGTTTACCGTTAAACTGGTCATCGGGAATCAGCGCATCATACTCGCCAGCAATGTCACTCCATACAACTTCATAACTAGGCACGCCTGAAAGATACATTATTACATTTTTTTTATGCAAGCAGTCACGTAAAATGTTTAGTGGTTAAGGCGATACTCCGTCGAAATCAGCGACGCCAATTGATTTTAATGGATTGGCTGCGCTAGTTTCACCTTAATATGATAGCTAGATAAGTACGTACATCTCAATCTCATATCGACATCTTTGAGCTCATGTAAAATCAAGCAAATAGTAACAAACACAGAAACAAATTAACTAATGAATATACAGGAAATTATTGCAAAAAAGCAATTACATTTCACACACGACACAAAAGTTATGAATATATTTCTCACCTCTAGGATTCCTTTTTTTCTTTATCATCGTAGGTTTAAGAGATCTTCTAGGTACAGTCTCCTGAAGATGCCATCTGGTGAGCAACGGCAAAAACTTTTCCACGCAATACTTTTCGGACCAATCTAATTTCTGTTTCATTAATTTCTGCAAAAAGAAGATTACAAATTAAAAAAATAACAGCCAATATTTTACAATATAGAGGAATAGTAAATAACACACTTAAAAACTTCATCTCGTGTTCAGGCGGGACTCGTACCCACACCTTCCACAATCGGACGGATGAATGTTCTACCAATTAGACCACTGAGCGCATTACTAAGCCGACAAAATTTGTAAGTGCTTGATTTAACATGAGCTGTCTATAGTCTCATCAATATTGTAGGTATTTTTACAATATCCAATGGAACTGGAATGAGACTGCTGAATCAATAGTTGATATTTTTCCCCGAGTCCCGTCTAAACATGAGATGAAATTTTTAAGTGTGTTATTTACTTACGGCGACGGGTAGGGCACACTAACGACGCCAATCGATTTTAATTTTTAGCTACTAAATTTTTAACTAGTATTTTAAACAATTTCGGGGTTACAACCTCTTGGCAAACACTTACACTATTTATTAAATAGCCATGCACAAATGTTGGGTCCAACGCGTACGCGAAAAATTGATTCACGCCAAAAGCGGCCACTTTTGGCGTGAATAAATTTAATAAATAGTATAAGTGTTTGCCGAGAAGTTGTAACCCCGAAATTGTTTAAAATAGATCCGGTTTAGTAGCTAAAAAATAAAATCGATTGGCGTCGCTAGTGTGCCCTACCCGTCACCTTAAGAATAAGTTGCAAAAGATTGCTATAAAAATATCAACTATAGAGAAATAGATCTGCAAAATTAGACTATTTATTTTAGAAATAAGAAAGCCTACAACGAAACGGATTCCATGACCGAATCTTTATCGCCATTCCATTCACATGCCTTGTGCATCTCTTTTTTGAGATGCGACAGGTATTTTCCTGATCGTCACGGGACGGTTTAGTTTTAGGCCCTAAGGCCCCTTTTGTACCCCAACGGAATATTGTGAGGATATAAGACGGCCGATGGGGTAGCAAGGTCCTAAAGTAAAGTGGAAGCCGTTTCATGCTCCCACACTCGTCCACTCGGTGGACCGATGATCTGGTGAAGATCGCGGGAATCCATTGGATGCGGGCGGCACAGGAACGATCTGTGTGGAAATCATTGGGGGAGGCCTATGTCCGGCAGTGGACGTTTATTGGCCTAAATGATGATGATGGTAGCCCCAATGGAAGATCATTAATATTAAACACAACATTTCGACCGTGGAAGAGCCACGCTTCGGCATAAATGGGCCGGCTCGACCGGAGTGATACCACGGCCTCACAGAAAACAGGCGTGAAGCAGCACTGTGCTGTGTTTCGCTGCGTGAATGAGGGTACCGGAGGCCAAATCCGGGGGAAAGAGGGGTTTTTAAATGTCGGCAGCGCACTTGTGACTCCACTGGTGTCGCGGGTGTCCCTGGGCGGCGGCAATCGCTTACCATCAGGTGATCCGTCTGCTCGTTTGCCACCTATCACATAAAAAAAACATTGTTTAAACATTACCACAAATTGTATTAAACTGGGAACAGGATTCCTCAAGCTTTCGAGATCAATTTCTTCAGGCACCGTGTTCAGGAACTCGTTCATGATCTTAGGTTCAGGGAACGGCATCCCACAGGTCACGGCGCGGCTTCGAAGAGACAACTCACGTTTCACTTCGGCTAGTTTGGACCTAATAAAAGTAAACCATTTATTTTTATTTATTTGACAGGTAGCAGACGGATCGCTTGATGGTAAGCAATTGCCGCCGGCCATAGACACCCACAAGACATTTTCTGTGAGGCCGTGGTATCACTCCGGTAGAGCCGACCCATTCATGCCGAAGCATGGCTCTCCTATAATGCTAATTATATAAAACAAAGAATTATACATACGAGGGCGACACTGAAAGTTTTTAGAACTGGCCACTTATAAGACGATGATTAAAAAAATAAATTTAAATTTTGAAAATGGAACTCTTTGCTAATATTATTGTCTATGCATTTAATCTTTTTTTCCGATTTGGCGGCAAATTGAAAATAATCGAGAAAATTTCCGTGCAATGATTTTCTATGACTTTCGATGTCAAATAAGTCACCAAGAAAGTTATGATAGACTTCGATTGGCCTTTCACGATGAAGCTCCATTTTGTGCCACTGTTTACAATTGGTTTAATGAGTTTAAACGTGGTCGCACTAATCTCACCGATGATTTGGTTGAGGGACGGCCATGTACGGCGACTACCGAAGATAACATCAGTGTTGTGCGAGGTATGATAGAGGCCGACAAAAGAGTGATCTATCAGCAGATTCGGACAAGTTTAGGCATTGGTATGAGTCAAGTACACAAAATCATTCATGAACATTTAGGGGCCAGGAAGCTTTGTGCCCGGTGGATACCTCATAATTTGACCGAGGCCCAAATACTACGTCGTGTTGATTGGTGCCGCGAAATGGTTCAAAGATTTAACGGAGGTGACCCAAATGCTGTGTTTGACATACTAACTGCCCCTCTCCGATCGTGTCACACAGGTGTCATAGGATTATGAGGTTAAGGGAAAAGTAAGCGCACTCGTGTTTGCGCACACACTTGAGAACCCTTTAGAATATATCCTGCGTAGGTGACCGATCGTTGAGATTGGCCTCCGTAACCGTGCTGTATAGGTAAAGAAACGGTTCTTTAATATTTTCTTGTGGCACCTGCCACAAGACCCACATAGGGGGTGCTTGGCCAAGATAACCATAAATCGATAAATCCATAGAATCAATCGTAACAAGACAAAAAACCTAGTCTGCGCCCACAATTTGAAGCAACTCTAATGGAGCCGCTCGGCTCCAAACGTACCGCTCCGTAGTAGTCCATGCCTTAAATGAAACGCATCTCGCGAAAATTAATTTACTTTGACGATTTGTGCGGTTAATAAATAAATAAAAAAATAAAAATCATTTATTTCCAGATACATGGCCTATATAAAATGTTAGTAACAAACAACTTATCAAACTATGTTAGTAGTTTGCAGAGACAGAACAACATATAATCTAACCTTTGCAGACAGTAGGTCTGCAAAAACAGTCACATGTCGTTCTCACATGAACATCTCCACCTTCAGTCCCACGATTCACTGACCTGCACGTATCACGTGCAAGTCAGCAGCGTCCAACCTATCCGCAATCATCCTCAGGATCCTATTGCTGCTCCCCCTAATCCTACGCACTAGTGACAAAATCTTTTTGCGCATTATAGCATAGAAGTCATCAACTGCAGCATCAGCGAACATGCCTGAAGCACTACAGGAACGAGGGAAGGAGGGAGGGAGGGGTAAAGTTTTGTCATAATGATTCGGAAAAGCATAAGAAGTGTAATTACATCACTTTTCACAGGTAAGCAAAAGCACAGGTATTCAATATTTCATAGTATGTTGTGTTTTATAAGCTAAAAATACAAACGATTTATTAAAATGCCCAGTGTTGCCCGATAATGAAAATACTACGTACGTAGTACCAACTTGAAAAACCAAATTTGTGCTTCAAATTTTATATGGCTGTCACCACAGCAGTAAGAAAACTATCATGTTATAATTCTACACCCTCCGTATGCATGCGTTGCCGCAGATTGGTTCTTACTTGTGGCCCAGATCGTTGCATCCCTTATGCGTCGCGCAGACCGGACACCCGTTCTTGAGATGCGCGCGCCCCCCGTGCCCGCAGCGGTCGCAGCGGCCCGGCGCGGAGGCCCAGCGAGACAGCGAGTCGTACTTTTGTGGTTCGCTCACCCATGATATCAATCTGATAACGAAAAGAGTAGAGGTGTCCCAGGCGTCTGTTTAAATTAGCCGCCCAATTAGACGACTACGGCGTTCGTTAAACGTCCAATAAGATGCGTAGGCCACGACCACTATCAAGTGGTCGTAACTAAAATCACTCAACGTTT
Organism: Marasmia exigua; assembly: GCA_019059595.1. NCBI lineage: Eukaryota > Metazoa > Arthropoda > Insecta > Lepidoptera > Crambidae > Marasmia > Marasmia exigua. Next base: position 2,486,295 of record CM032464.1, on the reverse strand, counting down.
ATCATCTTGGCGTATTGGAAGTTAGCCCATTCGAAATGAATGATCAAAACTGAGCCAAGAGTTTCAAATTTATTTCCACTTTTCTCCACTGCAGCGCTAGTAGTCATCAATAAAAATATGGCGTCTGCAGCGAAAACAGCCGTGAATGTTATTGTGTTCAATTATCTCGTTTTTGTGAGCAATGATCAAAATAAGACTATTTTGATATAAACATGAAGTGCCAAATAATTTTACGAAAAGTTTGAGTCGAGTAATTTTAGTTCAAAAAACTATCGGCCTAGGCATCCAATTGAATGATGGTGACGACAAGCGTTCAGCTATCTGGTTAAATGTTGCGAACAACGACATGGCTAGTTGTTCTTCAGCCATATGCCGGCTTTTAACTAGGCGTCACATTGGATGGCTAATTTAACTAGATGGCTGTAACAGAACAATGGTAATTAAATAGATTCTAAGTCACACACATAAGAGCGTCATACGCGCTGGTAAGCATCTTTATTTGCCAAAAAAAATTGTAATGCTCCGCACCAAAATTCCACTCTAAAATTTTAGAAAATTTAAGTTTTTTCGCAGAATATGGTTTTAGCGATTTTTATTTACAAAATTAAATATAATAGTAAAAATTGTAAATATTATTATAATTGAAGTGCAATTAAGACCCTCACCGTCGACTTGCTATGCCCTTGCATGGCGTCGCATGTAAACCTACATCTAAATCTGTCTCGAATGTAACATCTCGAAATGTAATTTGACATGCAATAAATAAATAAATACCACAGGGCTTCAAATATTATGTAGGCTCTCAAAGGTCGATGTCCTTCCCGAAATAGCGTTCGAATGTTTACCGCATTGATTTTGAGAGCCCTAAAATTTCGTTTATAAGGTTATCGGAGCTGTGCTTGTCCAATTATTTTATCTTTCTATGGGTTATTCTATATGAAGTGGTAAAATTTAATTTTTTAAGTATATTTTCCAGTAGTTACAATTTTTACACACCTTGGGATAATTTCGTGATCAGAAACAGTGTGTATAAATGTAACTGCTGTAGTGATGGAAGACCCGCACGCTCCAACGCCGTAGTCGCAGCCGCAGAGCATCGCTAGCGCCACCATTTTGTTTCGACCAAAGCCTGAAATATACATAGAATATGTAATAATTTTGTTTTTCGTCACATGGTCCATAATCTGAATCTTTAGATTATGGACCATGTGACCAAAAACAAAATTTAAAAAACCTTACATATTGTAATTCCTACTTACCATTGGCTTGGTACATTTTGTCAGCGTCATAGCAGTCAACGGAGCCCTGCATTGCGCCACCTCCCGCTGAGCTCGACACGCTGAAGTTTCTGTACACCCGCCGCGCACCGTACGCAAAGCAGTCCGAATCTTGGGATACAACAGCATCCACCAACTATCCAAAAAAAACAAACTAAAACTCAAGAACGGTAAGACAGATTCGTCTGAAAATTGGTGGAGGGGTAGCTTAGAGCCAGAAGACTATTTGTCCCAAAAAATTTTAGGTTCATGTGGGATTAACAAAAACAAATACTACTCTAACAATGCCGTAGGCTACTAGATAATAAAAAAAAATGTTTTCTATTTAAAATAAATACAAACACCTTGAGCATTAAGCTGAGCACAGGTAGCTTCTGCTTCACCTCTTCCTTTAACACATCTCACTCCCATACACTTCAGCAGAGTTTCACACTGGAAATATCAACAATATTATTATAAAGTGCCACCAAGCGAAATATACTAGTATTTGCCTGCATGCCTGGTAGAATTCTAAGCAGGGAGCAGATATATGATTGAAGGTGCAGATGGAGACAAGGCCAAGATTATTTTTTTGTTATTGAGAGATGAAAATAAGATACTACACTATGTGTTCTGTTCAATATCAAAATACATGCATAGATTTTAGACTACACAGCAGTCCAATATATTGGAACATTCACCATGGTAGATGCAGTTGATACAAATTATCTGCATCGCTAGAGTTATGCTTATACTCACTACTGACTAGACTATCGGAGAGATGAACATTGTCAAATATATGTAGTACAAACAAACTGGGTCAAATTTCACATTCACACATATTTCTATAACTGTGTCTGCTGGAAAACTCTTTGATTTAACTTCCAAGTAAAAACAAGTTAAAATCTTTAAATAAGTAGATATTTTGACCAACTTTAGTAGCAAATAAGCAAAATAAAATGGCTTACAAACATTAGGGAGTTTGGACCATTCTGAAAATTAAACTTACTTCTTTTAACACATTTTTAAATCTCTTCCTGCCTACATCAGGACGCTTGTTACTTATTGCTGCATCAGACCGTGGTGCTGCACCACGGAACTGAATTGCATTACGAGCAGCCATCACATCTCGCTTGAGTTCAGGGGCATCGCCTTCCAATGCGAAAATAGGATTTATATCAGCAAGAATTAAGTAGATAGTCCTGAAGAAAAGATTCCTGAAAATGAATGACCCCATAAATATTGAAATATACCATATGCAGGTATTGTTTCTATTTATTAATGAACTAATTAAAGAAATCAAATGAACACAGTTCTATTAAAAAATAACAAGTCAAATGTACAAACTACTACTTACCTCAAATATAATTTTGGTTGAACATGATAATCCGCGACATTTTGACTGTCGCACACCCAACATGATAAGTCTACTGCAAGAGTTTCTCCTCGTATCTATGAAAAAGGTTACTTTGTTATTAGAGTCACATCATGTTATGAATATTATTTAATAAAACAATGCAAATCAAACCTCATGTAATGATTTTTTCTCACTGAACGGAGTTAAAACTGTCCACAAGCCTTTTATACCCATGGTGAATGATGATAATATGTAATTACTTTTATAATACGAAAATCAAATTAATAATTAAGGAATCGGATGTATCACCGATCAAAAAATATAATATATAGTTTCAGCAGAAAAAAGGTAATCGAGTCCAAGTTTCAAAAAACAAAGAGAATATAATCACTATGTACGCTTTCAAAAAATACAAAACAAACAAAAAACGGGTAACTATTTTTAGCTGTCAGTCAGACTGTCACCACAGATTAGTATTGACTGTCACTGTCACAGGTAATTAATAACGATCTGTTTATAAGGACAGACTGACAAAAACTGTTAAAATTAATAAGATTGATTAATCAAATCAATCGTGAAAATAAATGGAGGTGCCACTGCTGCTTATACTTCATATGGTAGCCCCATTGGCTTAGACAAAATTGTCTAAGCCCATTGGTAATATCAGGTAATATGAAACATGGGAAATCCGGTCCCCTAATCCCCTTCCCCGCATACAAATCGTACACCAAGAATAGTCCCGGAACAAAAATCAGGCCAGCCCTTTTTAACATTGCGTGTTGGAACGGGATGACATGAGTACTACGGTAATAACTTTAGATCGCGATATAATAAGGTGGCGGAAGTTTAAACTCAAAGTTAAATTGTTTGTCACGCACACATAAAGTCGATATACTTTATTGCACAAAAGCTTTAGAAGTCGTGTGACTTTTTTTCTCTCTCAAATTAAATTTTTCCGAAGTCCAAAGCTACAAATGAATGAATGAAACATTTTAAATTTAAAAATTTAAACTGTCATCTGTGCCTGTCATAAGTAATCTGTGCTATCATAGTCATCATTTTTTTTCTCTGTGGTCGGTCTGTGGTCATCCATCATGTCAAAATAATGTGTGTTTGTTTACTTTACTTTTATGTATTTTACTTCATCCATTCTGTGTTTTAAATAATTTTGCCCACCGTTTATAACTCCTTAGAGTCTTGCTTTATTATTTCATTTACTATATTATTTATTCATGTATACTAAGTACAATATTTTATAGAATAGTTCAAAATTTATTTCACGCGATGTTAAACTAATTTGCAAATATAATTTTAAGAGATAATGACCTCAACAGTGACGATAGGAATGGTTCTCTGTTTAAACAATTGTCGCGAGCGTTATCAAAGAACAATACGTATTCAGTAACGAGGGGCCGGGCCGAAGACGTAATACCTATCTCTGCTCACAAAAGATAACGCGCAAAACTACACTGATTTAATTATTTGGTTATACTGGAGCTGTTACCATGTCGTACTTAAGGCAGATAAACAGAATTAGGTAAGATAAACTCACGTTTCTTTTAAAATACTTATATAAATTTGTAGTAAAAAAAAGCTATTAGGGTGTATTTCAAATTCTATGACATTGCTTCGCTATTTTGTGTTTGTATTAAAGTGAATTTATCGTAAACCAATGTATTACATCATTAAGTTGTACATGCGTGTTCATTTATGCTTTTTTTTCAATACATTACCATTAAAAAAATTTACACAATTTTTTTAATAATTTCACCTAAATTAATCATGTGTTATTAAACTTTTTAACTTCTAAAAAGGAGCACTTTGTGTATGTGATATTGAGTAAAGTGACTATTTAAGCTTTTGTGCACATAACCTTAATCAATTTCGGACACCTATAATGAAAGAAGTCAGTCATCTACCATCATTCGCCCGCATAGTGTTAGTTATTGTTTATCCCACAGGAACCTTTAATTTTTTCAAGATGGAAAAGTATCCTATATCCTCTTTCCAATTGAAAAGTATCCTATATTGTCTCTTCTAAGCTCCTCTCAACTTATTTTCAGCTAAATTAATCCAGCCAATCTTGAGTTATTACTAGTGTAACTAACACAACTTTCTTTTATAAATATAGAAGATAACATGTCCACCACATTTAAAATTTTCCTTTCAGCAACAGTTTAAATCTTAAGTATGCAGCTCGTTTCGGCCATGCTCGGCAGTTCAAAGAGGAAGTGCAGCGGCAGCACATTAGCAAAGTGCTCATTGCCAACCGAGGAGAAATTGCTTGTCGGGTGATGCGTACAGCTAAGAAACTGGGCATTCGAACTGTAGCCGTTTACTCTGATGCTGATAAACATGCTATGCATGTTGAGATGGTAAGATTGAAATTGGAAAAACTAAACTTATTTCAACAACAAGATCTTTTTGAGTCTTTCATATACATATACATATATTTGATCAACTAGTCAAATTGATTTAATCAAGTCAATATTCTTTTATTTAAGAATTCTTGATCTTTGGACTGCGAGGTAAGATACCAAATGATAATGCAATTACAAACATTATGTAATATTACTCAGTACCTATATTTATTATGTGATTACCTTTTTACTTCCAGGCTGATGAAGCCTATCACATTGGGCCAGCACCATCAACACAGAGCTATTTGAATGCAGCAAAGATCCTTGAAGTTGCCAAAAAGTCGAATAGTCAAGCCATTCACCCTGGATATGGCTTCCTTTCGGAGAATGTTGAGTTCTGTGAGAAATGTGCTGATGAAGGTGTTATATTTATTGGGCCACCTACTAAGGCTATCAGAGATATGGGTATCAAAAGGTAAAGATGAAGTAGGTTTTGTCTGCTCACAAAAAAATCTACAAATATAAAAATTGTAATGTAATTTTCGAGACCAGATAATTCATTGTAAGAATTTTAATAATATAATCCTGTTAATTGTTATTTACTTTTTATTTCTTAAGGTGATGGGTAGGGCACACTAGCGACGTCACTCGATTTTAATGTTTAGCTACCAAAATCGGATCTATTTTAAACAATTTCGGGTAACAACCTCCCGGCAGTCACTTATACTATTGATTGAATTACCGTGCACAAATGTTGGGTCCGTTTTTGTACGCGAAAAATTGATTACCGCTAAAAGCGGCTACTTTTAGCGTGAATAAATTTTTCGCGTACGCGTTGGACCCAACATTTTTGCATGGTTATTTAATAAATAGTATAAGTGTTTGCCAAGAGGTTGTAACCCCGAAATTGTTCAAAATAGATCCGGTTTAGTAGCAAAAAATTAAAATCGATTGGCGTCGCTAGTGCGCACACCCCGTCACCTTAATTTTATCAATTTAAAATCAATCAATATTTTTAGTACATCAAAGGCTATTATGTCAAATGCTGGGGTACCAATAGTTAAAGGGTACCATGGAGATGGACAAAGTATCGAAAATTTGCAGACTGAAGCTCAAAAAATTGGATTCCCCCTCATGATAAAAGCAGTACGAGGTGGCGGTGGCAAGGTATCTTTGTCTTTATTTTTTCATATTGTAAAATAACTTTTTTTTATAGTGTAGGTGACAGGGTAATTACTTGTGGTGGAAAACCAAACAGTTGATTAGTCTATTCAATGTAAATAATTTGTATGTTATTTTAAGAAGCCACTTAAAACTTTCAGGGTATGAGGATAGCAATGACAGAAGCAGATTTTCTCCCTCAACTGGAATCCGCTAAAAGAGAATCGCTGAAATCTTTCGGAGATGACAACATGCTTCTTGAACAATACATCACAGATCCTCGGCATGTAGAAGTGCAGGTAAATAAGTCTTGCTGCTATGTTGTTAAGTTATGGTGAGTATCGCGAAATTAATTCAATTTCTTGTACTTACATACTTATTTTATATTTTTAGGTATTTGCTGACATGCATGGAAATGCTGTACATCTGTTTGAAAGAGATTGCTCAGTGCAAAGGAGACACCAAAAAATTATTGAAGAAGCACCAGCTGTAAGTATTTTTTAATTACAAGTTTTTCTTTAATATTCAATGTACATGATCATTTTTGTTTTGCAAGCTGATCAACAATCAGTTGGTATTGTTGTCTATACAAAATGGCAGTTGCAACAAAATGACGGATTAAATATTTTTATAAACCTACCCAAATAGGGATGGAATACAAGGGTTTTATTGTTTTTCTGTTAATTTTACTACTAGCTAGTTAACAAACAACCTCCAGCGAACTAATTGTGTGTGCAGAGAAGAATAACATTATCATTCTTTACTTTACCTTTGTCTCTCTAGCCTGGTATATCGGAAGAGACCCGGCAGGCGTTAGGAGCGGCAGCTGTCCGTGCGGCCCAAGCGGTGGGCTACGTGGGCGCTGGGACCGTGGAGTTCATCCTGCACAGGGTCACCCACGAGTTCCACTTCATGGAGATGAACACGCGGCTGCAGGTCGAGCATCCGATCACAGAGATGATTACTGGTGAATGTCGTGCCTTGTGTACAAATTATGTTTTTTGTCTAGAATTTGCAGTTTCATCTCCAGTTTAAAATCAAGGACTTGTTCAACGATTGCATTCCTTTAAAAACCAAAAAAAAAAGTGCATGAATGCTACAAATGTTTGAAATATATAAATCTAAACACCGTGGGAGAGCATCGCTTCGGCATGAATGGGACGTCTCGACCGGAGTGATACCACGGCCTCACAGAAAACCGGCATGAAGCAGCATAGTGCTGTGTTTCGCTGCGTGATTGAGGGTACCGGAGGCTCAATCCGGTGGAAAGGGGGGTTTAAAGGTCGGCAGCGCACTTGTGACTCCACTGGTGTCGCGGGTGTCCATACGTGTCGGCAATGGACAACATTTCATATTTTTAACATGTCCATATTGTTTTTTTATATGAAAGTAGACATAAAATGAACAGACCCATATTTTTTCTTTTTTCAAACTTTGACCATTTTCATGCATAAAATAATTATTGAAATTCTTTTTATTCTAAATAGACGTAAGCGCCAAATGACGTCATCGGACGGCTGAATACAGCGATATTCCTTTGCTTATCATTGTTTTAATAAAAAAAGGTACTACTGTCAAAGGTAAATAATACTAGTGTCAACATTGTCAACGTCATTCATACATTCAACGTTGACAAGTTGTCTTTTTTTTTTGACAGTTACATGTCATGGGTTTGGCATTTCGTAAATTTAAAACTATAATGTGCTAAGCAAAGAAATATTTTACATTCTGCCGTCCGATGACGTCATCTTACGTTTTTTAGTTTTTAATTTTTTTCTCAGTAAATAAGCAATATAAAAAATGAATAAATATATATTCGAGCAGCGGAAAAGTAAACAAAGAATTGGTATTTTTTGTTTCAGAGCTTAGCAATTTTGAAATGTTGTCCATTGCTTACCATCAGGTATTCCGTCTGCTCGTCTGCCACCTATCACATTAAAAAAAGTCCAGATAAAAATTTCCACAATTATAGTCCAATAATAGCCAGATGGAACATTGACCTGATTAACTATAGAAAAGACTAGCGGCCGCCCGCGACTTCGTCCGCGTGGAAAAGTAACTTTTTACCCCCCTTTCGACCCCTTACAACCCCCTTTTCGCAATAAAAAGTAGCCTATGTTCTTTCTCAGGGTCTAGATTATCTGTATACCAAATTTCATTTAAATCCGTTGAGTAGTTTTGGCGTGAAAGAGTAGCAGACAGACAGACAGACAGACAGACAGACAGACAGAGTTACTTTCGCATTTATAATATTAGTAAGGATATAACATTATGACATCCTTAGTAGAAGATAGATGAGGGTTATTATTGAATAACTTTACGCAATTTTCAAGTATTTTGAAAGTAAATTGAGGAACTGTTCACGAAACACGAAAGCGATTCTCACGTACGTTTCTAACGGATTTTTCTATCTCCGTTTTGTGGAACAGTTGGGCTGCAGCTGTATTTCCTGACGCTTATGACTAAGGGGTCTTCGAGAGACAAATTGACTCTTTTCTCAAAGGCTGTCAATACATCAGCGAATCTTCTAAATTAAACTAATAATGAGATCCATTAGAAATGTGCGAGTACAAGGCCTTTTTCTAGATGCTATATAACTTAAAATTAATAAATAAAATAAAATAAAAAGCCTTTTTATTCTAAACTTATTACATAGATATTTAAAATAGAGCACATGCAAGTTTTTATTATAATATGTCTCGAAGCTCAGGTTGCCTCTTGGCATAGGCCTCCTCATAGAAAAATGTTGTTCCATTGGGTCCTGTCCCTGGCCATCCTTCTCCAGTTGTGTCCAGCAAACTGAATTTGAGGTCATCTTCCCATCTAGTTCTTTGACGTTGTCTTCTTCGCTTTCCAACTCCGAGGTACCAATCGCTGACATTTTGCACCATTTCTCTTGTGGTCCACATATCATGTGACCTGTCCATCTCCACTTTTGCTTGTCTATTTTGGCAAGTAAATCAGTGACTTTGGTTTTTTCCCTTATTTTACTATGTCTCACTTACTGTTCATAATTTTCTAGGCACGGATTTGGTGGAATGGCAGCTTCGTGTAGCGGCCGGCGAGCCCCTCCCACTGACGCAAGAGGAGATAGTCCGCCGCGGGCACGCGGTGGAGTGCCGCATCTACGCGGAGGAACCTGGCGCGGGATTCCTCCCCCGCGCCGGCACGCTGCACCGCCTCACACAGCCGACCAAGGAAGAGAACGTGCGAGTAAGTTGAATGAGGGTATTCGCGTGTGAAAAATCCGCTAGATGGAGTACTATAGGAGTGAGGTCCATATACAATGTGATTAGTTATTTTTAAACGTGATCTTCAAAATGTCAATTTGACAAACTAAACAACCAATGCGGTTGATGTTCGACCTCAGTCCAACAGTACGCCATCTAGCGGATTATTCGCACGCGAAAACCCTCATTAAGTAACTCTTTGTGTTTATCTTAAGTACAGTATCAGCTTATATACTGTACTCCATACTCCATCATACAAATCAAATCGCTACTATGATAGGATTAGGATTAATCACTACGCTTGCCAAATGCGGATTGGTTGGATTGGATTCACAAACCCGAGCTATGTGGAAAAATTCGAAACTAGATTTTTGCTCGCCATGGGAATCGAACCCAAAACTCCGAGATCACGGCCCGATACTCAGACCACTAGACTAACAGGGCGTTTTATCTTTAAGAACGGGTCAAATGAAATCAGTAAGATTTACATCATACTGAACGAAAAAAGCGAAAAATAACAATTTATTGTGTACGTAGAGTGCTACATAACACTTTTAATATGTCACAGGAAAAGTTATTAGTAAAGGTATTATTTTTTATATGATTACGTACATACGTCATCCGACCGTGTACTGAGTACAAGCGTTATTCATCGTTCCTCGTAAAAAATATCTAAACTAGTTAAGAAAGTGTTTTTTCGGCCTAAAATTACTAAAAACGTCAACATAGAAGTCTTGTTTACATTGTGATCATACACTTTTTCTGGAACACGTCATATTTATTAGTGATTCTTCGAAAAAAACTCTAAAAGTAATAGGTTATCGCTGGTGATATTTTGTGATGGTGGTGACTGTGAAGTCAAACTCTCAATTCTACCCTTCCCGAGGAATCACAAACAGCTAGCTTTACAAATAGACTAGTGAAATTCATCAACTACTGTAACGATCTGCTTGGTGTATTGGCTAAACGTACGGTCCGTTCAACTTTTGCGATCCCAGAGGACAGCAGTTCAAACCCGAGCCGAGGCGCAACGCAAGAGTGAATTGTTGTTTATAAATTTATTGTTTACTAGCTGACCCGGCAAACGTTGTTTTGCCATATAAATAAAAGGGTTGATCGTAGAAGGGTGAAAATTGAGGATTGTATGTATTTTTGTATGTTGTATCATAAAAAAAGAGAAATTAAAAATTTTGTCTAAAAAATAAAAATAAAAATTTAGGGGTGGACTACCCCTAACATTTAGGGGGATGAAAAATAGATGTTGGCCGATTCTCATAGATACCGGATAAGCACAAAAAATTTCATCAAAATCGGTCAAGCCGTTTCGGAGGAGTATGGCAACGAAAACTGTGACACGAGAATTTTATATATTAGATTATATTTATTCTTGACTTGTTTGCTTTCAAATATGAAGTTTGAGTGTTGCAGTGGGCCGATAGAGGGCGCTACTAGTGGCTCGCTAGTGTGCATAAAATGTAAATGTTATTATCACCTACAATGTTTGGGATCTGTAGCGCCACTTAAAAAGGACATAAACAAAGAATTTAAATCGAAATGGATGTGTCCCAACTGTGCGCCAAAAACACTAAATCAAGACGAGTCCCCAATAAGAGGTGTTTGCCGAAAGCCAGGATCAGAGAATGTCACATTACTAAGAGGATCCCGAAAGGTGGCAGATTTGTCGCTTCCTGCTGCTGATCCAGAGTCACCATTAACTCTGAATTCAGTCAGAGACATCCTGGCATCAGAACTTGTGAAAATGCGCCGAGAGTTCGAAGCGACTATGACAAATATTATAGCGAAGGAATTGAAACCTTTAAAGGATGAAGTCACCGAGATTAAGAAGTCTTTGACTTTTTTGAATAGCCAGCACGAAGATCTCCAAAAAAGAATTAATATTGTTGAGGATAAGATTAAACCCTTAGTGAGCCAATCGTCGGATATAGGAGAGGTAAAGGCGTCTATAACTAATCTAGAAAGCGATAGAAACAAACAGGAACAGTGGGCTAGGCGATCAAACGTCGAAATTTTTGGAGTCCCAGAGAAAAAAGGCGAAAATTTAATAAAGATACTGGAGACCATAGGGAGAGTCGCAAGCTGTCCGATTAATACAGATATGGATATAGATTTTGTAACACGAGTTGCACCGAAGAGCAACGATAATAGAAAACCGAAACCTATCGTTGTACGGTTTCTGGCTCGTCATAAGAAAGATAACTTCCTTGCGTCGATCCGAAAAATTAAACTTAAGGTAAAAGATATCGGTTTTTTAGGCGATGGTCCTGTGTACATAAATGACCATCTTACAAGCGCAAATAAGGCGTTGTTGCAGCGCGCTAAGGTTTTGTGTACCTAAAGAAAAAGATTTCATGTATGTTTGGGTAAAGAACTGTTCAATTTTGGCTCGTCGCTCCGACACGGCCCCTGTAATTCTTATAACGTCTCACGCTGATTTATGTAAAATAAAATGATTTTTATGTTGTCTGTATTGTGTTAATGTGAACATGTCTATATTTCCAGTTTTCAACTTCCGTAAGCTAGCAGAGGGCATACTTGTAATCATCTCTATTTGTGTGATTTTATTATACATTGCTGTTTATTGTAATATAATGATCGTTCCTATACGACTATTTTGTAAAATGTGTATGTTATATTGCATTATCGTTAAATATGGCGTACATTAAGAATTTATCCGTCTATTATCAAAATGTGCGCGGTTTACGGTCAAAAACGAACGTCTTCTTTCGTAATCTAATGCAGGTTGAGTTTGATGTCATTTGCTTGTCTGAAACCTGGCTTCTGCCTGGCATTTATGATGCAGAGTTGTTTGATAGCCGGTACAACGTGTACAGATGTGATCGCGATTATGAGTCCCGCGGTGATAGCCTTGGTGGCGGTGTTTTGATCGCGGTACGTCGCGAACTGTCAGTTAGATCTTATAATAGTATGTGCATGCCAAACGCCGCTGCTGAGGTTGTTGAAGTGGCACTCGATTGCAATCTGCGTACAGGCACTAGGCTTATACGTATTTATAATGCATATTTTCCTCATTGTCATTCTCACGCCGAATGTTTATGTAGCTTTTTTGATTCCCTGTCCGATACTTATCTGGGCAACCCGGATGACTACTATGTGATTACGGGTGATTTTAATATATCAGCCGCACAATGGGTCACGGCTGGCCCAATGGTAAACATTGCAAATCCAGATCATACTGATGATTTGATACAGGCTCTCAACGGTTTTCTGCAATTCACTGATTTTAAACAATATAATGGCGTTCACAATGCCAATAGTAGATGTCTTGACCTTGTTATGGGTAACAATGAGTGTTTTGTCGAACGTTGTTTGGATCCTCTCGTTGCGGAAGACGCTCACCACCCAGCTCTGCGTATAGAAGTGCGTGCCTCGTATCTTCGGACGTTGAAATCTTCGCCCCGTATTGTGCGATTGTTTCACAAGGCCAATTATGACACTATTAATGAAGTCTTGTCAAGCCACGACTGGTTTAGTCTTTTGAACGATGAAGACATTAACCTAGCAGTAGCAAAATTTTACAAAATCTTAAATGTTATCATTGAAGACTATGTCCCGGCAAAGACCGTACACGATAATTCACGTTACCCTCCGTGGTACTCAAAAAGTCTTATCAAAATTATAAAAGAAAAAAAGAAATTCCACAAAAAATGGAAAATTTATGGGGGAAAACGTGAATACGATACATTTGTTTTGCTTCGAGAAAGACAAAAGAAGATGCAGCGCGAGTGTTACGAAATATACATCAGGAAGGCAGAAAATAGAATAAGGTTTAATAGCAAATCTTTCTGGACCTTCGTTAAGTCAAAAAGATCTGTACCAGATCTACCAGATACAATGTTTCTGAATGACAGTATTTCGAGCGATGGTCATCAGATTTGTGATCTATTCAATAATTTTTTCCACTCTGTTTTTGAATCAGACAAAATTGTGACTTCGCCGGCGACTGAATGCACTGGTTTGGTCTCATTGGGTTCAGTGGATTTTTCTGTTGGTTGTGTTAATAAATACCTACGAAAAATAGATACAAACAAGGGCGCAGGGCCAGACGGAATACCCCCCGTATTTTTAAGAATGTGCCATGACTCTATTGCGCTACCTCTGTACCTCTTATTTCATAAGTCACTTCATTCTGGAATCATGCCTCAAGTCTGGAAGCAGAGCCATGTCGTGCCTATTTTTAAGTCAGGAGACCGGCACGATGTGCAAAACTATACAATACCCAAACTTTTTGAGAAGATTGTTTACGAATGTATTTTCCCAATTCTTAGACCTATCATCATAAATGAACAGCACGGTTTCGTCAATAAAAAATCGACGGAAACAAATCTGTGTGAACTGGTGCATCGCGTGGTGCGGTCAATGGACTGTGGATCGCAGATGGATGTCGTGTATACCGACTATTCTAAAGCGTTCGACAAAATTTCTCATTCACTACTTGTTCGCAAACTGGAAGAGGTCGGGATACACGGTGATCTGCTGCGTTGGTTGGAATCTTACCTTAGAGAGAGAAGTCAGGCCGTAACGGTTAAGGGTTTTTCTTCTTCGTTTGTCCCTGTCACCTCTGGTGTTCCCCAGGGGTCACATCTCGGTCCATTGCTATTCAATTTATTTATAAATGACATTATCAGAATTTTCAGCAACAGCCATGTTCTACTTTACGCTGATGATATGAAGATATTTAGGACAGTAAACTCACTCAACGATTGTCAGTTGTTGCAAAATGATCTTAACAGTTTGGCTACTTATTGTAAGAATAATCATTTACATCTCAATATAAAAAAATGTAATATTATTACATTTACTAGGAAAACAAAACCTATAAATTATGATTACCTCATAGATAACGAAAATTTAAAACGTACTATGGCTGTTAGAGACTTAGGGGTTCTACTTGATAGCAAGCTAACTTTTAGCACTCATATTGCCCATATCACCTCTAAAGCCTTTCGCATGTTGGGTTTCGTGCTGAGAACTGCTAAGGAATTTAAGTATTCAGACACTCTGATTCTTCTTTACAATTCACTAGTGAGACCAAACTTGGAATATGCGTCGGTCGTGTGGAATCCTGTTTATGCCATATACATAGATTATATTGAAAGAACTCAACGAAAATTCTTAAAACACTTAGAAAAAAGATTTGGAATCTCTTCTGCAGTTAATAGCGATAAAGTCATTATGACTATGGAGCAGCGTCGTATGGAAAGAGATCAGATATTATTGTATAAAATTCTAAGAAATCATATTGATTCCCCTTTTCTTTTACAAAGTATTAAATTTAAATGCCCTCGGACAAGTGCTAGAAAACGTGATTTATTTTATTTACCTATTTGTAAAAGAAATTATGCACAAAATACTTTTTTGAACAGATCATGTAAAAATTATAATGCAAAATTTGGCAAAATAGACATGTTCAGGCACTCGATTTGTGCTTACAAACAGGAGATTAGACTTGTTCTATTAGAGTCCTAAATTTTGTCGAGGTATTTGATTGCTTTATTAGTAGTATTGTATTATTTGATTGATTTGGTTACTTACCTACTTGTCAAATGAGTTTTACTTTGCTTGCCTCATATTTTGTGCTGTACATGTACTTATGCTCAGTTTATGTTTTAATTCTGAACTGTGGAAACTTTACTGATTTCTGTGTTATTTGTATTTGTTTTAACTTAAAGCCAAATGTAATTGTATGTTTCCCAAATAAATAAATAAATAAATAAATGATAGGTGGCAGACGAGCAGACGAATCACCTGATGGTAAGCGATTACCGCCGCCCATGGACACCCGCGACACCACTGGAATCACTAGTGCGCTGCCAACCTTTAAACCCCCTTTCCCCCTGAATTGGGCCTCCGGTACTAGAACTCACGCAGCGAAACTCATGCCGAAGCGTAGCTCTCCCACGGTTTATATAAGTATTTTGCTTTGCGTTAAGACTTTTTGGCTTTGATCATACATATGTATCAATGTTTTTTGGTCTAAATTGTTTGGGATTTGGCGCTGACTGCTATTAGGTACTCTCTTATTGTGAGTTAACGGGGGCTATCGCGTGTTATATGTATCCGCTAGATGTCGTGCCTGTGTACCGAGGTCCAACTTCAACTTCATTGTTTGATTTATTTGTTAATTGACAATTTGACATATTACGTCTAAATATATCCAATCACCTTGTAGATGGACCTGAGGCCTATATTACTCCATCTTGCAGATTTTTCCAACGCGATAACCCCCATTGACCTTGTCAGAAATTCATGATTTTATTCAATAGGTTCAGTATTAAACTACTTATACCAATGTTTCGTTCTCTTTTTTTTACTGTTGTATGAAGAAAATGTAACCTCCTTATACCACCAATAAATAAATTTTAGGTGGAGACAGGAGTTCGGGAAGGGCAAGAGGTTTCGGTTCACTACGACCCAATGATCGCCAAACTGGTGGTGTGGGGGCGCGAGCGCAACGAAGCCTTGGCCAAGACGAGGGCGAAGCTCTCTGAATACCAAGTAAGTTTCAATAACGCATCAAACAGCCGAATCATAGATTTGTGTCATTTTAAGTGTTGGTCATTTTACCAACAAGACGATGTCTTGGTATGAGTTCAAAAGTTGCATGTCAGATTCGTTTCTAATAATTGTAATTTTTAGTCAAATTCTATGAAAATGAATTCAGCACACATATCAAAATTAAATTCAGAAGGGAACAGGGGCGGATCGTGAGCTTGTGGCGCCCTGGGCTGAAATACAAGTCGCCGAGGGACCCCTCTCCCCGTCGTCATAGGCCCTTTGTATCCACGGGGCCCTAGGCTTCAGCCTAAAAATACCTTATTGGTAGATCCGCCTAAATCGCTGTAAGCTATCACAGTAGCGTAAGTGAAGGGGGTAGGAGGGTGCTCAAAATCTAGGCTTCATTCAAGGGATGGGGGGCGGGAGTTGTTCGAGGAGGAGGGCGGCAAAATAGTCGTCTTCCGCCCCGGGCGGCAGGTTTAATCAGTTCTCGATTTTATTAAAACGGTATTTGACTAGGTTTTTTTTTGTATTTTTGTAATCAAAGACCTCTCAATGATAGAAACATCGTTGAAAGAATTACTTAATTCTCGTTTAAACTATCTGAGATATCACAATTTGAAAATCACATTATTTTGGGCAAACCCAAAACGCTCCATACAAATGGCTACTGAGATGTGACGTCACAAACAAGTTTTTTTTTTTCATTTCATTTGAATTTTGTATGGTAACTATAACAATTGTTTCGTTTATGTCATTGGTTCTACTATAATAGTTGGTGCAAATGTATGGGTTATTCAATGGTATAATTATATTTTAATAATTTCATACTTTAAAAATTGGCTTACCCATGAATCTCTGAATGACCATAAAACCGGCTAGACGTTATATTTTTAATTGAGAATGTTTGCTGTTAGCACATATTGACCTATATTTTGATAAAATATTTATGATTTGTAAAATCTCGAGCTTAGTCAAATACCCTATTCTGCTGAGCTAATAATAGTAATTAAAATAACCGATGTAACAAATTATTCACTCCAGGTAGCCGGGTTAGAAACGAACGTAAACTTCCTATTGACGCTGAGCGGTGCCAAGGCCTTCGTGGAGGGCGACGTGCACACCGCGTTCATTCCTCAGCACGAAGCGGAACTATTCCCGAGGATGAGCGATGCTGCTAAGGAGGAAAAGGCGATACAGGCTGCTTTAGGATACGTAAGTAAATATGTTATCACTAGATGTCTAGATGATACCAGTGCATGGATGGAAAACAAGCGGCTGCTTGTGTATAGCACTGTCTTCAGAACATTACTTTAGGCATTTAGTATTAATCTCACACTAAGGCTGATCACTCTTTTATATTAAGTGGGGTTCAATGAATAGTGTTATCAGAGAGAAAAGGGCTAGCGCGGCGAGCGCGGTACGGTCCAATCCAGTCCAATAAAGTTTCCATTCATTCATTTTCATTCATTCAATCCCGTCTTTCCGACTGCGATAGCGCTGAGATGGCCACCCCATGGTTTTGGTTAGGGTTAAAATCCCACACGCCACTTTGTTCCTCATATGTAACAAGGTGGTCGCCATGATGGTTTCCCCTGGGAAAAAAATATTATCAGGGAGTCTGGAGAAGAAGTAATATTTCAACGATATCTATCATAGCTTGTAAATAACAAAAAATACCAGTTCTCACAATCTCTTCATGATCCATAGCCAAAATCTCTTCCCCTACACCCTCCGCCCTCATCATGTAATAGACGCTGCTAAGTGCAAATTTGATCTAAATATTTTGATGTGGTTTTTCTAATTTACCGAATAATTACTTTCTATTTTAGGTGCTCCAGACACAAAGGGAGAATATTATAAACGATGGTTGGAAAGGAATTTCTGTGGACCAAACGGGATGGAGGCCTAACTACCAACTAAAAAAGACAATACCGCTGCGATTTGACGAAAAAGGTAATTTATTTAATACGCCTTATTTTTTTATACATTACAAAAATAGAACTTGATATAATAATAAAAAAGTGTTACTATTCACAAAACCAGCATGTAATACTTACTTTTTTCTGTAATCTGGTATTAGTAGATAAGAAACATACGTACAACCTGTGTGGATAAAGAATGGGTTCAGAAATGGCGGCGCATCTATTCACTTCTCGCTCGCACACTATTTGCGTCTATACTCGCACCCCACGAGTACATGAAAATTTAAACAGGCATAACTCACAAAATGTTGTTGTGAGATACACCATCTTTTTTTTACATTTATTAAATAAATTAATCAATAATATACCTATATATCACAATACCACATACATTGATCTGACTCCGAGATAGGTAGCTCAAGCACCTGTGTTACGGATATCAGAACCAACAGCGGAATTAAAAATATATACATATGTCGGAGAACATCCAACATTACGTTACGAAGACTGTTTGTTTTTTTTTTTAAATCTAAACGTCCAAGTGACAGTTCAATTTTTAATTTTAATTCGTAATCGATTGTAAAGATGGCGTGGTTGTCGATACTTTAATTTTATTAGAATGGCAACGCTGGCTTGTCATTTTCGCCGGAAGTCAGTTTAGTTTCTTTTTTTAAATGTCAGTTTTGATTATTTAAAAGGCCGAGTTGCCGCCATCGGAGGCATTCTGTTACCGATCGCCGAGGAGTAAAGATATCCGAAGACATCACGCTCATCTCGATATATTTTCGTGTGATTTGAAAGACAACGGAATAAATCCACATTGGTCTACACGCCTGCATTATTATTTCGAAGAAATTCCTCGTAATGGACGAGCAATCGAGCTTCGTAAACACCCCTTCTGATGACCCGCCGTTATCAGAAGTGGGATGTAACCGACCAAGTGGACGAAGTGACGACATGGAGGAAAAGTGGCGATTGTTGCTGGAGCAACAAAATCAAAATTTTCTCGCCCTAATCCACGCTATGAAAGCACCATCGTCAAGCCATGTGGTGCACCTGCCGGAATTCGATCCTGACAAAGTGAATATGGATGCGCGTGCTTGGTTATCGACTGCAACGATGTGTATGGCTGATAACCCGCTAAATGGAGCACCGCTGATGATTGCACTGAGTAAGTCTTTGAAGGGCCAGGCTTCGATTTGGCTATCGCAAATATCCTACCCTGGCATGGAATGGAAGGATTTTCAAGAGGCTTTTACTGCGCGTTACGATACACCTGAGACGTCCGCCGCTACCCTGCTGCATCTGTGGAACAGTAAGCCAAAAGATAACGAGTGCCTAGCCTCTTATGCCGCTTCCCAGATGAATGTGCTACTGTCGCGCTGGAAGAATATGGACCTTGAGCAAATTGCTGTTTCTACTGTGGTTGCACACCTTGCTCAAATTGAACCACGAGCAAACCGCCTTGCTTTTACGACTGAGATCGCCACGCGTGCCAAGCTGCAACAAGAATTAAAGGCGTTGTCTTACCTTAAGAGGAAAGCAACCCCTGTTATGAATCATGGAAATGGACCTCCTGATGCGAAGCGCAAGTTCACATCATCGCCTACATATGTGAAGTGCGCTCATTGTGGAAGACATGGGCATCACATTTCTGTCTGCCGATTTAAGAAGGACAACCAGAGAAAGGATTACCATCACTCGAAGCCGACGTCAGGACAATCAAGCGCTCCTGCTGCGAAGTCCAATGAAGCAAACACAGCAGTGACCTGTTTCAACTGTGGTGTCAAGGGCCACTTCTCATCAAGATGCCCGCAACCAAAGAAGATTAATGGTGGCAAACCTGGTTCCCTGCCTGCTAGCAACGGTAGCGAGCGACGTGTGGATGCCTGCACTATTGAAGCCCCTACTGGTGTTATGCAGCATCATGGTGAGTTCTTTTCATTTTGTTATGACTCTGGAGCCGAGTGCTCTCTTATAAAGGAGACAATATCGTCAAAAATTCATGGAAAGCGAGTAAATAACACTGTAAGAATGACTGGCATTGGTGATAGCAGTGTTTATAGTACTGTCCAGATTTTAGCCACGGTTCAGATTGACGATATTGCTTTGGAAATTCTTTTTCATGTTCTCCCGAACAAATACCTACGTCACAATGTTATGATTGGTTATGATGTTTTACTTCAAGGTGTTGACATTTTTATTTCTTCAAAGAAACTCCATTTTACTAAGACTCTGACAGTAAATGCTTGTGCTACTTCTACCCCTGCTGTGGTTGATTTTACCGATGTAGATACTGATGTACCTATTGAATCTAAGCCTAAACTTCTAAACCTGTTGAACGAATTCAAAGATTACTTCGTTTCTGGTACACCTTCAGGTCATGCTAACGTAGATCCGATAGAGATTCGACTGTTAGATGCTAATAAGACCGTGTATCGTAGGCCGTATAGATTGAGTCCACAGGAACGTGAAGTTGTTAGGGAAAAGGTTGATGAGTTGCTTGCAGCCGAAGTCATACGGCCAAGCACATCGCCTTTTGCAAGTCCTATTCTTCTTGTGAAGAAAAAGGATGGATCGGACCGTATGTGTGTGGACTTCAGAGAACTCAACGCAAATACAGTGCCGGATCGCTATCCTTTGCCTCTGATAGCTGATCAAATAGACCGTCTGCATGGTTGCCACTACTTCACAACACTTGACATGGCCAGTGGATTTCATCAGCTGCCGATCCATGCGGACTCCATTGAAAAGACAGCATTTGTAACTCCGGAGGGTCATTTTGAATATCTTAAAATGCCCTTTGGTCTACGGAACGCGCCTGCGGCTTTTCAACGAGCAGTCAATAAAGCGTTAGGATCTCTGGCTAACACTTATGCCGTCGTCTATATGGATGACATCCTTATCATTGGTAACTCTGATATTGATGAGACCTTAGAGAGGATCCGCTTCTGTTTTGTGCGTACTTACCGAGGCTGGCTTTTCCTTCAACTTGAAAAAGTGTTCCTTTATGAAAGAGAGAGTAGAGTATTTGGGCTATGAGGTCAGCAAGGGTGAAATTCGTCCCAATCCCAAGAAGGTCGAAGCTCTTACTCGATTACCTCCTCCAGAAACAGTCACTCAGTTGAGGCAGTTTATTGGGCTAGCTTCGTATTTCAGGCAGTTTGTCCCTAAGTTTGCTCAAGTCATGGCCCCTCTTCATGCACTTACTTCTCCTGGTAAAGGAAATATCGACTGGAAGCCGGAACATGAAGAGATTAGGCAACAAGTTATTTCGGTATTGACTAATGAGCCTGTTTTAGTTATCTTTGATCCTGATAGTCCGGTTGAACTGCATACGGATGCGTCGTCGATTGGGTATGGCGGAATTTTAATCCAAAATAAGAATGGTAGGAACCATGTTGTAGGGTACTACAGTAAACGAACCACACCCGCTGAGGCAAAATACCACTCTTACGAGCTGGAAACCCTAGCGGTTGTAAATTCGATTAAGCATTTCCGTCATTACTTGCATGGAAACAAGTTTGTTGTCGTAACAGATTGCAACTCATTGAAGTCTTCGCACCGAAAAGCAGATCTCACACCTCGTGTGCATCGGTGGTGGGCTTTTCTGCAAGCCTTCGATTTTGAGATAGTTTTTAGGGATGGAAAAAGGATGTGTCATGCGGATTTCTTGTCTCGAAATCCCTTACCTGTAGACTCCGTTGCTAGGGTTCAACAGATGCGGATTGATATTGTCAACTTGCCGGAGCACTGGTTACAAGCTGAGCAGCAGCGTGATCCCGAAATCTTAAAGTTGATTGATGATCACAAAGAACATCGCATGAACGAGGATCTCGCTAGGACATATGAGGTTCGGAAGGGTGTTCTTCATAGGAAAGTGCAGCGGAAAAACAGGTCTCGATGGTTGCCGATTGTGCCTAGGGCTCTTCGCTGGTCACTCGTGAATTCTGTACACGAGTCTTTGATGCATGTAGGCTGGGAAAAAACGCTTGAGAAGATTTTCGACATGTACTGGTTCGAGCACATGTCCAAATTTGTACGCAAGTTCGTAGACAATTGCGTCACATGTAAGATCTCAAAATCTTCGTCAGGGAAGGTTCAGGCTGAAATGCATCCGATACCTAAGACCCCAATACCTTGGCACACATTGCATATCGATGCTACTGGGAAGTTGAGTGGCAAGAATGACAAGAAGGAATACGTTTTCGTATTGATCGACGCATTCACCAAGTTTGTCCTGCTACATCACACCCTGCGCATCGATACTGCAAGCAGCATTCAAGCGCTGAAAAGAAGCATCTCCTTATTTGGAGCCCCTAAGCGTCTTATTGCCGATCAGGGACGGTGTTTTGCCAGCGCAGACTTTAAGGAGTTTTGTCAGTCCCATGAGATCAACTTGCACCTCATTGCCACCGGTAGTTCTCGTGCAAACGGTCAGGTCGAGAGGGTCATGAGCACACTGAAAAGTATGCTAACGGCCGTTGAGTCCAACAAAGAGCGGTCATGGCAGGATGCTCTTCCTGACGTTCAGCTGGCATTGAACTGTACCATGAACAGGGTTACTAAGTCGAGTCCCCTCGAACTTCTTGTAGGCAAAGTTGCTAGGCCATTAGATCTTCCTTTTGCTGACGACGATGAGCCTGTCATTGATATCGACGCGGTACGAGAGCAAGCCGTTGCTAATATGGAGAAAAACTCTACCTATGATAAGTCTCGTTTTGACAGCACAAAGGCGAAAGTTCAAAACTTTACTGTAGGTGATTTTGTTCTTTTGCAGAATGAGGAGAGGAACCAGACAAAATTAGACCCAAAATACAAAGGTCCTTTTAAGATCGTTGAGATATTAGACGGTGATAGGTATCTCATCAAAGCTTTGAATAGTAATAGGTCTTATAAATATGCGCACGACAGGTTAAGAAAAATGCCTTCTAGTCAATTTCCTGATGATTTGTCCGATGAACATGAGATTGACCAACCTGCACAAGATGTTGTTGATATTGTTACCGCTCAAAACAAAGAAAATGTTGTTGTTGTGGCACAAGTTGAACCAGTTGTTGAAATTACTTCTGAAGAGCAAGATATTGAAAACGAACATGATTAATCAAATACCTGAAATAAAATTGTATTGCTTGTAAAGACTATTTAAGTGTACGTTGTTGATTTGACTGTTAAATTTTATGAAAAACTGGTTTCAAAACTTCAAGTTGCATATGTTGGTATGTAGTTGTAGCTCCGGTCTAACCGAAGAGTGTGCGACGCGCATCTAACTATGCATCCTATCACTGGTTAAGTGAAATCGCTGGTCATGCGAAATTGCTGGTTAAGCACAAAGTTTTAAAATAGTCGCTGGTCAAGTGACTACTAAGATCGTTGCTGGTCAAGTGACGACAAGAATCACTGGTCAAGTGAAAGTATAAACTAAAAAAAAAAAAAAAAAAAAGAAGAAACGAAAAAAAAAAAATAAAAAAAAAATGTATTGCTGGTTAAGTGATGCAATTTTAATGAGGTTCTAAAACCAGTTTGTTGTTTTGTTGTTAGTACATGATTGTAATTACAAGTCGATAAGAATTGGTAATGATTAAAGAAACTTAAAATTAAAGCAGTCTCAAATTATTGAAGTACCAAGTTGTAATTCAAAACCTTGCTCTTTTAAAGTCAGGAGTGACCGAGAATAGTATCTACTGCGGTGAATACTTTCTTTTTCAGACTGAACACCCACGCGAGGACGCGCGACGCTGTCAGAATGGCCGTGTCGGAGAACATCCAACATTACGTTACGAAGACTGTTTGTTTTTTTTTTAAATCTAAACGTCCAAGTGACAGTTCAATTTTTAATTTTAATTCGTAATCGATTGTAAAGATGGCGTGGTTGTCGATACTTTAATTTTATTAGAATGGCAACGCTGGCTTGTCATTTTCGCCGGAAGTCAGTTTAGTTTCTTTTTTTAAATGTCAGTTTTGATTATTTAAAAGGCCGAGTTGCCGCCATCGGAGGCATTCTGTTACCGATCGCCGAGGAGTAAAGATATCCGAAGACATCACGCTCATCTCGATATATTTTCGTGTGATTTGAAAGACAACGGAATAAATCCACATTGGTCTACACGCCTGCATTATTATTTCGAAGAAATTCCTCGTAATGGACGAGCAATCGAGCTTCGTAAACACCCCTTCTGATGACCCGCCGTTACATATAATACGTTTCTTTTGTACACATACTTATGGTACATAGAAAACACCCAGACCAATACACACATACATGTTGATGCACACAAATGTTTGTACTGTGCGGGGATCGAACCCGCAACCCTTGCACTAGAGGCAGCGTTCACTACCACTGATCCAAACGGGTCGTCATAATTATGCTTTAAAATTTCAAAACAAGTTTTTTTTTTTTTTTTCAGATATGACTGTATCATGTGCGAACAATATGTATAAACTCTAGGTCAATTCTGCTTTCGCAGATCTAAAAGTGAGCATCGAATACGGCAGCGCGCCTAACTCCTACAGAGTGCAGGTCGACAACGGCGCGTGGAAGGACATCGAAGCGTCCCTCAACAACACGGAACAGGGCCTGCAGCTCAACACGCTGGTCGGCGGCAAGAACAACCATGTTGGCCTGCTGACTTACGAGAACCAAGTGCACATCTATGATGAGGTAGGAAGTAGGGTATTTTTTATGTGAAAGCTGGCAGACGAGCAGACAGATTACCTGATGGTAAGCGATTGTCGCCGCCCATAGACACCCGCGACACCAGTGGAGTCACAAGTGCGCTGCCAACCTTTAAACTCCGCTTACCTACGGATTGGGCCTCTGGTCGCCTTACTTACGCAGCGAAACACAGCAGGGCTGCTTCACGCCGGTTTTCTGTGAGGCCGGAGTGATACCACACTCCGGTCGAGCCGGCCTATTCCTGCCGAAGGCTACTTCTACGTCGGGCAATCTTGGCAGAAGGGCCGTGGCTGTTGATGGACAGGGTTGCGGCTAGCCGTCTCCACTGTATTCCATTGCAGATGGACGTCTATATAGCAAATTCACGATGTCTCTCCACTTTGTGCGTTACAAGTAGACTGCATAGAATAAAGTCAAACCAGCAAGTCAAAGACTAGCATATGGCGTTCTTCCCCTCATTGTGGCCTAGCACAACAAGCCTCTCCTTCGAGTCCACGTTACTGGAAATATGCCTAAAGAACTTCAGTTTTCGTTACCGCACATTCGATGTTAATCAACTTACGTACACAAAAAAATTATCCATTATGCATTATATATCCAGACCGCAAATCCAAAAAAACGCAATCTAATAGATTTTAAAACCCGCTCTATCCCCCATTCGAACTCAGTAATAATCCGCTGGATCAGCTGGATGCCATTCTGATGACGTCACACACATTACATGTCAATGTTGTTTTGCAACACTCGATTGTTTTCAGCTATTTCTTACGTTAAAGTGACGTCATCTGATATGTGATTACGCGACATTTTACGACGTAGAAATAATCGGATATTTTTAATTAACGGATAAAGCCTAATAAACCATTTTTTATGAGATATGGAACAGACAATCACCTGATGGTTAACGATTATCGCCGCCCATGGAAAAGAGACATAAGTGCGACGCTAGCCTTTTAAAGAAAAATGCACTCTTTTCTTGAAGGTTTGAAGGTTGCATCGGTCCGGAAATACCGCAGGCGATAGTTCATTCCATACTTTTATAGCTTTTTTTTATGTGATAGGCGGTAGACGAGCAGACGGATCGCCTGATGGTGAGCGATTGCCGCCGCCCGCGACACCAGTGGAGTCTCAAGTGCTCTGCCAACCTTTTAACCCCCCTCTCCCCCGGATTGGGCCTTCGGTACCCTCAATCACATAATACGAGCCCGCCTTGGTGGCGCAGAGGTAAGTGTAAGGTTCGATTACAGGGTCGGGTCAAAGATTTGTATCTAAGTTTTCGATAAGAAATTCTCAGTGTCAGCCCGGAGTCTGAAAGTCGGCGGTCATGAACTCCCATGCCTCGGAAAGCACGTTAAGCCGTTGGTCCTGCGCCCGATCCCTCTCCATGCGTGTCACGCTAGTCTCCCACCGGAATATGAGTGGAAAGGAATAGATAGTGCACTTGTGTTTGCACACACACTTGAGCACTATAATATATCCTGCGTACGTAGCTGATCGTTAAGATTGGCCGCCGTAGCCGTAATCGGTTGGTGGATAGATTCATTGCACAAAAACAAAATACAAGTATGATGATACAACAACAACAGACAGTACAATAAGGCGGTCTGGTCGCCATATCGGTCTTATTTGTCGAGGATATTAGTACGAGGCAGAAACTTACATTAAGAATAAGAATATTTGACATTTGAGGACTGTCAACCATCTATGATACGCACAGTACAAACATTTGTGTGCATGAACATGTTTGTTTGTATTGGTCTGGGTGTTATCTATGTATTATAAGTATTTACAAAAGAAAAGTATTAAATGTATATTTGTAATCCCACTGTTGATTCTGATATCCGTAACACAGGTGCTTGAGCTACCTATCTCGGAGTCAGATCAATGTATGTGATGTTGTGAAATATTTATTTATTTATTTATTTATTTATTTATGATGTGTTTCGCTGCTTGAGTGACGGTATCGGGGGTACGGTCCAGGGAAGGGGGGGTTTGGAGGTAGGGAACGCAGTTGTGACCCCACTTGTGTCACGGGTTTCTGAGCGGCGGCAATCGCTTACCATCAGGCTCGTCTGCCACCGATGACATAAAAAAATGTAAATTTAACTGTTTGTTCTCAGAACGGGCAGACTGTGCTAGAGGTGCCCCTGCCGAAGTACCAAGCGGTGAGCGGCGCGGACGCAGCCGCCGCGGCGGATAGCGCGAGCTCGCCCACGCCCGGCGTGCTCGAGAGGGTGCTAGTCAACAAGGGAGACAAGGTAACTACGCCGGCTTCAATATTCTCAACCTCTAGTCAACGGTCTTAATGAGCTATAACGCCTTTAAGTACAGTCACGAGCTTTAATTTGGGATCTACCCAAGGTTGAATGTCGTGTAGCAAACTTTCTAAAAGAGCTAATATTTTAACGTGTCAAAGTCATAATATTTACCGTCGACAACTTTACTTTTCTAGAGGCAACAGTGCAAAAACGTCAACTTGAGCGAGGGTAATGATCGTTCATTACCGATGTTTTTCGAGTAATTGTTACGTGGGTAATAACTTTTTGGCCGTGTGTTCTATATAGCAATATCGTTTTTATTTGTGATGCGTAAATAAAGAAGGAACAATATTCAATTGTCAATTGATAAATGTCAGCTCGTCCTTGACTGACACTGGCACAACCTATGCTCGTAATTAAATTTATTTGTGATACGTAAATAAAGAAGGAACAATATTCAATTGTCAATTGATAAATGTCAGCTCGTCCTTGACTGACACTGACACAACCTATGTTCGTAATTAAACAACCATAATGATAACTTTTTGCAAAGAGGTTGTCGTTTTAAGGGTCGATTAGATAAGACCTTTTTGTCTTAAACTTGACATTCAACGGTTTTTTTTTATTGCACTAAACCTTATTGCATTATGAATGTTTTAGCGACGTTTAACGGAGATGGGTCCCAAATAAAAGCTCGTGACTATATCAAATAAACCACATTCGGAAAAACGGGTTTAAAAGAAATCGATCGTAAAAGAAATCGCTGTTTTAAAAGTAATTTGTTAAAGGCATATTTGTTCTAAAGCAGCTCAATCATTATTGTAACTTAAATGCTGTTTGTTTTCCATTAAGAAATAAATAAAAGAGTTATGTACAGACGGCCACATCAGGTTACTACTATCTACCAAAATCCCTCAATTGATATTGAACCTAACGTGTTTGACATTAACATGTTTGGTGGTGAGAATCGACTGAAATAATTTGACATGTATACTGATGTGTGGTTGTACGTACAAATTAGGGAATTATTATTACAAAGGTTTTTAAAGATCTAACAAGTGTTTTAGCTAAGAAAGGAGATCAATCAGGCTCTATCTCCCTTATTACAAATCGCGAACTAAGGATAGTCGCGGAACAAAACTCGTTCCAGCCCCTTTTAACATTATGTGTTGGAACGGGATGACAGGAGCATTAGTACGGTAATAAATTTAGATAGCGATTTATAATAAGGTGGTATATGGGGGCCTCCATGAAAATGTGCCGGCTGACATTTTTTTATACAGACGTGTAGAACTAGCTATTTGTAGCCATAGGTATTATTGTACGGAATTAGTAGGATTCCTGTGAGCCAAGTTATATGAGTTCGAAGATTCGATTGTTCCATACATTTGTTAATTTTTCAAGGAGCTTGAATAAATCCAACAACATCCGTGCCAAAAGATAAAGATAAAAAATTCTTTATTAAATTTAGGTCCATACAGAACACTTATGAATGTCAAAATAGGTACACATAGGTATTATCATCTACCGCTGGTTGGGAATGTCGATTTCTACTGAGAAGATACCAGCAAAAAACTCAGTAGTTACTCTTTTCAAATATTAATGACGTTACGGAGTTTCAATTGAGAAAAGAAAAAATTACAATTATGAAATTTAACAGACTACTATGAATAACAACTCAAAGAACCAAGAATCCTTATCATTTAAATAGTCTTGTACACTATAGTAACCTTTCTTCATTAGGCAGGTTGTAATTTGAGACTTAATCTTATCCAATGCTAGTTTAATGACATTCTGTGGTAGCTTATTAAATATCTTAATACTTAAGCCAACAAATGAGTTACCGATTTTATGAAATCTGAGGACCGAGACAGCAAAAACTTTGGTTCCAAACAGCTATTTTTACACATCTGTATACACAATATTGTCGGCCGGCCACTTTTATAGGAGGGCCCGATATGAATTATGTCCTTTAAGGTAATAAACTTCATTTAAGCATTGACTCGTAGTCAACGACATACTATCTCAGGGACTAAACAAGAAAGATACATAATTTTGGATGTTTTTTTTCTGATTTTTTTCTATGCTAGAGGCGGAAAAACGAGCAAGCTAGTCACCTGATGGAAAGTAATCAAACTAAATCAAAGTAATCAACAAGCAACAACTAATGTGTTACCGGCCTTTTTAAAAAAGAGTACGCTCTTCTCTTTAAGGTCCCTAAGTCTAAGGTCCTAAGTGATTCTGATCGGATGACACGGCTGCGCAGCGTTCAAGCCACGGATGCACACCGTTTTCGCTGCGTCGTCGCTCCGCTTTGAAAACGCTAGCAATCCGTCAGTGTGGCAACTTCCTTAAAGCCATGGGTCCTTTAGCTATAAAGCCATTAATCAACAATCAGTAAATTCTGACTTTTTTAATGGCCAGTGTGGCAATTCGCTAAAGTGGAGAAGGCCGGCAACACATTAGCGATATCTCTGATTTCGCGGATCTTCATGGGCGGCGTTGATTACTTTCCAACAGGTGACTTGCCTGCTCGTATGTCCACCTCTACCATAAAAAAAAAATCCGTTATCTATTTATCTAACTAGATACCTACATTTCTAAATCACCCCATTTTCTCTGCTTACAGGTAGTAAAAGGTCAGCCACTGTTCGTAGTTATCGCCATGAAAATGGAGTACGTAGTCCGGTCTCCGCGCGATGGCGTGGTCGCCGAGCTGGCGTCCGTCAAGTTAGGAGAAGCTGTCGGAAAAGGCGCTCAAATAGTAGTCCTAGAGGGAGAGAAGTGAATGGAGGGGATGTTAAGAGTAAAGTGCCATTAAAGTAGTTTGGGTAGTGTTTTTATAAGCTTTTATGTGTATTCGTTGTTTCTAGTCTCCACAGAACACGGGTTTTTACCACGCATCTCCACTCCCTCTGGTGTGGCCGATGTCCGTGGACGGCGGTGATCACTTACCATCAGGTGACTCGCTTGCTCGTTTGCCTCCCTTCCTCATAAGAAAAAATAGACACCAAGACAATTATTTAATTTTATCTCAATTTATTTATTTGATTTAATTATTCCAAGGCTACGACGGCTAAGGCGGGTCGTAATCTAGTGGGCAAAATGCTGACGACCACTGCTTGTGAGTTTTCATCAAGAAAACTTAACTGAAACGATATAAATAAATCGCCTTATGTACCAATTGCGATCCAAATGACATTTTATTGCGTTCAAAAGCGTTGCTAAATTAATGTGATCCACATTTTGTGATACCACTTTATTAATATGCACATTCCAATTAGGTAGATAAATATAAACAATACACACTACGCACTGATATTCTTATCAAAGTGTACCACCTAATGCGTTATATTTATAAAAATGTTTTCGTACATATCTTAATAACAGTAGTGCGTCGTATTAGGTGTATTTGTTACGGCATTTAGCAAGATACGTACTTATTCTTTATTGCATAAAACCAAAGAAATGTTTTTAGTTACACAATAAGGCGATTTTATGACTAGTAGCGATTTCTTCCAGATAAACTTTGGGTAGATGTGAGAGAAACAAGGTTTTGGTTATACTACATATCGTTTATGTTTGTTATTTTTGAAATGTTGAATGTTGTTAATAAAATTTTATAAGTATTTTTTGAAATATACTGTTTTAAAGTGAATATGTTTTCTTATTGTCTCTTTTATCCGAATTTTGGAAAATTACCCTCCTCAAACTTTTCTTTTTTTTTAGAAAAGAACAAAATTACTTTTTCGACTTTTCTTTTAGCAAATGAGTTTACCTTTCTTTCATGATAAAATATAATCAGATAAACTCAAAATCCAATCGAAGATCCATGAACCCACATCGTACACACTAAACGCATTTGTCATCGAGACCGAATAAGGAAGGAAAAGATATTCCAAGCCAATTTTCACTCAGGCAAGACAGGCTTTCCTTTGTCTGTTCTGTAAAAGCAATTAAGATTTACCTGGAAAATGATAATTACAAGCTGCAGTTAGTTTAATACGCATTTGTTTCCTTTGAAGTAACTAAATCTTCCGGTAACCACGTGCGTGTTGTTCCGTCAATAACAATAAAATTAATTTCGTTTGGGCACTTAAGTCGATACAGTAAGGTTTATAATTGAATGAATAAATAATTAGAATCGGCTTTACGTATATTAAAAAATGGCAAAATGCCAACAAGTAAACAAAGAATTCATAACTATGCCATTTCAAACAAAGACAGTGGTAAATTGGTTTGTATGAGAACTGTTTTGTTTTATTTTATCTTGAATCAAGATTTATAAAGGCAAGTTATTGCTGACTTTGTACAAATAAAAATCACCTTACATTACGTACCATCATCTTTCGTGCCCAAAAGTACTCCAAGAAGCAAAAAGATTATCCCTTTTGAAATAATTAGTGTTTGAATACATAATAGTTAGTGGTTGAATACATAAATTATAGAAATCAGATGTGCAACTACAACCTGTGCGGATGCACCCCACGAGTGCGAGTATAGACGCAAATAGTGTGCGAGCGAGAAGTGAATAGATGCGCCGCCATTTCTGATCCCATTCTTTATCCGCACAGGTTGTACCTAAATGGCGTGACCTAATGAATGAATGAATATACTTTTATTGCACTCATAATAAAATTATAGAAAGCAAAGACGTAATTACGAAAGAAACATGTATTCTTCTTTATTCTGTCAGACACAAATAGGTTCATTATTATTATGATAAATAACATGGTTTGGCAGTCTGTACTTACCTACAAATTATTTTGAGACAAAATAATTGAATGTCACCGTCCGGACGGTCAGCCTTATTTTATATTAGGAAAGTTTCATTTTCATATAACATTGTTTACATAGAATTCTATGATTGTATAGTGTTTCGGTGCTTTGTGAGATGTCACGTAGACAACTTGCATTGACTTGAAATGGGTTCATCAGTTTCATCTTTGTTCATAAATATATTGTCTCTGACATAATTGTTTAATATAAAAAGTTAAATGAGATATAAGCACTAATATTTATCAAATAGATTTTAATGTTACAAGCCAAAAATTGCGCGAGCAACGCCGCGGGCAAAAGCTCGTATTTTATATTAGGAAAGCATTTCCATTCTGCGTCCTAAATACCTAATATTGAACGGAAATAACACACTCGCCTTTCAACGGCAATCGCCTTGCAGATAACCATGGTGATAAGCTTACCTTGGCACGCTTGTGAAAGTAAATTTCGCATTCGCAATGGTCCACGCGCAAACATACCTATATTACGTTACCTACTCACTCGTGTTGAGCAAATAGTACGCAATCTCTGTCGTCGTAAGCTACGAGTATGGACTGCTATTTCAGACGGACAAACACCGGGGGCGTAGCTCAGATGGTAGAGCGCTCGCTTAGCATGCGAGAGGTACCGGGATCGATACCCGGCGCCTCCAAATAAATTTCTTTTTTTTTATTCCATTTTACTTCTTTTTGTTAACAAATAAGTTTCTTATTCATAAAAGTCTCAATTATTAATATTTTGCTAATAGAGTGGCTTGGACAATTTATCTAAGTAGAGTGGCTTCTTATGATATTACTAGAAGGTGTGTTGTATTTATTTCTTTCAATACTAAAACTAAAATTAACAAGATTTGCCATTTTATACTTAGTTAATCTTCTTAAATAATTTGATGTATAATTTATTAGAAAAGTACTAATATAATAAATATTTCACAACGTCACATACATTTATCTAACTCGGAGATAGGTAGCTCAAGCACTTGTGTTACGGATATCAGAATCAACAGTGGGAAACAGTGAGAAAGTACAAAGTAGAATTTAAAGCTAGAGTCTAGCTAAATCCCAATGAGCATTGCTTAATGGTACAATTTTTAAAAGAAACTACGTTTTTTACAAAAGCCTTACAAAAGCCAACTTATGTAATTTGCTTTTTTCTTAGAATTGTCTAAAATTCTAAGAAAAAAGCAAATTACATAAGTTGGAAAACAAATCATGCTAAAAAAATTATTAAATTATACCCTGTATTATTATTTAACCACAAACAAGTAAACATGATACATATTTTCTCGTTCGACTTGTTTATAGTAACAGTCGCGGACACATCAAGCTATACAAAACTGTCAAATTTCTTCATTCGATTATAAACCTTATATTGTTACACATTGAGTTCGAAATCGATTGAGGAAATTTGACAGTTTTGTATAGCTTGACCTGTCCGCCACTACAATGTTGCATTGTCTAACCACGTTTATTTTATTCACTACGGTCATTTTATCCTATTACTTTTAGCTTTCGCGTGGAAATTCAGATTTTAGATAGATATATATAAAATAAAATATAAATAAAATATTTATTTATTACAACAACAACCACAGTATTAGGTACATAATACATATAGACATTTAATAGTCATAGTTATCTAACAGTAATAGTTATCCAACCTATTAGAAAAGGCGATCCAAAGTTAATACTGTACTAATGCTAATGCTTTCCCGTTCGAGCAAGCAATGTTAAAAGGAGATAGACCGAGTTTTGTTCCAGAACCATTCCTAGATCGCGTTTCATAATATGGAGGTAGTAGTTATTAATATGTAAGTTTACAATAACAATTTTGTAAGGGGTAAATCTAAGATTTGTCAGTAGAAGAGAACAACAATGCGGACCAGTTGCAAACTAAACAACAATTTATTCTAATTCTATCTGTTCGATTGCTGTGTAATTATGTTTACAATGCAATAAGGTTGCAATGATTCCTACTATAGGCTAAGCCTGTCCTGTGGGTAATCATTTTTATAATTATATAAATATTATATACTTTATTGCACAATATATACAACTTAAAAAAACTAGGCATTACAGAAACTTAAATGTATAATTTCGGCGTCTTATCGCTGGAAGCGATTTTAGTTCGCGGCATTTCTTTGATGGCAAATTTTTAACACCTACCAAACGCGATGTTTCTTGAGTTCTTACAGTACTGAAGCTCATGCTATCCCATTTCGATAAGTTTAGTTCCGGATCTTTTCTTTCATCGCGTCTTGTGATAAGGGGTTTAAGTATTTGAGCTTGAATGCATCGAAATTAATGCACAGAATACCAGTGTCATGGCCATCCGCCGTGACAAAGCAGCTGAGTGGTAACCATTTTGGTAACACGTCACGGCAAAGTGTCTCTTTCTTTTATATTTTCTTGTACTATGTTTGTGATGTGTTTACCAAATAAAATTTTATTCATTCATTTTTTATTCAAATTAGATATAATTTTATTTTCTCCTCTCTCCTTTGGGAATATTAAATATAGCGTTTGCTTAAAGTATGTGCCTTTGCCTAGCCTTAATACAAATAATAACATTACAAAGAAATGAATATACCTAATACTAATAATATCCTCCAACCGATTAGGGCTGCGGTGGCCAATCTCATCGATCAGCCACGTACGCAGGACATATTTATTATAGTGCTCAAGTGTGTGCGCAAACATAAGTGCACCGATGGGACACCATCGTGACACGACCGGAGAGGGATTAGGCAGGAACAACGGCGGTTTAATACCGCTAACTTTTAGATTCCGGACTGACACTAAGAATTTTCTGAAATCTTAGGTGCGAATTTTAGCCCGGGGATCGAACCCGGGATCTCTTGCGCAGACGTCGCTTCATAGTGCATCCTACTAACCATAGATTATACATATAATAAAAGAGACTACTAACCACTGCGCCACCGAGGCAGTCAGTGAATAGGTATACCTATCGATTGTTTAAATGGTGGCTTGAACTAACTTCAACGCAATACTTTCGTGTGCCTATTTCTGTGAACGCGGCCGCGACCGCAGCTGATATCGAAAATAATCGCGGTTTGTCTCCGTTATCTGCGTTCTCCCGAGATACGCTGCTTCGCTATACGATTATACCTAACTATATGTTCCAAGGCCCTTTGTGGTAACTGCAGGGCAATGGAATATTGCCAGGAAATATATTTGATACCTACATTCCATAATACAGTTTGGTTTATTAACAGACCGAGAATGTTACTTTTGTATTTTTTAACTGCGATCTTATTATCCTCATCGCTGTCATTTTTGTATTTAAACTGTGTATGATGCCACGGAAGTGTGGGTAGATATTTATTACATAAAGTTGTTAGTTTTTTTTTGTATTATACATACCTATAGGGGACAGACGAGCAGACGTATCACTTGATGGTAAGGTTTTAGGTAGGTTTAAGATTTGCTATTAAGGTGACGGGTAGAGTGCACTAGCGACGCCAATCGATTCTAATTTTTAGTTACCAAACCAGATCTATTTTAAACAATTTCGGGGTTACAACCTCTGGGCGAACACTTATACTATTTATTAAATAACCATGCATAAATATTGTGTCCGTTCTTGTACGCGAAAAATTAATTCACGCTAAAAGTGGCCAGTTTTGGCGGTAATATTTTTTAAAAAAAAAACGGACCCAACATTTGTGCATAGTTATTTAATAAAAAATATAAGTGTTCGCCCAGAGGTTGTAACCCCGAAATTGTTTAAAATAGATCCGGTTTATTATCTAAAAATTAAAATCGATTGCCGTCGCTAGTGTGCCCTACCTGTCACCTTAACATAACTTAGCATTAATGCAAACTTTTACTGACAATTTTCCGACAAATAATTTAACATTGCCTCATCTGCCATTGTTAGAATTAGATTCTTGTCAAAGTTAATAGGTAAAATGCAGCAGACACGTACCTAACATGCGTTAGATATTTTATCAGTGCAACTAATGCAAACCTAACTGTGACGCTATTAACGTAACCGCTTATAAAATACAACAATGGCTACACACATTACTACAAAACAGTTGCTATAGCCACTGAGAAATATGATACTACGTAGTACGTACATACTATAGCTGTACAGATGTTTATTGTAATAACACCGATGCGCTAGGCTGACAATAGAGGAAAGCTGCAGAGAAAAAATTTACATACCGCAACATTGACGGTATAATTGACCCATTGTCGTCCTCCACAGGAAATGACCACGTAATGAATGAGGAAAAGGATTTGTAATGACAACGTAAGGAATATACAAATGGCTAACAACATCATATGAGTCAATGGCACATCGAATACTGGAAATCACTTGTGTGAGAAAATAATTTACCCTTTTCTGTTTTCCTGTCCGGCAAAATCGGAAATGCCGTGTGGTCCCCGGCAGAGTAGAATAGGCCACCCTCACTCTTACCGAGGTGTCGTAAAAGGCGACTAAGGTAAAGCTGCTGGCATGATCATCAGCACCCAGAGAAGGAAAACTCTGCATTTATATCAAAACCCTCGCCAACCCGTCTGCCAAGCGTGGTGAGTATGGCAATTGCCCCTCATGTAATTGAGGGAGGCCCGTGCCCCAGCAGTGGGGACTTAAATGGGCTGATGATGATGATGATGATGAAAATCGGAAATCTAAACCTCAGGCATAGAGCAACACTGCTCTGAGATGTGAGGAAAGAGGATCTAAGGGCCTATTCCCGAACACTCGGCATTGAAGTCGAATTAAAGATTTGTATGGTCGAATGTATAATCTCTAAATTCGACTTCTATGGCACGGGCACGAGACCTGACCCTCAGTGCTTTGCTTGGATCTAACTAAATATTTTCGACATTAATTTCAGAAAGTATGTATATGTCACCGGGAAATAACAAGATCCGTAAGTTTATCAATTTACTAGTAAGTTTATAAACTGTCGTAGGATTCTAAACGGGAGATAAATTGTATTATTTTACGTCCACACTTTCGTATATTGATAAACTGATCTCATTCTTAAAATGATAAGTAAGCAATATCCAAACGCTATGCGCGAACTGATTGGCATTGCGACTATGAATATTTACCAATCAGAGAGCAGTTTGTTATTTTACGTATTTCAAAGATGCGTATATTTAAAAGAGTTCTGTGATTGGTTGAACCATGTAAAATTTTACGAATAGATATCCGTTAGTTTATAAATTTACCGTGTGACGTCGGAAATTGATAAATTTACGAAGGTGTGGACGTAAAAGAATACAATTTATCTGCCGTTTAGAATCCTACGAAAGCTTATAAACTTCCTAGTAAATTGATAAACTTACGTATCTTGTTATTTTCCGGTGACATATACATTCTTCATTGCAGCAGCCGACGTTAGTTAGTGATTACCACCGCCCATGGATACCTCCAACACCATGGCAACACCAAAGAAGAAAAAAAGAATAATTGTTTATAGGTCAAAGGAGTAACAAGTGCGCCGCCAGCCTTTTAAAAAGGAGTACGCTCTTTTCTTGCAGGTTTGAAGCTGTATTTAATACTAAACTAAGAATTCTAAAATGTAGGTTTAACTTTGTATCTACGAATACATTTGTAAATACTATAGTATTTACATGCACTTACACCTAATTTACGCCTACACTCAGTTGCTAAACGAAATTGATAATTGTATCGATATACTACGATCTATGATCTACAACAGGATGTAGGTAAATATTGCGTTATAACTTATTTTTGAATAAACTAATCTTATCTTTCTACGTATTTATTTTTTAAAATGAACAACGCCTTAATTTTTTTTTAAATACTTATTGTAACCTTTTTTATATTGTTCGTACAACTTTCTTAGAAGTTTTTAAACAACTGAATGTAATAAATAAACTATTACTTCGGGATAAGGGAGGTCCTTAAATACATGTTTTACCAAGAAGTAACATCGTAAAGAGAACAAACAAACCGCTCAGAGGATTTGGATTTGGTAGATACTTTTGTTTGAATACCAATCCGACTGTGGAGTCTTTCCGTCCGACTTCAATAGCTATTATTATTTTTTACACCCAGAGATGATCACCTCATATCAAACAGGTTCTTATTACAGCACTGTTTAAAGGCTAAAATTGTGGAGAAATTTTGAGTGGTGATTTCGATTGTCTTTTGTTACCTGGCGAGGACTGCCGCGCCGGCGCAGGCAGGATTTGTTGACGTTTTTTATTCACATTCCGGCAACAGCTGATCGGCACAACAAACCCACGTGACTGGTCTTTCTCGACCCCTATTGGTTCAACTCACCCTAATTTTAAGTTCAAGCAGACAGGATCACTGTTTAAATAGAAGTTCAGGTTGGTATATGAATGATCTTTGGGATAGTTGAAAATGTGAGTAACTCAGTGACATGTTTTAGTCCAAAGGCTTTGAACCCTTTCCTATTATGTCGATGTAGGTACATTTTAATACCTAAAATCAGCTCATCTGAAACCATCAATATGTTACCTATAAATTACTTGATAGGTATGTCCAGCAGACTCACGTAGGCACCTACAATATTCTACCGGTGTGTAATATTTGCTGTTACATAACATTTTTCGCTATATCATGACTTTCACAGGTGCAAGGCAAGTGATTTATTGGTAGGCAACAATAAATTATAGAGGTCAACATGAACAATTAATGCTTGTCAGGTTAATGCTCTGAGTACGACGTGAAGGCGTTTTTAAATTATTCATGTAGGTACTTCCCTCTTGTAAATACCAGGAGCCCAATTCTCGTGCTCGTGATATTTTGAAAACATGGTGGATGTCACATGAAATCCATACAAAAAAACTATGTTTTAGTACTATATGTCGTATGATGATAAATGTCACGAGGCCGAGAATTGGGCTCTTATTCCAAAACATGGTTTAAAATAAGTAGTGGGATTAGTACCGGTAATAACTGAAGAACTAGAGTAAACATTATTACAAAATTACGTTTAATGGTATTTAGTATAGTATTTAGTTAAACCACCCGGACCCCTAGTTTAAAATGTGTACTAAAATAATAACCTCAATATATCGATTCAGTAACCATGACAACTTATCCCTGAGACATCTCATCCCGTTTTACACCAATGTTATTTGTGAGAAAGTAGTTAATTTATTTTTTGGATTTACTCCCAAAAAAATAAGCAATTCCTATGCATATTTATTGGAACCCTTAGGTCAATATTTCAATTTATTGTTGCTTAAAAACAATTCTAAAATATTTTTACTTCAGACAACAAAATAAGGTTATGTAAAATGAAATGTCAATGAACGAATGATGGAAAGATTTGATCAATTTTGACAGTATCCTGCGGTACTAAGTGGTCTATGGTTAGTCAAGGATTTGTAATAAAAATTTAAAAACTATCATTATTTCGAAATAATCATGAACTTGCTAGTTTAGGATTAAAACCGGTATCAGAGCAGTTTTTTGTAATAAGAGGGCCTAAATCCTGAATCATGGTCTAAGCGTACGCCGGGCTTCAGACAGCTAAGGACGCAACCGGGAATCACAGGCCAAGATGAGGAGCAGAAATTCCCTCCCTCCCCCTTCCTGAAGAAGGAAGCCGTATCATGTGTTATTCCATTGTACAATTCATTAATATGAAATTAATATGATTAATATGACTATCTAACCCTTTGAGCCGGTTTCTAAATTTAGAATTTGAAATTAAGCACAATTTGAGCACAAAATTTGTCAGTTGAAGTATGACTGAACTGTCAAAATTCGTGCTTAAGGTGACGGGTAGGGCACACTAGCGACGCCAATCGATTTTAATTTTTAGCTACTAAACCGGATCTATTTTAAACAATTTCGGGGTTACAACCTCTCGGCAAACACTTATACTATTTATTTAATACTTATAGTTAACTGTTTGGTCTGCTTTTGGACTCAAATTTTGGATTATTGCCAAAAGTGGCCGCTTTTGGCGTGAATCAATTTTTCGCGTACAAAAACGGATCCAACATTTTGTGCATGGTTATTTAATAAATAGTATAAGTGTTTGCCGAGAGGTTGTAACCCCAAAATTGTTTAAAATAGATCCGGTTTAGTTGCTAAAAATTAAAATCGATTGGCATCCTAGTGTGCCCTACCCATCACCTTAACTTCAAATTCTCAAACCCGCCTTAAATTACGTATAAATCTATTCTTATCGCGTAACCCTTGAAACATACAGTTTGATATGTCTTCTTAGTCTTGAATATAAATTGTGATTTCCCACAGTGAAAAAATATACATACATAGTCAGCGGACTCGTCTCGTCTACACTCTGTAGCCAGCCAGGTGCGCGGTTCGGCATCTTTCTATTTTTTGCTCCTACCCTCAACCAGTTTTAGAGATATCCTGGCAGAGGCTTAAACCGGCGTGTTAACTGATAATGTTATTGGCAAACATTAGAAGGGAAACTCTCCTTTTAATGTGGTTTAAATATTATAACAGACATTGTAAAGTTACGATATAAATATAATATTTACTTGAATTCTAACTAATTTCATTTAACACAGAATGCTAATTTAGAATCATTGTTATAGCGAGATAAGACTTATTTTTGTTTGTCAAATTGTTTTACGCAACACACATGCCAATAACACTCTTAGTTTAGCGAAGTGAACACATTATTTGCTCGTAAAAGTACCCAATACCCATACACAAAATATGGGATCGTTGCATTCCCTCACTTACTGAGATATTTTAAACAATAAATGATAAGTAGGTATTGCTACGAACTGCAAACAACAAAATAATTTGCAATTTACTTTGAATCGTACAAACTGAGAAATTTTTATTGATACTAATAAGGTACTTAGTGACAATGTAAATAAAATATATTTAGAGACGTATGCAATAAAAATAAGAAGCTCCTTTAGTTGTTTTGAGCCATCATTACCTAACTGAAGTAGATATTTTGTTCAAGTGTTACGTCATAGCTTTGCAACGGTACCTATCTAACGTTGCGCTGTCGTCATTTGTTTTGATCGTATCAATACAGCTTGTATCGAGCACTTAATTTAAAGTGTACAAACAGGTACTTATTTCTTCGCTACTCTCAATTTGGAGATGTATATTAATTTCCGCGAGTACATAGTTACGTGTTGCTAACTTAGATTAACTACTAATGGATTTTGCATCAGCACTTCTCGAAGTCAGCCTAAACGCGATTTATTTAAGGGGTGCGTTCTCCAAGTAATTGTTTTCTTGATCATACACTCAATCTTGAATTTTGTTTACCGATACGTGTAAATTAACATATTGAATACAAATACAGTGGATGAGATTACCGATGGAGACATTTGAATCACGGGTTCGATTCACACAGCAGAAAAATATTGTTTCTAGATGAAATATGTACATATTTCTTGTTAGTGACGGAAAGTATCTACTTTGTATAGAAGGGAAAACCTTTAACAACGAGATATCATTACCACAGGGTTTCTCCAGACTACATATCTGATACAACGTAGCTTTAAACCTTGTGGCAGAAAATTATTACCTTGCACCTGACTCATCCCTCCTTATCAGGTCACTAATAACCTCATTGAAGGAATTCGAAGAGCTACGATATCTGCGAGTAAAATGCCAATGGCCGGTGATGGCAATCTCAAAATCTCCGCCTAATAGGCACTTGCGCCAGCTCAGTGACTTTCACTGGTGGCCCCGTTATCTGGGAAGCCTTTGATTATTGTTTAATGAACAGGTACGAGTATCTCCCATAGCGGGCTAGGCCATTCACAAAAAAATGAGTTAAGGCTGTTGCGAGAATAGGCGGCAGAAATTCTCATTGCAGGTACCTCTGACATGGTAATTGCCACTTGTTTATTACACCTCTCTCTGTACTCTGTATGTAGGCACGTTACACTGGATGTATGGTTGAACAGTTAAGCCTCTTAATCTTTTTCATTTATGATATTCATTTAGACAAGTAGGTACTATTATTTGTAACCTGTGAGGGGAACTTGAGTAGTCATTCTCACTCAAATGTCTTTGAGGTGGTGGGCTATGTGGCGGGTCATAACATTCCCTCTAATATGGTTGAGTGAAATGATAGCTCACACATACTTCATACTTGTAAACATCATCTTGGGAACTGGTCTGCTTCGGTTTACCTCATATTTTAGCTTTTAATTTGCTTCATTATATTTTGTGTTTGCATAGACTGTATGACTTGGTATGAGGATAATAAACCATTGTATAAAATGTTGGCGATTAAAAACAGCGAGTTTCTTGCTGGATCTTCTCGACCATAAACAACTTTCCGAGCCGATGGTAGAATAGCATTATGTTTATTTGTTTCTTATTATATTTTATGTATCGGCTTATATATGTAACTGCATGTAAATTATTATTATACTTATTAACAGTTTCAAAAGATGTTAATGTATGACGATTTGTAAGTGCTGTGTATACAAGCCTATGCAAATAAAGAATCTCTTGACTTTGACTTATTATTCTGATATTTCAGAACTCCTTTTCTTTGATTTGTCGAGCGTTTTAAACTGGACACTTGACGAATTAGGGTTAATAGATTGGTCGACGATAGTGAAGCGACTGCCGCCAGATCAAAGCAAACCTTATAAGAGTAAAACCTAGACAAGAGTACCACCCCAGCTAGCTCATGGTTACACCTGCCGAAACTATCGGAAACACGCAGTTTTCCTTACGATGTTTTCCGTCACTGCCGAGCTACTGATAAAAATACGCACATAGAATTCTTATCAAAACTTTTACATAATTTGACGAATCTACACTGAACTTTTATTATGGAATCGGCGAAGCGGGCGAGAAAAGTCGATTGACGAATCGGAACAATAAAATTTAACCAATGGACAACATTTCAAAATTGATAAGCTCTGAAAGAAAAAATACCAATTCTTTATTTACTTTTCCACTGCTCGAATATATATTTATTAATTTTTTATATTGCTTATTTACTGAGAAAAAAATTAAAAACTAAAAAACGTAAGATGACGTCATCGGACGGCAGAATGTAAAATATTTCTTTGCTTAGCACATTATAGTTTTAAATTTACGAAATGCCAAACCCATGACACGCAACTTTAAAAAAAAAGACAACTTGTCAACGTCGAATGAATGAATGACGTTGGCAATGTTGACACTAGTATTATTTACCTTTGACAGTAGTACCTTTTTTTTTATTAAAACAATTATAAGCAAAGGAATATCGCTGATTGAGCCGTCCGATGACGTCATTTGGCGCTTACGTCTATTTAGAATATAAAGAATTCAAATAATTATTTTATGTACGAAAATGGACAAATTTTGAAAAAAGGAAAAATATGGGTCTGTTCATTTTATGTCTATTTTCATATAAAAAAACAATATGGACATGTTAAAAATATGAAATGTTGTCCATTTGTACCCTTAGGCTTTCATTCCAAAACTTTTGGAAAGTAATTGAATACTTTTCCGATTATAACTTACCAATGTCGAGGATCAATAAGTGAACAAGTTTCTTATATTCAATTTATGTTTTTGTACGTTTCTTTATATTTGATAGTTTTGGCCATAGCTAGGATGCCTAGACATCATTTGTAATGAATAATGTTATAGGTAGAAGAAACCCATCAAGTGAGACATTACTTACGACTGTACATGTATCTGCTTATTTGGCTGGTAATTAACACCTCTATATGCTTAATTGCCAGTAATTAATTAATTTCACTTTTTGTCTTCCCTAATGAATATTAATAGGGATGATTACCTGTGAAACTTAATCGGTAATAAAGCGATGCAATTCCATTCTGCCGGCGTCACTCGGTTAATTTACAATGTTTATATACCTAGTCAGTTAGCTCATAGTCAAACCTCGGACAGTCGCGACAAAATTTATGAAACAAATCTATATACATATATAAAATGAGAACCAAAATGACTAAGTGACTAGGAATGGACCAACAGCCACAGCAGTAAAATTTGGGATAGGGGTTCCTTTATTTGTGAAAGTGAGCACTAAGAAGGGATTTTCGAAAATTCAACCCTGAAGGGAATAAAATGTGGGTAAAAAGTTTGATGAAAGTCCGCCATCTTTGATCTTAGAGATGTGAAAATTTGAATTCAGACTAAAAAAGTAACCATACTAACATTTTTTTGAAAATCACCCTTAAAGGGGTAAATTAGGGGATGAAATGCAGTATGAGGAATTTGACAGTTTAAAAGCTAGAATCTTAAAATTGATCTTTAGCACGGGTTTTGAATAAAAAAGTGACTTTTGGACTTTCAACCCCTAAGGATCAGTTGCGCGGGTTTGAAGTTTGACTGAAGAGTTTTATAATAAAGACTAAAACTGCGCGAGTAACGCCGCGCGCGCATTAGGTATAATGCGTCTGTAAGCGAGTGTCAATATAGTCAAAACGTCCAATTTTTTTTATGTGATAAGTGACAGACGAGCAGATGGTTCACCTGTAAACAGTTGCCGCCGCCCATGGAAACACCTGAAACCTTTAAACTGTTCCTCAGATTAGGCCTCTGGTGACCTCACTCACTCGGCTAAACACAGGGCAAGCTCTACTTCACGCCGGTTCTTTTTTACAAAGTAAAAGTAAAGTATCAGCCTGTAAATTGTCCCCCAGGGCAAAGGCCTCCATCATAGTAATCAAGTCGTCGCTACTATGATGGCATTAGGCTTAATCACTACGCTTGCCTAATGCGGATTGGTGATCACAATCCTGAGCTATGTTCGAAAAAATCGAAATATGTCTTTGCTCGACCCAGGTATCGAACCCAGGACCCCGAGATCACGGCCTGGTACTTAAACCACTAGACCAACGGGGCAATAACTTTTACAATGACACAGTATATTGGCTCACCTCTGCCTAATGGTATGCCAGAGGAAAGCCTTCGTTGCAATTAATTAATAAAAAAAATCTTTCAATTACAACGGACGTGATGTCAACGGTCGATATTGATGGTTTTTTATGACGCATATCTGACTACTGGTCTTTACCTGTATTTTTTTTCATGTGTTAGGTGGAAGACGAGCAGACGAATAATCTGACGGTAAGCAATTGCCGCCGCCCATGGACACCCGTGACACCATTGGAGGCATAAGTGGGCTGCCAACCTTTAAACCCCCCTTTCCCCCGGATTGGGCCTCCGGTACCCTCACTCACGCAGTGAAACACAGCACAGTGCTGCTTCACGCCGGTTTTCTGTGAGGACGTGGTACCACTCCAGTCGAGCCGGCAAATTCAAGCCAAAGCGTGGTTGGTGGTGTACTGTGGTTAATTATTTATTACAAAACAATAAAGGCATCAGTAAGTAAGTACGTCTAGAACATGTAATGTGTCGTGCGTGCTTAAGGGAATATAAATTTAGATATTAGCCGAACAAACGTGTTCGGAT
Source organism: Marasmia exigua (assembly GCA_019059595.1). Classification (NCBI taxonomy): domain Eukaryota; kingdom Metazoa; phylum Arthropoda; class Insecta; order Lepidoptera; family Crambidae; genus Marasmia; species Marasmia exigua. The sequence goes on along the minus strand of CM032464.1, from coordinate 2,441,373 downwards.
TGCGGCGCGTGGGCACGTGACGCGCCCATACGTGACCTTTCTAGGTACACTCGAGAAATTGTGAAATTGTCAATATAGACTTTGTTATCGATGGCTCTGTTACTTAAGTAAGTTGTTTTGTTAGGATGCTAACACGTAGCTGTTACTAGGCACATATGATGATGGAAGTTAGTTGGAAGCATGAAATCTAAGCAAATTACGAATAGGAGATATTAAGGTGACGGGTAGGGCACACTAGCGACGCCAATCGATTTTATTTTTGAGCTACTAAACCAGATCTATTTTTAACAATTTCGCGGTTACAACCTCTCGGCAAACACTTATACTATTTATTAAATAACTATGCACAAATGTGGGGTTCCACGCGTAAGCGAAAAATTGATTCACGCCAAAAGCGTGCCCTACCCGTCACCTTAACTTTAAATATTATCTTTTCCAAAATTATGTCTCTATAATTAATAATAATAATTATGTCTGTTAAGCTCTCGGTTCCATAAGTGAGCACTTCTACCAGTGAAGTTTTTATTTTTATAACAGTGCTCTTTCTATGGGTACATACAGAATACCAGCGTCGGGGTTTCTCGACACCCCGACACATGCTGAGTATGTGCCTTTTGGGTGTTTTACTGTATACTGTCATTATTTTAAATGTTTAATGTTATTGTTATACACTGAATAAATATTTTTCTTTCTTTCTTTCTTTCACTTATGCAGCCGAGACTTGGTTTCTACTAATGATATTCTCCACAAACTTCAGGTTACTCAAAGGGCAATTGAGAGGAGGGAGTAAAACTCAAGGATCGTAAAAGAAATGAGTGGGTCAGACAGCAGAGCAAAGTAAGCGTTATAATGTTGAAGTGGGAGTGGGCTGGTCATGCCGCCCGAAAACACGCCTCGTGGTGCAAGGCAGTGGTAGAGTGGAGATAGTGGGGCGCGAAACGCCCAGGAGAAACACCCCAAATGCGTTGGTGTGACGAAATCAAAAGGCTGGCAGGAACAAATGTGGATAGAAACCGCCCAAGATCGACAACAATGGCATAAACTGAAGGAGGACCCTTGAAGGAGTTTGAAAATGGCTAAAGAAGAAGAAGAAGAGGAAGATGTCTGTTGAATATTCGTAGTGCAATTGCAGAGCGATCAATAGTCCTTAGGCCTGAGGCGTCTACTTCTCTGCGTAAGATCCATGACTAGTGGCCCGCACTTACTTCTTTTCGGGCCATCAGTTCAAATTGAACCAAGAGATGGCCCTGAGTGTCGATTAGATAACGCAGGTATCGCCTTTTCGGTTTACACGTAGGACTTCAAGATGTCTATTATAAATTTTACTTTTTATAAATAGTTAACATAACGACGCTAAACCTCCACTGGTGAGACGTATTTGATAGTCAACCTACATAATAATCAATATTCAATTAGTAGATACATTATGTACTTCATTATTTATTCTCATTCTTTTTGTTGTCTAAGAACCGGAACAGCATCATTAGGGTCTAATTGATAGAACCAATTACAACATTCACATTGTCCATATTTATTTTACTGCTACAAATGCCTACCACTAACGTAGATAATATAGTAGGTAGGCAATCTTATAGCGGTGTCTTTTTCATAAATATCTGTTAAACCTCGTGTTAGACGACGGGAATCCATCCTTACACTGTGGGTGGAAGTTCCACCAGCTCGTACTAAGCGTTTCGCTTCTTCTTTCTTGGTACGAACTGCTAAGGAATGGAACAACTTGTCGGCTTCTGTATTCCCAGAGAGCTACAATTTGGGGGTCTTTAAGTCGAGAGTGAAAGGCTTCTTCTGGGTAAACACGCTACATCTTAGACCTTATTGTCACTTTCCATGGCGAGATGAGGTCAAGTGCAAACCTATTTAATATAAATAAAACCTCTGTTAACTAAAGTAGTTTTCATTCTTTTTATGAACATTTTGTATGATTTTTAATTGTGGTTTTATCTAACAAAGTTTTTAAATGTGGTTTTATCTGACAAAGTTTTATTGAACGATTATAAATATAGCCCGTTTTGTTTACAACAATTTAATTAAATAGCGTCTTACACTATACAGCATGGTGATAGAATTTTCGTTATATTTCGGGTAATATACATACGAATATATCTTTACGAATTGTAGCCTGTGTGATATTCAGATATATAAAAAATACCGGCGTGAATCAGCACTGTGCTGTGTTTCGCTGCGTGAGTGAGGGTACCGGAGGCCCAATCTGGGGGAGAGGGGGGTTTAAAGGTTGGCAGCGCATTTGTGACTCCACTACTAGTGTCGCGGGTGTCTATGGGTGGCGGCAATCGCCATCAAGCGATCCGTCTGCTCGTCTGCCAGCTATCACATAAAAAAAAACCCTACTTCTTACCTCATCATAGATGTGCACTTGGTTCTCGTAAGTCAGCAGGCCAACATGGTTGTTCTTGCCGCCGACCAGCGTGTTGAGCTGCACGCCCGGTTCCGTGTTGTTGAGGGACGCTTCGACATCCTTCCACGCGCCGTTTTCGACCTGCACTCTGTAGGAGTTAAGCGCGCTGCCGCATTCGATTCACTTTTAGATCTGCGAAAGCAGAATGGACCTAGGGTTTATACATATTGTTCGCACATGATACAGTCATATCATATCAACTTGTTTTTAAATCACATAAAAAATAAGCTATATATAGAACTTAGGTCTATACCTATCTATACAGCTGTCTATACAGCGACACATCAATTTATAATGAACCAAACTTGTTTGATATTAAGGTGAGAGTCGATTAAAGAAATTTGACAGTTTTATTTACCTTGATACTTACATACGTCCTCACAAAATTGGCGTTTTAATATTAACAGGATAATCCATCTAGAGGATGTGTATGGAACGACTTTTGCTCGATTTACATTAATTGTCCTCGGGGGACGCGGCTCCAGCGATACCGCTGCCACTAGCCCTCGACCTAATTGTACACGTCATTTCGCAACTAGGACTCTGCGGTATTCTTAGACGCAATCATAATAAGGTCTCCTTAAAACAAACTTAACAGAGGCAAAGCTGGTGTATGGAAAGCTAAATTGAAATTAGTACTTACCTAAAGTACATATTGTTGTGCTGTAACTAACAAAGAAGATCTAAGAGAGATCGTATGGATCGATTGAGATGAGAGAGAGGTAGAAGTGAGTTGTGACAAAGCTGATTTCTGAAAAATGACTGCCGCCGGACCCATATAAAATGAGATCGAACCCGGAACCTCTTGCGCAGCTGTCGTTTTAAAGTGCGACCCACTACCCACTGCGCCATCGGGGCAGGATAGCTTTGCAATAACGAAGTAATAGTATAGGGTAATAGATAGCTTGCTTGCAGTAATAACTTATAAGCTAGGGTAGCACGTTCATCGAAAGAAATCAGCCCGGTTACATCTTATAGGTACCTCTGTCACAGTTCTGATAGACCTAGTTAGGTTACAGTTTTAAAAGTATGGTCGCGTCATTTCAGTGTATAAGCTAACTCTAGCAGCATTTCTGATTCTTTACGATGTAGGATTCTATGATAATTTTCATAACGGACGTAAAAACTGATTTTGTATCTTGAATGTCACAGACAAGACAAGACTTCATTATTACCCTAGCGGTTCAAAATTAGAATTTTATTGTTCTCTGTACGAGATTTAAAAATATAGGTTTATGTAGTTTTTTATTAAGTATTCAACTTAGGGATTTCCATTTATTGACGTTGTTCGAAAAGCTAACCATCTTTAAGACATCTGGCTGTGATAAAATGGTTTTGAACCTCTTTTGGCGCAACCTTTTATTTGCGAAGAGAGAAATCCGCCATACTCATACCTACTTACTCGTAAATTCCTGTTCGGTAGGTATACATTCTCTATTATTTTACAAATGATTTTATGCCAATATCACGAGCGGAAACTTGGCTAAATCATTTATCAATACATATGTCAGCACGCACACTGACAATATGAGGTCACATGACAACTATTAACCTAATATAAAGTCTATCAAAGCCTTGTTAAAAAAAAATCATTCAAAACAGTTTGTTAGCAGTTTTCGGTCCTCTGCCTCTTCACCGAAGCATAATCTTCTTGGATGAGGCTGTGTTTGGCGGCCCCTTGAAGTAAGAATAGTGCTGATAGGTGTTTTGTAGAAAAATAGAAAAGAACTTAAAAAACCTGTTCATCAATTGATCTTTTAGATCCGTAACACCTACCTACATAGGTACTTAGTAGGTATCAAATGTATTGATCTTCTGACCGTAGTACCGGCAATACCGGCATAGAAACTGGAAATTCAACTATCCACCTCATTAGCTTCGATTTACCTAATTCATTGCTGGAAATTTATTAGTACCCTATTGAATGCAAACAAAGAAGTTCAATTTCTAAATTAGTTATTGAATAATCTACAATATCTACTCGATGGGTGGTATAACCATCTCAGCATGTTGTTACTGTACCTACATAAGTGCTGGGGTAAGGTCAGATAAGGTAACGTCACATTGAGTAAAGTTCTGACTTCCTTGTACAGTGGCAGACAGGTCAAGCTATACAAAACTGTCAAATTTCCTCAATCGATTTCGAACTCAATGTGTAACACTATAAGGTTTATAATCTAATGAAGAAATTTGACAGTTTTGTATAGCTTCCGCCACTATACCTATAGCAATTTCGTCGTATAGCGGCTATAATACAACAATGAATAACGTCTAGAAGTTTGACTGGGGGGGCATGGTTCGACTAGTTTCTGGAGAATAGTGTCGAAAAAGTTCCAATTTTTTCCGCGTGCCAAATCAGGGTTTTCGCCATCTTACTAGAACCTTAAATATAGAGATCGCGCCACCAAATAAATCCTATGAAAAGCGCACTGTAGTCATTATTCAAATATGAGCTTTATGTCAATAACAACAAGGAGTCTAAAATTTTAGTTCCGTGTTTTTCCGCGGGACTCCTTTGGTGGCGCGGATTCTAATGTAAAAATGGTTTACCTACATAGACAACGACTCTACTACGGTACCGCTATCCTACGAAACAAGCAACACGCCGGTCATACATGGAAAACTACCTTAGCAGTGAGTTTCCGCGTATGAAAAATCCGCTAGATGGAGTACTATAGGCGTGAGGTCCATATACAATGTGATTGGCTATTTTAAACGTGATCTGTCAAAATGTCAATTTGACAAACTAAACAACCAATGCGGTTGATGTTGGACCTCAGTCCAACAGTACGCCATCTAGCGGATTTTTCACACGCGAAAACCCTCATTAGTGTTTATAGTTCACAAGACTTCTCATATGTTGATCGTAGAGTATACTTGATAAGGTAACTTTTGATATTAAATCCCGGCAGTTTATAGGCCTATATGTATAGCCCCGTGATAAACGCATATGTTGAGTCAACCTACACCCATCTGTGCAGAGATATGGACACATTGATAACTTTAACCTTTACTTCATACGAAGGTTAACATTTCTAGAGAATGCCGTATATCTTATAAGGTCGTCCTTGCAACCGAGGTAAGGTTCCGACCTTTGTGGAGTGTTTCTATCTCCCACATACATGGAATCTTAAATATCCATCTAATATTAGCGACGATAAACGACATTCAATGCCAACATTGAACGAATGAGCACAAACCCAGGTTACTGAAAATAACAAGGGATTAATGTGATGAAAACAGAGTAAGAATATTTTTAGTAAATGTTTTGTTTTCATCAGATGTTGTCGTAATTCAGGTATGAGATGTTGTTGTACTAAACGAAAGATTGTTGTTGTTTACCTAACCTAACATAATTCATTGAAGGGTTAATTATATAAAGTCTGTTGATATTGGGAAGAACATATTCTTTTCTACCCAATATGATAGGTACCCAGGTAGATAAATAATACCTATATAAGAAGACATCGACAATACCTATATAAGCCGTGTGGTCCCGGCAGAGTAGAATAGGCCACCCTCACTCTTACCGAGGTGTCGTAAAAGGCGACTAAGGTAAAGCTGCTGGCATGATCATCAGCACCCAGAGAAGGAAAACTCTGCATTTACATCAAAACCCTCGCCAACCCGTCTGCCAAGCGTGGTGAGTATGGCAATTACCCCTCATAGGTATGATTGAGGGAGGCCCGTGCCCCAGCAGTGGGGACTTAAATGGGCTGATGATGATGATGAAGAAGACATCTTGGAAAAATTACGTAGGTACCTACTTCGTAAAGGTGTATCGAACCATCCAATAATTTTATAGTTTTGACGATTTTATAGATGTTACAATTTATTTATTGATTTTTATATACATTTTGAAACTTATTTTTATTATAAGCATTTATACAGTTGATTGTGTACAGTAGTTTTACATACATTACTTATCATAAAACTATAGAGACAACTGCATTATAATCTACATAAACATATGACCGAGATATATTTATGTATATTATAATAAACTCTAGAACTACTAGACCATTAAGTCCTTTCATCCGGTTGTAGAAATTATTATCTCTAAGTAATCTACATTTTACTACCGGAAAACGTTTCATTCTTGCGGGAAAACAGCATTTAGTCTACGTGGTCAACTCTACAAGCGGAAAGCTAGTACTCAATAAAATTAAATAGATATGCAAATGTTTGTCTAGTGGTGTAAGTTCCGAGCTCTGATCTTTGGGTTCTTCGATTCGGGTCGAGCAAAAAGTGTTTATTGAATATTACGAACATAGCTCGGGTTTGTGATCAACAATGCGCATTTGGCAAGCATAAAGCCTAATCCCATCGAAGTAGCGATGACTTTATTTATATGATGGAGGCCTTTGCACTGCACTGGGTCAGTATGTAGGCTGATAATCTTCTATATGCAAATGGCTGCCGGTCACAGCTACATTACATCTTAATAGGTAAATATCAGGTCGCTGGAAAATTGTTTTATCAACATATCTGTGTTCCTGCCCTTACAGTTATCTAACGTTCGGTTACGTCATCACATCAGTTTCCTAGTAAGATTACCAACGGTGTTGTTTAAAAACATCCGTTTAATTCAAATGGACACGGTCACGATCCTAGTATTATAAAATCAGAGTACACTCGAGTAACTGCTAAAAGTTTTTATATTGGTTTTAGATTTATTGACACGTTAACTATGTATCCATAAATTAAAAATAATCTGGTGTATAATAAGCCTGTTCAATTAAGGTTTATACGCCAGAGTTAAAAAGAGAATTGACTAAGGGATTTCATCTTCGCCAACGTTACTGCTGCAAAGAAGGCTAGATTATTTTATTGAAGATGGGCTTGAAAGAGGCTTCACGCTGAACCCTAGACTTGAGAAAACGCCCATAGTGGCTAAAAAAAATGAGGAACAAAGACGGAGGAAGCGCGTTCTACTTCTTGGCAATGCACGAAACACATTTTTTTAAAAGCTTAAATGAATTGCTACTATTTCGTAAACTCGCTACAATCGTAGGCTTTTTCTCTTATTTTAAAGAAGCCAAGAGCAAGCCCCATCACCAATAATAATAATAACCAAAAAATTAAATTGAAAATTTGAAAAACCCCCGACACAACTAAAGTTCTTTCATTTGATACCTATATTGAGGCAGTTGGAACAACAAATAGGTTATTCGTCATTTTCTGACGGCGGCCATCTTGGATTTGAAATTTTTCACAATTAATATATTCTGCTACTAAAGCCGCGGCCAATCTTTGTGACGACGGCCATCTTGGATCGATTTTTATCCAACATAGCTAAGAACACTCCCTCCTTATTCATCTTTCAAACAAAAAAACTAAATCAAAATCGGTTCATTTGTTTGGGAGCTACGATACCATAGACAGACACACACACACACACACAGACACGTCAAACGTATAACACCCCGTCGTTTTTGCGTCGGGGGTTAAAAAAGTGCGCATCACGAAGGAGGAGAAAAAGCACCTTGAACGCAATCGAGGAATATTCAACAACGTTGCACAGAGGGGTTTGGTAACTGATGCTGCGTAGCCTCGTAGGTTGTCTTCCTAAATATATGATAGTATTTCTGTTTTGTCCCATTTGTTTATTTTGTATCTGTGTCATAGTGCCTAAGTCTATTTGTGTAATACAAGCCCTTTGGGCAACTTTAAGCTTTTATTACTATGACTTATATAAAAGTACTTATTGACCGTGGAAGAGCCACTCTTCGGCATGAATGGGCCGGCTCGACGGGATTGATACCACGGAATCACAGAAGACCGGCATGAAGCAGCACTGTCTGTGTTTCGCTGCGTGAGTGTGGGTACGAGTGGCCTAATCCGGAGGAAAGGTGGTTTAATGGTTGGCAACGCACTTGTAACACGGTAGCAATCGCTTACCATCAGGCGATCCGTCTGCTCGTCTACCACCTATCACATAAAAAAAAATAGATATAGAATCATAAAAGTCTATTCAATTAATTTATTATCAATTAGTAATTTCCCCGCGCGTATCCCCTGAGTGAGAAATGCCAATGTGATGTAACTACTTATATTATTATATATATATTTAATCTGTGCTATGAAAAAAACCACATCTACCTACGAGTTACCTATATAACCCGAGTTCAATTTCGAGAAGCATTTGTCTCGCAAATAATCGATTTCTCGTGATTATTAAAGTTGAGAAAAATTAAAAGAACTCGGTATAAGCGATAAGATTTCCATGCTCAGAATAGGTACAACTGTTGCCAAGAGACTAAGCTGTAAAGCGATAAGATCAATGTCACACCGGTGACATTATGATAGATTTATTCATTATTATCTTTAACAGGATGGAGCACACTCGCGAAAACACAAATAAACACGTAGTAATTAATGTGTAATTAGGTAAACGTTCCAAGAATCATCTTACGGAATCGGTACTTACGGCTGGGAGGCACTTTTTTAACGTTAATTACACTTTGCGATGACGTACGAGTATACGGCCAGGTAAAGTACAGACTACTATATATACTCGAACCTAGTTGTAAGAACATGCATCAGCAGGATTTGATCACAGAGCAACTAGAATTAGTTTACCTATCAAAATCAATCTTGTACACAGCACAAAACACAAATCGGCATAAAGTAAAGTTTCAGCCTATATACTCTCCCACTGCAGGGCAAAGGCCTCCATCATAGAAATCAAGTCATCGCTACTATGATGGGAATAGGCTTCATCACCACGCTTGCCAAATGCGGATTGGTGATCACAAACCCGAGCTATATTTGAACAGTGGGAGAGCCACGCTTCGGCATGAATGGGTCGGCTCGACCGAAGTAATACCATGTCCTCACAGAAAACCGGCGTGAAGCAGTGCATGCGCTGTGTTTCGCTGCGTGAGTGAGGGTACCGGAGGCCCAATCTAGGTTAAGGTGCGTTAAAAGCTAAGCACCGCACTTGTGACACCACTGGTGTTACAGGTGTCCATGGGCGGCGGTAATCACTTACCATCAGGTGATTCGTCGGCTCATCTGTCACCTATATCATAAAAAAAAATATTCGAAAAATTCGAAACATTTTTTTTGCTCGACCCGGGTATTTAAAACTTATCATCATCTTAGCGATATGTCCCGGCTGCGTCCCAAGCTGTCATAATATATCTTGAAATAATTGCAAACTATTTATAAGTAGTTACTTGTGCATAATTTACATGTTAATATTACTTTACGTAGGTACTTGTTTAGTGATATATTTTTTTTATTATTTCTGTTTCTAGGGCGTTGCTGAAACTTTCCCCGTTTGGTAAGTTTCAAGATTCCAGGTCGGACCAATTAAAAAACCATTATTCCGTCTTTTGTTTATGTCATAGGTGCAGACGAGCAGACGGATCACCTGATGTTAAGCGATTGCCGCCGCCCATGGACACCCGCGACACCAGTGGAGCCACAAGTGCGCTGCCAGCCTTTAAACCCCCTTTCCACCTGGATTGGGCCAAACACAGTACAATGCTGCTTCACGCCGGTTTTCTGTGAGTCTTAGGTCTAAATGTGCTGGAAGACGCCTCAGATTAGATATAACTATTTTGGATTCTAAAGATACAGTATTCACTAATTTCCAGCTTGTATTTTCCTGGTTTAATGTATCCCATCATTTTAATATTGAAATGCAATAAAAAACTACTTGGGTATTCCGTAAAATATAATCTGCAGGTACGTAGAGCTTCTTTGTCCTCATCTTGAGACCAGCGTTGACTGAATCCGCGAACAGGTAACAGCCATCGGGGGCCGAGATCAGAGTAAATTAGTTTATTATGACAAGGCTTGCGAACGATTTTCCTGTAAAGCTGTCAGTGCGAGGTGGTTTTTTCATATTTTCCTATCGCGCTGATTGATGTACGCGCATAATTCCGTGTGCGTGCACTACACAACACGACAGGCCAGTTTTTACCTACTTTGTGTTTTAATAATAAAGACAAACATATCCTTGACCCGTTTGGATCAGTGGTAGTAAACGCTGTCTCTGGTGCAAGGGTTGCGGGTTCGATCCCCGCATAGTACAAACATTTGTGTGCATGAACATGTCTGTTTGTATTAGGTCTGGGTGTATTTCTATGTATTATAAGTATGTATTTACAAAAGAAAAGTATTATAGATATGTATATATGTAATCCCACTGTGGATTCTGATATCCGCAACACAGGTACTTGAGCTACCTATCTCTGAGTCAGTTTATTTATTTATTTATATCCATACTTATATTAAATATATGAAAATGTGTGTGTCTGTCTGTTTGTCCGTCTTCCACGACAAAACGGAGCGACATATTGAAGTGATTTTTTTAGTGGAGATAGTTGAAAAAGAGTAACATATGTTACTTTTTGTCTTATTCTAACGCAAACAAAGTCACGGACAAAAACTATTTTAATAATATTTATAAACAATTTTCACTCTTATAAAAATCTTCGACTTGTACGATGTATTTAGACCTACTTTGCCTTTAAATATTTTTTTTTACTGTAGACTAACGCTTGACCACAATCGAATCGTACCTCATGCACCTGACGATGAGGTCTAGGATAATACGCGTTTGCCTAAAAGATGCCTGTTCTTACCTTCAGGTGATGGGTAGGGACACACTAGCGACGCCAATCGATTTTAATTTTTAGCTACTAAACCGGATCTATTTTAAACCATTTCGGGGTTACAACCTCTCGGAAAACACTTATACTCTTTATTAAATAACCATACACAAATGTTAAGTCCAACGCGTACGCGAAAAATTGATTCACGCCAAAAGCGGCCACTTTTGCCGTGAATCAATTTTTCGCGTACAAAATCGGACGTATAGTGATCTGCAAATACAGATCTCAGCTGGGAGTTCCATTCTTTAGCTGTGCGCATTATAAACATGAAATGTATTAATGGTTTGCATTGAAAGGTGTCCTACAAATGAATTTAATAATGCTCTAAATTCTGTAGCTAATTAAGTAATTTTTGCATTAAATAATTCAACTTAATTAGTAATTTTATTATAAGTACATACACCACAATTTAACTATAAGTAAAACATTCTATCTAGCGATGTTCTTTTTTGACATGACATGACTCTTAGGAAATGTTATGTTAGTTGAATTTTACTTTTTAGTTTACACTTACTTTCACTGATACACTACCCGCAGAAGCAGACTCCACCTTCAACTATTCATTCTGTCATAACGACAGATAGGGAAATGACAGACAGTTAAGCAAAACCATAGATTGAATATTAACACCCCGACCGTTGGTTGTACATACGTCAATAAACTTAAGGGTTTCTACCAGATCTGATGAAACATATTATATATTTTCCGTCATTTGTTACGACTAAACCACTGCGACGTAGGAGCTTACGACTCACGCAGCTGATCAAAACAAGGATACCAACACTCACTATCGCTACATCGTGAAATATGGGACATTTGATAGATAAATATTATATTATTAACGTACAACTATTGTTAAATTCTGGATATATAGAAATAATGGCTTCAATTTCATGTTACTACCCGCCTACAATACGATCTAGATTTTGATAGAGATAGTAAGGTGGGTTCTAGAAATTCGTTTTGTGCGCTGTGAGATAGCGCCACCTCTCTCTTTTCTGGACTAAATTATTACTGCCTATACATACATAAGTACACATACTTTCACTATCTTTTTTATTTCACATCATCTTACAAATCGAGTTTAACTGACATGTCTCTATGTTTTTTTTTATTATGGCTCTACCAGAAGATATGTGGCCAATGTCAAGTAACTTATTCTCAAGTGTGTATTCAACAGTCGAAGTCAGTCAAAGTCACAGTCACTCAATAAAACGCCGGTGTTTACTTTTTATCAACCTACGGATTCTGTCAATACCACTCTAAACATAATCGCGGGTTTTAAGACTTTATAGGTCCACAGCTGTCCGTGATAACTCACTCGACACAATAGCAGTGTTTAAAACGAAACAATCCAATGATTCTTATTATCAGGATCACTTCGCGGCACTTCACTGCACAAACAAACACCAAATTGGTTCACTAAAAACCACTAAATACTAATTTATAACCTTTAAATTGCATCAGCACACGCGGAGTGTTTGACTTCTGCCGCTAGAATCCTCTATGTTTTCCCTCGCTAAGCTACTAATAGAGACGTAGAATGCTTAAGATTTGCTTTAATGCTTTATTTATCACACAATGCTATGCTATTACAGTTTTTAGGCTTAGGGATAAATGCTCTGCGTGTAATCTGGAGCCTAAGCTAGGACGACCCTGATTTGGTACCTAATTTATTTTATCTTTTCTAAATTTGGTGGGTCTCTATGAGCCACGGCAATTCTTCGGGCCGGCCAGTAGAAGCGCACGCATGTTGCGTCACCAGCCTTGACATTTCATTGTCTCAGCGGCGTGACGGTACATTCGTAAACACTTTCGCTCGTTAATCGCACCTTTGCAATCACAGTTAAATGCGAGATTCATCCACGAGGAAGGTTAGCCACTGTGTTAAGCGTATTTTAAAAACGTTCGTTTCGTTACGGTACTCAAACCTGTGAAATGTTTTTGCCGGCAATGGGTTGTGACTTGAGTGTAAATGAAAATAGGTACGTTATACTGTTTTATGGATTGGTCTTCTCTTTAGCTTCTCGTATGCATTCAGGGTTTCGTATCTCAATAAACAAAAAAGGAACCCATATAGAATCATTTTATTGTCCGTCTGTATACATATACTAGCGATCGCCGCAACTTCGCGCGCATGGAATTTGGTTTGCCACAACTTTGTCTACTTAGCCATACATGCTTAGCTAGTTACATAGGCTACTTAGCCTATGTAACTAGCCTTTGTCCGTGACTTTGTTTGCGTTAAAAAAAAGACAAAGAGTAGCCTACGTTACTCTCCATCCTTTCAACTATCTCTACTTAAAAAAATAACGTCATTCCTTCGCTTCGCTTTGCCGTTAAAAACGAACAGACAGACAGACAACACACACTTTCATATTTATAATATTAGTATTGATACATAGTAGGATACCAGTACGTCCGTTTGTCAACCCTTTGTCGCAGAAACACGAGGAGGTATAATTCTCACAACATCTCATACGTTCACCTGATTCCATACTAAGTAGCTTAAGCACTTGTGTTACAGATATCAGACAACAGAGGAACACAAATATATACTTAAATACATATATTACACCCAGACACTGAACAAACACAAGTGTTCATCGCACGAATGTTTGTCCAGGGTGGGGATCGAACCCACGACCTTTGGCGTAAGAGGCAGGGTCACTACCAATTGCGCCATCCGGTCAGTCTAAAGGTATAAATCTAAAATTAATATTAAATAGGTAGTCAAATACTCAGGTCTGCAAACTCTTGGAACAGAGAAATATCGAAGTGAATTGAATCGCAAAAAAAACGCATCCAGCGTTTATGCTCTGCTTATGGTGCATACTTTGACGTTCGATAGGTAGTCAAAACCTATAAGTTTAGGTTAACTAGTACCTAGTAAAGTGCTTCTTGTTAAAGGTTAACCCACGGACCTATAAAAAAAGATAGGTCCGTGGGTTAACCTATTAAATGCGTAAATAAAGTCACACCCGAAGACCTGCGAACATTTTAAGTGCATTATTTACGATAAGAATAAATACCAAATCATGGCTATACACAAGAAATGCGTAAAGTAAGAATTAATAGTTCAACTAAAAGAAAAAATAAGAAAATTCTAACAAAATCAGTGCATAGAGGCTCGTCAGGTTGTTTCTGTTGTGAACCAACATACATATTTATTTATTTAGAAGGAGGTGCCTCCTTCCTTCCTCTCGTTGCGCAAGACCAACTCGCTCCGGGCATCAATTTGTCTCGTTCTATAAAAATTTGTTAAATTCGTTTTTTATTGCTAGCTCTACACTTTTCCTTCAATTCTCTTAGATAGTATAAAAATACTTTCTCGTTTATTTTGGCATTCATTTAGTGCTATTAACCTAGTACCGACTTGCACGTACTAATATGACAAGTCTACAAAGTTGAGCAAATAACCCCATTCAGAAATGCTTTAACAAACAATACTTACTGAATGACATAATAACCTACCAGGTAATTTACCGTTTTGTTCGCGTTTATGTACATAAAAACCATCAACTCAAGAAATATGTGATGTAACCAACTATGATTATGTACAATGTTAGTCCAAAACTTGAAAAAATGTAAACATTTGAAATTTAAATCACACCTAAATGTGACACAGTGGAGCGTGGTATTTATTTACTATCCGACTCTACAACGGGTAGAGTAGCATATTAATTTGAATGACTTATTCGATATAAACCGCTGTCATTTATTTTAATAACAAGCCATTGCACCGTCAGAGAGAGTTGAGAGTTATACTAATTTATAATTGCTTCAATTTAACGCAAGTTACTTCTACAGTTAGTGCAACAACCGAGAAAATGCATTATTACGTCGAATATCTCTTGTTAGTGATGTAAATGATATTGCATGGTCGTCTGAGTAACCAAGTGGAGAACTAAGTTAGTTAGCAACAAGTTTCTTAGCGAATATTAAAAAGTACTGAATACGTGGGTCTAATAGGGGCGATAGGCGTTACAATGAACATAGACTCGATCCGTGCGTTGTCGGGGTCACGCAAGTTGCATAAGTGGGTGCATCTGCTTGACATTTGAATCGACCCCGAATCCTAATAGAAACTGTGTCACGAATTAGCAGCGAGCGGGCACCGAGGTGCGTTGTGCAATCCCGTTAGCGCTCCACGTGCGAGCGAAGCGCGCCTCAATGTCGCCCGTGGGCGGAAAGCCCGCCCCGCCGCCCGCTCTAAATAACGCCCGAACACTTCCGAGCCCGCCCGGTCACACCCGAGCACCGCCGAACGCGAACACGAACAAACCCATCCCCCTCGCACGCGCATGCCGGCGCGCGCCGCGTCACTCTCCCACGAACAGCTGAGTATCAAAACAAATGAGCGAGAGGCGGTGTCGCCGGTCCCGCTCGCCGGCCGGCCGGCCCGCGCCGCACGCCGCACGCCAGTTCTCATCCGAACCGCGTCAGTTGAGGTCGTTCGCTGTGAGCTCGCGTGCGAAGTTTACTATCGCGAAAGGATACCCCTTTGTCCATTGAGGACCCGCCCTCGTATTATGTTTCCGCGCGAGAAACGCGACCAGCCCCGGACCGAAGAGCCGGAAGTGCATCGCGAGCGTCGAAATCTGAAATTCTGCGACGGTTACCCCGCGAAACGCGTGCGCCGGGCGATTTAAAGTTGTGTGTGGGACAGTGTTTAGTGGACAGAACGATGTCGACGGGTAAGCGGTTGGCGAAGCGGTCCATAATAGGGACACGGGTAGCGGCGCTGGGGGAGGACGGGTTGTACTACTCGGGGATGATTCAGGCGGTGAAGACGCCGGCGCCGTTCCCGGAGAACAACAATTGCATAAACTTGACGCCGAACACTCGGTACACAGTGCGTTTTGACGGTGGGAAGAGCAGCCAGGAGTACCGGGACGCGGAGCTGATCGGGCCTGGGTTCCGTGGGATGGGCGGCGTGCGCCTGCGGCCGGGCCAGCGCGTCTTCCTCACGCACAACGGGCGCGAGGTGCGCGCCGACGTGCAGCACCACGACTACGACACCAACGAGCTGCGCGTCACCGTCGTCCAGCCCGGCTCCGAGGTCGGTACCCAATATAACCCCTGGACACTCAAACACTTTTTGACTTTGCTGAGCTACTCAAAAATCATGCAATCTCCTTTCAAATTTTGATGATAAAAACAACTGCATTTTTGAGCAGCTTTAAAAGTTAAGAAGTGAGCATTTGGCATTAGTCTCCCTTATTACTCTCTTCAATAAGAGAAGTTATGTAGGAACTCTACATCGCTCATGCGACAGATTTTAAAAGTTTCATTCATTCAGGATCAAAAATCTTGTAAATTATGTGAAATGAGTTAGTTCTATTTCGTAAAACGAATATGAATTATGTATTTCACAAGAGCGATGGTTGCGTGCAGATAACCTTTTTTTAGAAAATATTAGCATTCATTTCATTATAGAAGTAGCGAAATGTAGTTCAGTGATTATTATCTGTCTGTGTTAATTATTCAACTATTTGCACAGACATCTTCGTAGAGTACTACGAAGCTAGATTTATCTGCAATATTTATTTAGTTATAATAACACAGAGTAATAAAATACTACGTACAGTTATACATTCAATCTTAATTGACGTAGTGGGATTACCCAACTAAGTAGAGTCGAAGAACCGTTTCAATTTCAGGTCATGAGTAATTCTTTGAGATTTAATTGCATGGTAATTTAATAATGGTAACAACAAAATTTGGAAATCCCGTCATCGCAAACTACAGGACTGAAGGATAAGGTACAACACGGGCGATGATTCATGAAGGACAATTTACAAACGATTATGAACTGTGATGTAATACAATACGTGAGTGGACAACTCATTTGCGTCATTTTCCCCATCGATGCTCCAACAATTTCAATCGGAAGATCGACTTTGCAGTCTCAATACGGTAATGTGTGTAGAGCCTTAGCTCAGCGGCCATACTAATGCGCCCCTAGAAAAGACATCAACGCTTAGGTTTTCGTGGGTCTACCTAGCTGAGGAGAATCTAGGAGTAAAATAAATATGATTTCTGTATAAATCATACTTTTTAAGCAGTAAAAGGTGTAGATGTGCTGAATGTAAACGTGTTGGATTTCCTAATTCAGAATATGATTGATATCGGATTAACTATGACGTTTGCGCGATTAAATCAACGCTTGTCAGGGTCAATTTACATAACAGATATCTCGTAGCTCGGGTAGGTATATCTTGTCGTTTCCGTGATATTAACATGTACGTACCTGTTATTTGTGTGTTACTGTTGGGGTATTTAATAAATACTATTTATACCTACCTTTCATACAAACGTACATGTCAAGCAAGTTAATTAAACTGTAAGTGAATGCATTCATTTTGCATTTAATCGCTAATTTCAAATTAAAATGGGCTTAGGTATTTGCCTTTTACCTTAATCCTTAATACTACCTAATTGAAATTTTGTGTGAATTTTTCAACGTAGCAATTTCGTAGCCTATTAAATTAGGTATTTACATATTCTTTCAAACCGCAACAAAAAAAAATTGCAGGAATTTACCGATCTGTTTTTGAGATAAAATTACTTCGTAGCTATGTCTTGTTTTCAATGGGCCTTTATTAATTAGACTGTTAATTAAAACGCCGCAAAAAAGGAATATTCTTTCGCAGAAGTCTTTAGTCTCATAATCTCCGATCTTAAGATTTAAATCCCGTGTAATCCGCGTGCGGTATACTAAGGCTAACCGAAGAAGCATGTACCGGCAACTTAGTTGCAGCGGACAAAGGCGTGCGCGGGCGCAACCGGCGCAGTGCGCTCCGTGGACAAAGCGCAGCTATTGACCCTTCTACACGTGCACTCCGGGGGAGGGGAGCGGTGCATCTACTTACGTGTTTTAGGACTATTCCGTATTACAAGTTTGTGAATCATAGCTTTGATCTTATTGTTTCTTGGTGGTTTCTTTATGTTACGGTTACGAACACCTGACGTCATGATTTCTTTGTTTAAGTACACGAGATCAGTCGTACTTATGATTATTTTTATGACGCTTTACAATTTTTTGTTTCTACCTTATCTAAACTTTTTTTTAGAAAGGGTAACTAAAACTTATTAACTTAACTTTTTATATATACAAATACTTTATTTAGCCATCCATTACAACAACAATACATCTTAGAATACTACTACTCTAAGCCATACTAATAAGTCACCAAACAGTGCAGTATGACTCGACTTGTATTGACTTATAAATAATTAAACTAAACTTACTAAGACTATACTAAGATGACAATTAAAAGTTGAACATATTATCGAGTTTAATGTAGGTGGCATATTGATCTGATCATGAAGAGACGGAAACCTTTCTTGCACACTTGCGCCGCTTCCCCTCTCCACTCCCATGGCTGCATGTGACGCAATCCACTGCCAAGATTGCCACCACCTATGGCCATGACCTATATCTTGTCATTTTCTAATGAGAAGAAGAATATACTCGTAAACATTGATAAACATTTTATCGGCAATAATGTACTTGAAAATTTTCCTTTTAAAGTCACTTTAAGTTTTTTATAAATTTTTGTTATTTTGTCCAAGTATATTTAATTGAAATCAAAACAATCTTCATCGCACAACATAAACAACCTATTATATATTTTTACACAAACAACATCATCAACACTATATGTGATTTTAAATACCTACCTACTTGCGTGAATAATTAAGCCAGTAATTAATATCGTTGATCACAATATTTTCCAGTTTAGTTTTGCCCTTGAAAATGCAATTAGAATGATTGAAACGCATTTTTATCAAAACATCCTTTTTATATTCTAATACAAATATTCTAATTTCGATACGGAAATAATATTCTAATCGGAATATCTAAGACAGAACTATTAGTCGGGAAAGACTCCCGAAATTATTTTTTTATGTTTACCTACTAACCATAGTTACGTACCTATTTATGCTGTAGGTGGGTAAATTTATGTATGTGTTGTTTATAGAATTGTGGTTTTTTTAACTTCAATAGATACCAGGCGGTGAAGTCTATCAAAACCACTACATTTGTTGGTAACATCGGTAGATAATGTTATCACGCCATTATATTGACACAACACTGATATCGAAGCATGTGAAACAAAAATAATAGGTACCTACATTGTAGTAATACATTTTGTAAAAGTAATTGTGTAAAAGTCACGTGAGATGTTGCTGCTTGTCTTGCCCCTCCTCATTTTTCGTAATAATAGGTATTTTTTCTATTCAAATCAGGAAACTACTGATCTTATTCGTATTTCTTGCCTACTTTAATTAAAGATAACCATAATCTCAAAACATTTTATACGTCATCAAGGTTGTTTAAGTGTCACGGGTATTATCTGTCAGTGTAAAGCGGATTTGTGTAATGTTATGTTGAAGGAAAGTACATCACTGTCCCAAATAATCCTTTAAAAGCAGATAATAATTTGAATAATTCGGTGTATTATTCTACTTAGGTAATTATGAAGGTCAACCTTATCATTATTTTATCGGACCTAATATCACATAACACACTAGCATATGAACGTTTACACCTACGAGTGTAATGCATTTCAAATTATAATGATAAGATAGAAATCGTATTGGTAACTTCCGCTACGCAATAACAAAATTCATGCCTATTGTCATTGATAAAAAAATTGTAACATAATTTCAAAACAAACATTAGCAACGATTGAACTTGTGCAAACAATTTTAATACAAACAAAGCTATGTCTCATACATGTTTCTCTAGTAGGAGAATTCACTTGATTGAATTTCTTAGAAAATATTTGCAATTGCGAACAACAACAGCAATTTTCATTATCAACCTTCTCCTTCAAAACAAGAGAGTCCCGCTCTTTATTCAAACTATTTAATATTTCACTCTTTGTCAATACAGATAAATAAAGCACTGTACGCAAATAAATGATTTATATAAAACAAAAGTATTAAATATTCTACAAGATTAGATTTGTTATGTACCTTTGCAATACTCGTTTTCATTAATAAGTTACACCTATTAATCAAATTTGACTCATGTTGCAAAGGTCATAAGATCATTTTGATTTTATTTTAAAGGCCGTATGTAAGTATCCTAAAAAGGCAATATTTAAAGTCCATTGTGCATATAACCCAGATTACCGTTTGAAGACACGTCATCGTGGCTGTTTAAGAATTTAAGACACATGTCATCGACCCAGCTGGCCTGCTACAAGGTAAATGGACTTAGCGAAAACATTTGATATTTATTATACCTAATATCATTGACAGAGTAATTATATACCTCCTCTTGAAGTACGTAACTAATAGTTTCTAAAGTTATTTATCTCTTCCTCATCACTTGCATCAAACATCCACATGAGTCGAGTGGTCTAAATGACGCCCTAGAACTCTTTCTTTCAGATGACAGTAGCTATTTGTCCTACAGAGACAAAGTGCTAAGTGCATCACCACCTTCTGGTTTGGCAACCCTACATAACTAATGGGCATTGTGTGCTAAATTCTCAAATTCGGACGGACCGTTACACCCGCGACCGTGCGACTACGCAGCGCCTAACACCACCACTGCGAACAGGTAGAGCCGCGAAGCGTCGTATTACGCTAATCGCCATTGTCTGCCGACCATTATTAGACTTTTCCGATCCCACTCTGTCCTATTTTGGGAGCAGTTGTATTCTAACGTTACCATCGAAATTCCTTCTACTTTAGCGCAGCATTTTATTTTTCTAAAACGTCTAATTTTAGTAGTACTTAATTATTTCTTTCACGATCTGATGAAGTATTTTTCCAAACTGAAACTGTTTGAAATTGCTTCGTATTGTTACCGTAATTCTTACGTGTATCTTTATTTAAGTGGGTATCCAAGTTTGTACACAGAATATAGTTGTAAATGAGATACGATAAACATGGTTTGTTTTGAAAGAAAACATCTACCGGCTTAAGTCGCCGGCCGGCGCGCGCGCCTGCGTCAGCGCGTTATCGCCCACGAATTGAACGACAATTAGCTCAACTATTTGTACAACAAAAGTATACACGATAAATTGTAATTACCCATTTGACCCGCGCGCACCGCGACTGCACCCAAGGCCTCTAGAAGGTTTGATTTCAACTTTATTACCCGGACACTGCCGTTTTACTATATTGAGTAAAAACTGCTTTTACGGTAATGCACTCGGTCGTTAAATGTGTTAAGTACGTTGGCAAGGTCGATCGAGAGATATATACGTTAAAAATTTTGATATTCATTTAAAATGTATGCAAAATCGATTTCCCTAGTTATGTTGCAAAATGAATAATGGTTTTCCTGACGTACAAGACTTGATATAAAACAATAATAGAGCGACGGTAAAAAAAAAATACATTACTGTTTATAAAGTAGCAAAATATTGTATAAAATACAGGTTTGGTAAAATATACGGCGCAGTAGTTTTACTATGTATATGACACAATGAGGAAGCCGGCCGGCGCGCGCGCAGCCAGCGTAGATATGACGTGCACGCGATATTAGCATGACGCGCCTCGTGCCGCTCTTCACTCGTAAAATCATCACTACTCATTGCTATGCATGCTTTCGTACACGCATTAGTAGTTGGACAATCGCAACGCTGCCCATCCCATTTCACCATCACTTTTAATTTTATTCAACAATAAATAACAATGCCTCGTTAATAACGGCCATTCCACCAGGTAATTGACTTTCATCATTACAATACGCCGATAACGTTTACATAACGTCGACGGTGATATTCACGCAGCTTACACACGTTTCAAATCCAGCAGCTATTAGCATTATTTATACGAATAACTGAAACGCACATAATACTTGTTTACACCTAGGATGTGCCGGTTAATCGTGAGTCCTATTGTGTAGAGACGCTTGCGTCACACTTAGATAGAGAGCCGCGTTCATCAAAACAAGTTCAAAGATAATAAGCAATATAAACTCATAGTTGTAAAAAACGAAATGCGCAGAATTTCCGTGAAAAACAGCGGGCCATACGTCATGATTAATAATGCATTGGAGATAGGGATATGGGGAATTACGAGGCATCGTTATCGAGGTGGGTGACGTGGTATTCCCCAGTGCCTGGGTGGAGCGCGCGCGCCGCTCTCTGCGCGGCCCGAAGCTGCTGCGTCACAGCGTGCGCGAACGCCGAACGGCGAATCCGCTCCGTCGCCACGGAATCAGCTCAATCAAGTCAGCCTGAGTCACGCCGCACCGCTCGCCGGGCCGGCCGGCATCCATCGTAAACAACCTCTATTCACCGGCTACCAGAGCGACTTTACGCGCAAAAAATACTAGTACACATTCGTACGTGGCTGCTTTTGTGTCGAGCTAACGCTTCATTAAATAACCGAGGACTAACATTTCACGCTAATTTTGAAGAATGTGTCCCACTTACTTAATGCGTATTACCGATCTCGGGGCAACGTTGCGTTTGCACTCAAAATAACATAACCGGTGAGCAAGTCAGCGGCTATAATGTGTCAGGCAATCAGATATAAAAATAAAGAGTGCGCGGCCGAGAAATAAGGTCACCGGCAGGCCCGGAACCGAGTAACGGTGTTCGTTACAAAATCGCGTCAAGAATTATTTTCACGTGCGCGGCGTCGGTCGCCGGACCGTTAGTCGCGATGGCTAACATCAGCTAACCCGGTGACGACTCGTCCGCGCTAAGTGGAACGAGAAGCCGCTCCGGCTATGACAACTCGCACTTGCAACTACAACTACTTGCTTTGATTTTTAATCGTATCATTGGGGAAGGTAATTGTAAAAGTTGTACCTACATAACTGTTGCGCAACCGCAGCTTCGGTGTTTACGGTACTCATCGTGGTCTCCCTGGGCGCCCGCAGATGTGACAAAGGGACCGTGGATTCGGCGCGGTCACGCCGAGCGCGATCCGCTGCGATGCGGGTGTGAAAGTGCACCTGTGTAACCGAGTGTACAGTTTCAGATTCACTTATTTTATAACAATACAACATTGTAACACCTGAACAATGTTGTTTTGTACAAGGAAAAGTGATTGTCTTTTCGAAAACGAGAAAACAAATTCAGCGTGACCGTATACAGGTGCACTGCGAATATTGCACCTGTGATCTGAATTCGAAACGTTTAGAAAAGCTAGATTTCATGTCTACAGAAAATGTAGTGAACATGAATTAGTTTTCATTTCACGCGTGGTTCAACATTTGTTCGTACAGTGCCGAGCGGTCTGGACTGACCAACGTTGTAATTAATATCGCATTACTTGAATAGCAGGCGAAAGCAGTTACGACTTAAAAGTAAATTATAGATGCGTTTTCCAGATTTTCCAGTCCAGTTAAGAGTTTTTTCGATGGAACGAAAGACACTTACGCTCATGGGCGGCTAGCGTTGCGTGGAGCGATTGCGTGCTGCCAGCAAATTTCACTTGTAGTACTCTGCTTAGCTCATGTTCTACCAAAAGCGACAAATCGGTTTCGTAATTATCCAGCTAATGGAGTTTTACTGCTCCAGGAAATACAATAATTAGAAAAGTGTGGCTAAAGGAAACTTCTTAGGTACAGTAATAAACTTTAATACGAATAGAAAACAGAAACATAAACTTGAGCTACAAGTTTTGTATGTTAACTAGTATTTACTTTAGTGATGAAAATTGGATGAAACAGTCTCTTCTTTGGAGATCCTGTATTTTCTGTATTTTTTTAGATCTTTTCTGTCAGTCGACTTATAAAACGCTAATTCAAATTCATCCACTAATGCGACAGCATCAGTCGCGATATTTGCCATCTCCCGAAAGAGGCTTGTCGCAGTATATCTTGTAAACATTGAAACCAAACAAAGACATAATAGAAGTATACAACGTTGTACGATAGTATGAGTGAGGACTTTTTTACCAGCTCCGAGCACTGTAGTAGAGCAAGTGTGTCGCTGTCGGTGGATCCAATACAATTTACAAGTTTCTCCCTCGATAGTTTCCAGCTACATGCGTTTTTGCCGCGGTATGTGAATGTGTTACGGAACCGGCGAGCAACGGCCATTGGTGAGGAAAACCATGGGAAGAGAAAACGCGCCACCTCCGTGCGCGAGCGCCGCGAACATGGTACCCGCCTAATGTGTTTATTATGGTGCCCACACGCGTTAACTACTGTTTGCTAGTTATTACTTATTCTGAGTAGAACTTTTCAATTTAAATTACATGTAATGATTTGATTCATGGTTACGAATACATAAAAAGGTTAACTAACAAAGGCATAGCATTTTTATAAATTTTAAATAATAAAAAAGATAAAACGAAAAGTTAAATGACTTACCAATTTGAGAGACCAATTGTTACAGATATTTATTACAATAAAAAATTGCAAATCATCTTCCAGTACATTTCTAGCTGTCAAGCAATCAAAGCAATTATGAACGCTCAAACTAAAAAGATATGTTTGTAAGTACAAAATATAGTTCTACCGCCAATGTGCCTGCTCACCACTGATATAGTCAAAAATTACCGAAAGTTTTATCTCTAATCCATACAATCTAGAAAGAGGGTCGACAAGACCGGCCTCAAACCCTATTTATTTAACTAAATAACAGAAATCAAATTTAATATTCTCTAAGCAATCTTAATAGGTTACGATTATGTGCATAAGAAAATGCGTATCTAAATGTATGTACCCAAGACCAAGATCAAACAGTAAAAACAAGTTTACCAACAAAAAACGTAAAATGCTTATTAAATATTAGATTTAGTTCGTCGCGGATGCTCCCAAAAATTTGGTAACGGTACTATGTTTAGTTTGCCCTCACCGCAGGCAAGTGTCAAGTCCATTATTACGAATGGTAAATATTATTACAATAAACAATTTGGGTATGTATTGGGTTTCCAATAATCATAAAACAACATGACCTACCTACCAGATACAAATATGTTTATCCAGAACTCATTCGGATTTTACACTTAAAGAACCAATTAATTAAGGGCAAAGTAATTTGGCAGAAATTGTTCATGATGTCTAATAGAAAATAGTCGATGCGACTACAAATGCTCGTAGGTATAAATAGTTCAATGTGTTCGACCCAATTCGACACGACTAGGATGATTGACCATTTAATGATTTCAAAAAACCGTTTTGAATATATTGCGGTCTTTTTGCTCGCTAATTTACAAGTTAAGTTTACTAGAATGAATCAATTGTAAACTATCCAGGTTAACATTTTCGGTGAATTTAAATAATTGATACCAAGTTCGATTATAAATGACAAAATAATGAAATGGGATACAGTAAAAGTTTCAATGCTGGTCATTTTGTATTAGAGGCAGTGTACCAAATAGACAAAGCTACGAAAACAAGCAGAAGATAATATTGGCGTCATTTGTCTTATCTTCCTTAATTTTGCAGTAAACGATTAATATTGTGAGCGTGAATCTCTCTAATAGACCTTGGTATATTTTCGTTGAGCACCCAGTAATGGTCCTCCCACTAGCTAGAAACGAAGGCAAGGTCGGCCCTTTGTGGGTGACCTCATTGCTCTCGCCTTGGAATAGTTACACGATATACACTCTTATCTAAGCTACTGATAGAGCAAAGTGTGAATCTCAATCGTTTTGATTTGCACTTTTATCCCACTCATTTGTAGGACGTAATTATCATTTCGTTCTCATTCTGGCAATAGTTGTGAGCTAACTAGTTCAAAGTGGTGCTGTCGTCACGCACGGCGTCGTGGACTGACTCAGCGAACAAAATTACTCGTTTTCGGGCTCGAGCTAACAGTAATCACCACAACCGTTACCACGTGGGCGACACTCGCAAATACAATACTTACGACAGTTTGAGCATCCTTCCTATTCATGTGGCATCGACTCGATCGACGGTCCCAACAATGCTAGTAGCTACTGTCCCACCGGCTTGGAACGGCGAAGGTTGCCGACGGTTTTGTTTATTCAACGCGACCATGGGCTATGCAGATTTCAATCAGGTCAAGTACTTTGCCGTCATGAATCAGTGGCTAAAGGTGCTCATTGAGATCAGTCGCACGCGAATCCCATTTTTCTTCGGAAAGTGATTAGACATCTGCTCAGTGATGGATCGAGACGTGCACAAGATGCGTGACTGCGATTAAGCGGTGTTGAAAATTGCCTTTTAGTTTCACTGCAGGCAACCACTTCCATATCCTTATAGCCGTTAGTGAGAACCTCTGTTAGACCTTGGCATTTTCGCAGACGTGTTTTTCCAATTCGTTTTAAAGCCTTGCATTTCATGGTTGTTTATATTGAGCAATACAGTTTGTGCCTAGGGTTTTTGCCGAGCCTAGCTTATGGTTTGTAACGAGAGCTGTATCAGACCTTGGCAGTTGAAGCTCCAAGGGCAGCATAGAGCGGCGACTAAGACACTAACTGAAGTAGTCTCGGGATGTTTTTGTGTAAGTGAAGAGTTGTTTAATTGCAAGTGCGGCAGCAGCCGGGGCCGCGGGTCGGCACGGTGACCCACTGACCCAGAATCGCTGATATTGAACCAGCGACGCACCGCCCGTATACGAAACTCGACCTCCACTTGCGTTTTCCTCGTATTATTATTTGCTAAACAATTTATATCAACCTAATTAGGGTCACGAGATGTCTTTAGTGATTCTGCCTGTAACTTGCAACATATTTCCATTTCGTTAGTTTCGTTGAAATACTTGTTTCATTCAAACTTCTCCTTTTAAAGTCTGATTCATTGGCATAGATAGTGAATGGCGTCACATTCGACTTTTTGTATGTTTTCGTGTTGTGTACATTAGTAAAAGAGACGGATGATAGTAAATTTAAGATATATTGGCTATTGAATGCAGATTAGACATAATTATTTATCGCGCCGTTTTTCTTGATAAACAGTGTGATTGGAAAGCTCTAGGTCGCTGGTTGGGTCAGCGGAGTAACGGTGGTGGCGAGGTGCGTATGCCGCGGCGTGTGAGCGAACAGGTTCCCGTATCCGTTATCAACTGGTAGCTCGGGGCGCGGTGGGTCGGACTCTGTTTTTGGGTCAGGCTGGGTCACGACGCCTGCGTGCTCGCCGCTCGTCCCCTCAAATATATTCACTGCTATTTCGATATCTAAGAATAGAGAGGCTATACTTACAACTATCTCAAGGTGAAACGCTCACTTTTCTAAGCGTCGTAAGTAAACGATGCGATTATGGCATCACGACTGTTGTAGTGTCGAAACGTCGGCATGCGTCCTTGTGCAGATTTCACGTTCAATTACGTAAGACGGACGCCGGCTTGCGATTTTATTTACGTGCAACTCGACTATGTTACGCGGCGCCCACGCGCCGGCCATAGAGAGTGGGCCGAGCGGGGCATTTTACCCGTGACGTCACGGCCGCGTCGCGCCTACACAAATAGCTCTCGCCGACGCACTATGACGTCGTTCCGAGATTAATTTCGCTTAGATCGCTCCGTGACGTCACCGCTGCGATTAAAACCTCTAAACACACGCTATCTGGAACGAGCGTAGATAAAACGTTAGCGTACGTGCCCGCCTTGCATCATTGTCAGCGCTACGCAATATCAGTTTCCTGACGACGACTGACGTTGACCTACATCGTCGATTGGCTTTATTGTACTTTTAAATGGAATGCTTAGTTACAACACCTTACGGTCATTATCATAGAAATTGTAGGTAGTAAATCAGCGGTTTACTCATAGATGTATATCAACGTAGATCCGAGTAATCATAATGCGTATGCATGCAACTAACATCGCGTCACGTATGGAACAATTGTTTAAGGAAATAAATGAGCGGATGACATAATTACAATCAAATAACAATGCAAGTCGCGAATCCTCCATAGAAACAGGAGCATAAATGGAGCGTGTATAGTGAATAAATGTTCAGAAATAGAGCATGTAGGTTAGCCGGGCTCGGATCCAGGGCGCCTAGACGCTAGGATCGCGACCTGCGCCGGCCCCCGCGCCAACTAGGCCGCCTGGTTCGTCCTGTGCAATCGATCACGCTGACCTAATGGACCCATTCTGCAGTCTCCAATAACTCTCCGTGCACACTAATCAAAAACATCCATAATTCACTATTTGCAAATGGCGCTCGATTGTTTCTTCAATTTCGTTTGTGCAACGATCAAATCGATCACGTCTGGACGATTTCTAAACACGTTTAAGAGGTTTTTTCGTATCAAATGAAGGTGTTGAAGCAAATGAAATGGTAGTTTCAAGGAGAACGGCCGCAATAAAAACGCTACCTGCATTTTGACGTTTGAAATGTGGGTCACAATTTTTGGGGCAAGGTTGGGTTGCAGCCGCTGCCGGCGCTTGCGCTCGCGTGCTCAGCCGAGCCCTGCTTCAGCGATATCCGCTTTGCTATTCGCGATTCGTATTCGCTGATCGCACAAGGCCGTGCCGATTGGTTGCCCGGCCTAACCGTACATATCCGATTAGAATAACTAATTCAAAAACAATCAATCTAGTGTGTGTGTTGTACGTGACTTGTCAATTATGCTCAATTAAAAACCTCATCGCGAATGTTTGCCAGACTTGATTAGTCTTGAATTCCACGTAATGTAGACAGTGCTTCCGCAATTACGAAATGTTAGCTCATTAGATTTTAGTTCAGTAGAAAACTAGGTCGTGGCGTTTTCGCAAAGGTTACAGAGTACAATGCGAAGATACTTCACTGCAACATTTTCGAGTCAAAGATTGCATCTAGTTTTCAAATAACAGGTGACGCCTACTTAACCAACCATTCAGCTTTGTTAAAGTTGCCAATATTAAATCATTATTTATCGCTGCATTCTAACATCATGATGAAACGTCCACACCTGTGTAGAAATTATAATTAATACGCATTATAGCTACTGTGTTTGTTTCGTTCTCCATTCTAAGTCATAAATGCAAATATTTAGTGAATATTATATTAGCATAAAGAGAAGAAATACCTAATATTGTTTTTTAAAATAAGCAATGAAATCAGGCTGAATCAGTGCTGGCTAATTCTTCCCTAAACATGTCTTGTTGCTAGCCATAGTGTTAATTTTGTCATCATCGTATGCATACCATAATACACGCGCCATTGCAATATCGGTCTTTGACCCTGCAATAATTACTCGTGAAAATAACCCATGAAACAAAGAACATTCAAATGACAAGTAGGTCCAGCCTTACAAATACAAATACAAAATTATTTATTTAGATTAAATCAAAATAGAGTCCAGCTCATTTCGAACTAAAAGCGTGTTGTATTTATCTTGCGTAGAGTCGCTAATGCGTAGAGCTGGTAAAGTGAACTCACCCACGCACGTTTCTACCAACGGTATACGAATATTTATAAGTTTACGTATCTAGATTGTACAGTAAGTTGCATGTTTTATATGACACAATCTTTTGATGCCAGCTGTATTATAGTAAGTTGATAACTGGTTTCGAATGGAGTCCAAATGGAACCTGACTATGACAGCGTTATTAATAGCCACAATAAAGCTTCTTAGTAGTTAGCGGACCACAAATATTCGCGTTAGAGATTCTTTACAAAGGCTTTTGTGTTAGATTTTGGAATGTTCTTAGAGTTAAGACTAGCGAGAGAAATTTAAGTCGTTGAAAACAGGTACCTGATCTTAACAATAACCGTGGGGAGGTTCCTCTACTAATCACAAACTATGCCTCAACAATTTCGTTACATTTCAATAACAGTTTTAAAGAAATGGGAACGCAGCAACATACTTAATAATGAACAAAGATTCTAATCACATATGCGTAGTTGAAGAAGGCATTGGCCCACTTAGTGAAGAGCACGCCCAAAAACATACGACCTCTCAAATAAGGTTTGTTGAGTTGAGTAATAAAAAGGTTAGCCGTAGGATCACAGTTACTATAAAATTATTAGGTAAATGGACAGAAAATTGACTTTTAAGTCAACGCGATAAAGTCTGAAGAGGCCTAATTATTGTTGGACTGTATAAGTGTACAGCAGTGAGGACAACGCCGGTATTGTCAGCGCTCATGTCCGTAGCTGTTGGCCTATTTATTGGTGCACGAACGCCGAACGCCTCTCGGCAACCGAATTGCTTATGCATGCGTGTCTACGTGACTTCGACTGCAGCCTCACTGAATATCTAATAAAAGAATAATCGCTGTTCATCTATCACTGATCATTTCCGTCCGATATATTGTCTCTAAGACCCCACCGGTAGATCCACACGTTAGGGTAATACTACTGTAGAGTACAAGCGTTTTGATTAACAATATAGGCAGTGACTGAGAGTCGACAGATATTAATCAATTTATGTTTAACAAAGATTTATAAACCTTTAACTGCACATTTATAAGTTTTAGTGTGATTGCAGTCTATACAGATTCATTGAAGGTACCCACTTTAAGATGAGATTATAGACTTATATTTTATCAAATGACATTCAGAATCTTCACATGAATCACGATTATAATGCATTCAAAGCCCCAGTTTTATCGGTCGTCGTTGCCGAAGCAATCTATTGTTTTCCCACCTCAAGGCGGTGTATTGAAAGTGCATTGTCCTGCAACGAAGAGGTGTCCTGCAGTTCGATAAACGTGCATTGTACTCGCAGGTAAAGGTTCAACAAACAATCCCAAAGTGACTGATAGCTCGTACTTACGAGCAAAATTAAAATTGTATCATGTTGTCAACCCCTGTCCTCCATCACAGAGGTCGACAGTGTAAAACGTCACACACGGTTTTGTTTTTTATTTATTTTAAATAGAACCGTCCATGCATGGATACTGGCGCCTCCAATCAAATGGATGAAAAAAAAAGCCGATTGTCCAAATAACATAAAGTAACTCGATGGAAAGAACTTTTTCTACGCAAGTAACGTTAACGATGATCCCGGATCATTTGTTACATATGGTGCGTAACAGCAGCGGCGTTTGATTGTGAGTCTTATCGTGGGGAGGTAGGTTTAGATGTTGTGAATCGAGTTGCGTTGGGTGTAGGTAGAAACTAGGTTCGCCGGCCGGCGCGGCGTTTGTCGTCACGCGAGGCGAGGCGTCGCTCAGCCAATGACACGCCGAGGCAGTCAATGCCACTTGTTTGATAACTGCATCGACTTTCGCCGCGAACTATGCGCATGTCAATACAATTAGTATCATGCGAAAAAATAACAGCGGATCCGATACAATTTAACAAACAATTTCTTAAAAAAAATCAAAACATTGACTAAGACTACTTAGTCTAAACTACCTATAATGTATACCTAAATAATTCTGGAAGTTTATTTTTTGAAATAAAATATCTGACAACAGGCAATTATTGTTGAAATCATTATAAAGATATTACAAATACCAACAAATTATCGGTAAAATATTTATTACCAATTTAATTTCTGATTGTATTTATCGATCTAAAATTACGTAGACTCCAACTGCAACAGTCTAATAACAAGCAGTGATACGAATGCTTACTATTACTCTACAACTGCTCTACTGTAACTATTTGAAATGCTAAAGTAGTGATCGAATTAGCCTTAAATCGATTTCAAATGGCTTGGTATTTCAAGACACCTTAAGCGTTTCGAAATATTGTTACGGGCATGGATAATCCGTTTTGCGCGGCGCGGTGGCAACACTGATGCGCAGTAGACCGGCCCGGGTGTCGCAAGTGGGTGCCGAACTCCCAACCCTTGCGAGTTCTTTCCTAACTGTAACCTTGTAACGCTGAACTTGCTCCCGTTTCGAACTCCGGTTTATGACAGGCGTTTCGACTCCATGGAGCCACAAGATCTTCGTAGAGCATGCTATGTCAATGTCGGTGTGGTGAAAGAGTAGGCCAGTTACCATGAAGACTAATTGACTAATTAACCAGAATGCGCCGGAGGTACATAATCACTTGGTATGTTGCTCTGGGAGATGCCTTATAAATGCAATGAAAGCTACTCTCACCTTGTTGCATCGTCAATGATTACATATTACTGCCGAACGATGAAGAACCAAAATGTTCCAGGAATTGACTGTATCCATTCATACATTTAATTACAATTTTATACTAAAGAATAACGACCTGCAAAAGAATCTGCATCACCATCAGCACTTTCATTTTGATTGGCCGTGGACGTTGAAAAGGAAGAACGAGTGTTACCGAATAAAAAGCGTTAGTTTTTTCGCCTCTCTCCTCGTAGGTCTCTTAATTTCCACAGTGAAAGTGCGTTTCACTGTTCGCCAAAAAATAGAAAACGACCGTTACAATGAGAGAATACCAAACATGGGTATGTGTGGATTTATGTACTTCTTTTTATCTTGGACCTAATCTGTTTTTAGATCGCTGCTTAGAGTTTCAAATCTGTATTCACGTTGTACCGTTTTTAAAAGTATCAGCCTATAAACTGTCCCACTGCAGGGCAAAGGCCTCCATCATAGAAATCAAGTTATCGCTACTATGATGGGATTAGGCTTAATCACCACGCTTGCCAAATGCGGGTTAGGTGATCACAAACCCGAGCTATGTTGGAAAAATTCGAAACATACCTTTCGCTCGGCCCAGAAATCGAACCCAGGACCCCGAGATCACGGCCTGGTAGTTAAACCACTAGACCAACAGGGCGTTTGCGCCGTGTTTAGTGACTGGTATTTAAATAAAAACTTTGGATCAAATAAATAATATTACATAATACATACATTTATTTGATTAACCACATCCGCCATCATCAAAACGCTTGATCTTGAAAGTTTGTAGGTTAGGTTGCAATACATTCAAACGTCATATTACTCATATTCCACCGTGCGTTGTTTCGGAAGTGATAAATCTAATACACAACCAGTATCCAGTGTTAGCATGTCAAAGTCACTCGGTGGCTTTCACCGGCATCCAGCAGTTTCGCCATCCAATAAAGCCATTGTGCAATAGTTAGCTGTCGGCGTTTACATAACGATGGTGTAAAAGCAAGAGCAAGAAGCGACAATGGCGGATAACGGAACTAGTTGCCCATTGTGGGTCCAAATCTGTGCCCTCGTTCTAATCTCTCTTGCTACTACTTTAAGACCACTATGGTCTAGTACCGAAAAGGCTTAGTTAACAAAAAAAGTTTCTAAATGACTTGCCTATATGTGAACGTAGAATTGAGGAAATATTTTGTATAGAAGTAGATACTTAGACAAGCCTTGACAACGAGGAAAGACTGCTACTCATTCATTCAATGTCATGATGAAGGTCTTTACAAACGACATACTTTCCATTGATGATGCATAACTTTTGCATGCCAACGAAGAGTATTAGTTAAGTTACAAAAGACATGCATAGACAATCTTATCAGTAACTCGGAGAAACATTTGTCTTGTAAAGAAAATTTCCCTGCAATATTTGCACTGCGATAAACATTGGTGTAATAAGCTCTGTTAATTCATTGACATTGTTCGCGTAGCAGTTAGCTAATATCTCGTAATGAATTTGTTAATAGATCCGGTTCCGTGAGCTAAATAATATAATTAGACAGTTCGGACAAATATCACAATATCTAGGAATGGATTGCTTAAATTTTACTAATGGAATTAGTTTTAGAAATTTATACCTGCTGCTATATTTGTTTAGGAATTCAAGCCGGTGTGCTCTGCTTCAGTTACAAGATTCAAGAATGATGTATGTCTTCGTGCCCATTTGGAGATGCTCATTAAAACAACTTTCATTGTTCCGGTGCGGGGCGTGCGCCGGGGCCGTCTACGGCGCGTCCACACTTACACAAAATCGCTTAAAAGTGAAAGTATGATGTGATCGGCGCTCGCGCACAGGCGCAGGCAGCTCAGCCATTTGTTAATATGTACATGCAATAAATGCATGGCGATTTATGTCTATTATAGAAGATTTATGCGGTGCCTAGCCAAAGGTGTCGTAACAGTCTTGACTATACAAAAGTTGTTTTACAGGTAACTAATTAGAAATATTTCAAATGTAGTCATTAATTCTTAGTAAGCTCTGAAGATTTCATTCCGCTTTATGTTGTCGCTTGTTAGCGTTAAAGCCATATCATACTGAAGCTAATCTAAGTTTAGTTAATAAAACATATCAGTAGAACCAGAAGGCGCGCGTACGTGTAACCATTAGTTCTAGCGCCATTAATTCCGATGATACTTCAAAAGTATTAGTACTAACAAGGTGGTGTATCGTTAGTCACCATTAACCCGAACATCAGATCCCATTATAGATTTAACGTGTTTAATCATGGCCTTCTGTGGACCTGGAGCTCTTAATTGAATGAAGTCGCCGAGTGAAAGCCAGTTTTCAAATGTATGAAACAGTACACTTGATTTGATATGATTTCTAGTCTAAGGGAACAACTGATTGAATATCTAAAATGCATTTCAATGTATTTCTGAAATGATTACTGAGATTTACTTAAATAACAGTCATTACCTAAAGTAGCTTTCCTTGGAACCGCGCATACGCACAGCTGATGCTTATTCATCGAACATGCTTTGTGCCGGATTCAGGTTAACGATTTTCGGAATAGGTCGTCGAAACCATTTACTAACGAGGCTAAATACGTTTGTCGTCAATTGTTGTTATATTATCGCCATTCAATAATCATTACACGTGTTAATAAAATTGCGACTAAAACACAAAGTTAGTTTTCAGTATCTACAATTTTCTGCGTCTTTGATAGGTAATACATATATTTATAAAGACGTCAAAGTCGAATGTAATTTAAAGTTAGTGTAAAATTCCGTGTACAGAAAGACGGAAAGTTATGTTATGTAATAATTGTAATCCAACGTCAATGGTTTGACAAGTAAAATGACGTCAACAGAGCAATAGTGATTTATGCATAAGTACAGTGCGACCACGATTAGAAGGCACTTCCATGACACTTGCAGGGGGGCGTTGTAAAACGATTTTTCTATGCAAAAATGTCAAAACAGCATTAATTCTGACTTTTGCCACGTGCCAAATAACCGATGATTGGACTGTAGAGCTACGAGTATTCTTCCTACAAAGCGTGTGACGATCACTTATTGAATTGTAGAGTTGGACAATATGTTCTGGCTGATAGGTGACATTGATGAAGGAGCATTGTATTGCGAATTTTCTATGGAGAAATATCAACTATAGTCCATTCAGTATCGGAAGGTGAATAGGACAGTTCTATTTTGACATTAAAAACGCTCCTTTTAAGCCCAACCGATATTTTTAACAATCGAGAATATTTTTTTCAGAAATCTAATAGACTTTTTATTTGCTTGATGTTTAAACTTAATCAATATTTTAAATAATATGCATCTTATTCATCCGAAAAATAACAGCTCTCGCTTGACGTGTCGGAACCACCTTCGTCACCAAGAGACATTACCAGTTCTTTATACATATTTTGCACGAGACAATAATGGCGGTTCGATATCATACGATTACTGATTTATTGCGATTGTTTGTGAATCCCTATGAGCAAAAATTCCGATTAGCGCATTATGCAACTCATAAGATACAAATTTTATTGATAATAATTATTTTAAGTTCTTATTCAGATTAATTGAGAAAAATGGATACTTGTTACTTTGGAAGATTAAGAACACAAAAAAGTTAATGATTTTGACAGCCTAATTTATTTGTAGAAAGTTGGATGCATGATACGAAACGTTTTAACTGTCCTATTCACCTTCAGATACTGAATGGACTATAGTGCGATGCTAAGAAGACAGTACTTTATGTATTTTCGATATTCGCCTCGAATCTTAAAAGCCTAAGGAGGGTTATGATTTTACTTTTAAACGCCTTTGATTTTAAAGCCTGTAGCCTCAAGATGGCGTCGTTTACCCTATATTCTCCTTATTTCTACCTCGTGTCGTACTTGACAAACGTTTATGTTAGATAGAAAAGTTGACCTTTCCGTAAACGTTATGCGGAAAGGCAATGTCATTTGCACGTGCACATGCAACAAGCATTCGCCGAGTAACGCAGTAGGAGATATGGACTCGTTTACCTCCACATAACCGCACATGTCGCTATTTCCTGATCTGAATCATGTGGGTATCAGTCAGTGGTCGACTCGGACTCCACGGCCATGTTAGAATTCAATACTCGATCAGTATGTCATACTCAGAGTTGCCACATTGAGCCGTTGTAAATTAGTGCACCGGCAGGTGATATCCTGAATCGAAGGCTGCAAGCCAGCGATTTGCTAACAAGCTGTATAATCGCAGTTTATATGCACATTGTTTTTAGGTCAGTCGAGAGTCGAAATTGCAGCCACAATTTTGTATTGCCGTGTTTCTCAAAAACGTTGGTGTAAAATTGTGAGTTTATTAGCAATTTCAAGGTAGATAAATACAGGGTATGTCGTCATAAATGCTGGGCTCGTGACACAGAGCTCATCTCGGCAGTTGCAGCGGGTGACGTCACGCGCCGGCCGGGCGCGAAGGTCGCCATATTGATCTCGTGCTCACACCCACTTACTGGTGCATGCATGCAATGTAATACTTCTTACGTGTGCGCTGTAACTATGCACAATTTGTATGGTCTAATTCATTTGACACGATCCAGTTTTACCAGCCACTTTGCATTTAAGAATTCCTACTTTACTCAATCCTCCAACAATTTTATAGTCGCACATTATAATATATGATAAAAGCAATATTTTTATGCCTATATAAATAGTCAGCGTATAGACTACAATAAAAAACACCGGCCCTGTCTACGTATGTCTGCTTTTATTTTTAAAGTCTGCAAACAAATGTTCATACAATCCTATATTGAGAATTTGGTATTATTATGTTCTGTCAGAAGACCTTACTCCAAAAATGGCGAAAACCGGTATCTGGTAAATAAAAAAAAAGCAACTTTTTTTACGTCCTTACAAGTTATTTAACCGTTCTTTTGTTTGTCCACAGGCGCCTATAGAGCTAAAAAAGAGACTAGACGAGATAAGACTGCTGGAGTCCCGCAAGTCCGCGCGGCTGGCGGATGTGGACACAGACTTCGCACGGCTCGCCGACATGGCGGGCGACCGCCGCCGCGCCTCCGCCACCATCGAGGTGCCAGCACATCACATGCAAGTGTAAGTCAACCTTTACAAGTAACAAATGATTGCCAATCTTTTTAAAGTTTTTGACTGTGGAAGAGCCTCATGCTTCAACATGAATGGGCAACATGACTGGAGCAATACCTCGGCCCCACAGAAAACCGGCGTGGAACAGCGCTTGCAATGTGTTTGCTGATAGTGACCGGAGTCCCAAACGAGGAGGATTGATGTTAGAAAGTTGGTAACGCACTGTTGACTTCACTGGTGTTAGCGTCCATGGGTGGTGGCAATCGCTTACTATTAGATAATCCGTCTGGCACCTATCATATATCAAAAAACCTTCTGCCTAATGCAGAAAGACCTTTCCAATTGACAACCTTCCGCCCACTACAGCAAGGTCGAAAAGTTGTTGCCAGATTGACGGTGGAAATTAAAATTGACGCGGAACTCTGACTAGACATCTTCTTTGAAATCATTAGCAGCAAAAAACAACACTGAAAATACACTGAAAATGTCAAAATTTTCCTAATACCTCGTTCAGACACACCAAATCATTAGTTTTTCCTGTAGTTCTTCGTTTGTTCTGGTTTCTAAAGTACAAGAACAACCTTTGTTTGAGACCAGGGCAGTAATGTTTTCTTGATTTAATGGATTAATATCTATGATAGAAATCTGTGGCGCTGCATGAAGGAGGCCTACGTTCAACAGTGGAAGGATACAGGCTTTTGATTAATAAATTATGCCCAATGGGGGGAAGGGGAAAAGGTTGGCAGCGCACTTGTGACTCCACTGGTGTTGCGGGTGTCCATGGGCGGCGGAATTGCTTACCATCAGGTGATCCGTCTACTCGTCTGCCACCTCTCATATAAAAAAAAAAACAAAATTTATATTCTGATTTATTTAATTATAATCTGATTAAAATATCCACCCATCTAATGGAAACACCAGCCCATAGATCAGGCTGTAATATTTAATGAACTGTATATTTAGACAATAAAACACAAAATTGCGAAAATTGTCCATATGATTTAATCAAAGTTCAGCATAAAACGCTTCAACAGCCCAACCCATAACATTTCGTTTTATTCCTGCTACGTATGGATACAATTTCAAATAAGGACCTTACACGATTGGCGGAACATCTACGGTCGCTTACAAAATCAGCAAGAAATAGTCTGAATGAGGGGCAAAACAGTCACGACTTCTGTTTATAGAGTCGTAATTCTGCGTGTATGGGTTTGTGTAATTAACAAATATCGATGCTGTTTCGCCTTGAGGCAGCCTCGCCTCGCCAACTGCAAGGAAGGCCATCACATTTCTAATACCCGCAGCTTATTGCAGCCTCGATGCCGGCCATATCTGATATTTGCGAAAAAAATCGATCAAAAACAAAATATTTTGACAGATTAAGAACATGGAAAGCTCAATAATTTATGAGTTCCACTTCGGTCAGAGGCTAACAGCATTAAACAAGATTTAAGAGACCTTTCTAAAGATCAAAGTAATTCGAATCTCAACCAAGACTTGTATGGCCGTAAAATCACGTTGAAGGATAAAAACTTACACAAAAAATGATTTGCCATTTTTCATCACACTTTCCAAATTAAGTGTTGAGTTATTGTTCTGTGCTGTATGCTGTGGTAGGTTACCTTGTAGGTAAGTGTAATCGGTCGCGAACGTGCATCGGCGTCGGCGAAGTGGGGCCGGGCGGGCGCGGGCGCAGGCGCGTTGCGAAATGCGCACCGAGCACGTTAGAAACTGGATGGAAGTGTTAGCGCGGAGTACGTACGGGCGTGTCCTTGTCACACTTGCCTACATTCTGCGGCCGGATCCCGCCGCCCGCGCCCTCCTCAGCCCCGCCACGCACACAGACAGACAATACAGTATTGTAGGAACGATTAAAAAATTCCAGTAGATTACATAAATACTATTACGACTATAAATCCAGCGAAAGATAACGCGTAAGGAATTTCATCATCGGAACTTTTCAGCGTAGCCGTGAATTGATTTGAATGCAAACTGAAACGCTACTTTCTTGAGTTGGTATTGTTGGGGTCAGCGCAGCGGGACCTGTATAATGCATTGCAATAGAACCGGAACAAACGGCATCAAATGGCTGCGGCGACGTGACGCTCGTCGACGTCGCAGTTTCACTTTTCATCATGATCGCGGTGAGAGGCAAGATCTGAGCCCGCGGTCCAAATTTCACAACCAGCCGAAACCGACGCGGGAGGGTAATCTGTACTCGAATCTCTGCAAACGGTTTATCTCCACCAACTACTTACCTACCGTTATATTCTTGTGAGAATTAATAGCTCATTGTGATCGGGTTACGCTTGAAACGGGCAACTTGTAGGTAATGTTACGATTGTTTAGACCTGGCCTCGGCCTCAGAGGCTGGCCAAATAAGAGACTATAAATCACGACCTGATC
The DNA here is from genome assembly GCA_019059595.1 of Marasmia exigua. NCBI lineage: Eukaryota > Metazoa > Arthropoda > Insecta > Lepidoptera > Crambidae > Marasmia > Marasmia exigua. The sequence continues at coordinate 2,401,931 of CM032464.1, read as the reverse complement.
TCAAGGGTACCTTACGAAAGCAGATCCTGTGATAACCGAGGCCAAGACACGGATCCGGAAAAAACATACTTAATATGACTGAATTATTATTATTGGCGTCAAGCTTAAAAGCCAGTTGTTGATATTTAAAGCAGAAAAAGTAATTCTGGAAACTGGTTATTGCAGTTTCTGTGAGGGATGAGGCTTGTCTCCGATTTAGAAACACAGATACAATGGACAAGCTGTGATTGATCGGATACTTCTAAGTCATCGATATAAATTGTTGCACGTTCTCATTTATTGTATCATAGATAAGATTGAAATTCTAATCGTGATTGGAACAAATTTCGCAATCACGGGACCGGACCACGAAGTGAAAGTTTGCCAACATTCGTTTTCTTTTGATCCGACGGACTTGGAAGTCGAGATATAACAGTTTCCATTTTGTACAGCTTCTTAGGAGCGCTTGAGAGAACGTTCTAGACACTAGCACAACAATACAATGTAAAGAGCTTACTAACCATTTGTTATAGGCGTATAACCTCAGCAAAAAATAAACCAGCGAAGTTCAAAATGCTACGCTTACAACTGATACTTGGCGCGGGCACCACCTGACACAGTGACCTAGTTTCAAAATGGAATGCCACACACACTAGCTAAAGTGATATCGAACAATGTGCCGACGCGACGCCATGAAGCGAGACCAAAATAATCAATGTAATGAATTTATACTTGCTAATGACTTTGACTTTCGTTTCTATCAGCAAAGGAGTCTTGAGCACCGTGTGATTGAAGATTCTTGAATAAATTTCGCGAGACGTTTTTGGAGAGGCGCTAGGCGTCTGGAAATGCATTAAGTCTAGGCGCAGTCGGCTCGAGCCTACATCTCAGTCGGGCAGTAGGGCGGCTACATGACCCGCATTCTGATGTCGCAAGTCAAAAAGCCTTCGTTCTGTTGCCGCGACGTTGATTTGCCTTGCCTTGCTGCTCCGTGCGGACTGACTCAATGTCACTTCTTAATATACCGTATCGTTGAATCTAAAACTAAATCAGAATTAGAAAGACTCGCTACATATGCTACAGAAATCGCCAGAAAGAGCAACGGGTATCTTATTTGGCAGATAAGTTACGAAAATCTAGGTCTGCCTCAAGTATTGGTTTCACAATACGCAGTTGTTTATGAGCTCGCTGCCATATCGTTAAATAAACATAAGGACATCGCTGCGCCTTCCTATGAGCCTGGAAGTTCTACATCGGTTTACATTCCGCAAGCGTTTGCGTAACATGCAAAGAGAAGGCGCGCTCACCGGTGGTGGTGGGGCCACACTTTCTCGTGGCCATGCGTTTGCTTTCGTTGAAGTTGTAGCCCGTTATCTCATTTGGCAGGTGCTGGTATGCCGCCTTCGTCTAGAGAAAGTGTTACAGCAATAATTGTATTCAATATTATGCAAACTATTTCAATTTAACATCTCTTTACAGTAAATCGCTGCACATTACGCATGTGAATTGTGCGAAATCGCGTGTTACGAGCACAAAGAGAAGGCGAGTACGTCATCCCGCCGCCGGGAACTCGCACTACTCGGGATCGATTACTCACCTCATATTTGACTTTCCTTCGACCGACCCGCAGGTTATTCCACCGAAGCGGGAACAAAAACCATCGTCGATTCTTGGAAGCGAATAGGATAAAGAAACTGCGGTTGCCGCCTGCCGCTAATAGCTCGCTGATTGTTGCCCGCTGGAGTCAGTTCAGCAGCATGACAAGTACTAATGTTGCCACGCCGTCGTGGTTGCCGAAGGTCACCTCCATTTTGACCGGACACGGCTCAAACGTAACCACTTATTATTGTTTTTATTCAAACGCCCAAGTTCAATGTGTTTCGTGGTTAGACATAACGTGTATGTTATGTAGTTGTCGTATCCAATTCAATGCTAAACTCGTACAATGAATAAATTTATCCCAGTCTTATCGGGTTTCCTTTGCAGGGCGATGATCCTGTGATCACCTAAGTTGTACAATGGAGGTGTTAAGTAGCATTGTTTCTGTTGCCAGGCATGGTCCGACAGAATATAAAGATCGGCTATCATTCATTATATTAGGTGGCCGAGCATCGGGCAAGTTCAGCGATGACCTCACTGCGGCGTGGGGGAGGGGGGGAGTATGCCAGCGCGTTAGCTCAATCACACCGGACCTTGTTTTTATAACGCGAAAAAACATGCCCCGACCTACATCAATGCTCGCAAAAAATCCGCCGCTTTCGAGCTCACAGAAAATAAATGTTTACGAAATTTACATTGAAACGGAAACAGTAACTACTTAACGATTTACTTTTCAAATCTGACAATTACCATATGGCATTGAATCTTGGCTTTATTCAGTAAAACCATTCAAAAACTAGTAGTAAACGGATGTTTCCTATTTGCCTTCTTTGACATCAGCGTCATACGCTCATGTTTTAGTTTAATAATAAAAGTTATTATAAACTCAAGTGCACTTTCAGTGGGACGCAGGAATGTGTTACGCACAAGCGGCTCGCGCTACGAAATGAAATTGTCACCCTCAATGAACAAACCCAATAAATCTACCAACGCTGCAAACGAATGCAAGTATAACAAAGCACTTAATGTATGCCGCAATTATAAAATTATTTATGAGTTATGCTTGTTTTCCATGTAGAGTGCTCTTTTAATAAAGAAAATGTCACCGGCGTCGACAGTGGAGCCGGCAACAGGCAGCAAGGTCGTTCTCAATGCTACGAACGAATGAACGGCTATAGGAGGCGATTGCTCGCCGGGTCGCGCCGGCCGGCCGGTGACCGTGTGGCTAATTGCACCAAAGCTGCCTAACCTAACTTACCGACGCGCATATGCCACGCTTTCACGACACCGCAATATATTTTCGCGCGTGATGCCTTGACGTCAATAACACGAGCCAACTCACGGATCAGTTTGGTGACGCCAAGAATGTAACGCAAAACTTCAGAGAACTTCCTGTCAACTCTCCAGAGATCGGTATGAGTAACCTACAGAACTTTTTAAATTGTTTATCTTCTTGCGTTGAAATTGTTACGTCAGTCGCTATTTTTGATTGTGTTCGGTATCGTGCGAGCACCCCCATTATTGCGGGCAAATAAGCAATGTCACCTCGCGGCCAACGCCATTAACCGATAACGACCCCTGTGCCGCTCAACCTAGACAGCCTTCGCGAGAGGTGGATGAATCGATGGCTCCGTTACCGACTTTCGATATTTTATTTGACCTACCTTAAATATTAATTACTACAGTGCGCGAGTGGGTCGCATGCTGAAAGCCTGTGTGACACTGTTGTCTTCAGATATTTTTTTTTACAATCTTGTTAGGGTCGTCTACGTTTTTATCTATGTCAATTTGGTTAATACCACCCATTAGTGAGTAATAGAAATTACTTAAAGTATACGGAGATCTATTTCGAGGATAGCGTGAGCGGAGTAAGGTCGCGACTCGCCGCGGGTGAATACACCGTGTATCTGGGGTGCGTCCGCGGGTCGACAATGACGCTCTAACACTCATTTTCTGTTAACATTTTATTTGAATGAACATAGAACATACTAAACAGTCATGGTATAATTTTGAAGATACCTTCAAAATTACTCATTCCTAAGTTTTGATACGATAAGTAGGTAATATTAGCAACATTTTTGGCATCAATTTTACGGTTCATTGACATTTTTTTTTATTTTTACACTAGATTTTGATTAATGATTTAATATCTAAGCAAGTTGAGCGAGGTCCGCTAGGGCGCCCTCCAGACTCAAAGCGAATGGCCACTTGAGTGAGGGTCGGTCACGGGTGGGGACTCAGGTGTATCTACCTCCTAGAGTGGCCCCGCTGGTAATCAGTTCTGTCCTGATTCCAGCTTCGGTTGGTATTAGGCAGAAACGGTTACCGTGGGGCACGGTTTTCCCCGGGCAACGGCGGGTAGTAATTCATTCGTGGATTGCTACCCGACGGCCAAAGGATGCACAGAATTTCCGGCGGACCAGCCCCGACGCAGTGGATCGCGTGCAGCGCACACCACTCGGGGGCTTTCATTGTCTGCTGAGGGCTTAGAGGACCGGCCTCTCTTTACGGACCTGAACACAATAGGGCCGGGCACGGAGGCTGCCATCTTTATCCAGCCCCCCCTTCTGCCGTAGGTTGGCGTTGGGGTGTGGTGGCACCCACTGTCGGGCGCTTTGGCGTGCGGTGGGCCGGTGTTCCTGGTGTGATGGTGCCGTATGGGGGCCTTTTTGTTCTCGGGCCTTGAACTGTCGCGCCTTCGGGCGCGTTCGAATGTTGGGGAGTTCCACGGTGGTGGAATTCCTGCCAACAGTCTGTTGCGCCCCGATTCTCGGGAGCGCTCTCCCCGCCTTTATGGTGGGGGCTTTGTTGGTGGGTCTGTGTTGAGTCCCGCAGCCAGTGGGATGCAGCTACGACTCGCCACCCCCGCTTTTCCCGTCCCGTCGATTGTCTCCGCAACCCAGCGGGGATGCTCGAACGGGAGGGTTTTCGGGTATAACTTAAAAGTCTGTGGGTGCTCTCTCCTCTCTCTGCCCTGCAGCCAGCAGGGTATGGGTTGGGGGAGGGGTCTGCAGTCGTCCCTTCCGGAGCGTCTGCGTTGCAATCCAGCAACGTGGACGATTCCGGAGAGGGGGGAATGGTGGGCCATGGGAGTGGCCCTAGGCCTCGTTTTACGGCGAGGCCCGTTTTTGAAGAGGCCGTGCTGGCGAGCCTCTCGTCCTTCGAGGGTGGGCCGCGGACTTGGTTTCTACCCGTTACCGTAGCCCACCCCACACGGACGTAGCAGGAAATGCCCCGGTGGTTTTTAGTGGGTAGGCCCCTGGGAGCACCCCAGGGGAGAGCCCCACACTACCCGGCCGTCTCCCAGCGGTCGGGTGTGCTTAAGGCGGCATTTTCCACCGGGCCAACAAAAAAAAAAAAAAAAAAAAAAAAAGGGTCGGTCACGGGTCCTGATTTGTCAAATTGATCAGACTTTTGGAGATTTTTTATCGAATCTGTGTGGTTCTAACCGAAGTATACTTAGTATCGAAAGCCACCGCCAGAGTTGCCAATTTTTTTCGCTTTACCCATTTTTGACAACTTAAAATCCTTTTACATTTCCAATTATGAAATTAATATTTTCAAAATTATCTTTCATCTCATCCATTAAAAAAGTACAAATCTACGATCTTCAATGTTCATCGAAGATCGGGAATGGTTATATTTTACAAAAGTGATTTAATAGGTATACCTATTAAATCACTTTTCGTTGATACTTTACTAACATTGAAAAGACAGACATTAAAAGCCTGTCTTTTCGAAGACATTTAGGTATCTTTGGGTCCATTGACATGGCAACACCGGGCTGCGCCGGTCGAGGCCCGAGTCAACGGTCTGGCGCCCGGCGGCGCAAGGACGTCTCCAGCCTCCGACCCTTCACCTCAGCTGAACTAGGTAGTCTACGAGGACGTCGGACCAACACTTTTGGGGGAAAGTTCGTTCGCTTTTTGAACTTTTGGGACTGAATCGACTTGCTCTTTCGACGCTGGGCCATTCATGCTTTTACATTTTCTAAGCGCCTAGAAAGCACTTCTCGTATTGACTGGAAACTTAACTACTGCATTTACATAGTTACGCTTGTCGCGACTGTAAACTGTGACTGATCTTCTTGTTAGTAACACATTCATATTATATCTACGATTATTAAAATAAGAGCTGATAATCTATATAAATAAGATAACAAGAATAAAAACCCACGATTTACCTACTTATCGTTTTTTTATAGCTACAATCACAAAAAATATAACTTGTTTAAGTTTTTATTAAATACTCGGAAGCCCTTGAGAGTCGAGACTTAGGGCCAAGGTTTTCGTATATGAATTTAAAAAATCCTGTTTTACACATTGTAATATGTAAAATGTTCTTATGTAATGGTTTTTTATAAGTGCTCCTCCATACATAAGCTATGTATGCAATATTTTCAATAACTTGCATTTGATACCTATTTTTTTATTCAAAGGCAAATTACTTTATAAATTCGTTAACAATCTGATTTACTTATACGAGCGTCACTACTCTATATACCACCGAAAGCATTACGTAAAACAAGGCAAACATCGTCCATTTGTCTTTTATTTGCAGTCCCAACTGTTATTTGTGAATAGACCAACCTGCGTCATCGCAGTCATTGGCAGTCAATGTTATCATTGTTCGTACGTGTCTCATTCAACCTGACATTGAGCAGGAGTATACCGACCTACGTAAAATTTGGTAATTTTTGCAACTCAATCCATTGTATAAAATGTGTACTTACACAGCCGTGAATGACACTTTCGTCATTTCGACATTCGCCCGAACTCATCAAATTTGACCTTGATCTACAACCTATCCACTACACGACCATCATGCATGGTTAAATTCAGTAAATACTCGAGGTCTGCATAGAAAATGTAGGTTAACTATTTTAAAGAGCGTTAATAATTCACATGACAAATATTGATACACTTGTGTGGTAGTGAAATGAAGGCCGAGTCGGTCCATCTGTGACGAGACGGTCCGGGTTCGCGCGGGCCTAGCGCGGATCACAGTGACGCACGAGGTGAACGGCTCTCCTTGTGAAGGTGATGCAGGGTGATAAGACTGGCCGAGATCATTGGCTTCGTACACACGACTGTGAATGTCTGCACGTGTTTGTGGGTCGCCGCCGGTTGCGCAACCCTCCCTACAAGTCGGGGGCGCGGCTGAGGCCCCATCTAGGCAATGCCATCTCGTGAACTTAATGGCGGGGGTCAACAAACCAGTCTAGACTTGTTGATTTGGTTGTAACATCGACGATAGGACTCGCAATTTTTTTAATTTGGATACTAAGAATAACAGTGTGGGTTCTAAGAAACCCCCACTTCAACCATTGCTATATTTAGATCAAACTACAGATACGAGGCTCTATTAGACTATATTGCATATTGTTATTGATTTTTCTTGGAATGCTCAACCGTTCGTAGAATTATCGATTCGTGGCTTAGACAGAGCCGCACGTAAACGACTGTAGAGTAATTTGCAGGCGTGGACTACATCGCGATTCAATATTGGATTCGTATTCGATCAAAATGTAGCAGCGACTGGCTGAAACGTGCACTAATGGAAAAAGCTATTTCGGTCGCACGTATGAGATGGAGGATCTTGTTCCTATTGGCTAATCGCTTATTTTGTTTGCAGGTCGCGCAAGAGAGGTCCGAGCAGCTCCTGCGACCTGGGCTACGGCGAGCGCGACGACCAGATGAATGAGTGCAACGCCGCGCTCGTGCTGATGTCGCTCAGCTGCTCGCCCAACTCCCCCCGGCCCAGTAAGTGCACACGCAACATCACGCTGGACACGACGACGTCACCTCTCGCACGTGACGTGGCCGCGGCCTGACTCTACCGACGTACAGAAATGGGCAGCGTCAATTCGCTCACGTTGTAGGTACTGACTGCTTCTGCACTACACAACTTAATCAGGAATTATTATCGCATAAACTTTTATTGTAACTTAAGTCATGCTTGATATTGCGTCATTCAGAGGTGCAGGTATGTAAGCAAACGCAAGATATGGAGATACGATGGGTGATGACCATTTACATAATGCACTCAGCCCTGTTCTCGGGTTGTTTTAGTGATATGAAAGTTTGTTTAGAAGTAAATATCCTGGAATCCTGTTTAATAACCTGGAAAATGATAAAACTTTAAGTCATCGTACACAACGATGCAAATAAAGCTAAGTGTTGTTGTAAAATTACACAGCAATTTTGACACTTGGTCCAGGTTCTGTTTAGTGCAAAATGTATGAAACGTGGAAAACGTCTAGACTGGCGTCTAGACAGTGTCTAGACAGGTATTCGGTATACGTCTCTCTCGTGATGAGCTCCACCGAATGGCTCCTCTTTACTTAAACGTATCTCCACCAATACCCTTGCCTTATAATAAACCCTAAGTCGCGCTAAAGTATTTTATTACTCTTGCTTTTACTACTCACTTCCGTCTCAATATCCGATGTCATTCAATAAGCCGCTGACTTTATCACCTGATGTAGATTTTCAAACATTTTCATAACTACACAGCTTTGGGACTATAATTAAATCGCGTAAAGTAGGTGACAAGATTGAATTCCGCAAGCAAAACCATTAACCAAAGGGAAATGTGGTGCACTTAAATTACAGTCCGAATGCCTTTAGAACAAAGTGAGTTACCGTTGAGGCATTTACTTAAATGGGCTACGATTACAAAGCCTTTGGTAAATGTCGGCGGTATATAAATGGTCAAATCCGCATAGTGAAGCATATAAATAACTGCAATATTTTTATAATTTTCGCAGTTTAATTAAGCCATAGGTTCAAATGGGCAGAGTCTATTAATTGCCTTTGGTGGAACGTGTAGATACTTAATGATCAATCAAATTGGCCTCTGCCGTTAAGAACAAGGAACCTCATTGGACACGTATAGGGTTACCACATGTCTTGCTTCAACGGGATATTTCTAACACACAAATGTATACTTATCGCGTTCACGGTCATGAGTTATCTTACTACTTGCTATTCCTTAAATACTCGTAGGCTCTAGGCTCCTACAATGATATATGCCATGGACTACAAATCTTTGCGTTTAGTATCACTAGATATACCACCGGTCACTACAGATAGATACGGTACTTACACCATTTTTGTGTGTAAAGTAGTATATCTAATACAGAAAACTAATAAAGTTATTTCCATTCATCCGACCCAGTAAACGCATTATAAAAATTTGGTCTTTTTTTTAAACGACTGTAACGTCCGCTTCGCTTCTCTCCATCTGGCAATCCTATGCGCATTATGCAATCTCGGAGCGCAGTTCGCAGCACATCGTAAAACTTAACGACTCATCTTCTGAGGCGTCTAACGCGCGTGTGAGTGCGCGGGCGCACCAGCGCCACTTGCCAGTGAAAGTGACTGTCCGCATTTCCGTTTCGTAATTTATTGTATTTAGTTTCTTTATACCGTTACCGCGATAGCAATAGCACACCATCGTGGTTCGGACAACCATTGATTTATGATTAAACGCTAACATTTACATTACATTATCTGTAGTAAGCGGGTTCGAGAAAACATATAACAGTACTTTGGGTTACGTAACGCCTTTAGATATATCAGCGTCGAATTTCTCTCGCTATGTATATCACACATTATCTTGACATAGATTCCGACGCACGCGCATATACTGACAGATTTTACACTAGAAATATCAAAGTCCGCTGCCAGACTAACATTTTCAATTTCATTTTCAACAATCAAAACCAACGGAGAATTTTATAGAAATTAAAAAATACACAAATGCCATACCAACGACAGAAACCACCAGCAAGTGATTCGAGTAATCATCACTTTATCAATGATGGTCTACCGATGCATGCGTCATTAATTGAATCAATAGCCTCTATTTGACACCACGGTGCGTCATGACGATGACATGGTCTTGATATCCAATTACTGACCTCACTGTCTCATTGTGACCTGCTTTATTAACATCATCACGTGCAAACTCTATCATTTCCAAATAATGCCGATCAGATGATACTAGACAGGATCTGATTTCTTAACTTAATCATCGTTAAGTACTGAGTCATCGTTGAAATACGAGGATATTGTGGTTACATAATATAGCTAAAAATTTGGAAAATTTGAAATGTGAAATCTGAGGTTCTCAGATCAGGAGCTCAATTCTCGGGATTTTCGATATGAAAAAACATGGTGGATGTCGCATGAAATCCATACAAAGAAACTATGTTTTAGTGATATATAACGTATGATGACAAAATATCACGTCCCGAGAATTGGGCTCACGATTTTGTCATCATCCCATCTAGTCTTTTTGCAAAACGTTTCTCTATCAAACAAAAGTGGTGAATACTTGGCACTTGCAAAGTACCTTGGAACCCTACTCAGAATGATGGAAATGATATGATGGGTATTATTTGTTCAGGCGCATGGGGTGGCCGCTCGTCAGTGTCTCCTGGTGCCAGCAGCAGCTCAGGCTCGTCTTGGCGCTCCGGAACGCCCTCCCCGCCCCCTGCCTCGTCCTCCTTCAGCGACGAGGGCATCGCTATGGACTATGAAGATCTGCACCCGCGCAAGAAGAGGGTAAGCCATAAAATTGTCTGCCTTTTATTTCCAGCGTTTATACTACACAGAATGCAAATGGTAGCCGCTGATAATGAGACATAAACTTGAAAGTCGTAAAAGATACTCGATGCTCATGCATCTTAGACAAAGGATTTAACACATGCAGTTACAATAGGTTAAATACTAATTTGCATTCTATGACCTCACTTTACCCAGTACATTTAAAGAAACCTACAACATTAATCTTGCAAGAGTTATTTGGATTTCTGCTGAAAAATGTTTCACACAACGGCAAATAAGCAAGGATAATGCATGCATGCACTGCATGGTTCGAAATCATATAAATAGATGTTCTAATTATGTAAGCCTTGTTGGGTAACAAAATAAAAAAGTAACAAGGCAAATACAATATAAAAACTTTAATGCAACGCTCTTAAATGTATCCCGTGTAAATAAACTTAATTAGTGGAATGGTCTTGATATATCAGACTGCATCACTTCTTTCTAAATTCTTACTGGAGTAATAAAGACCTAAGTAAACAAATATCATTTATTACATTGCGACGTCGATACATAGTTAGTTTCGATGTCCAATTAAAGTCGGGTTCTGGTAATTAGTTCCGAATAAAGAATAACATCGTTTCGAAGGCAGTTAGTTCTCTATCTGACTGAGGAGCTAGAAGAAAAATAAACATCATAAAATATAAAGTATAAAATGTATTTGTAATTCTGCTGTTGGTTCTGATATCTGCAACACAGGTGCTTTAGCTACCTATCTCGGAGTCAGATCAATGTATGTAAAGTTGTGAAATATGATATTATTATAATCTAGCTTAAATCTAGTCTGACCTTTATGATCTCTATGGTGATTAATCGATGTTTATTCAGATAATCAAAGAAGTTGTTAGTATTTGCAACTTTTGGCAATAACTCATTATTATATCATCATCATTTCGCTTCAAGTAAATGTCTACACATTGTACTTTGACCAGTTACAATTCTCTCGCTCGACTTAGCTTTGTTACCATTCACACGTTTGCACTTTTTTGTTGCTAATGTCCAATTGACGAAAAAGATTAGAAAGTGGTTTTTTACATATTCGTAAGCCCATTTCATCGACATCATAATTTCCCATTGATGCATTCGATGCCAATTAGTATAGCCATAAAGTTCATAGAAAAAAAATTGTAAATTTATATACGTAGGTTAGGTTAGGCTAGCCATGGAATTTTCTTTCATCAAACGAATTTAAAATGACTTGAAAAAATTAGAGGTATTATGTAATGATTTATTTCTTCTTATCACTTACATTCGGTGATAAGAAGTTGATATATAAGAAATAAGTCTAATTCAGGCTAGTTGCACGTCTCCCGTAGTTCTCCAGTGAGACGTCGCCGTAAACATGCAAAATCAACACTTTTGCAATTAGTGACGATCCCATTTCAAGAAGTTGCGCATCACAAAGTAGCGTAACGGTCCGTCGTGGAGTCTAAACTCTAAATTACACAGATATGTCGTGTGGAACGTGCCCAGTCACCAGCGCGGGCTTCAATTAGACCGTGACACACTTCGTGCTCGCTTTCATAGTCTGCCCGAGGTGTGGGCCTAGCTTTGTTGTACTCAAGGATCTAACGATTAGCTCGAGCTTGCAAATCTGCGTAGGTATCAAATGCTAAGCTTCGTAATGCTAGGCAAATTTCTTCAAGGTCTGGCTTTGGCAAAGTTCAGCTCAACGTGTTGATGTCTTTCTAAAATTCTTGCTAGACATTATTCTGTTTGTTTTATCTCTGTTAGTCGTCACTCAAGCGATAGGAAGGGAGTGATGGCTTAAACTAGCATCCGGACGGATGTCGCACCTACTTCAACTGGGATCTAAATATGTAGTTTGTCACCGCTCACATGTCCGTTGATGTCTAGTGCCTTTGGGCTTGTAATTTTTTGAGTTTTACGTATGTAGAGTGTCGGTCTTATCTGGTTTGTGACACATATCAAAACCAAACAAGATATCGGTTACTACAATTTGTGTAACGCCGTGACTCATTAATGCATACAAGTGACGATTCGCGCTCGGGAATCCTGTATCATGACGCCGTTTCCTTTGTTATCTAATTTCCTTTATTCGCCGTAGCTGTTTAGTACAATATTTCTGATTGCGAACCCGACTTTCACCAAACAAGACACCTGTTTGCCGTCAGCAAATGCCATTATATCACGCCTGTTAGGTATCTGCAATTTCTGTTCCTGGTTTCGTAAGTCCTGCACAGACGACGGCCATATTTTGCAAATAACGATTACGCTTGGAGGTATTTGAGGGTTTAATTTATTGAAGCCGTAAATATGAACATTTAACGTGATACAACTTGCTATTAATTAAGCTATTAACCGGCTTTCTTAAATCAGTTTTAAATTCCAGTGATGAGCATCTTAGAATTACTTTATTTCTGAGGATTCATCATATAATACTGATAGTTTTTGCAAATTATTGTCTTCAGTTTTCATTTCTGTGCCAGTAGGTACCATCTGCAAGTAAGAACTGACCAAAATTACGACTAATGAAATCTTAAGAAGTTTTTATTAGGAAGCGTCCATTCTAATAAAAAAAATTGTTATTCTGAAATATAGCAGTCGTCACTTCGAATAATTTTATTTTAAAATGTTGCTCTCCGCACACACTTAACACATTGTTTGACGATTTGTGTGCGTAGCCTAACTAAATTACAATACTAATACTCGTAAATGGAATGAGCAGGACAAACATAAACTAATTTGTTTTACAGGCTTTCCAAACAATGCTTTTGTAAACAACATACACTGTTGTTGTTTAGAATACAGCTTGTAGTAATAATGACCCATAAAATGTAATTACCTATCAGTTTACAAAGTCGTGTCGAAGATAAGGAGTCACTGACACACAATGCATATGTATGCCTATTTGTGAAGTAAGTATTGTGTGTACACGTGTTGCAAATAATATTAATCTCCGACACAAAACGTACAGCGTGAGTTGTAAGTCACGTATAAATAAGAGTCGCAAATAAATGTCTTGATTACCTTGACTAGTTAAGTTCAAGTTTCAATCTGATGATCAGAGCTTGCATTGCCGTCTTTTTACTCTTACTTAATACTTTTTTAATAACTAAAAGTAGCGTTTTGCGGTTCACTGCAAATGCTCCATAACCACTAACTGCATTTTAACGACCAATCATAGATCGGTTTAGAAAAACATTAAGACAAGTTGTAGGTGGGCGACCTTCGGCTTCGCTACGCACCAACATGGCCGCTGTCCTGTAGGTATTTGAGCTGCTACCGGTCTTGGAATTTGAACCTGGAAATTATTTAAACTATATTTTCTGGAATAGATTTTATTCAAATATATATTTAATAGTCCCTTTAACAAAACAGTGATTATTGTTTTGGTATAAGCTACAGAAACATGTTTGTTGTTTTCACAATCGTGTTATGCGCCTTTATTTATTCCTGCTCGGCTGAGTGCAACGAGCTCTAGGGTTCTGGCTTTAGTCTTCAGTTAGTATTTTATGTTTACAGAATAATATTTTAAGTTAATCGGTGTCTCAAACCGTGTGAAACCAGATCATAAAATCCGTATTTAATCGGGAGTTGAAAGTGTGACCTTGCATATAATCAATCGGTTCTCTGAGATTGGTCTGCAGCGGCGAGTGCACTCGCATGCACATATACACTACACATATATTTATGATTTACGATCCACGTGCACAGTTCAGTGTGTCGTACAATGTCAAGGCGCAGAGCCGCGGCCGCCGGTTATGCAACCCATTGTAAAATTGTCATAAATACGTTTATGAGTGCGTGAGCGCAGCGGTATGAACTCATCGCCTCTCGTGTTACCTATGCAGTCATAGCAACCGTGTAAAGTTCATGCATTTATAATTTTGATTGAATAACAACGAATTGATCACGAAGGTTGGTTTTTGGATATTTTATATGGAACTACTTCGCCAGCCAGTTTTTAAATCACCTCATAAAAACTATTATATTTGCTCTTTTTATGAAACATTTAAATTGTAAAGGCCAGTTGGCATGTTGTGTTTGCACGTCCCCTTCTGCGATACGCGCTCCAACAATAGAATCTAATGATCGAAATCAGTGACAAAATCTTAATGGATAACTGTCATAGACATTCTCATGCACTAAAAATATAGGTCAAGAACAATCACACTATAATAACCGCTCATTGTTTTAAAAGGTCCAATTGTATATAAATTCTAAAGCTTAATAAGTACTCGCCTTATAGTCGATGTGCGCTTTATAATAAATACTATGCACGATTATTATGTAAGGTGCATTGTCAGGCTGCATTAATAAGCAAAAACAGCAGCACTTGATCTGATCAAGGTAACTAGGATTTTATGCATTCCGCTCGCTGCCTCGACGTTGACAGATGATTGCATGAGCCTAAGGCGGACTGCGTAATCTGCACAGAGCACAGAGCGACGAGTCTCCCCGCGATGTCCCACTTCGCAATTACAATAGGTGCTAGGTGTCGTATTGGCGAGCAATATTTTCAGGCCCACGCTCTGTAACCTTGTGTACACTGTTGGCGGCCAAATGTTTCTCGTGGGCGGACCGGAGACGCGCGTGCTACCATTACATACTTCTCTTACGTAACACCTATTTACACACACTATAACATCCACGTTAAAAAAATAAATTCAACGGCCGCGTTAATTGTTTGTTGATGCTCGCGAAAATGTTAACATGAAATCAACTCGTATTGTTGCCGATCACGCGTAGGCCTTAAATGTGAGAGCGAGCCTTACCTGTTAAGGAAATCACCGGTTTTTAGTGAAGGGTCATGGTTCTGCTAAGTTGGCGTGATAAATTACATGGTGTATAAATATACTATGACGTCATGTTTGGTAAGATCTTTGGTGTTATCGTGTGTTGATTAATGTATCCTTTTGCGGCGAGCTAGTCGTTTGTGTCGTATCGTGGCCAGTGTATGCGCTATTATCGATGCAGCTCGACACAATACCGAACCCCAGACGCGGCGTCGCCGAGCTGAATTATCACATTTGCCAACGCCGGCTTGCTGCCAGCACTTCTGTACTACACATGCAGTATTTATTTCGGACTCTCTAGAGGCTATCAGCTGCACATGCATCGCGCAAAGTTCTCCCTAATTTTAAATAGAGACCTCTAAAATTTCGAACAAAGTTACTTTACAGTACAATACTTCTTCTAGCCAAGGACAATTCCCTTGTTAGCAAGGCAAGGCCAACACAGACCCGTCACAATCGATCCGCAGTTTTAGACATGACGTAAACAAAAGCTCATTATGACTTTCGTTTTGTGAAAAATCATTGTGTGGGATAGTTTTGGAAACGGTTAAATATCTAAAAAGTTTCGCCAAACTATATTTTGGCCTTGGAAAGATTTTTTCCTGTTTAATCCCCATCCTTTATCTGATAAACCGTATCCTATTTTACTGCATTCATTAAGTATATTTTTATTTCAATGTTTGCATCGCATGTTTAGAACATTTTTTTTAAAGTATTTTTAAGCCGACCGGCGAGTTCAACACTCCGCTAGTGAACCCCCAAAGGTTCACAAATAGGTCGAAGCCCCGAACTCAGGCAAAAACCTGTGTTCAAGGCAACACCCGGAGAAAGAGTATTGAAAGTCAATTCGGTTTATTGCATTCTTCATTTAGGAAAAACACGCATTTTCTGCAAAGTTCCTGATTGAGATTACACAATAATTATTACCTATCAAAAATTAAGTACATTCGAATAACAAAGTAAGTTACTATAGCTATAGCGTACGTATAAGCAAGTGGTTACTAGCCTTTAGCCGCTTCGCAACTCCAGAGCCAGTGCGCTGCTTATTGAGGACGCTACATGAGTCCCTCATAGCTTACTTCGTGCCAATCTTTCAACACCCTTATTTAAGAAATTATGCCTCGGATTCGCCGCCGGCTGCATTTCGCGAGGTTCATCGGGATTATTCCTCGTTTCGGTGTCACCCTGCCGGCCGGTGCCGGGACTATGGCCGGGGTCGGCGACCCGCACATGTGATCCGTGCGGAACCAGTTCGTGCCACTCGCGGCCACTGCCCACCGCTGCTCTAGCCGGAAAAAAACTCATTATTACTGCGCCTACAGCAACCATCTCGCCTCCCCACATATTCCATCTCTCGGTCTTTTCTACAGAATTTTAATATTACTTGCACCCTCACACAAGCGTAATATCATATGCTCTAAAACCGCTGTATGTATAGGAGAGATCACATTGGGCTGGCAATCTTAAGTTGGGTATTTATTATTTTTAAAAACATGGCATTGTCTTCAAAAGAAATTTCTCATCTTTATAAGTAGAATATATTCCCTGACAGTCTTAGAAAAAATCCCGATTTCTGGACTTCTGCGGATGTGAAAATATAAAAATAGGTATGTAACTGAATGTTCTCCGACTGTATCCTGTCTGTGACAAGCTGCGGGTGACCAGGTGTCGGTGTGACGTTGTGTTGCTAAAATCTCGCAGTCGCTATGAACAAAAACATGTTAAACTGGCCTTATCCCAATCGTTTCTCCCGTTTGAAGTACTTTCTGCTACGTACGCTAATGAGATGTTTGAAGAACTTTTGTTTCAGAATCACTTTGTATCTTGTTTTATTATCATTCAATGGCTTCTGATGGGATAGTAATCATCATTTAAAAAATGTCGTCTTCATTTTTGCTTTGTTCTTTCATAATTACCTACGACGATGACAATTCAATAAATGAAATTAATAAATAATTAATGAAGCGCGACACGTGTAGGCGAAAGATGCCGCCATAGCCATTAATTCATACTTATAACGAGTACAGTCATTTGTTAGTCGTTAGCAAAGCGTCGAATGCAAAATCTCTTGTTACCGAGTGTAGGAGTGTGACGTCAGCGCTTCAGCTCGCAGACCTTGGGCAAGGACACAGCTATTAGAGCGCGGCAAGGTCTTGCCAGCTTTCTGCATGCAACGCAAACATTATCATGTACTCCTCTCAAACTAAACTAGCCATTCCGCAACGTTGCAGATGCATACATTCTGCGGATATTTTTAACATGAGACGTGAAACAATGCATCTGCATTGTTCTATAAATCTCCTTAGCTATCCGGAGTTTACATTTGCTATTTCTAACTCCAGATACCTGATGAATTCGCGTGTAAGCATGCCGGAGCAGAATCAAAGTAGGTACTCGTAGAATAGTATCGGAATGTTCGGTACCTCTCATGGAATAAAATAGTAGGTGCAATATGTGTTATTCATCGGTTCCCATGGGGTTGCTTTGTTCTTTGTAACTGCAGCGCTAATGTCGACCGGCTGTCGTGATACGAGCCGCCTACCAGTTCCTTGCTTCATTATTCCTTTCCAAGAACGAATTGCCGGCAAAACTATCGCAACGCGGCTGTAATAAGTGCCTGTGGAGACTCATATCGAGAACAACGCAGCACGTTAAACTATGAAATTTCCGAGCCTCTATTGCGTTTGTTACGATGAGACCGTTGTCATTTGCTGTAATAGAAACAATGTCGTTTCACCGCAATCATCTCTATATTAACACATTATGTGTATGTGTAAATAACACACATTTGCGCTATGAAGTGTAGATGGACTGGACACAATTAAACTTGCATTAGAAGTCTTCTTACTCGCCAGTGCAATGTTGTACTCAGAGTTTGTCGAAACTAGGAAACGGGGACATCGAGTACACGAAATGCACGCAGCATAATAGTCAGTTCGTTGTAGCTTATGCTGAAATAGTTGGGAGGTGGCGGGGCGTCACTTGGCAGGTCGACATTGAACACCGCACGTGCGTCACTGCAGATAACATAGAAACTTATCGAAACAACTCGTAATGAACGCGGAAAAGATTAATAGCTCTCCTGGCTCTCGTTCATATCTAAAAGAATTGTTTTCAATTTGACTTGCAAAAGACAAATGACGTCGTTCTGCTAATAATACCGATAAAGTTTATCGTAAAACTTGGTTATTGCTCGATTCTAATGTTATTGTTACATAATGTACATAACGCCATTTAATTTCTTTTTTATCTTTTCTCTGAATTAACTCACGTGATAGCTTTACCGTAATGTAACTCGTGCATTACAATAGCCTTTTTGCATTGTAATTTACTATTGATTTTAGCTTATGTAACTAGATTTCCATAATAATTTAAAAAGTTACTCGTGCCTGTAATCAAGTATGAAATTTTTCTTCTTAAGATGACGGGTAATGCACACTAGCGATGCCAATCAATTTTAATTTTTAGCTACTAAACCGGATCTATTTTAAACTATTTCTGGGTTACAATATCTCGGCAAACACCTACAGTATTTATTTAATACTTATAGTTAACTGTTTGGTCTGCTTTTGCACTCGAATTTTGGATTACTACCAAAAATGGCCGCTTTTGGCGTTAATCAATTTTCGCGTACAAAAACGGATTCAACATTTGTGCATGGTTATTTAATAAATAGTATAAGTGTTTGCCGAGAGGTTGTAACCCCGAAATTGTTAAAATAGATCCGGTTTAGTATCTAAAAATTAAAATCGGATGGCGTCACTAGTGTGCCCTACCCGTTGCCTTAAAGTGGTTTCATTTTTCAAATCGAATTATTTTTACACTTGCGAAAAATACAGTATACAGTAGTAAATGTACAAAAATACATTTTCTATCAACAAGACATTTTAAATCTGCACCCAATTCGGTTCCACATTTAAAACGTAGCCCTGACCAGATTTACTCGTACTTGCACTCAAGATCGCCAAGTGATATTAAAAGCAAAACATCACGTGCTAAGGAAGGAAGATTTGCGTAGTCGTATTTGCCACTTAACAGCCTACGACAAACATGTACATTTATACACGTGGCTACCGGTGGTAGATCTCACACCAATTGTATAACCCACTTGTGTTTTAACAACCTGGGAATGATCCTAAGTGCACAACACTCGTGGTGAAGAAATCTATAGTTTAATTTTATCGCTGGCACGTGTAACCTCGTCCGCTGCAAATCATCACGCGATAAAAATAAACCAAGAAGTATTTAACTAAACAACGAATTGAACCCGATATCGAAGCACTTCAAGTTTCAATCTATATTAAGTAAAACTCCGCAAACAAATACCTTTATGTAGGTAATATCTTAATATGGCGGTTATTACTCTTAATGATGCTACTGGTTTTTGCTTCAGATTCTAGGTCACGATGCATATGGCTCGTTCAACCAAAAGTCTCTTCATTATCATCTTATAAAAGGACAAGGTGACTGACATGCTGATAAATAGAGAAACTTGTTTCATGACATTTGGTCGCAGCAAGTCTTTCATTGTTGTTGAGTAGCTCTATTTAAATGTAGAGCAGTGCGGAAGCTTTTGGAGGCCAATTTTATTGTGCGTTCTTAAGACCTAATTCAGATAATGACGCATGTTACTCGCAATGTATGCATGTTTATACTCAATCTTGCAATTTTTGCAAACATCAACTTTATGCGTCCGAAAAAAAAACCTTAATACGGATCAACATAATAAACATTTCATTTGAAATATTACTATTTGAATCAACATGTTAGGGAGCGTTCGGATCCGCATCTATTTCCCGGTAGGCTGGCCTTTCAGTACAGAAATATTCGTGCCTAACCTAACATAAAAAAATGGCTCATGATGAAGCGCCTATGCGCTTCTGCGCAGTTCTACTTTACCTGGATTATGGTGGCGTTCAATAACGGCTTTGGATAGCGTTTCCTGTTGCTCCGTTGATTTAATGTAGACATTATGTCTCAATACATGGTGCATACTTAAGGTTTAAAGTTAATCTCGAATAAACAACTTGCATGAAGCATTGGAAAATTAAAAGTAAATTATTTTAGAAAACGTCTTAATTTGTAAACTCGTATCAAGTGGCACGTACACACGGCGTCACGTGATCTGACGCTGACTATACATACGTCAATTGTTACAAATAACTTTCGCGTGGCAGATAATTGATTTTAGCAACACACGTCGAAATAAAATTACGTTATATTTTACGAAGCGGCGAACAAAAGAAAAATACCGTTTCACTTTTTTGTTGTTCAGATGAAACTAACGCAATTGCTGTTACAACGCAACAAGTTGCGAAAACAATATTCGTGTATGAAAAAGTCTTGAATATGGCAAACCCTATTGATTTTATGGCTCTGATTTCTTATTGACCTTTCTATAAAATGCTTCCATTCGACTTTAATAGTTGTATTGACATTTATCGAAACTTTTTTACTCGACAACATTCAAATATAAAAAGTCTAGGTCGTCAAATAAATTAAAATACTTTATTCACATATACCTATACATTCTGCAGACTTACCTTACTAAGGTATGCTGCTCACTGTAGAATAAGTTATCATAGAAATGGTTAGAAAACATTTTTCTAAGTCTCATACCTAGAAAAATGTATTGTAAACTGTTTTCGAACACCTCTAATTGCAATAAAATTTTATTATGTGATGTATATTAACACAGCTTATAATAACAATAATATATTGTATAAGACGTCTAAATCTATTCATACCTACTTGTAAGTCCCAACAATCCGTTTTGTATATTATACGTACCGTACGTATACCGTACTAAAAGACCCAACAATATTTAGGCAATGCTTATCGCCTTAGTTATGATACGCTGTTAAAAGATCAGCTTCTGACTTCAACGATAGTAATATGCGATGCGAAGGCCACATTATCGCCTCCACTGATAAATACGCCAATTGTTATCTGTACAGGCGTCGAGGTGACTTCCGTGTGCCTCTCATGGTCGTTGTAATTACTTAGTTAATTAGAATCGTCATTAACTGCTGAGCCAGGAAAGACTCTCTTTGTGATAATAATGCGCTTCCTTTTATCCTAACTCGCCGCGGGTCGGCGTCTTCCATGGCAACCTCTGGTTGGTACCCCGCTTGACGATAACTAGTGTTACATTATTTTATCAATTGTTTCCAACTTCGCTTCTAGTGCGGATGAATTAAAATGTGTAGTGAATTAATTTAAAATGTTAGAAGTATTTTTTTCTTAATCTTTCTATTCGTAAAACTTTCACGTGTAGCCATAGATGAAATAAATAAAGTAGCTTGATTAACTGATCTAATCAAAAAAAATGATAACGACAAGAAAATGAAGCGGGCAGGCACGGATATTAGAAAGATGACGTCGCGTTTAGAGTTGGGCCGTGTTGATCTGCCGTGAGTTATCAGAGCGATAGTTATCGTATCGCTTATCGATACACTTATCGCGGCAGATTGCCGGCGCGGGCGCTGCCGGCGCTCACGTGAGAGCTCAGAAGCTGTGCGCGTGCACAACGTGACCGCTAACCGCGAACACGACAATTTGTTTGCTTAGCCTTTGCCAGACCTTGGCAGCAAGTTGAGTGTTTACTATAGGCTTGTAGCGGCAGACGCCATATGCATGCCTTCACACGTCAGCACTATCAGGAAATGCGCAAGTGAGGAGATAGCAATTTCCTACAAAAAAATTGCAATAAATATACATAACTGCCGACTTAATCGATAAAACAGTATAATCTTTCTCATTTAATTTCATACTCTGTTTATATCCGATCCTTATTGTTTACTGAAAACTTTAAATTATCCGATCTCCGTAGCAACATAGGTAATCCTTGTATCAAGTAAACACAAAATCCAAACTTTTAAAGCTCGTCAGATTCTGTGTCAAGATAACCAGTATATGTCTTCAACATTGTCCTTGTTTATCAGTAATTTTAAAAATGTTAACCTCAAAACCGCCAGCCTAACAATAGTTGAAGTCACGGAGTCATTGCCGGCCGGAGCGCGTGTAGCGACAAACATACTAGTGCGTATTTTTTTGTAACCATTGCAGATAATTTTTATCTATCTATGCTAACAGTAAACAACGGGCACTAGTTTTGACGTAAGACTCAAGGTTCGCGCACACAATGTGTTCGGTACAGCCGAATAGTGGCGCGGCCTTCGCGCGCTATATTTAAAACGCGGAAGACATTGCGGTGCTAGAAGCGCGCGGATCTCTCCCGCTCTGTAAACAGTTATATTAGCAGTGCAAATGTGATGGCAGCACTAGCACTGTGAGCCAGTGCGGAACTGGCCCGCCTGCGGGACCGTCACGCTCGGCGCGCATGGGCAGGCGCCCAAGCACTCGCTGTACTACGACCTCCATTTGGTATGCCACATATTTAAATAGGCCACTGACAAATAATTTAGTCTCCGCCTAATGTGTGTCTTTGATAATAATGATATTGTTATAAGATAACATACAAACGTATTAATAATTGCAGCAATAATTAAATAGTGACACCTGATTAGATTTTAGATTTTCTAGTACTATACAACTTCTACAATGTATTGAAATTGGTTAGTTTGCTAAATAATGGCGTAGTAAAATAATCAAACAACAGAACCATAACCTTAGGGGCAATACCCGTAGTTACGATTACACACGATTTTTTTTAACAATGGCATGCATAATCTACATAAAGTTAAATAATTAAGCGAACGACCGCCCAATATGGACATTTGAATGTGCTAATGTATGGTATAGGACATCCGGCGACACGGCGACCCCAGGCCTGCGCGCGCTCCGGCCGCGGGACAACGCCTTTGTCAACCAATTACCAAGCAATTTAGAACGCATTACATAACAGCTAGATAATAGCCGATAAGAGCCGCCGTGCTCTAGACATTATTAATATTATCACTGGCATTGTCAACGTGTCAGTTTCGTCATAATCTGAAGGTGTCAAAGGTTCTTATCTGGTAGGTATAAAACGCTAAGCTGCTTCCTGGGTACCTTATTTTACAACCAATATACTCTCAAGGATCGACCATTCTCGTAGTTACACTCATCGTTGAATAAAAACCAACAGAACGGAGAGACCTCCATAGTTCTGAAAAAAAAAAGAAAATCTGAAAGAAAAGCCAATCGTAGGAAAAGTAGGTACGTAATTAAAGTAGTGTTGATGTTTCTGACTGCATGCATAATTATCTCATCACAACCTTTATGCATAGCTGATAGTACAACGTGACTGTTTATTTTCCGTAGAATGAAATTTATTTTCCACAGGGTTAAACGGAAAATTACATTATGAACAGAACAGCCTCGAACGCACGCTATTCCTTCAGGGGATACTTTATGATTGTAATTCAACTTTATGGAAATGTTCATTCAAATATCCTGCTGATTCTAATCTTTATGCATTCGAGCATTTTTCGAAACAATCTTTTTATTAAACACCCTTGTTATTACGACCGTAGGTACCTATTTATTTTTTCATATTGGGTTCAAGCAGCTCAAGATGAGACAAAGTGCAATTTGCATCATGATACCATCATAAAATAAACGTAAACAGTCATTAAAAATCACTTAGGACTTGCAACAAAACATAGAATATTGAACGATGTAATTTTTTGTTAAAATGCTTTGTTGCTGGAAATTGAAAAAGAGAAACACAATTTCCATCAACATTTTGACTCAATTTTTCATGAATGTATCTTTAAGTCGTGGTTTATCTTGAACTGATTTTAATATCCTCTGGACAATAATAGCACTGGTCAGGTACAAAAATTGCCACATTGCATTCATTCGCCCGCAGAAAGTGCACACCATACACAAGTGAATAATAAACCGCATGATATGATTATGGTTAGAACAAGAAAAACGGTTTATAAAATAGACTTCACCTGTTTTTATTGCTTTCAAAGTATACCAGAGACAGAACCGGCAATCTGACAGTGAAACGGGCACAAATGAGCCGCGTGTGACACCACGATTGCGGTATCGATGTGGGCCACGAATGTAGGCTGTGCACACACTTGCATTCGATTGCTCTAAATAAGTATTCATAATTAGTCGCAGTATCCTCTAACATCACTTATCGGCCCTTTAATAATGTTAATGTGTTTCAATGTTAAACTAACGATTATGGAAATTGCCTCCTTTAGATTATAAAATACAAATCTTACCTTTTGAGTTATAAATGAAATCATTGTCGGATTTACTGATTAATGTTATTTGATACAGATAACTTATTTACTTGCTAGATACAATTACTCTTAAGTAAGTTGTATAAAAATCTTTAATTCTTAATGACGCGGATGTTGGATGCATAATATTTTATTTGAATACTTAACAAGAGTTAATGTCATAAATCCGTGTAGAGGCAAAATCAAAGCTAACATCAAACATGTTCGATAAATTATCGATCGAGTGAGTAACTAGAACGGCAGCTATAATAGCTTATTCGAGTACTCGGTGAGATCGGGTTGTGCAATAGCGAAAATGGGTTACAGCGATCCACGAGTGACCCAGTTGCAACGATTACATTTGGTACCCACTCCTTTGTGCTAGCGCGTTGCTCCGTGATACAGCGCGAACTAAATAAGTCATTTCGTTTACTTTAGCTCATTTGATTGTTAACTGCAGTTACGTGCCTTTAGTTCAATACCTACAAAGTGGACACAAAGGACTATAAAGAACAAAACTGAGCCAATCTGTTAAATTTTGCAACTGTAGCAAATCATTGTAATTTGTTAACCATTTTATTGGTTAAGAAATAAATTGGATGTATCGATTTTACAACTATTAGTTTCACGCATCGAGGTACACGGTCTATTTTTACATAACAAGTGCCTATACAAACCCTATCGAATGCTGCCTATCATACTCTATAGCTTATTATGGTTTTCCTTTGGGAATGATTGCATTACGTGCTTATATTTAGAAATCTATATTCGTTATAATGTAGTAGCCAAGCGGTTTATACGTGCTTGCATGAACATTCCTATAATCGTATCTAGCTACTTTAAAGCAGTTTCGGCTTAATGTCGTAACCGTATGCGTATGTTAAATGCACTGAATCGTGGCACAGCTTAAATTCCGTAGCGTGAAACGGCTGCAAATGTCTCCAAGGCGTTTAGCCATTTTCACACTTTTTAAAATGGAATCGAAACGGTGTTTTATGGGCGGATAGCAGCCAGAGCGTCACGAAGCCCGCGCGAACTTCAATGTTGTTGTCGCTCCATCTCGCTCTGCGGGTCATCGCCCCACACGGCTCCCTCGTTCTAATAACCCTGCTCATATCTTTCAAATTATCATTTCGCGTAAAGCCAACCAGCATCGTCACTACACGCACGTAGCAAATTAATCGCCTATCAAATCGAAGCGCGGACGCGGAGTGGGCGCCATAAGGTTCATGTACCCTATCCTTGCGACCTTGGTACGGTCAAACACCCCGTCAACGAAGACATTGACCAGTATTCGGTGGATACGTACACCAGCTGTGGCTGCGGTCATTATGGGTGTGTAACCACATTGGGCAATTACTTCAGCTACCTTGCACAATTAAAGTGAACAAAGGAAGTGCTACGGTTACTGTTTGCGTGCCACACGACACTTCGCGGGTGGTAATTTTTATTGATAGCTATTCGGTATTTGTTAATGATCGTGACATCTATATTGTAATATTACAAGATTCATCTTCAATTGCCAGTATCATTATTTTCTAAACGTTGTTCAAAATACTTATTTAATTTCTATCCCTTAAAAGTTATTGTATAACTTTATATTTTAATAAAATTACCTAGTTTGCAATTTAAGATTACCACTACATTGAAAGCTCGAGCGAGATGGGTATTCCTTGAGGCAAGACGCGTGTAGTTGCGTCGGCAGATAGATGGGGAGCAATGCGTTTTTTTAACCCGCATCGACAGGGCATTGACATCGCAGCCGGGGCACTGTCCGTTCTTGACAGTTCAAATGTTTACACTTCGCGTCTCAAAGGATAGCTCGATTACTTATGTATGCCTTTTAATCTAAATTACATTATTTTCCACATGTATTCACAATAATTATAATGCCGTCTTACCGTTAGCGGCGTTGTGATGACGTCAAGCGCATTCTTCCTATTAAAATAACTCCGAGAGATAAAGGTAAACAAAAAATATTCCGTCGTTTTAGTTTTAATGTGTCAGTGCTTTAAAAAGTTGAGGTATTGTTTGTAAGTGGGTTCGTAATGACAAAATTACATAGCTATATGCGGCAGCGAGTATCGCCGGCTGGAACAATGGAGCGACGAGTTCATCAGACGCGATAATGAGTAGACCCGTGGGTTCAACAAACTTCCCATTTTACAAGTAAAATCATGTTTATGCGATATATTGCGAGAAACATCGATTTTTTTTAAATTCTAGAATACAAATCGCTCGGGATGCTTGCCAAAAATATTGTGTCATCGTGAAGCTTTCATTTCGAGAGCTCGATGAGGTATCTGCGCATTGCATCTACATCGAATGATTAGGCTTATTCGCAGCGAGTCATTAAACTGGCAGCGGCGGCGCACCACAAGCTAAAGAGGAAAAAGTGAAATTGTAACAAGTCAGAACCTGCAGGGGTCGGTGACCAGGGAGGCGGTCCTCCACCGCGATTGGCGACTGCCCCACTCGGCTGATTCATCACTCCTGGTTACCACCTCGCGAGCGTGAATCACGCTATGTGCGTTTACTGCACATTCGCTCGACCGCGGTTGCTCTGGACTCTGGTAATAGGCTAATCGTCTCATAAACGGATAATGGAAAGACAGCGTTACGTAGAGCGGCGCGATGACGCACTTTCACGCAGCGGCGTGCACCACACACTGGCGTCAATTGACGTGTTTCACCTTTGACACTCTCACGTGCTCTAGATTACAACTTTGCGGCATAATATTACTTACTTACACTTGACTTAATTAGAAAATGAGCCAACGGCTCGTTTTGTTATAATTTCTTAATAAATCCAATCACAATGCGAACAACATGATAAAATATGTTAAAGTGGAACGACAACAAATTAACACTTACATTTACAATTTATTGTTAATAATAAATACTCGTAGGTATTTACAAACCTACCTATCTTATTTACATGTTACCGGTTGAAAACAAGCATGACTCTACATTTTCCATAATAAAACAATTTATTGTACGTCAGATAAATGGTACCTTGTTTTTCTAAATATTATTAATTGTCTGACTTTCTATAAATTTTCTTTTAATTAAATATTTGAACCTACTTTACAGTCTTGAGGTTCTTGTTTTAGAGATAAGTGGAGTACTAAGAGTATAGTTTGTTCTTGTTTTCTTGTGTTATGTGCATGCTTTGGAAGGGTGTGCGTATGTGCGAGTGTGTGTGTGCCGGCGTAGGCAGAGTGAAGTGAAAAACATGAAGTGACGAGGGGTAGAGCCGGCGGGGAGCGCGGGGCAGGCCGAGGGGAATGTTTTGGATCCGAGTTCAATGCATCCACGACCACGACGCCACCTGTAGAATATTCTTTGTGTAGCTACATTCAACTCTGTATTCTTTAATCCATTCGCTATAATACACTGTATTGTGCCCTGCAACATGTTTTTATAGCACATATTTTATTCACTCACTATATTTTTAATCGCAATTATGCCTAATCCTGTTCTCGAGTTCCTCAAGCAATAAAACAACATCTAATTACATTTTGATTGACCCCAAACTAGAGGTAGACTTTCAAAGTTTTCTGCTGATAGTGTGGAATCGATATTAAGACCCACCAGGGGGTCAATGTAAGAATGGCTTTAAGTAGCAGGGGTAAAGCCGTCGTAGGTTCAGTGACCTGCAATGCTTTTAGTCCCTTAGCTGCATGGGGTGCCAGTGCCACTGCATGGCACATTTTGCGCCCTCTCGCTCAGTCATAACGCTATCTCATCTAACTCCTTTGTGTGACAAGTTTCGGTATGTTTCCAGCCGGATCGCTTTACCGGTGGATTATATAACGTTGAATAGAGTTACCTACTAAACTAGTGAGTTAGGAGTACAATGTTATCTTATTAACACAAGCTTGACATATTTTTTTAGGAGATACTTTCAGTTGAAGGTAGTAGTCTAAACAAATAGAGCAAATATATAAATGGAAACGTTTGTATATTTGTAAGTAACTCGGTGAGTTTTTTAACGACAAACTTTATTAGCAAAAGTTTTATTTTTAAAGGAAACGTCGACCATTTCCAGTGCTTACTTTTTAAACAGTGTCGAGAAAAGTTTGTTTGTAAACACGTTGTGGGACAATTGATTGTTTTGAAACAAAGGCTGGGCACTGGGTCGGCCACGTGATGCCCCCACCACCTTATATCTCCTAAGCTAACATCTGCATAGAATATACTAGCATAACATTTACGCGTGATTTATTAAATTCATATGTAAATTGATAGTTGAGCGAATAAACAACAAAGTCCAAGTCCGCAGCTGCTTATCTATCGCTGTGATGAAACTGCAGCAAAGCGCAGTGGCTGTTTGAACCTCGATTTAACTCATACTATAGATTACGCAACCGTTAGATGTTTAAGTATCAAGGATCTTGCAACCTAAGCCCTCATTTAGTAAATAATGTAAATTCCCTTTATAACGGCATAGTAACCGACGCTTCTGTGAATCCTAGACACTTGGGGACTGTAGACGAGCGTCCCAAGCTTATGCCAAATCTTAATCGTAAGATATAACAGTTTTATTAGTGTGATAGACATTGCGAAATATTGGCATTACCTATTGTAATTAGAGTTACAAAACCTGAAGATCACGATCGCTCTCGCAATAATGTTGATAGATCAATGAATATTTCCACTCGGAGGTCGAGTAGGAAACGCGTGTAAAGTGATAAGATTATTTAGAATAGCAACGTGACGTGAGATGTTATGCGTAGCAGGTGTGTGTACACACATGCAATTTACGTTACGTTGTTTGACGTGATATTGCATTTTTTTTCCTTCCAGTCGTAGTTGAAGGGCGCCACGTAGCACCACGTAGCAGTGTAGCTTTCGTAGCACTGTTACGAAACGCTACGAAATACTTGGTTCTCTTCGACTATAATCTTGAGACTAGTGTGAATTTGAATGGGGTTTTACACAAATTGATTTGATTATTAGAAGAGTTTTTGTTTTCGTGTAGCTTAGCGGCACTGCCGCCCGTCTGCCGGGCCTCGACCAACACTCCCGTGGCGGCACGCACACAACGTAGCAAAGTACCGGCCGGCACCACGCAGCAACACAACACATCAGCCTTTAAATGGCGTCTTCCTCATTCGTTTCTAACGTTAGAGCGAGATGACACGAAAACAACTTATCTGACCGCGTACTTGAAGTATAAATAAGGAAGGTCACGTCGGCGAGATAGACTTATGCCGCGCCGTTAGCGGAAAAGAGACGCAATGAAAACAAATCAATATCATCTCGGCGTTTCGCAGTAGAGAGAGACGGCGCAACAACAAACCGGCATTTTATGCCGGTTCGTTATTCATACTATACAGTTATACGAATATGTACTCTGCCACTGCGTGCTTGAACATAGTTTTCAGCTGCGCGCATGTTGTTTACGGTCGTAGAAACAAGAACATAATTATTTTCTTGATGGTACCGTTGTGAAATTTTATGAGTTTATTAAACGGAGTATTTTCACTTGTCGCAAACAATTTTTCTTTGATTGAGAAAAACAATAGTGCAAAACAAATAATTTATTTCCGAACATTTGTGTTGAAATTGAATTACAGTTCATTGTTATGGTAGAGTCGTATGGTCTCGCATCATTACACGTATTACGACTGTATTATTATTGTATTTGTAAAATAATATGGTATTATGATCTCTACATCGAATAATGTGCTCTATTACGATAGCGTATTCACTGAACCGTATCATAACACAAATTGAAGTAGTATTATTTACTTAACATTGATTTAACAAGTCACCGACGATAATGCGAAGACTATAGTAATATTTTACAATTATTGGATAAAATATCCTAGAATTTGGTAGTGTCCCCTCTCCCAGCCTCGTGCGCCACGTGCCCCCCTACAGTGGAGCGGCACGTGCAGCGTCTACGTCTCTGCCATAACATTAAACTACACTCATGGAAAACTCTATTACGTCACAGCTATTTTTTCGTTTTCCTTCACCAGATAAAGAAAATCATGACCCAATCAATAAGTTTAGAGTAAAAGACATCAACGCATTAATAAGTACAACATTGAGCTTATGTTCATAATTATGAATTGTTCATAGCATCTTTATTTTACAATTTCTTTGTCGTATTACAAGAAAAATACATACTCTAACATGATAGGTTCAATGCCTTAAAAAGTTAAAGAACAAACACGACCTACGAGCACTTATTAGTTTAAAAGATTTCCATCGCAACGCATTTCAAACAAAACCCAATCAACGTTCACGCATTCACGTTTGATGACGAAAGACGCGGAGTCGGAAGCAACGATCCACACGCGCGCGCTCTACAGAGCCAGCCAATCCGCGCCCACAAACCACAAACAAAGCCCGCCAGTTTCCAGCTTGGTCGTCTTAACGCGGCAAGTTTGATTT
This sequence comes from Marasmia exigua, assembly GCA_019059595.1. Lineage (NCBI taxonomy): Eukaryota > Metazoa > Arthropoda > Insecta > Lepidoptera > Crambidae > Marasmia > Marasmia exigua. The sequence continues at coordinate 2,371,388 of CM032464.1, read as the reverse complement.
CCAACGGTTAGAACCAGCGAAAATGTTACTTTTAATATTTTTTATGACTTAACTTTACGTCAACACGTGTAAAAAATTCTATTACTTCGTACCTACGTTAAAATATATTCACTGCCATATTTAATAATCAAATCAATTTAATCATTATATGTAACTAAATCAAGGTATACAAAACTATCAAATTTCTTCAAACTACTCTCACCTTAGTGTCAAGCACATTAGGTAGAATATTAATTGAGGGATTGAACAGGTTGTGGTAACTTGATTTGTGGCATTCTGTACATCTTAATTAAATAAATTATGATATTAGTTTATCCATTTATATGCATGTACAAGTATATTTCTCGTACGAATCCAAGTTTGCTGATTTTATTCGACATGGGTGTACTTATTCTTCCAAATGCCTCTAGTAGTTAAATACTGAAATGTCTTTGAAAATATATGTGTGCATGTAATAAAATAAAAGTTCAAGGTTTACTGGCACCAAACCTTATATAAAAGTAGTTAAATCTGTCTGGCTAGCTCTTCCACGAGGCAGCGGGATACCTACTACAACTAGCTAGATGCACCGACCCGCAGTGGCGCACACAGACGCGACGGCGGCACGTGTAACTCGTCCACATAGCACACAGGCTCACGCCGGTGCAACCAAGCTTTATACTCTATGGAGACCGCTTCGCCAATCACCTACTAATAATACACAAAGAAATACGTCTATAGAACGTACATTTAGGTTATATTATAATAAGGGAGCCTACATACGGAGGTATCCCTCCGTACGAGTACGTGATTGGATATTTGCTATGAGTGAACGAGATGGTGACACAAATGAATGATTTAATTTTAAAAATAAAAGTAATCTATTTAAGTAGCTACTAAATAAAATAGATTTTGATTTGTAGAACCAATTTCATAGTTACCAGATAATTAAAAAAAATACTTCAGAAAGTCTAGGTAAGTACTTGGTACGTTACTGGTATAGGATTATATATCACAAAGAGCTTTGTTGAAGGCATCACGAACCATAACCACGACTTTACAAGTTATGGGTCACACACAACGCGCGCATTTTAAAAGCTACCATGACGTGACGATGGAATCACGCCACTATAGAATTAAACAGCTAGGTACTCATATTTTCTTGCTTAAGTATACATAATGCAGAGGACAATAATGGACACTTAGGAAATACCATGGTCAATATATTTTATTTCTCAATATAGTCCCCCTAGAGTGAAATACACTTTTCAGAACGTGCATATAATGCCTTTAAACCATTAAAAAAATAATCGGAATATTTGTCTTAAAAATGGCTTTCCACGGCCGCCTTCATCTCACTGTCATCCAAAAAACTTCGTCCCCGTAACTCCTTTTTCAATTAGGAAAAAAGGAAAAAATCACTGGGAGCCAGGACCGGACTATATGGTGGATGATCAATTTCTACGAACCCTGTGGCTTTTAAGGCATCCCTCGCAACCCGAGCGGTGTGAACGGGTGCATTGTCTTGCAGAAATAGCACTCCGCGCGCCAACTTGCCCCGTATTTTCTGTACGATTGCCTCACGAGCCTGACCTAATAAATTTGCATAGTACTGGCCATTCATTGTTGTTCCTTTAGGCAAGTAATCAATCAATAAAATTCCTTCGCTATCCTAGAATTTTTTTGCCCTAGAGGCAGACTTTTCCGCCTTGTACTTCTTTCACCCTTTTTAATCCACTGCATCGACTCTTATTTCGACTCCGGGTCATTCTGACGATCCAGGTTTTATCTACGGTCACTATACGATTGCAAATTTGGTCTAAATCACTGACACAGCTCCAAAAAATCGTTGCAACTCGCCAGTCGCCGCTGTTTGTCGAGCGGGGTAAGCATTCGCGGTAACCAACGTGCAGAATTTTTTTTCATGTTCAAATGTTCATGTAAAAATTTTCCGATCCGTTCTTTGCTGATTTGTAACTCTTCAGCTATCTGCCAGAGTTTAATTCTTCGATCGGCTGATTACTAATTTCTCGACTTTTTTGACGGTTACAACTGTCACTGGGCGATCTGGGCGGGGGTCGTCTTCACATGTCTCTCTTCCTTGTTGAAATAGTCGATCCCATTTTCGAGTGTTGATGATCAGTTCAGATATTATGAAGTCAGAATGAACGTAACACAAAATGGGGGTATTATTTGTACAGTCAGTGTCAGATCAAGTTACCCCCTGCAGTGGAAAAATAGCACTTGTGCCCTAGACATAAGGACGGTCCAAAGGTCTACAAAGGTAACTCGACGTGACGCCGTATGTACTAACAATTAGTCTGACAACTAGTGTTATAAGTAATGAGATGATAAGTTTTCTCGAACTACCCTAGGCCGCGAATTTATTAGCCGGCCGTCGTACCTTCTGAGACCAGAATGGGCAGATACGATTTGAGTATCTGTAACCAAACAGATTTTTCTACTCATTACAAGTTTATTGAAAGTCGAAAGTAGGTCAGTGGTGCAGCGGAGGGAGGCTCCCCTAAAGCTCCAGCAACCCACGTCACATCCCCTCTCCCCTCCGCTCCTCTCTGCGCCTCTTCGCAAGGGAAGGCATCCAATATTAAAATAGCATCCCGTCAAACAAAATCTGAAACCCATGTTGGCTACAGAGTCGTGATCAGAATTCATTCTTAAAAGCTTGTAGCTGAAATCGTAGCTATAATTTACGAGTATGAGCCACCTAGATGAAAGATATTAAAATTCAGGGCGCCGATATCGATGAAAACACCATATCAGTACATTGTTTCCTCGGGATAACAGGAACAAACGCAAGTAACTCTTTTTGGTAGACTAAGAACTTATGTAGGTAGTTTACAAAGGCATACTTTATTTAGTGGATAAAAATACATGGAGTTTACGGAAAAATAAACCATGGTGCGTCCCATGCCCCGTAAACCGAGTGCGAACCTTGATGGGTGACGCAGTATCGATCGATGTTGAGCCGGAGTTCGAAAGACACTCTTATGGGACCGGTAAATGTCACCTCCATGATTTGACATAGGACAGAAGTCTTACAATTGTCAATGGCATCTGTTAAATAATGAATAAGTATAAGTAGTATTCTATTCGACATACGACAAAACACACAGAATTCCGTTTATTAATGACGAAGCCTGTTAAAAGCACAAATGCTGCAACTTTGTGATTTCTGAAATATGCGTCATGGGATAGTGAATCATGTTAAATACAGCTAATGATCAATCAACGCGTCACCGGCCCTTACAGGGAATTGACCAGAAAGTACCTGTAAAATATATACATAAAGTGCTTGTTTCTTTGTTTAAATAACAATTTGAGGGTTTTTCGTCGCAGTCTGGCACCGCAGCGTTTATACAAGGTAGCATGCTAGGTATGCACTATGCAGTTAGCTGTGTCCTCAAATATGACAAAGGAACGCAACCTTCGCAGACCACCCTTGGCCGTGGTGCTGTGACCCAGATCGCGTCCCCCGCACCCCGCGCTCGACTGCCCCCGACCTGACCTACTTCCCGCTGCACTTGATATAGCCTCCGTTTCCAGGCGCAGAACAGCACCATTTTGCTCGCGCAACCTAATTCACTAAAGTCCCTGACACAGCTTCGATGTGCAGCCAAGGTTCGACCTATTTATGGACTATTCTAGGTATTGCAACTTTAGCTTCCATTTGGAATTTGATTGCAACATTCGCCAGGATGTCACGTTTATTTTCAGCAACTGTTGACGTCAATTATCCTTAAAATTTAATTTAAACCCCGTAATAAAACACATTATCGTGCAAATAATACAAAGCATTACGACTCGAAGTACGAAGACGTCAGATGTCGGATTTCTAAATATAACGACGAGCGGCATGGCAACAGGACGGTTGTCAGTGGCAGCTCAGCCCGGGTGGCCAAAATAATGTGGCATTGGGCAGAAGGTCGATGCAGAATCTTTGGCAAGCCACACAACTGCGGCCCGAGCGCTAGCGCGCCTTCAAAACGTTTCGATTGCACTCCGATTTCCTCACAGACATGAACAAAAAACTGTTACCTAAGAAAATAATGCGTGGCTGCATACACTGAATGTAACGCTTATAAATTAAATGGCTAAACAAGCTGAACTCAACTTGGTATAGGCCGCTTCGTTTACATTGGCTCGCAACAAAGCCATTGTATTTCCTGAGAATCATCGTCGATTTCTATCGTATGCCGTTTTATTAGTGCACGTTACTATGTAGATGCAGTGATGGTCACGGTATGCGGGTGTGGCGCAGGAGGGCGCGCGGTGCGGCACCAGCAAGGCCGCATTCGCGACCTAGAACCATTTCCGTCTCTGTTCGCTTGTTATCTGGCGATACTCAATAGGAGTATGTATTGTTTATGACGAAAAGACGTTCTAAGTGGCCTTGCTAATTTGTCGGAGTTATTGTTGAAAATCAGTAGTCCAAATTACAGTTCCTTGTTTTATTGTATGACCATGCTATTCAAATGTCGATAGCTATTTAACAAAAAGAAGTTCTAACTACGAACATTATCATCATATTGACCGTACTTATAAATTTTTTATCTTAATTTCATGGTCGTATATTATGCAGAAGATAACAATGTTGAAATTAGGTTATGATGTTGTTTTTTTCTTGTTACAGATCAATAGTGTGGTGTATCAGTGCACTTGGCGAGGATGCGGATACTCTATCAACACGTGCGCTGCTATTGAAGCTCATATAAGACACACACATTTGGGGTAAGATTATTTATTTATTTACCCAATAAAGCAAAAGGTGTTCGAGTAAAAAAAAGTAAGCAGGTCAGGTGAATCGGAATATTATTTGCAAAAATATTGACTTTCGAAGAAATAAAATATTCATTTCGCTCGGTCGAATGAATTGTTTAATCTATGCAACTGCAGTTCTTGACTGAAACTCAAGGTTTTAACAGCCGTAAGTTATTATGCAATATCGGCATAATATGCTGCGTTGAATGTGATTGGATGAGAGACAAATAACGTATTTAACTGGCACGTGCGGCAGGGTCACGTGCGCGCAGATAACACGTGTAGTGCAATAATAATTGCACAACTAGCCAGCTGGCGGACTTGCACATTACACAGTATATTTCCAATATAATGTTTAACACCTATTTCTTATGATAATGGCATCATTAGCAGTTGATTGATTTCATAACCTCAAAATGTATTCCAATTACGACGTTATGAAGCACATCGATACCGACTATTCTTACTATTCTGTAGAAAAACTAAATGTGGAATTTTTGTAACGACCTTTGCTTCTCCATAGCGACTACTAATATATATGTTAGAGACTGAAAGGCCGTCCCTTGGTGACCCGGAAGTCGATGCTTGGCGACAAGGTTGCAAGTACCGCGCGGCGCGCAAGGCCGCCTGCCACCCGTCGCCGCTTACGTAACCCTGCCCTGCTAAATGAAGATAATACATCTACGTATACGGGTCTCGTAACTGATTCCGACTGGTGTAAAGTTCGTCTTAGCGGCTATAAATCAAGAAAAAACAGAACCGTTATAATACAGACTTTAGGAAGCTTACGCAGCTTAACCTTCTACAATTGATATTGGCCTTGTGTCCACTTTTAAGAAAACCTTCATATTCTAAAATGTTCTATATTTCAATGAAACAACGAACTGTAGTAGAAACGATACGATTACTGAGTTTGTCAACACACCTTTACCAAGATGTGACTTCATAATACTTTTAGGTTTGGTTCGAAAGTATCTTATATTTCTTTAGCAAAATAACTCATTTCTAATACTGTTCGCAGGCCAAAGAAAGAAGGAGAAAGTGACCATGAAGAAGAGTTCTACTACACAGAACGCGAAATGCCGACGCCCGCGCCCCCGCCCACTCTGTCTCACAGAGACATGTGCCGGCCGCCCCACGAGGACCCCGAGTACCAGCGACAGCTCGTCGGCTCATACAGGTACCTACTTATTGATCGAGGTACTCTTTCATAAATTCTGTAAAGAAACAAACATGTAGTAATTACGCAAAAGAAGCGGACACAAACGGCTTCCTCACCTTGAAAACTATTCGATAAACAACTTCTTGTCCTGGTTTAGTACTTATATTCAGAGGAGCCAAGAGATCTGGTCACTAATATCTTAAAAAAAGGAGAGTATATTATAACTTTGTACACGTGGTTAACGCGTTCAATTAATAAGTAAATTGTAGAACACCACGTTGGGTGCCATATTTATATCTGGCGCCCAACGCAAATGAATTAATATTTTAACCCTCCTGTTATGTTTATGACGCATATACGAGTATTTCCACTAATTCAATTCCCCGCTACCAGGTCTGCAAGGTCAATTTTCTAAGCCGCTTAAATTGTTACTGCAATTACCGGAATACACCAGCTTAACTTGTGTGTTGCCCTTGTTATATTTATTGTAAACATCAATCCTTACCTTTTTCAGGCAAGTACTTTCAACCATGCAGAATGGGTCGGCGAGGCCTATAAGCATTCCCGTAACGCATTCCTGGTCCAGCTCACACTCACCGGTAAGTTAAAGTCGAATTCACTATGAGTCAGATTTCAGTGAAGTTTTTAGTTAGAATTAGTTTATAATATGAATTTCCTTTTTTAACAGAAGCACATGAGGCTATCGAGTGCGAACGGGTCCCCCAGCAGCCCTGGTCGGCGACCGCGCTCCGACAATAAGAAGTGTCGCAAGGTGTACGGCATGGACCAACGCGATCTCTGGTGCACTCAATGCAAGTGGAAGAAGGCGTGCACGCGCTTCGGCGACTAGCGCGCGCGCCGTGCGTATGCGCGCTTCACCACACATCTCAAAAACTGTTACTAATTAAACCACTCGCCGGAACTGACTTTTACAAAGCAATCGCGTGTGAACTATAAGAGTGCGAGACGTGATTAGATTAAGCAAATATATTATTAATAAAATGTTTTATTTAATATAAACAGAGAAAGTAATATTAATATAAATAATGATTATATTGGATATGAATCGCGAAGGAGACATATTTTTGCTCTTTAAATGTGGCTCGTATTTTGACTGCATAATATGGACATTGCCCACGTATTTTTGTAGCGCAGTAGATTCGCCTTTACTGTGACATGCATGCGGAGTCGCATGTCGCTCTCAGCTGCAGACTGTGAATATTAGCTGTAAGAATATATTTAAGGTTAGACTGACGTAACGCAGTATCAAAACATGTGCATGCACGCGACGCGGATCGCGGACCTACATACAGTTCACAAAGATTAAAGAAAGTTAATTTCCAAGAAAATTACTCAAACACATTTTAGTGAACACTTCCCAGGTACATTGTGTTATATATTCATCCATTACCTTTAACATTTTTTTTAATTTGTATTATAATTATAACCATTACGACATACACAAAACGCTTTCAGTTTCAATGTATATTTATAGCTATAAAACTATAAAATGTTATTTTTATATATCGAACAATATCGGAGTAATTCTTGAAAAAAGCTATTACCAGTTACATACAAGAGGAATAAATATATATTTTTGTAAACTGTCCTTGGCTTCGTTGACGCTTCAAGTAGAGAAAACGTTGCAACTATTTTGAAGTCAGAAATATTCCGTCCACATTTTCGAATGTGCTTTAGAAAGTACCTACGTATTGAACGCATGCAAATGTTTTCACACTGCGCGACCGCGCGAGGCAGCGGCGCCCCGCGCGCAGCGCGGCACGGGACGCGAGCGGCCTACCAGCGCCGGTTCATATTATACTCGACTCGGTATAATATTCCAGTCGAAAACCCTTCAGTGATATTAATCACTAAATATGAAATGTATATTGACTGAATTACTAGATAATAATGAAACAAAACTATGTTATATGAATTAGTCTTATAAGCTATCTCAGATTCGACGAAAAGACTACAAATCACGTTTTAGACTTAAATTTTTATGAACATATCTATGTGGTATACAAATGGTGGTCTTCGACAATGAGACAATACTCAGCGTCGCTCGCGCACGTTTGCACCGGTCGGAGTCACTGCGACACGTCTACACTGCAAAGACGAGGTGCGCACCCGCACCTGCGCCAGCCACGAACAACTGACGTCATCTGTAGCGCGATTGATTGTTGATCGCAGTCGTCGTCGCAATCACTCGTCGCGGACAGCTAACGACCACTAGAAGGATGGAAGGTAATGGAATTTGACGGTAACATCACGAAAACGAACCCCACGAAGGGAGAACAGAATACATCACGTAAATGGATCGCTGTGATTACAGGAGGGCTTTATGTACATATTGGACATCTGTCTTAGAGTCTTGAGACCTTCGAGTTTCGCGTCCAATACCGCCTACTGTACATATGCTTCAATACCTCCTTAATAAAATTACTGAAAACGTAGAGACATGTGATAAGGGATCGAAATGCAAGGCATATATACGAGCAAAAAGAAAAGAGAAAGCGATGCGAGCTGCAATATTATATTTTAAGTATTATAAAGTGAAGAATCAATTTGTAAATATTAATTATTATAATTATACTCTGAATTATGAATATATACTTTATCTTATTCAAAAATGAAAGCAATGTTTGGGATGTGTACATAAAATATTACTTATATTATGAATAGTATTGTTACTTAATAAATGTGATCGTTTAAATCGAAATTTTTTGTACGGTGGCATAATAACGTGTTTAATGCTAAGATATATGAAATATATTTCTAGTATATATTTTATTAAAGTAAACACGTTGAAACCCTGTTTGCGTTGAACACATCACAGCGCGGTATTTCAGATCCATCAGCAGTTACCAAGGTTCGTTGTTATATTTAATGTCTTACGTAATAATAAGTGATTGTGAATTCAAATATTTTTAATAAACGCAAAGTTCTACAAAATTAACAGTTACGTTTACGAAATGGAAATGTGCCAATCGAGGATAATTTATCCATTTAGAATGTTTCTTTCCGCATTGTCTATTCGGAAACGCTTTGAGTTTAGGTAGTCGTACCTATGTTTTCCTACTTAGCCGTGTTTTCGCTTGATTAATGCATCGATTTCTGTGATTAGTGTTTAGTACTCACGCGCCCTCAATACGGTGGGCTTGTGAAGTCAACGACCAATGGGCATGTCACTAGGCCTATTCATTCGGTGCTGACACATGCAAATACTGAACGCACAACTACAATAAATTTCGCTTTTGTACCTAAGTAATCAGACCAGTCTGAGACAGTGGATGGACCCTAACGTCATCAAATAAAATCAACTGTGCCAAGTCAATTGACTTCTCCAAAAATAACATACAGTACAATAAAACGTTAAGTTACTTTTCGAAACAAAAGTTTCGCATTGTTCCTCATGTGAATATCCTTTAACAGTCAACGATTTGTTTGTCTTTAAATATTTTAGCCCAAATAAGTACAATAATAAAATTCACTGTCTCATTCTTTATTATAGTAATAAACACAAATATACGTAACTTGAATTGTCTTTTAGCTAAATAATATATTGTACATCCAGAAGAGGAAAAAGTTTCGAATACATTTACACTCCCTTTGTAGGTATTCATATCAATTTAGATCTCACCAAATAGTAAGTTAGATCTGAGAAGATATCAGTTTGTTCAAATCGAATCTTAGATTTCATCACAAAAACTGCCTAATATATTAAATGAAGGGTTGAATCAATTATATTCGGTCCCATGTCTCAAGAAGCATATATTATTTATTTGTGAATAGCCCAATAATCTCAAACACATCGAAGATATTTTTTATGAAATATTTTCTTGCCAAAATTATTTTAACAGTTCGTTACAGGGTGCTTACCGCTGATTGATATCACTAATGAATTGGAGTTCATAACCAAGTGCTATCAAAATATGTATATTGTATTATTTTACGTGACGTACCTGCAATTATTACCAAATATACATTTTCATTGCAATAATGGTTGTGATAAAACATCATAAAAGTTGTCATAATAGCAAATTCTATCTTACTTGTGTTTGAAGCAACGAAAGACCGCGCTCCAAAAACCAAAATTATCACTAAAGTTAGTTAGTAAATTTGTTTAGCAACAACTCAGCTAGCGATTTGACAACTGCCATATTGTAAGGATCTAGATATAACAGCGGCTTAGATAGTAGAATAGAAATAGATATTTTTAAGTTGAAGTCATAATAATAGTATTTAATAGATAATATTAGATACAATACAATAGTTAATTTTGTTATGTTTTTAGTTATTTTTACAGTTGTTTCACCATACAGTGAAGCTGAACCTAAAACATTTGCTTTTGCTTGCTGTTAAATACAAGCGTCGTTGTCACGTCTAGAAAATAACGATAATATCACTAATGTGACCTCTGACTTGTGATGGCTTCCTGCGCCGTCATAGCTTCCTGGCATGGCATATGTTCTGTCTCTCATGCTAACATATGTTTCGGTGTTTATTGTATTGTGATTTACTTTCACTGAATAGTTAAAATACACATTCGGTAATAGTATATAATATAATAATCCTCAAACTAAGACGATTTCTTTTTGAAAATACACCATTATAAATTCAGCCAACTTCAGTTACATACATGTTGCATATACCTTGAAAACATTCGTCGAATAAAGTGCAGCCTACGATGCAGGATGCAATGTAGATTCAACGTAATAAATATACCGATCTCAATTTTTATTCGAAGCTATTAGAGTTACGTATCGTAAATCATAGATTTTTCTTATTTTATGTAACTTATGTTAGGACTTAGTTGAATTTTTTATTATTTTAAATAAAGACAATTTATTTTATTAAGCCATTTGTAAATATTTTACGTATTAATTTATTTAGCCAAAATTTTGCTCAATTTATATGCACTCAACACCAAAGTCATAATATTAAACAAAAGTAAATGTAACATATCAGTACAAAAGAGCATAATTGAAAGAAATTCATTTATGGTCAGCCCCTACACTGGCAAATTTTGATTCAGGTTTGAGTTTTTAATAATTACCTAATTTAGAATATGGAAAGACACAGTTCGCGAAGACCGTACCCCGACTCATCGTGTCTCGGCACTCGGGCGCCGCGGCGCGCCGGCGCTGCGCCCGCGGCGTATACTGGCCGCTAGTCGAGCTCTAAGTCTTATTCGTATGTTGTTCGTTCGATGTCATTACTGCATTATTGATTCATTTTTATTGAGTAGTATTTAAACATTAGCTACGTTACTTTTAAGGCACAATTCATAGTGATACTGACATAACCGATTGAATGCCTGCCTTATTTTTAGACAGTAGGTACATTTTAGGACACACGAGCCTCGTCTTCGTACTTAGATCATAATCATAATAATACCTATCCATATGTAGAGTGTTAACATCTTGTACAATTTATGTTATACGATTGTTTTATTCTTCGGAGTGCTTTGAGCTATAACACATTTGAACAAGTGATTTCTAACATCATCACAATAAGTAACAAGGAGGAATTACGTCAACAACTGCTAGGGAAATAGGCCTATAGTACTAATATCACAATGGCCTTAGATCTTGTCAGAAAATTTTTCATAATCGTGTATGTATGTGTATAAATTGTGCCTCTCATGCTATCTCTGTTAGTTTCTGTATGATTAAATCCATTCATGTAAATATGTAAATTCGCAATAATTAAGGTGTTTTCAAAGCTGAACTTGATTGTATTGCCATAGGGCGAGCGAGCTCTGGTAACCCCTACACGCTGGCCACTCAATATACGAACAATGTTAGCATCATACCGTTGTAAGTTAGCATATTTTCTTAAATATATATAAATGTAATCCTTAAAACAATCGTGAAATTAGAATCACTTCAAACTCTTTCAGTATGTTTAGTATGTTAATGAATAATTTGAAGTTATCGTTAGTACCTAAACTAGCATGTATTTTTCTCTACATTACTTATATAGATTTACGGCAATATTGTTTCATGTTACTTATAATATCTATATACGCAAATATAAAGTTATAATAATTGTTTAATTGTAATTTGGTTCATATGAGTTTGATAAATTTGTAAATAAATTATAATAGATTATTTCCTGTTACATACTGAACCTTATGTGGGCAATCATTATTTATGAAAATATGTCTCCTGCTTTAGATAAGAAGACCTCTCATAACATACAGCGTGCCGGAGCACAAACACTGTTCTGAAGTTTCGGTTAAGAATTATAATATGGCGGATGCTGCAGTAATAGATAAAACATAATTCCTTTTTTACTTATTATGCAGCAGTAGTTCTCAGTCAAACATTGTGCTCCATCATGTTGTGTAAACGGAATAGACCTTAATGTTAAGTTTGTATTACGGTGATATTGTAAGTTGTTTCAACGCATTGGTATTCATTTACAAAATTTTGTTTGAATATTGTGACTTAATGCAATTCCTACATACATATGCAGCATTTTCTTTAAACTACAAAATCACCAGTAGCCTTATGGTTAGGCAGCAAAATATATTTTGTGTACTGTGTCCTTGTGTCAAATGAAATTATTTCTGTTCAGTAATGTATAGTGTCATAGTGGGCATAGAGCCGGGATATATCGATGCGTCATCATTTTAATAGTTACCAGTAGTTTTAAGGTTGCAAGCAACATTAAGATCAAAGAATGTTGTTTCGAGACGTTGATCTTCGTTCTGATACTTCATTGTTTAGTTGTCAATATCACAGCAGTTTTTACCGCGACTGTCAGCTCCTTAATGTTCGTTGCCTTATTAACGGGGTCCTAAAGATCGGTTTATTATGCGCATCAATTTCATGTTCAAAACTTTCGAATACGATACGGTAAATAATTGGTGTATGCCTTGAATGTTTATGGTAGAAACTAGCTGGCAGTTACTCTACTGTGATATTAATAATTCTATTTATTATTTTGTAGATAATTATTTATCTTAATGTTGAACGTGAGCGTGTGTTAATATTTTACTGATATCATATAGATTAGGCACTGTTATTTTATAATGTACCTAAAGAGAAAAGGTCCAGAATGTGTTCCAAATGATTGATTTTATGAAGTATAGATATAACAATTATATTATCTATTAAAATGTTTATGTTGATGTGTTGAAATGAAAATGTTTGAGAAAAGTAAAACTTATTAACAAAGTTATTAGTATTATACAAAAGAAAATAAATATCAAAATATGAGCATCACAAAATTGAACAGCGTTCTAGCGTAATCGCACACAAGCTCTCTATAGTGTTATATGCATTTCAAAGCGAACGAAATATGACTGTGAACCTGTGTACCTACTCAATACATCATAAACCGCGAAGGATCTTTAGAGGAAATGTCATTATTTTATTACGTGCTACTTGTAGTACACTATTTGCCTGATATATTATACCTCAATAAGTTTAGTATGGATATATTGTGTCTGAAAATATATTTCGATTATTAGAATCACGGTGGCATTATTTTTCATTCCTTTTCAAAGGTTAAACAGTACCTAAAGAAACCCCTTGTCATTGTATCCTTTACATCATAAATACTCGGAAAAGTAAAAAGATATAAAGATGAGTAAATAAACTTTATTGTACCTAACTTATTTCATAGGTAGGTACAAATCTAAACATCATATTTTATATCATAGTTCTTTAGATATATAAAACAGAAAAGAAGAATGTTAAATGGAACAACTCTAGACCTAAATTAATTTATTTCAAATCGTGTTATTTTATTCATTGATTATATATTTACAAATATAAACATTAGATTTTAATAAATTTCGTTTTAATACCTTCCACCTTTACTCATACACAAGTAACCTACCTAAATCAGTTTTCTCAATATAGAGCTATAAGTAAATACCTACCCTTACCTATACAGCTCAATCGTAAGTAAATATTCTCGATACACCCACATAGTTCTAAGAACTGAAAATTTTTATTTTCTAACTTAGGTACACACACATTTTAGTACAATTTGAGATCTCCAAAAAATCGTCCATTTAAAGGTTTCATTCTATATTGTGCAAGAGTGCAAGAGAAATAGGCTTAGGTATTTCTAGCTGTTTTCCTTCACGTAAACCATTGATTTTACACGATTATTGGGTAGCAAAAAAATTGCTGAAAATAAATATGGATAGATAGATAGATACACTTTATTGCACAAAATTTACAGATCTTAGCCTAAGTTATTATACTAAAACAATGTAGGCGGTCTTATCGCTAATAGCGATCTCTTCCAGACAACCTCAGGGTAGAGGAAAAGTATAGCGAATTAAGAAAAGGGGTAAGGCAGTGCAAGTCAGAAAAAGAGAGAGAAAAAAAAAGACATTGTATAAATACGAGTATGGTATATACATACATACATTAAATAAATACATTAAATAAATATATACTAGCTATAAATACTAAAACATACTACTACATTACAAAACAAATAAACATACATACTAACAGTTTATTGGATTGATACCACGTTGATAATAATAAGAAAACATTTCGATTGAAACTAAGTCTTTAGGTAGTTATTCCGGTAGGTTAACCTCATAGTAAAGCATCGACATGTACGGACAGCCACACATCAATGAACCTACTTATAAAATCTGTCAAATAGTAGATAAAACATCGATATGTACGGACAGCCACACATTAATGAATCTACTTATAAAATCTGTCAAATAGTAGATAAAGCATCGATATCTACGGACAGCCACACATCAATGAACCTACTTATAAAGTCTGTGAAATAGTAGATAAAGCATCGATATGTACGGACAGCCACACATTAATGAATCTACTGATAAAATCTGTCAAATAGTAGATAAAGCATCGATATGTACGGACAGCCACACATCAATGAACCTACTTATAAAGTCTGTGAAATAGTAGATAAAACAACGATATGTACGGACAGCCACACATTAATGAATCTACTTATAAAATCTGTCAAATAGTAGATAAAGCATCGATATGTACGGACAGCCACACATTAATGAATCTACTTATAAAATCTGTCAAATTTCTTCAAACTATTCTCACATATCGGATTCATTGTGGTAACCTGATGTGTGGCTGTCTGTACACAACGTTATCTTACCGTAGAGTGTTTACTTTTTTGTAATTAGGACTTAGGTTACATTTTTAATAGCCTGCCATACGAAAAGAGAATTAGAAGAAAATGCAATTTAATTAGATGAACATAAAAAGTGAAGATCACATAGGTGATGTTAGCTTCTTCCTTCATCATCTTAAATTATTTCGCTTGCATTTGCACTCGATCGAACTGTATTAATCTATCTATCTCCTTTTGGTGATCGAGCTTTTTTTTTGTGGCATTGCAAAATTTGATTGACTTCATTGAAAATTGTGAAAGAAGGGCGAGGAATGTACAGAGAAACTATACACATATTATTTACAGAGAAACTATACACATATTATTTACGAAAACGAATTGCTGAAACCGATTCAACAAATAAATAAAATCACTTTTTTTACTTATTAGACTTCTACAGTTCCATTGCAGAAGTTTTTGTCTGTCCATACTGGGAGGACTCTTTTTGTGTTACAAATGAAGGGGCATCGTTGAACGGTGTATATTGGGTCAAATTGGACAATAAATTTATTAGAGCAATAATAAGGTCAGGAATTGAGTTTTCAGATGATTGTAGTTGTTCATGAGTTGTGCTGTTCAGAGCACATCCATTACTAGGAGAGGGAATACTGAACTCTTTAATTAATGCTTTGTGAGCTTCCTTATCATATCCCTTATTAACAGATATTGGAGGGGACCTTGGTTTTAGAAATAGTCATTTTATAGGAAGTATTTGGACTTGGAGAAATGTTCTTGGACATGTGATGACCAATGTCCCCCGGAGGCGGGTCCTCCATGGTTGAAAAAATATAAAAGTAAAAACTTGCCTAATCCAGGGTAATATGACACTATCTACAATACTAAATAAACTAATTACAAATACAATACAAAAAATACTACTGAACTGATCACTTTTACAGTTAAATCAATTAAAATTCCTATAAGAAAATTAAAACCCGCCCGAACAAGTCGAACGTTTCCCGCGCTTTTTGATCGAGCTTTTAGAGCTCTTTCTTTCCCGCCATTACAGATTCCCGCGTATTTTTTTTTTCGTATAAATTTGGGTTATGGCTCATTGGTCATTCAGTCTTATTTAACTATGTCGCTTCGTTTATGATCATCCTTATTATAGTCGTTCATTCGATAGCCTAAAGACTTGATACCCAACGCCATTCACACTCATTTTTAGGTTTTAAAAAAAAAAACGAAACGTCAAATAAAATAAACGTCAACGGGAAATTTCTGTGAATCACACAATTTTCTCTGCTTCTCTGTGAAGTTTATTGATTTTATAATAATTCCCCAACTAATTCAGCCATTCCCTTATCCATTGTATAGGTATTTGTCCCATTAAATAAAACCTCCAGCCATGGGTGCTGCTCTAGGCCTTTGCTCAGCTGCTCAGGTAAGTTTTCCTTTTTCCTTTGTAATGTTTATTTAATTAAAGTCTTCTTGTTTATCAGGTAGATATCTTATTTTGTGAGTGACCTTTACGACAGACAGACTATTTTTTAACTTTGCAGACACAATAACATGACAATGGAGATGAATATAGTATTAAAATGGTACGTTAAGGTGGCTCAAGCTATTTTCGTGTTTTTGTTACTCCATCAAGATTAGACATAGAAAGTGGTTATTGAACCAAATGTTAATCTTATCTGATTAAATTATTTAAATTTGTGTGTATCATATATTAGTTAACGAAGTTCTATTGTTTAATTTTCTGTAAAGAACAATATTTTATAACATCATTGTTCCTCTTAGATTAAATAAAAATGGTTCTTTTCCTTGCGAAAAAAATACATTTAAGTGCTAATGTAAAGAAATAAGAACTGAGTCATCATATGATGAAATCCCTGTGTAGAATAATGAAGATTATCCTCAATCAACTAAGATGGTATGAATGTAAGGATATATTTTGTGGTCTCACTAATTTGTTCATACTTAAACATTTTTTTTACAATGTATCACATCTGAATATCACCAATCTTAGTTGATTAATAATCATAATTGGGGTTTTAACTATAGAGAACCAGACCTATATTAACAATAAATTATAAACAAAGCTAAATTCTCCCAAAATTCAGGTTTTGTAACTATATCATTAAAACATTAATTGAATGAATTAATTAAAAGTAATTTACATAAACAACAACAGGATTTTGATCAATGATGTGTCTTAATTCAACCACTTTGAGTGAAATATGCCGGAATAAGTCATTATTCAGCATCTGGTAATCACTTCTTGAAAATCACTGAGAGGCACATATCATTGCAATCATTGACCAAAGATTGTTCTGTCTTTATTCAATTTTTTTCTAGTTTTCGAGTAAAATGTCTGTCCATGTTGATGATTGCAAGAATACAACTGCCAATCATGTCATTATTATTCTAACATACTCTCTTCACTGTCTCAATAAATATTCTGATTCAGATTATAGTTCATTTAAAAAATATCTTGATGTAAACACTGACTATTTTGTTCAGTTTAAGAAGCTATAGAAACTGACTAAGTATCAAATATCAGGGAGAAAGCGAAAAACATGATTATGACTTAATTGAAATGCTACTGAAGGCGATAACTAACGCCGCCAATTGATTTTAAGGTATTGTGGCGAATATGAGACATTTAGACAAAAATGGCTCTTGAGAATAATCAAAAGAAAGTATTTACAGTTCTTTGAAACATATTTGTATAATATTATCTTACAAGGATCTATAATTTATGTAATTGCTAAAACTTTAGGCAATAATAATAATTATGGTTACTTAAACGAAGATAATATTACACAATTACATTACAAACTACTGTAAATACTTTCCTTGGTGCTAGTTACGACGAGGTTTAGTCTTAAATAATATGTGCATTTAAAAATAATAACATTTATCCATTATTTTATGTCATTTTCGATAGTTAAATTGGTCTTCATCACAGCATAACTTCTAACTGTTTTCTGTTTAGCTGGCATGTTGCTGTGGCAGTGCGGCCTGCTCTCTGTGTTGCTCGGCGTGCCCGTCGTGCGCCAACTCCACCTCCACGCGGCTCATGTACACGCTGATGCTGCTGCTGGTGATGGTTGTGGCCTGCATCACGCTCGCGCCGGGTTTGCAGAGTGAACTACGAAAGGTAAACTTTCACAGAGACCAAATACGGTGATTAGCGGGCATAGAGAATCTAACATATGACCTATAATAATACTGCCCTCCAACCGATTCGAAAGATAATGTATTTTCATGCCTACTCTAATCAATAAGTTTTTTTTTTCATTAGGTACGTTTGTTATATAAAACTTTTTTAAATAAAAAAACTTTTTTAATAAAAGTTTTTTTATCTAAAAAAGTTGGTGTTGCAGGCGTCCATGGGCGGCGGTAATCATCACTTACCATCAGGTGATACGTCTGCTCGACTTCCCCCTATTTCAGAAAAATAAAACTACTCAAAGAACTGTATTTTATTACACAACATAAATACAACCAAAATAGTTTTCTCTCCATATCCGATTTCGTTATCAGCAGTCTTTTAAGGTTCACACATCCACTTGGAATATTTAACATTGGTTAAATATTCACATGGAAAATGAGAATAAAATGAAGAAATACATTGGTGTTTCTTCATTTTATTCATTAAAATAACATACTATAGCAGAATGTTACTATTAAGGTAACTTTAATTTCTGCCTTTGGTTCTAGGTACCATTTTGTACGAATTCAACCTCAGGAGGGGAAGTAATAGTACCCGGGAATTTGAAAGTTGACTGTGACCAAGCTGTTGGCTATTTGGCTGTATACCGGTAAATATAAAAATTATGGTATTAAATGTGGTTGCCTACAATAATTTTATAATAACCATAATATTTTCTTGTGTTTCAGAATTTGTTTTGCAACATGTCTCTTCTTTGTACTGATGGCCCTCATAATGATTGGTGTTAGATCATCTAAAGATCCTCGAGCAGGAATACAGAATGGGTAAGTAAGTCAGATCACATAATGAAAGGAGTTCCTCACACTTTAATATATTTTTGGTACAAATATGTATGTGCCGACCAAAAGTATTTTTTGCTGTATTTTGTTAGAACTTATCCCGCCGATGCTCAAATGTCAAGATTTGGCAAAAGCAAAAAAAATGTTTTGTTAGTTATTTCACTGAAAATGAATGAAGATTTTTATTTTTGACCTCAAATGAAAGCAAGGATACCCTACAGCTTTGGTGCCCCGACTTGTCCCCCCGAGTCTTTATTACTAAATAAAGACTCTGGGGACAAGTCTTATAGAATACAGCAACAAAATTTCTGGCCGCCACTTGGAAAAAAAGACGTCATTTTACCAGATCATGTCCAACTTAATTGATTTGTCTAAATCTTAACTTTCATAAAAAAAATTATGAAATGGAACTTTTCTCTCTGTCATTTGGTGAATATTTATGAAATGATAAGTAAATATAAATGTTGCACATATGTAGCTTAGGACAATCCTAAGTAAAATAGAGCGATGATATACTCAGGTCGAATGGTGTGGTTGAAAAAGAAAAAAAGAACACATATACATTATGAGTGTGCCGTAAAGAGAAGCAAATGGTCAGAGTGCTATTTTTTTAATCAGCCTATAAACTGTCCCACTGCAGGACAAAGGCCTCCATCATAGAAATCAAGTTATCGCTACCATGGTGGGATTAGGCTTAATCACCACGTTTGCCAAATGCGGATTGGTGATCACAAAACCGAGCTATGTCCGAAAAATTCGAAACATTATTTTCGGGAATCGAACCCAGGACCCTGAGATCACGGCCCGGTACTTAAACCACTAGACCAACAGGACACAGTGCCATTTATAATGATATAAATGTTTCTTATTGCACTTTGATGAACAGGTTCTGGGGTATCAAGTACATGTTGGTAATCGGAGGCATCATAGGGGCGTTCTTCATACCGGAGGGGCAGTTCGCGTCCACGTGGATGGTCTTCGGCATGATTGGCGGCTTCTGCTTCATCGTCATCCAGCTCATTCTGATTATTGACTTTGCACATTCCTGGGCAGAGAGATGGGTTTGTGAGTATAGTTTTTTATTGCGCCAAAACGTCAGGGTCGTAAGGCTCAAAGTCCTTCTTAAAGCCAAAAACGATTGATTTTCTATTGTGTCTGCTGTCTGGGTCTTAGGAATATATGACAAAATTTATGAGTTTAGAAAAGGTGTATGACAAGGCCATGGTAAGTAAAAGGTTTTGAGCAAGCTGTTTTGTTCGAAAAGTGACGCAGACACGACACGAGAGCGTTGTACTGCAATTTATCTATTGAAAATACAAAAATAGTGTGGCAAATGTCGTTTTCCTAAGAACACAGTATTATTCCTGATTCAGACTTGTCCCACTGTATATATGTGTTTGTGTTGGCAGCAAATTACGAAGAGTCCGAGTCGCGCGGGTGGTACGCAGCGCTGTTGTTGGCCATGCTCGCCTGCTTCGCGCTCGCGCTGGCTGGCGTGGTGTTGCTCTACGTATTCTATACTAAGGTATCTTCAATATTTCAGCGTAAAACTATATTTACCGTGTAACCTCCTGATCAGGGTTAGAGATTTTTTATTAATTCGCCTGGCAACATTTTAGTAAATTACTAGTCTAGTGCTTTATCATGAATGAAGTCCGAAACAAGAGACTTAAGCATTAAAGCTACTAACATAAAACGGTTTATAAACACTTCAACAAAATCTAGAGATATTCCAATAATTTTTTGCTCATAAACGTAAGCTATTTGACATTCAGTTATGTCATATGGTTGTATGGAACGACATTTTGCTGTGCGAGTGTTGTCGTGTCACATTTATAACTGCACTTTTTGTTAATTTCCAAAGACGATGTGTTGCACCGAATGAGTGATGATACCGGAGGCACTTGATGTGACTCCACATTTGTACTTACCATGCTCGTCTGCCACTTTTCACATAAATAAAGTTATTAAAATAGCCATTTCAGCACTTCATAATACAAGCAAAAAATTTTAGAAATCAGTCAAAGGGCCTAAGCAACTACTTACTTTGTAACCCCTTTTCCTGGGCTACCTCACCGGCCACTCAGTCTTAGAGCGAGAGACTATTATCCCAGGGCGCCTATTTTAGGTGTGTCAAGGAAAACACTTAAATGCCTTATTAATTAATTTAGTACTAAGCCTTTACACAGCAACTAAGAATACAAATTGAATGTTTAAATTAAAATACATATTATACCTATAAACCTCATAACAACTGTTTATTTTATATTACAAATAACTAATTAAATTAAGTTTAAGGGTCTTAACACTGGATCCAGCTGGAGGAATTATGACTCTGCTATTGCATATTATTGTGGGAATGCGTGTCTTACCTAGCTCAACAGAACTTACTGCGTTAGGTTTAAAAGATTGTTCTAGGTAAGTATGGGACTTAACTTGTGTTTGAGGTAACGCGACGCAGCCCTCCGGAAGCTAGTACTTGGCAGGTCCAGAACTGTCGCGCTAGAAACTCTGTTGTCCTCCAGCGTGGCCTGTTGGTTCTGTCCTTGGAAGCTCCCGTCGACTATGTAGCCCTCAATGAATATAACAGGTCTCGGTTCTTGCCGGAACATAGGGCCCTATAACAACGATTTCACAATATGAAGGACGCCCTACAAAAGGATTCCTTGGATTATTCCTTTTATGGAATAAGACAATATGAGTACTTACCCAAAACGGGGAACGACAGCAAACACTTATTTTTGTTAAGATTAAGACGACGAATCGAAATGCTTCACCTCAAAACTTATGCAGCACACACTTAAGGTTATGAATCACAAATAGGTCAAGCGATGGGTCTTCCAGAATTAAAATTTGATGTGTCCTCTGCGAGGCACCGTCACTCCTATTTATTGCTTAAAAGGACTCGAATGTTCTTTCTATTCCAAAAAAACTTACATCCGCTCAAAGATGCCCTTTAAACAACCTTGGCAAGCTAATTGTTCTAGAATTTCTATTTGTATTTTGTTCCTTTTTCACCCTTGAATTAAATGGTGTCATTGACAGAAACAGCTAATGCCACGACACAGTATCGCCTAACTAGCGGCGAGAAGATTAACTAATTTACAGGAAATCGTATGCATTCTGAATACCATAATTGGGAAGTACGTCGAATATCTTATAGATGGCGTGCTGATGCATGCATTAAATGTAGATGTCAAAGTTCAAAGGAACTAAATTAGAAATGCCCTAAAAGTTACTGTGTTACAAAGCTATTAAAATAGATATAATTCTGCCCAACCTGCAAGATACAGTAGACGATATTTTTTGTGAGTCAGTAGCGACATCTATGCTTGAGTTTGGATATACGGCGACAGATAGCGCTGAATAGGGTAATTAGTGTTCTTGAGAAGTCTGCTTAGATGGCGTTATTCTTGAAATAATAATTATTTTGTACAATTATTTTTAATGATTACAACTTACAAGATTATTTTTCCCGTTCCGTGCAGTCAAGCGGCTTGCAACCTATCGAAGTTCTTCATCTCCATCAACCTGATCCTGGTGGTGATCGCGAGCGCGGTGTCCATCCTGCCGTCCGTGCAGGAGCACCAGCCGCGCTCCGGCCTCCTGCAGTCCGCTGTCGTGTCGCTGTACGTCGTCTTCCTCACCTGGTCCGCTTTGTCCAACGCTCCGGCTGAGTGCAATAGCATCACTGGAGGGAATAATCAGGTGAATGATTTATTTGGCTTTCGTCTCTAATAACGACTGAGGAAGGCTGCAGCAGTCGGACTTGAAGTATTACGTACATATCTATAACTACTTACTGACTTTTGATAAACGGATGAAGAAAAACCTTTTTTATCTAACTTAAAATTACCAAAAAATCTGCTTAACCTATACTTGAACAGCCCATATCCTCAAACACTGAAGCTTGATAATCTTGAAGCTGACCTGACGGTCAGACATTAATATTTACTTTTATGTTTTTGAATTCATAGTTTTATAATATGACGGCAAATGACCTAATGATTATAAAATTCACTCCCCCCCCCCCTCTTCTCCCCCCACCAACCAATAGTATAAAGACCTTCCTAGGAATCAAACCGAAAAATCTCACAATGTTAACGTTGCCAATGTTTTTATTCAATCAATATGAATTATACTATTATTTATTTATACTGTATGTATTGAATGGTTTATTATATGAATTTATTAGCCATAACAAAATATGTAAAATCGTTTATTATTGGACATGCATTACCAGGACACTAAGCCGACATACTGGGTATGTATATGGGGAGATATTGTATCAATCTTATAATGATCTCATTTTAGAGTGCACCAGCACTTTCACTATACCTTTTTTGCATATATTTCCACAAAATTTTATATTTAATATCATGACATTACCTGTATTATCGAATGAAAATATATTCTTCTATTTTAGGAATAATAGTATTTAAGTTTATTCTCTTTAGCCCACTTCCTAATAACATTCATCTTTAATACACATTACATATATACAAGTTCTTAAGATTTCATATCTGCACATTGTTTTTTCTGTATACATACTTACTCACTCATAGTTTTGTAAAGTTGTGAATTGCATGATTCTTCTATCTTTAAGCTAAGCAAACACTAAGCAACATTTGAAGCGCGTTATCTTACCCGACATTGTTGTTGCAGAACTTAGTTTAGCAACACAACGAAACGGAATTCGCCACCGAATCTTTATGCGACAGGAATATATTTTCGCTGGTTACAGGACGGTTTTGATGTAGAATCATTTGTCATAGTTGACTTGTCAACACCGCGCGTTATTTTGACGTGTTTGAGCGTCGCATCACCCGCGTCTAATGTTTGTAATGTTTGGTAGATTCTTAACTGTAAAATAGTTAAAACTATAACAATACAAACGGAAATTTTGTTAAGTATCTAAATGATAATATACTTGTTGCTTGATGTTTGGGCTAAACCGTGGCAACCGTGGTCACAAGAGGACTGGCGTTGCACGGCGTCGTCTCCTAGGGCCCGGTTGTGAATCTTCGGCCACCCATTACACTTCTACCTACAAAAGCTACTATAGTCTTACCGCTCATCGTCGTTCGTTGAACACGACCGGAGAGCCCCGGAAAGCACGTTATGCCGTTGGTCACCGCCACATCCAAACCGCTAACTTCCAGGCTGACACTGAGAATTTCTAACAGAAAAACTCAGGTACACATTTTTGGCCCGACCCGGGAATTGAACCCGGGATCCCAAGCGCAGCCGTCGCTTTAAAGTGCGACGCACTACCCATTGCGCCAACGAGGCAGTTTGTATCTATGATAGTTATTTAAGCAACGCCAAAATCTAAGTAACTAATAGTCAAAACTTGTGATTTCCACGCAGTCGTCGTTCGACAAGCAGTCCGTGATCGGCCTGGTGATCTGGGCGTGCAGTATGCTGTACTCCAGTATCCGCACCGCCTCATCGTCCTCCAAAATAACGATGTCCGAACACATCCTAGCTAAGGAAGGAAATGGAGGTGATTACAACATTTTTATTGTATCTACGATGATTATTTTGTTGTTGGCAACTTTATGTTTGGTTCGCTGTTTTATTAAGAAATCAATTAAAGTGGTACTTATTATTTCTGTGAGTAGCAACCAGTTTGATGCAACGTGTGTTCCGTTTTAATAGTATATGTGAATTTCAAAACAAATTCATGTTTTTAGCAATTCCTTTCTAATGAAAGTGCCCTATTAGCTCTCATGAAGCTATGATTTTATGTGCAAAGAAGTTATTTGTCTGATCATGTAAATAGTTTTCTTACGTACTTGAGCGTACTCGACTTTCCTTTTCCGATCTACTTTAAAATCTCTAATAAAAAGCGAACTTTTGAATTTATATGGGACTAACATTGCATTAGCACAAAATGTGTTATGTAATGTAATGCAATAAAAGTGTGTGCAAATTATTTTTAAGAAAACAAAAACAAGGAAATCACTTTCTTTCATCTAGTTCTATTGTTACTAACTTTTAAATTAGATTCAGTGTTTTCTTGATTTTGTGAGCTGTTTTATTTTAATTATGATTATTTTGGTGAAACTAACTTTGTGCATTCCTTGCTGGCGCGACCCACGGCGGCACCGGCTAAGGGCAAGGAGGGCTCATTGCTAACGAAGGTAACGCCATGACTATAGCTTGCCCTCACTTCATAACATTGTCGCCAGTAGTAGTAATGGACGCGGTTCTGTGATGTTTCAAATACTTACTAAGTTTGACAGACTCACCCCAAATACTTTGAGAGGTGCTTAAACAACATGCAATTTCTACGTCAACTTTAAGACAGAGAAAACACGTTTGAGCAACTCTGAAAGTTTAGAATCGTTTGAATATTCGGGCGTTACAATTGTATAGTGTAGCGGTAGGCAGTATTCCCTTTAGTCACTTCACAGTTTACATTTTATTTTCATGTATTAATATTTCGAGACCTTTCTCTTTGCAGAATGTTTCATTCATTAATATTGAATGATACATTACATGACACATGAGTTGTTCAAAAAGATCAGTAACTTAAAAAGCAAATGACTGTTATACTCGAGCCGAAAACTCATCGCTGTCATATTTAAATTAATAGAATTCATTTTCGTCTGCGGTGAGATTTTGCGTTTAGTATAGCTATAATATTCTGTAGCGGACTCAAATCTTGGACGATTAAAAAAAGAGTGGTTTAAAGGATACTACTTTTGCCGATACACCTTGTATTCAAATTATATTTTTTATTACTCACTTGGTTCTGTCAAAATCAGTTTTAAAGATCAAACGCTTTAGAATCTGCCGTTGTGTAATGCTTTGCAAAGCATTTCCAACACCCTGTGCTGAAATGGGAGCCTGTGTGGTATTTTAAATGTGTTTTGAAAAGCTACATTTTACTTTTTACCTAGTCCATCTTTGTGAATATCTAAGGTAAGAAGAAGAAAACAAACACCAAAACAGGTGAAACTGACTAAAATGTGTCTGATATTAAGGACTGTAGCGATCGCAGGTGCCGTTTCTGAATCGCATTTGCATCGAGACAGAAGTGCGACAGTATCGCGTTTGTATCGCGTCTGAATCTGAGCCCAGGACACAGCTAGCGACCGCTTCGCGGCTGTATCGATGCGGACGCGCGACAGCATCGCTACAAAGTCGCCGTGGGCGAGGTCCTAAGGGACCTCGCCCACGCCTACTATAAGTAGTATCTGAAAAAAAAACCTCATGTTTTGAGCCAATTTTGGTGGTGGGCTTTTATTGGCGAGGCAAAGATTATGCGCGCTCCCCTAGCGGCGATAATTGGAAGCTCTCTAAGAACGACACTTTGCTATATTTTGAAGTAATGTTGGGTTAAAAGTTTTAATTTACTCATGATCACGATTAAATAATATAAACCGGCTAGTAATGAAGCAGAACAACGAAGTATTGTTGTGTTCCTCAATGTAATACGTACGTAGCTTCGGGAATAAGTTCCCAAAAGACAAAATTTTGAAGTTAAACATTTAAATGGAAGACTGTTTTAAGATTAATCAAGCCAATTCCACTATAAATGAGTTTGTTCTCATCATTTTCAGGCTCCAAACTATTTTCCAAACAGTAAATAAAATTGTTATACATTAATAAATTATTAAATTCAGCTTTCGTTTTTTTTATTGAAAATCATGTCATAATCAAATATAATTCCATACTCGTTAACTAGCATGAAATATTTCAAAATAAACATTAAATAGATAATAAAAACAACAAAATATGATTTTCATCAAATGGAACTGTTCTGATCACTAAATATTTTCCTGTTTCACTATGTAATATCACCATTCCACTTTTTAATATTTCCTTATCAAAACGTAATGGTCTGGTGTATTCTGCCAACGCTTTAATTTTATCTATTATTGATGTTTCTTTTTGTGACCGAACCACATTATTTTATCCCAAAAATAAAGAGAATACTAACCACTATCCCGTAAACTAGTATGTAAAACTTTAAATTTGTCGTTCTTAGACAGCTTCCGAAAATTTACACCAGATGTGCTAGTGAGAATCTTTGCCTCGCCAATATAGTATGTTGGTGCATAATGTTTGTATTTATATTATAAAACGTATTTTAGTTTCCTTACTAGTTCAGTCGCTTAACTCATGCCTTGCCTGCGGGGCAAAGACGCCTGGAGTAACTTACAAAGGTGCGTGAGGGAGCGCGGCAATCGTTTTCCTTCGGACTGAGTTAACCGACGGAACTGTAAACCACGTTCAGAAGTGCGACCATAAGCTAATAGTAGTTTCTGTGGTTCCTTACTGAGCAGGGTATAATTCTGTAGAGGGCGCTGACGGCGGCGAGGCGGGCCGTGCCGAGGAGACCAAGGTGTTCGACAACGAGGGGGACGGAGTCGCCTACTCGTGGACCTTCTTCCATGTCGTGTTCGCGCTCGCCACCCTCTACATCATGATGACGCTCACCAACTGGTACAAGTAAGTATCCACTCTTGTCAGTTATTGGGTGGGTATCGAGAACAGTTTTCTTGCGGATTCTTCTCGGTAGAAATTGATATTCCGAATCAACGGTAGCATAATATTTGACATTCATAAATGTTCTGTATGGACTTGAATTGAAGATTAAAGATATTTTGATTTTGAGTTTTTTTTAACGATTTATGTAATTTTAAACACATCTATACTATTTATAAAGAGGTAAATCGTACAGATAGCAGCAACGCTTATAGGTAATTCCAAAACACGAAACGCTTGCGCGATGTAATCGACACCTAGCGCCATCTATTGGTA
This sequence comes from Marasmia exigua, assembly GCA_019059595.1. Lineage (NCBI taxonomy): Eukaryota > Metazoa > Arthropoda > Insecta > Lepidoptera > Crambidae > Marasmia > Marasmia exigua. The sequence goes on along the minus strand of CM032464.1, from coordinate 2,343,592 downwards.
TAAATTGGTATAGGGTGGCGGCAAAGGTGGGGCGAGTGATCAACGGCGAGCTGAGCCGTCGGGAGACCCCGCCCCGCTTCCCCCCTCAACTAGGCCCCATGTGAAGAATTTACCACGGGCCTGAGGTGGGTATAGTTACGCCCCTGAGGACGTCTACTGCTGCACATAGGCCTCCCCCAATTTACTCCCAGTCCTCAACTCTCGCTTGAGCTCAAGTTTCACTAGCATATACTATATTTTAATTTCAGTCCCAGTTCCGTGTTGTCGAAGGAGAACGTCGCTTCAATGTGGATCAAAATCACCTCGTCCTGGCTGTGCGTGGGGCTGTACGTGTGGACGCTGGTGGCGCCCGCCGTGTTCCCCGACCGCGACTTCAACTAAGCGGTCAGCCACATCCCACTGTTTCAATTCAAAATTCTCTTAGGTACTTCCAGTTTTATTAAATAGGGTCTTGCCATAATTTCGGTTGACGTAACGTAGATAAAAATCAGTGCCGAAGTATGTGTTGTAAGAAGCTCGTAGAAATGAAAAATTTAGACATTTTAAAATACTGAATGAATATATGAAATATTGATGGATAATGGGCTCAAAATGCTACAATGAATGTTGGATCTCATGCTACATGATTGGTTATGTCGTGTTTTGTGAATATTTTTTTATCCCTTATTATTATGAATATTGATAACTAATATTGTTAACCCACACATTTTTTAAGAATTAGATGCATGATCAGTTAATCAAACCTATATTTGTTAAGTAAAAATGGTAGAAATAGTAATTCATCAGCTTTAACTATGTAGTCATCATCATTTATGAATAAATTATATTATCCTACCACCCAAAAAATTGTTTCATTGTATAAATCATGAGTTGTGTGCATAGAAATAATAATATCATATTTTACATAAAAAAATATTGTATTTCTAAAATATCGAGAAACTACTTAACAACTAATTACATTGATATTCTAATGAGATCGTTATCCTTAACTACGTCATATTTAACCAGACGCGCGTATTTTTTTAACAACTTCCTCCAGTAACATTTCACATCTTTATCAGTCAAATGGTCCCAGATGTGTTGAAATCCCCTGAACGCAATATCTTTAGCCAATCCATCATGTTGTTTGAAATATTCTATGTATCTTTGAATATCCTCCTGTGAAGCTCTTGGAGAAATAGGTATGTAATGAACCCAAGGTTTTAGAGAAGGATAGAAAAACTCAAGCCAGTCATCACCTACGTGGAACACTAAAGACTTGCACAAAAATAAGTGCTTCAAGCGAAAACTTGCTGCTACTCCTCTGTAGTTGAATAGGTACTTATATTTGCAGTGTCCTTCAAATGATACTTCAGACGCTGGTGCAGCGTATAGGGTATCCTAAAATAAAAAAGGTAAAATTAACTATGAATGTTAAAATCTGGCATTCAAAATGTGAAATAAAGAAATATAAAAGAAATACCGCGTCAGATTTCCATGCTTGGTTTTTTGTATACTGTGCATCAACCAAACCAGGCTTGCTACGAGATAGTAACACAAGTGCATCCCTTTCTTCGCTGGTTCTAGATCCACGAAAAAAAGCTTTATTTTCTTTTTCTTCCCAGGGCCACCTGAAATATTAAACTGTGTATATTACCAATTTATCTCAAAACTATGCATGAAATAATAATGACATTGTTGGGTCTAAATAGAATCTACATGTAGGAGCATTAAAAAGTACATAACAAAATCAAAAGCAGCATTGTGTTGGAGGCGCCTGCTTAGAGTGAAGTGGACTACTCACCGCACCAACGTTTCTATCCTCAAGGAGCTTCGAATCAAACAAAGACTTTCGTCGATTGTGCAAGTGCGAATACTCACCATGTTTGGACATATAATCCGAAACGAGAGCTCCTTGGAACGTTTAATGGTACAGTGAAGAGTGGAAGGTCAATGCTCCCGAGGCAGATCACCTACAAGGTGGACGGACAGTATCAAGTCAGCTACAAAGTGTTCCTTGACTGAATGTGCATGCAGTGCCACAAACAGAGATAGATGGAGAAGTCTCGCTAAAGCTGCTACCCAACATACAGACAATCCATAATCATGACCACTCCGTCAGGAGTGTACGACTGAGAAGAAGAAGAAAGTTTAAATCGGGCTGGAAGTACTGTATGGCATCTGTATTTTTGAATTTGGTATTTACCTACTTGCGTGAACCACGACTGGCCACATTTTGACCCGCGGGCTGATTTTAAGAAAATGTAGATAGATACTCTTTTTGCACAAAATGTCTTACTACTTTTGGACTACATCCTTGTAAATACTAACTTATCAGCAGCAGTAGATATTGACACCCGGTGCTTGTCCCATCGCCCAATGCCTGTGGGATATAGTGAAATAGCTGGGCCTCCTTCCCAGAAACTCCATGTAGGGTACATTATATCATAGTAGTCCTTTGTCTGTAAAAATGGAAAATCCCAGCTTTTGTTACAATATCTTTGGACCATCGGGCAGTCATAAATTGAGTTAGATGATATTAATAGGTAAGTATAAGTGTGTTCATACAGCAACACATCAAAGTATACAAAACTGTCAAATTTCTTCAGTTGCTTCTCACCTTAATGTCAAACACGGATGGTTTATTGTCAATTGAGGAATTTGGACAAATTGTAGTAACATGATGTGTGGCTGTCTGTACATAGTACTTTTTTTTTATAATACAACATGCTCTTAGATCTATCCTCCAAAATCCAGTAAATATCCGAAAATATGAACGATTTTATTTAATTTTTTTTTGGGATGTTATTCCGCGCACGTTTACGGACCGCGCGTGTGATTCCGCCAATGTCAAGTGTATAAGAGAGACACGTCGATTTAAAATTGACCGGTGATTTAACATGTTAAAAAAAGCAACAGGGTGAAATATCAAAATGATAATTGTAATTGCAAAAGTGATGGCGATTTTTTTAAATACGTCTGCCACCTAGACATATAAAAATCTACGAAAAAGAAACCGCATTTACAACCACAAAATAAAAAGTATAAAATAATATTTTTAACACTTAATACACTTCAAATAACATTTTATAACAGTACACTCGAGAAAAGGTGTTACCGAATTGGGCGCCCAAGACTATCTTGTAATAAATACTTCATTCAATTATTCAACAGGGATTGGGCGCTGACTTCGGTAACACCTTTTCTTGAGTGTACTGTTACAAAATATTATTTGAAGTGTTAAAAATATTATTTTATACTTTTTAGTTCATGGTTTTTGAAGGCGGTTTTTTTTCGGGCTTTTTAGTGTCTCATTTTTTGTAGCCCTACAAGGGCTACAAATTTACAACCACACCAAAACAACCAAAACACAACTCAGTGTTTATGGAAAATTTGTTAGTTCATATGACTTGAGAGTTGGTTAACATGAAATTAATTATTCTTCATTGATTATAACCTTACTGAAAGAGAATACTGGTGCTTTGGGATGTCGCCATGCTTGGTTGACCTGTGGCCAGTCTCGAGTGTTCAAAGCAATCTCCAAATTGGGGAGTTTTGGTGCTAAAGCTGAGAGATAGTGTTCGACCCCGGCACATCTGGCAGGGAAGTGACAATCTTTCTCGCGGTATAATTTGCCATCTATTATCTGAAATAAAATATAGGCAAATTTCATTAACTGACAATACCAAAAACGTTGAATGCTAAAACTAATAAAACATACATTCAGCACAAAATCATGATGTTTTGTTAAATAATAAATTATCGGCGCAGTGTTTTCTAGTAAAATTTGAAATAAAGGCTTTTAAATTTGTTTATAATTTATTTTATTAGCACATGACAGTTTTACCTGATACTTTGTGGCTTTTGCTCGGGCTAATGCAAACTGTTCTTCAGTGATACCATCAGAAAAAGGCTTCAGGTCTTGCTCAATCACTCCACTATGACAGGAACAAGCCTTCTTTTCACATGGAGTATACTCTTCTAAAGCTAGATTTATTTCGTTATCAAATTTTTCATGCCACCTTGGGATTTCTGCAAAAAAAAAATAAGGATGTCAGTATAATATCTTCATACATTCAACCATAGAATAATAACAATATGCATTCAACAAAAATAAAATATATTGAACAAAAATATTTTTTAATATTTTTAACTGCACTGAAACCTGGTAAGGTAAAACCAATAACAGACTATTGGACTGAATGAATTAAACGAAATTATGAACTTATGGAAAATTAAAAAACACTTTACCGACCGTAAATGTTTCATCATTGTAAATTATATTTACCTTTAATGTTAATTTCGTCAGAACAATCGTCTTTCGAGCAATAGTTTGCATTGTGATCATCTGAATGCGAAGCAACCACAGCTCCCAACAAAAAATACAAAAAGAACGACATTATAATTTTGAGCTAGGTTCATGAAATAAAAAGTACTAAATTCATTTATCTGTCTTACAAAATAATTATTTATTTCAGAGCGATTTTTGAGGTTACTTTTTGCAGTAAGTATCCGACTATTTCACCGTTCCTTTAATCTGTCACTTTTCTGCCAAAATCTCAGACTCGAGAGAATACTATAAGCTTTTTTATTTTAATTTAACAAAGTTATCGTGACTTATTAATTATGAGAATTTAACGAATTTACCGCGGGATGGGACGTGGCAAGTGGTCGCAGTTATTATATAACTTCGTGGGGGATTATATAATAATCGATAGTATCGATACTATTGAAAACCAGCAATACCATCGATACTTTTAATTTTACATTTTTGCTTTCGATAATGGGCTATCGATAAGCAACACTAGTTTAGGCTTTGTTGGTGATGATCAGACCACCAGATGCAGTCTTCATGACTCCTGCCCATCACCCAGGCGATGAAAATACCTGTAGGGGATTTTAGTGGGTAGCCTCCTAGAGCTCTATACAACTGGTCGGTCGGGCGACATTCTGAAAAAGCAAAAAAAAATGGTTTCGGCCCCGCTTAATCACAAATACTTCTTCATCTTCATTCATCGCATTAATTTCATTAGAATCAGAAGAAATATTTTAGTGGCGCAACTTAACAGTAAGAGCACATGAATATAATTATAATTTATTCATGTGGTAAAAGGGCCTTACGCCCCACTGCGCCACGACCACAGAGTACCTTTTATAATACGAGCGGCCCCGACGTCGAGGTCCACGGCATAGTAGGAATGGGAGGAACTAAAACCAAAATTATGAAAATAAAATATTTATGGAGGAAAAATATACATACAGATGGGAAATTATTTTAAGGCACATGTTTTGCAATCTCAATACTTTTATTACATCTGGTTTATGTAATGTCTAATGTGACTATACATACGTACATTACATTTGGCTTACAAACTAACTAATGCTAGTGGTAAACCACAATCTTTTCGTTCATACAAATTCATGCACAATTTTATTGTGACTCTCTCGCTCAACTCAATTGAACACTCAGTCTTCCAAACATTTAATTCTAATCAATAAATGATTTCCTTATTCTTTCGGTTAAATCTCATTAGACCCATCATAATATGTATTATATTTGCTTGACAAAATAGTTTAAAATAAAATGCATGTAGGTACGAAATGCTTAAACGGCCATAAAGCCATCTACAAATCGAAACAATTTTTTATAGATGGGTCTAATTTAAATTTACGTCTCTATTTAACAAAATAAAATGACTTGTACATTACTTCATCTGAAATAATGGGATGGCCGTAAATTGTATTGTATCTAAACATATCACATCTAAAATTGAGCTGATATTCCCAAATCTTCAATAAGATAGTCTAAAATATTAATTGTAATAATGTATCAGCATCAATTAACAATATGAAATTTTATATACTCTTAATGCACCTAATTGTGATTTCAAATATATTAAAATGTAGACAATTTAGATAAAAATTTATTTGATATAGGTATTTTACAGACATGTCCCTGGACTCTCCGGTGAAATTAGGATTTAATTATGGATTTTAGCACAAGCTTACATTGCACTAGGCTTGGGTGTAGAAGCATTCTTTGCTGTTTTATTAAACAATTGATGTGTAAAAACATGCCTACAGAAGGTTTTTCCTACACAGCGACAACATTTTACTTCATTATAGATCAGATTCTTGTTTTTTCAGATGCTGGGACATGTATGTATGGACCACATCTGTAATGCAACTTAATGGAAACAATTCATTTAAGCCATTGCAAATTATATTTAACCTGCAAAAGCTGGAACTGGGTCTATCTAAGCTTATTTCGAGAGCTTGTGTTCGAGCTGGTCGGCGATGGCCTCGAGGAAGTCCTCGGTGTGCAGGAACATGCCCTCCTTGGTGTTGGCCATGCCGTGGATACAGATCACCAGGTCCTTGGTCATTTTGCCGCTGTCCACGCACTCCACGCAAGCCTGTTGAGAACATTACAAAATAATTTATTTTATTTTATTTTATTTTACAAGTTTTTGGAAAACTTACAGCTAGATTTAGGGATTTAGATTTATGACACTGCAAATTAAAAAAATTGGTAAGTTGTTTAGACTTCGTCTTAATTAGTGGTCTTAAAAGATGGCTAGCAGGCCAGCGGTGGTTCCAAACGCACAAAGCGACGCGCGGTGCTAATATACAATATGTAAGTAGTTCACGAAAAGAAATTTAACCAAAATGCATAAAGAAAATTGCGTATGAGATTTAGTTTACAGTGATAAGAAAACGCATCATACTATATGAGATAACGTAAATATTGTATCCCTATAGATAAAAGCGTCGGTATAATTGAAGTGTAAATCGATATGAATGTCATATAATCTGATGCCGAAGCTGTTTATTGGTTGACGAAATAACTTTTTGTCAATTAACTGCATCCACGTAAACCAGTAATTAACTGATAAAAATGGAACAAACAAGTTATTGACGTCATGTCATACAAAAAAATCAAGATCAGTGCAATACACTGTAAACACTAGTATTTCTACTGATATTACTACTGAATAAAAAGTTCACCCTGTGATCTCATTATCAGGGCTTAATTTGTTGTAATATCGCATAAAAATACATTGGAGACGCCTTAAGTGAGTCAAACCGGATTAATACTCATAATAATGTTTATAAACAATGCTCATAGTCACCTTCTAGATACGCAGTATCTTCTACTTCGTTTGTGCCTTCTAGTCTCCAGCAAAATTAAATATTTACTGGCCACTTTTTTTTGCTATTTTTTTTGTTATGGCTCTACCCGAAGATAATTCGCCAATGTCAAGTAACTTATTGAGAATAAGTAGATACTACTCTTTGATAAGTAGGTTGTCGACAGTCGAAGTCAGTCAAAGTCAGAGTCACTCAATAAAAGCCGGTGTTTTATGTTTTATCGACCTACGGATTCAGCGGATATCACTCTAAAAGCAATCGCGCGTTTTAAGACTCTATTAGGTCCAAGCAAGTTGTCACGAGACAACGCACTCGACACACAATAGCAGTGTTAAAAACGATACAATCCAACGATTCTTATTATTAGGATCACTTTGCGACACTTCACTGCACAAAACTAATTTAAAACCTTTGAATTGCATCAGCCCACGCGGCTTGTTTTAGCCCTACCCGCAGAATCTCTTTTTTACTTTAAATCTTGCTAGAGATGATTATAACATCTATCAGACCCGAACGCACCGCGCGAATCGAATAATAGTCCACTTCCGTCCGAATCGGACGGCTCGATTCTGATATTTTATATGACGTAGTATCTTTTTCTTAGTTTGTGCATATATGTGTGCGTTCTCCTTTAGCTTCAAAACTAAGTCAAAATCTCTCTTGTGAATCTAAGGTTCGCTAACTATACTAGAGCTTGCTTACACAGGAACATCTTTCTAAGCAGAACTGACAAAATAAAGGAAAAAAGTCCAGCATGGTGCAGTGCATGAGGCCGCGCGTCCAGGCGTAGAGGCCAGGGGGTTATACCTACAGTGGACTATGGTCAGAAGAAACTGTTTAGGTGCACGTACCTTCTCAAGGGCAAGAGCGAACGTTGAAGCTCCGGCGTGCAGTCTAGCTTGGCGCGGTGAATGAGGCCGCGCGTCCAGGTGTAGATGGAGGCCACGGTGTTGGCACGGTGGACATAAGCTGTGATCTCTGTATCATAGCACGTACCTCCTCAAGGTCAAGGGCGAACCGCTCCAGCTCCAGCGTGCCGTCGAGCTTGGCGCGGAGGATGAGGCCGCGAGTCCAGGTGTAGATGGAGGCCACGGTGTTGGCACGGTGGACATAAGCCGTGATCTCTGTATCATAGCACGTACCTCCTCAAGGGCAAGGGCGAACCGCTCAAGCTCCGGCGTGCCGTCGAGCTTGGCGCGGTGGATGAGGCCGCGCGTCCAGGCGTAGATGGAGGCCACGGGGTTGGTGGAGGTGGGCTTGCCCTGCTGGTGCATGCGGTAGTGGCGCGTCACGGTGCCGTGCGCCGCCTCCGACTCCACGGTCTTGCCGTCCGGGCACATCAGCACGGATGTCATCATGCCCAATGATCCGTAACCCTATTGGGAAGATATCATAACTTAAAATTTTGGGAAACCCCCCAAACGGATAATGTTTTTACTCCACTGCAACCGACTCTTTCTGTTGCAGTCGGGTAAAAATATTATTAAGGTGTTATTAGTGGTATTAGTATGGTTATGTTTTTCTAGAGTAGGAATATATGTATAGTTTTTAGCTTTTCGCGTTTTATTAAAACTAAACATTATGAAGGTTTATAAGTAGGTATAAGAAATTTTTTTTTGTCTTTATTTATAAACATTGTATCTTCTACTTAGTTTGTGGAGTATAGTTTCGGATTTACTGGCACCTAAATGAAATGATTGGCACGATCTGCAGCTTGAATGGGTCTATGGATTTTAGCTCGTAGATATGGAGTGACACGTGAAACCATGAATAAAACTAAAAAATCTATAAAATAAAACGGTAATTTAAAAATCCATTGTCGTAAAAGGTGTCGTAAAAGGCGACTAAGGTAAAGCTGCTGGCATGATCATCAGCACCCAGAGAAGGAAAACTCTGCATTTATATCAAAACCCTCGCCAACCCGTCTGCCAAGCGGGGTGAGTAAGGCAATTACCCCTCATGTGATTGAGGGAGGCCCGTGCCCCAGCAGTGGGGACTTAAATGGGCTGATGATGATGATGATGATGAAAAATCCATTCGGGTATGAAGACATTCTTCTTTTATAGCTTTTCATGCAGTCGGGTTTTAAAGTTTTTTTGACACATATTTAGCGCTTTCTGGAACATTGATTAAAATAATCAAAGTTCTGGAGTTTGGAACATTATGAAGCCATTACAGGAAAAAAAAACGATACACCAGAACCAGATACACGTCACGTTCTACACTACAAGTGACGTCACCCCGGGAGCCCTTTTAAGATATTGATGGCTAAATGCTTTTATCAACATTGTTGTTTCATTCTACATATAAGAATAAATATTCAAGTCTTAACTAAGGTATAGTCAGCATCAAATTGATCTTAGCGTTTTAACCTACCAAAAATATCTGAGCATTTGACAAAAGACAACTGTATGTCACACAACACGCCAAGGTGTATTTTGAAAGTACACCACTATATGGTATAGTTCTTAAAGTGATATTTGGTAGGTTTGAATGCTAAGATCATTTTGATACTGACTGTACTCGGATGAAAGATGACCTTAGTTATTGGGTCAACAAACTGAAATCAAAGTCAAAGTGACACAGAAGTTATCAATGGTATTGAAACAATGAGACGTTATTTCTTTGACTGATTAAACTCAAGGATACTACAAAGATTGCAGTGATAAAAAGAGAAATCACATTCATAATGGTATACATTTAGAATATATTTATTAATAGGTACCTAAGTCTATATGTAGCCAATGCATTCATATAATGATGAATGGACGGACCATTTAATTAATAATATACTCTAGTACTTATAATGCACGATGGTAGCTCAGTGGATAAGAACGCGCCTTCCATGCGGGGGTCGTGTTTCAAATCCGAGCATGCATCTCTGGATATTTCAAAACTATGCGCGTATTTCTACCATTAGCTCGGCGGTGAGGGAAAACGTAGTGAAGAAACCTACACGTTTCGAATAGTTTCTGAAACATGTAATCATGATTCAGTTGGTCTGGTTCCCCTGTCAAAAGGGTTGCGAAGGTCAGACGGCAGTCGCTTCATTGTAATTAAATTCTGAATCACGGTCCACGCGTACCCCGGGCTCCAAAGCGATAGCTTTGGATGCAACCGGATTCCTCATCTTAGCGTGTAAACCTGGTTGTCTTTCCTAATTCGAGTTATTGTACCAACTATTTCAAAATAAGTATCCTAACTCTTATTGGATTGTTATTAGTGCCGGATTAAGCCAGCGCGGGGCCTGTAGCAGAATCTGTCATAGGGTCCTTAATTTGCATTAAGTGTATCTCCGAGTGAGGGTACCGGAGGCCAAATTCGGGGGGAAGGGGAGATAAAAGTTTAAAGCAGCGGATAGCGGACAGCGCAAGGGATAAATGCCTGGCGGCACCACTGATGCATGCCGCCTGTCGAGAATTTCATGAGAAGCCGGCTAGAGGCACACCCACCAAAACCACCTGCGACGCTCCTTTATCGTATGAGTGGGGAAGGGACAAGCACGCCGGCTTAGCAGCCTTTCTTCATGTTCCTTCCCAGACGCAGGTCTGCTTACAGCGCGGACCCGACTAAAGGATAGCCAGGAGCGCTGAGCCGTCCCTACTAGGCAAGCCCACAGAGGGCCCTCTGGTGTCGGCGGTGGCAATCGCTTACCAATCAGGTGATGAGTCTGCTAGTATGGCATCTGTCGCATAAAAAAACAGGCGTTGGAGCGCGATACCCGTAGCATTTGCTACTCTTGCCGTATTATGGCTAATCCGGAACTAATTGTTTCTTATTGAAATATACGATTTTGTTTAAAAAAATTTTGAATTTTTTTTTATATGAGAGGTGGCAGACGAGCAGACGGATCACCTGATGGTAAGCAATTCCGACGCCCATGGACATCCGCAACACCAGTGGAGTCACAAGTGCGCTGCCAACCTTTTCCTCTTCCCCCCCATTGGGTCTCCGGTAACCTCGCTCCGGTAAACAGCGCAGGCGCTGCTTCACGCCGGTCTTCTCTGAGGCAGTGGTATCACTCCCACATTTGACTATGTATTGTCGTCTGTTTACTGATTGGCAATGATTAACAAATCAATTCATATTTTAATCACCACAAATCGAACACTCGTATTTGTACAAAAAGAAAATAGCGCGCTAACCTGTGCGACTACATCGGACTGCACGTCGCCGTCGTAGTTCTTGCAGGCCCACACGAACCCGCCGGAGCTCTTCATGGCCTGCGCCACCATGTCGTCGATCAGCCGGTGCTCGTACCAGATCTTTGCGTCTTCGAAATGCTTCTTGTAGTCACTGATATTAAAAATGGTTATGTTAGTATAATGAAGTCGGTTGGTAGCTCAGTGGATCGGAACGCGACTTCCATACGGGTTGTGGTTCGAATCCGAGCATGTAGGTCTCGGTTTTTCAAATGAGGTGAGAGAAACCATCGTGAATAAACCTGCATGTTTCGGATAGTTTGATTTGATTAATGATTCTGAATGTGTAACCGTGAACCAGTTGATCTGGTTCTCTTCCCTAAGGGTTTCGAAGATGAGGCGGGAGTCACTTCATTGTAATTACCAGACTTTCCAGGTCCAAGCGTACTGATCTGCAGCTTGAATGGGTCTATGGATTTTAGCTCGTAGATATGGAGTGACACATGCGACCATGATTAAAACTAAAAAATCTATAAAATAAAATGGTTATTTAAAAATCCATTCGGATATGAAGACATTCTTCTTTTATAGTTTTTTAAGACACATATTTAACGCTTTCTGGAACTTTGATTAATATAATCAAAGTTCTGGAGTTTGGAACATTATGAAGCCATTACAGGAAAAAAAAACCGATACACCAAAATCAGATACACGTCACGTTCTACACTACAAGTGACGTCACCCCGGGAGCCCTTTTAAGATATTGATGGCTAAATGCTTTTATCAACATTGTTGTTTCATTCTACATATAAGAATAAATATTCAAGTCTTAACTAAGGTATAGTCAGCATCAAATTGATCTTAGCGTTTAAACCTACCAAAAATATCTGAGCATTTGACAAAAGACAACTGTATGTCAGTACACGCCAAGGTGTATTTTGAAAGTACACCACTATATGGTATAGTTCTTAAAGTGATATTTGGTAGGTTTGAATGCTAAGATCATTTTGATACTGACTGTATTCGGATGAAAGATGACCTTAGTTATTGGGTCAACAAACTGAAATCAAAGTTGATCTGGTTCTCTTCCCTAAGGGTTTCGAAGATGAGGCGGGAGTCACTTCATTGTAATTACCAGACTTTCCAGGTCCAAGCGTACCCCGAGTTCGCAAGCAACAGCTTTGGCCTTGGACGCAACTGGGAATTACACGCTAATATGAGGAATGAAGTCGGTTGGTAAAGTTTCATCGGCCACAGGCTTCCCTAACGCATTTGTCGCTGCGTCGCATACCACGGGGATGTCAACCGACCGACCGAGATAACGTGGAACACGACGAGAATGTCCGCTATTTCCGATATTATGACTATTTTGACTCAGATACTGACAATTTGGGCTATTTATGTTGATATTATATGTCGCGCTTTTTTTATTTATTTTTTTTTATTGTAATTAATTTGACAAGGATTGTATTCTTCTGCCTTTTTATTGTAAATTATCCGTGAGTGACTAATGAACATGAATCTAATGTAATAATGTATCCTAACCTTATACTGCGTTTTGAATTAATTTATGTTAGCTTGTAAGGTGTCTGAATAATAAATAAAATAAACAAATTATATTCCAGAAGGTTGAGAAGGGCAAGTTTCAAAGAAGTCCTCATGAGGCCATGACAATCCAGACGGATCGCCGTCGTTCACACCAAAACTAGTACAAAGTGATAGAATCAATGAGATCGGTTCGTGAGTTTTTTGCTGGTTTTTTCATATTGCAAGATTGTATGATCAATCTGCGTGATTAGCGTTCAACGGCTAATCGCTAGATCGGAATATGAAATCTAATCTTATCACGGTTTCTAACATTTGGATCATTTTTACTTTTTAAGCCGTAACGCTTCGTAGAACGGTAAAATGGTATCTATATTTTTACCGTTTTATAGGTAAAAACTTTCGTCTTTTTCCACAACCCTACATTATGCTAATGTCTTTTAGTCGGTTATTTTTAAACTGCTGGTTTTACGCTCAATTTTTTTATAAAATAATAATTAAAAAAAAACCTTTGGTAGATCTCTTCGAAGATGTCCTTGAAGCGCCCGTCATAGCGTTTCAAAATTGTGTTCTTTGTAGAGAGGTAGAGCGGCCATTTTTTTTGTAACGCCACCTGAACAAATCATGCATTGTAAAGCCAGACATTTCATTTGCTAACTAGTCTTATTCAACTTTTAGGCACTTTGGTAAAAATATTTTATGTATTTATGTTAAAAAACCTAATTATTGCAATAATCCTTATAAATTATTAAAATACCCTGAAAGTTGTTTGAAACCTAACATACATATTAATTAAAGTTTATTAGTTTGTTTCTCATACAAAACACGTGTTGGATTTCTTTCTTGCTTAATCAAATAATTTCTATTCCCACGACCCAAGCAGCGCCGGTTTTCTGATTAATTTTGTCGATTTCTTATTTGTAAAGGAAGGAAAATCTTTTATAGCTCTATTTTTTGCATTATTAGCTTCAAGGCCATAATCAAATTCACATTAATATTATCTGATTGAATACCATCGAAGATACAAAACTAAAATCCAGATAAACGCCTAACAGGTATATTCAGTGCCGATTGTATATTCATGACTCGACATTTGATAGATAGCTTTACGCATATATTACTTTTTGCATGTATGATTAGATAAGCACCTGAAAACTGGAATGCGCGAAGCTTCTGATGGACTCGTCCGTGTTGTACATTCCCAAGGCCACGCCGGGCCCTTTGAAGTCGTACAACACCTGCTTGGAGACAGTGCCGTCTTCAGCGGTGTACACCAGCTCCATCTGTTTGACAAACATACGAATATTTACATATGTATATTTCGAGAACTTTTATCAGTCTTTGTGATTTTTTTTTATCTTATTTACCAACAGAGAGACCTACAGGTTTAAGCCTGAAATAAAGTAGGTAGTAAAATATTTGATATGATAAATTACGCACATCATTTCATGTTGATGAACAGATTGTTGATGATGACTTAAGAACAGAACTACCGAGCTATGAAGAAGACCGGCTTTGACTCTTTCAGCTCTGATCGAAGAGGAAATCTAAGTCCATTAATATCGTCTTAGTTTGTAAGACCGTTGTTCTCGGCACAACCTTAGAAGATGATAGGGTTCCCTGTAAATTAGTTTGACATGATCATACTGTAATGAGATACTATGCGTCATTGAAGTCATATTGGCAACAGCTGACGATTTGAGTGAAGGGTCAGCTCGCTTTGTCCTAGATGCGGATGTATCATTTACACTCGCCTCGTGCGCTATACGCTTTACCGCTACAAAGTCGACCTTCCCATGGTCTACCGGTCGCGGGGGGTGGAGTTATTTTGACCAATCGGAAAATTTTATTTTCTATTTGAGCCAATCAGCGGGGGCGGAGTGTGCTAGGCCAATCAAAAGCTATAACCGTGTGACTGCACGAGCTCCAAAAAACTTTTCGCACTTTTAGCCCACTACCCTTCCCCCCGCGTCCCGCGGATCATGGGAAGGTCGAGTTTGTAGCGGTAAAGCTTAAAGGTCTAGTCTAGATTACAGTAAATGTTCAATAAACGTGATAACAAGCCCTCACCTTGCCGGGCTTGGAGACGACGATGTCCTGCGCCTTGTACTGGTCGCCGTGCGCGTGACGCCCGATGACGATGGGCTGCGTCCAGCCCGGGACCAGCCGCGGGATGCTCTTGCACAGGATGGGCTCCCGGAACACGGTCCCGCCCAGGATGTTACGGATGGTACCGTTCGGGCTCAGCCACATCTTTTTTAGTTTGAATTCTATAAAAAAAAACGTTATTGTACCATCGATCGTCGTTCGCTCATTCTTTTACAAAACTCCCATGAAAAAGTATTGATAAAATTGCTGGAGCCAAATTACCTAGTTACAGCGGCTCTTCCGCCCGATAACATTATTCTCACTTGCCCAAAAACATACATATAGCTTATTACAATGTATTAAGATAAAAAGAGGTCTACTAGGCGGGAACCTAGTAAATAAAATAATACCTACTGATAATAAACATTTAAAACTTGAGTAAGATAATATATAAATGCCATTTTAAAACTAAGAATGTATTCGTATGTATATTATGAGGGTAATATTTTTACGAACGACGGTAACTCTGTGGATTTTTCTAATCTATGTGCATATTTCTACCATTAGCTCGGCGGTGAGGAAAAACATTGCGAGGAACCCTGCACGTTTCGAATAGTGTTTGTAACGTGTAATCATGATTCAATCCCCTCTGAGGTCCTTAACTACATAAAATCACCCAACCCCCTACCCCAAAAAAAAAAAATGACAGTACATTATATACATCTTACTAACATTAACCATGCAAGACTGCCTAAACTTAAGATTGTTATTGTAATTTAATTTAGTTTAATTTTATCGCGGAGCGAATTTCAAAAATAATTTGTAACACTTAAAAAACGAGCACAATAAAGGCACGGAACCAGTGTTAGTAGAATTTAAAAAAAATAAATAAAAAAAAATCATGATTCAGTTGGTCTGGTTCCCCTGTAAAAGGATTGAGAAGGTCAGATGGCAGTCGCTTCATTGTAATTACCAGACTTCCCGAACCCTACATAATGGTCTAAGCGTACCCTGGGCTCCTAAGCGACGTAACCGAGATGTACAGCTAAGATGAAAAATATTAAATGTACATATTTGTTATTCGCATTTGGAGGAAAGTTTTCTAATTAATCAACGTATTGTGTTACAAGTAGGTACACATTTATTACTATTTAAACAGTGAAAAGTTTATTTTATTACGTAGACAGTGTAAACGTGCCGATATCAAGAATTTGCAAACAAGATACACAACCTGTCTTCATTCGCTACTCCTTAGTACATAATTTTAGATCAAGGTCGTAAGTAAAATATGCTATAATATTTATTTCATGGGCGTTGTCCGACTGACTGAGTGATGATGAACAGAAATAGTTGGGGTACATGTCTGCCTAAATAAAATGTACCAGATGTATTCGACAGACATTGATGTTTTAGCTAAATCACTGACTGAGAAACATTCATTGATAGAAAATCATAAGGATTCATTTCCAAAGCACCAATTTAAGAGTTAATTTTTTTTTCGTGTTAGGTGGCAAACGAGCAGACGGATCAGCTGATGGTAAGCAAGTGCCGCTGTCCATGGACATCCGCAACACCGGTGGAGTCTCAAGTACTCCCAACTTTTATTGCAAACAATAATAATATCAGTCAAACATGTACATTGTATCGACCTCAAATTATGGTATTCGTGTCATCAGTGCAGTTAACGAAGTTACCACAAATATATACGAGTGGCCAGCCGGCAACAGGGACGGGGGTCCTTGTGCCGGCACTGTCATTCACACCTCCACCGCTCGTTGGGGACGGCTCAGCTCTTGCGGCTTTCCCCAGCCCCCCTCCTCCCAGCCTGAGGAGGGGCGTGGCCGCACACCCCGTGTAGGGGCCTGTGGGGGAGTGGGGTTGCGGAGAATAGCCTCGTGCAGTTCCCGTGACTCGATTCCATACCCACGGATGGTTGAGCCCCGGGAGTTTTAGTGGGTATGCCCTCAGGTCGCTTCTTTTTAGAAGAAGCGGCCCAGAGGGTGAGTCCCACAGTACCCTGTCGCCCCCCGGCGGCAGGGTCTGCGTAATGCATTTCTCCCGGGAAACCAAAAAAGAAATTATATATATATATATATATATATATATATACACACACGAGTACTAAGATAGACATTGTTGTAACACACAGACACGACACTTGTGATTGTTTCACAAGTGTACAGTGGGAATCGAGCCCACAAACCGTATCGATCGTAAGTTCGTGAGGCAGAAAATTGGAATTAAGTTTGTGTGGCGTTCTCGTACAAAATTAGAAAATACCATCAACATAGATCAAAACATAGATCCTCTATTCGCACCTTAACGAAATTACATTGTCCCGGACCAAGTAACAGATGGTGATTGGTGGTAGTTTGACTTATTTGCAGGGTGACACCAAAACTAAGACAGTGGGCTGTCTTTATTTTGTTTTACCGTAATGTTACCAGATAGTAATTGAAAATTTCCCCGATCAACAGGCATTTATAGAAATATGTCATTTTTCTATCCATTTATTTATCTTCAATTTATTTGCCGTAAATTGGGGAAAATTACATACGGCAGCACTAAGCGTATTTGAAGTCACAAATACGCTACAAAATTCAATTTTTTTGAAATTTTATTAAAAAATAACTACCGACTATTTTACAAAAATATTCAAATGAGTTACTTAAAATAGTAAAAGGCATTGAAAAATATTTATTATATATATATAACAATTACTTAAAAATTTGTTCCCACAGCCCATTGTTTTTATGTCTCCAGCTTATAATGACTAAACTTATTAAAACTATACTATGAGTACTATGTAGATAACGATACCAGATTACAATAAGCCTGCCCTTACGACCGAACGGATTTTCAAATGAAAGTGCGAAAGGGAGGGTCCCTTTCGCACTTTCATTTGAAAGGTATATTCTCGTTCGTTACATCGGACAGGTTCATTGCAAGCCAGGGACGTCTCCTACCACCACTAGACACAATTAAGAAACGTTTTCTAATTTGCCCCGACCGCGTGTTGAATCCAGAACGTTACGCGCATGAGCACAACGCCTTAGCTGCTGCAGTGGCGCCATGAGGTCGTCCTTACCTTCCACCCTCTGCTCGTCAGGAGTGATGGTGGCGCACTTGATACCGACATTGTGCTTGAGGACCGCGTGCGCAGCGTCGATGGTGACCTGGTCGTTGGTAGCGTCGCGATGCGGTAGGCCCAGGTCGAAATACAGGCTCTCCAGCTGAAGCAAACAATATCATACTCAAGCACATTACTAGTGATTTCCTGATAAGTCAAATAGGGCAGAACAATAGCGTTTATTAGGTATAGGTAAGATATTTAGATTATGTCCTCCAAACCGATATTTCGGTCATGGCGGCCAATCTCAGCGATCAGCCTTCGACACAGGACATATTATAGTGCACAAGTATTTGCGCAGACACAAGTGCACTCTCTATTCCCTCCGTACCCTCTTATTTCGATGGGACACTAGTGTGACACGACCGAAGAGGGATTAGGCGCAGGACCAACGGCTTAACGTGCTTTCCTTTCCGAGGCACGGGGGCACAAGACCGCCAATTTCCAGACTCCGTGCTAAAACTGAGAATTTCTTAACAGAAAAACTCAGGTACAAATTTTGGCCCGACCCGGGGATCGAACCCGGGACCCCAAGCGCAACCGTCGCTTTAAAGTGCGGCCGACTAACTATTGCGCCACCGAGGCAGTCAGATATTTAGATACAGAGTGCCTAATAGAGTATTTGTGTCATAAATCGATATTATTTATTACACAAATCAGACGCAGTAGTTAGTATAAATTAGCACATTAGTACAAGTACATTACTACGTAACTAACTACTCGTATGTTCTAATTAAAATGTATAGTTAGTAGTTATAGTAGGTATTTTGCTTAGAAATAGGCTCGGATCCAACAACATACAAATACAAAAATACCTATTTTAACTGCTACTAAATTAAGCAAATAAGGATGGACATAATGTATAAAAACTCTGGAATGAGCTTCCAGCTACGGTGTTCCCTTATCTCTATGACATGTCCTTTTTTAAACGAGGTTTGAAAAGAGTTCTTCTTTCACGGTAGGGAGCGGCATGACTGCGTTCCGGCATTTTTATGTCTATGAGCGACAGTTACCGTTTACCATCAGATGGGCAGCAATCTCGTCTGTCTATTTAATGCAATAAAAAGTGTCTGATGTATTTGTGTTTTTTTTACATATTATTTGATAGAAATGGGGTGAGCCCTGCATCTCATAGCCACTGCGACCAGTAGATGATCTATTGTGGCAGCCCTGTAACCTATTACAGCACCTCATGTAGCTCCAGTTCCAGGATAAACCCGAGAATGGAGCTGATGGGGGAGCTCTTGATCTCGTCAGCTGAGATCATGTGTGCTGCCAGGTGCCGGCTTATGCAACGGTGCAGCGCTATGCACTCGCCGAGGACGTGGATAATCGTTTCCTCGTCGTCGCAACAGAACCTGCAGATTTTGGTATCTGAAAGGCCCATGTTGTGCAGTTGCTTGTTTAATTTGCAGTGTCCTGTGAGGGTCCGAGTGAGTGCCCTAACATGTCCTCTACTCACTTTTATTATTTCTACAGCTCGTTTCTGATCGAACGCCTGTATCAACGCCTTAGACTGTTCTAGTCGAGGTAGTCTTTTCCAGAATTCAGTGCTTTGCTTATGCTCCCGCTCTTTTAACTCAAACCTAACCATGCAGGCTGGAACGCCATTTATTGGTTCCGTTTCGAGTAGTGGGCTCTCTGCCCCGGCCTTTACTAGCACGTCAGCGACTTCGTTGCATCTGATATTGCAGTGTCCCGGTACCCAAATCAGATTTACGATGTTGGCATTGCCAAGCTGGTTTAGGAGCAGGACACACTCGCTAGTGAGTTTGGAGTCAATTTCACAGGATGTTAACGCCTTGAGGGCAGCTTGACTATCTGAGAAGATGAATATCTTCTTATTCTGGAGATTCATTTGTAGACTCTCTTGGACACAGCCAATTATTGCGAAGACCTCCTCTTGGTACACTGTGGTATAGCGACCCAGGTTGGCGAATATGCGTATTCCGCAGCGATCATTACAAAATTCCGCCTCGGATATGCCCTGCTTCCTGGAACCATCCGTATACCAAACGATGTCATTCTGCTTAACATTTCCGGGAGTTCCAGCCTCCCAGTCGTGTCTACTAGGTAACAAGACTGTAAACCGCTTATCGAAGCGGTGTTCACGGACCATGGAGTCAGAGGGCATATCCATGACCGGATTTTTCATTAGTTCATTGTAGAGGTTTCTCATGACCCTAGATTGCCATCTCGTCCTACCTCTGATTTTCGCTCTCGTAATAGCCATCCTCGCTTCCATCTGCACGTGAATGTGCAGAGGTGGAATGTTCAGGAGGGCATCCAGTGCTGCAGAGGGAGAGGACGAAAGAGCGCCAGTGGCTATAAGGCAGGCTGTTCTTTGAACTTTGCTGAGGTTCTCTACGCAGTTAAGTTGGTGCGTCTTCTTATACCACACACAGCAGCCATAAGTGACGATCGGCCTCACTATGGTTTTATAAATCCAGAGTGCGGCCTTGGGCCGTAGCCCCCATTTTAGCCCCACCAACCTACTGCTTGCCCCCATCGCAATTTTTGCCTTTCTAGTAATGTAGTCGAGATGCTTGTTCCATGTTAGTTTTTGGTCTAAAAAGACTCCGAGATATTTGACCTCGTTGGACAAGCATAGCTTGGTACCAAGAAGTGTTGGGGCGTGGAGCGCCTCTAGTTTCCTTCTTTTGTTAAACGGGATTAAGACCGTCTTACGTGCGTTGACTGTTAGTACGTGTCTTGTGCACCAGTTTTCTACTATTCGTAGGGCCCTTTGCATAAGACTGGAAATGGTGCTAGGGCATTTTCCTATGACCATTATTACTATGTCATCTGCGTAACCCTGAGTCAGAAATCTGGCTTCATTGAGCTCACAGATAAGACTGTCAACAACCAATGACCATTGAAGGGGTGATAGGACTCCGCCCTGTGGACATCCTCTGGTCACTCTATAATGAGTGATGTATTTGTGTTGGTTACTTACATATAATTTGAGTTTATTACATTCAGATGCTCCAGTGCAAATAAATACAATGGTATTTTAAAACATTTTATAAGTAATACCTATAGTTTGGTGCTTTAATAGACGACATGTGATTCAATTGACTTCAACCGTCAACTACACACGTTATGTATATCTACGAGTATTATCTCCTACTTTAGTGAAGTATAAAAACAATTTTGTACGAGTATTCTTGGACTGTTTTAAATAGTAATTTACTTCAAGATTGAACAAACAAAATACTTTTATTGCTATTAGTCAGGCAAGCAGAAAGGATGCTTTCTAACTTCGGTTTATTTGCAGCATTAGAATTTATATCAATAAAGGAGAATCCTTAGTAAGTGGATCAATTAAAAGCCAACATTTTAACAGCATTACTATCGGCAAGTAAAATAAAATGTTTTACACGAGCTCATACTTGTATGTGCATAATACCTGCTTACACAAAAGTTTTATCATAAATAACTATCGTGTCGCTCGATGATACTCGTAAGTAATCGCAAAATTAACATGCTAAAAACGTGAGGCGCCGCGCGCGCCGCATCCGGTTACAGGAGCTGCGGCTCACAATAAATATCTTCTCTAGCTCTTCTTTACTTATATCCACAGAATAATATGCTATAACATTGCTAGTTAGATAAATAAAAATGTAGAGAAAAAATATATTTATCATCAATCTCAAATTATTTTTAACAATCGCATTAGAGTGATACTGTGAAGGCATGCGGGTAGTGGTGTATCTGTAGGCATTTTTAAAACCCCTACACGATGGCCTACAGCAGACGCTATTCCAGTGCTTAGACTTAATTAATCTTATTATAATAAAATTGATTATGTCTTTTACTAAACGATACATACATGTGTCATTGAGAGCCACAGCTTTAGCGTCAGACGTATTAAAAGTGATATCACCTACCCAAATTTTACTAACGTCTTTATAAAAATAGTGCGGTGAGGTAAGTATAATTTCTGCTTTCCGGATTAACTTAGTCTAAATAAACACGCCTATTCTGTGATGATGAACATTAAAATTTATTAAAGCGGTCATATTTTATGTCCTTGGCAGTCATGGCCGGTCGTGATCTTGAAAAGCAATGAATCCTCGTCGTGTCAATGAACCTACTCACGTGCGAGCCGGACAAACGAAAACAGATCGGCAGATGTATTTAACGACTGTTTTCGTCAATTTAAATTCTAACAAGACTCAATTAACATGCGGCTGTTGACCAAATTAGAACTTACTAACTTAAAGTTCTCCGAAAACTATCCAAAAAGAAAAAGTTTGGACAACTGCTGCGATTATTTCACCCAAGTTAAGTTTATTTCAGTGTTAAACCCGTTGTTGTGCAAACCTGTGGGACAGGTTTTTGGCACTACATGACTGGACCCGTGCGATAAATATCAACGGTATACGTAGTCTTTGTGGACGCGTATTTTGGCTGCGATAAACTTCGTGAGCATTTTCACAAAATTAGTCGTATAGGTACCTACCTACCTAGGGAAAAATATTTGACAAAAGCTTGTACACAGCACTTACAAATTGTCACACACACAAAAAATGCGATAGATACAAACGAGTCAAGGGTAGTTCTGGGCACACGGGGCGTTTCGGGTAGTTTTTGGTGAGTCGTTTAGATTTTTTTTATGTCATGGTGGAGTGTAGGGCACGCCCATCTTACCACTGTAGGTACACCCCTAATGATGATATCGTTGAAAAGGATTTCAACAGTTTTCTTTAGAGAAACTGTACCCGGTACGCTTGGACCATGGTCCAAGATTCGGGAAGTCTGGTGATTACACCGAAGAAAAACAATTTTGATTTCTCTAATCATCATCATCTTTGTGTGATTTTCCCGGTTACGTCCATTAAATAATAGGTAACCAATGAACATGGCGTTTTTTTCTAGACACAATGAGATATAACTCTTTTAATAAGCAAAAAGTCACCATTTTATTTTGATTTAAGGCTATATTTTAAACCTTAAAATATAGCCTTAAATATTAAAAAGAGATCAAATATTTTTATATTTGTGCTGCAAAAAATAATCTTGAAAATGACCCTTTTTTACATGGCAGAATTGACGTTTTTATCAACAATAACTTTTCAATTAAAATTTTTTTTTTTTCTGAAAAACGATCCTACAGAGTTCCATAACGTTCTCCATTAAAGCATCGTTAATTATGGAGTAGTAACATCAATAGTTACTTTACAAATTAAAAAAGTTAGTAGGTATGTATTAAGAAAATCGCTATACAAAACGGCAATTTCAAAGACCTATTATATACAGTAAGATTTGATGAGTCTGCAGTCTGGTACAATGAAGCGATTGCCATCTGACCTTCGCTCCCCTCCGATAGGAGAACCAGACCAACTGAATCATGGTAACAGGTTTCAGAAACTTATCTGAAACGTGCAGGTTTCATCACGATACAGATACGTTCCTCCCCTCACTGTCAAGCTAATGGAAGAAATATGCACATAGATTTGAAGAATGATCGGATTAGAACCTACAACTCTCGTTAAGAATGGCATATTCCTATCCACGGAGGTAACAAAACTCTTTTGATTTCTCTAAATAACGGCCAAAATAGAGATAGGCAGACATTCCAAGAGGAGTTAGAGCCCTGTTCTCTCTCTCTCTTAATACAACTACCATCTCTCCGCGACACATGAGTATATATCAGTCAAAAACAGCTGACTGTAGCATAATCATTGATTTTGATCAATGATGTAGATAGATAGATACTCTTTATTGCACAACATACAAAACTTAAAAGCTAGGTGTACAGAGATACAATGTACAATTTAGGCGGTCTTATCGCTGGGAGCGATCTCTACCAGACAACCTTCAGTTATAAGACATTAGATAGAAGAGGGGAGGGTGGTGCAATCCTTTGATTACTTTTGAGTAGGTACTGCTTTTACCTAGATAACTCTGTATGAGTTTGTCTCATAACTTAAGTGTTCTGCTACCTCCATATACATTTGTATAGCCATTGTTTTAACACATAGGGTGGTAACTGTCGTCACTACACAGTACGTTATCGCTATAATGCGTATATCCATTCTCTAGTTTCGCTACTCAGTCGCCATTTATAGGGTTACATATAATTAAGGCCACACTACAATTTACAGGGTATTGCCCTGTATCTGGTGACATTATATTGGTGGGTGGTGTGGGTGTTATCTAAAAGTGTTCTTATACATATGTGTATACCTATGTATAAAATTTGCTAATTAATTTATTTTGTAGACCTACAATTTTATTTTTTCATTTCTTATCCACTAATTCAAGATATACATTTTCTTTAATTTATTCTTTGTTAGTTGATAAAATATACCTTGACCGTGGAAGAGCCATGCTTCGGCATGAATGTACCGGCTAGAACAGAGTGATACCACGGCCTCCCAGAAAACCGGCGTGAAGCAGCACTGTGCTGTTTCGCTGCGTGAGGCTACCGGAGGCCCAATCCAAGGAAAAGGGGAGTTTAATGGTTGGCAGCGCACTTGTGACTCCGCTGGTGTCACGGGTGTCTATGGGCGGCGGCAATCGCTTACCATCAGGCGATCAAAAAAAAAATTTGACATAGAATTTTAGAAACCTCTAAAAGAAATTTATATTTTATGGCATTATAACTTTTTTTTTTCAAGTATTGCTGCCAGTTAATCAATCCTTGACTAAAAAAATCTTAACACAGAAGCATTGTTTCTCTTTCATTTTTAACCGATACACCAGTAGTGCACAGTAATTAAATAAACATAAAAGGAGATAGATCAAATAAAAAATTTGCAATATCAAACAAAATATAGGAATTGTATAGAATAGCCAAATTATCATGGTAAAGATCACGGTGGCGAACAATTGGAGAGGCCTACGTCCAGCAGTGGACTGCGATAGGCATGATGATGTTGATGAGCGAAATTATATCTGTTTCATTGTTAATTAGCTAATTTAATATATTAATATGTGTCAAAATAATTTATTTTTTCTATAGATATTTTTATTGCTTACCTTCACATATGGAAAGATAAGCCTCTCCTTGATTTTGGCCCAAATGATGCGGGTCATCTCATCTCCATCCATGTCCACAACGGGCTTAGATGCAACCACTCTCTTGGCTGAGCCATCTGTTTAAAAAAAGTTGGGTTAAGTTAAATAATATTTATTTTAATTTTTAGATCCAACCCCGTTATTTTAAAAAAACTTTTTAAAAGTTTGATTCTAACCTTTAAATCTTTTTTTTATGATACTTAGGTGCACATTACAAAAGCATTAACGAAGACTAAGATATTTTGGAGCCATAACATACCAACCATAATCATAACATTAATCATATATGTGATAACAAATATGTGGGAAACCAACCACTTTAAATGTAGTAATAAAGATTATGGATATTGCAATCTAAAATATTAAGTAGCTTTTTAAAGTTTCTACCCACTGAGGGCTAGATTGGAGTCAGTAAAATAATGGTATTTAAGTGCAAAAATGACATGACACTCACAAAATAAGTTCAAATTGATTGTTTTAAGTTTACTTTAATTAATAATAGCACTGGTTTATTACAGAAAAGATGAAATAAAAAAGTTGAATGAGATTAGACTTTCAACTAAAGTTACCTAACCAACAAAATCACAAATATTGAAAACTTACAATTTCTGGTGGATTGTGCGGTAGCTTCTGTGACGTATTTGAATAATTTTTTTGTGTTGTTACTGGCCATTTTGAGAAATTCAAACTATTCTCTTTTTACGTGGCGTTTTAAAAAAGCATGAATCGCAATCGCACCCACACAATTTACTTACACGGCGGCTGTGCGTAGCGTAAATGTGTGCATGTGTGTTTATGTAGAGACACCTCAAAATGTTGTAGTGATGTGCTGGCACATGAGAACTGTCAACTTTCAGAATTGTTCGATGGTCGATGTAATATTTCGAATAACATCGAACACAGAAAATTAATTTTATGCTAAAATAGAGAACCCTCTCTCCCGATTTTAAATAGAATAGAAAAATGTTTATTAGCCACCAAACATACAGATGTCATTACAGTTTCCAATATTCTTTAATTATTTCTTGTAAAATTTGTCTAATCTTCAATAATTTTATACTAACAATTTAAGTTTTAATA
This sequence comes from Marasmia exigua, assembly GCA_019059595.1. Classification (NCBI taxonomy): domain Eukaryota; kingdom Metazoa; phylum Arthropoda; class Insecta; order Lepidoptera; family Crambidae; genus Marasmia; species Marasmia exigua. The sequence goes on along the minus strand of CM032464.1, from coordinate 2,317,450 downwards.
TAAGAGTCCCCAACAAGTTACCTATTTCTCTCGAGACAATATGGCTTGACACTGCTCTCCATTTAATATTTATGTAAACTTAAATCAAAAACAGATATTTCTTCAGAATGCATTCAGAATGCATTAAAGAAACAGACATTTATTTATAACGACATATTCTTGAGCAACTAAAATGAGGTTCCCTTGTTTTGTAAATGGGTCACCACTTAGATTAAATAGCGGAAGATACGCCACGTACCTTAAATTAGACAACTTAAAACGGACTTATTTTTTTTGACATACGCTTGAGGGAGTCATCAAACGCGCTACGCGCATGCTACGCGTCCTGTCGAAAGGAGAAAGTAGGGTCAGCAAAAATAATTATCATAAAATATGTATTGATGGAACTATTATAAATTATTATTCAATGTTATACTTACACAACGTTGACTTTTTTTCGAATAGTAACAGTTTGTTTCACTTGTGTCTATAAAATCTGAATGTTGCCCTCGATTATTATGGTATCCAAGCGTCAGATCATGACATGCTAATTAATTGAAATAAAATCAAAATGATCTTGTCACCTTCCTAGTTGGGGAACGTGCATAAAAAATGATCTTTAAGAATTGATAACCTGCTCCTTTTTATGAAGTCGGTTAAATATAACATTTTTTTTTAATTACACATTTTGCACTACTACTACTACTCTGAATAAATCAACAATAAATATTTTGCATTATATATTTTTATGCTGACGCTATCACTGTGTGACGTAATATCACTTAACTCGTCACACATGGATATATCATATATTTCTATCTCGCTTGGCAAAATGGCGATCAAAACATTTACGTTTTGAATTATTTGTACAGCGCGTAAAAGTGCACGTAGGCATTTTGATAGCCTTCATCCTACTTAAACAATTAATGAATATTTTTGTGTGACGCGACTGCTTATCAGACTCTGACATTAGCAGTTATCTGTGGACATTAGCGACTGCGTGAAATTAGGCGCCGGCTGCCTAGTTTAAGCGGTCCACGCGGTATGGACGAGCCACCTATCTTCCGCTATTTTGATTTAATCTAAGTACCATGCGACACATTATAAAACACTCTTACAACTTAAATGTTTTCATACTTAATTAATGTAGTGAAATCTTGGTCAAATCGATCTCAATGTTTCTGTTTACCGATACATCCTGTATAAATCCTAAAAATCGTAATGCATAATAATAAGCAACGCTTTATGCACTCAACTCAACGCCATCTGATACTTATTCAGCTAAATGTCACAAAAATGTGTGGTTGACATGGCGCATCTGTCAGTTTGCTTCTCTTAATTAAATATTAACTATTATAATCCAAATAATATAGCTGGATTAGAATGACAGAAGTCACTTGACCTTTATTTGAATGAATAGTATCGTATTCATTGAAATAATATTTTTATCAATTAACCATCTTTCATTCCATAGAATTTTATTAATATGCAAAGATTCCGGTAGACTACTTTTAGACCTTATTCCAATACTTCAAGGTCGAAAAGTGGTCTACCGGAAACTTTGTCAATGTAAAGATGATTTTCCTATGACACCAATGACTGTCATTTTAATCAAGCTTCATTTTATGGACCATAATGTTAGTATCTTGTTCTACCGGTGTGTTGAGTATATTGTAAATAATAAATAATAATAATTCTCACAACATCTCATACGTTGACCTGATTCCGTACTAAGTAGCTTAAGCACTTGTGTTACAGATATCAGACAACAGAGGAACACAAATATATACTTAAAAACATATATTACACCCAGACACCGAACAAACACAAGTGTTCATCGCACGAATGTTTGTCTAGGGTGGGGATCGAACCCACGACCTTTGGCGTAAGAGGCAGGGTCACTACCAATTGCGCCATCCGGTCATTGCGCTAATATAGACAAAATGTTGTCTGTAAAGTAATTTAACGGATAATAATAATTTGACATATTTATAAAAAAAACAATCAACTAAAATAGCATAATTGTGGAAACAAGTCGAATACCTTCAGTTGACACGTTCGGCAGGGGCGTTTATAAGTATAAACGCCCCAGCCGAACGTGACACTTACAAATTGTCATAATAAAATGACACTTACAAATTGTTTGAAGTGTTACGAGGGATGGCTATTTCTAATGAGAATGGATTTATTCTTTATGCTTCTATCTTTTTGTGAGAAAGTTTTCTATTAGTTTGTATAATTGACAATAGCAAAAATAAAATGTTCGAATACTTTGCGATCGAGTATTGTAAAACATTCGTTAATTACATCACTATCGCCAGGCCTGCTATCGCCAGCTGGGCGCCGGCAGGCCGGTGCGCTGACACGGGTCGAGAAGAATATTGTAACAAGTGGCTATTTTTTCTTTGTTGAGCAGTAATATTTTTTCGTTTTTTGATATCCTCACAATTGATATATTGGATTGTGGCGTTGTAAAGTGGGAATAAGGGCCTAGAGACCCATTTTAAATGCTCTGCTTCTATCTTTTAATGCATTGTTTCCGTAATTTACAAGTTCCGAATTTTTGAATTAATTAAAAAGTAACGAAACTGCTTCACAACTGGTGATAACATCGCTATAAGTTCTACTACTTTCAGCTAATGAAAATTTGAGGTAAGAATTGTGATCTGTTTTAATGTGCATAAAGTACTGGTTTCAAATTACTTGATGCATTATTTCGACGACTAAAAGTATTTTTAAATTTTCGAACCTACCTTCAATTTTTTTTAAATTTTTTACTTGAGTGAGATTTGTTTCACTAGGTGCGGTTTGATACTGGTTTTTAGAATTTGTAGATAATTTTGAGATCAAGACATGTTTTCTATGATTAGAACTAAAATACCTCGTGCATGTAACTCCGGGAGTGCATAATTATGTCAAGGCCTCTCGCCAGTTTAAATTCAACGAACTTTTTTGTAACTTTGTTTTTGGGACATTTTTCGCCGCCCCCAGTTATCGATCGGGTTTAGGGTTTAGCGTAGCGTGTGGTCTACCTACTCCTTGGTAAATGATGAATGGGTGTTGGTTTTATTTATTGACATTGACAGATGAATGAATAGTTCATTCAAATAGATTGGATAATATACCGTATTTTTACAAGAATAAGGTATACTATACATTCTTAATTTTTTTGAACAAAAACGTTTGTTTTTATTTATGTACTGTATATTACATGTATTATGCAGAGTATGATGTTACTCTCAGTTTTTGGCCTTACATTTTCTAGACGTGTAATTAAAGTATTATTATATTTGTTATTCCTAAACTGTGTTCCTATTTCAGATTCATAAGTAATAAATCTCAATCAAGATGTGTGGGTGTTTGAAAGTGCTTCGCATCTACAAGCCTCTGCCTCGCACGCTCCACTGCAGGCTCTCTAGCTCCTCAGCCCCACCTCAGGTGCCTGGGGTGCCTTATACTAAGCTCTCGATAGGCGTGCCGAAAGAAATATGGAATGAAGAACGCAGGTAGGAAATAGGAACTATTTAGATAGTTCTCACAAACCCTTATTCTTTTTCAGTTCTAGCTAAAAAACGTTTAGTGTAATTTGCTAGAATACCTACTTAATTTTGCCTGCCCATGCCTATAGGTACCTACCTACTTATTATTTATCATTTCATCATCAATATTTAATCAACTGCTTCTGTTATTCCTGTCATTCTTTGCTACACTTCAACCTTTTTTTTTTGTTATCAATTTATTGAAACTATATTTACAGAGTGGCTGTAGTACCAGCAGTAGTTAGCAAATTAGTAAAGAAAGGTTTTACCGTCAACATAGAAGAAAATGCTGGTGCTTTAGCTAACTTTCCCAATAAGGCATATGAAGAGGCTGGAGCCAAGGTCACCAGCTTAAAGGATACATTCCAATCAAGTAAAGTATTTTTAACATTTTCCTTGCATACAAAAGTGTTTTTTATTTTACTTTGAAATCAAATGATGTGTCCTTTTTTTAGATATTATTCTAAAAGTAAGACCACTAGTGAATTCTGAAGTTCAAAATGTTCGCGATGAGGGGACCCTTATATCTTTCCTATATCCTGCACAAAACCAAGATCTAATCAAACAACTTGCTGCCAAGAAAGTTAATGCATTTGGTAAGTTTTATTCAGTAGTATAATGAGACGGGGGACAGCCACGCTTCGGCATGAATAGGCCAGCTCGACCGGAGTCATACCACGGCCTCACAGAAAACCGGCGTAAAAAAGCACTGTGCTGTGTTTCACTGCTTGAGTGAGGGTACTGGAGACCTAATCCGAATAGGAAGTGGGAAAGGGGGGTTTAAAGTTTGGCAGTGCACTTGTGACTCCACTGGTGTCGGTTTATTCCCGCTGTCCACCCTCTGCTAGTCCACCCCAGGTGGACAGTGAAACAATTGTTTAAAAAACTCCATCTGTCCACACCCTCTTTCAACTGAGAAGGGGTGGACAACAGGATTTTTTAAAATACTCGTTTCGATGTCCACACGGGGTGGTCAGCGGGAATAAACCCCGGTGTCGCGGGTGTCTATGGGCGGAGGCAATCGCTTACCATCTATATATACTATCCGTCTGCTCGTCTGGCACCTATCACATAAAAATATATATATTGATAACTCATGTATATCTTTCATGTGAGTGGCATTCATTCAGCTATGGACTGCGTCCCGCGCATTAGCCGAGCGCAGGCGTTCGACGCGCTCAGCTCGATGGCCAACGTCGCCGGGTACCGAGCAGTCATTGAGGCAGCAGCCCATTTCCCTAGATTCTTCTCAGGTATGTCTTTCTTTATTCCACTTTATTATTCAAAGCTGCTATTATTTATTCATTTGCAGGCCCAAAATAATGGTGGTGTGATGATGACTTAGTACAAACTTTAGCTTTAAGATTAGTTTAATAATATAAAAGGTCTTTCTTCAGTAAGAGGACATCATAAGCTTATAAAATAAAATATACAAATAGCATAAAGTATAAAAAAATCGAGATTTTAAGTGCTATTTTTTTTTTTTCCTTAAATTTGAGTAAACGCGGACACCCACAACAATAAGTAGGTGATCCAATTTCCTCTTTAATTCCCCTTAATTTATGGGGGAAGCGACAGCGAAAAAGATGCAAAGAGTTGTAAAAATTGCGGAATTTTCGCAATATTAGGAAGAGGAATCCTCATCAACCCTAACGTAAGTATTGTAAAATTCCTCTTTCGCTACCTCTTCCTTACAATCACATCCTCAACAACCATATTCCCCAGATGGCAACTGCTGCGCTATCTAGGTCTTTGAAAGCGCAATACCGAATCATTCAAGCATAACCGGTATTTTCGGTATTGGCTCTAGACCAATACCGATAATCCGGTATTTTCGATATTTCGATTATAAAGTTAGTTTGCGGAGGAATAGTAAGTAGGTAAATGAATATATTTTCTAAGTAAACAAAAAAATCATTGACACAAAGTTTAATATGTGATAATGGTTTTCGTAATCAATAAGTTACTTCTTAGCAAAGAATTTAGCGCCCTGTTGGTCTAGGGGTTTAAGTACCGGGCCGCGATCACGGAGTCCTGGGTTCGATTCCCGGGTCGAGCAAAAAGTATGTTTCGAGTTTTTCAAACATAGCATGGGTTTGTGATCACCAATCCGAATTAGGCAAGCGTGGTGATTAGGCCTTATCCCATCAATAGCGATGACTTGAATTCTATGATGGAGGCCTTTGCCCTGCAGTGGGACAAAGTGGGAAAATATTACTAATACTATAACTAAATGCCCGTTTATTCCTTTATTAAATTAACTTAGGTTTACACCTTCTAATACTTTAATTAAATGTAGTGTTTGACTAGGAAGTAGGATTCCTACCAGGAATAAGTTCTAAAAATAAAATATTTATCAAACTTAAACATCACACAACAGTCTCAACATAAACAAAACGAACCAAAAAAACTCACTTCTAATTCATTCTCATAAAATTAATATAATTAAAATTAATCGGGAAGCACAGGGAACATTGAACATTTGGCGAGAAGTTCGGCTACTCGGCTGTCGCCCGAATTTATCGGTTTGATCTTAAGGTGATCTTTCTTATTTACGGTGATGTTTCTTATTTATTTTACTAAAACTGAAAATACCGAATATCCCGGTTATTGTGAAATGAATACCGGTATTAATTAGACCTAATTTTGGCCCGGTAATTTCGCAATTCGGTATCCCGGTTTGCGACCCCTACTATGAATTCCTTGAATGCTCGTGCTAGCCCCTCTGTTGTCTGGGGTGTGAGTTGGATTTGCTGGTGCAGGTCAGATGACGGCGGCAGGGCGCGTGCCGCCGTGCCGCGTGCTGGTGGTGGGCGGCGGCGTGGCGGGGCTGGCGGCGGCGGCGCAGGCGCGCTGCATGGGCGCCGCCGTGCGCGCCTTCGACACCAGGCCCGCCGTGCGCGAGCAGATTGAAAGTCTGGGCGCGCAGTTCATCACTATGGATATGAAGGTTACTATTACATATAGATTATGATTAACTTATGAGCTGAATGGGCTATAACCCGAGGTGGCAGCTCTCCTTGTCCGCATTGGGGTCCGCCCAGGGCGATCGAGGCCCACTCTACCACTTGGAGGGGAGCAAATTGCGAATAGTCCAGGGGCGGCAAATCTTCAAATACATTTGTTAGCGTCAAGTAAAATTTGAAAAGGAAAAAGTTGTGTATGATGTAACCTAGTGCCTTTAGGGTCAGATTTAATATAATGTTAGATAATGTGATTTGAATTTTTTTGGTAACTAGAAAGCAGGAACTTATTTAAAAGCAGCTGTATTGGAATGTGGTCTTGCATTATTTAGTAAGTATGTTACTTTACTTGCAGTTACTCAATAGACTAGAGTGGGCCGTGTTAACTTTTAAATAGAGCCATTTGAAATATATTAGAAAACCATTTTTATATGCAGCTTATTAAAAAGATTAGTTATAGCTACACCATCCTCCGTTATTAATAATCAAAAGTATTTTGAAAACTCAATAATTTTTCATATCCTGTTTTAAAGCTTATTAAGTCTTTTTTTGTGAAAGCCTATGACGTAAATAAAAATATAAATAAAATTAGGCACTAATAAATTATTTATTTTTAACGTCATATGTTGTGTATCTTTGAATATGTTAATTTCCGCCTTCATTTCTATTTATACGAAGTGCTTTCTATTCCGTCTTGTGGTCTAGCCTAGTCTATTCAAATGACCGGCTTGTGGTATACAATGCAAGTGTATCACGTTTCTCATCATGCATATTTGCGTAACCAATAAGCGTCGAGGTAGTTATTGATATGACATTGGAGTGCTCATGCAAACATTTGCTTTTCAGAGGTGGGCGTACCCTAATCCTAGTGGTTGGGGTGCAGCGTCCACCCAGGCCTTGCTTGCGAATGGTAATTTCCAATGGAACAGAAAGTAGATAAACCTAACTGTTGTTAATAATCTCACCCGTATTAGGGTAGACTGTATAACGTAAGTAATCTAATCAAATCAAGGAAAATATATCATCAGCCAATTTGGTCAATCTTATCCCACCAAAAACATTCTGTAAAAAACTAGCCAAGTCTCGAATGGAGCTGATTGTTTATCTCTGAAAAGTAATGAAATCTAGACTAAGTCGTGCCCAGTCTAAGGTTTCTTACTGCGATTTCTTTATTGTTTATAGTTATTGTTGTGTGACTTGGCCGTTGAAGGGTACATAAGGGTACAAAACCAGGTGCTCCACGACATCAATTCTCTAATCAATCTATGATTATCTCCAGAAGAGCGTATTTCAATAATAATACGGATTCGAGCGAGCCTGAAACAAACGGTATAAAAAATATTTGTAGTAGAGACGGGACTTCTTATCATTGATTGATAGAAGTCTGTCTGTACGTTTATTTTATGTTAGATCAGTGGTTAGTGGTCGAGATATGTGTCATGGCGCACCTCGTTTTGTACCCTTGTGTACCCTTCAAGGGCGAAGTCACACAACATTAATTATAAACAATAAAGAAATTGAAGTAAGAAACCTGACACTTGACACGACTTTGTGTAGATTTCATTACTTTTTAGAGATAAACAATTAACTCCATCGAGACTTGGCTAATTTTTTACAGAATGTTTTTGGTGAGATTTCACTTCTTTTTGTAGAAACTATTGAAAATATTATTAAATAAATCATTATGCCACCAGTCGCGTATAAATGGTATGAGTATATTTTTATGTATAGGAGAACTGTGAATATCACATGGTAATCTTACATATTTGTATGATTACCAAGTCGTTTATGCAGTTGGTTTAACTGAAAATCTGGGCCATTTCGGATAAAATTTTAGTATTACCAAGCCATTTCTGCAGTTGGTTACCAGGCACTCCGGATCTACTCTTCGATTTTTATAGTTTTCCTTTTATGTGGCCATTAAACCCTAACTCTGTGCCAAATTTCAACTCTCAGATTATGGGAAGTACTAGTTCTATTTTGATGATCATGAGTGTCTGTCGATATTGGGAAACTTTGCTTTCGCCTAACTTCGCAACTAAATGATATAGGTACAGATTTGAAATTTAGGATTAAAAGTAGGTAGGGTGAGATTATAACTTAACGAATGACGAAAATTTCTGCGTTATGGTCTTATCCGGAGGTTCTCAAATAGGAGCCTAAAAATGCGGCGAAATGGTTCCAGTAAAGGATGGTACGGCAGTGTTTGCTTTGCGCCCGACTTGGCGGGGGTACTGCCGTGCCCCCAGATTGGCGATCGTACCGACCATGTCTTGGTTTATTAAAGCTTACACTACATTATCATCACAAATTTCTTTTTATGTAACACATTTAGTCTTATTCATAGTATTTGTTATATCACATATGTGATAATCGCTGTGTACATAGTCTGTTAAATCGGTCGAGGAGGCTTTACATTAATGATAATAATAGCAGTTTTCTGACCTCGTCGCTTGATTTAGCTGAATTGAATAGTATTTTCAGCCATTTTATTTGAAAAGCCAAACCAATCCAAAACCTCAGTATTTCAAAGTAAATAATTTTAACGTTTTCTAAATCAACTCTAGAAATATTTTAGTATTTTTTGTTAACAGGTTACTAATATTCATAAGACGTTGGCATGCGTTGAGTAAAATGCCGAATTTTAGATAGGTTCATATTATTACATGAAGTAGAGCAGGTGTATACCTACATATGTTCTTTTATAGACATTGAAACTTACAAATCTATTTACTCCCTTAATCAAACATACTTGCCATACAGACCTTTTTTAAAGCAGAAGTCGAAATAATCAGAGGCAAAAGTTGTACGTAACATCATCATGGTAATATGCAATTTTTTTATAGAAAAATATTTTTACCTGTACATAGAACATGTAGTAAAATATAGTATTTTAATGCAGGAAGAGGGGGCTGGAGAAGGCGGTTACGCTAAGGAGATGAGCCAGGAATTTCTCGATGCAGAGAGAGCGCTCCTCGGCAAGGAGACCAGATCTTCGGACGTCGTCATCAGCACTGCGCTTATACCTGGGAAACCCGCTCCCCTGCTCATTTTAGAGGTAAAATCGTGCAAACTTTTATTGCTTAACATTATTTCTGCTAAGGCTCTATAAGTTTTAATTCAATAACTTATGAAGTCATCATCGTCAGCCCATTTAAGTCCCCACTGCTGGGGCACGGGCCTCCCTCAATCACGTGAGGGGTAATTGCCATACTCACCACGCTTGGCAGACGGGTAGGCGAGGGTTTTGATATAAATGCAGAGTTTTCCATCTCTGGGTGCTGATGATCATGCTTCAGCATCAGCATCAGCTTTACCTTAGTCGCCTTTTACGACACCTTGGTAAGATTGAGGGTGGCCTATTCTACTCTGCCGGGGACCACACGGCATACTTATGTAAGTAGTAGGTGCTTAACCTGCTTTCCGAGGCACGGGGGTACATGACCGCCGACTTCCAGACTCCGGGCTGACACTAAGATTTTCTTACCGGAAACTTATGTACACATTTTTCGCCCGACCCGGGTTCGAACCCGGGACCTCTTGCGTAGCCGGCGTATTAAAGTGCGACCCACTAACAAATGCGCCATCGAGGCAGTCACTATGGTAGTACCTAAACTGAATGCTGCTACAGATTTGATTGCAAGATAAAATTTGATTAGGTATTGCTGATGCTGGTGTAGTTATTGCAATATTAAACTATCAAGGAAAATTATGTATCTAATTATGTAATGATGATAACAAAAGTTAATGTATTTTTTACTTACCATGTCACTGTGATTTGAGATAAGTGGTAAATGAAAGTACCTACTAATGTATTTGAAATGTTTTTTATTTTTAATTCACTAGAAAAACACTGCTTGCTTAAGACTGAGGAACAGTGCTTAGCCTTTAGTCATGGTTAAAGGGAAATCGTTGCCTTGACTTGGTTTCCTATTGAGCTAAGAATAAATGTACGTAGCTCTATCAGACACGTGCTTACGATTGTATACAGTCGTGCAAAGTCTGGTCAAAGTTCAAGTCTGGATCCCGGCTGTTAACCTTTGCTTTTACCTTGATGATTGATAATAAACATGTGTGCGATGTAGTACGAAAGTCTACAGAATCCATTCACACTTCTCATGATGTATCTACCGATAGATGATTTAATGGGACTTTGCTGGTTATTATACCATAGCTATTATTTTCATAAATGCCTCTGTCTATTGAAATGACTCTTTCTTTCTTTCGGTTTATTATTTCATGACTCTTTGTCGATCGCATCGATATGCAGGTGCAAAAGGTATGCGATGGCACATTATCCATTTTTATATTCTTTTAGATAATTTATCGAGTTCAATCCAAATGCCGCTTAGTTATTTTATACGATTACATCGAAGGATAACACTATTAAAAATCCTATATTCAGTAAAGGAGGTAGCCACTTACGAGTAATACACATTAAACAATATGAAAAAAATATGTTGGTACCTACATCTATTTGCTAAGAATATATGCTTTAGACAGCTTTTCGCGAGCGATGGTAGCTCAGTGGTTCAGGACGCGTCTTCCATACGGGGGGACCGGGTTCAAATCCGAGGATGCGCCTCTGGATTATTTAAATCTATGTGCGTATTTCTACCATAAACTCGGTGGTGAATACAACGTGAGGAAACTTGTATGTTTCGGATAGTGTCTGAAACGTGTAACCATGATTCAGTTGTTCTGGTTCCCCTGTTCAAGGGTTGCGAAGGTCAGACGGCAGTCGCTTCATTGTGATTACCAGACTCCCCAAATCCTGAATCATGGTCCAAGCGTAGCCCAGCCTCTAGAGGGACAGCTTAAGACCAAACTGGGAATTACACGCTAAGATGAGGAGGATGCTTTAGAAAGCTTTAGTTTTATTAAATTTTTGTAAAAGTCGATGATGTGTTGCCATCCATCTATCATAACCAGGTACTCTTTCAAAAAAGGATCCATCCTTTCTGTTTTAAACAGGATGCAGTTCGTGACATGGCCCCAGGCAGCGTGATAGTCGACTTGGCCGCCGAAATGGGAGGCAACGTACAGACCACCCAGAAGGGCGTGGTGGCTAAGGTTCACGGCGTGACCCACGTGGGGCTCACCGACCTGCCGAGTCGCATGCCCGCACACGCTTCTACGCTCTACGCCAATAACATCTCTGGACTACTCCTCAGCTTAGGTAAGCTATAGGAGTTGTATGGGAATAAAAACTTGTGGTGTCGCTTTTTAATTCTAAATGCCGTTGTTAAATTATTTATATTTTCTTTTTTTTAATTATGTGTTGATCCTTCTTAAAATGTCGAGATTTCTATTTTCTGTTGGAGGAAAATTTGACTAAGTTAAGTAATTACTTATTTTGAATTAGGTGTTTCAATCCAATATAGATAAAACAGACAATAACGTAGATAGTGAAATCCATTACATGTCATGTATTTGTTTTGTAAAAAAAAAGGAAACCTTGAACTCTATGAATAAGCAAATAGCGAGCGGTTATGTTGTTTGTGCGAGTATTTAGACGTTTGCGCGAGACCGGGTTGCTGCGGTATTTTATCTCAGCCTTATCGTCGAACTCAAAGCCCCGCTTATGTTATTAAAATACGATGTCCTGTCATGTTGTCATTTTTACAATTACAGTTTCAAAGCTTATAATAATGCAATACTATGAGAATAAGTAAAACAACCTAATAAGTATACTAAGTCATAGAGATACCTTTAAATGTGGGAGAGACACGCTTAGGCATGAATGGGCCGGCTCGACCGGAGTGATCGGCCTCACAGAAGACCGGCGTGAAGCTGCGCCTGCGCTGTGTTTCGCCGTGTGAGTGAGGAGGCCCAATGGGGGGAAGGGGAAAAGGTTGGCAGCGCACTTGTGACTCCACTGGTGTTGCGGGTGTCCATGGGCGGCGGAATTGCTTACCATCAGATGATCCGTCTACTCGTCTGCCACCTCTCATATAAAAAAAAAACCTACTTAGTTACCTACACACTTACCTTTACTAAACGCAAAGACTCGCGGCAAACTGGAGTATTTTATTAATTAACTGCCACGAGTCTTTGGCTCGAATGTAACACTTCCTTCTTTTTAAACCTACTGAACATTTTTAGCAACTAAAATTTCATTATATGGATGATAAATAATACTTTTATTTTCTCGTCGCAAAAAAAGGACAGGTGCGACCACTTGTACTGCCGTTTGTGTGAGACTGGTGCGTGTGGTAGGTAGCTATGTGTAGGTACCTGTTGCACAAGCAGGTAATGAATTATCCTACCGTTCGCTACGATTCCTTGCGTTTAGTACTGCACCTAAGAGTAAACATTTCTTCATAATATTACTCATTATTATGATTTTTATTTTTCACTGACTTACGACATTTCAAAAGTGGAAGTTTTGGCCAAAGAGTAGTATTATATGTTTTGGCATTACCACCCCATTTAGCCTTCAATCTGCACTAGAAAATATCCTGTCCTGTTATAGAGTATAGGCAAGTTGCTTCATGTCACCATTTATCAAAAAAACTTTTAATTCAAATATTTATAAGATAATAGGTTAGTGACAGTGAACGAAAACACCAATAGTTTCTCTGTAATAAAATAAAAGATTTATTGAGTAAAATTCACATAGGTACAAGCATTATTTACCCATATAACAATTATTACTTTAGAAACCTACAAACAGAAACTTACCTGTAATAAAATAAAAGAAACGACATTTAATGTTCACAATTACACTGTCGCTCTATTAAAATAACATATTGAAATAAAATAATTATTTGTTTGCTCTTTTAGCAATTTTATCTGAACGTCTTTTTTAAACGTCAAGACGACAGCTTCGATTTGACGAAGCATAGAAAAATAAATATATCGCAGGAGGTTGTACACCAACAAATTAAAAGAAAATTATAATTTTCTTTACATCTCCCCCCCAAGGAGAGATAATACAGCACAACTGCACAACCTATTGGTTATTTCGCAGGTGCAGGAGTTAGCTTAGAGATGTGGAAAAAGTTTGACTCCGATTTCTTATAACCAGTATTTATCCTGTAAATTGAGCTTGATACCTTTTCTTCGATCCTAAAGGGTCCTATTCTTAACTCGTCAAGCTTTTTCCTATTAAGTTTGTTTCCGTTTTCCACAAAAACGATATCGCCAACTTTGAAGTCCACGTCTATTCTGTTTTTGTCATAGATTGTCTTGTTATAATTATGTGATTTGATTGTTTTTTCCAGTGCTCTTTTTCTATCTTGAATTAAATCACTATCGGATTTTTTAAGTTTCAGCTCCTTGGGCAATATTGTAACGTCTGTACCATTTAGTAAGTATTCTGGAGCAAATCCAGTAACGGTGTGCTCAGTTTCATTATAGTTCTTAACACAATTCTGTGCTATGGTTGTCCATGCTATTTTCGTGCTACCTTCATTAATTTTGCACCTGATTCTATTAACCAATGTTTGATTCAACCTCTCATTTAAACCATTTGAAAAGGGTGAGTTCACAGCCGTAAAAATTATTGGTATATCCATGTCATCTAAAAATCTTTTAAATTCTCTCGAGTTGATGCCAGGGTATTGGTCTGTAAGAATGAGGCCGATATCATGAGTCTCAGTGCATTTTCTAACTAATTTGATGAAATCATTTGCAGTTTGAGTACTAGATGTCAAAATGTATGCATATCTAGTGAAATGATCTGACAGTAGATGCAAGTATTTTTTAGTCGATCTTGAACCCCCAAAACCTCCAATAGTATCTATCGAACATATTTCAAATGGTCTTTTGGAGGGACCCAAGTGCGACATCAATCCATATTTGTTTTGTCCTCTTGATTTATTCTTTATGCATACTATACAACTTTCACAGATTCTTTTAATGTTTTTTGTCATGTTTTCTGCTGTATACAACGAACTGATCATTTTTTGCATTTGATTGATTCCTATATGATCTAGGTTTATATGTATTTTTTTAATGAGTTCTATACAAAATTTTTCAGATAGTATTATTTTGATCTTTTTCCTTACTTCTTTATAATAAATCTTATTCTTTTCTATTAACTTGTCTTTTCTGCAGTGTATTTCTTGGTTCTTCTCTTGGTCTTTAATGATATCCTCTAGTTTTATCAAGTTGACTATCTTTAATTGTTCATCCATATTTTCATTTGGTTCTAGAACCGGATTTCTACTAAGGCAATCAGCTTCGATGTTGTATTTTCCTGGCGAGTATTTAATTTGGAAATCATATTGTGATAGGTAGTAAGTTAAATCTCCTAGTTCTTCATCCGTCCTGGACTTTATATTCATATTCTCCAAGGGCTTGTGATCCGAGAAAACAGTGAAATTCCTACCTATCAACATGTGTTGCCAATATTTTACACATTCTTTAATTGCTAGGCATTCAAGATATATGGCCTTTTTCCTTTTCTGTACTTCATTTAATTTTTTCGAATAATATGCTACCGGTTTCTCCTCATTGTTTTCTTGTGGTTGTTTCAGTACAGCTCCTACTCCTTGTAAACTGGCATCAGTGTAGATATGAATTGGCAAGTTTGGGTCAAAAATGGTAAGTATTGGTTGAGAACATAGCAATTGTTTCATTTCCTCAAATGATTCTTGACATGTCTTCGTCCAGTTAAAGGGTTGTCCTTTTCTCAATAGGTTATGCAATGGTTCCAATTTTATTGCTATATTTGGGACATATTTATGGTAGAAATTTATTTTCCCTAAAAATTGTCGTACATTTTTTTGCGTTTTAGGAGTAGGGAAGTTTTTAATAGATACCAAATTATCTTTCAGAGGTCTTACGGAATTATTCTGTATAATGTGACCTAAGTATT
The DNA here is from genome assembly GCA_019059595.1 of Marasmia exigua. Lineage (NCBI taxonomy): Eukaryota > Metazoa > Arthropoda > Insecta > Lepidoptera > Crambidae > Marasmia > Marasmia exigua. The sequence continues at coordinate 2,302,145 of CM032464.1, read as the reverse complement.
TCACTGAATCAGCTGCAAATGTACATTTTGAAAATTTCAGTCTCAGACCTTCACTTTTTATTGCTTGAAACAATTCTTCTAGATGTCTAACATGATCGGAGAAAGATTTTGAGAACAACAAAATGTCATCGATATAGCATACTGCGAATTCTCCTAGTTTATGTTTGCGTATTATATTGCACATAATTCTTTGAAATATTGCAGGAGACGTTTTAAGGCCAAACGGTAAGCACGTCCACTGATAATGTCCTTCTTGTGTCACAAATGCAGTCTTATATCTATCAGAGACTCGCAAAGGAATGGACCAGAATGCTGAATTCAGGTCCAATGTCGAGAAATATTTACAATCCCTGGTTTTTACTATTAGGTCCTCGATAAGGGGGAATGGCTGTGCTTGTGGAACGACGATTTTATTTAAGTCTCGAAAATCTATGCACAATCTCGATTTTCTATTGTCCTCTCTTTTATAAGCTAATGTTACCGGAGCCGCAAAGGGACTGTACGATTCTTCTATTATATTTTTTTCTAACAATTTTGCAATTTGTGTTTCAATTTCTTTTTTATCTTCCATTGTGCAACGATATGGACGTTTACTGCAATACTTTTCTACTAAGAGATCAATGTGTGCTTCATAATCCTTAACCATTCCAATATCATATTTGTCCTTTGCAAATACCGATATATTCCTTGCTATTAAGTCATCTATTACTGTCTGTTTTTCAAAGTCCAGATGATTTATGTGGATTTTGAAGTTTTCTTGGCTAAAGTTTTCGTTATAATTTATTAAACTTTCAGATTTTATTTCCTTAGAAATATTTTTAGCTGTTTCCTTAGAAACAATTTCGCCTTTTTCTATTATTGGGATTTTTTGACTAATTTCTAAGTTCTCATTTTGTACTAGATAAAATAGCTGTATGCAATCTAGTCCGATTAGAAAGTCGTAATCGAAATGTTCATTATCAATAACAAATACATCAATTCTTCTCTCAATATTGAATATAGTTACATCGAGTGTTATAAAGCCATTTGCTTTTTTTACGCCATTAATAGTTTTTAAGTTAGTATTTTTAGTATAACTCAGTTCTTTATTTTTTATCTTCAATAATTTCGAATTTATCAATGACACATTAGAGCCTGAGTCATAGATACCAAATACCTCCACTTTTTTATTTAAAAGTATCTTTATCTTAATTAATGGCGGCACTATTAGTTTTTTGGCTCTTCAACTTGTAGTTCACATTCCAATTCCGAATTATTGACGACCTTTATTTGTTTTTTGAACCAACAAGAATCCTCTGAGTGGTACCGAACACCCTTGTTTAATTTTTCGCAAATACTACATTTTTCCTTCATCAGTTTAGTATCATTTTTTCCGTTTCTTATGATTCTTTTCTTTGTAACCAGATGTTCTAATTTGCCAAGTTCACTAAATAAGTCTCTTGTATTTAAAACTTCCTCTTTATTAATTCTATCTGTTATGAAGTCTGGTAAGCCGGCAGCAATTATATCAATAAGAGTTCCTTGATCAATGGTTTTCCTTAATTCCAGCAAAAGTTTTTCTTTTTTGATTGCGAATTCCAATAAAGACCCAAATTGGTACTTGAATGATAAGGCAAACTTGCTAGCAGTCCAACCTTTGTTACCATAGGTGTGTAAAAAGTTTGTTTTCCACTCTGACCACTCTGATTGTAAAGTGAATTTGATTATCATGGATGAATACCAGTCAGTACATGATTTTTCAAGAAACAATCTTAGTACTTCAATTTTTTCCTCATCTTTTTCCAAATCAAATCTTGCACATTCCTTTTCAAATATGTCCATCCAGTGACATGCATCTTACATTCCTTCCATCAAAGTTTTGAATTACAAACTTCTCAGCTAACTTTTTAATATTTTGTTTTTCCTTATTCTGCTTACCTTCAAATAATTTTTCCAAAATTTTTATTATAGGATCGTCCGAACCCTTTATATTAGCAATACTTAACTGTTCTTTGGTAACTTCTTCCAAATATTGGTCCTGAAAGATCAGATTTTGATCCTCATCAAAGTATGTTTTTAATATACCTTCAGTTACCTTCATCCATACATTTCTAGTCTGATATCTTTTTTTTAATGTGTTCTTCACAGTAACAAAAGTTTTAGAGGTATAAATATCCTTGTGGAGTGAGGCTGCTTGATACTCTTCAGGGATCAGGTAAACTTTATCATCTGTCGTCTCAATAGAGGTGATGGCAATATAGTTCGATTTTCCGTCTGTTGTCGGTTTTGTTTGAAACGTAAACTTCAACTTCTCCATTTTCTGACAATAAATGTCGTTTAATAATTGTTATATGGGTAAATAATGCTTGTACCTATGTGAATTTTACTCAATAAATCTTTTATTTTATTACAGAGAAACTATTGGTGTTTTCGTTCACTGTCACTAACCTATTATCTTATAAAACGACATTTAATGTTCACAATTACACTGTCGCTCTATTAAAATAACATATTGAAATAAAATAATTATTTGTTTGCTCTTTTAGCAATTTTATCTGAACGTCTTTTTTAAACGTCAAGACGACAGCTTCGATTTGACGAAGCATAGAAAAATAAATATATCGCAGGAGGTTGTACACCAACAAATTAAAAGAAAATTATAATTTTCTTTACATATTATTCCGTACAAGGGTCCGAAATATATAAATTTCAATAAATATAAATAAGCGATTGCTGTAAAAGATCAATATAAACCCGTTATATTTTTACTTTTTTTTCCTCTTGATTTAAAACACCGTCCGCCATGGTTCTACGTCACCATTATTATAATCAACAAAACCAATGACTAAGGAAATACAGAATAAATACAAATATAATTTCTTAGTCATTGACAAAGCGTCAAACGCCAGTTTCAGGTTATTCGTGGTCTTTCTTGACGTCACGGCACAGATAATTAATATACCATCACAGGGGATAGCTTTTGTGGCTGAATAGCGAAATTAAAATTTAAAATATATTGGGAAAGGCGCTTCAAAAAAAATTTCATATTTTTATGGCGTAATATAATCTTAATGAACTGTTCTATCAAAAAATAATGAATATGTAACACATTTAATTTTTTTTGGAAAAACCTTTCTTTTTTTGTTGTTTTTTCTTTGTTAAAAAAATATATTTTTTTGGGTTAAAATACCACAATATTGAAGAGACTATTGACAGCTCATGTCGAATCAAGCACTTACAAATTTCGACGACTTAGTAACGCGTTCAGTGGTCTAATCGGTAGAATTCACTCGGATTGTGGAAGGTGTGGGTTCGACTCCCGCCTGAACACGAGATGAATTTTTTAAGTGTGTTATTTACTTAAGAATAAATTGCAAAAGATTGCTATAAAAAATATGAACTAATAGAAGGCAACTAGCCTATTGTTAAAGACTGTTAACCCGTCGCCAGGCTCGAACGAGCACTTCCACATCAACCTGGAGGATGAGGTGGCCCGCGGCGCCATCGTGCTGAAGGCGGGCGAGCTGCTGTGGCCGGCGCCGCCGCCGCCCAGCATGGCGGCCGCGGCGCAGCCCGCCACGCCCGCCGCCGTCGCCAAGGCTGAGCCGCCCAACCCCTTCAACGAAACTCTGAAGGACACATTTATGTATTCTACTGGTATGCTCTTCTTCTTCTTTGCCTGTTTCGACTTATTTTTATACATACGCTTTCATTTCGGGACATTAGTTCCACTTTATGCCAATAGGCCACCCAGCATGGCGGCCGCGCAGCCAAAAAATGAAATAGTAAAAAATCTGCGAAAAAACACCGCCTGCAAAAACCACATACTAAAAACTTTAAAATAATATTTTTAACAGTTTATACACTTCAAAAAACATTTTTACCCGACTTCAAAAAAAAGGCGGTTCTCAATCCGACATGTATATATTTTTTATAACAGTACACTCGAAAAAAGGATTTACCGAAGTCGGCGCCGAATCTCTGTTGAATAATTGAATGTATTAAATTACAAAATAGTATTGGGCGCCGACTTCGGTAAAACCTTTTCTCGAGTGTACTGTTATAAAATGTTATTTGAAGTTTAGAAAGTGTTAAAAATATTATTTTACAGTTTTTAGTTAGTGGTTTTTGAAGGCGGCTTTTTTGCGGTTTTTTTTTATATTTACAACTCATTATTCATTATAAATATTTAATAGAGACAAACGTAGTGATTATACTCTCTTTGAGAGACACAGCTTGTAGTGTGTCTCTCTAGTTACACAATGTTTTAAAGAAAATCAAAATATAATCAAGTTTCATTCTTAATTTTTTTATTCGCAAATGCACAAGATTTTCTTACTAATTGCAAACAACTATCTTGCTGTTTCCAAATATGTTAATGAATATATTCTTATTCTTTTACTCGTACGTGGCGCGACAGAGATAGCGAGATGTCCGAGGAATGGCGAAGCTCGCCGCGAAATGAATTTGAACGACGCTCCGCTGCACTCTTAATGAGCATCTCAAAGAAAAAAAAAACACTTTCAGTGACATCGAATAATTGTTTTGACTCTTTTCTTTTTATTTTACAGGTTTAGCTACATTGATCGGTCTTGGTATGGTATCTCCCAACCCAGCGTTTACCACCATGACAACTACATTAGCTTTGTCAGGTAAGACTCATATACGTAACATCCAAAATAGTTCAACCGCGTTTTGTTATTGATAGATAGTTTACGAGTATTATTGGGAGCCCACAACACGTCCAAGCTTATACTATTTTCGAACTCTGAATATCAAACTTATATGGTAGAAGTCATGACAATGACATGACAAGCAGACTACCAGATAATATGCTATTTACTATGGGATAAATCTGCTAACTATTCCGTCGCACCAATAAATATCAAACTTAAAGTATCACACATAACATGCAAACTACCAGATAATCTTCTGTTTACTATGGGATAAATCTGCTAACCAATAGTCGCACCAATAGTGCGACGGAATAGTTTGCAACAATATCCTCAGATATTTTCTATTACACTTGTCGATTAGAATTTTAACAATAAATAGCTGCTAAAGCCTACTAACCGAATAGAAAGAAGTGAAAGATAAGATGATGAGATGTGCGCTGTCTCTTTTGCACGTTTTATTGCCTTTGCGTTAAGTTTAGTTATAGTTTGTCATGTGCGTGTGTCGTGAGCCAGGCGTGGTCGGGTACCACACGGTGTGGGGCGTGGTGCCGGCGCTGCACTCGCCGCTGATGTCGGTGACCAACGCCGTGTCGGGCATCACGGCCGTGGGCGGCCTGCTGCTCATGGGCGGCGGCTACGTGCCCGAGACGCCTGTGCAGGTAATGATAATTGAGGCTATCAGCGCAAAAGTGGTGTAACCCACAGTTTTTTTTGTAACGGTTTTGGTGTAAAGTACATTCGTTACATTGAAATATTTCTATGTCTTTAATTTTAAACTATATAAGTTCACAATTTATGTAGATTCTACTGTTTTTAGAGTAAATAAAAAACAAAACATTTAAAATAATGTTCACAAAATAAACTACATCAAAAATTATTTAATGTAATTTTAATTCCTAATGGTTGGGGTTACATCACTTTTGCGCTGATAGCCTCAATGGACAACATTTCAAAATTGGTAAGCTCTGAAACAAAAAATACCATTTCTTTATTTACTTTTCCGCTGCGCGAATATATATTTATTAATTTTTTATATTGCTTATTTACTGAGAAAAAAACTAAAAAACGTAAGATGACGTCATCGGACGGCAGAATGTAAAATATTTCTTTGCTTAGCACATTATAGTTTTAAATTTACGAAATGCCAAACCCATGACATGCAACTGTCAAAAAAAAGACAACTTGTCAACGTTGAATGTATGAATGACGTTGACACTAGTATTATTTACCTTTGACAGTAGTACCTTTTTTTTATTAAAACAATGATAAGCAAAGGAATATCGCTGTATTCAGCCGTCCGATGACGTCATTTGGCGCTTACGTCTATTTAGAATATAAAGAATTTTAATAATTATTTTATGCATGAAAATGGACAAATTTTGAAAAAAGAAAAAATATGGGTCCGTTCATTTTATGTCTATTTTCATATAAAAATACAATATGGACATGTTAAAAATATGAAATGTTGGCCATTGTGCACAGGATCACGCGATAACTATAAGGTGTATCGGTAAACATTTTCATCAATTTACCCACCTCTTCTACTAACCATTCTGATATGTGTTTAGCCTCGCTTCGGCATGAAAGGGTCGGCTCGACAGGAGTGATACCACGGCCTCACAGAAAACCAGCGTGAAGGAGCACTGTGCTGTTTTTCGCTGCGCCGAACACCCGCGACTTCGGTGGAATTACAAGTGCTCTGACAACCTTTAAACCCTCATACCCCCTGGATTGGGCCGCCAGTACCCTCACTCACGCAGCGAAATACAGCATACTTTGATATTCGCATTGAAAAAAATTTAACTTTTCATACTAAGTCTGTAATGTGAGTTGGTCGTTTTATATGGGAACTCGAAAATTTTTTCCACGAATTTCCAAAAGGCATAAAACCAATGTTATTCAGAATGATTGGTAAAACTTGGAAGAGATAACAATGTTTACCGTTACCACCCTGTATGTTTTAGCGGACGGTGTCTGCTAATTTTAAATGACCCTGCCAGCTATTAAGTATCCACCAGTTCCACTCCACCACCTTCCATCTTCATTATTCGTGATATGTTTGCAATGTCGCGCGTTCTTTTGCAACGTTGGTCACGCGTCAAATGTTCCATAATGGGTTCTTAGCTTCAGCCAAAATGGAATTAATTCAATCAATCGTCATTCAAAGCAGCATTTGTCGGGTCGGGGTTGTTCTAAAATGTTTCCCCGTATCTATTTGATCCAAGTTTGGACCTCGCGTATCTTGACGCATTTTTACAACACCTCATACTAACCATACGTCTAATTTACAAATTCATTCAAGTCTCTTGAATCCAAACTTTTAGAGGTTTAATTTTATTTGCAGTGGTTAGCAAGCACTGCCGCTCTCATCTCGTTCGTGAACGTCTTCGGTGGTTTCCTGGTTACACAGCGCATGCTGGACATGTTTCAAGAGGTTAGTTAGCATGCCCAATATTGTTTATTTTTTAGTCTCTTTAAGATGAATAATCCTGAAAATCCTTTCCCACAGACCCGGAGACCCACCAGAATACGGATACCTGTACGGTATACCCGCGGCCGCTCTCCTTGGAGGATACATCACAACCGCTATGCAAGTATGTAACAAAAAAAATGATCGTCTAAAGAAAGTAAAGTAAATATAAAAGGAGACTCTGAGTGACTAAGTGATTAGGAATGTACCCACAGCCCAAACTACTGCCCCTAGAAATTTGAAATTTGGGTTCCTTTATAGTGAAAGTGAGCACCAAGAAGAGATTTTCGAAAATTCAACCCTTAAGGGGGTAAAAAGGGGGTTAAAAGTTTGTTTGAAAGTCCGCCATCTTTGATGTTAGAAATGTGAAAATTTGTATTTAGACTAATAATTTGAAATAAAAACCGGCCAAGTGCGAGTCGGGCTCGCGCACAAAGGGTTCCGTAGCAGCAAAGTCCAAAATTACAGTTAAATCAACCTATCTCAAAAACTATAAGAGATACTTTGATCAAACCAAAAATCGTTGAAAGAGTTAATTAGCATGCATCACCTCTATTTTTTTTAGAATTTTATACCCCGTAGTTATAAAAATAGAGGGGGGGGGGACATACTTTTTACGACTTTGAGAGCTGATATCTCAAAAACCGTTCACTTTAAGAAAAATGTTTTTTAGAAAACTTTATATCATTTTAAAAGACCTTTCCATTGATACCCCACACGGGTATGTACATCGAAAAAAAAAATTTCATCCCTCAGTTACATGTATGGGGGGCCCCACCCCCAATTCTTTTTTTTACTATTTAGTGTCATATTTTTGTAGCGGTTCATACAACACATATTATTCCCATCAAATTTCATCACTGTAGTACTTATAGTTTCCGAGTAAATCGGCTGTGACAGACGGACAGACGGACAGACGGACAGACGGACATGACGAAACTATAAGGGTTCCGTTTTTGCCATTTTGGCTACGGAACCCTAAAAAGTAAACCCATTTACCGTTTTTTAGAAATCACCATTAAAAGAGGTAAAATAGGAGATGAAATGTCAGTATTGGGGTTTAGCCATTTTAAAGTAAGAATCTTGAAAATCTCTATACTTTCCTTATTTTAAACCAAGAATAAGTAGTTTTAACATTTTTATAAATTCAACCCTTAAGGGGACGAAAAGGGTTTGAAGTTTGTATGGAAGTCCGTCATCTTTGATGTTAGGAAAGTGAAAAATTGTATACATACGTACAATTAAAATAAAAAGCAATACAGTTTAACGTTTTTGGAAAATCACCGTTTGAGGGGGTAAATTATGGGATGAAATGCAGTATGGAGGATTAGACAGTTTAAAAGTTAGAATCTTAAAATTGATGTTTGGGCACCGGTTTGGAATTAAAAAGTGACTTTTGAATTTTCAACCCCTAAGTGGTAGTTGCGCGGATTTGAAGTTTGAATGAAGACTTTTGTAGTAATGACTAAAACTGTCTAGTATAGTATAATTATTTGGCCATGTTAAATAGGGTTACCCTGAAGTGCATCAGATGGCGTACTTGGCGTCGTCGCTGTGTTGCGTGGGTGCGCTTGCCGGACTCAGCTCCCAGACCACAGCGAGGAAAGGAAACTACCTCGGAATGGTAATAACTTTCAACATAATATTTATGTTTACTATTATAATAATGTGGCTGAAAAATATCTCTCTCCCCTATAGGGGAGAGATATACTAATGTAGATAATTAATGTCACATTCCGATTCTAGATCATCATTTACTTCCAATATCTAACCCTGCATCGTTACCTGTCTACCTGAAAGATAGAGTAAACCAATCAACTTAACTATTTATAAGAAATTGTTATTCTAACTACCTGTAACCGATGATTAGAAAGGCGTGCATAAAGTAAATTGCAAATGTGTGACGCAGCGGAGACTCGGCCCAAGCCCCGCTCATTGTAATCTTGATGGCTTGAGCTTCAATCTTTTGCCATTGTAAAGACATTGAGATAGCGAAGACTACTTAACAAAATTATTACATTATCTGTATACCAACGTATACATTTTCCATGATTATGATATTGATTATTTTAACTTCTCTTGATTAAAATTATTTGTTTGATTTTAAGCATAAATTTCTTTTTAAAGTGTAAAATGTAACAGTTTTGTTGACGTCAGCTACATGTTGGACAACATTAGTTCTAAAGTCTAAACTAATGGTACAACGCCGTTGCACAGTATTAATCCAACGTGGCAACTTGTGCTTGCTCGTCACACTTAAACTATTTGATGACACTTTAGTAATATGAGGTTACAAGGATTATCTTTGCTAAAAAGGAATAATGTAATCTGTAGCTGTTGCTTTAAAGTTTAAATTGGTGTGTACAGATCGGCGTGGCGGGCGGTATAGCGGCCACGCTGGGCGCGCTGACGCCCAGCGCGGAGGTGCTGGCGCAGATGGCGGGCGTGGCCGGCATCGGCGGGGCTCTCGGCGCCACTATCGCTAAGAAAATAGAAATCACCGATCTTCCACAACTTGTGGCTGGTTTCCACAGGTACATATCTCGATTCAAATAAATACAAATTAACACATAACACTACAATCGGACATAATTTGACTTGTTTTGAAAAACCTTCTCATATTATTTATTGGTGTATAGGAACCCTAAAAATTATATTTATTTTAATATTTATAAACATTTCGTTTAGAAAATCATTATAAAATATAAGGATTATTTAATCTGTCAAAAACGCTTCATTCAGGAATATAGCGTCGAATCATTCAAGTGACAAAGGGTCAACCCTTTGTAAACAAGTAGGAAATTCGATAGCACACGATAACTTTGATAGATGATTAGCGTCCCGCATAGATAGAACACAATGACGTCGAGTCTGGCACTTTTTTGCTTACAAAAGGCTGACGTCACAGTAAAGTAAGCCAATCAAAACCTTTTATGGTCACGTGGTCTCAAGCACAAAACAAATGATTTTTTTTTTGGTGAATTTATTCAATATTTTTTATGTGTTTTATTGTTAATTCCTTTTTAAAGCTATAAACTACGCGGATTACTATAAATAAATCTTTATTTTTCATACTGTCAAAGAGCCTATTACTCGTATTTTAAAATATAAAAAGAATGAATGAAAACCAGGTATCCAATAGGGGACGTGCGACAGTCTTCGGGTGGGACTCGAATCCACGATCTTTCCGAAGACTATCGATAAATTGTTAAGTGCATTATTTACAAAGGACCATACTCTTTTTTGGTCCAAGTCGGCAGGCCCGATTTTTTTTTGCTGTTATCTGTAGAACTTATCCCCCTGAGTATTTGTAACTATGGCGCCAAAGTAGTAGGGTTAATATCCTTTTATTCGGGTTATAAAATCTTCATACACTTTCAGTGAATTAGTTAAGTTACAAAAAACTATTTTTTGCTACGCCAAATTTTGAAATTTGAACATCAGAGTAACAAGTCCTAACAGAATACAGCAAAATATCTTTTTGGCCGGAACTTACATATTTGCAGTGCAGCAAAAATATATCAAAGTCCGAGGATCTCCTTTATCTTTTTAAGTTCAAATGATTGGCACCAGTTGGCAACACCGTCGATGCGCACGTAACCTATACACGTTTGTTTTAGTTTGGTGGGCATGGCGGCGGTGCTGACGTGCATCGCCACGTACATGCACGACTTCCCCGCGATGGCGCTGGACCCCACGGCCGCCACGCTCAAGACCTCGCTCTTCCTGGGCACCTACATCGGAGGCATTACATTCACGTAAGTGGATTTCTTTTCGAAGAGCATTATTCTCGATCTGTGTCTTTCAATTTTCAGATAATGTCACTTTGTCTGGTCTCATCACTACCACACACACACGCATACACGCGCGCGCGCATACACACATACACGAACACATGCCGTATATGTCAGTAACAATAGACATAGAAGGATCCTAGACACTAGTTGGGAGAGTAGATGCAGTCGGCGTGTGTAACATTTTGCCATAAATGACGATTTGCAAAGCAATTTCATTATAAAAGTTATTCAACAAATGATCACTCTCACATTTTATAATTGCTGTGTGGTGTGATGCTCACCACACACACATTTCTCTTCCTCCTAAAAAGTTAACTTTCGCTAAACGGTATCGTATCTCCGCTCTCTTATCTTCATAGAAACCCCCCCCCCCCCCCCCGAGTGATGTCTTTGCCTCCCCCCTTAAAAGACACACCCGCCTCTACGCTCCGCTACTGGATGGACTCCAGTAGTACTGTACAAAGTTTATTAATATATTGAGGATTACGTAATTAAGGCGACGGGTAGCCCTAACTAGCGATACCATTCGTTTTTAATTGTTAGCTACTAAACCGGATATATTTTCAACAATTTCGGGGTTACAACCTCTCGGCAAACACTTATACTATTGATTAAATAACCATGCACAAATGTTGGGTCCGTTTTTGTACGCGAAAAATTGATTACCGCCAAAAGCGGCCACCTTTAGCGTGAATCAATTTTTGGCGTACAAATGTTGTGTCCGCATTTGTGCATGATTATTCATTAAATAGTATAAGTGTTTGCCGAGAGGTTGTAACCCCGAAATTGTTTAATATAGTTCCGGTTTAGTAGCTAAAAATTAAAATCGCTCGGCGTCACTAGTGTGCCCTATCCTTCGTTGACTTGACCTATAAGACAAGTGCCGATGTACGTGCTGACGTTTGTTATTTATTTGGTAAACAGCGGCTCCCTGGTAGCGTACGGCAAGCTGCAAGGCTCCCTCTCGTCCGCGCCGCTCATGCTGCCCGGCAGGCACGCCCTCAACGCGGGCCTGTTGGCCGGCTCCCTGGGCTGCGGCGGGGCGCTGCTCGCCTTCCCCGACGCGCCCGGCCTGCCCCTGCTGTCGGCCGCCGCCATCCTCAGCGGCATTCAGGGCCTCACGCTCACTGCTGCCATCGGTGGTGAGTCATACTCCTAATGATAAGCTCCTGGGCCTGTTGGACGGCGCCCTGGGCTGCGGCGGGGCGCTGCTCGCCTTCCCCGACGCGCCCGGCCTGCCCCTGCTGTCTGCCGCCGCCATCCTCAGCGGCATTCAGGGCCTCACGCTCACTGCTGCCATCGGTGGTGAGTCATACTCCTAACGATAAGCTCCTGGGCCTGTTGGACGGCGCCCTGGGCTGCGGCGGGGCTCTACTCGCCTTCCCCGGCGCGCCCGGCCTGCCCCTGCTGTCTGCCGCCGCCGTCCTCAGCGGCATTCAGGGCCTCACGCTCACTGCTGCCATCGGTGGTGAGTCATCCTCCTAATGATAAGCTCCTGGGCCTGTTGGACGGCGCCCTGGGCTGCGGCGGGGCGCTGCTCGCCTTCCCTGACGCGCCCGGCCTGCCCCTGCTGTCTGCCGCCGCCATCCTCAGCGGCATTCATTTGCTACTGGGCCTGTTCACCTGATTAGGGACAAACGAGTTCTGTAGTGGAGACCACGTCTCGCTAGACGTAGTGTAGGACGCTCTCAGGCCAAATGGAGGGAAGATTTACACAAGGTTTACTATCAGGCAGCAGAATAGATACGAGTAGTCGAGGAAAAATCAAAGTAGCGAACATTTAGAGGATTGTGTTGCAACTAATTGCACAAGTAAAACAGTTTATAATGTTTATACTGTACCTATTCTTATTGTCAATAGCGGTTGTCTTCTACACATATGTATAAACGATTACTCTTCATGTCCTCAGGCGCCGACATGCCGGTGGTGATCACGGTGCTGAACAGCTACTCGGGCTGGGCGCTGTGCGCGGAGGGCTTCATGCTCAACAACTCGCTGATGACCATCGTCGGCGCGCTCATCGGCAGCTCCGGCGCCATCCTGTCGTACATCATGTGCAAGGTAGTATAAAATTTCAAAAAAAAAATATCAATATAGGCTGCGTAAGTAAGCACTGATGTTACGGGTGTCCATGTGCGGCGGCAAGCGCTTACCATCAGGTGATCCGTCTGCTCGTGCCACCTATGTCATAAAAAAATCCATTCATAAATAACTTCCTCAGCCTTCATAGAAATTATGTGTATGTACTGGGTTCTCAAGAAATTGATTACCCACTTGAATATTCACAGAAGATATATACCTACATTAAAATTTGTTCTCGTGAGAATTTGAGATTAACTTCCACACTGGACGGGTGCGCGAATCGGTACCCGTTGTCACTCTACGTTTGCCTAATAATTTTTTTAAAGTGAATAATCTAATAACATTACCAACTTTTAAAATTTTTTTTAGCGATTTAGTTTTAATTAGCGAATATAAAGAACTGTCGTAGTTCTCAGACGATCAATGCCAGCATCATCTCTTCTAAAAGTAGGAAACTTTAAATAAAACGATGCATATATTTATGTATGTATGGGCTGAAACTATGTACAGTCACGAGTTTTAATTTGGGACCCATTTCCGATAAATGTCGTTAGAACATTCATAATGCAATAAGGTCGAAACTTTAGTGCAATAATGTTGAATGTCAAGTTAAGACATAAAATTAAAACAAAAAGCATAAATCTTTTATTAGCAAAGTAGGTTGTAAAATGTCATATCTAATCGACCCTTGAAACAATAACCTCATTGCAAAATGCTATCATTACGGTTTTCTAATTACGAACATATGTGTCAGTCGCACAGTCACTCGTCTCAGTGTCAGGAACACAGGGCTAAAAGTTAATTACCCACGTAAAAATTACTCGGAACACATCGCTAATGATTGTATGCCCTCGCTTAAGTTGACGGTTTTGCACGGTTGCTTAGAAAAGTAAAGTTGTCGATGCTAAAGATTATGACTTTGACACGATAAAATATTAGCAGTTAATAGCGAAAGTTTGCTACACGACATTCACCTTGGATGGGCCAAATTAAAGCGCGTGACTGTACAAAATATAAAAGTACCGAAGGGTTTGTTTAACCCTCCGTTTGTTGTATAACTGACGCTATACTTATAATTTTAGGCCATGAACCGTTCCCTGCCGAACGTAATCCTGGGCGGGTACGGCGTGGTCAGCGGCGGCTCCGCCAAGCCCAGCGACGCCACGCACACCGAGCTCAACGTGGACTCCGTGGCAGACTTGATTCACCGCGCCTCCAACATCATCATCACTCCCGGTGTGTTATTTGGTAACTCAGTGGCCAGAGTGGTGCTTGGACCAGAGTGGGCGTATAATGGAATCATAAACTCATTCACTTGCGCTGCGAATCTATTTAGTTTGAATAAGACAGGTGCTACTTACGAAAGTACATAAACTACTGACACGGTACGATTTTTACTGAATAATTTGTTACACAAAAACAAAAAACTACAAACGTAATGACAATTTGAATCAAGATTACCTTTTGTTTTCTCGGTAGGTGTCTAATAATTGACCCCAATTATGTGAGTATTTTGTTACTACAGCACTTATTACTAGTCCAATTAGGTCAAGTCTGAATCTATTTTAAAATTTCAACATGTACTAACATCAATTTATTCGAATCTCAGGTTACGGGCTTTGCGTGGCCAAGGCCCAGTACCCCATTGCCGAACTAGTGGAGGTCCTCAAAGGTGTCGGCAAGAAAGTGCGTTTTGCGATCCATCCAGTAGCAGGTAAGTCATAATGCTAAACAGATCACGTATAAAGTCCGCGCCACGGAAGAAGTCCCGCCGCAAAAATCGGAACTAAAACTTTTTCTGAAACTATAAGTTATTACCGTACTAAAGCTCATTTCACGCCGTTCGAACATGCAATAATGTTAAAAGGGGCCGGCTCTTATTTTGTTCCGGGACTATCCTTAGTTCGCGAATTGATGTTGACAGCGACACCTTTCACGGGACTTCTATGATGGCGCGGTTCTCTATTAATATACAATAACTCGTAAATACTCTTACTTGCTAGGAGCTCTGTTCTTGTCGTCCGTATTTTATATGTTCATACATTTTTACAGGTCGCATGCCTGGGCAATTGAATGTGTTGTTGGCGGAAGCTGGAGTGCCCTACGATGATGTCCTCGAAATGGAGGAAATAAACGATGAGTTCCCCGAAACTGATCTTGTATTAGTTATTGGTGAGTTAGATGATGAATAAAGTGAAACTCGTTCTGTTTAAAGTCAATAATGTATCATTCAATTTAAATACTGTTTTCCAGGTGCTAACGATACTGTGAACAGCGCAGCGGAAGACGACCCTAACTCGCCGATCGCAGGAATGCCCGTCCTTAAAGTTTGGAAGGCAAATCAGGTATGGTGTTTTTGTGCTCAAACACTACGTTGTATCAGGACACGCATTAACGCTCCCTCGTTGCTGGATGCTGAGCGAGCCCCTGCCCAATAGTGGATACGTTGCAGCCCGTTATTCGCATCACACGATGGACCGAGAACAGCTCGATAGTACACTAATTGCCCTATGCCACAGGGCATATCTTCTGATTTTTTTGTGATAGGTGGCAGACGAGCGACGCATCACCTGATGGTCAGTGGAGTCTCAATTGCGCTGCCAACCCTTTAACCCCCCTTTCCCCCGGATTGGGCCACCGGTACCCTCACTCACGCAGCGAAACACAGCACAGTGCTGCTTCACGCCGGTTTTCTATGAGTCCGTGGTATCACTCTGATCGAGCCGGCCTATTCATACCGAAGCGTGGCTCTCCCACGGACATGGTGCCATAATCTTGGGGATCTATATACCCTTTGCCTGGGACAGCGTGTGACATTCTTCAAAGTTCGCTAATTTTTACCCGACTACGGCGAAGCAAAAAGGAGGGTTATGATTTTCACCTGTATGTATGGATGTTCAACTGTTCCCTCCTAACTACTAAACTAGTTATCATATTTGAACAAATGAGGTGTCGTTAGAAGCGTCTTGATTGTCTTCTAGTTATAGGCGTCATGACGTCACGTGACGTCATGACATCACGTCACGGCGATACGGTATAATAATTTCAGCTGAGACAAATTTCTTGTTTCGTACTTTTTAGAGCGTGTTTGTTTGGTAGTCGGGTTTTAGTTTTTAAACTTTTTTTTTAAATTAAATATTTAGAGTAAAGTACCTGCTAACAAATCATGGTCTAAGCGTACCCTTGGCTCTAACCGGGCTTTGGTCGCAACCGGGAAGTAGGTACATGCTAATATGAGGAATATTGCCGCAGTGAATAACAATCTAGAATTTCCATTTTTTTTCAGGTTGTTGTGATGAAAAGGTCCATGGGCGTTGGTTACGCCGCGGTGGACAACCCAGTGTTCTACAACCCCAACACCGCCATGTTGCTGGGCGACGCCAAGAAGACGTGCGACGCGCTTCTGGAGCGAGTCAAGCATCTAGCCGCTTAGGAATTCGATGGCATATAACAGGTGGCTTAATTTAAAGCCGTCCCGTAACGAGATGTACCTGTCGCGTCCAAACAAAGGGGACACACGGCGCGTGTGAAAGAGAGAGAAACTCCGATTAGGTCGTAACGTCTGCTTTAAATTAGGCCCTCTGTTTACAATATAGTTCCAGAAGCTGCAACGCAACAAATCGAAGAACATAAAATTCACCAAACTAACAGTTACTAGTAAAAAGACTAAAACAGATGATTACTTATCGCGCAAATTGGTTAGGAAAAAATGGCAAAACGCGCACAAACGTACCACAATAACATCTGCAATAAAGTTGTTAATTACATTGAGCATGATAAAGGCAAGCGCATGTTTATTTGATTGGTTAACAACTTTTAGGTAAGTATAGTTGTTTCGTCGCTCTTTATTTTGTGGTCATATATGCTATTGCGAGACTGAGTTGATAGCCATTAACGAATCAAATTGGCTAAATATGTCATTCATATGTATTGCAGGCATTACCTTTATGGTTCGACGTATTTAAACGTGTATATGATTTGGAATTATTCATATACAGGGTATATCGGTAAACATCTAGTCCCTTTAGCCACGCCTTCTACCAACCATTCTGAACAGGGTTGGTAGAAGACGTGGTTAAAAAAATGATGTAAATATTTACCGATATTATATATTGTTTTATCAATCAAACTGTTTTAGTTTTTATCACAGACTATGGCTTTTTATGTTGTTGTAAGTAGACATACGAAATCAAATTAAATTATTTTTTAAGTAATATTAAATTCGAAAACAAACTTTAAATGTGCCTTAGCCCACTTCTTGTAGTGTTGTAATTATTGAGACTAACAACAGCTAGTCTGTTTAGCGTTAAAAGAAAAAACTTATTTAAAATAATTTGAAAAGATGAATCTACTTATGGACGTTAGTACGTATGTATAATTACTTTACAATTAGTATTGTGGATAAATATTTTAGAAAATGCTAAGTTGGAAATGAGATTTTTATGCATTTTATATTTTTATCTTATTCGGCTTTAGGAATCTGGCTTCTAGACTAATGTTTTTGCTTGGCCCTTATACATTTTATATTATTGTCATTGTATTGCACCCCCTGTACATTCCATCTAATATTGAATTAACTGTTTAATGTAACTTATGCATTACTTTTTATTTCTAATTATTTACCTTTCTTGATCGAATGAGATTTTGGAATCTTAATGGTATTAAAGCAATATCATTCCATATTATTTATTAAATATGTTTTTATAATTAAGTAGTCAAGATCGCTAGACAGGTATAATAAGCATTGAATCAATAAGCGGTACAGGCTTAATACTTATTTGAATGAATTGATTTTAATTGTTTATTATTAAGTTTAATTTCATATGATTGGATATTTTTACATTTTTTTTTATCAAGTTTGTCTGGTTACTTACTTGAATTGTAATTTTGAATTAAATGTGTATTTACATGTATTTTTTTTTATTATTTACCAATATTTAATATTGAATAGTAACAGTACATTGTGTATTTCAAAACATTCTTATTTATTAGCCATATTCAAAGCTTGAATAGCTTGATGATATTGCCATCGTATCTGTGAAAGCTGGGATTTTAAACCATTCATTTTGTCAAGGAATTCCAAACCTCTTTCTTTTCTGTAACTTTTCGTGTTTGTAAGTTCTAGCTTATCAATAGCGATAAGAATTTCAAGGCGCAGTTTTTCACAAATGTCTTTGTAACTGTTTACTGCAGGTATGCAGGAAGACGTTTTAAAACGTTCCTCGCTCCTTAGATTCATGAACAATTCATCTAGCTGAAGTAAACATTTTTCGAAAGTCTGCATCATTTGCTTATGCCATCCCTGTAATTTCTCCTCCTCCGACGAAACTTTAAGACCTTTGTTCTGATTGCCTTCTACGAAAGGGACCACCAAGTTGTGGCTGGAGCTGACTTTAGTATTTACGTTGAACCCAGTGTGTTGCGTAAACAGAATCCTACTTTTTATTATAGGTACTTTTGAGACCTTTTGAGTTCTTCTTAGTTCCGCAATAGCTTTATTGTGTTTATTTTGCATTTTGCTCAACAACAATTTTTGTTAAGTAAAGTTGTACAAAAATTTTGACTGCACTCAGACAGTCATAGAGAAAAATAATATTACACATCCATAGACCAATAAGTGTTACACAAGAAGGTTATAGTATAACGCATAACCTTCTTGGTGTTACATAACTGGTACTTGGTACTACATAGTACAATTAGGTAAGGTAATATTACTCTGGTTAGTTTGTGTGTCTCATGTTGTATGTGTATTCTATGATCATGTTTGTGGAAAGCTTTGAAAAGGTGTAAAGTAACCAGGGTATTATGTACAGCCGGCCTCAGGTCAAGCTACCCAACCGTAGCGCAAAAATAGCATTTGTGTCTCATACATAAGGACGGTTCAAAGTACAATAAGGGTAACTAAGTGACGCCGTGTGTACAGTCACGAGCTTTAATTTGGGACCGATTTCGTTAAATGTCGTTAGAACATTCATAATGCAATAAGGTCGAAAATTTAGTGCAATATTGTTCAATGTCAAGTTAAGACAAAATGGCTTATCTAATCGACCCTAACGATAGCCTCTTTGCAAAAAGCTATAATTACTGTTTTATAATTACGAACATATGTTGTGTCACTCGTGTTTGTGTCAGTCAGTCAAGATAGAACACACGGCCCAAAAGTTATTACCCACGTAACAATTATGGTAACAATGATCGTATGTCCTCGCTCGAGTTGACGTTTTTGCACGGTTGCCCCTAGAAAAGTTAAAGTGGTCGATGGTAAATATTCTGACTTGACGCGTTAAAGTATTAGCTCTTAATAGCGAAAGTTTGCTACACGACATTCAACCTTGGGTGGGTCCCAAATTAAAGCTCGTGACTGTACTAAGGTACAGTCACAAGATTTAGGGTAAGCCCTATGGTGTAAAGTATTAAACGCCTTAGACAATTCAACACATTAAATATAGGTACATACCTTATTTATATTTGTAACTCCGCTGTTGGCTCTGATACCCATAACACAGGTGCTTGAGCTACCTATCTCGGAGTCAGAACAATGTAAGTATGTGATGTTATGAAATATTTATTTTATTTGGATTACCTACATCAATTGTACTGTACATAGTATTATAATAATACTATGTACAAATTATTTCGCTCAAAGTCGGCCGCTACCACTAACGAAGAAGAAGATACCACGTATACTGCTGCACGTCAATGTACCCTCGCGGAATTCCTTTACCCCATCGAGTTAAAGGATTGGATGAACCATGGCAGACAATTTTCTCCTACTTTTCGGTCAGTTACCTATACTTTGCGTATAAAACGGTATTTTCTATTAACTTTGTATGGTAAGTCGACGTACTCCGGCCGCCCATACCAAACTTAATGTTCAGACTGGTCCAGGCGGTGTCTCATAAATTTCAGGTTAAATAGCCACTCTCTGAAAGTGTTTTTGCAATACATAGAAAACACCCAGTACCAATACAAACAGACACGTTCATGCGCACAAATGTTTACGGTGCGGGGATCGAACCCGTGACTCTTGGACCTTGGGCAGCGTTCACTACCACTCATCATTATACTCTATCACAGATATTATAATACTAGTCATAAGTGAACAGGTTACCATAGGCGGCATTTGAGAACTATTCAAAGTGGGCGGCGCGGTGGTGAGCACATATAAATACCATCAGTTAAACCGTCTGCTCGTTCGCTTCGCTATTCCATTTCAACCATAGAGTACGGTAATTAGCTTGCTACTAAATATTTATCCCCGTGTGTGGTCCCCGGCAGAGTAGAATAGGCCACCCTCACTCTTACCGAGGTGTCGTAAAAGGCGATTAAGGTAAAGCTGCTGGCATGATCATCAGCACCCAGAAAAGGAAAACTCTGCATTTATATCAAAACCCTCGCCAACCCGTCTGCCAAGCGTGGTGAGTATGGCAATTACCCCTCATGTGATTGAGGGAGGCCCGTGCCCCAGCAGTGGGGACTTAAATGGGCTGATGATGATGATGAAATATTTATCTGTGACGGTTATAATAACACAGTACAACCCGTGCGGATAAAGAATGGGATCAGAAATGGCGGCGCATCTATTCACTTCTCGTTCGCACTCAGTGGGTGCGAGTATAGACTCGCAAATCGTGTGCGATGCGAGAATGAATAGATGCGCCGCCATTTCTGATCCCATTCTTTATCCGCACAGGTTGTACTAGTAGTACTGTGGTGTTGCTCGCTACGGTATTGAGATGTAGGTACTATCGATACTATATTTAGGTCTTATACTATGAGGCCTAAGTATTGTTTGTATTTTACCAGACTTCCCCGGGTTCCGAAGAGAAGGCTTACCCGAATATGGGACATGAAGTAGTCATTATTATTATTTGATAGAAATGGGGTGAGCCCTGCGTCTGATAGCCACTGCGACCAGTAGCTGATCTATTGTGGCAGCCCCGTAACCTATTACAGCACCTCATGTAGCTCCAGTTCCAGGATAAACCCGAGAATGGAGCTGATGGGGGAGCTCTTGATCTCGTCAGCTGAGATCATGTGTGCTCCCAGGTGCCGGCTTCTGCAGCGGTGCAGTGCTATGCACTCGCCGAGGACGTGGATAATCGTTTCCTCGTCTTCGCGACAGAACCTGCAGATTTTGGTATCTGTAAGGCCCATGTTGTGCAGGTGCTTGTTTAATTTGCAGTGCCCTGTGAGGGTCCGAGTGAGTGCCCTAACATGTCCTCTACTCAGTTTTGTTATTTCTACAGCTCGTCTCTGATCGAACGCCTGTATCAACGCCTTAGACTGTTCTAGTCGAGGTAGTCTTTTCCAGAATTCAGTGCTTTGTTTTTGCTCCCACTCTTTTAACTCGAACCTGACCATGCAGGCTGGAACGTCACATATTAGTTCCGGTCCGAGTAGTGGGCTCTCTGCCCCGGCCTTTGCTAGCACGTCAGCGACTTCGTTGCCTCTGATATTACAGTGTCCCGGTACCCAAATCAGATTTACGATGTTGGCATTGCCAAGCTGGTTTAGGAGCAGGACACACTCGCTAGTGAGTTTGGAGTCAAGTTCACAGGATGTTAACGCCTTGAGGGCAGCTTGACTATCTGAGAAGGTGAATATCTTCTTATTCTGGAGATTCATTTGTAGACTCTCTTGGACACAGCCAATTATTGCGAAGACTTCCGCTTGGTACACTGTGGTGTAGCGAGCCAGGTTGGCGAATTTGCGTATTCCGCAGCGATCATTACAAAATCCCGCCCCGGATATGCCCTGCTTCCTGGAGCCATCCGTATACCAAACGATGTCATTTTGCTTAACATTTCCGGGAGTTCCAGCCTCCCAGTCTTGTCTACTTGGTAACAAGACTGTAAACCGCTTATCGAAGCGGTGTTCACGGACCATGGAGTCAGAGGGCATATCCATGACCGGAATTTTCATTAGTTCGTTGTAGAGGTTTCTCATGACCCTAGATTGCCATCTCGTCCTCCCTCTGATTTTTGCTCTCGTGATAGCCATCCTCGCTTCCATCTGCACGTGAATGTGCAGAGGTGGAATGTTCAGGACGGCATCCAGTGCTGCAGAGGGAGAGGACGAAAGCGCGCCAGTGGCTATAAGGCAGGCTGTTCTTTGAACTTTGCTGAGGTTCTCTACGCAGTTAAGTTGGTGCATCTTCTTATACCACACACAGCAGCCATAAGTGACGATCGGCCTCACTATGGTTTTATAAATCCAGAGTGCGGCCATGGGCCGTAGCCCCCATTTTAGCCCCACCAACCTACTGCTTGCCCCCATCGCAATTTTTGCCTTTCTAGTGATGTAATCGAGATGCTTGTTCCATGTTAGTTTTTGGTCTAAAAAGACTCCGAGATATTTGACCTCGTTGGACAAGCATAGCTTCGTACCAAGAAGTGTTGGGGCGTGGAGCGCTTCTAGTTTCCTTCTTTTGGTAAACGGGATTAAGACCGTCTTACGTGCATTGACTGTTAGCACGTGTCTCGTGCACCAGTTTTCTACTATTCGTAAGGCCCTTTGCATAAGATTGGAAATGGTGCTAGGGCATTTTCCTATGAGCATTATTACTATGTCATCTGCGTAACCCTGAGTTAGAAATCTGGCTTCATTGAGCTCGCAGATGAGACTGTCAACAACCAATGACCATTGAAGGGGTGATAGGACTCCGCCCTGTGGACATCCTCTGGTCACTCTATAATGAAGGGTTTTATTCATCAACGTTGTTGTTGCAGTCCGATTTTGTAGCATGGATCCCATCCATCTGGTGGTGGTGTCGTCGATTCCACGATTCACCATGCTACGTGTTATAACATCGAAGTTGGTGTTGTCAAACGCCCCTTCGATATCGAGAAAGGCACAGAGTGCGATTTCTTTGTCTTCTATGGCTTTCTCAATTCTGTCCACCAGGTCAATAAGTGCCGTTTCCGTGGACTTGCCTGTTTGGTAGGCATGTTGTCTTGCACTCAGGGGTTTTTCAACGAGGTATGTTGCCCTGATGTGACTGTTCAACACCTTTTCCATCGTTTTTAATAGGAATGAGGTGAGACTTATCGGTCTGTAGGACTTGGGCTGCGATTTGTCTTTGTCCCCTCCCTTGGGAATGTAAGTGACCCTCGCCCGAGTCCACGCTGATGGCAGATAACTCCAAGCAAAGCTTGCACGGTATAGTTTTATCAGCGTAGAGATGATGATATCTTCGCCCCGCTGCAACAAAGCCGGGAAGATACCATCGACCCCACCAGATTTATAAGGCTTGAAACTCCTAATGGCCCAACTTATCTGTTGGGGACGAAAAATAACGGAAGCTCTCCTCCAGTCTTCATTCCTCGGTCTCCTGTCCGAAGACTTACTGACCTGGAGTTCTCTTTCGTTATTAATGTACACGGATTCCGGAAAGTGCGTTTGAGCAAGCAGTCTCAGTGTTTCCTCCGGAGATTCTGTGAAAGATCCATCCGCTTTCCTTAGCAGGCCTAGATGGGATTCAGGTATCTTGGATAGTATTTTGTGGATCCTGGCAGCTTGGGCAGTGTCTTTGATTGACCCGCAGAATTTTTGCCAGGATCTTCTTTTTGCTTTCCTGAGCTCCCTATTGAAACGTGTTAACGCCTTCCTGTAAGCATCCCAGTTCTTGTCTTTTTTTTCTTGTTAAATAAGGCACGGGCCTTTTGCCTCAGATGCTCCAGGTTTTTGTTCCACCAAGGCGCGTTCCTGTTGCTCTTAGTGGTCTTAAGAGGACATTTTTCTAGATACGCATTCATTAGGCTCTTGCCTAAGTCCTCTGCTGCGGCTTCCACTTGGTCCACAGTTTTGATGTATTTAAAATCTCCAAGGTATAACCTAAGGGAGTTCCTAAAGCCCTCCCAGTCTGTTCCCTTGGGGTCACGGTAGGTGTTCGGTTCCTTTGTTCCCGAGCATAGTATGTCGTACCTAATGTGGGTGTGGTCGAACATGGATGGCTCATCTGAGACGTGCCAATTGGTCACTCGGTGTGCGAGATTACCTGAACACCAAGTTATGTCTAGTACTTCCTGCCTAGAACGTGTGGTAAAGGTTGGTTTGCTACCCACGTTAAGAACAAATTGATTATTAGTGAGCAAGTAGTCAAACAGTAAGTCACCACTGGCGTTCGTGTTGGAGCTGCCCCATGATGTGTGGTGGGAGTTGCAGTCGGTACCCACCAGCAGCTGGGTTTCTCTCTCCAGACAGTATTCCACTACCGGCGTCACCTTGTTCACCGGATCCTGGTCCTCACCGGGTAGGTACATGGAGCTGACTATGAATGTCTCCCCACCTATCCCCCCGGGTAGGTCTATATACGCTGCAACAGCATCATCTGTACACAGAGAAGGGATCGGGAGGTAATTTATGCCTCTCTTGAAGAGCATGCATGCTCTTGGCCTCACTCCGCAGGTGTTACTTAATATCTTACCTGCCGAGTTCAGCCCCATTACTGTGGTTTTATTCACCCACGGTTCTTGGATCAAGGCGATGTAGAGGTCCCCAGAGAGGAATCTTTGGCAAAGGGCAGCTGAGGCTGCCTTTGAGTGCTGGAGGTTTACTTGTATCACCTTAATCATTATGTTGTTGGGTTTGGGGATTGGGAAGGGAAGGGTTGGGAGAAAGTTTCCTAATTCGGAGGGAGGGAGGGTGTCTGTTCCTTACGGGGAAGGGGGGGGGGGATTAAATTGATTTTGTTGAGCAGGTTGCTTGCGACTGGAGGTGTGGTGCTGCTGGAGTCGGCTCCAGTTGCTCCTCCTGAGGGTTCCGTACCCGAGACCAAGTTGGAGGTACTTGGACGCGCCTCGACGCTTGACCCCTCCTTCTTGTCCCCGGATACCTTGCCCCCTTTGACCCTTATATGTATAAGGCCAAAGTCAAGGTAGAGGCGCCCCTCGCGCTGAAGAATAGTCTCCAAGGCCGCCTCGTCGAAGGAAAAGGTCACTGTTTGACCTTTTGCTTCGGGCTTCCGGTTGACTACCCTCCAACTCGAGAGGTCTTATTTTGTTTCGCCAACCTCCGCAGGATGGTATCTGCGTCGTGCTTGGCTTCCTGTATCCAGGCCGTGCCATACCTGGGCTTGGGCATATCCTCTTCGTTTACAACGGAGAGATTAGCTCCATCCCAGGGTTTAATGTTGGGCAGTTTGCGGATGAGCCACTCCTTTGAGTCCTCATCTGCGCACGCCAAAAGGATGCCACCCGAGCGCGGTTTGCATCCAATAAAGCTGGGGCCGTCACCGTCATCTGAGGTGTCAATACACTTCAAGATAGCACCTTGAAGCATTTCGACCCTCTCCTGGTCCATTTTTCCCAGGGCGTCTTTGATGCCACACGTGACGGACCCAGCAACCTCCCTAAAGGTAGGCTTCGAGGTGGAAGGCTCGCCAAGCTTCGGTGCCTTGGTAGGATTGCCTTGATTTGAGGTTGACGAGGTATTGAGAGGGCGCTTAGTCGCCCGCTCCCTCGTTTCCCCCTCCTCTTGGGTCCTCTGCTTAGCCTTCTCACTCATGCGCAGTTCTAGCGCCTGCTCGAAGGTCATACCCTTGCTACGAGCCGATAGATTTGTTTCCTATCAGCTCCAGAGAGCTTAACCCTGGGTTTACTCTCTGGCCCCTTGGTCGACGAGTCCCTTTGGTCAACGCACCTAGAGGGGTCGATTCTGCGTTAGAAGTACCTGGTCCATCAGTCCCAGGTGCTTCGACAGTGATAGTATGCTCCTCAGTATCGCTACCAAAGAGCATAGCCTCAGATGTACCTGGTACCTCTTCGGTAGAATTTAAATGGTCGTCTATAATGTCAAGAATATCCATATACCTAGTTCCCACGAGAAGCTAGAGAAGTAAAGGTCCACCCCTGCAGAGCCCCGCTTGCAGGGGTAAGGCTAAATAGACCTCGATTTCGCCTGGTTTCGAGGCCCCTCCGTTCTCGACCGAACATCCCTTCGGCCATGCATCTATCGGCACGGGTCGGATGACACCTTAGATTGGAGTTTTTAGAGTCGAGGTTAACTCCTCCAGGACATGAGGGGATGGATAAGGTGAGTTAAGGTGGTTTGAGGATGAGGCGGGGAGCATGGGTTTGAGGTTGTCAGGAATGCTCCTAGCCTGGGATTGAGTTTTGGAGCAGCCATCTATTGTCCGGGGTCAACGTGACACCCTCTCCCGTCCTCAAACAAAGAGGTGGGTATGGGGGAGGGCGAGCTATCCGCAACCTGCTCACCCGCTCGGTCGCATCAGATGACAACTGCGCATGTCGCATACACTGTCAATGGTCACTGGTCCCATAGAAAGTGCATGCACAAACCGAGATGAAGTAGTCATGCTCACTCAAATGTCTCTGAGGTGGTGGCGGGTTATGGCCTCCCCTTTAATATGGTTGAGTGTAATGATGGCTGACACATACGTCGTACTTGTGAACAGGTGCCACCTTTAGGGACTGGTCTGCTTCGGTTAACCTCATAATATTTATTTTATTATTTCCTTTGATTTATTTTGTGTTACAATTAAACTATATGGCATGGTAAGATGATGACACAACATTGTAAAAGTTTGGCGATAAAAAAAGTAACTAGCAATCTAGCAATATTCTTTCCGGATCTTCTCGACCAGAAACAACTTTCCGAGCCGGTGGTAGTTATTAGTATATTTTATGTATCAACATAGAGATACATATATGTATTAACATGTAAATTACACATAAGTGCTTAAAATAGTTTTAAATTACCCAAATATATGACGATTTGTAAGTGCTGTGTGTACAAGCCTATGCAAGTAAATATTTATTTGAATTTGAAAGGAAAGTACCATAAATCCATAAAAATAATGTTATGAAACATCACTTTATTTTTAAAAAGAAAAAAAACTGCATTCAAAGCAGGGGAATCAAACCGGAATTTAAAAAAATACAAATTTATGCTGTTAATCGATACGGTAATGATATGATTTCTCTAACTTGGCTCTTACACTCGTCTATACATGTCATATTTTTCATATTCATATTTTCATTTCATTCATATATCGCGAGAATATACTTACCGAATTTTTAGCATACTTTGGGTGTTGTGGATATCTTATAAGAAAGACGAGTTTGATAAAACCTAATTTTTCTTCCATAAATATAGTTTTTAGTACTGAATGTATCAATTTACTATGTATGTATACATAAATAAATATTTGGTACTAAGAATATCTGTCTTCGAGAGACTAGTGTAAGACCTATGGTTACTTTGATAATGTTTATTGTTTCATATATGTATATATTCAGTCGCTTTTTTATTCTATCATTCGGTAGAATAAAAATGCCCATAGGCCGGAACCGCACCAAGTGAAATGAAGACCATGCTGCTGTTGTTCCCTATTGACAGTATCACAAGGGAAAGTATCGATATACAATAAATAGTCGATAATCCATTGCAGTACTACTCCTGTCAGACTCAATATTTATTTTACCGTTCTTTTATCTGTCAAGTGTCACTTGGTGTCACTGTCAAATATATTTTCTCCTGCTGATCGCGGCAGATTGTAATTAAATGGATTTTGCTAAATTAATTAATTTTAAATCGAAATTGAACTTATGGAATACAAGAGTTTTGTCTACGTAGTATACTTACATAAATGTTCAGTTCCTAAGAAGATTCAAATTTTATAAAACCAGAAAATACCAAATTGTATGGAGTTACTTCATTGCACCACGCTTTGAATTTGTTATTACCGTGTGAGCGGTACTTTCGGTTAGTCGTGTTTTGTGATGTGTTCGTGATCACTGATTAGCGTTTTAGCATTTTTCGTTCACCCACACTTGCCTGTGTCTAGCAAGCATGGTACGTGACCTTCTATATTTTTTGTGAATCGCCATGCCTTGTTACTTCCTCTTTACATGAATCAGAAATAAATGATACATTTATAAACATTTTGTAGCGCTCTATAAATAAAAATGACTCAAGTTTCTTTTGAAATCCTAGATTGTTACCCTAAGATTAGCTTGTGTTTAGAATATGATAAGGAATGCATACAAAAATACTTATATTCAAGTTTATCACTATGATTTCTTAATTTATTTTATTACACTTCTATTTTTGTATTAGTGCAGTAGATTACACTAACAGATAGTGTTTGAATTATTTGACTGTGTTTGTGAATAAAAGTGAATTCTACAATATTTTATTAATAATCTTGTTAAAATTTTACTTCTGAAGGCCAGTACCAAGAATATGAATTCTCCAAGTAAACTGGCTCTGCCACCAAGCAGTGATGATGGTGTCAATGTGGTATCTATGATATACAAATTCTTTAAAAAGGTAAGATTGTTTTTTAATACATTTATTATAACTTAGAACTAATTCATTTAGTAGGATTAATGGATTCATCCATTTATTGAAAATTGTATCTATCATTTTACTTAATATATTAAGTACAATATTATTTATGCTTCCTTTGAAAAACATTTAAGTTATATGTTAGGTGAACTTGAAGATTGATTGTATTTTATTTTAAGATAATATACAGCTTTTAAAAATGAGTACACAAGATCAGTGTCATCATACTCTAGGCATACAATCAATAACAAATTTGCTTTTTACTAAAAATCCCCTAAAGTAATAGCTAAAAATAGCAATTTTTTTATGATGTTTTTGGTTAGGTAAATGAAAATAAGCTACACAGTTCCTTATGCTGACAGCATGGGCTGACTCATGACCTTGCTGCTATCAATGCTCTCTGACTCATAAAACGGATATTTGACCTTCTGTTTGATCACTAATTGTGCCCCACAGATTGTTTATAAACACCTTGTTTCATTCATTGTATAAGTACCATCTTCAAATGTTTCTAATATTCAAATTACAAAGTGCTGTTAACCTTTGTTAGTGGAACACTTTTGATAGGTGTTTACCTAGCAAAGCCAAAAAGGAAGGTTATGATGTTAGCAGTCTATGTATGTATGGAAGTATGTTTGTATGTTCTGAGATTCTGCCTAAACTACCCAGCCGATTTTGAAGAATGAGGTATCATTCTACTACTTGTTGAGTGCTAAAGTAAAGATGTTTCTGAATGAAGAGATTTTCATTCAAAAACATCTTTAGTTATAAATTTGACAGATTGTAGTAACCTGATGTGTGACTGTCTGTACCATTATCATTGATGCATTATTTGTGGGACACCCTGTATGTTTGAAATCAAACTGATTTAATTTCCTTATTATCAATGTTATCTTGCTAATTACTTTCAAAACTGTTATCAGTTCAATTGATTGAGTTTACTAATAGCCATTAGACTTGTACCTGTTACACCCAGTAAACATAAAGTGTATATTAAGTGAAATGTTTGATAGTGGCTACGATGACATCATACTTGCTGGAAGTATTCCCACCGGTTACATGTGTAGGTACTAATAGGTTGGTGCTTTTCGAGGTCTTATTGGCCAGTGTAAAATTAAACAATGTGACTGGTTGGCATGCCTTCCTTGAATGCTCACTTCATGCTAATAACATTAAAATATACTTACTACTGCTGTTAATGTGACAACAAACTTAGACCTATAAAAATAAAGCATGCCATGTTTCTTAAAAATAAAACCAAATGTATACTAAAAATATGAATAAAATAATTTTTAACTTTCTCGATGTACTCGTACATAGGTACTACTTGTTTGGTCTCTTGTACATTACTTTTTATCTTCAATGCGCACAGGTGGCTGTGGTTGGCGCCGTCTACTTGGTGGGCTACATGCAATGGAGTGTGGCTTGGCTCATAGGGCCAGTGGTTCTGTCCTTGATGAGGGACCAGTGGCGGAGGGAGAGCGAGTACCGGCGCAACCTCGCCAAGGCTGCGGCCCTCTCTTCGGAGAAAGAGGTGGTGCTGGCGCGACTAGATGACCTTCCGTCCTGGGTGAGTTAAACCTTTGTTTTTAGAACATTTAATGTGCATTTAATCTTAATTCATGCCAGGCTTGAAAGCCCGTGTGTAATTATATCTTGAAAGCAGCAATATTAAAAAACTATTGATGCATTTCAATATGCACAGCAGCTGTATTCGATTATTTATAAGTATTATGTACTAGCTTTTTCCCGATGCTTAGCTCGCGTTGAATTTGGGGTTCCGCATTCCAAAAAAAATGAAGATTTATTTTCTGTTAGTTACAAATAGTCAGCATACAAACATCCCCCCCCCACAAAAGCAGCTTATGTAACTAAAGTAAGACTTAGTAACAAAAACAGGAAAATAGTTTGTCTGGCTAAAGCAAGACTAATTATTGGAGAAACAAGCATCGAAAATATTTTTAAATCATATATTAGCGTGTATACGTTTCAGTCATCATAAACACGCCTGTATCAACATCCCGTGCTCATACAATCTTGTGAATTTGTTTATTTAATGTCATATGCAACAGAGAACCTATCCATACATATATTATTATATTATTTCACCACAGGTCTTCTTTCCGGATGTGGAACGCGCGGAATGGTTAAACAGGGTGAGTCATAATATGATTATGGTTGCTATTCAACGAAATTGTCCATCATTTAAAAATTGTATGTTATCAAAACACCAACTAAACTTATCAATGCACACGTTTCAGACACTATCCGAAACGTGCAGGTTTCCATACGA
The DNA here is from genome assembly GCA_019059595.1 of Marasmia exigua. Taxonomy (NCBI): domain Eukaryota; kingdom Metazoa; phylum Arthropoda; class Insecta; order Lepidoptera; family Crambidae; genus Marasmia; species Marasmia exigua. Next base: position 2,271,536 of record CM032464.1, on the reverse strand, counting down.
TGTTTTCCCTCACCGCCGAGCAAATGATAGAAACACGCACATAGATTTGAAAAATCCAGAGTTGCATGCTCAGATTCGAACCACACAAACACCTTGTATATGTTTGTATGTACTTGTTATCTTGCAGATACTTCTTCAAGTGTGGCCAAACGTGAACCACTACGCGCGCAACCTCTTGAAGGATTCCATTGAGCCGGCCGTGGCCGAAAGCTTAGCTAATTTTAAACTCAATGGTTTTAAATTTGAACGCATGATATTGGGTACCATCGTAAGTATTTACTTATATTTTGAATCTCGCCTGAGGGCCGATTTTTTGATCCGTAGATCTCGCCTAAGGGCCGATTTTTTGATCCGTAGTTAAACTGAACTAGTGGTTAAAAAAGTAACCAATGGTCAAATATCACCAAACTGTGTTTTTTGAACATTGTTAGCTTAACCAACAGGAACCATATTACAAGGAATTACGCCACTTTGACGCTGTCTCTTTGACTATTGGTTAGACGGTTAACTATAGTTAATTTAATCTAAAAATCGGCCCTTAGAGTCGTTAAATTAACTATAGTTATCTGTTTAACCAATAGTCAATGTTACGGCATATTCCCTGTATACTATAACTATTGGATATTTTTTATTTGCATTTTAACAACAATTATAATTTATTTATGGTAACTTTTGCTCATAAAACACATTTTGGCGATACTTTTTTAAACAATTAGTTAAGTTTAGGATAATAAAATCGGCCTTAAACAGAGCTATCAGTAAATTATAACTACCGCCTTATTATATGTATAGAAAATTCTAGAAGATTGTTTACCGTTTCTGAAGCTTAAAGTAGTCTACTTTCTTTTTTTTATAAAAAGTATGAAGTACAGCCATTGAACAATGTTACTAGTGTAGTGGAGAATGCCTATTAGTTAATTATACTTTTATACAATGTTGGTGGTTGAACACGATGACATTAAAGTACATAATGATCGATAAATTCGTACGTTAATGTTGAAAATTGCGATGTTCACAGGCACCGCGCGTCGGCGGCGTTAAAGTATACGATAAAAACCTCTCGAGGGACGAGATAATAATGGACGTCGACTTGTTGTAAGTTTCCGTTGGTTTTCTATTATCACTTATTCAAAAATAAATCTACATATTTTGTTCAAGTGACTCCGCCACGATACTAGCGTGCTAGTTTCGTCGCGGTGTCGCCCTAATGACTAATGTGTTAAATTGTCTAAGGACTCATGTAACAAAAAGCTAAATGTGACGTGTGATTTCAGTTACGCTGGTGATTGCGACATTTCTTTTGTTCTGCAAGGAATTCGTGGAGGAATTAAAGATCTTCAGGTCAGTGCTTTCTAAAACTGACTGGATATTCCGACACTGACCTATAGTAATTATACTTTGATCTTGGGCGATCCACGCTTTGGCATGAATGGGTCGGCTCAACCGGAGTGATACAACAGCGCAAAACCGACGTGAAGCGGCATCCGTGCTGTGTTTCGCCCAGTGAGTGAGGAGAGTACTGGTGACCCAATCGGGGGGAAAGGGGGCTTATAAATTGCGACTCCATTGATGTTGCAGGTGTCCATGGACAGCGCCAATCGCTTACCAACAGATGATCCGTCTGCTCGTCTGCCACTTATCACATAAAAAGTCTAATAACATTTTTTTGTTTCAAATTTTGTGGGTAACTCCGGAGCGGCTTTACCAATCCATTTAAATACTTACTCCATTTTAAAGTCAACTTATCGCGCTATAAAAGTCTATCAATTTAGATTGTAATAGTCTGTACTTATCTTCCAAGGTTATCATAATAACTCTTCAAGTGTGAATTCTTCATTTTCTCACGTATATCTACGTCATAATAATGATGAGGTATGATGAGATAACAACTTATGATGACTAAATTGTAAAACTGTTGACCTAAACTAGATCCACGGCATGGTCCGCGTGGTGATGAAGCCGCTGATCACGAAGATCCCGCTGGTGGGCGGGCTACAGGTGTTCTTCCTCAACAACCCCTCCATAGACTTCAATCTGGTCGGTGCCGCGGACGTGCTAGACATGCCTGGCTTCAGGTATTTCATGATTCATCATTATTATTATAGCTTTCAAATTATTTATCTAATCCTATTATGAGCTGTTACAATACCAGATACGGTGCTTTTCGGGCTGCCAGATATTAAGGAGTGGCTTATTCCATCAATTTCCTACCATTTTTAAAAGAGCGCTTTTTACTTTATTCGTACTTATATCAGAATTAACCATGTACTTAGGTCTGACAATTGAACTTGGCACCGTTTAAAAATCACTTCTTTTGTCGAAGAAGTTATTATTATAATTTTTGAACTGTGCTTATTAAGGACATATTTGGATACAAGGCTTATTTGGATTGTTAAGGACGGCCGGATTTAGTCCAAGTAAAAAAGATATTTTCATTCACACCCATTTTGATGTACTTGTTACAAAAAAAAGTCAAAAACATCAAAATCTAACCATATAAAAACAAATATATCAAGGAAGGTTGTGACCGTTGAAAAAGGGACTGATTTTTCATCTACAATAACGCACTCAAGAATTAGAGCTTCAAGAATCAGCTTGAGGCAGAAACTGCGATCGACGAATGCGTGAATTGCGCAGTATCTCAATGGACAACATTTCAAAATTGCTAAGCTCTGAAACAAAAAATACCAATTCTTTGTTTACTTTTCCGCTGCTTGAATATATATTTATTCATTTTTTATATTGCTTATTTACTGAGAAAAAAATTAAAAACTAAAAAACGTAAGATGACGTCATCGGACGGCAGAATGTAAAATATTTCTTTGCTTAGCACATTATAGTTTTAAATTTACGAAATGGCAAACCCATGACATGTAACTGTCAAAAAAAAAGACAACTTGTCAACGTTGAATGTATGAATGACGTTGACAATGTTGACACTAGTATTATTTACCTTTGACAGTAGTACCTTTTTTTTATTAAAACAATGATAAGCAAAGGAATATCGCTGTATTCAGCCGTCCGATGACGTCATTTGGCGCTTACGTCTATTTAGAATATAAAGAATTTCAATAATTATTTTATGCATGAAAATGGCCAAATTTTGAAAAAAGAAAAAATATGGGTCTGTTCATTTTATGTCTATTTTCATATAAAAAAACAATATGGACATGTTAAAAATATGAAATGTTGTCCATTATCAGTATCGCAAACTTATGAAAGGGACAGGCCCACAGGGCATCCCCATAACGCATTTTTGTAGTTGCATACTGTCTAAGCCGCGGGAACAGGGGTAGATAGTAGAATTACGATACGTGAGAATATAATAGATAATTATATTTTTAGTGACATATTGCGTCGCTGCATCGTGGAACAGGTGGCCAGGATGATGGTGCTGCCGAACAAGCTGCCCATCAAGCTCAGCGATGAGATACCCACCGTGGACCTACGCATGCCCGAGCCCGAGGTGAGACCCACTCACTTTGCTACTGGAATATGTGATTTAAACCAAATCACAGACCCAGATATCAAATAATATAACCATATTGAGGCAACATCATATCATAGTCCTGGTCCCAAACTAAGTTTTTGCCTTGTACTACGGAAACCAGGAATATTTAAGGAACCACAAATGCCCAAACTCAACACAAATATCGGTTTCATCAATAAACATTTGTGTTGGTGCTGGGACTTTCGTCTCAACCGGTGCTAAAGGGGTCGTCAGTCGATAAATTGGCCGCGAAATGCATACATACTGGTACGGGGCCGGGAGTCTCGAAATGTTTTGTTTGTTTACATATTTATTAAAGCATGTTAGTCACCTTACTTCCGTTTCCGTTAAATCAAAATAACGCTTTAACAATAAACTAAGTTAATTTTAAATCAACAGAGTAATAATTAGTGTTAACTACATTAACTATTTGATTGACGATGCCTAGCTATACCTGTAGGTAGGTAAGCCCATAGTCCGCTCGTGACCACGGCTGCTATAACGTAGCCGAAACGTCAAGCCAAATATGTGAGTACACAATGTTGTTTCACATAATAAATATCGTGTTAATCCCCGTATTGATACATTATAGGTAAGCCCATCGTCGAGTTAAACTCCTTATCTTTAATGCAAGTCGAGTCTTTTATATTGAAAATTTAAGAAATGGTAGAAAATAATTTTATTTCTTTTTAGGGAGTCCTACGCATCCACCTCGTCCAAGCCCAAAATCTTATGAAGAAGGATGTCTCTATGTTAGGTGAGTAAGAATCGCCGATGGTTAAAATAATTGCTATTAAATGCATCCCATTCAACATGCTAAAAAAATCCTAAAGGGCAATTCGAGCTGGCGTTACTGCCTATAACTATTACATATTATAGTTTTTGTAAATTAAGAGTGCACAGTTGGTTGGGTCTGATTTGTGATAAAATGTAAATGTTATCTACAGGTAAGGGTAAGTCGGATCCGTACGCGATCATTACCGTGGGCGCGCAGCAGTGGAAGACCAAGCACATCGACAACAACGTCAACCCTCGCTGGGAGTACTGGTGCGAGGTGAGAACATAAATATCTCTATACTCTTCTCTTTTCTCCTATTTTATGTCTTTTTCTCTAAACACCTTAACGTATATTAATCACTTTTTTACTTTTATAACTTATGTACTTTATAATTTTGAATACTGGCTGGAACTTAGTAAGCACCATTTATTGTCTTTTATTTAATCATTTCTATGGGCATTTTTATTATTAACTGGTTTAGATGGTGAGTAATAACGACATTTATTTATTTTAGAACTTTATGCTCGAAATTTCGGCTCATTTCTGATTCTAGATTATAAAGTTTTTGGATTTGATTGCATCGTATACCCATCATTCATTGTATGGAATCAAAGATCTCACTGTGACGAGAAATCGATCAAAATTATGTTTTATGATTGTTAATGGAACAGCAAGCTGAAGGTTCATAAATAACAATGGTTTGGTGCGAGTGGCCTAATGTTTTTATTTACACTACCATATTTAACTGACATTCTTAATTTTTACTGCTTTTCTGCGTCTGAACATTGAATAGGGACTATTGATTGGTTTAATTAACTCTGAAACCACCTTTAGTTTGCTTTTCAATTCAATTATGCCATTTACATGGTCACATCAGGAATGAGCATGAGCAAAAATGTATCAGGTTTCATAGATAATCGATAATTCAAGATTTAATTCCATTACATACAATAATTAATTATATTGAACATTATTTCTGCTAACCATGGTTGAGGGATGGATTGGTGACCACTTCTTTCCATTTTCTTAAAATATTTCTCATTATTTTATAAAATATGTCTGATGTATGAAACTTGATTTTATCTATGAATATCTGCGCTTTAAACTCGTTCACCTCCACGATTTTTGGAGAAATTGGAAACAAATATGTCATCGAAATGTTATGTTTGTAATTAACTTTTTCTGATTTTTGGCTTCATAATAACGTGTCCGTGTTTATTTGGCCAATTTCTGCAAATGTTTTATCAATTAAGAAGTAGTCGTCAATAAGATTTTATTTTCCCAAATGTATGTTGTGCGTGGGCCTATCCGCGTCCGGAGTACAGGCGCGCGTAATGCAATCCATGGGGCAGGCGTTGGAACTCGAGGTGCTCGACAAGGATGAGGGCAGCACGGACGACAAGCTGGGCAGGTGAGTGCGGGGGCGCAGCTCAGGACGCTTCGCACATGCCATGCCATCCTACAGCCGACTCAATCACGCCCGTATTCGATACAAGTTTTGCAATGTATGGTGTATAATGGTGGTGGGAATGTGAACGGGTAGTGATTAACATTATGGCACTAAATGTCACTGAAATTTTATCATATTGTAGTTTTAAATTTTACCCGGTTGGTTGGCTGTGGTATTTAAATGTGATGTAAGAACGAACTTCTTTTTATTCATATTTTTGCAATGATTAATGTAAAAATAATTTCGTTCCTACTTACTCAATGCTTATCTAGCATACACATAATATTAACTTATTATTTATTAATCACTAAGTAGTTGAAAAATGAGAGAAGCCTAAAATATGGTTTTCCCCCATTTTTAAGCTTTGCAGCTTGGCCTCTTTTTTCTTAGATATAGATCACAGGTAAATTTAAAAATATGTATGAGCACGGATTTTATTAAGCTTTAGGTAAATCTCTTTGAAGAAAACTGGCTGGTGAGGGTAGTTGGTAAGTAGATCTGATCTGATATTGTAACTTGCTTGTATTATACACATACTTATAGTTAGGTAGCAACAATATATTTTTCGAAATTAAATCCAAATATGAGTTCTTCATGATGATAGGTTGGCATTGTGAGCTTTACTTGCATGCCCGTTCCAAATATGAACCTATACATCGTTGCCACATTATCATAAACCTTTTCCACATGCTGTCAACTAGATACCTGTTCATCTTCAAAAATTCAAATCCAAAAACTATATTTCAGTTATTTTGGTAGAAATTCTAATGTGTCGATGTGGTTTGTCCCAAGGCCATAATAAGCTCAAGGAAGAGCCAAGAGCTGCAGTGCGAGCTGTGGGACTGGGACCCGGGGATGGGCATTCAGAACGATGACTTTCTCGGCAGGTCCGTGTCCGCCTACGCGTGTCCCGGCACCGTAGCAATGTTACATTGCCGTGATTTATTGTGTGTTTCATAATTCTCATTGTCACGCTATTTATCATATTCGTTTTGGAGTCTGCCATTTGTAACATAAAAATCTACCATAGTGTAGTGGTTCTTGTAAGTGACAATGAAAATTATTTTGTTTTATTTATATTTTACATAACTGTTTTGGTTTTTATTTAATTTTTTATACAGCTAATTTCGTGTGTTTAATTCATTTGTATGTTTTATTACCTACATCCAGTAGGGTAAAATAGGGCATTTAGATAAAGGACCATAAAATAGGTAACAATATATTGTTACAAAGCTGTAAATTGTATAATATGTACAAAAAATACTAAGTACAATACTAACCTTACACCCCAACATAGCAGCTTGAGTGAAAATACACGTTTTTTATGAAGGTACTATTACTGTACGCTGTTAATGCTAAAGCTTTATGTGTGTTGTGGTGGGTTGTTGTGACAGTCAATACTGCAAGCGCATGGCGTGTCGCCGGGCGCGGTGGCCGGCGTCAGGCTATTCGACTGGGACCGCGCGGGGCGGGACGAGAACCTCGGCAGGTCGGTGCGCCGCGCGGCCTGCCTCGTGCGCTGCTGCCTGGCTCAATGTGACAACTGTACATAGTGATATCGATGGCGTCGCTAAGTTTTAAAGATAAGCTGTTTCAAATTTGATGGCAAACTTTGTTAATTGATCTAAAAGGCGTTATGCTACATAATTATTTCAAAGACAGTAACAAAATAGGTAACTGCTAAATATCTGAAAAGTAAGTTTGTATTAATATATCTTAAAATTATAAAAACGGATTTGAAATAGATTCAATTTTCTTAGCGATGCTAGGACACCTAACTTTCAAGATATGTGCGTGCATCGAATTGTAAAGTCACTGCACTGTACTTGGGATTGACTGTCACTGTATATGAAGAACACTCGTCATAAATCATATCACATCTTAGCATACATTATGTAATATGTGACGTTTAAGATCGAAGTGAAAATAATTTATATTTTTGCAAACATTGCGGAAAGCACTATATACGCTATGCTGCTATTGTGAACGACAATGGAACAGACATCACAGCACATGCTCCTCGTAACAAAATACTATTATTCAATTTAATAGCTTGTGCACCATTAATTTACAACGACTGACAATGGGCTTTAGCTTTACAATAAAACTGTGAATAGTCATATTAACCACACTAACAAAACACTAAACACATAATAAATAGGCACACATTAAAATATTATTTTTAGTTTTATAATTAACTAATTTCATTTGACTAATTTTAATTATTTTATTATTTATACATGTGCTTGATCACCTTATATGTTGGTATCGTTAAATTCCTGTGAGAGCTGAAATACATAATATCATGAAGTTTCATCAGAAGCACTTTAATTATTTTGTTTTTGTGTTACGGTATCTGATTGATTGGAGTGTTTGATTGCAGATGTTCGCTAGATATATCTCAAGTTGTAAAAGCTGGCCGTATGGATACCGTAAGTACCAATAATTCTACTCATTTAAAGTTTAAATGAACGTTGCGATATTTAGTTAGTTTCGATTTTTTTTAAATATAAACGCCGTATTATTTCTCGTGTCCAGTGGCAGACTCTCCAACAAGCGAAGCATGGGAAAGTGCATCTACGCCTGTCGTGGCACCGCCTATCTGCTGAATTACTCGACTTGAGCCATGTAAGTATATATTTTGAATTTAATTTAATGTTAACCAACTACGAGGTATAGGTATGTCTAGTCACCTTTAACATTTTTTTACAGGCTATCACAGAGACGCAAATGGTGAAAACAGGAGAACTAAGTTCCGCGGTTGTATCAGTGTACATCGACTCTTGCAAGCACCTACCGGTGAGATTAATGCAAATTACCGCTCTGAGATATTTAACGCGAAGGTAGTCAACGTAAATTTTAGTAACGTATTATATTATTTTCCAGAACGCGCGCGTACAATCTCGACCGGATCCTTACCTGACGGTGACGGTGGGCAAGAAGACGGAGAACACGGCGGTGCAGATGCGCACCGACAGCCCCGTGTACGAGATAGGCTATTCGTTCCTCGTGCAGAACCCTGAGATCGACGTGCTTGATATAAAAGTGAGACTCTGTAGTAGTCTCAAAATGTACTGCAATAAAGGCTCTGACTCTTGTTAAGGCACGGGATGGGCAAATGACCTTGAAGATTTGGGCGCTCTCCTAGCGCTATCTGTTGTGATTTCATTGCCGCGGCGCGGCGTGCGTTGCTTACGGCCATTATAGTACTCTTTAAGTCCGCTCTCAACGGACAAATCTAGAGCGGGCTTCACAATAAAAAAAATGATTACAACTATGCGTAATATAGATGCATAGTTATGATCATAGATTATACATATAAAAAGGTTATAATCATTACTTTTTTTAAATTTGAAGTCCGCTCCACACTGGCTGTGTAAAGCGGCATTTACACATCTAATATCAATTTTATACATTCTGTGCCTTTTCCCTCCAGGTATGATAAATGAAATAATGAATAATAATACATAATAATAATTCTCACAACATCTCATACGTTGACCTGATTCCGTACTAAGTAGCTTAAGCACTTGTGTTACAGATATCAGGCAACAGAGGAACACAAATATATACTTATTACACCCAGAAACTGAACAAACACAAGTGTTCATCGCACGAATGTTGTGTTTGTCCAGGGTGGGGATCGAACCCACGACCTTTGGCGTAAGAGGCAGGGTCACTACCAATTGCGCCATCCGGTCAGTCAAATGAAAAGATATTTTTTTTAAAACAAATAAAATTCAGTAAATAGGTTTTATTTCTACAAACAAAGTAATGGATTCTTTATACAAATATTTAGTTTTATAACACGTCCAGAGGCAAACAAGCGTGCGGCTCATCCGATTTTTTTTTTTTTGCTGCTTGGTAATCCATTTTTCTTTTCTTATTTTCTTGCATACAACAACATTGTATTTAATTATTGTCTTATAATGTTACAGGTTCTCGACCAGAAGACTGGCAACCAGCTCGGTCAGCTAACATACGCTCTTACGACGCTGCTGAGGGAAAAAGATCTGAGCCTACGCTCTCAGCCGCTTAGCTTGCAGAAATCGGGTCCAGAGTCGAAAATCATCCTGTCGATGCAACTTAGAGTAAGTGATCCTATAATCAGAAAATATAAGGTATAAATTACTGTCTCCTCATGATCCCATTCGCTTGTCATTCCCAGTTGCGTCCAAAATTGTTGCTTCGATGCCTGGGGTACCTACGCTTGGACCATGATTCAGGATTCTGGAAGTCTAGCAATTACAGTGAAGCGACTGCCGTCTGACCTTCGCAACCCTTAGACAGGGGAACCGGACCATTAGATCATGGTTACACGTTCAGAATCACTAATCTCAAATATTGTAGGTATTTACAATTTTTTGAAACTATCTGAGACATGCCGGTTTCTTTACATCTACTGAGCTACCATCGCTCATCGTATTCCTATGTTACATATAAGACAATTTATCGCATTTGATGACTATGAATCATCATCCTCCTGCCCATTTACCATCTTTATCTGGGATCGGCGCAGTATGTCTTTCTCATCGATTTGATGACTATGAATAATAATAAATATTTCACAACATCACATAGCACCCGTGTTACGGATATCAGAATCAACAGTGGGATACACAACAATACAAATATATACATATAATACTTTTCTTTTGTAAATACATGCCTACTTATAATAGGTACATAGAAAACACCCAGACCAATACAAACAGACATGTTCATGCACACAAATAATAATAATTCTCACAACATCTCATACGTTGACCTGATTCCGTACTAAGTAGCTTAAGCACTTGTGTTACAGATATCAGGCAACAGAGGAACACAAATATATACTTATTACACCCAGAAACTGAACAAACACAAGTGTTCATCGCACGAATGTTTGTCCAGGGTGGGGATCGAACCCACGACCTTTGGCGTAAGAGACAGGGTCACTACCAATTGCGCCATCCGGTCAGTCGAATGTTTGTACTGTGCGGGGATCGAACCCGCAACCCTTGCACCAAAGGCAGCGTTCACTACCACTGTTCCTAACGGGTCTTCAAATATGACTATAGGTATCCAGTTTTTCAAATTATAACTTAATATTAACTGATGTTGGCGCTGGACTTTGTAGATACTGAAGGAGGCGGTGAAAGAGGAAGATTATGACGAGGAATCTGGTCTGGAGGCCCCGAACGATCCCAGCCTCGCCGCGCCGCCGCCCGCCGCGGACCTGGTCGACGCTAAGCCGCCGGCGCCTCTCGCGGCGGAACCTCACAGTCAACCAGGTAATGAAGGATAAACGTGTACTCCAGATATGGATATGTATTATTTGAAACGTATAAATTAAAATTGGATCGTTCTTCTTTTTTATCGACAGGGAGCCCGTCCTCAGTAACTTATGAAATAATTCATTATATAAAAAAAATATACGTTACATCATTAAGATATTCCTAATTTACCATGAAATAATGACATTGTTTTATCACCTCGTAGGTACTTTAGCATGATTAAACTATGTAAAAAATATATAAAGCGTAACAGAGGTGTAAATAGCACTTATTTTGGGAGACGTGACGGAGATGTTCATTTCTATCAAAAGTATTCTTCATTAATTGAATTTTACATCATGTTGTTAATGGACTATTGTCCATCTGTAAAATAGTACATTAACGAATATTTAGGACATACTATTTATCATTTGTAGTCTGTTATATAAAAGTTAAATGTTTATTCATAAGTTTGGCTCATTGTCGATAAAAAAGAAGAACGAACCAATTATTTTTTAAAATAGGCCTAAGAGCCCTTTTACGGATTACCTGATGGTTACATAGTGATTGCCGCCGCCCATGGACACCCGTCACACTAATGGCGTCACAAATGCGATGCCAACGTTTAAACTTCCCTTTCCCCCGGATTGAGCCTATGGTACTACCCTCTCACTCACGCAGCTAAACACAACACAGTGCCGCTTCACGCCGGTTTTCTGAGAGGCCGTGGTATCACTCCGGCGAGCCGGCCCAGGCGATCCGAAGCATGGCCCTTCCAAGGGTGTATTTTGTATGTATGTTCAACCACACATCAAACTGACAAATTTCTTCATTAAATTCTCACCATAATGTCAAACGCGTTGAGTTTAATACCAATTAAAGAATTGGAGAAATTGAACCTAATGTGTGGCTAGCTGAATGTGCAAACTTCCGAAAGAGAACGATTGTCGATTATGGCCGAAGTCACTTGTATCCAATATTTTCTCCAATAATAAAACTATTCTTGTTGGCAGAACCTACCGATATAGAATTGAAGAACATAGATGATACTGCTACAGATACATCATCGCAAATGTCGATTCCGGTCGAGCAAATTATTAAAAATATTGGTAAGAGCATAATCTGCATACCTGTATTTTATTTAGTTAATAATTTTTTTTTGTTTACGTTTATTTATATTATTTTAGAAGTAACACAAAGCCAAGAAGCGCCATCGGGTAGAGATTCGCCAAAATTAGTTCACAGAACATCATCCATAACGACGTAAGTTGTATCTGTATTTTGAAGTTGAATTGTGTGTAATACTCGTAATTAGTAATGTACACGAATGTAATAAAACCATTAAATAATTAATGTACACGGGACAAAAAGCGGTTATTTTTATATGTAAGTACATACTCCTAGTAGCATATGTATACTCACAGCTTGACGTTTCGACGGTCGTGGTCACAAGCGGTCTGGGGGTGAACGGCGTCGTCTTCTATGCGCGGCTTGTGATCTTCGGATACCCTCTCATTTTCGTTATTTACACTATCACTAAATAAAATGTCCAGCGAGGTCTCTCCGACACACTACACTCACAGCACCGGGTTGGAAGTAATTTGAAGCAGCAAATTGCGAGGTTTAAACTACGAGTATGTACTTAGATATAAAAATAATATAGTTTTGTCCCGTGTACATTAAATATTTGTATATTGCAACGCGAAAGTTTAAAATCCTATGTTAATAATACCATTTTGACAGGTCCGCTGGCGAGGCGGGATTAGGGCGAATCTTGCTTTCGCTCCGGTACAGCATGCAGAACCAGACGCTGTACGTCGTTGTACACAAAATTGCGTAAGTATAACATGTTTTAATAAGTAACATAATTTTGACGTTGTTTATTAATAGATTTTGACAACTGCTGTAATTCTCCACAGGAATATACCACTAAAGGATCCAACCAATGTGCCTGACCCATATGTTAAATTATACTTGCTCCCTGGACGTTCCAAGGATTCCAAGCGGAAAACTCTCGTAAGCAAATCCACATGTTAATTTCTAAGACCAACTTCATTATGTATGATCAATGTTAAGCAAAGAAACACAAAATGTATTCCTTTTTGGGCTTTGAGGAGACTTGGCCTCAATCTGTCGACAGATGTACAATTAATAATGTTATTTTATTTATTATTCAAACAGGTGGTAAAAGACAGTTGCATGCCCGAATACGACGAGCAATTCGAGTGGGTGATCCCGTTAGCGGAGTTGCACTCGAGGCAAGTGGAGGTGACCGTGGCCACGCATAAAGGCTTTTTAGGCGGCAGTCCAGTCATTGGCCAGGTTTGTATTGTACTTATAGATTTGCCGCCACAATGTCGACCTTCCCATGGTCGACACTCGTAATCGGGTTGGGGCCCTTTAGGTCGCCCCTCTAAACCTATTTACGCCAATCGTTTCGAAGTTAAACAATTTGTAGGTAAATCAGATATATGTAACAAAAACATATCTATTTTTGTTTCAGGTAATAGTCCATCTTAATCAATACGATTATCGTGAAGCAAAAACATTGTGGTTTGATCTTATGCCAGAAACAGCACCTAAAGATTAGGAGTGCATTTGTATGAAGTCGTACTTATGAAAGTTTAATTATATTACTAATAATTGCATTTTTAGCAGTTGCCATGTTTTCATGATCTGACTAACATAATGAATGTAAGTGAATCTTATAATCAAAAATATATTTATGCATTTAAGGATATTTATTATAGTATAGTGGTGTAGAGAACTGAAACACTTAAAAACAAAAAATACTAATGATGAACAGTGAGATAAGTTGCTAAGAAAAGATGAAAAAATATATATTATATTTGTACAGTTCATAGTTCTATACACATGTTGATTGTTTTGTGATGTAAGTAAAATCTTGCTTGAATCATTTGTTAAAATGCATTTAATTATTTTTTTAACTTTACTTAGTTATCATTGTGTACTTTAAAAGGAGATTATTGTCCATTTTATGATATTGCTTGAAGCTTTTTATAAATAATATATTGTATAAATAAATTCTTTCCACATGATAAAGACTTATTATTTGTATTATCTTATCATCAGACTACAAACTACAAATTTACTTACTGTTAGAAAACTTATATTCTACACACTGTTTTAAAAAAATCATAAATCTTTTGAGTATTACCTGGATAAAGAAGTTAGAAGAAGGAAGGATAAAGTGGTTTCGGTAGCAAGTGTACACACTCGGTTTGCTCAATGTCAGTACTCGCATCTATCATCACAAATTTATAATAAATTAAACAAAATTCTTAATTTCTACTCATCAACATCAAGGGAATGTAAATTAGCAGTGATAAAATGGCTAAAGTACTTAAACTATGATGAAACCGAAAATTTTCTTAAACCATATCCTGGTTAATTTATTAATTCACGCCCATAACCAACATAAACACACACACACCACACACACCGCACATGAGATCAAGATCATTTAGATAAACATAACTTCATAATAATTTTGCTAAACTTAATTATTTAATATTTGTATTCAGTTATATGATCAGTATGTTAAGGATGAGTGGCTCCCTCTGACACAGGTGCTTATGCACCTAATAGAGGAAGTCAACACCAATTTTGTACAGAAATTTGTGAAATGAATAATTTTTTTTTTAATTATTTTTATAAACTGATTTAACAGAAAGCAGTAGTTAATAAGAATAATAATAAGTTGCATTTTTTTATGTTATGATGATCACACACATAAATAAAGGATAACGAACATGAAACATATCAGCTAAAAGGGAATTAAACCAAATTCAGTAGTTTATAAAATTTTATAATGACATCACATTTATTGAATGTGCATCTTACTATAATTAGTCTTTCATGAGTTATGTTATTACTTCATAGTCGAACACTTTAATTTCACTTGATCAGCACAAACACACTTAACTCTACATATCAACGTTCTAAGGTATTTGGGGTTATCTTCTGAGCAATTATTTTACCGTAACCACCACGACCCCCATCATAATCAGTTCTGTATTCATCTCGAACCTGTAAATTATTTTATACATGTTAGCCTCACATAAACACACTTTTCATATCACATCATATTTCCAATAAATTAAATTAAAATTTAAAAATTATTTTTTATGAAAACTTTATCTCTCAATTTATTGCATACCTGTCCACCGGTCTTGCCACGGCCGTATTGTCTTCCTTCTACAAAACCTGCATCCCAGTCACATCGAATTATTCTGTCATCTAATCTTGTGCCATTTATGTATCTAAACAAAAAGAAAACATTTGCTTGTTTTACAAGAACACTCACAATTAAATTATATTTCTTTTAATCTTCTATTCTTTGTCAATCTTTTTTTTCAAAAATCCCAAAAGCTGGAATTTTGTGTTTAGAAATCTTTAAATTTATTTATTTACAAGGATCATAATATGGAGCACTTTGACAATTGTAGTAACCCATTAATATATGATGGTCGGTAGTGCCATGCTCTATCTATAATGCTGTTAAGTACCAAAAACACATTCTGAATACATTGCCTTCTTAGAGCGCTCTTTATGTCCATTTTTCTCCGACTTGGAGTGGTACTTAACGCCATTATAGCTAGAGCACGGCAGAGATATAGGTAGGTAGGTAAAGGGGTAAAATTCTTTTCTAATTGATACTTATCACTTAAGACTAATACATACTCAAACAAATTATAAGGACAAGGGAAAAAAAAGTCAAGCAATGTATGCAGATTTGTCAAATGCCCTCAATAGATTCTCATCTTCACATCTACTCATTTGTTTCAATTCTAATTGAAGATATTTTACAGCTTGTAACCTGATGCAGTGACAGTCTGTACATGAATATCTTCTTACAGAAGAAAGAGCAATCATACTATTTATATTCAAATTGTTTAAAAGAGACTATCGCTAACTTGCCTCATACAATTTTCTGAATCTAATCTTGTGTAATATTCCACAAAACAAAATCCACATGGAGTCTTTTTATATTTGTCCAAACCCATTATAACTCTTCGTATATCACCACATTTTGAAAATAACTCGTAAATCTGTTCCTCAGTCGTATAAAAAGACAAATTTCCGATATACAGAGTGGAAGTCGCTCTCAGAAGACGTTCTTGTTCGCTTCTCGATCCCTAAAATTTTACACAAAAATTGCATCAGTAACGAATTATAAAAAAAGAGAAGATCTTCAAATTAGGAAAAGGCACACAGAATACAACGGAAGCATAAAGTATTTTTGTGAGGTACATACTTAGCTTATTTTTCATGAAAATACATTAATTTCGTACCTTGAAATGCTGATCACGATATGAGCTAATATCGACAGAAGAATTCATAGAATCGTATCCTCTCTTCATTTTGGTGTTTTAAATATCCTTTGCTACGAGAATGAAAAGAATTTAAGAGCAATGTATTACAATGCTCTAAATTATCAAGGAAACAACAAAAAGCAGAAAGTGAAACGACGACACCATTTATTTGACAGTTTGACAGACTTCTGTTCAGGTCAGTTTTTTTTCTTGATGACATTGACAATAGGTAGTGATGTATGTGTGTGTTATATCGCTGATATCGATTAGTGTTCACATTCAAGTAAGTACAATCGATTAATGCGACTCTTTATATTTTGATGTAATGTTTGGTTAAAAGCTTTGATTTATTCATGTTCACGGTTAAATAATATTAACCAGCTACTAATAAAGCAGTAATACGAAATACTATTGCATTGCTCAATGTAATACGTACGCAGTTTCAGGAATAAATTCCCAAAAGACAAAATTATGAAGTTAAACATTTAGAATTTTGTTGTCGTTCTTAGACAGCTTCCAAAAATTGGCACCAGATATGTGCGAGATTCAGCTTTGAGAATTCAAAGGGATTCAGCCGCCCATCATGAACCAACATTAAACTTTGAGCTTTATGACTTTTATCATAGACACAAGGAATAAAAAAATAGTTCCGTGCTTTGCCGCGGGACTTCTTTCGTGGTCTAGCATCGATGCAGAAACTATAGGTGGCACCACTTTGTATTGACTTAAGGTCAAATTAATCTTACTAAGTTCAAATAGATGTCGCCAGTTGGCACCACCGTCTATGTGGTCTGACAGCATTTTGTATAGACTACCAAGTTTAAATGAATGGCTCCAGTTGGACCGTATATAAGCAAGTTCCCTATGTATGGGAAAGGCAGACTGAGACCTATAAAGCACAGGAGCCCAATTTTCGATATGAAAAAACTTGGCGAACGTTGCATGAAAACTATACAAAAAAATATATGTTTTTGCGATCGGTGTTTGATAAATCACAAGCGCGAGAATTAGGCTCCAGATGTAAAATATTTTTATATGTGTATAGAATTACAGATTCAATGATAAACGGCATCTATTAAAGAAATAAGGAAGGAAGGTTCAGATATCCATCCATCTCATCCATCACTGTAATATGACTGGATCATCTTCTTAGTTTGTGATGACTGACATGAACCGGGCGAATTTCAACGGCTTAGCGTGCTTTGGGAGGCATGAGCATAAAACCGCCTTCTTCCATATTCCAACTAACATTGAGACTTTCTTAGCGGAAAAACTCTGGTGTACATATCTCATGTACAAACCCTGAGATCTCAAGCCGTCACGATCTCAGTGCGATCTACTACAGCGACTAGCCACTACGCCATCGAGTAGTGTGTTGTTGTTGTTGACCTTTGAGAAGAGTTTGTCTTCCCCTAATGTGTTTTTTTTATGTCTTTCATTTACTGAAGGTGATTCATTACTAACCTACCATACAAAAACACGGTCGCGGTCGTTAGTCCTCTCCCAGATCTATCCATATATTGTAGGTATAAAATGTATCTTCTCTTACCTTATAACGTATCTTTATGTAGTATATTTTATATAATTTGTGTAGGTTATATTGTATTTTAGTTAGGTAACATTCGTATATATTATTGTTTGATAATGTTTTATTTCTTATCTAGATAATATATGTATTTATAATATGAAACTTAATCAATGTTTAATATCAAAAGGATTGCATCACCCTCCCCTCTTCTATGTAATGTCCTTTACCTGGAGGTTGTCTGGTAGAGATCGCTCCCAGCGACAAAACCGCCTAAATTGTACATTGTATCTCTGTATACCTATCTTTTAAGTTTGGTATGTTGTGCAATAAAGAGTATCTATCTATACACCTTTTTCTATACTGTTTAGAACCTCCCGATTTTCCAGTATTAATGTTACTCTATGCTTCCGATCACTAAAAATAGCAAGTGTTTTTTCCCAAATCATTTTCAAAAACTTAAATGCCTGTCATTTTAAAGGAATGAATAAAATTGAATAAGTAAAAAAAATATCGCCGTTGTTGAAATCCGGACACTTTATATATCTTCATCGATAATAATAATATATCGACAATATCAATAAGGGCGCCATTTTTGTTCTGTGATTCGGTTTGATAGGGTATTTGACTAAGCTCGAGATTCTTCAAAATATAATTATTTAATCAAAATATAGGTAAATATGTGCCAATAGCAAAAAATCTCATCTAGCCGGTTTTATGGTCATTCAAAGGTTTATGGGCAAGGTCCATTTTAAAAGTATGAAATTATTAAAAAATAATTATACCATTGAATAACATATACAATTTGCACCAACTATTATAATAGAACCATTCACAGAAACAAAACATTTGATATAGCTACCATACAAAATTCAAATGAAATTTTAGATGTGACGTCACATCTTAGTAGCCATTTGTATGGAGCGTTTTGGGTTTGCCCAAAATAATTTGAAATTCAAAGTTGTGATATCTCAGGTAATTTAAATCGACTGACCAGATGGCGCAATGGACAACATTTCATATTTTTAACATGTCCATATTGTTTTTTTATATGAAAGTAGACATAAAATGAACAGACCCATATTTTTCCTTTTTTCAAAATTTGTCCATTTTCATGCATAAAATAATTATTGAAATTCTTTTTATTCTAAATAGACGTAAGCGCCAAATGACGTCATCGGACGGCTGAATACAGCGATATTCCTTTGCTTATCATTGTTTTAATAAAAAAAGGTACTACTGTCAAAGGTAAATAATACTAGTGTCAACATTGTCAACGTCATTCATACATTCAACGTTGACAAGTTGTCTTTTTTTTTACAGTTACATGTCTAGAGTTTGGCATTACGTAAATTTAAAACTATAATGTGCTAAGCAAAGAAATATTTTACATTCTGCCGTCCGATGACGTCATCTTACGTTTTTTAGTTTTTAATTTTTTTCTCAGTAAATAAGCAATATAAAAAATTAATAAATATATATTCGAGCAGCGGAAAAGTAAACAAAGAATTGGTATTTTTTGTTTCAGAGCTTAGCAATTTTGAAATGTTGTCCATTGGTAACCCTGCCTCTTACGCCAAAGGTCGTGGGTTATATCCCCACCACACTTGAGTTTGTTCAGTGTCTGGGTGTAATATATGTATTTAAGTATATATTTGGTCTGATATCTGTAACACAAGTGCTTAAGCTACTTAGTACGGAATCAGGTCAACGTAGATATGCCGTGTGGTCCCCAGCAGAGTAGAATAGGCCACCTTCACTCTTACCGAGGTGTCGTAAAAGGCGACTAAGGTAAAGCTGCTGGCATGATCATCAGCACTCAGAGAAGGAAAACTCTGCATTTATATCTAAACCCTCGCCAACCCGTCTGCCAAGCGTGGTGAGTATGGCAATTACCCCTCATGTGATTGAGGGAGGCCCGTGCCCCAGCAGTGGGGACTTAAGTGGGCTGAAGATGAAGATGAATAATGAAATTAAAAGTGGAGTTGTTTGTTTTACAAAAATATATGATATATATTTGTTATACAAATATATATCAAGTATTTATTTCAACGATGTTTCTATCATTGAGAGGTCTTTTGATTACAAAAAAAAAACTCAAATACCGTATTGTGAGGTATACCTAGGTATACACGTTTTTCTCGTAAGTTCCATTGATTTGCCTATTCAAAGTTGTTGACCCGCACAATAATGAACAACAATAATTTATAGGACATATAGTATTAAGATAAAAAGGGTAGGTACAACCTGTGCGGATAAAGAATGGGATCAGAAATGGCGGCGCATCAATTCACTTCTCGCTCGCACACCTACGAGTGCGAGCATATACGCAAATAGTGTGCGAGCGAGAAGTGAAAAGATGCGCCGCCATTTCTGATCCCATTCTTTATCCGCACAGGTTGTACTTAGCTTCATGGTGGGGTGCGAGTATAGACGCAAATAGTTCCCATAGTTCAAATAGTTCGCCATTTCTGATCCCATTCTTTATCCGCACCGATTGTAGAGCATTGTAGAGGGCCACAAAATTCCTGCTAGCATAGTAATTTTAATTCCTACTATGCTACCGGACATATTTAATAGCAATACATTTTTAACGCTGGCCACTTATTCCAATATCCGCACAGGTTGTAGAGCATTGTAGAGGGCCACAAAATTCCTGCTAGCATAGTAATTTTAATTCCTACTATGCTACCGGACATATTTCATAGCAATAATTTTTTAACGCTGGCCACTTATTCCAATATCCGCACAGGTTGTAGAGCATTGTAGAGGTTGTTTTTTTTTTTTGTTAATATGTTTTTACGGCTCTGGGTTCTAGCCCTTTTGAGCCTAACGTTTTGTTATTTTTCAAACTTCTACAATTGTAAATGTCACTTTTCCAGCTTGAGTCACAGTCACATTTATATTTTGTTATTGTTTAATCACGTTCACACACAGTTCACTTCACTGTTCTATTTACACTTTTGAAACATATTTACACAATGTATTTACAAGGAGCTCACTGTTCGTGCCACAAAATTATAAAGAGGCTTGAAATATTTGGGGTTTGATAATAGATTTTGGAGGCTTGTGCTAACTTCTTCATTTAGTTCGATAACGGATTGAAGTTCATCGACTAGAACGAGCCTGTCGATGCCGAATCGTGGGCACTGCATTATGATGTGTTCAAGGCTTCCTTCATCTCCCGTTGTACAATGTGGGCAGACGGCGCTTTGTACTATGTTCAGTTTCCTAAGGTGAGTTGGTGTGCGGCAATGTCCAAATCTCATTCTGTTTATTATAGTTATAAAGTTTCTGTTATCCAATATGTGTTCGTTTTGATGGTACCACGGATCGGCGGGCATAGTTTTTTGTATCCCACGGTACCACCTGCCCTTTTCTTGGCTTATGGTGTTCCAGTATGTCTCCCACATACGTCTTTGGAATTGGTTAATATGTATGTGGTAATCTGTGTATGGTACTTTTACAGATTCAGTGTGATCTGCATCGGGGATACTTCAAGCTGCGACGTCAGCCACTTCGTTCCCCGTGATGCCTTGATGTGCAGGTACCCACATGAACTTTATTCTTTTTCCGATTGACATTAACTTCAGAACCTCATTCTTTATATAATACACCAAATAATTAACATTGTGTTTAAGGTTATTGTTGGATATAGCTACTATGGCACTATACGAGTCTGATACTATTATAAATTCACATTTATCTATATTATTTACATACTTGAGGGCACTATAAAGTGCATAACATTCTGCAGTGAATATACTACAATTCTTATCTATTTTGAAACATTTAGTAATCTTTTCCTGTGGGTCATAAAATGCAGAGGTAACAGTGTTTGTGGTTTTAGAGCCATCGGTATATATTCTGTAATTACCAGTAAATGTTGCTAAATGTTCCATTAATTGGTTCTGATTCTTAGCCTTAATGGGTATCACCTCTATACATGTATTTATTATGTTATATTCTAATTTATATACAGTCAAAATATTACTATTATACATATTTACAGAAAGGTTTTTTAAATGCAAAGTTATTCTTAGTAATTCAGGGAAATGACCAGAAATTAGTTGTGTAGAATCAACATAGGGTCCTATCATAGAATGAGGCAATTGCTCATTGGGTAAAATCCTGTTTAAAATGCAACTGTTCTTAAAGGCTATTATTTTGAGACAAAATCTTTCTATTAACTTTAGACGATGTAGTACAAGTGGTGGTATACAAGTTTCACATTCTAAAGAATTTATGGGGGTGGAGCACATGGCCCCTGTTATAATTCGCAGAGCCTTATTTTGTATTACGTCAAGTTTTCTTAATAGAGATATATTGGCATTAGCATATGCAATTGCACTATAGTCAAAGTGACTTCTAACAATACTCTTGTAGAGCATAGACAGGATTTTGGGATCTGCTCCCCAATGGACTCCAGCTAGTGATCTCAAAATATTGATACCTTTACATGCATTTTTTATGATATAGTTAATGTGATTTGTAAAAGTAAGCTTCTGATCTAAGTAAACACCTAAAAACTTTTTTTCTGCAAGTAAAGGAAGTGAGCAATTGTTATATAGAATGTCAATATTATTGCAACAAATCTTTTTACTATATATTACAGCACAACTTTTGTTGGCATTAATTTTTAGCTTTAAAATATTCTCATAAAAATTGTGTAATTGAGCAAGACCCTTATTTAAGTTCCTAATAGCTATATTTACATCTTTATTTACACAGTATACAACAATGTCATCAGCAAATTGCAAAAATTTGACTCCCTCTTGTGTTAAATATTTTGTAATTTGTGCAGTATAAATATTGTACAGTAGAGGTGAAATTGTTGCACCTTGCATACTTCCTTTGTATACATTTTTAGGTCCATGAAGTATGTTATTAAATTTAAGAAACATTTGTCTATTGTATAAAAATGAAAATATCCAATTACAGATCTTACCTGGGATTCCCATCTCACACATTATACTGACAAGGACTGTGGGATTGAGATTGTCAAATGCTCCCTGGATATCCAGAAATGCACAGACTGATACTGAGTGACTGTGAAAAGCATTTTTAATATCTGAAGTTAAGGAAACAAAACTCTCAGCTGCACTTTTTCCTTTGCGGAAGCCAAATTGTTGTGCAGGTAAGATACCTTGTGACTCTATGTACCAATCTAATCGTGTCTTAAGCATGTATTCAAAAATCTTCCCTACACAAGATGACAATGCAATAGGCCTATATGAGTTATAGTCATCCTTTGGTTTATTTGGTTTAATAATGGGAATAACACATTGTGTTTTCCAAGATTCTGGTATAATGAGAGTATTCCACAACAAGTTATAAATTTGTAGTAACTTATCTTGTGCTGTTGGATGAATATGTTTTAATACTTCATAAGTAATATTGTCTAATCCTGGGCTTGTATTTTTCCTGTTAGAAATAGCACTTATGAATTCCTGCCATGAAAAGGGTTCTAATAGAAAGTTGGTATCACTTTTACCTTTTTGATTAAAAATATTTTTTAATAAATCATTATTTGTTTGTTTTTCTGGAGGATCTGTAGGCGCATATTTATCAAAAAAATCCGGTAGCCATTCATCATTTTTGGGTCTCTTGGGTAATGATGCCCCTTTAAACCGCCTAATCTGATTCCATATGATACTTACCGGTGTGTACCTATTAAAAGATTCTGACAGAGTTGTCCAACCACTCTTTTTCTTTTCTCTTAAAAGTATTTTTTTCTGTGCATCTACTTTTTTATATAAAATATAACTCTCTAAAGTGCCATCTAATCTATATTTCTTAAGTGCCTCTTTACTATTAGTCACAGCAGTATCACATTCTTTGTCCCACCAAGGTACTGGTTTTCTAACCTGATATTGTGAAGTCTTTTTAAATTTAGGAATACATATATTCATTACCTCTATCAAAATGTCACAAAATTGATTATATGATTGAATAGGATTACTACTGTCTATAATTAATTTGGTAAAATGATTTTCTGTTTCAGATCTGAACTTTTCCCAATCAGCTCTCTTGTAAACATACCGTTCACAAGGCTCACCAATTTCGTACTCATCTGAATAAATTTGTATATCTGTAATTGTAGGATAATGATAACTACCCATGGCATCATCATGCACTTCCCATTGACATAAATGTGCTAATGAAGGACTAATAGAGCTAATATCTATAGAGGATTGACTATGAGTGGCGGTACCAACAGTGGTTGGAGAACCTGTGTTTAGGATACACAAATCATACTCATCAAGAATATCATAAATTATATTACCTCTAGAAGAAGTAGAGCGACAACCAAAGGCGACGTGATGCGCATTCAGATCTCCAGCTAGCATTAGTGGTTTGGGCAGATTGTGAATTATGTTTTTAAAATTAATGGCGTTAAAGCGCGTTCCACTTGGTGGGCTGTATGCTGTCAAAATAGTTAATTTGCCAATAGAAGTATGTAAAATTATAGCTACAGTTTGTAAATTATTGTAATATGGAGTTGTTATTATATCATACTTAAAGCTATTCTTAATTAAAATACCAACTCCACCTCGACCAACTGGTCCATCTTGCTGTATGAAATTGTAATTAGTTACATTAAAATTATGTTTTTTATGTAACCAAGTTTCATTTATTAAGCATATATCTATATCTTTGTCTTTAAGAAAATTAATTAAAAGAGGTTTTTTACTGTTTATGCTTTGTACATTAAATTGCACTATCCTAATAAAACTTTTACCCATATGACTTGAGTTTTTTTATTAGGACCTCTTTAATAACCGAGGAGGTCAATTTCCGCTTCTCATTACCGAGAGATACTAAGGCGCCAATTAAACCTTTCAATATACTGTCATTTTTTAGTACTTCATTAATTAAGGACTCTGTAGTCATTTCCGTTGGTTTTGTGGGTATATTCTTTGTTGGCATGGTTGGGAAATTGGCGTCATAGTTTCTCATCAGAGACGTATCATCATTTTTATTACTTGTCACGTTTGCGTAACTTATTCTGTTAGTTTTCTCCTGTATTTTAGCTTTTTTGATGGGACAATCTCTAGAGATAGCTAGATGTTGACCTCCACAGTTGAGACATTTATGTATTGCTTCACTACTACACGCAGAGTAGTGATGGTCACCAGCACAGATTGAGCACCTCTGGATAGAGCTGCAATTTTTAGCCCCGTGATTAAATTTGAAACATTTGTAGCATTGCAGCAGAGGAGGTATATATTCAAAAACTTTGAATCTGTAAATGTCCAGGTATACATAGTCTGGCAGTGAGTCTGCCAAAAATGTGATGCTTACTGATCCGAGTGGTTGTATAGCGCCATTTACATTTTTAGTGAACCTACGTACTGTAACTATTTCGTAACAAGAGGTCAATTTTTTAAAGAGCTCTTCGTTGCTTATGTTCGTGGGAACGAAGCGGAGTACCCCGATTTTTTCCACAGCCCTTGCGGGTATAAAGGCAATGAAGTTGTGTTTCTTCAGGAAATCTTCATTTTTTAGTAAGTTATTTGCGTTGCTGGCCTGACTGAATGATATGCCGACTTTATTCACGTTGACACGCCGAATGTTTATGATGCCCTTAATCTCATTTTTGAATACACTGGCTATAGCCAGTGGATTTTTGTTACCTAATTTTTCGCCTTCGACAAACACGGTATAAGATTCCCCGGTTGAATTTTCCGGGAAAACCCTTTTATATCCAGTTTTTGTGTATGTTTTGTAAAATTTAGCGTCCTGATTCGCTGTTTTATGGGTCTCACCCTCACCACCACAGTCACTGTAGTCTTTGCGTCTTTTAGAAGGACGGAGTGTCCCGACCCCGGGGCCGTCACCCCCGGGGATCTCCGTCATTTTAATCAACTATTTACACTATTTATATACACTATTCACAGTATTTTAATTAATTGAAAAAGAGTTTGAAAATTCGCGCCTTCACTTCGAAAAAGCCCGCCAAAAGTCGCATTGTAGAGGGCCACAATATTCCTGCTAGCTTAGTAATTTTAATTCCTACTATGCTACCGGACATATTTCATAGCAATAAATTTTTAACGCTGGCCACTTATTCCAATATCCGCACAGGTTGTAGAGCATTGTAGAGGGCCACAATATTCCTGCTAGCATAGTAATTTTAATTCCTACTATGCTACCGGACATATTTCATAGCAATAAATTTTTAACGCTGGCCACTTATTCCAATTTTGTAAGTGTTGTGATTGGATATAATGACAGAGTACTTTGTAATAATATAATGATGGATGGGTATGTATACCCATCTATTATTATATCCAATCCATAGAACCTAAAATAATGACTGAGAATACAATAGTAAAAATCAGGAAAAATTATGTGCATTTCATTATTATTCAATAAAATATTGTTTTAGAGTACATACATGATCAATGTCAAATATCAAAACTACATACACTACACTACATAGGTATTATTTAAATATTATTTTTACATAATCTCATTAATTTCCATTTATTGTACATGCCTGAGTAAGTCTAATATCTACATTTTAATTAAATTCGGATATTTGCTAGTATGTAGGTAATACAAACAAGTTAATACTTTCTCCAAAAATACTATGATATCTCATAGCAAAGATTTATATTTATGCAAAAAATAAATATTTTTTGGTTTTTCTTTTAAGCGTAGACATTCTTATTTTAAAGGTAAATTTATAAATAAATTAATATAATTTTTCCAGTCTTGATTTCTGGAAATGTTTGTTTGGTAGTAAACTTCAGTCGGGTAGACATTTGGATTTATACGCATGTTTTGTATTATAGACCTTCGGGTGCCCTTTACTTGAACTTGTCGAGATCAGAAATGCTGTAGTTACGAAAGCATTACATACTATTACTTATGTTCGAAGTTATATTATTAAATAAATAATAACATTAGTATCTATGTTAGATTGTTTTTTTTTCTATCCATTCGATAAGATTAATAATTGTAGGTACTTTTTTGTAATTCCATTTGAATGTATCTTCACTTTATTTTACTGTGAGATAAAATTTTGCCCCCCTCTTTAACACAAATGGTGACAGACTGGGGAGAATTACTATAAAAATATCTATTGCGTATTCGCAAAATGACTGCAATAAGTATTTATTTATTCACAGCGTACATGGACTCTATAATTAATATTTACAATCACTAAACCATACCATATATTTAACATAAATATCAATGAATGTTAGTCTCCTGCACTCATCGACCCAGCATAGTAAAAGCTTTCCATAGCGACAACATGATATTGTTCAAAATGTCGCAGAGTAATGGACAGCAGATGGATGAAGCATGGGGACCAGTAGTACTGAGGCAGTGCGAGGCGCGGGCGCGAGGGTCAGAGGTACTGGCAGGTGCGCTTGTGCACGGGCTTCTTGCGCAGCGCCGCGCGCACCGCCTCCTCGAACACCTCGCCCATGTTGACGCGCTCCAGCGCCGAGCATTCCACCAGCTGAGCGGCCCTGGAATGTACAAATAAAATCTTTATATTGTCCGATAATTTACCTATCTGTTTCTGAATTGGATGGAGCATGGATTCGTTTCAGAAACTATCCGAGACGTGCAGGTTTCCTCACAATGTTTTCCCTCGCCGCCGAGCTAATGGTAGAAATACGCACATAAATTTGAAAAAATCCAGAGATGCATGCTCGGATTCGAACCCGGTCCCCCCGTACGGAAGGCGTGTTCTGAACCACTGAGTAACCATCGCTCATCGACTAGAGACATTTGAGCATTTTCTACTACCTAATGCAGTATCATCAAGTAACAAATATTTTGTAAATTGAATTGATGTAAAAGTAAATAACATAAACGTTTTACAATTGATATTCTGTCGTCATAATATACATCGTGCACACTATCAGCGGCGATAAGGGCCGATAGCAGCTGCCGGCTCCCGCGCCTGATAACCCATGTCAATTTCACTTAAATTTTGTTGTTTTCAGAACAATAAAACACACAATACATTATCTATGCGATTACAGTATCCTAGCAAATAGCCATTATTCCGCCGTGGTTGAGGAGGGCATAACTTACTAACTAACTAGCTTAGCTATACCAATGTACTCAGTTCTAAGCTAGAAATACATTTGGTAAAATGTTATTTATTTATTTTATAAAGATTTGAAGATTATGAAAAAGCCTAATAATTTAACGTCATAATTCCACACTTAGCAAAATAAAACACCTCTTTCTAAAATAATAATTCTGTAGGTACACATAGAATAGAACTTTTCAAAATTTCATGATTCATCATCATATCATCAAGCAGAAGCCCAAATAATATATTGTATTTAATAAATGATATAAGTAGCAGGCACATACCGAATTTTCTTTTTTAGCTTCTTTCCTTCCTGTGTGGTAATAACTGCCTTGCCGGCGGCTCGCAGGTCTGTTTTCGTAGCTGAAAATACAGAAATGACACTCGTGAATCAATGAGGACAATGCTTATTAAAATTGACCTTTACATGTGCCGAATTAAGAACACAATCAATCATATTATAATATTTGAATCTCAAACAATGGTACATAGTTGAAATATTAGCTCCGACCGGATGCATCCAATAAGTTATTTATAACAACTATTTACTGTGGCTAATATTTATAACCAAGGATCTTAGTTTGATTACGTAAAACTTACGTTTAACTATAAATTAGCAATAGATTGGTAGTTAGGTACTCGAGAGATAAAGCAAGCAAGTACCTATAATTAGTTTAGTAATGTATTTAATAATTCATTTTGTTTATTTGCTTGATTATTAATGCATATCTGCGATTAATAATTTCTTTACTCGAAACGTAATTAACTGATTGGATGCTAACGAGGTAAATCGTAGCAACAATAGATTTATCTATTGTAGGTATCGGGGTATATTAACATGCAACATGTTAACTAAGTAACAGTGAACCCAACAAAGTTCACGACAGACAGATGACTTAATTCGTCACGAGGAAAACACTGAACAATTCATACTTATCGAGAACCTACACTATATAGCTTTATATAAATGTACTTACATTTGATATTATTGTGAAGTTGTTGTATGAGGATTTTATTAATAAATTATTATAACAGTGGCCAACTGCAAAGAATTCTGCTTCAAGTAAGTACATACTGAGAAAGAACTAAGTAATTTTAGTTTAGACTGTTCATTTAAGTTATTTTAATCTGTGTACAGTAAACCCTAAAACATATATTCAATACCTACATTACGTTCCGCATAAGAATGTAGGTAAATAGAAGTCCGATAACTAACAAGGTGCCTACTAAAGTGCATTACATTACACTGTACTATTTGGATCCGACTGTACATTACATGACCGACAGGCGACCTATAAATATAGTGTTTGGCTATGGTGTTGTGCCCTTGCGCCAGTGGAGCCAAACCCGGGATCTCTCCCGCACTTAGGTACAAGCCACTGCGCCATTGAGATTGCCAATACATAGTCACACTATACAAGTGTCCCAAAAAAAGTGTCAATATTTTTTTGTACTTAAATGATTTCCATTTCAATTTCAACCAGAATACCTACCCGAAACACTCATATTTATGTTCTACGATTTTTGGCAGTTTTCTAGTTGTGAACTTTAAGGCATTTTCTAGCTCGACAACTACTAACCTATCCAGCAGAAAAAAACCTAACAAAAATCGTAGAAAATAAGTTATGTGTAGTTCCGGGTAAGGTTCTATGTAAAGGTTGCTCTTTTAATGACCTTCACTTTGACACTTGTTGGACATCCTGTATAGTAAAACAATATTTTGACATTAATATAAGTAACTGTTTCGTGAAAGAGTTTAACGAGTTCTAACTTTATTTAGGTTATTCCACTCCAGCTACCTACTAATAGCAATAGCATTAGGTTTATAATAATTATGACGATTCACTCTGATATTCAAGAGGCACATAAACATAATATTTATAAGATAACATAAATATATAAATTCCTACTCGAACTGGATATCACGTGACATAATACTTATATAAATTTCGACTCGAAAAACTGTGATATCACGTGGCATAATATCTCAGAACAAATAACCGGTCCGGTCGGAACCTTATAATTGCAAATCATCGATCGAAATAAGCAACTAGAAGTGCAGCTAAAATGAATAATCTGGGTTGCCACCCGTTACCAGTTTTGTCCCCTATTTCGGCAAAATAAGTCCCCTCTGACGTTAGTTGGGTCAATTTTGATTGCTTGAGGAGCATGAGGCAGACGCATAGGGTAAAAGGTTGGGAACCCCTGTATAAAACCCCATATTGAATCTAACGTTATGACTACGGTGCATTTGGTATAAACTCGTTAACAATGGAAATCAGCACATTGCACCTTGCCATTAAAAGATTAGTCACTATTGAGACAATAAATGCGACGTAAATTAGACGTTACTCACCAACTAATACAATGGGCACCGAGCTGCTGAAGTGGTTCAGTTCTGGGTACCATTTGTGAATGACGTTCTCGAAGGAGGACCTGCTGCCCACTGAGTAGCACACGAGGAAGCAGCCAGTCTGCAATGGTGGAACACATTAGCAGCTCTGTAGCATGGCCTATACAAATAGGTATAAGTAAAACGTGTTATTATTGGATATCTAGATAGCGGAGCCATTGTAGCTCAGTAGGTAAGATACCGAATTGTAGGGTGTAGGTTCGAACCAAAGAATGCACCTCTAGATTTTTCAAATCTACCATTCGCCCACACACTTTTCGGATGGTTTCTCAATTAGATGAGATAATATTCTAAACATGGGATCATGCGTGGCCAGCTGGTCTGGATGCCCTATTTAAGGGTTGAGGTGAAGATTATGATCTATTATTACCTTTGTATTCCAGGTATTCCAGGATTTTCCAGAAATAAGATTCAAGAATTTGACCTTTACTTTTCAGCAATTTTACATTACAACATGTATTGCATTTCCTTTGTAAGTTTGTGTTAAGAGGAAATGTTATGGCAACTTACTTGGTTATATGATAGCGGCCTTAAACGCTCGTAGTCCTCTTGTCCCGCCGTGTCCCATAGCGCCATTTCGATTTCTTCTCCATCCACTGTGATGTAACCGACATAGTTATCGAATCTGTTGAATTGGAACAACACACCTCGTTAGTATTTAAAATGTTTTTTTTTTATATGAGAGGTGGCAGACGAGCAGACGGATCACCTGATGGTAAGCAATTCCGCCGCTCATGGACACCCGCAACACCAGTGGAGTCGCTGCCAACCTTTTCCCCGTTCCCCCCCATTGGGCCTCCGGTAACCTCACTCACACGGCGAAACACAGCGCAGGCGCTGCTACACGCCGGTCTTCTGTGAGGCAGTGGTATCACTCTGGTCGAGCCGGCCCATTCATGCCTAAGCGTGGCTCTCCCATATTTAATGTAATGAACTAAGCTCTATATAAAATGTACGACCGTTTCGCGCAGTCCCTAGACTCGCGGTTGAGATGTAAGGTCGCGGGTTCGCTTACGAACTACTCACCTAGCTCAAATTTTTGTTGATAGAACAAATTGATGATGATGATGTGATCTGGGTGTTTGAAGTATCTTCGATTCCACAAGAAAAGAGTAAAAAAGAGATACCTAGATAATTTTGTTTTTTGGATTACGCACATAGCTTTTTTGAATCGTAAATTAGATAATAATAATAAACCTAACAAGTGTAGGTTGAAAATTATGAAACGTAATAAATTCTTTAATTATCTATTAGTCAACAATTTAACTACAGAAGCTTATATCTTAGACCCATTAATAGTAAAAAAACATTTAAAAAAAAATCATGTTTGAGCGGCATTGCCCATGACATCGGGTAATGCCGCTCGAGGTCCGGGCTAATGACGCCTAAACATGTTTCTTGGAAAATATCAAACAAGAGACATTATAATTAAACAAAATATTAACGAGGTCAAGTCTACAATCACAAATTAGCATATTAGTACTGAAGATCAGCCTTTTAGACTTACCGACAAAAATCATGAGACGAAATATTAGATCAGTGCGGGCGCAAAAAAAGAAACGCACTTCACCGTCGCATGACGCGGGCTGACTGTCCGATCGCATCGTTGTAGGTTCGAGGACTCTTCCCTTCGCCCTCCACACAACGTGGCGTGTTGCTATGTACTGTTTTGACAGAGCTACAGAGGTGGGCGCTATTACCCACTGAGCGCTATTCCCCCTGCTTACCCTACATATTGTTACTTGTTGATTACTGAAATAGAGCAAAATCTCTTCGTTCAGGGTTCGAAATTGAATAAAACTAATATAACGTATCTGAAAAACTACATATAACAGCACCATGGTAGTAATTCTCAGTACGTAGTTCTTTGCATGTATATATTCCGAGAATGCAACAGCTTGTATACAATTTAATCACCTTTGAACCTTTTCGACACGCATTCCTCGTCACACTCTACCAGAAATAGGCAAGTTCTCGGAGAAAGCATAGATGATCGTGTACTTAGTACGATGCTAGCTAGAGCAAGCCAAATCATTTAAAGCACATCCATTTGGGTCATTGACTGTGCAAAACAACCGCGTGGGACCGTGGTATTTGTCACAGAGACGGATTGCAAGGAAGTCAGCCGGGCTGTAGGCGTGCGTCCAGTTTCATAAGGAGGAAGCGGCGACCGCGCACAATACAACAATGCCGCGACGTATTTGACTTTATAAATAGTGCAGCCCGCAATGCTGCAGTAGATACCTGTTAAATAGCATTGGCCCGGCTGCTTCAACGTTTATAATTCGTGAAAATTAAAGCAAACATTAAGTAGGTACTTACAAATAAATTACAAATTATCCATTACTAAATGACTGTCTATTTATTAATGAGAATTAATTTACAAACTATCTGCATCTAGTATCTGCATTTTGCATCTAGTAATTAAATATCGGTTGGTCGTTATCTGCAAGTAATTAAGTAATGAGACGTATTAAATATTTATATGTATAATTATATCAAAAAAATACCCGACTTTTCTTATGTTATTATTTTTGACAACCCGTTTGGAACAGTGGTAGTGAACGCTGCCTTTGGTCCAAGGGTTGCGGGTTCGATCCCCGCACAGTACAAACATTTGTGTGCATGAACATGTCTGTTTGCATTGGTCTGGGTGTTTTCTATGTATTATAAGTATGTAGGTATTTACAAAAGAAAAGTATTATATGTAAGTATGTATTGTAATCCCACTGTTGATTCTGATATGCGTAACACAGATAGCTCAAGCAGAGCTACCTATCTCAGATCAATGTATGTGATGTTGTGAAAATATTTAATATCTGTACTATTTATAAAGAGGTAAATCCTACAGACAAGAAACGCTCACGCGATGTAATCGACACCTAGCGCCGTCTATTGGTATAAAGTGGAACTCAAATCCCGAGACGAAGTGAGGGCGGGACACTAGTTTATTTATATAAAGATCAAAAAGTGCCACTTCATTGCAATAATTTAATAGAAAATTTATTATCTCTCGTTTGAGTTTCTAACAATCAACAACAAAAAGTGTGCGAGGAGCCTTATTTTATTACCCTCGTTACAAGTAGTTTATTGGTTATCGAGTGTTTATTGTCTCATATTATGTAGGTATTTCTCCAGGATAATCTACCTACATTCTACATTGTTTGAACTAATATTTGTAATTGGTGACGAAATAGCCGCTTATCGATTTCCCTTGCGTTTTGTAGGTAAATAACACGTCTTGAGTGAGTTAGTCATCATCATATAAGGAAGCAAATAATAAAATAAAGTTATATTAGGTGACGTAAATTAATAACTTAGATTCAACGCTATTTTGAAATGACGTCGACGTTAAGGAAATCGAATCGTCACTTACCCGAGAGTGACAAACATGATAATTTTAAGCAGCATTATCGCGTTTTCCTTTAATTATGTAAGCATTTAAAAATAAGGCAATCTGAGAAAAAGTAGGTACATACTTCAAGTATTAATAAGTAACTAAGCAAATAAATGCTTTGAAAACAATCTGATTTACACGATTTTTTTTAACTGTGGACACACATACAAAAACAAACCAACATTTTTTTTATGATATAGGTGGCAGACGAGCCGACGGATCACCTGATGGTAAGCGATTACCGCCGCCCATGGACACCTGCAACACCAGTGGTGTCACAAGTGCGCTGCTTACCTTTTAACCCCCCTTCCCTGCATTGGGCCTCCGGTACCCTCACTCACGCAGCGAAACACAGCGCATGCACTGCTTCACGCCGGTTTTCTGTGAGGAGGTGGTATTACTCCGGTCGAGCCGTCCCATTCATGCCGAAGCGTGGCTCTCCCACTGTTAAAAGTAAAATGAACAAAAGCGCCAGAAAATTTACATTGATCAGCTAGTCTCAAACTAGGGTAGGCTTCTGTACTATGAGTGGGGACTAGGTAAGTATTAGCTGACGACATAGCCAAAGGCGCCTCCCAGCAGTCTCAGCACGTCCAGAGCCGAGTTAATCGAGAAGAGTTCACTTCCTAAATTGAATTGTTTGGGAATCGAAGCCAGGGCTTTTCGCGCAAGACCACAACACCATAGCCACTGCTGCGTCATTGAGGTCGTCAACGAATAAAAAATAAATCGTGAGAGAACATCACATATTTATCCTGGTCCCAAGCGAAGGTTTAAGGTTTCTTGTACTATGGAAACCAGCAACAACGAAGGTACTACAAAGACAGACCCAACACAAAAATCTGTTTCATCAACAAACATTTCCGTTGGTGCGGGAATAGAACCCGCGACCCTTGAGTCTCAACCGGCGCTCAATCCACTGCGCTGAACGGGTTGTAAATAACATTCGATCAAACATTTTAACGTCATTAATCACTTAAAATGAATTTCATTATAGTGCCGAATAATCTAGTACGAATGTTCTGGAAAAATAATACAGTAAATAAAGGATAAAATAAATCACTCGTTAGGATAACTGACTAACACAAGGTATGTGTCATCCATGAGTTAATAAACCCGGTAAATCCATAGAGGCTACTCGACTGAATAATGTTAAATAGTGACGTCACTAGCAGGCCACAAAGCGAAGCGATAACGATATTACAGCATCAACCTGTTAATTTAGCAGCCCAGCCTCACGTAACTCCCGCGACGGCCGCGCGTAGTGCCCCACTGACCCTCGCCTGACGCTCGCCGCACCTGCTACCCTCACGTCTCTATCACTGATTGATACTTACACTGTAGGTACATATTCCTCCGGAAATTCGTTCTTCGTATACACGTATAGCATGCAGGTCTTGCCGACCATTCCGTCTCCGACCACTGTAATCTTTATAGTTTTCTTCGTACCCATGATGCGTACCGGCACATCCGACAAACTATTAACAATTCACTAATAACCGTCTATCAGTTTAGCACTTCCACTCACAGTCACTGCATAATAACGAATTCAGTCTACTTTTCTTTAAGAAAATGTCGGTCCTTGACGGTTGTTATCACAGTGATGTAATGATCTTATCAAGCACTCGCGATAATGCGGCAATTTCAATTGAAACAAGGCGCGCGCGCGCAGTCACGGTCGAATGCAGAATGATTCAGTAGAGCCAAGTGCGCCCACAGCGCCCGCAGCGCAGAGAACCTCCGACTACGAGCCGTCGTAACGTAATTAATTCTACGAACGTACTCCAACCAAACAGCGGTAGCAAATTATTTAACGTCGCACGTCTTGTTTACTATTAGAGTCATTTTTATAAATCAAGGAAGTCGAATGCCTGACCAATTTAAAGTCTATTACGAAATGTTATTTAAATGAGATTGTTGTGTGTCAGGTATAAATTTGACTATTTAATAAAAACAGAATGATATTATAAAAACGATACTTTATTGATTACTTTGAATACAAAAATGTTCCATAAAACGCAACAGTGAGATTACCTTCGCCAGTATTTTTTCAGCAAGGACCGTAATAACAATTCAACACAAATAATACTGAATGGTCAATGGAGATCAATTAATCACAGTTAATATTATTTTTTACTTATACCTTATGTTAAGTGTTTAATGTGATAATTAGATACCTATTTCTAATTAGTATTGTTATAATATGAAGTATGACTATATTAATTAATATAGAAAAAAACAATACCAATGATTTAGAAAGCAATTAGATTAAGACCAAGTACTTTTTTTTACTTATGTTAGTATCACTTTTTTCTTTTAACTCCACAATGGGAATGTCCTTACTAGACTATAGTAACTGTGAGTGAAGACCACTCAACCACTGTGATGATTATATTTAAAATGATATGTCAACTTGTGTGTACATTACATCCATTATTAAGATTCGTCACATTTTAAATACAGCGAAAACAAGATTCTTGAGACCCCTTTTACATACCAGTTTTTAATTGGTTGTAACGAAATTGAAATAATAAATAAAAATTAAAGACATTTTAAATAAATAAGGATTTGCGATTTTTCAAGCTTATTTGGCACACACTATTCATGTCACAATTGTAACTCTATCAATAAAAAACTGGTGGCAGCACAAATATGCCTTAAAATGGATCTTAAGTATATTTAAATTAGGCACTAAAGGTAAATTAAAAATAGTTAACAGCTGAAGCTTAGATTATAGAAACAATGTGCTGTGGTAACTAAATTGTGTCAAACAAAAGTGAACTTACAATATATCTAATGTTATTTATTCCCATTACCCATATTAAAACTCTGAATTCCCTCCATGATAATTTCCTCCTTGAGTGCTAATACTTCCCGGAGCAGCTCTTGATTGTTGTTCTGCAACTGAGATATTACAGCAAGATGTTTTCGTTCACGCTCTTTCAGACGATGAATGGTCGAATCACATACCTCACTGCAGGATACATGAATACCTAGAACAAAAGAAATGTGTTGTTGATTAGAATCATTAGAATCTTTATTTAATTTTAATATAGTCTATTTTCTCTCTGGTTATAATAATAAAATTTAAAAGCAATATATGTATGAGTTCAGAATTTGTATAAGTCATTTAATTTTGTGTTTGAGTTACCTCAAATCTTATGTTTTCAATTATACTTACTTGCTTTGTTTCTTAATTTGTCTGTCAACTTGTCATTTTCCAATTTCAACCGGGTTATTTCATTGCGTAGGGTTTTTTCAACGGCTTCTTTCTGTTTGGTCACTTTTAATAGCTTAGCTCGAGTTTCTGTCAATGTTTGGAAGACTTGATCAGAGTGGTCAGAAACTCTTTGAGCTGAAGCCACACATGCCCTCACTTCATTCTTTCCTGAACATAGCTTTTCCTTAAGCTTACTCAATG
Organism: Marasmia exigua; assembly: GCA_019059595.1. Lineage (NCBI taxonomy): Eukaryota > Metazoa > Arthropoda > Insecta > Lepidoptera > Crambidae > Marasmia > Marasmia exigua. Next base: position 2,234,405 of record CM032464.1, on the reverse strand, counting down.
CTCCCTAAAAATTAATTAAAAAATCTTTTATAGCAGATTAATCAAATTTAATGATGAGCAATGATCAGAGTAAGTAGAGATATTCGGGTTCATTAACTGCAAACATGCATGTTAATATGGACATACCCCGGAGTTCTGATCATGATTCTGAGATTAAAATAAATAAAATTTTATTTTAATAAAAAATATAAAAGAAAGATCAAGCTGCCACAATAGATCATCTACTGGTCGCAGTGGCTATGAGACGCAGGGCTCACCCCATTTCTATCAAGGCTGATGTTAATGCTCGTATGTATAAACGAAAATAACTGTTAATAGTTGCAGAAAAATAAAAATCTATTTTAATGAATTGTTTCAGTTTATTTTCAATAACCCCAAAAACATCCTTATTAGACTTAGTGGGGGGAGGGGGTGGAATTTTAGCTCCCTAAGACCGTGAATCGCTTTTTGTAGGTAACACTATTTTCAACATGAAAAAAGTATATTTTTAATCCCAGGATTCCGGGCATGTCCATATTATTTGAAAAAATCGCAAGTACTAAAATAAGCTCTACCTACTCCAATCATTGATGATGAGTGAAACACAAGAGAGTTTAATCAGTATAAAACATAGTCACTTTCAATGTCTATGTGTATTTTTTCTTTTTTATGTGATAGGTGGCAGATGAGCAGACAGACGCAATTGCTTACCATCTGGTGATGGTAAGCAATTGCGGCCACCCATAATACTTATATATTTATTATCTTTTTAATAGATATTTTAAAAGGTAGGGTTTATGTATGAAAGCACAATACACAACTAATATTGCACCAGTGCAAAGCCGGGGCAGGTCTGGTCTGTAGTCTGGTTACAATAAATCTTTTACAACATTCAAAATTACTTACATTCAGATGCTTATTCTGATGTTCTAGAACATGGTTTTGTTCAGCCAACATATCAGCCTTCTCTTTTGTATTTTTGTGATAATGCAGCAATGTCCATGTAGAATTAATGAGCTTCACTAGAGCTTCTGGGTTTAAATTATTATTGTCAATATCGATATGTGGATTAAACACATAATTTATATTAAAAAGTCCAAGCTCCTGAAACATTAAGTAAAAATTATTAAAAAAAATACAAATAGAACTAAAATCGAAAAAAAATGAATGTTTACATACCTATAAGGTTATAATAAATAAAACATACCTCATTCAGACCTATCAGACACTCATTTATATTATTCAGCGTGCAAGGTTCATAAACAGTGGCCCTCTTATGTTTGTAATTTTGCAAAAGTTCTCTGACTTCATCATCCAAACTTTCAAACTCACTTGAAGATGCCATTTTTTTAAAAAAATTGTTGCCAAATGGAATTTGTAATAAAGACAAATGAACTTATTAAAAATCGTGTTCCGAAATTTCATAAGTTGTTTTTAACGCATTATTAACGCTGAATCTCAAGTCAAGAAAACATAAGAAAGCCGATACCGAACCGAACACAAACAAAAGAAAAACGGACAAAATGACATTGACTGATATTTTTTTGTGGATGACATCACAGATAACTAAACTAGTGATGTTATCCACAGATAACTATATGTAGCAAGTATCGATAACATCTAACTTAACGATTTGGATTGTTTCCGGCAAATGTTTATTTATTCCGTCTTCAATCGTCATCGTTGAACGTATTAATTTATTTTTGATATCAGCAATCATGCGCATTAATTAGGTACCATGAATATATTCAAAGGTACTGCTACACATGCTTAAAGCATACTACTTTACTACCTTTGAGTATACTCAAAGCTTACTACCTACTAGCACGTGCTACTTAGTAGCATGTGTGGACGGACGTGCTACAAATAAGCATGCTCAAAAATCGATCGATTTTTAAGCATGCATACCGGAAATCTTTCATTTTTTTCCCGAACGAAACAAACTAAAGTATTGTATTCTTTGGAAACCACTATGAGTTTTGTCTTCTAGGTGTGTGGCCTTCTCAAGCTTGTCTTCATACCAAGTAGATAAAAAATACGGAATTATAATAGGAATTTCATTTTATTAAATAACAAAAACCTACATAGTAATTCACAGTGAACAAACATGGCACTAATAGACAGCTACAAAAATGAGGCTTCTGTGTTTTGAAAGGTATTACACTTATCATATTTGATGTAGTAAAAAATTGGAATTCGAGTTTTTGAAGTTAATTTGTACATTAATTATTATTGGGGCATATATTTTGTATGGAATAAGGCGACATTTTCTTTGGTCACGAAGCTCGGACGCAGACGAAGCCCAACCAGTGCGCGCAACTCGCCATGTCCGGCTCCGTGCTCTGAACATGTCACTTCTTTTTCGAACGATCCATCATTTTACTCTGAAATAAAATGGAATAATTATAAAAAAAAATGGAAGTGTCAAACTATTTACTGTAACACTTTTCAGGGCAAAAGCCTCCATAATATAGAAATTAAGTATCGCTACTATGATGGGGTTAGGCTTAATCACCACGCATGCGGCACATTAAGGCAAGCAAATTTTCACTAGTGCTTGCTCTGCGTTCTTGATTGCACACTCAGCTTAGCTCAGCTCGATTTTTATTGGCAGACATTTTACCTAAAAATGTAACCCTCTTGTGAGAGAGAATAAATTTATCATTCATTAATTCATCCATAAGACGTTGTCACGTCAATACAATATCTAACGCCATTATGATAGTCCGGCTATACACAAGATTCACAAACTTAGCCACTAGATCCCTGAAAGATAATGGTTAGGTTAGGTTGAGTAAAAATAAAAGTACCTTGGCCAGGTTGAGGCCGATTTCGCTGAGCCGCTTGTGCTGGTAGGTGAGCGGCTGGTGCAGCTTGGCGTCCCCGCGCTTGTAGAAGTCGCTGTAGTCGAGGCGGAACGCCAGCGTCTGCAGGGACAGCTCCGCGTGCAGCGCCAGCTTCAGGATCAGCGTCGTCACGTGACCCCTGGATTGCCAAGCGATTTAATTATAGTTGGTCACAATTTTAAAGGAAAGGTGGGAGGGGGTGTAAGTGTGAACTGTCACACACTATCTCCCATCTCGGGAAGCGGGTGGAAGGAGTCTCATAATATATAACCGGCTGTGGAGAACTAAACTGATTTTCTCTCAATTTTGGGATAGAGTCGCTTTTACAAGTCTATACATTGCCTATGATGATTGAGGACTCGGTAGAGATCGTCTAAGCTGAAATGACGCGCCCTACCTCAGCATTCAGACACAAGAAAATTTTGCCTACGGAACATGCAACGCACGGAGCATGCATACGATGCATGCAACACGGTGCTTGTGGGAATGGAATTATTCATTCCCACTGCTGTTATTCCTGTTGAAGGCCGTAGTCATGCCCGGTTTAACAACTCCTGTAGGAGGACTGCGCACCTCAAGCAATCTGCTTACATGGCGTGGAACGAAGCCAGGAGGCTCCGGGATCCGAATGTGAAGGAGGAGAAGACAAAATATAATGCAGCAACAAGGTCTAACAAAGCGGCCATCAAAATGACAAAGGCAGAGCATGTTGCCAGAATTGGTAAGCGCCTAGAAGGCTATCCCTCTGGAAGACGAGCCTTTTGGTCACTTGCCAAGGCTGCCCAGGGCAACTTTAGCCAGTCCAATCTCCCGCAACTGCAAACAAATGATGGTAATCTGGCCCACAGTGCAACTGAGAAAGCCGACTTATTAGCACAACTCTTTGCCTCAAACTCCACATTAGACGATGGGGAATCCACTCCACCCATTATCCCCCCTTGTACAGGTTTACTGTCTGAAACCCACATTACTCAACGTATGTTCAGGCGTGAACTGAGGCAGTTGAGCATTCTCAAGTCGAATGGCCCGGATGGCATTCCAGCAAATGTGCTTAAAACCTTTGCTCCGGAAATGACTCCGGTGTGTAACGCATCTATACCGTCTTTCCTATGATTCCCAAAAGGGTGCCATCTTCATGGAAGGTAGCTCATGTTCACCCGATCCCCAAAAAGGTGATCGGTCAGACCCATCAAATTACCGGCCGATAGCGGTCACGTCACTACTCTCCAGTTTATGGAGCGAGTCATTAACACCCAAATACCTCGCTACCCTTAAGAGCACCAGCTGATAAGTGACCGTCAGTACGGTTTTCGCCATGGTCGTTCAGTTGGTGATCTATTAGCATATTTGACGCACCGTTTGGGCAGAAACTTTGGACGGTGGAGGCGAAGCTCTAGCTGTCAACCTTGATATCGCCAAAGCCTTTGATAGGGTCTGGCACAAAGCCCTCTTGATGAAGCCCTCCTTCATATGGCTTACCCAAGGGACTCTGCAAGTGGATAGCCAGCTTTCTGGACGGTAGGAGTATTTGTGTTCTGGTTGTTCTTATTGTTCTGGTTTCGGAGCATTGACAGTCGACAACGCGACGGTCAATGCTCCGAAACCAGAACAATCAACGCCGGCGTACCACAGGGCTCAGTGCTGTTCGTTCCGCACATAAATGACATGATTTAAATTGAGAGCTTACATTGTTATGCAGACGACAGCACAGGTGATGCGCGATACACCGGCCATCAGAACATCCCTCGTAACTCCATAATGGAAAGACGGAAACAACTTGTCTGAAGTCGAGCACTCACTTGAACAGGTTTCGGAGTGGGGTGAAAGGAACCTTGTTAACCCTACTTCAAAAAGTATAAAATACTGACACTCCCGTGTATGTACATTTTGGAAACAGCCTTATTCGTGAAAGCCAACCCGCATTTATTTATTAGATGGGCAGACACCGTGAACCGTAGCCGTAGAGACCCAAACCGAATAAAAATGCCTTGTACTAAAACAAAGCTTATGGCAAAGAGTATATTTTGCATGGCTCCTAGAATTTTTAATAAGTTGCCATTGACATTTAAAGAACTAGATCATAATCATTTTAAATACAAAATTAAACACCTTTTAATTGAAAAATGTTATTATACTATATCTGACTTTCTAAATGACATTATAAATTGATTTGTAATATTTGTATTGACTAAGTAATTTAATGTAGTGACTAATTTTATAACTCTGACATATATTGGCATTTAATTTTATTATCATTGTTCATTAACCAATCATTTTGTACACCGTAATGGTGGAACATGTTGGCACTTTGCATGTATCTAACAACATCTTCTCTGTACACATGTTTCTTGGCAAATAAATTTATCTTTATCTTTATCTTTATCTTATCTTCAGTTCAATCCGACTAAGACACAAGTTTGCGCATAACTGCCAAAAAGGACCCTTTTGTTTTAGCTTCCCAGTTCCAAGAAGTATCTATGTATGTGTTTTTGAGAGCATCGGGATCCTAGGCATCGAAGTCTCCGACAAGGTCCAATTTAGGCGTCATTTGGAGGACAAAGCGAAACTCGCTAGCAAGAATATGGGTGTCTTGAATAGAGCGAGGCAGTTCTTCACGCCTGGGCAACGACTTGTACTATATAAAGCCCAAGCACGACCCCACGTGGAGAACTGCTCCCATCTTTGGGCAGGCGCCCCTAAATATGGACCCATTTGACGCCTTGCAGAGACGAGCTGTCCGGATTGTCGGACAAATTGGAGTCGCGAAGAGATTTTAGCTCTCTTTGCCTCTTCTATAAGCTCTTTCATGGAGAGTGCTCTGTGGAGCTGTTTAATATCATACCAGGGTAACCATTCTACAATCGCACGACTAGACGCCGCGGCAAACTTCACCAATACTACCTCGAACCAATCCCTTCCAGAACGCTTCATTTCCAGCGCTCTTTTTTCCCACGCTCGTGCAAACTCTGGAATGAGCTTCCAGCCGCGGTGTTCCCCGAGCGCTATGACATGTACTTTTATGAACGAGGTTTGAAAAGAGTTCTTCTTACACGGTATTCAGCGGCATGACTGTGCTCCGGCATTGTTGATTTCTATCAGCGGTGGTTACCGTTTACCATCAGATGGGCCGCAAGCTCGTCTGCCTATTATAAGCAATAAAAAAAATGCAATTATAATTGGTTGTTCAGTTGCCGGTTAGACTCAAACGTTGGAGCACGCATCGTTCGATAAGTACCGTCAGGATGTCTACTAAAGGGATCTTCAGAGCCAGCTAATTCAGTAGTGAGGCGCGTTATTTCAGCATAAACAATCTCTACCGGTATTTTATGTGTGGCATTTGCGCATCCGATCATTTATGTACAGTACGTATGCTTGTTAGTCAAATAACTGACCTGTATGTGCGAGTCCATACATTCAGATCTGCCTTGCGACTAGACAAGAACGCAAGGAAAATTCTCCTCTTTTCTTTATCCTGCGCCTCATCTGCCGCTGTAAACGCGTACTCGCCTGAAACCAAAAACAAATGTTGTTTGATGCCAATTTTCACTTACTTAGTTCAGTCAATAAAGTAGATGTAGAATGCGTGAGCAGGAATCTAAGCAACTTCTGCAGGAACTTAATCAGGATGCTTGGGAGAAAACACACCCCTTGTCCCCCCCTCCAAATAATTCCCCCTCCCTCCGGCTCCCCACATGGACGTCGGGACTTTTAGTATGTTTTCTCCCTTAGCACCCTGATGAAGTTCCTACAAAAATTGCTTAGATTCTCGCTCAAACACTCTAAACTCTCTTTTGAGTGATTCTTTGGCCGAACTAATTAAGGAGTATGAATATTTTCATAGCATGTAGGTAAATATTTGCGAATGTGAGATTATAAACCAAGGTTTAATTTCGTTGATCACCTCGGGCTACTCGCTCGGCCTTCATCTGCTCTATGCGGTGCCTTCTTTCCAGCTCTGCGTTTATTCCGTTGTGTAAAGTTGACTCGAAACTACGCAGCGCCAAAGTTTCGTTCAGCACATTACCCAAGTAGGACTGTAATTCCTGAAATAATAAAGTTATATTATGAATATTTATTTTAAGATTATATCAGTCAGAGACATGTCCTAACTTAATATTCGACAAAATGATCAAAAACGGGTCATGTACTAAATGCGGGACATGTCTCGTATATACGGGAACCCTATCGAATACTATACCCGAAACTGGAATTCAAGACCAAAAAAACTACGACATATAAGTTACTGTCAAATCTTTCAATGTCACTTATGTCATTGTCAAATCAAGTTTTCAGGTTTTGTTAACCTTTTCTTAGTATAAGCTGCCACAATTCATGATTAGGTTTCCACCACTCCAGTAATTATTTCGTCCAGTTTTGCACATGTTTTAGATATTAGGCGTTAATAAGTGAAATAACTCGTAAGGAAAATGGTCAAGTGATATTTTGACAAAGTGGATAGTCAACAGACGAAGTCAATAGTCTCAGTCACTCAATAAAACGGGGGGTTTAGCGTTTTATCGATCTATGGATTCTGCCGAGACTACTCTTAACTAAATCGCAGGTTTTAAGACTCTCTTAGGTCGAGGCAAGTTATTCACGTGTCAACTCACACAATAGCAGTATTAAAAAAGATTCTTATATTATTATCACTTAGCGGTTGCGGCACCTCACCTAACTTCAAATGTTGTAACCAAATGTTATTAACACCTGAAATGAGACAAACTCAAAACAAGCCTACATACCAAACATTATGGATGATTAAGTCTTTATTAAAGCGTATTGTATTTATGTAAAAATAAGTAAATAAAATTACTTCTTTAAATTATATGTATTAAAATTACCAATAAATAAATTACGTCAGCGTATGTTTTTAGAAAATAGGTATATACTATTGTACGATCATTTTAATGTAGTGGCAACATTATAGTATCTTTTTTGGTCTTGAATTCCAGTTTCGAGTATAGTGAACCGCCCTACTTTGTTTCCGGAGACACATTTGTTATTAGTTCCAGTCTGTACCAACAGATGGCGCTGGGTGTCATATGCAGCGCGCTAGTGTTTCGCATTTTCTGTTTGTATATTGTTGTAGACGATAATAACTCTCGATCAGCAGGCGGCCAAGGTCCTGACGTATACCTGCGTGGTGTGGTGTATCATGGCGTGGATGGAGTGGCGCTCGAGCGCGCGGTGGTGCAGCGCCAGCAGGCGGTCGAGGTCGCGTCGCTCGGCGGCGGCGGCCAGCAGCTGCCTGTGCGCTGTACCTGCGTGGTGTGGTGTATCATGGCGTGGATGGAGTGGCGCTCGAGCGCGCGGTGGTGCAGCGCCAGCAGGCGGTCGAGGTCGCGTCGCTCGGCGGCGGCGGCCAGCAGCTGCCTGTGCGCTGTACCTGCGTGGTGTGGTGTATCATGGCGTGGATGGAGTGGCGCTCGAGCGCGCGGTGGTGCAGCGCCAGCAGGCGGTCGAGGTCGCGTCGCTCGGCGGCGGCGGCCAGACATGGCGTGGATGGAGTGGCGCTCGAGCGCGCGGTGGTGCAGCGCCAGCAGGCGGTCGAGGTCGCGTCGCTCGGCGGCGGCGGCCAGCAGCTGCCTGTGCGCTGTACCTGCGTGGTGTGGTGTATCATGGCGTGGATGGAGTGGCGCTCGAGCGCGCGGTGGTGCAGCGCCAGCAGGCGGTCGAGGTCGCGTCGCTCGGCGGCGGCGGCCAGCAGCTCGGCCCAGGCGGGCTCGGCGCCGACGCCGCCGGCCTCCTGCAGGGCTCCGCACAGCCGCAGCGCCTCCGAGCGCAGGCACGACACGCGCCGCATCACGCCCCACACCTCTGCATTAACAATACAGTTCGCTATTAGACAAGTATTGGAAAGATATTTTAAAAAGGGCCTAGGTTATTTTATACCTCCTACAATAATAACTTTTCTCAAGAAAGCAAATTAAAGAAAGATAATTAATTAAATTTATAACTTTGAAATTCGCGCCAAAAACAGCCGGTCACTTGCTGTTGTGACGTCTTATTTCAGTAATTAATGCACAAAATATTTACCGACAGCACGATGACATAAGTATTGGAATGTGACGTCATACGATGCTCAATAGGTTCTCGCAACAACAGGTTACTTAAATCTATTTTAAAAAAATAACAATATTTACAGATAATTTTCGTGGAAAACACGTACTGTATTATTTTTAACCTATAAGAAACCATATTTAACACATTTAATATCTTTCCGTGACACTCAAATAACTAATTTATTTATTTCTCAGTCAAATAACTAATTTATTTATTTCTCTTCAACAATATAGTTTAGGATACAATTACAATAATTCAGTTAGCAGATTCATAGTTTTACTGTATTGTTTTTTGAACAGCGCCCGGTAGCGCGAGTGTTGTGTCAGTACAGTGACTCACCGGGCATGTGCTTGAGCCGCTTCTGCAGGATGGTGTGCTCGCGCCAGGCGTCGTGCAGGCTGTACTCGATGCGCTTGACGCGCCACAGTTGCGTGAACAGCGCCCGGTAGCGCGCGGCGCACGTGGCCGGGAACAGCGTGCCCAGCGGCCCGTCCACGCGGTACTGCAGCGCGAACACGTCCCAGCCGCAGTCGTCGCGCCCGTCGCCTGACGAAACAATACTGGCGATATTTACTCGACTATTGAATCTGGTAGCCGTCGGTTTATCACCTGATGTTGTTTTGGCAACTTTTCGAACAATTTTTGGCAATTTTGTGGTGATACCTTGATACATGGTGCTTTTAGACTAATCCTCCCCTCTCATCCCTCATAAAGATGACAAGTTTTTTTTACGTACTAAGTAGGTATCTTTTCTATTTACTTGAAAAGTAGTGTAATTCAATTGAACACTTGAAAAGTAAGGCAACCTTAAACCGAAAAAACATCCCCCGATTGTGATGTCTGGTGATTAATGAACAGCACAGGGTCAACAAGACACACTTCGCGTCGTTGTAGTCGCGTCTAAGACAGGGCGCGGCGGGACCCCAACATATTTCATTGTATACGAATTGCTGTGATCGGGCGCACTCGTAAAAGCGCAAGTCCTGCCAATGGGTGACCCATCTACTGCAGTGTCACATTGTCAGTGTGCACAGAATTGCCCCCATGATAACCTGATAAAAGCAAATAAATAATAAGGGTACATGTACATAATGACTGTCAGTCAAACTAACAAAGTCCAACGCTGCCGCCGAAACGACTACGCCAAGAGTTGTATGAGTACACTAATCTATATACACTCCCCTTTGCAAAAAAAACGAGCACTTAAGCAAATAATCAATTATCTATTTATCATTACGTTTATTATTGTGTTTGGTATAGCAATTCTTTGCAATTTATTCTTAATTAAATAACACACTTAAAAAATTCACCGTAGGGATCAGGTGGGACTCGAACCCACAACCTTTCCACAGTCCGGGTGGCTGCACTAACCATTTATGCTATCCGAACCCCTTGCTAACGACGAACGACGAATTTTGTAAGTGCTTGAATCGTCATGAGCCGACGATAGTCACATCAATATTGTAGGTATACTTTAAAATATCCAGTGGAAACATTGTTACAAATATTTGACCACCAGTTAAGATGAAACTGCTAAGCGAATATTATTGTGTTTGGTATAGCAATTCTTTGCAATTTATTCTTAATTAAATAACACACTTAATCATTACGTTGTTTAAAAAAATCTAAAAAATCCAAGCAGGGGTAGTTCACCTGCCCTGTAAGTAAAAAATGAAAAACGAATTTTAATTGTCAGAAAAAAGTTTTACCGTCATCATACATTCGTCACATAGCGAGGTGCATTTAATGTGCTGTTTTCGATAAAGGCTAACTCTGTACGATCTAAAGAGTTTATTCCAGCCCAAAATATAACAAAGGCCCCACCGTACGGCGTTATTTCTTCAAAGCAGACCTCTGCATAACGGTTCCCTGATCTTCGCAGCACTCGCCGACGTCGATCTTCACCATGAAGTGATATCCTGGCTTCATCAGAGAACAATTTTGCCATGATACACAATTTTGAACAACGGAGTAATTTGGGACCGCGCGCGGGGCGACACTAGTGTAAGTTGGCAGCGAGAAGCCTCCTCCTGACCGTCCATAGACTAACTTGCACATTTCTTACGTCTTCGAGGTTGTTCTTGAGGTCCACATACGAAGATTAGCGATTTCTCAAATCTTGACTCACCAGAAAACTATAATTTCTTGGTTCAGTGGATGGCTTTTTCCAGATTCAGACCTTCTTTTCATGGAACACCTCTCCTGATAGCGCTGCAAGGTTCTTTGGACTGATGAACGACTTACATTTAGCCTTTGAGCCACAAAACATTCAGTACAGCCCTCTTCAAGCAGCGCAATAATTTTGCTGGCTCTTACAATTTTATGTACCATCATCCAGACTACTAAGCATTAAAAACAATAATTTTAAATGTCTATAAAAGCAGATAATTCAAAGAAACCAATAAAAATAGCCTATAACTTATTCAAAGACAACAGCAACTTCCGTTGATTCCCGCCAGAAATTGTACAAAAAATTGGTATTCTTTTTAAAATAAGATCAGTCAAAAAATTTAATTTCGAATGTACATTTTTGACATCACAACATATAACCGGCCGGCCTGTAATATATTATTATATAGCTTTCTTACCTAATTTCTCTAAAATATTTGAAAAAGTAATAAACAAAAGGCTTATAGAATATTTCGACAAAAATAGTAGCATAAATAGAGATCAATTTAATTTTAATTTGGCTTTCAGAAAAATAAGTCCACTACACTTGAAATATATGAAATACTCAAGGAAATTTGGGAATCGTTAAATAATAAAACTCCTTGTGTATGTTTGTTTCTTTATATGTCAAAGGCATTTGACTGCGTTATATATGATATATTATTAAAAAACTTGACAAATTGGGTATCCGCGAACTGGCTTTGAAGTTATTGGAAAGCTACTTAACAAATAGAGATCATATTACAGCTATTGAAACATTTAATGAAATCAGCAAATCTTTCGAAGAAGTTCAATCCAAGCCATTTAAAATGACACTAGGTCTACCACAAGGAAGTATCCTGGGTCCTGTCTTATACCTGATTTATATTAATGATTTGCCAAACGTCACTAAAAATAGATGTGTTATGTTTGCTGATGATGCAACTATCTTTATACCCGGTACTCAAACCAATCTAGAAAGTAATATAATTAACACATTAAAATTAACTATTGACTGGCTTCAGAAAATAATTTTTAAAGTAAATCTATCGAAAACTAAAATAGTTCAATTCAGAAACTACAAAACAAAACCATTAAATTTGAATATAACAGATCATAACACTAAGATAGAAAATAATTGATAACATACATTATCTCGGGGTCACCATAGATTGCCACTTGAATTGGAAATATCATATTATAAAAAAAAATTTAAAAATCTCTAGCTACTGTTACGCATTATCTATATTATCTGAAACAACTTCAGTCAAAAGTAACAAGAGCGGCATATTTTGGCCAGGTGTACCAACTATTAGCATACGGCATCATATTTTGGGGTAATTCCACAAACGTACAATCAACATTTATATTGCAAAAGCGGAGTGAGTCTACGAATTATCTACAATATGTACTCAGATCAAACTCTTAGAAATATATTCAAAGAAAAAGATTATCTCACTATTACTAATATTTATATTTTAGAAATTTCAATATTTATTAAACAGAATAATAACTATTTCCAAATTAAAGCTAATTTAAATTCACGTCCAATACGCAGTCAATATAAAAATAATGTACTTATACCTAAAGCTAATAACTATATATATATAAAAGCATCTTTTGCACAGGTATTAAAATCTTTAACCATTTGCCACCAGATGTAATAGCTATGGACATGCCAACATTTAAAATACGCCTTAACAAGTGGTTAACTGAAAATGTATTTTATAATTTAAATGAATTTAAAAGAATAGACATTTTTGTGTTTACAGTTGAAATATCAACTGTAAACACTAAAATTTCTATTTTATATTTTGTAAGTTGTAATTCCTAAGTATTGCATACCCGATATGGGTAAACTGTTGTACTTAATATTTTGTTGCAATGTCACCCGCAAATTCTAATACTTACAGTTACAAGCAATAAAGATACTGATTCTGATTCTTAAGAAGACTTAAATGCTTTTTTGTACCATATTGTTTTCAGGAAAGAAAAAAATCAAAACCAGCCGTTTTTTTTGCAAAAGTGTGTATAGGGTACTATAAAAGGAGAACCTTAGTGACAAGGAATGCACCCACAACCCAAACTACTGACCCTAGAAACTTAAAATTTGGGCATGGGGTTCCTTTAATAGTGACAATGAGCACTAAGAAGGGATTTTAAAAATTCAACCCTTAGGGGGGAAAAAAGGGGTTTGAAGTTTGTATGAAAGTCCGCCATCTTTGATGTTAGGAATGTGAAAATTTGTATATTGACTTAAAATTGGAAATGAAAAATAACTCACCAAAAGCTTTTGGATACTCACCCTTGCAGGGAAAACTTTTGGAAAATCACCCTCTCAGGTGGTTAAATAGGGGGAGAAACTTATAGGGTAACTAAACTAATTAATTAAGTAAGAAACTTAAAATTGATGTTTTTAATAAAAAAAATACTTTTGAACCTTCATCCCCTAAGGGGTAGTTGGAGTTTGAAGTTTGAATGAAGACATCGGTAATAAAGACAAACTGCGTGAGTAACGCCGCAGACGCAGTCTAGTTAAGTATGTAGAGAAAAAAACATGAACTTACAGTTAGGATAAAGATTGACGTGCAGGCGAGCGAGCACGTGCGGCGGCTCGTACTGCGCGTTGGTCGCGCGCACCGCGGCCTCCAGCGTGCACGTCAGGTTGTGCACGTACAGCGACGTCGCTGGTTTGTTCAGCTCATCTCTAGGAACGGAGGTACAAATAAAAAAGGGCCTTCCCTTTGGTATGAGAACTAATAGTCCTCGCCACGAAAGAAGTCCCGCGGCATATTTTTTTTCCATTCTTACTGTATCTAAAGCTTTTTGTGCTATTTTTTTCATTCTTACTGTATCTAAAGCTTTTTGTGTTTCCTAAAAAATAAATAACACGAAAATAACTTTTATATTCCTCGGGTCTATAAACATGAAGCTCAAATTTGAATGTTGATGGCGACTGAAGCGCGCATTTCAAGAGAAGTCCCTTGAAAAGCGCGGACTCGTGACTAAGACAGCCGGTGCGTTCATACAGCAAATCCTTATTGGAGACAAATAAGAAAAGTACGTTTTCTAAACTGATGCATCCGGAACCTTCCGCGCTTGGTCGCGTAGCCATTGCGCCGTGGAAGTCATCAATCAACAATGCGTCGGGCAGGTAGCAATCATCACAACGGTGCGCGGCGAGGTGGTCGAGCGTGGTGGAGCGAGGCGGTGGTACAGCAGGTAGCGGCGGTGCGCGGCGAAGTGGTCGAGCAGGTGGTGGTGGGTGGTCGCGCGGGCTGTACGTACTGCAGCAGCGTCATGAGGTGGTGCACGGTGTCGCCCTGCGCCAGCAGCAGGTAGCGGCGGTGCGCGGCGAGGTGGTCGAGCAGGTGGTGGTGGGTGGTCGCGCGGGCTGTACGTACTGCAGCAGCGTCATGAGGTGGTGCACGGTGTCGCCCTGCGCCAGCAGCAGGTAGCGGCGGTGCGCGGCGAGGTGGTCGAGCAGGTGGTGGTGGGTGGTCGCGCGGGCTGTACGTACTGCAGCAGCGTCATGAGGTGGTGCACGGTGTCGCCCTGCGCCAGCAGCAGGTAGCGGCGGTGCGCGGCGAGGTGGTCGAGCAGGTGGTGGTGGGTGGTCGCGCGGGCTGTACGTACTGCAGCAGCGTCATGAGGTGGTGCACGGTGTCGCCCTGCGCCAGCAGCAGGTAGCGGCGGTGCGCGGCGAGGTGGTCGAGCAGGTGGTGGTGGGTGGTCGCGCGGGCTGTTCGTACTGCAGCAGCGTCATGAGGTGATGCACGGTGTCGCCCTGCGCCAACAGCAGGTAGCGGCGGTGCGCGGCGAGGTGGTCCAGCAGGTGGTGGTGGGTGGTCGCGCGGGCTGTACGTACTGCAGCAGCGTGATGAGGTGATGCACGGTTTCACCCTGCGCCAGCAGCAGGTAGCGGCGGTGCGCGGGGAGGTGATCCAGCAGGTGGTGGTGGATGGTCGCGCGGGCTGTACGTACTGCAGCAGCGTCATGAGGTGGTGCACGGTATCGCCCTGCGCCAGCAGCAGGTAGCGGCGGTGCGCGGCGAGGTGGTCCAGCAGGTGGTGGTGGGTGGTCGCGCGGGCTGTACGTACTGCAGCAGCGTCATGAGGTGGTGCACGGTATCGCCCTGCGCCAGCAGCAGGTAGCGGCGGTGCGCGGCGAGGTGGTCGAGCAGGTGGTGGTGGGTGGTCGCGCGGGCTGTACGTACTGCAGCAGCGTCATGAGGTGGTGCACGGTATCGCCCTGCGCCAGCAGCAGGTAGCGGCGGTGCGCGGCGAGGTGGTCGAGCAGGTGGTGGTGGGTGGTCGCGCGGGCTGTACGTACTGCAGCAGCGTCATGAGGTGGTGCACGGTGTCGCCCTGCGCCAGCAGCAGGTAGCGGCGGTGCGCGGCGAGGTGG
This sequence comes from Marasmia exigua, assembly GCA_019059595.1. Taxonomy (NCBI): domain Eukaryota; kingdom Metazoa; phylum Arthropoda; class Insecta; order Lepidoptera; family Crambidae; genus Marasmia; species Marasmia exigua. The sequence continues at coordinate 2,218,962 of CM032464.1, read as the reverse complement.
TCGAGCAGGTGGTGGTGGGTGGTCGCGCGGGCTGTACGTACTGCAGCAGCGTCATGAGGTGGTGCACGGTATCGCCCTGCGCCAGCAGCAGGTAGCGGCGGTGCGCGGCGAGGTGGTCGAGCAGGTGGTGGTGGGTGGTCAGCGCAGCCAGGAGTCGCTGCGAGGCGGCGGCGTGGGCTAATGCCACCCCCGCTGCGAGCCCCTCCGCCTCCCACCATCCGCACCCGGCGCCGCCGTCAGACTCCGATCCGTTGCCTATACACAAACGGAAGGAAAAAACCTATGGTTGGCGGACTAAAGCACACAAGTCTCATAAAAAGTATATAGGGCTTATATAAGCCCACACACATCCACTTAAAAAGCAAAAACGCCACTGTCCTAAAGAAATGCTTAGGACAGTGGCGGTTTTGCTTTTCTAGGTCACATATATGCTTTAGTTAGCTGACCCTGGAAACGTATTCAAATATTTTTGGGTCACATAAAATTATGTTTTTACAGAACAAAAAGTAAATAATACAGACACAGAGATAATAAATAACATCTTACTACTGTAATAATAACTAAAAATAGGTACTGTATCTTCATACAAGTGGGTGGAACGCGCGCGCCACGCACGGATGTCGGTATTAGCGCGGCAAAGTTCTCACATGCGGCTCGTCAAATTTACGAAGGGACGACAATTAGAAAACGATTAGAATTGCTGGTGAAATTAGCTCGATTATTGTTAAAGCAGTCTTCCATGTAATATTAAGCTAAATAATTTTGTCTTTTCGAACCTTATTCCCGAAGTCACGTGCGTGTTCCTAATTTAATATTGAGGAACGCAACTGTAAATTTCTGCTTTTATTACCTGCCAGTTGGTTTCCATTATGTAATCGTGTCCAGCAGTGGACTGCGATGGGCTGATGATGATGATGATGATGATGATGTAATCGTGACTCATGAATAAATCAAAAGTTTTAATCAACTTTACTTCAAAATATAGCAAAATGTCGTCCATAGAGAAGTCCAATTTTCGCCGCTAGGGAAGCGCGGATAATCTTTGCATCGGCAATGAGGAGTTTTCCAATGACACTAGTCAGTCGGTTTCTGAAAAGTGATAACAGATGGCGCTACCCGTATCTGTATAAAATTACAGCGATTGGTCGCGGCGCTTAAAGTGTTGCCATGTTTCATTTTCATTTACCCGAGAGTGAATGAAAGAGGTTTTATTCAACAATATTTTTTATTTAGAATAATCAACAACAATAATGAACTCCTTGTAAAAATTACAATTTGATACAAATATTAATGACAAACTGCACAGTTTCAAACGGGCAGCAATCAAAAATATCTCCTTACGCCATGGCAGACGTTTTTTTACAACTCATTTTAGATCTACTTGACGTTGGTAAAAATCAACCGGTTGGTATTTTCTATGTAACCAACCATATGGTTGGTTACATACTTAGTTGGTTACATATAGGTACTTTGAAATATTATGTAAACGTGAAAAACCTAGCACTGGGAACTTTTCCCATAAATTAGGGAGCACAGGATATATCATCCAACACTTGAAATATATAGAGACTGCTGACACCCTCTAGCGAGTAACCTCAAAGTACTATACCTACTGGAAAACTGCTCATTGATTTCAAAAACAGGACCGAGTTACATACTTATAGAGATACTATCACCGTGACCTTACTAAAAGTCCTATCACAATTACATGCAAACAATAGGTTTGTGTACTATTTTATTTTGATTGGTACTCAAAGAACCTCTAAAAAGTAGAACTATCGGTGAAAGAATGATTATGTTAGCTATATTAGTTAGATTTTGTAACTTGAATACTTTTAAAATCGACTTGCCCATGCCCATCTGACTTTGAAGGGTCATAACAAAAAAAAATACATAAATTATCAGGTTGAAATTTTGTACAGCATTCTTTTTTAACCTACTTCAAAAAAAATGGAGGAGGTTCTCAATTCGACATGTATTTTTTTTTACCGTTATTTCTCCATTTTATTCAAAAGATCTTTTTTGAATAAATAAATAAAATAAATAAAAAAATAAATAACACACTTAAAAATTTCATCTCGTGTTCAGGCGGGACTCGAACCCACACCTTCCACAATCCGGGTGAATGTACTACCAATTATACCACTGAACGCGTTACTTAGTCGACGAAATTTGTAAGTGCTTGATTCGACATGAGCTGTCGATAGTCTCATCAATATTGTAGGTATATTTACAATATCCAGTGGAAATATTATTACAAATATTTGACCACCAGTTAAGATGAGACTGCTAAATCAATAGTTGATATTTTATAGCAATCTTATGCGATTTATTCTTAAGTAAATAACACACTTAAAAATTTCATCTCGTGTTCAGGCGGGACTCGAACCCACACCTTCCACAATCCGGGTGAATGTACTACCAATTATACCACTGAACGCGTTACTTAGTCGACGAAATTTGTAAGTGCTTGATTCGACATGAGCTGTCGATAGTCTCATCAATATTGTAGGTATATTTACAATATCCAGTGGAAATATTATTACAAATATTTGTAATAATATTTCCACTTCAATATTGTAGGTATATTTACAATATCCAGTGGAAATATTATTACAAATATTTGTATTACAAATATTTGTAATAATATTTCCACTGGATATTGTAAATATACCTACAATATTGATGAGACTATCGACAGCTCATGTCGAATCAAGCACTTACAAATTTCGTCGACTAAGTAACGCGTTCAGTGGTATAATTGGTAGTAGTAGGGGAGCCCAAGAGGGGATTTCGGGATTTACTAAAGCGCGGCAGATTAATATACAGTAGGATACCTGGTACCCGGCTACTTACTTCCACCAGATATGAGCCTCATTTATAAGGACGCCCGTAAAGGATAAAGGATCAGATTAGTAAAAAAAAATTGTTCATTTGAAATTTTCGGGCGCGTCAGATTAAGGTAGGGGGAGTTAGTTATATGCTAAAACATCTATATTCCTCTAATCTGACAATTTAAGGGTGACGTAAAGAAGGGGGAGGGCTACAAAGTTGAAAAAAAAAACGTCATCTCGACATTCTCGAGCGTGGTTAAATTTTTTTTTATTTTGAAGGGAATAGATCAAGATTTATGAGAAATATATAATCTGACGATTTCCACAAGCCGAAGTAATAAAAATTAATTAATAAAGTTTTATTCGTGCAACTACGCGATGTCTGTATTCCCCTCTCCGCGTTTCTATTCCTCTCTCACTTTTCCTCTATCTATTGCTCTCTCATTCCGTCCCTACTCCACTCTGGTTTCTGTTACCATGACAACTGATCACAGAGACGCGTCCACGACTTGTAGTTTACAACGTATTACCAACGTTTTTGTTTATTTCATGATTTTAATACATGTTATGTGAATTAAAGTTCATAAATATTAACTATGAGTGATATTAATGTGCAGTGTGTATTTTGTGGTGAAACAACTTTACAAAAAACAATTAAATTTACATTAGAAACATTACAAAAATGTATACATTACAAATTTATTCTCTAATAATTAAAAAATACGTAATTTATAACAAAAAATATTGTTCATTATTTTTATGATTTCTTGTTATAGATACGCTATCTGAGGATGAAATAGAGCCAGAGGAGGAAGATGATTCTACCGATGAAGATGACGATTAAAAAAAATGCTTACAAAAACTTAATTTTTTATAATTATTTTGTTGTAAATACAAGTATTCTTCTAAAAAAAAATCACACTTTTTAATTTGCATGCTATTTCTTGAGCTTTTCAATTAATTTTCATGATTTAGAAAAAATAAAAAAAATATTTTTTAATTGTCAGATTAGGCGTATCCCTCCAGGTAATCGTCAGATTAGGAGATATTACGTCCAGGGCATTAAGATGAACCATATATATCTTAATCTGACGCGCTTGAGTAGTTCAAGATGACGATTTTTTTTTTGCACATTCTAATAATGGCCGTGAGCTTGCGTCACATCTGAATCGTCAGATTATTACATAATAGCTTTTTTTAAGTTCACTTAACATTCCCTTCGAAAATCTGACGCGCTCGATAAAATTTTTTTTTTTTCAATTTTCAACCCTAACGTACGACCACCCCCATCATGAAAACTATCAGATTAACATATGTACATGTTTGAAAAAACGTTAAACATAGATTCTATCAATATCTGACACGCTCGAGTATGTCCATGCAACAGTTTTTTTTTACATTTTTGAAAATCTATAGTTGCTCCCCCCACCGATGAAAAGGTATATATCATATGACATTTTTTTCTTCTTATCATCTAAGCTTTGCACTCAATAAGTCTCAATGACGCTCGAGTAAATCCCGATTTAGCACGGCGGGCTCCCCTACTATAGTACATTCACCCGGATTGTGGAAGGTGTGGGTTCGAGTCCCGCCTGAACACGAGATGAAATTTTTAAGTGTGTTATTTACTTAAGAATAAATCGCATAAGATTGCTATAAAATATCAAATAAAAAAATATTTCACAACATCACATACATTGTAAAATGTGACTTCTTTAGTTGATTTGGATTTTTTTATTGCTAAAAGGGTGAACGTTTACCGGTATGTGCCTTGAGCAGCGGCTGCAGGTGGTGAGCGTGGTCGCTGGGCCCGGGCTCGTCGGCGCAGGCCTCGCGCATGAACACCACGCTCTTGCCCGTGGCCAGGATCTGCGCCGCCTGCTCGCGCGACATGAACGATGGCACCATCCACTCCCTGTTGCGCCAGAAACTCACTTACAGCTTACGCTTACATTACAAGTGAGGCAGTTTTCTGCCATAGGTACGACAGATAGATATTTTGTATTTTAATGAAAGACTTTTGAGTTTCGCTGACTTGACATCCCTCCCACTTCTCTCACGATGAGCACCCCTCCCGAAACAAAAACTTAAATCGTTTGTATAAGTTGCAGTAATGATTATAAGAATATGGTTAGAAATATTATAGGTATAGCCACTTATTTGTTTTTACCTGACTCGATATTTGTCGTGCCACATTCTGTCTATTGGCACGCCACTTCTGCTTTCAATAAAGAATTCATTGTAAGGATCATCGATTTCACCTGGAACAAAATGTATTATATTGACAGCTTATTTTCACTCACATTAACAAAGTTTCGACTATAAAGAGACCAAATTGAATCACAATCACAAAGCTGCAAAGAGCATTAGTAAATGTTTTTAAAGCAAGGGACAGCTCTTGTGGCATATCGTAAAAAACATACCAAAAAAGGTGAACAAGTTTATCATCTAGGCTTGACTGGATGAGTTACATGTAGATTGCATTATGGAATATTATGTAACTTTTTAAATGTTCATGTCATACCTAGACGTAATAAACTGCAATGCCTTTAATTTTAAGACCTGTTTGTATGTAATTACCAGTGATTGGATTTAAGTGTGCAATTTTTGACGAAATCAAAACGTGGACACGCCGGCGCTTATATATAGATGAAAATTTCGATAAGAGTTGCATTAACTAAATGTTAAGTTTAACTTACTTAAATATGTAAACGTTCTATTTTTTTAAAATTTTTGGTATGATCAATGTATTTTATATGGAAATATTCTATACTTGTAATATAGAATATTTCCGAAATTTCGCAATCCCGCGGGCGTATCCATACTAATGTAATCTTTGAGATTGTTTACCCTTAATTGCACTACCTATTCTGATCACTGGTGATTACTAATTAACTATATAATATGCATAAATTAGATTAGTTTAATTTGAGTCACTGACCATGTAAAAGCCAACGGGTCAGCATCAGCAGCAGCGGGTACGTGAGCGCCGTGAGCAGGCGGCGCGCGAGCGTGGCCACGCGCTCGTCGCCGTGCCGCACGAAGCGGTGGATGCACGACGCTAGCTCACCACCTGACAAAATGATAAAATCTAAGTAAACGATGTATTAGCTCCATAATTTAATAATATAGTAAACGCGGTGACAGAATCAGCGTTAAGAGAATGAAGGTTTAGAACGCATCCTTTTCTGTTTTCCGTATCCTTCCGCACCCCTCCCACACCCCACACACTTTCGCTACCACCCGATCAACGCGCACGCTACGTCGCTCCGGGCTCGTGATATCTAAACAATTTTGAGCTGTGAGATACGTTGTGCATCGAGTCCTGGACATCCTTATCATACCCTTAAGTTCCACCTCGGATATTGCAGCTACGAGCGGTTTTCTTGTCATACGGACTTCGACCCGTGTGCAAGCAAGTTTTACCAATAACGCGGGCTGCACGCATGAATTGGCTGCGGTCGTATGACCGCAAAATCATATCACACTTGTGTGATTTTACATCCACGCGGACGAGGGGCCTTAGCGCGAACCGGACGTTACGACCGAAGCGGAGTTCCCGTTGCTTTCACACGAGTTGTGTGTCTTTTGTTTGGCGACAGATATATTCTAATTCGTTACGAGGCGTCTTCGCGTCACTTATTCACTGAGAAAAGTATTGGCATCTGTAGACATTCACCTGCAACTATACAGTTGACGTTTATTTGCAGGGTGACACCTAAGTTAAGACAGTGGGCTGCCTTTATTTTGTTTTACCCTAATGTTACCAGATAGTGATTTATAATTTCCCCAATCAAAAGGCATATTTAGAAGTATGTTATTTTTCTCTTTCGATATATTTGATGTAAATTTAAGAAAAAGACATGTGGGAACACCAAGCGTATTTATAACGTCGTAAAAACGCTTCGAATTTATAATGTTTGAAAAATAAGTACCTGCTAAATTACAAAAAAACTCGAATTATCTGCTTAAAATAGTAAAAGGTATTGGAAAAAATATTAAAACCATGCCTAAAAATTTGTTCCCATACCCCATTAGATACACGTTTGACGGGTTAAAGGATTATGATGTAACTGACCTTTTTTATGGTGTGCTGTGTGGGCAATATTAGCCAACCAAGTCAGTCTGTGTAAGGGTTCCTGAGCCCAAACGCACACGCGCCGGAGTGTACCACCACCGCCGTCTCCTTCACAAGCCTATAAAAGGGTAAACATTTACCACATGTATACAGGGTGTACCTGTGAACATTTACATCCCTTTAACCACGTGTTCTAACAACCATTTTGAACAACATTCTATGACTTATCGAAATTCGTCGAAAATTTCGACTCCTCATACAAAATGACCAAGTCACGTGACTGTCTTTGTATGAAAAGTTAATGTTAGCAATGGTCATTAAAATATGTATATCAATTCGCATTCAACCTTCGCGCAAGGCACAGTGGCGACAAATGACAAGTGTTGATAGCTATGACACTAGGTGAGTTTTATGAAGGACGAGCGTCCATATTGTTTTTAAATAAGAAGAGAGATAGTTTGTAGTACCAATAAATAATTACAGGAATAATCTATACTGGTTTTTATTATTTGAATTTTTCATATGCCAATTTCCAAAAGTCATAGAACAAATGTTGTTCAGAATGGTAGACCACGTGGTTGGAAGGCTATAAATGTTCACAGATACACCCTGTATTTAAAACTTTACACATTTAAAATAGCGTTATCGTAAATATGTTGAAACCTGTGATTGAAGTAGAGCCACACTCCTATAATACTCGGTAAGTTCATCTCTTATTGACGAAACCAGACCTTCTCCCATCAGGCCTAAAAAGAAAAAGCATAATACATATTTATAGCATACTATAAGTCCATTCAGTATCTGAAGGTGAATTCCTATTAACCTTTCAGTTCTATTTTGACATCAAAAGTGACACGCTTCTATTCGAGAATATCGAGAATATTTTCTTAAGAAATCTAATCGAATTTTTATTTGAATATTTAATTTTATTCGACTATGAATTTGGAACTATCTAGATATGGAATACAATATGTGAACATTCTTAGTGGTACACACGCAATAAATCACAATTAATTAAATAATAAGCAACTTATTAATCTGAAAAATAACAACACTCGCTTGACGTGCCGGAACCACCTTCAGCTTCGTCACCAAAAGAAATGGCTAAAATAGTTCTTGGTCCCTACTGCAATCTATGCGGACATATTTTGCACGGGACAATAATCGTGATTTGATGGTAAGATGGTCGCCATACCAATTACTGATTTATTGCGATTGTTTGTGTCATTCCCTATGAGCAAAAATTCCGATTAGCGCATTAGACAATTCATAAGATATTTTTTATACATTTTATAGGTAATAACTATTTTAAGTTCTTTTTCAGATTAATTGAGAAAGATTAATACTTGTTATTTTGGGAGAATAAGAACACAAAAAAGTTAATGATGTTTACAACTTAATATTTTATTTGTAGAAAGATGGATACTGAATGGACTATAGTGGCCCGCCCTCACATCGTTTCGTGATATTAGTTCCACTTTATACCAATAGAAGGCGATAGGTATCGATTACATCGCACAAGCGTTTCGTGTTATCGGATAGCCTATAATAGTTGCCGCTATCTGTAGGATTTTCCTCTTAATAAATAAATAGTATATAGAATATATAATAATCTGCATAAAAATATTACCATTGAATTAATTCACTACCTACCTTGTGGCATGATACCAGAGTTGGGATCAATGAACTCTTTAAGCCTATCATGCAGGAAGCCGAGGTGCGCGATCCTCGCGTACAGCGCCTGCATGGGCCGCGAGCCGCCGCCCGCGCCGCGCGCCTTCACGCCTGTCGCCGCGAGCACCGCGTCACGCACGCACATACGTTCGCTCTGCTCGCCTACAAGCATTCTCAGGTTATAATAATAGCCTTCATTTCAAAACTTAAGGTACATTCATATTAGCGTATGCATATATTGCATTTCATGGTTATGCACATTTAAATAATGTCCCTAAGCTCGATGTGCCTCTCGGCATAGGCCTGCTCCAGCTCCTTCCAATGCGCCCTATTTGGTTAGGCAAATATCACCTTTCCCCCTTCCTCCTTTTCCCATCCCGTGGATACCACACAGTGATTTCTTTGCTGCATTTGTCTTGCTAGCACCTTAGCATATGGCCCGCTCTATTTAAGATGGTTTATTCATGTCAGTATGTCTACCAGTTTAGTTCTCGATCTCATTTCTGAATTTCTTATTTTGTCATTGTCAATTGTCGTTTGATATGCATGCTTATTTCTTTGTTTTCCATAATTTCTTTTTAAACCAGTATTTACATTAACTACAAGCACAGGTAGCAAAAGAGTCAAGAACAAGAGCTTTTAGAATATTCGCGGGCATGTTGCGACTCTGCAATCGGGCGAATTCTACACCAACCTAGATTGATCTAGAACTCTCCATTACAGTCCCAAAGAAACGGGTATTTACTCTGGCGATTATGTGTATGCGATCTGGTGCGCAACGGAGTTGAAGTTTATAACAATGACGGAATGTTAGAAGATTTGCACCAGCCTTTACTTTTTTATGAGATAGGTTCAGACGAACTGACGGATCGCTATCGTAGAGGGAATGCGTCACAACACGTGTGGACAGTGGTGCAGTAATCAGGTGCGGAAAAAGTGTTGCCATTGCCAGATAAGTATGAAGCGGCGAGCATAACTATCAGTCAATCCTGCCTGTGAGGCTTAGACAATTTAACACGGGACGTGGTTGTTGGCATTTTAACAGCATTAATTAGGCTTACCACCCATATGCACAATAAGCTGACAACCCGAAATTGGATTTGTCATGTTGTAAGTTAATTTTATTGTTGTGGCACTCAAAGAGATAGTTTATTTATAAGAACAGTCGCGATTTGACCCTTTGGGCCGGTGGCCGTGTATAACTATTTAGGTGTTCGTGCCTATGCTTGAACCACAAGTGAGATACTACCTTTGTAACTCAGCCTAACTATCTCATTTCCCCTACAATATAGCGCCCTCTAGCGGATTTTTATGGATTCAATAGTTGTCGTCGTCGCCCAACACTAGCGCGCGCGGCCATTGCTGTTCCAGTACGCTTTTGTAACTCAGCCGTACAACACGTGCGAAGGAAAATTACGAGTAAGTACCGTGGAATTAGTTCCTAATACCAATTATATTCCGCTCGGCGCCCCTGGCCCAGCGACGAGCGTCTCGGTTGCCTCCTAAAGCACCTGACGCATGAGGTTACTATAACATAACCTACAAATAACCACATGTCGAACTACAACTCGACTGTCGAACTATAATTCGACATGTCGAACTATAATTCGACTTGTAGAACTACAAAACGACCTGTCGAATTACAAAGCGTTACGTCGTAACACAGAAAGACATGTCGAATTACAAATCGTCACGCTCGAACTACAAATCGACTTGTCGAATTACAAATCGACACGTCGAACTACAAATCGACTTGTCGAATTACAAATCGACACGTCGAACTACAAATCGACCTGTCGAATTACAAATCGACACGGTCGAACTACAAATCGACTTGTCGAATTACAAATCGACACGTCGAACTACAAATCGACACGTCGAACTACAAATCGATTTGTCGAATTACAAATCGACACGTCGAACTACAAATCGACCCTGTCGAATTACAAAGCGACACGTCGTATCAGACTACGAATATGTCATACATCATCGCCTTGTAATACGACAAATTTTAATATTGTCGTTGTCATCTTACAGATCATGGCGAATACCCCAACCACCTCAATGGGGGAATTGGCCCAACTTATCCCCGATGAACCGGAAAAGGAAGCGTTCCAGGCAGTTTTAAAGGCTATCCGAGCTAATTACCCGGAGGAATGGATGGAATGGAGAGTCATCAATCATTCATTCGAAGATTTATTCGGGCGTGAACTCTCACTCACCGTTGATCAAAAGCTACGGCTTGGAATTCCAACCTCCGATCTGGTTCGAGCTTTTAATTGTAATGCGAAGGACCCTGTCGGAAAGAACCTATCGACAAATACGTCACAGGGTCATCCGCTGGCCCCTAGGAAGGGCAATCATATACTCACCCCACAGTGTAGTGGAAAGAATTCACGCTCCCTCTTATGAGGTCTTCATGGACACCATCCGTGACATGAAAAGACAAGGAAAACTTACCAACAGACAGGCGACCTCACAGCTGCTTAGAAGTCTTGAAGGAAACGTGGATTCTCGTGCAACTAGCTGCACCGCCACACCCTCTAAGTCTAGAAACAGAACTGGAAGTACAACACTAGATGATAGCACTTTTACACCCATCGGATCAAAGCGTAGAGGAGAGGAGCACAATGAAATACCCCCTTACAAACGGGCTTCATCTCAGACCAACAATGATATCATGGCATCAGTACTACAACAACAAATGGTTTTGTTCAATAAGCTCATCGAAATGCAATCAGAACAGAACAAGAAGATTGAAAGACTTCAAACGGTACCGAAACACCCGACCCATGACTTAGATACCTCATTCGAATCGGCCCCGGATAGCACTCAAAGTAATGGGGAGCTTGAAGAGGATCAACTATCTCAGGGTAGTTCAGACTACGAGGATCCACCAGCAGAAAGTGCTATCTACAGTACCGACCCTGAACAGGCCATCAGAAACGAAATTGCAGATGCAGAGAGACGCTTACAAGCACTTCGCTCCAGCGGGGGCTACAATTTCAAACCCCACACTACCGAAGCTGAAGCAAAACACTCTAAAGCCGATCCAACGCTGGCGAGACAAGGACAAGAATGCCAGCGACTGGGAAGTGAGGGCTGGAAGAACGTTCATTACAAGGAGGTGCAAAAGAAATTCCAGGCCTCTCCCGTTTTCGCCGCCCTAAAGGTAAACAACCACTTCGCTGAGCACACGCCAAACTGGACGTCGGTAGGCCTGCTAGAAAGGTTCGATCTGGTGTTGGGAGCCATAAGCAACGGTTTATTACAGCAAAGGCAAATCTTTGAAGGGTTATGGGAAAAACTTCCTCATGATATACGGATAAAAGTGGGAGACAAATTTCTAGCCAACAACTCAGACTTTCGCAAGAATTCAGATGACCTATTACAGTACGTCTGTGGGAGAAGATCAGAGGTTATCGAACAGAGGAGGGATACATACAAAATAAAGAACAAAATCCTTCACGAAGCTATTCACAGTATTCCTCCCTCAACTACTCACCTTTTTAAAGAACCGGAGCTGTCCCAGACGGTTAAAGACCAAGGGGGAATACAAAAATTTTTTCCCCTCAGAAAGCTTAGCTTTCGATCAACAAAACTCACGAAAAAAAGCTATAATACAAAGAATTATAGCTCCAAAAGACAAGTCACTAGACATAACAGCAGACCGACTGGCGTTAACCCTACCTACAACAGCTTCAACAAAAGGAGCCAAATACCTCAAGACAAACAGAATCGAGCTGGACCTGCCGCTCGACAGGGCAAGTGGAAGGGCCCTAAAAGAACCTGACTTCGAAGCAGGTCAGTTGTTGTTCCATCTAGAGAAATGGATAGAAATAGGAGCCCCGCCGGGGGTTCTACAAACTCTATCAGGTTACAGAATCCCATTTCACCGGAAACCCCCTCTGGTGCAATTATCCAACAGGAGCAAACATTTCGAAACCCGTTCGCTCAACAGAAATGGAGATCGAGATCCAAAAAATGTTGACCAATGGCGCGATCCATCACTCAAAACACGAGTCAGGGTTCCTGTCAACAATGTTTCTCAAGAGAAAACTAGATGGAACAAACAGACCTATATTCAATCTAAAACGTCTAAACGACTTTGTACATGCACCTCAGTTCAAGCTGCTGAACCATGCCCGAATACCAATCGTTTTAAGCGAAAACACCTTCATGACAAAAATAGACATCTCGCAAGCATACTACCACGTCCCGATAGCACCGTCCCATCGCAGATTTTTGTCTCTGGTATACGCAGGGGAAACTTTCGAAATGACATGCCTCCCTTTCGGCCTAGCAAGTGTGCCGTATGCCTTTGCAAAAATAACAAACTGGCTGGCTCACTGGTTCAGACAGGCAGCCAATGTAGAAATGGTAGTATACCTGGACGACTTCTTGATAATGCACCAAGATTCAAACATCTTGAGACGTCAAACAGAATTCGTAGTTCAAAACTGAACGAATTAGGGTGGCTGGTCAACAAAGAGAAGTCCTTGACAGAGCCGTCTCAATGTGTGTAGTACCTGGGTATCATATGGAACACCCGAAGGAATCTAAGATGCTGTCGGAAGCAAAAGTCAGTCAAATAAAATCATTCTCCAATGTGCTTCTAATGAAAAGAGATGGAGTTGGCTGGATGCGAAAATTCTGTTGGGAAAACTGAACTTTGCGGCCTTTGTGGTACCTCTAGGAAGACTACACTGTCGCCAGTTACAGATAGAATCAAGAAATTTTACAAGTCGTCCCGCCACGCAAAGGTACCTATGTCAAACGTGGCACTTGCAGAACTAGGTTGGTGGATAAAGAACATACACCGAAGTACAATTATTCACAACCCCAACCCGACGATGTTCATTGCCACAGATGCGGCAGACGCGGGCTGGGGTGCAGTAGCCAACGAGAAAAAGATATACGGAATGGACAAATCTACAAAATCGATGGCATTGCAATCAGAAGGAGCTTTGGGCACTTTACGAAACCCTAAAAAGAGTGGGCTCAGTACTAAGGGATACTTCCATCATATGGCAGACAGACAACCGAACCGCGGTCGCTTATATCACAAAGCAAGGAGGAACAAAGTCCAAGAGACTCTTAAAAACTGCTACAAAGATCTTACATCTATGCGAACTGTTCAACTGCCACATAACAGCACGCTACATCCCCGGCGCATACAACGGTCTGGCAGACAGCCTATCAAGAGCAAAATGCCTCCCGGAATGGCACCTAAAACCAACTATAACGAGAGAAATTTTTTCGCCAATTAGGGACACCGGAAATAGACCTGTTTGCTTCAAGCAGGTCAGCAGTGGTACCCAAGTACATAAGCGAGGACATTATGGACACCAAAAGCCAATATACGAACGCTTTCAGCCGACCCTGGCACTTCAGACTAGCTTGGGCGTTCCACCACCGGCACTGATACCACGAGTCCTTCAACACCTAGAAAATCCACAGGAACATACCTCCTCGTAACGCCCATGTGGCACAAAGCATTCTGGTCAGCAGGCATAAAGATGCGAGCAACACAACCGCCGTGGGAAGTCCCGGATCTACCTTATCACCTAGTAGACCTACAGACGAACCTCCCACCTTCGGGAATAGACAACCTGAATTTGCTAATTTGGACGGTACGGGCTGGTCAAAAGAAATCTCCGCCTGGGAGAACTCTGAGATAGAACTCCTTCAATCTGCCTGGAGAAGATCCACCCTGAAGACTTATCGTCCCTGTTGGGAGAGATGGATGAAATTTTCTAATGCCAAAAACATAAAGGCTGATGACCCACGACCGTCTGATCTAGCGCGCTTTCTCTGTTACCTACATGAGGTGGAAAAACTAGCCCCCAGAACAATACTGGTTCACAAATCAGTGGTGGCTTCATTTTCAAATCCTACCAAAAGCCTATCATTGAGCTCAAATCCCATAGTTACACATGCAATCAAAGGCATCATGTCAAAAAGACCAATTCTTAAGAAAGCTCTCTCATGGAATGTAGACGACTTGATACGATTCCTTGAGACATATGACTTCGACTCTAATAGCCTCTGCGGTATCCCGTCATACGTGTGTTCTACTGCTACTAGCATCGGGCAGAAGAGTTCACGACTTAACACTGCTAAACATCGATCCAGGAGCTTTTGAGGATCGAGGCGAAGAACTCGTCTTCTGGCCAGAGTTTGGATCTAAAACAGATTCCGCCACCTACAGACAATCAGGTTGGTGTCTCAAAGAAAGCGACATTCTGAGGTACAACCTAATTCATTGGGTCAAACAAGTGCTTTCCTTATCTCGGGACCGCCGAAAATCGAAGCAACTAAAAAATCTATTTATCACGACACGCTGGCTGGATTGTATCATTGTTTAAACAGGCAAACATAAAAGCGACAGCAGGCAGTATCCGAGCTGGTGTAGCTACCGATAACTGGACACGGAAGGACATGGAAATTGAGGAATTACTGAAAAGAGGAAATTGGAGATCAAAACATACCTTCTTCAATCACTACTTTAGAGAAATAAAACCCACTCCCAGAACTTCTTCGTATAATATTGGAGGAAGCTTTTCACCAATCAACTAGGTAGTTGGTGGAAGATTAGTATAAGTAAAATTTTCATAGTTACCAATTAGTACCTACTTACAAAGTACTATCTAAATAATAATAATAATAATACAGAGAAGGTATTAGTATAAAGAGAGACAAGAAACTTTAGAGGTGTTAATTATAATTGTTAAGTAAGTAGTTACAATGCTATTTTATACCTGTATTATGTGCGAAGTTAGCACACAATTGTAATGGACAACATTTCAAATTTTTAACATGTCCATATTGTTTTTTTATATGAAAGTAGACATAAAATGAACAGACCCATATTTTTTCTTTTTTCAAAATTTGTCCATTTTCATGCATAAAATAATTATTGAAATTCTTTTTATTCTAAATAGACGTAAGCGCCAAATGACGTCATCGGACGGCTGAATACAGCGATATTCCTTTGCTTATCATTGTTTTAATAAAAAAAAGGTACTACTGTCAAAGGTAAATAATACTAGTGTCAACATTGTCAACGTCATTCATACATTCAACGTTGACAAGTTGTCTTTTTTTTTTTGACAGTTTCATGTCATGAGGTTGGCATTACGTAAATTTAAAACTATAATGTGCTAAGCAAAGAAATATTTTACATTCTGCCGTCCGATGACGTCATCTTACGTTTTTTAGTTTTTAATTTTTTTCTCAGTAAATAAGCAATATAAAAAATGAATAAATATACGAGCAGCGAAAAAGTAAACAAAGAATTGGTATTTTTTGTTTCGGAGCTTAGCAATTTTGAAATGTTGTCCATTCTAAAACATTTAGAATGAATACAAGGCTGATTATATAACAAATTCAATTGTTTGTCTTCTTACACTCTTTACCTATAGTCACAGTACGCCCAACAGCACGCCGGCAGAAGTAAAACACGTCTCACTTGTGGTTCAAGCATAGGCACGAACACCTAAATAGAACCGTTTTTCCCCCGAAGGGTAAAAAACGGATATTTAGGTTTCTGCCGTAGCTTGAACCACACTTGATTGCCTTGCCGGCTCAAGATCGTGGTCAGTACAGGGGGTCTAATTTGAAGTTAACTTTGAGACTCAACCAAACGTATTTGACGACGTTTCCTAATTTGAAGTGAACATTGCGTCGGTTGAACTCAACCGAAACTCTTTTGACACATCTCGCCTCAAACCCTAATTTGAAGACGCCAATGCTCAACCAAAATATCGAATTTGACATTTCTTGTCTCGCGTCTTTATGTCAAAATTCACGATAGCTCGAAAGGTGTTTTGGTTCGGTTGAATGGATTTATGGTGTATTAAAAAAGGATCTTTATGTCTTTGTAAATAAGGTCCAATGACTTACATATCAATAAAGATTAGTTTAAAGCGGAGTTTCTTGGTATAAAATGTTGAAATTGCTATACCTATATAGATGATTATGAATACATAGAGTACTTAGGTACTTTTAATGCTTAATCAAAGTTTTCATGTATGAATCTCAGTACTTACGTTTAAATATGTAAATTAATTTACATTAAGTGCCTATTTACCTACTTACTGAGAATTTTTGTAGATTTATGCCAGTGAGAATATGTATGGTATAGGTCAATGATTCATGCAGATTTAAGTTAGTAAGTATACTAAGTACCTACCTAGTGGTGTAGGCTTCTTATAGATAAACTAGATTCACTAAGTAATTAGTCTTTTTCTGCGACTAAGTACATTGTATTCTTCAAACTTAATCTTAACAGTTCAAAAGTTTGAAACTTTTGATGGTTTAATTAGGTATTATTTATATAGGCTTTTGATTCAATTAGGTATTAATCCACCAAAGTACAAAGTGAAATACATTTTGAGGGTTTTAACCATTTGCAAGCCTCAATTATGTATTACAAGAGGCAATAATTTTGCCTAAGTTCCTACTTTGTCTACATTACAAGTATACGTAATAAGTTTTCTCTTTCCTTAAAAAGTAGGTATACCTACCTACTTACCTTTGTGTTAGGTTCCTACATAACTATTTAAGTACCTAGTTATCTACTTATAAATTTTACAATTTTGGGGTAATTTTGGATATCCATTAAATATTACACAGTACCAACCAGTTAAACTTATGTTTAACTGGTTTAATACATTTGCTCCACTATTAGTTAGTGAATTTCAATATATCCCATAGAATATTTCACAACATCACATATGTACATTGATCTGACTCCGAGATAGGTAGCTCAAGCACCCGTGTTACGGATATAATAGTCCACAGTGGGATTACAAATATATACATATAATACTTTTCTTTTGTAAAAACATACTAATACATAGAAAACACCCAGACCAATACAAACAGACATGTACATGCACACAAATGTTTGTACTGTATGGGGATCGAACCAGCAACCCTTGAACCAAAGCCATCGTTCACTACCACTGTTCCAAAAGCCCTGTTAACACTCATGCGATTAACATACTAATTAACAGGAGAGCAGTACATAAGGAATGAAAAAAACAACAAAGTACATGTGATGGAATCATTTATTAAAATAAATAATAAAAGATACAATAATGTTAACCTATTTTAAGAAGAAACTATGTACACACACATATTTTGTATTCTTTCTGTGCAATAAAGGATGTCTATCTATCTATCTTCACACACCCACTTAGTATTAATTAATAACCTTCAACTATTTACAAATAAAACAACGCCCCATTGTCCAATGGTTTAAGACGGTTCTGACGATGGCCCTGTGGCCATGATCTCGGGGTCATGGGTTCGATTCCCGGGTCGAGCAAAGTTTTGAATTTTCCGAACATAGTTCGGGTTTGTGATCACTAATCCGCATTTGGCAAGAGTGATGATTAAGCCTAATCCCATCATAGTAGCGATGACTTGATTTCTATGATGGGGGTCTTAGCCCTACAAAGGGAATAATTAAGCTGATACTTTACTTTATTTACATAATAAATGATGACTGAATGATGCTTGTCCATAGGTACTTATCAGTTGAATTATAACAAACTATTTTCAGCAAATAATTAACTTCGTTTAGCAATGAAACCCGGAGTGCTGGAACTGGGTATGTTTCTTCTAGCGAAGATCTGTGCAATGCTGGTAGATATTCTGCAATAATCATAAAGGAGTTTTAAATAAAATAAATAAATACCTAATAATAAAAGTATTTTTATTGCTCTCTCATACAAAAAACTGTTGGTAGGTACATAGGTATTTCGATTACAATCATACTTATTAAGTAAATAAAAACAAGCTATTTAATTTTAAAATGGAAATAATGTAAAAAATAAACTCAAATGCATATTTCTACCAACGAGCTCCATATGCACTTAAGATTACTTTAATAAGTTTCTGTAACATGTAACCATGATTAATTTGGTGTGGTTCCCCCGTCTAAGGGTTGTTAAGGTCAGACGGCAGTCCCTTCATAGTAATTGCCAGACTTGCCAAATCCTCGATCATGGCTCACGGTACACTGGCCTCCAAAATCATAGTTCTGGACCACCAACCAAGAATAACACTGCAAGGATTTGACAACCCATTTGGAACGGTAGTGAATGCTGCCTTTGTTCCAAGGGTTGCGGGTTCAATCCCCGCACAGTACAAACATTTGTGTGCATGAACATGTCTGTTTGTATTGGTCTGGGTATATTCTATGTATTATTAGTATGTATTTATTAAAGAAAAGTATTTTATGCATATATTTGTAATCCCACTGTTGATTCTTATATCCGTAACACAGGTGCTTGAGGTACCTATCTTGGAGACAGACCAATGTATGTGATGTTGTGAAATATTTATTTATAAGGATTACACTTTTGTATACATGTTTAAACAATTATATTATCTTTATCTTAATGTTTTTTCTTTCAGTAAGGAAATTAGTTATAGCACAGATATTATCATCGTCAGCCCATTTAAGTCCCCACTGCTGGGGCACGGGCCTCCCTCAATCACATGAGGGGTAATTGCCATACTCACCACGCTTGGCAGACGGGTTGGCGAGGATATAGATACAGATATTATAGATTCAGTTAAATAACTTTTTGTTATTTTGATTACCTCCGGTGAGATGTTCACTTTTTTCAACTCATTCTCCAACAGTCATTCTAGCTCAGCTTTCTATTACAGTTTGGTCCAATGGAGAACTTTGATGTCTTGTTTACTGAAATATTTAATTACAAATGGTTAAATTATAGAAATGATGTTTCAAAGTTGTTCTTTCTAAAGTGTAAATTGGAATAGTCATCATCATCAGCCCATTTAAGTCCCCACTGCTGGGGCACGGGCCTTCCTCAATCACATGAGGGGTAATTGCCATACTCACCACGCTTGGCAGACGGGTTGGCGAGGGTTTTGATATAAATGCAGAGTTTTCCATGTCTGGGTGCTGATGATCATGCCAGCAGCTTTACCTTATTGGCCTTTTACGACACCTCGGTAAGAGTGAGGATGGCCTATTCTACTCCGTGGCCGAGTGCTCCCCGGCAGAGTAAATTTAATAACAAATAAACTTATTTAGGTAGGATTATGCGACTAACCTAACTTATACTTGATTTTACTTAAGAAAGTAGAGTCTTTAGATAACTATAGAACTTGTATATAAGCATAATACTAATGTACATACGCTTTCAAACAATTTTACAATATTTTAAATTATGTATTGAGATTGCATATTTATCGTACTTACATACTTATGTCAATAATTTACAAGTTTTTTTCTTGTTTCACAGATGGCCACAGATAACTATATGGGCTATGATGTAGAAAAATAGCAAGCTGTCAGATTTTTTAAAATATTTTAACATTTTAATGTTTTTATTATTTAAAATCTTTCTTTCAAACACATTAAACAATAGTCCTTTAATTTAAAAAGTCAAATATCTTTAATTCGTTAAAAAAAATATTGTTAATTATAAATAAAATCAATTCAATTGGTTTTATTTGATGTGGGTCTTTCGGCGACACTATCATCGCGAATATCATTCATTCACGAGAGTCTATGGTCGGATCCGTACGAAAGTGTCCCATACGATGGTATTTCAAATTGCCAAACTAAACTACAATTGATTGACTGTCGGCTCGATCGAACGATCGTACGTGGTAACTTGAAATTAGACCCCCTGGAACAGCAATGGCCGCGCGCGCTAGTGTTGGGCGACGACGACAACTATTGAATCCATAAAAATCCGCTAGAGGGCGCTATATTGTAGGGGAAATGAGATAGTTAGGCTGAGTTACAAAGGTAGTAATCTCACTTGTGGTTCAAGCTACGGCAGAAACCTAAATATCCGTTTTTTACCCTTCGGGGGAAAAACGGTTCTATTGTCCAAGTGACAGATCAAATTATGTCGCGAATGCATGTACAAATGACTAGTGATGCCGAACTATCGATAGTTGAAAATCAGTTAGGATATCGATAGGACTATCGATACTATCGATACTACCGATAGTATCGATAGCCCAAATTAGTGTAATACCTACTATTGATGACTTGCAATACTATCGATTGTGTTGATAGTATCATGGCTAGATATCACCAAACTATCGATAGTATCGATACTATCGATAATATTGTTGTTCATGGCTACTAAACTATCGATAGTATTGATAGTATCGATACTATCGATAGTTCCTCATTCTTCGATAGTATTACTTGGAGTTGTAGGTTAAGCTAAAGTCTTAGTAATTTATAGAATATAGGCACCGAATCGATCAGAGAAACAACTTATTTGCTTTGCTTTTATTGTAACTACCTACAAAAACAAAAGTAAAAAAATGATGTACACAAATGTTGCCAACTATCAAAAAGTATACAAGATGTAATTATTTTATACAGTAAATTACGTATTTCGAGTTGAAACATATTTTTTTCCTCTTACTTCGCATTCAGTAGAGACCATTAGACCAATAATTTATAAACAATAGTATCGAAAATATAACGACTATCGATAGTTTAATACTATCTATACTATCGATAGTTTTTTATTAACAAGGAACAATACTATCGATAGTTTATTCTTCGTTACCAACGATACTGTCGATCGGCTGTGTCCAAGAGAGTCTGCAAATGAATCCCCAAAATAAAAAAATATTCATCTTCTCAGATAGTCAAGCTGCCCTCAAAGCCTTATCATCTAGTGAACTTGACTCCAAACTCATTAGCGAGTGTGTACTACTCCTAAACCAGCTTGGGAATGCTAACAGTGTAGAGCTGGTTTGGGTACCAGGACACTGCAATATCAGAGGCAACGAAGTCGCTGACGTGCTAGCAAAGGCCGGGGCAGAGAGCCCACTACTCGGACCGGAAACAATAAGTGGCGTTCCAGCCTGCATTGTCCACATGCCACGTTCCGTGTTAAATTGTCTAAGCTGTGGGGTATCAGACCGCAATTTTGTTGAGAAAGACACCCCAGGGGTTTTCGTCAAAGTTAGGAAGTTGCCACACTGGCGGATTGCGAGCGTTTTCAAAGCGGAGCCGCCATGTGGCAACTGCGCAGCATTCACGCCGCGGATGCGCAACGGATTCGCCGGCGTTTTTCTTCGTTGCTACCACAAAAAACAATGGCGATCTGACTTATCTGCGCAGCTTATCAATCGCGCATTCGCGGCGGGAACGCTGCGCAGCCGTGACGTGTTCGCTCCGCTTTGAAAACACTCGCAAAACGCCTCAAAAAAGTTAAATATTTATTCCCAATGGCATCGCGTTATTCCTACGCAACTGCTTCAATGAAGAAATAGATTTTAAGTTAACTTACCATCTGATTGTAAGACTAAGGCCATATTGCTGTTATTAGATGGAAGACTCTGATTGGACCCCTGGTTTTTAGGCACACCCTGGCTCCCCCAGCTCACTGAACCAATAGTACTTTTGCTGGAGCTTGATCCAGCTCCAGGCAAACCAATGTTGGACTTCTGTAAGAATTGACGATCATAGTATACAATTTACCTAGTAGTAAGCAGTTGAAAAATGTAGACAATACTGTTTAATTAATTAATCAATAATTTATTTTTGTGTACATAGGTCGTTTTTACAATGATGGTAGGTTTAACATGCAGTTCCTCTATGTACCGCCACTAGGCATACAAAAAAAATATATGTATAAGTACAAAACATTAAATTACATTCACATATAAATAATCCATAAAATTAAAATCATCATATAAATAAGATTGCAATGTCAAATTTATAGAAATGAATGAATAAATTAATTAGTAACAATCAATGAGTATAAGATAGGTAAATATAAACAGTCAATAATTAATACATTTATCATAGTCATAATAAGAATTCATTATTAATTTTACATAAGAAAATATATTTTATAAAGATAAAAAAAACGAATAATTATCTATACTAATATTATAAAGAGGTTTTATTATAATTTCATCAGTGTTTAAAACTTGTGTTCATATACTTACAGTAGCCAACTGAGGTATAGGAAAAAGTTGATGTGTAGATTCTGTCTGTTGTGGTGATTCCGACAGAGCTAGGAGCAATGCCAGAACTGATACCCGCTGCTTCAAAATAAACTGAAAAAAAATATTATGAAAATACAACCAGCTTAAATTAATAATAATATTATTATATTACAAAACAAAAATATTAAATGTATATATTTTAGATCCCACTGTTTAATGTGATATCTGAAACTCAGGTGCTTGAGCACCTGTCTCGGAGTCAGATTGATGTTTGTGAAATATTTATATTTATTTATATATATTTTTTTATTATAGCCTCTTATCTAGATCTTTTACATGCAATAGGAAATTTAGACTAATATCTGTTTCTTCGTTAACATCTGTAGATCTGTTTGCCAGTCGGCAAAGGCCTCCTCCAACCTTTTCCATTCGGTTCTTTCTTAAACCACTCTGTTCCACATGACTCCTGCTACTTGTCTGATGTCGTCATCCCACCTTTTTTGTGGTCTACCTCTCTTCCTTTTGCCTTCTCTGGTGTACCACTGTGTCACTCTTTTGCTCCATTTGTCGTGTCCTCGCATCAAGTGACCAGCTCGTTTCCATTTAAGCCTTTTGACTTTGATTGCTACGTCTGTAGTATTCGTTTTATTGCGGATAGTGTGGTTTTTCAATTTGTCGGACTTTTGTCATGCACACAAATGTTTGTACTGTGCAGGGATCGAACACGCAACCCTTGGACCAAAGGCAGCGTTCACTACCACTCATCATTATCATTAAATTCATAATACACCCTTTTCATAGCCAGCAAAGTTAAATGTTCCATTAAACAATAAAGTCACTTACTGTATTCTTCAGTTTTGCATAATACTCATTGAATTTATCAGCATCCCTTGCAGATGCATTAGTGAGCCGCGACTGAATCTTTTGGCAAAGAAGGCGCTCATCATGGCTGGACCTGGTCTTCTCACTGGTTGAAGACAAGTATGAAACAGCCAGTTCATAGGCACCATCTGAAACATTTAAACTTTTATAAATTATCTATTTTTAATGTAAGTTAGGGTACACATTATAACATTAATCATCCCATGGGAAGGCGCTAGTGTGGGATGCAACCTGTGTGGACAAAATGGCTCCCTCCATGTCCATGCCAATGCATGGGACGCATATGCTGCAGCTGCCTCGAAGGAGACCCGGAAATGGAACAAATACTCCGCCTTAGACAGCTGCTACCGCTTTGCCCCATTCAGCTTGGAAACACTGGGGCCCTGGGAGCCAGATACCCACAAACTCTTCCAAGAGTTGTCTGCCTGACTGATCAAGTTCCCTGGGGACCGGGGATTTTGTTTTTTTTATGATATAGGTGGCAGATGAGCCGACGGATCACCTGAAGCTGACAGTTATCTCAGCCAACATTTAGAGTTGGCCATTTAAAAAGGCAATGCCGCCAGCATTTTGGGCAGGTTGGACAGGCAGGCAGCCAGGTTCCACCGTGACCATGGCTCTTGCAAGAAAATATCAGGAACTCAAAAATAGGGTACATGGGAGAAATCCCAACAACTATTCAAATTGTGTACTGTACTGATCTCTATAATAGTATAGCTATTTGAATGTTATCCTATAATTTGAGAAAGACAAGATTAAGGAACCAAAAACAGTAGGTAAGCTTGGCCCCGTGGTAAGGTGTAACTGGTGTAAAATAACAGTGTATAACGTGAGTAAGAACCTCTTTTAAACTTCGATATTAACTCTTTGAAGTATTCTTGCAAGTTATTCATAAAATACTATAAAATTGTGACCCAATTTATTGCAATAAATATTTAAAATATGACAGATATCAAATTTGTTTTGAAATTAGAATATTACCTGGATCAGAATGACAATGAAACACATAATTTATGAAGAAGTGTAGTAAGATTACTTGAAGATCCATCCATTCTTCAGTACACAAATTACATTTATAAACAGCAAAGCGAGTTCAATATTCAATTCACTTTGTAATTTTCATAATTGACGTAACTTAACTACATAAACAGAAAGCTTAATGTCGAAACCACATCAGTTCAAGTAGGTATCTAATTGTTAGTTTGTGTTTATTTATAACAGAATCTTCTACTAAGTTTGTGATAACAGATAATTGGCGTCACTCACACCAACATTAGTAAATTTTAATTAACAAATCGCTCGTTTTCATCGTTACGGTCACAGAACAAGAAAAAAAAGTTACGGTTACGGTCTATTTGACAGTTGAAAACTGAAAATCTTCCCCTATTCTGTGATAGTGTTTTCGGACAATCGATTGTATATCGATTAAAGAAATCCTGGATTAAGCCGATTCTATCGATTGCTCGATTGCAAAGCCGATTTACAGGAATGCAATAACTATCGAGGAATAAAGCTAATCTCTCACTGTATGAAATTATGGGAAAAAGTTATTGAGCGACGCCTCAGAGAAGAGAGTGAAATTTTTCAAAACCAGTTCGGTTTTATGCCTGGTCGAGGTACAACAGACGCCATTTTTTCCATTCGCACAATGTGCGAATGGCAAAATAAATGTTGGCGCTTTAAAGATCTCCGCTCAGCATTAGCCACGAAACCGTGAAGTCTCCGTGGCGCTGGTATTCTGCGGAGGCCTTCCTTGAGAGGCACTCGCGGTACATACACACGGACATAAATATTTAATAGTAAAAAAAAATGAAACAAAATGTAAAAAATTAAGCAAAATACAGAAGGGCACATAAAATCTGAATTTGGTACTCGTGGGTTTCGAAGAATACCTCGTAATGTTTTGTAGGTAGGCCCTACAGATGTAAGGTGTGCCAGGTAAATACGAAAAGTTGATTATAGCTATGTATAGCAGATGCAGTACACAAGTCCGTTCCACAGTAGGCACTAAATATGTAGAAATAATTACTAATTAATTAATTATAATCGATATTATCGGCATAATTCCAGTATCGATTTAGTAAATTGTTTTGTCAAAACTATTATAGTCGATTATATCAATCAAGAAGGACTATCGATTTAATCGTTACTATCAATAGTATCGATATGTAGTACAACGATATTAGATCTTTAAGGGTGAAAGCGTGGGTGAAACACTATTTAACTGACGACAGAAGTGACAGACCTGGAGCCCAATTCTCGGGCTCGTGACATTTATTTTCATACGACATATATCACTAAAACATAGTTTTTTTGTATGGTTTTCGGGTGATATCCGCCATGTTCTCAAAATATCACAAGCACGAGAATTGAGCTTCATGAGCCCAATTCTCGGGACGTGCGATAAAATGTCGTATTTTCTGTAATGTCACTTTTCCAATGTCGTACGAAAATGTCACCAAAATGTCACAAAAGTAAAAAAACTCTATTCTCGTGCCCATGCGACAGTAAAAGTCACTTCCATAGAGAATGTGGCCCATATCATTTCCGCTAATACGTTCCATTTTGTTGATTGACACAAATATACAATCGAGAAATCTTAATGTTTATTGTTTAAGTATTAATTTAACATTTTCTAGCCTTTTTATATCAACAGTCATTTTCATGTTTGTATAACATCATAATTATCATAACTGCTTTAAAATACGACCAAAAAAGACGAAAAAGAAAATTGATTTTATGAAATTGTAATTCCGTTACACCGACCGAAAGTCAAAAGATTTATTTTCAGTCTGTGGCAAAAAGAGATGACAACTGTGGCAAAAAGACGCGTTAAAAGAAAAAAATGAAATAAAGAATTTTCTTTGTTTACACTGATCTTGTTACTGAGATAAAAAGGCTTAATGACGAATATTTAAAGGTATGTAGGTAATACTGGTCAAAATTTGTTCCAATTAAAGAAAATATAAGAACAATTAAAATTCTCAGCTAAACAATCGTTCACACAGAGAATCAATCATCTTCTTAGTTTGTGCAGTTAATTTAAACTTGTTATGTGATTTGAACAACCAAACGTCAATAAACAACAAAACGCGAAACGACTCAAACGTCACGTTGAATTGGAGAAATATCACCAAAATCACCGTGATACTTCATATCGTATGGTCAAGACCATACGATACGTGTCGCACGAAAATATGTGACATATGTCACCATTCGACATCGCGAGAATAAGCAAAAACGTTTTCATACGATATCCGCCATGTTTTGTTGATATATGTCGTATGATGATAAATGTCACGAGCCTGAGAATTGGGCTCCTGGTTTTCAAGTGATATCCACCATGTTTTCAAAATATCACAGACCAAGAAAAATGAGCTTCATGTCACCAAGGAGGTTAACCTCCTTGCATGTCACAGACCAAGAAAAAAAACATGAAGTTTTTTTCTATGAGCACAGACCACAGACCAAGAAAAATGAGCTTTATGTCACCAAGGAGGTTAACCTCCTTGCATATCACAGACGGAGCCCAATTCTCGGGCTCGTGACATTTATCATCATATGACATATATCAACAAAACATGGCGGATATCGTATGAAAACGTTTTTGCTTATTCTCACGATGTCGAATGGTGACATATGTCACATATTTTCGTGCGACACGTATCGTATGGTCTTGACTATACGATATGAAGTATCACGGTGATTTTGGTGATATTTCTCCAATTCAACGTGACGTTTGAGTCGTTTCGCGTTTTGTTGTTCATTGACGTTTGGTTGTTCAAATCACAGAACAAGTTTAAATTAACTGCACAAACTAAGAAGATGATTGATACTCTGTGTGAACGAAGGTTTAGCTAAGATTTTTAAATTTTCTTATATTTTCTTTACTTGGAACTCATTTTCACCAGTATTACCTACATACCCTTAAATATTAATCATTAAGCCTTTTTATCTCAGTCAAATCAGTGTAAAGAAAATTCTTTATTTCATTTTTTCTTTTAACGCGTCTTTATGCCACAGTTGCCATCTCTTTTTGCCACAGACTGAAAAGAAACCTTATGGCTTTCGGTCGGTGTAACGAAATCACAATTTCATAAAATCAATTTTCTTTTTCGTCTTTTTTGATCGTATTTTAAAGCAGTTATGATGTTATTTAAACATAAAATTGAGTGTTTATATAAAAAGGCTAGAAAATGTTGAATTAATACTTAAACAATAAACATTAAGATTTCTAGATTGTACATTTGTGTCAATCAACAAAATGGAACGTCTTAGCGGAAATGATATGGGCCACATTTTTTATGGAAGTGACTTTTACTGTCGCATGGGCACGAGAATAGAGTTTTTTTTACTTTTGTGACATTTAGGTGACATTTTCGTACGACATTAGAAAAGTGACATTACAGAAAATACGACATTTTATCGCACGTCCCGAGAATCGGGCTCCAAGAGCCCAATTCTCGGGGTTGTGATATTTATTATCATACGACATATATCACTAAAACATAGTTTTTTTTAAAACATGGCGGATATCACCTGGAGCCCAATTCTCGGGCTCGTGACATTTATCATCATACGACATATATCAACAAAACATGGCGGATATCGTATGAAAACGTTTTTGCTTATTCTCGCGATGTCGAATGGTGACATATGTCACATATTTTCGTGCGACACTTATCGTATGGTCTTGACTATACGATATGAAGTATCACGGTGATTTTGGTGATATTTCTCCAATTCAACGTGACGTTTAAGTCGTTTCGCGTTTGTTGTTTATTGACGTTTGGTTGTTCAAATCACATAACAAGTTTAAATTAACTGCACAAACTAAGAAGATGATTGATTCTCTGTGTGAACGATTGTTTCTGAGAATTTTAATTTTTCTTATATTTTCTTTAATTGGAAGAAATTTTCACCAGTATTACCTACATACCATTAAATATTCGTCATTAAGCCTTTTTATCTCAGTAACAAGATCAGTGTAAACAAAGAAAATTCTTTATTTCATTTTTTTCTTTTAACGCGTCTTTTTGCCACAGTTGCTATCTCTTTTTGCCACAGACTGAAAAGAAATCTTTTGACTTTCGGTCGGTGTAACGGAATTACAATTTCATAAAATCAATTTTCTTTTTCGTCTTTTTTGATCGTATTTTAAAGCAGTTATGATAATAATGATGTTATACAAACATGAAAATGACTGTTGATATAAAAAGCTAGAAAATGTTAAATCAATACTTAAACAATAAACATTAAGATTTCTCGATTGTATATTTGTGTCAATCAACAAAATGGAACGTATTAGCGGAAATGATATGGGCCACATTCTCTATGGAAGTGACTTTTACTGTCGCATGGGCACGAGAATAGAGTTTTTATACTTTTGTGACATTTTGGTGACATTTTCGTACGACATTGGAAAAGTGACATTACAGAAAACACGACATTTTATCGCACGTCCCGAGAATTGGGCTCCTGAAAACCATACAAAAAAATATATGTTTTAGTGATAAATGTCGTATGAAAATAAATGTCACGAGCACGAGAATTGGGCTTATGATTTTCCTAAATAGGTGATATCCCCCATGTTTTCAAAATATCACAAGCACGAGAATTGGTCTCTTGAGCTCCGAAGAGGAGTTTTTCGCGGGTATTTTTATCCATTTGCTGGCTAAGTGTGGAGCGTACTTTACTCTATGGCTCCCACAATGATCGTTTGTTGTCAACATAAACGATCCTTATAAAAGGTTTCAATATTCTGTTTAACATTCACAAAAGTCAACAAAACTATCTTTGGAAACGATTTCATGTTGTCTGATAAATAGGAATGCGCGTTATTTTCTTAATTTCCAATCTGGGGTAAAATAATAATTAATCTACAGAAAAATTCTCATATGAAGATCCTTTTAATATAAAGATGAGCTTCTCCAGTGATGAAGTAAATTTTTTGGTCTACCGATACCTACAGGAATCAGGTGAGGTTCATTGAACTGCCGACGCTCATTATATCGATGGATGACAGAGACATTAATGCATTATACTAGATTGTAGCCAAAAAATGTGATCAATGTTGTTTTTGTCGGAAAAAATTTCAGGCTTCCATCACTCAGCATATACTTTTGGTATTGAGTCGCACATCTCGCAAAGCAACATCAATGGTGCGTTAGTACCGCCTGCAGCGTTGCTCAATATTCTCCAGAAGGGGTTACAGTACACTGAAGCGGAAATAACAATTGGAGAAGATGGTAACTAAACTAAATATTCAACCCTTACTGGATTTTAAAAATTGGTTAGTTGTAGAAATGTTAATTTCTGACATCTTTTTTTGTTTTAGAAACTGAAACACGTCTTACTGAGAGCCTAAGTTTAATAGATGCTGTTACACCAGATATTGTTGCTGCTCGACAAAATGCTCACAATGCACAAAAACAGGCTATTAGAGCTGAGCCAGGTTCAGGAGGAGAGCAAAATGGGGTTGATGTTTGTATCATATTTGTAGTAACTGTGTATTTATTTATTTTTAGAAGAATGTTTTCTAATATTAATTTTCTAGGGAACAACTTGCACTCCAGCACCTACCACTGGAGGTGCAGCCACTCCCAGCGCCCCAGAAAATATGGATGTGGACCAGTCTATTGAGATACCTGCTAGCAAAGCCACAGTGTTAAGAGGACATGAATCTGAGGTTTTCATTTGTGCTTGGAACCCCAGCACAGACTTGCTTGCTAGTGGTTCTGGTGATAGCACTGCCAGGTGAGTATTTAAAGACCAAAGTTTTGCCCAAATGTTTTAATTGTCCAATGTATTGTATGTCCCCAGATTTAATGTAACATGCATGAATATACTTAATTTTACAGGATTTGGGATATGTCTGATAACCCAGCAACCACACCTAACCAGCTAGTATTGAGGCACTGCATTCAGAAAGGAGGAGCAGAAGTGCCTAGTAATAAAGATGTTACATCATTGGATTGGAATGTAAGTAACATATTAAAGTTTTTGATTGAATCGTGTTTGAAACGTTTGTTAATGAAACAATTGTTTATATTTTCAGTGTGATGGCAATCTTTTAGCCACAGGATCATATGATGGTTATGCACGCATATGGACCACGGATGGAACTTTAGCATCCACACTAGGGCAACATAAAGGGCCTATATTCGCTCTAAAATGGAATAAACGAGGAAATTACATTTTAAGCGCAGGAGTAAGTTAACATTTATTAAGAATATTTAATTATGTCTGTGCAATCTGAAAAAAGTAGGATATTTATGGTATCCTCACTGTAAGATCTACTTATTAGCTAGCTAGTTGTCTTTCAGACTATAAAATAATCAATGAACATTGTAAAAAAAGCCCTGTGTTAAGGATTTAGTGCAAAAGTATTATTCTCTAATCATCTGTTAACTTATTTCATTAATAGGTTGACAAAACCACAATTATTTGGGATGCTGCAACAGGACAATGCACTCAGCAATTCTCTTTCCACTTGGCCCCAGCACTTGATGTAGATTGGCAGACCAATACTTCATTTGCATCCTGTTCTACTGATCAATGTATTCATGTATGCAAGCTTAATGCTGACAAACCGATCAAGAGCTTCCAGGGTCATACAGTATGTATTTGTATCATCATAATTATTCTCTATGATGTTATTGCTATAAATGGAAATATTTGACTAATATAATTGATGAATTTTCAGAATGAAGTAAATGCCATCAAATGGGATCCTCAAGGGCAGTTACTTGCATCATGTTCAGATGATATGACTTTAAAGATTTGGTCAATGAAGCAAGATACCTGTGTTCATGATTTACAAGCACATTCCAAGGAGATTTATACCATCAAGTGGTCTCCAACTGGGCCTGGGACACAAAATCCGAATATGAATTTGATTTTGGCATCTGCATCTTTCGACTCCACGGTGCGTTTATGGGATGTGGAAAGAGGAGCATGTATTCATACACTGACCAAGCATACTGAACCTGTTTACAGTGTCGCCTTCTCACCAGATGGTAAATTTCTCGCCAGTGGTTCATTTGATAAGTGCGTCCACATATGGTCAACACAGACTGGTGGCTTAGTGCACTCCTACAAAGGCACTGGAGGGATTTTTGAAGTATGTTGGAATTCCCGTGGTACTAAAGTCGGCGCTAGTGCTAGTGACGGCAGTGTTTTTGTGTTGGACCTTCGTAAATTGTAGTAAATAATATAGTGTTCATTGCAACACTAAATCTCCTATGGACATCAGCACCAGAAAGTGCTATAATTTACTGTTGACATGAGTTTCTAAATAATTTATGAATTAGCAGTGTCAGATTTGTTCATTGAAAGTAACCAATTTTGGTTACAGTGATAGATACAATGCTTAATGAAATTTAATAAGTACTAGTTTAGGATATAGATTTAATGTACTCAACAGCAATATACATTTCTACTCTAGTAATGATAACTTAATGTTTCAAATTAGTATAAATTGACTTCTTCTTGATTGACACTTTAAGTATAGAATATAAATGTACAAGTTTAATATAGGAACAATGTCAGTTTTTGGAATGTTGTTTATGTCTTGTTTCACACACTCCCAAAAGAAAAGTGCATCAAGTATGTATTAATTATATTTGATTAACTTCCTTGAGAGTCGAAATATTTGTTCATTAATAACATTTTAGTGCAAAATTTTAAAAACCAACCTATAGTGTGCTCATTTATTTTAGTTCTAAGTCAATATGATAAAATTCATAACCTTTGATGAACTATGCCACTGAAACCATTAAAACTGATACATATTGTATTAAATTAAGGTTAGATTCTTGGATAGTAAAATAAGTTAGTATTTTAAGTATATCTATTTTGTAACTAAAACAAATAAATATGAGCATTATTTTATTTTTCTTTTTTTTCACTGTTAGTGTTACTACTTTTTTATAACATAGGTCTCTTATATGCCATCATATCTTCATGCTTGTATAGTGTATGAAGTTTTTCATACATGTATTTGAAAAAGTATAACATATTATCATACTGTCCCTTGTATGGCATACATTGGGGATGGTCAGTCATCGGGCTATGAATTGGATAGGATGATGTGAGGTAGCTGTGGTAGTTGTCATCTCGTCCCCATGCGCATAAATGTAACTCCAGCATTAGCTGATGTAAAGCTTCTACAGTAGACAAGTACCACCGAGGACTTCCTTTCTGATGTCGCCAAAATTGAGATGCTCTTTTTTGTAGAACTATTTTTGGTAACTTCTGTAGTTTTTCATCCTGGAATATACCACGACTTTGATTCCATGTACTGTCTATCAGTACTACTCTATTTATGGGCAAACTTTTTACATGGTATATTTCACTATATTCTTTTTCATTGCCTACAATTTTTGTCATCATTGTGCCTACATTGTATCCTTGTGGTAATTCAGCAAGGAGACATTCCTTGTAAGTTAGTTCTTGAAGATTTCCGGTAAACAATTCTCTAACTGTTTTGGCATCAGTACCTGGGAATAATAATACAGTTTGGCCATCTGGCTGATATTGAGGCACATCTGGATATGTATAAACATTCACATCGTCCGGAGCTAGGACAGCGGCATGTGCTGCAGTGCTTTTTCCGTCTATTTCTCTACGATGTTTGATAATATCAACTTTGATGGGCAACTGTAATGAAAGATATTTAATTTAAAAGGCTGCCAGAGGAAACTTAATACAATTTTCTATGCCATAAGCTCATGAAGATCTTACTTTGCAAACCGGTATACGACCTTGTAATATTGACACTGGAACGAAACAAGTATAACAAAAATACATTCTAGACTTGCCACATTTAGGGCAGGCGCTTCGACCAGTCAAGGAATCTAGAAGTTCTGTATTTGCAATGTCCATCCCTGCAAAAGGCTTATCATCTCTAATTCTAGCTTCCTGACTTTTAGGATTCATCTTAGATAATTATTATTTAGTTTTATTACAATTTATAGGTTGCTATTTTCTCTGTTGATTGGATTTTTTTTTCTTGGTCTGTGATTTTGATTGACAATTCGACTTTACATTTTTTTTTTGTTAAAATTTTAACGGTATTGGATTCTGTCCATCCATACAGCACTTTACTTTATTCTGACAACTGGAGTCCAATTCTCGGGCTCGTGATATTTTAAAAACAAGGCGGATATTATCACCGGAAAAAGACTAAAAAATATGGAACCCTGAAAACCATACAAAACAACTATGTTTTAGTGATATATATCGTATGATAATAAATGTCACAAGCCCGAGAATTGGAGCCCAATTCTCGGGTTCGTGATATTTTGAAAACATGGCGTATATCACCAGGAGCCCAATTCTCGGGCTCGTGACATTTATTTTCATACGACATATATCACTAAAACATAGTTTTTTTGTATGGTTTTCGGGTGATATCCGCCATGTTCTCAAAAATGTCACAAACCCGAGAATTGGGCTCCTGAAAACCATACAAAAACACTATGTTTTAGTGACATATGTCACGAGCCCGAGAATTGGGCTCCAAGAGCCCAATTCTCGGGTTCGTGCTCGTCTCGTGCATCGGGCTCGTGACATTTATTTTCATACGACTTATATCACTAAAACATCGTTTTTTTGTATGGTTTTCGGGTGATATCCGCCATGTTCTCAAAATGTCACAAACCCGAGAATTGGGCTCCTGACTATACGATATGAAGTATCACGGTGATTTTGATGATATTTCTCCAATTCAACGTGACGTTTGAGTCGTTTCGCATTTTGTTGTTTGTTGACGTTTGGTTGTTCAAATCACATAACAAGTTTAAATTAACTATACAAAGTAAGAAGATGATTGATTCTCTGTGTGAACGATTGTTTAGCTGAGAATTTTAATTTTTCTCATATTTTCTTCATTTGGAACAAATTTTCACCAGTATTACCTACATACCATTAAATATTCGTTATTAAGCCTTTTTATCTCAGTAATAAAATCAGTGTAAAGAAAATTCTTTATTCCATTTTTTTCTTTTAACGCGTGTTTTTGCCACAATTGGTATCTCTTTTTGCCACAGACTGAAAAGAAATCTTTTGGCTTTCGGTCGGTGTAACGGAATTACAATTTCATAAAATCAATTTTCTTTTTTTTTATCGTATGTTAAAGCAGTTAGGATAATTATGATGTTACACAAACATAAAATTGACTATTGATATAAAAAGGCTAGAAAATGTTGAATTTACAGAAAATACGACATTTTATCGCACGTCCCGAGAATTGGGCTCCCAAGAGCCGAACTCTCGGGTTCGTGATATTTTGAAAACATGGCGGATATCACCTGAAACTAGGACCAAAAATTTGATACTTGGAGCCCAATTCTCGGGACGTGTTACTTTGTCATCATACGATATATATCACCAAAACAATTTTTTTTGTATGGTTTTCGGGTGATATCCACCATGTTTTTTCATATCGCAATCCTCAGAATTGGGGTCTTGGTCTAAGACCAGGAGCCCTATTCTCGGGCTCGTGACATTTATCATCATACGACATATATCAACAAAACATGGCGGATATCGTATGAAAACGTTTTTGCTTATACTCATGATGTCGAATGGTGACATATGTCTCATATTTTCGTGCGACACGTATCGTATGGTCTTGACCATACGATATGAAGTATCACGGTGATTTTGGTGATATTTCTCCAATTCAACGTGACGTTTGAGTCGTTTCGCGTTTTGTTGTTTATTGACGTTTGGTTGTTCAAATCACATAACAAGTTTAAATTTACTGCACAAGCTAAGAAGATGATTGATTATCTGTGTAATCGATTGTTTAGCTGAGATTTTGAAATTTTCTTATATTTTCTTTAATTTGTACAAATTTTCACCAGTATTACCTACATACTTTTAAATATTCAATCAATCAATCAATATACATATTTATATCGTGCTACATTGGGTACAAAGTAGCTTAAATAATAAATGTACGTACATAAGATGTTATTAATACAATGTAGCGCCCTGTAAGGGCATAGCAATGTTAATCAATCGTACTTTACATTATAATTACAAATTACTATCTTGAATGCTAAATTTTGCTTATTACTAGAATTTAAAGAAATATAAATTATATTGCACTATTTTTGTTACTTATCTGTATTATTCGTCATTAAGCCTTTTTATCTCAGTAATAAAATCAGTGTAAAGAAAATTCTTTATTTAATTTTTTTCTTTTAACGCGTCTTTTTGCCACAGTTGCCATCTCTTTTTGCCACAGACTGAAAAGAAATCTTTTGGCTTTCGGTCAGTGTAACGGAATTATAATTTAATAAAATCAATTAAGTTATGATAATTATGATGTTATACAAACATGAAATTGACTGTTGATATAAAAAGGCTAGAAAATGTTGAATTTACAGAAAATACGACATTTTATCGCACGTCCCGAGAATGGGCTCCAAGAGCCGAACTCTCGGGTTCGTGATATTTTGAAAACATGGCGGATATCACCTGAAACTAGGACCAAAAATTTGATACTTGGAGCCCAATTCTCGGGGACGTGTTACTTTGTCATCATACGATATATATCACCAAAACAATTTTTTTTGTATGGTTTTCGGGTGATATCCACCATGTTTTTTCATATCGCAATCCTCAGAATTGGGGTCTTGGTCTAAGACCAGGAGCCCTATTCTCGGGCTCGTGACATTTATCATCATACGACCATATATCAACAAAACATGGCGGATATCGTATGAAAAACGTTTTTGCTTATACTCATGATGTCGAATGGTGACATATGTCTCATATTTTCGTGCGACACGTATCGTATGGTCTTGACCATACGATATGAAGTATCACGGTGATTTTGGTGATATTTCTCCAATTCAACGTGACGTTTGAGTCGTTTCGCGTTTTGTTGTTTATTGACGTTTGGTTGTTCAAATCACATAACAAGTTTAAATTACTGCACAAGCTAAGAAGATGATTGATTATCTGTGTAATCGATTGTTTAGCTGAGATTTTGAAATTTTCTTATATTTTCTTAAATTTGTACAAATTTTTCACCAGTATTACCTACATACTTTTAAATATTCAATCAATCAATCAATATACATATTTATATCGTGCTACATTGGGTACAAAGTAAGCTAAATAATAAATGTACGTACATAAGATGTTATTAATACAATGTAGCGGCGCCCTGTAAGGGCATAGCAATGTTAATCATCGTACTTTACATTATAATTACAAATTACTATCTTGAATGCTAAATTTGCTTATTACTAGAATTTAAATTGCAGAAATATAAATAATATGCACTATTTTTGTTACTTATCTGTATTATTCGTCATTAAGCCTTTTTATCTCAGTAATAAAATCAGTGTAAAGAAAATTCTTTATTCCCTTTTTTCTTTTAACGCGTCTTTTTGCCACAATTGCCATCTCTTTTTGCCACAGACTGAAAAGAAATCTTTTGGCTTTCGGTCGGTGTAACGGAATTACAATGTCATAAAATCAATTTTCTTTTTTTTTTTTTTATCGTATTTTAAAGCAGTTAGAATAATTATGATGTTACACAAACATAAAATTGACTGTTGATATAAAAAGGCTAGAAAATGTTGAATTAACAGAAAATACGACATTTTATCGCAGGTCCCGAGAATTGGGCTCCAACTCTCGGGTTCGTGATATTTTGAAAACATGGCGGATATCACCTGTCCATTGGGCTCTCCATCTGTCAAAATATCATTTTTAGTTTTATTGCTAGGCCTTGCAAAGATAATGTAATTGTTAAGCCTTGCCTTATAACAATAAATTATATAAAAACATGATTGATTAATAATTTTCTGACCCCTTTGTTTTACGGTGAGATAATGTATTTGAATTTTGATTATTGATTTTATTTATAAAATAAAACAGTTGATCCTAAAAAATATATTTTTCTGTGTGGGCACAAGAAAAAACTTACAGACTGTGTGTGTATATCGGTATTTTTCATCTATTTTCGTTCTTTACGTCAAAAAGGTGTAGTGATTTCTATTTGTGATTTTGTTCCAAGATTTACCTGTAAGTTGGATATATGTTGAAGCTAAAGGTACGGTAATTCGCTAAATTAATAAATTCGCACAATGAATTTGCAGCTTCATTAATAATAACATAGAATTTTTTACTTTGTCTTGTTTAGGATAATGACGCCATTTTGTCGCGCCGGCTGATCACTATGAATTATTATTTTTATGTCTTCTTTGGGTTGGGCCACTTGATTAAAATATTTATTTATAGATTGGATGTTTATCACAAGTCTTAATTTTGTTGACTGTAGTTCTATCACCTATCAAAATTACATAAGAAGTATCATTCCTCGACCAAATTACTTACCCGAAACCGACAAGTACCTGGAATATAAGGATACTAGGCTTATCCTGAATAAATTCATAAATCAAATGTTCAGATTGAATACATACTGTGGCTTAGTTACTATTTACGATTCACAAGTCGAGGAATGCTTGTACCATATTTTTTGATCAATATTTTGTTCTTTAGTCTATGATATTATAATTCTTTGAAAATGCAAGTTATACCTATCTAAATCAAGTTACTAGATGGTAGATGGATACCTACCCAGACTTACATTAATTAAGTAACTACTTCATAAGTTTCATTCTGCTCTTTCTTATGTATTATACCATGTTGCTAATTCTAAATATTAATCATGAAACAACTTTGCAACGGACACTGACTTACCTTAGTTATTAAGTACATTTTTTATGAGATATTTGATTTGTATTTTCAGGGGGCAATGAGTAACTGTACTATAAAATAATGACAATATCAATGAAAGAACAAGATCAAATGCCCGGGGAGGTAAGGCCTTGTGGTCAATTGCTTTTCTGTGAATGTTTGATGTTTGTTATATTAAACTATTTCCATATTTTTGTTTGATAGTAAATACAAAACATTTGATTACAGTACATAATTCTTTTTCATCACTCTAAATATAGAGAGTCCTTTAGTATAAACATTTCAATTTTGGCATAAAATGTAATGGTAATTTATTTCAAAGTTTTGGATGTCATTTAGGGAGAGTATTTAAATGTTTAATTTGGGATAACTACTGGAATTTATTCATATAGTTTGAAAATAGCTTTTGCCCTGTTAATTAATTAAACTCTATTTTCATCTTAAACAGATGGCATTCCCCGAGGCCAAATTAAAAGCATTAGAAGAAAAGATATCACATTCTCGCTGGGTTGTACCTGTTTTACCTGAACAAGAACTAGAGGCACTGTTAATTGCAGCTACAGAACTTGCAGCAAAGGGTATAAGTATTTCAAATCTATACATATAAAGGTTTAGCAAATTAAGGGATCAAGAATTCACTAATAAGTAATATAATATAGATAATTTAAACTTACTAGTAAGTGCATTAGGGGACAATTCTATGAAGCTAAGATTGTCTTGCAAACCTCATACGAGTTTTCAATGCATTGAAAAGAGGTTGAACTCTTGCCATTCTTGTCTTCAACTAATGTTCAAATGATTGTATTTTCATTTAGAGCACATGAACTTCTTTTTATTTTTTATTAATTTCATTTTTTTTTGTGTTTTTAGGAGAAGATATCCAGAACCCACTGTGTCAACGCTTTTACAATGATGCCCTCACAGTTTCATTTACAAAGATTCTCACAGATGATGCAGTTTCTTCATGGAAAAACAACATTCAACAGTGTGTCAGATCCAACTGTGAGAAGTTGGTCAAGTTGTGTGCGATGAAGTTGGATGATCCAAGATTTTTGCATTTATTATCAATGGCATTCAATCCCAATAACAAGTATGTAAATGTGATTTTCTTGATATATATAAAAGTTTAATTATGTGGTGGTTCTTTATAGCATATATACATTCTTAAATGATGTGTAAGCCTTTTGTTTATTATTAAAATTAATAATTTAATTTATGTTAATTGTATTTATTTTCATTACTTTCAGATTTCATACTTTTAATGCATCACGGACATGTGAGGGTCTCTCAGTAACAACTACAAGTGGCTCAACATCCATTGGGCAAGGATCCACACAAGAACCAGAAATATTTGCGAGATCACAGGATCATCGTACACCAAGAGGATGGCTGGTTCATCTCATTAATGTGTAAGTATCAAGCATTTATATTTCGTTAGCAGCCTTGATTACTCAACTGTGCATTTTATATATGTGACAGTGACTCATATTTAAGTGAATAATATTAAGATTATGAGTAAAAATGTTTGCTATGTATTTATCAGGTTTGGACAGGCAGGTGGTTTTGTGAAACTCAGGGAAAGGTTTGAAACAATAATGGGTTTTCAAAAACCAGATCTCACATCATCTGTGAATTCAGAAGAAAAGGTTTCAATGGAGATTACAGAGAAAGAAAGTGAAGATAGTAAATGTATAAAAACAGAGGATTCTGAGAGTGCACCAGTGATTTCAGAGAGCAGTGAAGTATGTGTAAAATACTTGCTGTAATGTACATTTGATATTGTCAACTGATGGAAGTATACCTTATAAATTCGAATATTTAATTTCAGCTTTCAACTCCATCCCGAAATGATCAGCCTTCTTCTTTGGAACAATCCACCAGTGGCGAGACGCGTGTTGCAGCCGTTTGGCAATTACTGCGACCACTTGGTCTCTGCCATGATCTCCTTACTCCTCACACTGTCACAACTTACCTGTTACCTGTCCTAGTATGTATTCAGGATCATAAAATTTTACATCTTTTAAGTGTTTACAAAGTACCTATTAATACTATTTAATGAATTATAGGAATGTATCCCAACACTTTTGGAAAGTCTGACAGATGAAGAATTGAAAAGAGAAGCCCGAGGTAGTGAAAATAAGACTGATACAGTTTCTTGTTTGATTCGGGCATGCAAGTATGTCTCCGTGAAGACTCCCCAGCATCACAGTCTATTAAAGTGTAAGTGAAGCTATACAATATATTTTAAAAATATTCAGTGTGCTGCTTTTAAGCTTGTAATATTGTAACTAGTATCATGGTATATACTTTTTAATTTGTGTAATCAAATTATAATAAGAAGGCTCTGTTCTCTTGTATAGTTGTCTTTTTTATAATTGTATTTGTTGTTCTCTGGTATGTATTATAATTTCAAAATACTAATAATATTATTGTTTTGGTCCAGAGGCGTAGAGTGGTTAAATGTTAATGTGGGGATCATACTTCCCACTTTTGAAATGATTAAATCAGTTACTCGGCCAACTAGGAACCAAAAAATTTTAAAACAAGTTTATTTTTAATTTATTAGTCAGCCTGACAACATTTATAAAAACACAGAAATGTATCGCAATTTAAAATATAATTATACATATTGTGTATTATATTTGTGTCTTTTTCAGAATTTTAATATGATAATATTTTTTGAAAACATATTCCCTGCACTTCTCCCTGTAGTACTCTTATTTTTTCTGTATTGACAATCACATAGCATTCAAATGGTGTCTACAATTGAATCACGCGAAAAAGGATCTACGATTGGTCATCACTAAGGAACGGTTGCACACCCTGTAGCTGCTTAGGGGCGCAGTCTTGGCATTCCTCCCCTATGCTGCTACACTGTATGTTGCCGCGACCCACTCAGCTCATCGCTGCACCATTTAATTGTGATTCACATGTGACGTTTGCATGATTGTCTTTTTGCATTTCATTTCTACATAAATGGTTTTACATGTTGTATTGTATTGTTTAGAAATGTTATTATTACAAATGTTTTGCATATGATAAATGATGATCTTTATTATTAATTAATGTGAAAGGTTACCTTTCTTAAAGTCTAATTAAATTTTCAGCTTTGGAAATGTTTAGATTGAAAATGATATTGCGATTACTACAAATGTCATCCTTCAATGGCAAAATGTCGGCACTAAATGAAATCAATCAACTCATCA
Organism: Marasmia exigua; assembly: GCA_019059595.1. NCBI lineage: Eukaryota > Metazoa > Arthropoda > Insecta > Lepidoptera > Crambidae > Marasmia > Marasmia exigua. The sequence goes on along the minus strand of CM032464.1, from coordinate 2,177,587 downwards.
GTACAATATCACAACAACCTAAACCAGAATGGCTTACACCTGTCGTCATTACAGTAAGTTGATATTAGTCAATGTTCTTATAAAACATGTCTCTTTAATCACTCGACATTGGTATAGTTAAAAATGTGTTTGGCATAATCAGACACAATAGCAGCCATTAAAAAAGAAAGTTGATATTTTTTACCTCATAAGTACTCAAAGTAAGGTTTCATATTATTATATTTATGTTTTCAGAACTGGATAAGGGAAAATAAGGTAGTAGACATAGTCTTACGCGACTCCCTTCACCAACCTCAATATGTGGAAAGATTAGAAAAAATGTTGAGGTTTATGATAAAAGAAAACTCGCTAACTAGGGAGGACCTGGACGCTATCTGGAAGGCCCAGCACGGGAAGCACGAAGCTATAGTGAAGAACCTGCACGACTTGCTGGCGAAACTGGCCTGGGATTTCACGCCTGACCAATTAGATCATTTGTTTGATTGTTTCAAGGTAAATTTACTTACTTTGAAAAAATGTGTTCTAAATTTATTCAATAAGTAGATAAGTATTTTATTTTATTCTATATTTTTTTGTTTATTTGTAGGCAAGTTGGGCTACTTCAAGCAAAAAACAAAGCGACAAATTATTAGAGGTAATAAGGAGACTTGCAGAAGATGATAAAGATGGTGTAATGGCTAATAAGGCAAGTTATATTTAGCGTCTAATTTTGTAGCGTTTAAAATTTTACCTACCCATACATTTGATTTAATATGAAACAATAATGTAAAAGTGACCCATGAGCTCACGAACATGCCTTTTTATTTCCTACAGGTATTGGTTCTCTTCTGGAATTTAGCCCATTCAGATGAAGTATGTACAGAAATAATGGATGTCGCTCTGGCAAACCTTATTAAAATATTGGACTACAGCTGTAGTCAAGATCGTGATGCGCAAAAAACGCTCTGGCTGGACAAGTATGGTTTTAATAAAAGAAAATCACGTTTAATTTGTAATGATACTTTTTGCAAACACGATTATATTGATTTATTTTGCAGATGCGTGGAAGAGTTGAAAACGAATGAGAAATGGGTACTGCCTGCGTTAAAAATGATGCGCGAGATCTGCTGTCCTGTACGAGGCCGGCGGCGGCACGGGCGTGCGCCCGCACGTCACGCGCCAGGAGCTCATCGACCGCCTGCAGACGCAGCACTCGCTTGTCATTCTAGTCACTGACTCTCTTACTCACTACATGGACGGAGTTAGAAATAAACTCGCAGGTACACCCGACTTCACTACGAGTTTATCCAATTAACGTCTCCTAATAGATGGACCTTGGTATGTAATAATATATCATGTTACAGAAGAGGGGGAAATTGACTGGGAAAATTGGTTAACTGATGGGAGATACCCGCATGCTGCGCAAGTTCATGAAAGATTGAGCTTTCTAAGGTTTCTTTTGAAGGATGGACAGTTATGGCTCTGTGCCGAACAGGTAGGGTCACCGATGATCGCATGATTGCTTTATTATTTTTTACTTTGTTACGGTACCTATAACATTTTAGGCGAAACAGATATGGGTCTGCCTGGCGGAGAAGCCGGCGCACCTGGGCGACCGCGAGGCGTGCTTCCGGTGGTTCAGCAAACTCATGGGAGAGGAGCCTGATCTAGACCCGAACATTAATTTACATTTTTTTAGAAGAAATATTATGACGTTACCACCTAATCTACTAACGCATGCAGGCATCAAATGCTTCGAAAGGTATTAAAATCTTGCATGTACTTATTTCTTATTGTTGTTGTTACTGTATACTATAGAACAAAGGAAAACCTTAGTTTTGGAATAGTTATCTTGATTAATTAATTTATTGTGTTAGTAGTGCCAAGTAAAAAGTATTAAATGTGTGTATGCTTGTAGCATTAAGTAATCAAGATAAGTTTTATATGAAAAATCCTACATTTCAGGTTTTTTAAAGCAGTTAACTCCAAAGAAGGCAAATTAAAAATTAAACGTCGAAGTTTTTTACTTAACGATGCGGATCTCATAGGATTAGATTATTTGTGGAGGGTAAGTTTTAAACATAAAACTGCAGCGAATATGAGTGGCTCTTTTGTAATTTGTAAGATATACCTTGCTTATCAAGGTATATCTGAAGTGCATTATACACATACAAAAAAAGGATTTTACATTTCCTTTCCATTGTTATGATTACTTGATATCGCTTACCTATATCACCTATGATTGTGAATTTAAAATCTGCTAGATAGACCATATTTGATTCAGAACGGGGTTTTGTTTGATGATAACTCTGCTTAATTTTTAATTATATCTACTTATTTAAAGGTTTTGAGAGTATTGTTTTGCATCGTTAGGTAATAACGGAGTGCGAAGATGAGATAAGCGCGCGCGGCATCGAGCTGCTGCGCGAGGTGTGCACGTGCCCGCCGCAGTTCTCGGCCGCGCACCACCACGAGGCGTTCCTCACGCAGTGCTGCGCGCGCACGCAGCGCATGCAGAAGGACATGGACCAGCAGGAAGGTGAGCTGAACCAACGTCATTTGCTATCAGAGGGGCTTAATATTCAATTTCTTTATTGCTTCCATAGTCATTTTTTATGTAAGTAAGTAAGTTTTATTGAAATGGCCTCCGGTACCCTCATTCATGCAGCGAAACAGGGCACAGTGCTGCTTCACGTAGGTTTTCTGTGAGGCCGTGGTATCACTCCGGTCGAGCTGGCCTATTCATGCCGAAGCATGGCTCTTCCACGGTCTACATGATAGATGGTGATAACAAAGCCACCACTATAGATCCTGTTGGGGCACTGCAATATGAGAGGGGACATCATTTTATTTAAAGCTACCACGAACATTAAAGGAATTTGTATGCAACGTAATAGTAGCATACTCACGCCATGTGTTGTCACCTTTTAATGAGCAGTTTTCCAGTAGGTATTTTCGGGTGGTTTCTAAAAGCAACACCAGATGACGCTACTCTCACTATCAATTAAAAGTTCCTTTTTTGTCTATGATAGACAGGAAATATTTGATAAACCAACCATCATCATGACATTTACGGTCCTGCCATATTTAAATTTATTTTACCCATAAGAAAATAGAGATAAAAAGTAAAGTAAAATACATATTTTACTTGTTTATGAAAAGTTTCGTTTTGGATCACTCTCTATTATTTAAAATGTACATAGCACTAAAAGTACATATTAACTGCGAAGTATTAAGATAGTTAATGTAAAAAACCTAAAACTATTTTCCCATAAATTAGGGTCCACATGAAATATCATACCACACCTAACATTTACAGGGACTGATTGCGCCATCTAGCGAATCACTGGGAAATTTATAAATACCTACTGGAAAACTGCTCATTCCAAGTGAGAGATTAGTTATGCTTACGAACGCACGATACCCTCTATCGTTCGTTCGTAAGCATCGTTAGTTTTCATACAAATTGCGTATGATACGCATACGCTAGCCCTTCAGACGCGTAACAAGAGGAGGAAAGAGTCTTCTTGCCATTATTTTAAATTTTACATAATTCATTTTACACTGTGTCTGTGGTCTGCTCTCACTTGGGTTTTTGATAGATGATGGGTTGATGATGGTCTCGGGCCTTGATTTTGCGAAACACGATTCTGCTGAACACATTAGCTGTACCGATAGATGGCGCTTGGGGTCGATTACATCGAGAAAGTGTTTCGCATTTTCACTTTATGTAAAAAATCCTTATTTTCATTAATTAATTTTGTTTTTTGTAGATACTACAGAGAGTTGTACAAGAATGTGCAGGGTTATACGTGCCATACAGGAATATGTAAACGAATGTGATAGACGATTTTCCGCCGAAAGACAGATCCTGCCGATTTATAGATCAGGCCGCGGGAGGCAGTGTACTATAATAGTCAGATTTAATTTTCAAACTGGCCAAAGACAAATTGATGACATTGAACTATTTTCACACTCAAATGAAACATTGCATTCTTTGCGGGCGGCTATTCAAAAAAGGTATTAATTAATATTTATTTTATCTTTTCTCAATTCATACTTGGGCACCTTGGGTATTACATTTTATGATTTTTTTTTCAGACTCAAGTGTGCTACAGATAGTAATATGAAATTAGAGCTTTATGTTAATAAGTTAGAATTATATGTTAATGGTGAGCTCCTGGACTCCAGTCATGACCGGAAAATACTATCGCAAATACCGCTTCGAGACAAGACTGTGCTTGTTGCAAAAGTGAGTAAAATAATTTGATATAATTTAAACAATATAGCTTGCTAATGTTGAGTATCCATTATGCAACATTTCGCAACAAACGACCTTCGACAAGGTTGGCATCGTTTGTATGTACAACTGCGGCGCTCCAACCCGACGCACGGTGTTTCCAAATGGTAAGCGTGAACCGAAAACGTGGTTTTACAAAGTACCGCATTGTCGTAACAACAATTTTGTGCAATATGTGTGTGATTAATTTACGTATTTTACTATAACTTTGAGTTTGTCGTTCAGGTTTATGACGGACAGGTGTGCGGCAGCGGCGGCTGGGGCGGCTCGTCCAACGAGTCCAGCAGCGACTCCAGCACTTCCTCGCCTCCGCTCCCGCCCACCCCCGAACACGCGCTACCTGGAGTTGTAAGTTAAATACTTTATTATAGTCTGTAAAAGTTGCTTGATTGTAACTTGAATGACAGCCATGGGTGCCACAGAAAAATGATCTTTGGATCTATAGTAATAAAATTCAATGGAATGAAACTTGGTTAAATTATAAACCTTAATGTTTATTGAAATAATGGTCAAGTGACAGCTGTCATTCTAATCAAGCTATATTTTACGGATTATATTGAGTGCCTCACAAAGTTAATATTGAAAGTTATTTAAATCTAGAGGTCCCTTACTTGTCATATGAGAGAAAGAGATGAGTTGAATTTTAATTTGACATGTGGTTTCAGCTTTTTGCACAAGGATCTTGGTATTTACCATTCATTTTGGAGTTGGAACATGTTGGCATCACCAAAGGACACGCGCAGCTGACTGAGGCTGCTCATTTACTTTCTCAGATATGCCCGGCGCACAAGCAGACTGTAAGGATTTATTTTGTTTAGGATGCATTAAAAAATCTCACTGTTTTTCACAGAAATTATAATATTTAAATAATTTTAGGTTGAAAAGTTGACAGAAGCTCTATTGTGCCGTGAAGACACGAAACTAAGAGACATGTTATATGGACCAGCACCACCTACTGTAGCATATAACATAGAGGTAAAAATAAGAATTTAATATTTTCAGCTGACGTTACTTGTTCATCCTGTACTTTCGCTCATTCCTATAATATTGGTTACAGGTTCTATACAGCATGGTGATGCCATCTTCAGATACACGACTGGAGCGGAGTCGTAGTTTCCAGCTGGCTTGCGTAAAGAAGGCCCCTCTACTTGTTCAATGTCTTTCTGATAAAGATTTTCTTCAAGGTGCTGCACCACATACTAGAAGGTAATTTATACTTCAGTTGAAACCTAACGCCACTACCACTATAAAAATACAAAAACCCCAACTGGATGTTTACAAATAAATATTATTCCCAATAATAATTAATATCTAAGGTTTGCTTTATTTCAGGGTCGGCTATTTAGCTCTAGTCAGATTAGCTAAACTGGCTCTATACACGTTGGGACATCTCTTTGAAATACTCGCCCCAGATGGTTCGGACACTAATGTTGACAAAGATTTCAGGTAAGCATTATTTACATGATTCTTATGCGAGTTTATAGATGTATAGATATCTAGGTATTTTCCTATTATAATGTAAAAATAAAACAATTAATATGTGGGGCAATTTACAGAATGGACGTAACAATACTGCGGGAAGCTTTGCAGACAGTACCTAATCACAGCTGCGAGTTGATTATAAAAGCAATATCGGAGAAGCTCGCAAATGCGCTCGGTGAACAGGTGAATCATGTGAATATGCTTTTTACTAACTAGCATGCTCTAGTTTATATCTACCTCTGGTGACCCGTTCTTACCGTGGTCTCTTTTGACTGGTCCGTTTTATCGAGTGACTCCACTGATGTGCATTGGCGGCGGCAATCGCTAATCCGACTGCTCGTCTGCGATCTCATTATCTTCCTGCCCTATTCCCAGGCTATGTGGGGTCCACGCAGTTTGTCTCGACTGCCATCTATAACATAAATAAACAATTTTTGGAGTTGTATGAGCGTGACGTTGCGGACGTCGTCACGTTCATACACGTTGTGAACGTATCCGATAAAATGTAGCAGTACAACGGGGAGCATGTACGATCGGGCTACAAGTGTGATGTGTAACTAGCGTTATGGTTGGGCAGGTGGTGACGAGCAGCGAGGAGGGCGACTCGGTGTCGTCGCTGGTGTGGTGGCGCGTGCCCACGACTGCCACGGTGCGCGCGCTGTACGCGCTGGCCTTCGCCGTGGCGCAGCCGCACGACCCCAGCGGTACCGTGCATCCCGAAGACGTCACGCGTGAGTCGCACAGTCGATAAATAGATATACTTTATTACACAAAATACACAACTTAAAAAACTAGGCATTACAGAAACTTACATGTACAATTTCTTTTATATTATTAAAAAAAAATTTTTTTTCGATATGCCTTCTAACGTGTCTTGGACATGGCTAATTTTGCCAATATCAAGTGATCAAAGAGTCACTGAACTGATGGTGAAAATTGACCAATGTTTGAGCTGGATCTTTATGATTGAGTTTCTTTCTAGTTAAAACATCACCGATACCAATTAAAACACATACCCATAAACTGCACAGTATTACAAGGGGAAAAATACAGACACATTTAGGTATAGTTTCATAATTTCAACGATTCCAATCGTGATGGGAAACACGAACCGGTTTTATTACTTCTGGGTTTATTTCGGATAGTTAATCTTGCTTGGGACATATACCAATAGATCCTTTTCTAAAGGCAATGAATCCATGACTAAATCAACAAAAAACCTGGTCCAAATCTCTGATGGAATTTTGTATTTCGCTTGTTGGTAAATAGCAAACACTTTGTGGCGCTGCTTTATCGACTGCCAAAGTGGTTAGTTTTTGTCACTAGATGTCGCTACCTTGCCATTCAATGTACACGTGACTTGGGTTATCGACGTTCTCTTCTGTTGGTTTTATGTGCATGTTTACTACTTACTATTTCCTAAATTTAATGGAGCCCAATTCTTTGGAGGTGGTCGTTTACAGATATTGAATTTGACATAATGAAATAAAATAATATAAATAGAGTCTGCGCCATCAACGTCCCGTGAAAAGCGCGCTAGAGTCGCCATCAACATTCAAATTTCAGCTTTATGCTCATAGACACGAGGAATCTCCAATTATAGTTTCATGTTTTCACCCAGGGGGCCTCTTACTACTATGTCTAGTGCACGAGAATAGGCCATCTGCTTAGTGTTGTCAACCCTAAAATCAGGAAAGTTGTAGATGAAGTGCCAAAAGTTGGTAGATACTTTAAATTAGTTTTTTTTCAAAAGAAAAATAACTTCCCTCCCTTCTCTTTATGTTTGTGTCTCAAACTCAAAAGAACTAAAAACATAAGTACGGTTTAAGTAGAAGTACAACTGGGGTAACTTCATGTGACGCAGCGTGCTCATATACTACCTAACACTTTTCTACGCTTTCGCCGAGTATCTGCTCGGTGCCTCCTCGCCTCTCCTCCACTGGCGTGTGCATCACTGGCCTCCATATCGACATCAGTCATCATAAGTTACGATAAACTAAAACTTCATTTAGTTGACTGCTTAAGCAGTCTATAACACTATCAGCCAACAGTTTTAAAAAAATATTTGTTTTGTAACGAATATTTCGGAAAGTAGGTACTTTTATGGCACAGGTAGGTAGACCAAACACAAAAATAGGTAGATCTACTTACCGCCCCCTCCAGCTCGTCTGGGTGAGGTAGTGTCGAGCCTGTGTTATAAGCGGGCCTCCGCCTTGGCAGAGAGGCTTCTGAGCCGGTGTGCTTGTCCCATTCCCACTCAGGCGATGAGGGAGCGCCGCAGGTGGTTTTAGTGGGTATGCCTCTGGACAGCTCCTCGTCAGGACATCTTTAAGGCAAGAGTGAACAGGCATCTCCTAGGCAAACGCGTTACATCCTAGACCTCATCGTCACTTTCCATCAGGTGAGATTGTGGTCAAGCGTTAGCCTACAGTTCATAATAAAAAAAAAAAAAAAAAAAGGAGAAGCTTACCAGATGGAGAACCCCACATAACCCGTCCGCCCCCCGGTAGACGGGTATGCATAATGGGGCCGGCAGCATTTCCCCTGTGACAACAAAAAAAAACAAAGGTAGATCTACCTAAAAGTAGGTAAAGTTGGCAACATTGCATCTGCTGGACTCGTCTTCATAATTGTTTTCCCCGCAGTGGTCCGCGAGTGCATGGAGGTGGTGACGATCTGCATGGCGCTCGGCGGCGGGCACCTGGACACGCTGCTGCGCGAGGGCTGGTGGCAGGAGACGGCGCTGCACCTGATGATCGAGTGCGGCAACCCGGTGGTGCGCGTGTCGTGCGGCGAGCAGCTGCTGTGCATGTGCGCGTGGGGCGGCGGCGGCATGGCGCGCGCCGCGCTGGCCGCGCTGGCCGGCGCCGGGCCGCGCCTGGCGCGCCACGCCGCGCACGCGCACCAGTTCCTGCAGCTGCTGTGCCGGCTCGTCGCGCTCGCCGGGCCCACCGACACCACCGCCCAAGATCTCGCGACAGAGGTGGGCTCTCCAATTGGGTATTTGACTAAGCTCGAGATTTTACAAAATATAAATATTTTATCAAAATATAGGTAAATATGTGCCAATAGCTAAACTTCTCAAATAAAAATATAACGTCTAACCGCTTTTATGGTAGTTCAAAGATTCATGGACAAGTCCAAAAGTATGAAATTATTAAAAAATAATTATACCATTGAATAACCCATAATATAATATACACCAACTATTATAATAGAACCATTGACATGAACGAAACATTTGATATAGCAGCTACCATACAAAATTCAAATGAAATGTATACAAAATAAGTATTTTAAGTAAGATGTGACACCTAAGTAGGTGTTACGTCACATCTCAGTAGCCATTTGTATGGAGCGTTTTGGGTTTTCCCAAAATAATGTGATTTTAAAGTTGTGATATCTCAGGTAGTTTAAATGAGAATCAAGTAATTCTTTCAACGATGTTTCTATCATTGAGAGGTCTTTTGACTACAAAAATAAAAAAAATAATCAAATACCGTATTTATACATTTCTAACAAATTTGTGTGCATAAACATGTCTGATTGTAGGGACCTCGCCCACGGCGAATTTTTGTAGCGATGCTGTCGCGCGTCCGCATCGATATAGCCGCGAAGCGGTCGCTAGCTGTGTGTCCTAGGCTCAGATTCAGACGCAATACTGTTGCGCTTCTATTTCGATGCAAACGCGATCAGTACCGGCACCTGCGATCGCTACAAGATGCTCCGTTGCAAGATGGACTCCGTTGAGGCCACATTAGTCAAGTTGTCTTTGGTGCTGCTTTTGTGTAAGCAGCCTAAGCGTAGGCAACGAAAACAGCGTCAATATTGGACCCCTCCTTTTCTCCGTTCTTCCCCCGATGTCGCCCGATACAGTCGCAATGCAGTAGTGCGTCGCAAACGCGACTAACACGCGTTAGTAGCGATGCTGTCGTGCGTTTAGTAAACGCGCGTTTGCATCGCTACAAAAAGTCGCCGTGGGCGAAAGGCCTGTAGTTTGGGTGTTTTCTATGTATTTTTTTTCATGTGATAGATGGCAGAAGAGCATACGGATCACCTGATGTTAAGCGATTGCCGCCGCCCATGGACACAAATGCGCTGCTAATCTTTAAACCCCCCTTTTCCCCCGGATTGGGCCTCCGGTACCCTCACTCACGCAGCGAAACACATCACAATGCAGCTTCACGCCGGTTTTAGATTAAGAAAAGTATTAAATGGAAATATTGTGATTCCGCAGATGGTTCTGATATCGTATTACGGATGTATGATATCAGAACCATCTTCAGGTGCTTTTTGAGCTACCCATCATGGAGTGAACCAAAACGCTTTAAGAATAGTTAGTCAAGTTAATTAATTATGACATCGGAACAATTTATAAAGTCAGTGTTAAACACATGATATAATGTCAAAATAGCGAGTTAAATATTATGTGTACAATGTCAAAGAGCAGCAAACCAATGTTTACAGAACGCCAAACTTTTTGACAGCCTCGTGCAGTAAATTCAATAAAACTAAGCGAGGAAGTGTTTTTTCTCTGCTCGCGGTATTTCCTTTTAAAAGGGGCGTCACATGGAGGCGCAATTTTGACTCCATTGATTTTGCCATGGACGTATCATCTTCCTCCCCCCTCCCCCACATCACATTAAAAGAGATCGCGAAACTATGACGTAACACACTCGTCTCGTACGCGATACGTTTAGGACTAGGTTTGGATCTGGTGATATTCGCTTGACATTGATAATAAAAGTCATGAGCATACTCATATTATATGTGGTACTGTTGTGTGATGAGGCCATTGTGAACCAGAGTTGGTTGGTGCCTGGTTTATAGTTTCGATAAAGAGTGATGATGATGATAATTGTTTGCAAGTATTAATAACTTTTCACTAATTTTACAGGTGGCGTGGCTACGAGGCGTTCGGGCCAATTCTGAGAAAGTGGACGATACGCTTCTGGAGGGCCATCTCAATCTCACCAAAGAACTGTTCACGCATGTGCCCGCGCAGATTAAGTACCAGTACGGCGCGCACCCTGATCATAAGGACTCTGGCCTGATAAAGGTAACACCTAACTTTTTATGCATATTTTGTGCTCTGCTCACTTGTGATTGAAAATGAAAATAGTTTATTCAATTTAGGTCCACACAGAACACTTATGAATGCTAACATGTTTACCACTGATTCGGTTTTATGCCAAGAAGACACCAGCAAGAAACTTAGCAGTTACTCTTTAAAAAAAATTGCTCTGGTGGGGCGGGGTAATCGCTTACCAACAGGTGGACCATCTGCTTCTGTGCTCATCTGCCCCCTATCTTATAAAAAAAAGAGTTATTCAAATCGGTCCAGGCGTCTTAGAGTAATCGGGGAACACACTATAAAAATAGGGTCCCCTTTTTACCATTTGGGTACGGAACCCTGGTGACGGGTAGGGCACACTAGCGACGCCAATTCATTTAAATTGTTAGCAACTTAACCGGATATCTTTTTAATAATTTCGAAGTTGCAGCCTCTCTGAAAACACTTATACTCAACTTGGGGTCTGATTTTGTGCTCGAAATTTGAATTACCGCCAAAAACGGCCACTTATTTCGTTACTCGAAATTTCAAGTGCAAAAACCGAAATTGTTTTAAAAAAGATCCCGTTTAGTAGCTAACAATTTAAATCGATTGGTGTCGTTAGTTAGGGCTACCCGTCGCTGTAAACAAGATCCCGACAAAATGAAAGCCTATTTTGAAGTCTGTTAAAAATAGGAAGGCTAAGTACGTGCGTGCAACTTACAGGAGGTGACGACCGAGTTCCTTTGGCCGTACTCGTGGGCGTGGTGCCGCATGGGGCCGGAGGAGGGGGAGGGCGCGGACGAGTGCGCGGAGCCGTGCGCGCCGCTGTGCCGCACGCCGGGCGCCGCCGCCGCCGCCGCCGACCTGCTGCTGGCGCTGGTGCACGGCTGCGTGCCCAACATGGCCTGCCTGCAGCAGCTGCTCGACCAGATGTTCTACAGCGGTGAGTCGACACTCAAACACACTGATCACAGGTCTATCGAGCACTTCACTCTCGGGGATCCCACGCCTGATCACTTCAAAAAAAGCAAACATGGCCTGCCTGCAGCAGCTGCTCGACCAGATGTTCTACAGCGGTGAGTCGACACTCAAACACACTGATCACAGGTCTATCGAGCACTTAGCGCACTCTCGGGGATCCCACGCCTGATCACTTCAAAAAAAGCAAACATGGCCTGCCTGCAGCAGGTGCTCGACTAGATGTTCTACAGCGGTGAGTCGACACTCAAACACACTGATCACAGGTCTATCGAGCACTTAGCGCACTCTCGGGGATCCCACGCCTGATCACTTCAAAAAAAGCAAACATGGCCTGCCTGCAGCAGCTGCTCGACCAGATGTTCTACAGCGGTGAGTCGACACTCAAACACACTGATCACAGGTCTATCGAGCACTTAGCGCACTCTCGGGGATCCCACGCCTGATCACTTCAAAAAAAAATGTTTTTGTGCAAGCGCGCCGAATCAATGGGGTATGGGAAAAAAAATTAAACAGGTTCTAATTCGGAAACCGTTTCGAGGCCTTTGTATTTCATAACATTTTGAATAATTTTATAATTTAAAACCACTGGATCAAGGATATTTTCAATAAAATTGCGTTGACCATCATTTGACCCTAGATACGCTAGCTATTTAGACAGGTTGTATTCAGAAGATTTACATATAGGTGACAACAATGTCTCAGTGACTTATTCACCCGGACCAAGTAACAGATGGCGCTAGTTGTGTTGTATTCATAAGATAACACCCCTGACAGATTAGCGCGTCCCTGACAGATTAGCGCGTTAGAGTCGCAGGCAGGCCCCACCGGGGTCGAAGACCACCCTATTCGCGCATTGTCGGGAGGCCTCCTCTCCTAGAGGAGCTCATACACCGCGCCAAGAAGGCGCGAGATGCAGCCCGGGTAGTGGGTCTACCCCGACACCCGAACCGCACACAGTGCGAAGTTACCATACGATACGATACGATAAGATAACATTAGTATAACTTCGTGGTGACAACGTCTCAGTGACTTATTCAGCCGGATCAAGTAACAGATGACGCTAGTTTTACGATCATTTGCGTGGTGACACCAAAACTAAGACAGTGGGCTGTCTTTATTTGGTTTTACCATTTTTTTTGTTTATGTTACCAGATAGTGATTTAAAATTTCCCCGACCAAAAGGCATTTTTAGAAGTATGTTATTTTTTCTTACTATATATTTCCCATAAATTAGGGAAAATGACATATGGGAACACTAAGCGTCTTAATGACGTCACTAATATGCTTCGAATACAAAATGTGATGAATAAATTAAAAAATAACTACCTGCCATTTTACAACAATATGATCAAATACTAAAACTTATAATAATAAAAGGCATTGGAATTTTTTTTTATTAAAACCATACTCAAAAAATTTGTTCCCATAACCCATTTTACGGGGCGGAGCTTGATCGCCGTAACAATTTACACTTTATTTATAGGGATTTGGAATGATTCCCACGAAAAAGGAAGATCTTCCGCCGAGCCGGGTGTTATTACCTCGGGGACCATGGTCCAGTGTACCATCTTGGTTTGTCGTATATATCTCAAGTCGGTCTACGAACTTTGATTTCGCGATGTAGAATCGTATGAGAATTCCGATCTTGCATGAACTGTCAGATTAGCGCCATCTGCTGCTGGTAGGATGGTACTGTCAGCAGCAATGGACAACATTTCATATTTTTAACATGTCCATATTGTTTTTTTTTATGAAAATAGACATAAAATAAACAGACCCATATTTTTTCTTTTTTCAAAATTTGTCCATTTTCATACTTAAAATAATTATTGAAATTCTTTTTATTCTAAATAGACGTAAGCGCCAAATGACGTCATCGGACGGCTGAATACAGCGATATTCCTGTGCTTATCATTGTTTTAATAAAAAAAAGGTACTACTGTCAAAGGTAAATAATACTAGTGTCAGCATTGTCAACGTCATTCATTCATTCAACGTTGACAAGTTGTCTTTTTTTTGACAGTTGCATGTCTTTGGTTTGGCATTTCGTAAATTTAAAACTATAATGTGCTAAGCAAAGAAATATTTTACATTCTGCCGTCCGATGACGTCATCTTACGTTTTTTAGTTTTTAATTTTTTTCTCAGTAAATAAGCAATATAAAAAATTAATAAATATATATTCGAGCAGCGGAAAAGTAAACAAAGAAATGGTATTTTTTGTTTCAGAGCTTAGCAATTTTGAAATGTTGTCCATTAGATAGCGACTCCAAGACTGTCAAATAGTTAGGTACAGACAAATTGGTCAAAAATGTCGATACACCCGTGACTCATATGAATAGATATTTCATGAATTTCATTAATATCCTTGTCTCCATAAGCAATAATATAGTATAGTCCATTCAGTATCTGAAGGTGAATAGGACAGTTTAAATGTTTCGTATAATGCATCCATCTTTGTACAAATAAAAATAAAAATTGTAAATCTCATTGACTTTTTTGTTTTCTTATTCTTTAAAAATAACAAGTAAACTTTCTTAATTAATCTGAATAAGAACTTAAAATAGTTATACCAATAAAATTTGAACAAAATAACTTATGAATTGCATAATGCGCTAATCGGAATTTTTGCTCTAAGGACTGACACAAACAATCGCAATAAATCAGTTATAGGTATGGCGACCATCTTGCCATCGAATCACGATTATTGTCTCGTGCAAAACATGTATGTCTGCAGATTGCATTAGAGACCAAGAATTAGTAATTTCTTTTGGTGACGAAGGTGGTTCCCACACGACATACAATAACAACACTCGCTGTTGTTATTTTTCAGATGAATAATTGCTTAGTATTTAATTGTTTGTGATTTATTGCGTGTGTACCACTAAGAATATTTACATATTGTATTCTATATCTGTATAGTTCAAATTCAGAGGTAAAATGTTGGTTAAAATTAAAAATCAAACAAATAAAAAGTCGATTAGATTTCTAAAGAAATATTCTCGATTGTTAAAAATAACAGGTTTAAAAGGACCGTCTTACTTTTACTGTCAAAATAGAACTGTCCTATTCACCTTCACCAGATAATGGACTATAGTAGTGTATAAGACTCTACTTCTATGTCCCTTGTCGCTTAAAAAGCTATATCGTGAACAGGCCAAGGCGAACCCCGTTAATCGACACTTAGGTCTAAAAAGAGATTACCTAGATTCTGCGCCATAAACTTTAGTCATGAGAGTCTGAAGTGTATTTCGCTCGAAGTCTTAGTATTAGTTGTTGTAACAGACCGCAGCATGCCGCTGTCGGAGTGGGAGTACATGCCGTGCGTGGGCCCGCGGCCGCCGGCCGGGCTGGTGGGGCTGAAGAACGCCGGCGCCACGTGCTACATGAACTCCGTGCTGCAGCAGCTGTACTGCGTGCGCGCCGTCCGCGACGCGCTGCTCACTGTGCAAGGTACGCTCTGAGCTATGTTGCCTACATCTCTGACGTCGTGGTTTTAACGGCACCGTTTATTTTTGAGACAGTCAGACGCCATACTTGGTAATTTAAATTTAGTGACCTTCTGTTTACATAAGAAAAGCCTAATGTCGATTAACATGAATTGAAGACCTTAATTACTTACGCTCGTAGGAGCTGCTAACGTAATTGAATTTAAAAGTATTTTAAACCGTTATTTTATCCTGATTAAACTAAATAGATTTTTAATTCACTCACTCCAAAAAATAATCTGGCAATTCTGATCACAAGTTCCTTTATTATTTGAATCACCGATTCCATCGACAGGTGCCGCTACTGATCCCAACGAAGATTTCTCTGGAGAAAGTCATCATCATACTATCGTGGAGAATAACACAGAGGTACTTATTATCGATATCTTAAAACTACTTAGCAAAGATATTTAACGTATTATGCATAACTATTTTGTTGTATTTTAGGGGAGCAGTGATTACAACATTACAATCTTGAAACAAGTCCAAGCTATATTTGCGCATTTACACTACAGTAAACTTCAGTATTATGTTCCTAGGGGACTATGGGCTCATTTCAGGTATGTGTTGGGTGTTATACAGAGCAGATTCCGGTATAAACTTGTTTAAAAGATTTTTTCAACTAAAACATGTCCATATTTCAGACTTCAAGGTGAACCAGTAAATTTGAGAGAGCAGCAGGATGCAGTAGAATTTTTTATGTCACTCGTAGAATCGCTAGATGAAGCTCTGAAATCTTTGGGACAGGAACAGCTAATGGGCAAAACAATGGGGGGCACATATTCGGACCAAAAAATCTGCAAAGGTTGTCCACATAGGTAAATGGATGTTTCAAATAATGCTCAATTCGATTTCAAGCTATGATAAAGGAAAAGTTGTAACCATCAATCAAATTGTATTTTTTTAGATACTGCAAAGAAGAACCATTCAGTGTAGTATCACTGGACATCCGGAATATGTCCCGCCTGCAAGAATCTCTTGAAGCATATGTTAGAGGTGAGCTCCTAGAAGGGGCTGATGCTTACCACTGTGATAAGTGCAATAAAAAGGTATGAATCGTTATAGCCTCTGAAATAAATATTATGTACACATATCGATGGTGCGAAGTCGATTCAAACTAATATTTTTTTTCAGGTCGTGACAGTGAAACGCTTATGTTTGAACAAACTACCTCCAGTATTAGTTATACAGTTAAAAAGGTTCGAGTATGACTTTGAGAAAGTGTGTGCAATAAAATTTAACGACTACTTCGAGTTCCCCCGAGAGCTCGACGTAGAACCGTATACAGGTATTTAATACGCTTTACGCATTTGTTATACGAACTCGAGACATTACCGTTGCTAGAATGCCGTTGGCGGGCGAGCGGTGCGTAGGAATGTAGAGGGTGGTGTTGTTTGCAGCGTGGGGCCTGGCGCGGGCCGAGGGCGACGCCACACTGTGGGACGGCGGCGCGCAGCACCCGCAGACGCACTACCAGCTCAGCGGCATCGTCGTGCACTCGGGCCAGGCCTCGGGGGGACACTACTACTCGTACGTCTTGCTGAGGTAAACAAACAGTCATTTATATTCGTATTTTAGCATTAACCTAGTCCAGTTCCGCGGCCATCTAGAGGGCAAGGCTAAACTAGCCTCAAAAAAGGTTGGCGTCCTCAATAGATCGAGACGGTATTTCACTCCGGCCCACCGCCGCTTGCATGTATAAAGCGCATATTTGGCCGCATATGGAATACTGTTCTCGTCTTTGGGCAGGGGCGGCCATGTACCAGCTTCTCCCTCTAGACCGCATTTAACGGCTTCTTGGCACTGCGTAGAGATGTAACCTCGATATGTATATTCTACCGCTTATATTATGGGGAATGCTCTGAGGAATTGTTCGGACTGATTCCTGCCGCTTCATTCCGTCATCGTTCCACTCGTCAACAGTTCTATGCCCATCATCTAGATGGTTGGCAGTCTTCAGTTGTGCGTTTCTCAAGAAACATTCTACCTCGTATGACAAAACTGTGGAATGATCTATCGCCTGCGGTGTTTCCGGACCGATACGACCTGCAAAACCTTCAAGAAAAGTGGGTACTCCCTTTTGAAATGGCCGGCAGCGCACCTGTGACTCCTTTGACGTGGCAGGTGTCCATGGGCGGCGGTAATCGCTTACCGTCATACGACGTGATACGTCTGTTCGTCTGCCCCTATATCATAAAAAAAATGTCCCCACCGACTTGGCTATCCCGAGTCACGGTACTTATTATAACTATAGTCGGATTTTTAATTAGACCAAGTAAACTGACAGATGTCAATGTGTCATTCCCATACATTTGCAAAATGCAAGTCAAAATGTATACGGACTTGACATTTGCATCTGTCAGTTTACTTCTAATTAAAAATCCGATTATAGCTAAACGCACGCGTCACGCGCCTTGGATCTCGGTATACTCTCGGACAACAACCCGGTTGCGTCCATAGAGAAACACTGGAAATTAGTGATGGTTGGTGAATTACTTACAGATGGAGTTTCTTTGCAAAAAGGAATGCCATAGATAAAGCCTTCTCTCTTTAATTTTTCATCTGTACATGCAGTTGTAGGTAAATTTGAACAGATATCGTTGGTTTGATAATAATAATGCTTCAACTACGTATTAATAAGTATGGGTGGTCATTTGGGTAACGGTATTTGACCTTGTTTTTTAATATTTGTAATTAAAAGATGTGTCGATGAGGGTTTTCGCGTGTGAAAAATTCTCTAGATGGCGTATTGTTGGACTGAGGTCCAACATCAACCGCATTGGTTGTTTAGTTTGTCAAATTGACATATTTTGACAGATAACGAATAGAAATAACCAATCACATTGTATATGGACCTCACTCCTATAGTACTCCGTCTAGCGGATTTTTCACACGCGATAACCCTCAATATAGAAACATCGTTGAAACAATCACTTGATTCTCATTTAAACCCCATCCTGGACAAACATTCGTGCGATGAACACTTGTGTTTATTCGGTGTCTGGGTGTAATATATGTATTTAAGTATATATTTGTGTTCCTCTGTTGTCTGATATCTGTAACACAAGTGCTTAAGCTACTTAGTACGGAATCAGGTCTACGTATGAGATGTTGTGAGAATTATTATTATTTTAAGAAAGCCCAAAACGCTATATACAAATGACTACTGGCGTGTGACGTCACACGCATGTATTTTGTATGCATTTCTTTTTAATTTTGGTTGCTATAATAAATATGTCGTTTATGTCAAGGGTTTTATTATAATTGTTGGTGCAATTTGTATTTGTTGTCCAATGGTATATTATTTTTAAATGATTTCATACTTTTAAAATGAACTTGCCTATGAATATTTGAATGACTGGGAAAATTACTTATATTTTGATCTTTCTCGAGATTAGTTAAATACCCTATTGTTGTTTGGAGAAACATTATGGTCGTGGCTGAAGTTGTATCTGAAGCCGAAATTTCAATAAGGATTCTTCTTTTAAGGTACGGAACCCTACAAAAGGTCCGTGTTACAATACTGCTAGAGATACTATTACCATGTCTGACTTTTCTTGTGAAAGTTAAATGAGTTGTTGATGTTGACGACAGGGACAACGGCAGCGAGACCGGCCGGTGGGTTAAACTGGACGACGGCGACGTTTCGGAGTGCACCATGCACGACGACGAAGAGATGAAGGCGCAGTGCTTCGGCGGCGAGTACATGGGCGAGGTGAGACAGTTGTTGCACACGATATTACCCCTACTACTCTATCTGAAACAGAACTAACGTAAACATGACTCATTCACATACAATTAGCTTGATACTGTCAAGACTATTACGTAACTAGTTTGTTTCTTGTAATACAAATACTTACATGCAAATTTCAATCTTATTGTATCATTCTTATACATTGTCATGATTGTAAACTTCCGTTGATTCGGGTGTATATTATATTAAACCTTTTCGTTTCGTGTAAACTTGCTCTAAAAAATATGTGCCTAGTTAGCATTAAAAACGTAATATACCAGTCATGCAACATTTACGTGATATGCCGTGCTACATTGCGTGGTTATTTATTTAATTACACAAAAATCTCGTATGTAAAAGCAGACTGAGATTTTAAAAATTAAAACTGAAGGCCTCTTCTAACTTCCCTGTATGTTAGTGCTGCCTACGCGTGAAGTGGTAATTTCTAATAATGTTCTAGGTGTTCGATCCGATGCTAAAGAGGGTACTGTATAAGCGTCAAAAGAGATGGTGGAATGCCTACATGCTGTTTTATACGAGAAAGGACACCATAGAAACTTCTAGTCTTGAACAATCCATGAGGAACTTGACTCTCAAGTAAGTATTAAACTTGTAGGTATAGCTCTACCGCCACAAAGTCGACCTTCCCATGGTTCGCGGGAAGCGAGGGCGCGGAGTGCGATTGACCAATCGAATGTTATAACCGTGCGACTGTGTGAGCATTAAAGAGAACTTTTTCGATTGGTCACGCACACTCCTCTACCCCCAGCGTCTCGCGGACCATGAGAAGGTCGACTTTGAAGCGGTGAAGCTATAGTACGTTTTTAATCCTTGAATAGAAGATGCAGATATTTTAATTAATAAATTTATTTTAGGGAAAGCGCCATCCCCAGGACCTATCTGGCTTTCAGTCCGTCGCGGAAATATAGCTTTTTCACACAATCAAGATCAGTTTAGTCTTGAGCATTTCAATTTTATGAAGAAACTTTGTTGTATGCGACTACAAGTACTTCCTGGCTCTCAGAGTGCTGTATGGGTACGTTTTATGTTTTATTTATATAATCTGAAGTTTTTTAAAAATTAATAAATTGTGTATTGTAATAATATATTGCGATTCCAGAGTCAAGAGCATGAAGAAATGTCGATGTTGGCTGTGCAATTAGCAACTAAATTTTTATTCCAAGTTGGTTTTCATACAAAGAAAACGTTACGAGGTCCTGCCTCTGACTGGTAATAATATTTAAATTTATTTTTTCTTTGGTAATTAGTAGGATTATTTTAAAACCAAACTTATTGTTGCGTTTCAGGCATGACATTCTGTGTCAGCATCTAAGGTGCTCTCAGGCTGTGCGGGCGTGGTTTGCTACAGATCTCTTCAAACACCCTCATAGGTATGATAGCGATTAATAATTTAATTGTTTCGGTATTATTATTTTCTCGATGTTTTTATTGGTAATTTATTTACAAACATTTTTCCAGGTTATGTGATTATTTACTATCGTGCCCTTCTGCTGAAGTACGAGTGGTTTTTATGAAGATCATCGTTTTCTTAGCACACTTTTCTATCAAAGATCCACCAGGTTAGTTCGTTTCATCTTTTAGTAATGTTTTCTGAAAAACGTTGCGCGCAAAATTGTGGTGGTACAAAGAAAAATAGAGATCTCACAAATAGCACAGTTCGCACAATTACCTGTTTAGCATGCCTGCAATTTAAATCAAATGGCTTCGCTAGTGTGCCCTACCCGTCACCTTAACGCAAGGGGTTAATGGACAACATTTCAAAATTGCTAAGCTCTGAAACAAAAAATACCAATTCTTTGTTTACTTTTCCGCTGCTCGAATATATATTTATTCATTTTTTATATTGCTTATTTACTGAGAAAAAAATTAAAAACTAAAAAACGTAAGATGACGTCATCGGACGGCAGAATGTAAAATATTTCTTTGCTTAGCACATT
The DNA here is from genome assembly GCA_019059595.1 of Marasmia exigua. Lineage (NCBI taxonomy): Eukaryota > Metazoa > Arthropoda > Insecta > Lepidoptera > Crambidae > Marasmia > Marasmia exigua. The sequence continues at coordinate 2,156,611 of CM032464.1, read as the reverse complement.
ATGGTTTTAAATTTACGTAATGCCAAACTCATGACATGTAACTGTCAAAAAAAAAGACAACTTGTCAACGTTGAATGTATGAATGACGTTGACAATGTTGACACTAGTATTATTTACCTTTGACAGTAGTACCTTTTTTTTATTAAAACAATGATAAGCAAAGGAATATCGCTGTATTCAGCCGTCCGATGACGTCATTTGGCGCTTACGTCTATTTAGAATAAAAAGAATTTCAATAATTATTTTATGCATGAAAATGGACAAATTTTGAAAAAAGAAAAAATATGGGTCTGTTCATTTTATGTCTACTTTCATATAAAAAAACAATATGGACATGTTAAAAATTTGAAATGTTGTCCATTGGTGTGATATTGTCGTGTGTGGCAGTGGCGGGGGGCTACGGCATGTGGACGTCGCGCGAGGAGGCGGGCTCGCTGTCGGACCAGGTGGTGTGCAGCGCGCGCGCGCTGGCGGAGCCGCCGCTGGGCGACGCGCACGCGCAGCGCCACCTGCCGCTGCTGTTCAACCTGTTCCACACCTACGCCATGCTCGGCCTCAACGAGCGCCACCAGCTGCTCAGGGTGACTATGCTATTTTACACTCGGAATGTTCGCTTCCTCTTAAGTAAAAGACCGTGAGAGACCCACGCTTCGGCATGAATGGGCCGGCTCGACCCGAGTGATAACCGGCGTGAAGCAGTACTGCGCTGTTTCGCTGCGTGAGCGAGGTTAGCAGAGGACCAATCCGGGGGAAATGGGGGTTTAAAGGTTGGCAGCGCACTTGTGACTCAAATGGTGACGCGGGTGTCCATGGGCGGCGGCAATCGCTTACCATCAGTAAATCCATCTACTCATCTGCCACCTATCACATAAAAAAAGTTTATATCGGTCAAATAAAGGAGATATTTTTGGTCCAAATATGAAACTTCCGGCCAAAAAGAAATTCAACTATATTCTGTTAGGGCTTGTCCCCCTGATGTTCAAATGTCAAGTTTGGGATAACAAAAAAATCTTGTTCAGTTAATTCACTGAAAATGTTAATTTTGAACTCCAATAAAACCAAGGATATTGACCCTACATCTTTGGAGCCATTGTAACAAATACTCAGGGCGACAAGTTCTACAAAATATAGCAAAAATATTTTCTGACTGGCACTCACAAAAGACGATGTCCTTTAGAAAACTACAAGTCGTTTTCTAAATTACTTGGGCCTGTGTGTGCTGTCTAGTGCTTCATGCAGGGATTGCCCTAGTTTGAGACTAGGTGATCAATGTAAATTATCTTGCCCGTTTATTTATTTAAATAAAAAACTGACAAAATGTTTTCTTTTCAGTTAAAAATATTGGACGTCGTGTTGAGCGTCTGCATGGATGATTCGTCCACGTCACTCGTGAAGTATCAGTACCCGGAATCAGCCAAAATACATCAGGTGCGTTTGCTTAGCACAGAATCTCAACTATTCACCTTGTAGATATCCCTAATTTCTACAATATAATGCTATACAATTAATTTCATTACCGAAATAAACCCCCTATTAATGATAGTTGAATGATAAAGTTAATAGTATCACCACAGTTAGCGATAGCCAATTGGAAGACAGGTAACCTTCCTCGTTTCCTCCTCGTGCGCCGACCCGGTGACGTAACAAACGAAAACGTAGGGATTTCAAAATCGTTCATCGACGCGTGCCACATGCACTGTACAATACATTGCACTGTGCCTTTGTTACGACAAGGTTATCGTGTCTCAAGAGAGAGTATATAACGTCGAGCCACTGGCTTTATTATGTATCTTCAAACTGAGCGTTTAAATGCCTTGTGTACCAACTCTACATCTCGTAACCTGCGTCACAGTATATCCAGTAAAACATTCTACATACAAAGACCGGTGCTAATGTGTGCGTGGCGCCGACGATCGGCTGCGCGCCGTGTACGTACGCGGCCGCCACGCACACGTACGAAAATTTCAGCTGCAGTCGGCCGAAGCCATGCGGAGGCGATTAGGGATGTCGATTTTTCTCTTTGGTCTGTGTTTGCGTATTTTTCACTTTTTAATTAGAAAGAATTCGAACAAAATTTATGTTGAAACTTTTATAAGTTAGTTCTTATGTTTGACACTTTACTTTTTAGCTTATACTTATCTAACTACTCATTTTCAGTTAGTCTTATTTTTAACAATCATGTTCTGGCAATATCTAGAATGTACAGCAAAAGTTGTCCCCAGGATTAACCAAAATTTGATAATTATCTAACTAGGTTGGCGCAGCGACCCGTAGTGAGTCTTGGCCTCCGATATTAAGAGCCTTTATCTCGGTCGGTCTTGTGGTTGCGCATCACCCTGCCAGTCATCCATCAAGAGTCCGCGAAATCCTTATCGACCTCATCCTTCCACGGTCACTAAAATTTGATAATTGGGAATACTTATTTGTATTTATTCAAAATTGATAAAATATAAACCGCTGACCCGTGGAGGTAAGGCGACGCGTTCATTCGATCGGTCTCTTTCTCGCTCGCGCTTTCCCGCTCACCCTCTGCCGCGCGGTGACAACCCGTATATCCCTACGCAGAGTAGACTATAAATTCGCCGAGCGGCCTTAAGGTGGATTTATATTTGTCTGATGTGTCGTGCGTGACGTGACTCGTCAGAACGGTACCGGTTTCATACATTTGGTATAGTAACGTTCATACTAGTTATGCGTATTATGTTGTTATGGCTTGTGCTGTGTATTTGTGTCTCATCAAAAACGATCGCGGAGGGGCGGGGGAACGACGGCGTCATGCCACGACAATCTGAATTACTGATGAAATTTTTCGTCATCGTTTTCAATCTCTTTAATGAAACTATGAAACTCGCCATTAATTTCTCTTTTTCTATTGAGTGGATGAATCCAATATCTTCTACTGTTCTTTCTTTTGTTAATAAAGTTGCCAGTATCATAAATTGAATATCTTCTTCATAATCTGGATCAGAATTGGACAACTTGTGGGAAAACATTTAAAACATTTCGCCTTTCCTAGAACTACGGCTGTTATGATTCAAAATATCTTCAGGAGGCGTCAGAACATCCTTACTAATATTATAAAGGCGAAAGTTTGTTTGGATGGATGTATGGATGGATGTTTGTTCCTCTTTCACGCAAAAACTACTAAAGGGATTTTAATGAAATTTTACAGTAATGTAGCTTATAGATCAGAATAACACATAGGCTATAATTTATAAAGATATTGTGTGAACGCAGACGAAGTCGCGGGCAAAAGCTAGTAACATATAAATGTGAAAACTAGCCATCATAGCACGACACGCCACGTGATGACACATCAGACAAATATAAATCCACCTTTAGTTAAAACTACCTGTGCCTGTGAGTGTGAGTGTGGGTGTGTCCCGGGCAGGTGGTGTACGTGCTGGCGCGCTGCTGCGACGTGGGCGCGCGCTGCGCGGCGGCGGGCGCGGCGGAGGGCGCGGCGGCGCTGCCCAACCCCTACGCCGACCCCACGCCCGCCGCCGCCGCCGCCGCGCGCCCCGAGCTCTCGCCGCAGGCCGCCGACATACTCTACAACAGGACCGGGTGAGCGCCTTCATTCCCTGTTCTGTCGCGCTAACAGTTAAAGCAGTAAGTCTTTTTTTTTTACCCGACTACATCATCATCAGCCCATTTAAGTCCCTACTGCTGGGGCACGGGCGTTCCTCAATCACATGAGGGGTAATTGCCATACTCACCACGCTTGGCAGACGGGTTGGCGAGGATTTTGAACTAAATGCAGAGTTTTCCTTCTCTGGGTGCTGATGATTATGCCAGCAGCTTTACACCTCGGTAAGAGTGCGGGTGGCCTATTCTACTCTGCCGGGGACCACACGGCCAACCCGACTACGGCGAAGCAAAAAGGAGGGTTATGATTTCGACCAGTATGTATGTATGTATGGTTGTTCATCTGTTCCCTCCTAACTACTAAACTAGTATCATCATTTGTTCAATTATAATATATATTTGAACTAATGATGTGTCGTTAGAAGCAACCTGATTGTCTTCTGGTTATAGGCGATATGATGTCATGTTAAATTGACTACAGCGCCCTCTAGGGGACTTAAAAATAATTGCTAGACGGTACCGTGTGGGGTATCAAATGAAAGAGCTTTTTTTAGCACATTTCAAATATGTCATTTTATTTACATAACTAAAAATATGTTAAATAAAATTAAGGTTTAAAAACTAAAACCCGAGTACTAAAAAGCGTGTTTTTTTCCAAAAATATTCACATATTATGATTTAATATTATTCAAAAATAATAACTATTGTTTTTATTCAAAATTGAGTTGTGTACATATCCTGGATCTCCATGTAATTGCTCCCGTCTTACGCCCATATTTGAGCTTTACTTTTAAAACTCTTAAGCTAAGAAAGTAGTAACCAAAGTTTAATCAAAAACTTTAACCGCCATTTTCTCAACTTTAAAAATTCAGACTTACTGCTCTTACTGTTAGCGCGGCAGTGTTCTACTCGTTCGAAATTGTTCGTCTCAATAACATAAAATAAAAATAATTTATTCAATTCCTAAACACTTACACTTACTTACCTAAAATACACAATAAAAAGGAACATAGAGCAGATTTAAATGGCATTAATATGGGTTCCATTCAGCATTTGTCGAAGCGTCTGAAAGACACTACGACGCTGGTCTAGGTCTACGACCAGCAGGATTGGAGGTCGTTACTGCGCTCAGCAATGTCTTACACATCATTTCACTTTTATTGTGCAATTATTCTTACATTACATATTTAATGACTTATTTATTACACATTTAATAGACACATACTTATACTCAGATTAGAAATTATAAATGATAGTTTTTATTGCCATATGGCAACAAACTCTTAAACCTTGTCCACGAGACGCATTTTACTTACGTGTTTTTCACGCGATTGCTAATTCATTGCTGGAAACGTTCAAGTGGTCTACTACGCCAAACGATAAACGATATATCGTGCCAATAATCGTGTCGAGGCCTACTATAAGTAACATCGTATCGACTGTCGTTTATACGAATCTACGAACGATATTACTTTGACAGTTCTTACAAAAACCCTACTCTAACACAGCTTGTAACGATACGAATAATTGAATTTGACAGCTTCACCAACGTCAAATCGACGAACATTGCTACGACGTCTCTGATATTATCGTGAAGACTATCGTTTCGTTGTGATTTGGAATTTAATGACCCATATTTTCTTCTCTGTACTAGTATCTTCCTTTACCACTTAAATAGATTTTGGTTGTGGTGACGATTGGATTTGATTTACTTACATAAATCAAAGAATATATAACCACTAAATGGTAAGTAACTACCTCGAAGTGGAAAGTTAATTTCTTCTTATAAATATTATGGTAGGTTCATATCCCTCTTGCCAGTATGGTCTTCCTAAAAAACGAAGAGCGCATTAAGTTGCTCTGTACTGCAGCTCGACATAATTATAAAACATTAAAACAATGTTTGTCAATGATCGATCAGAAAAGAACACCCAGATAAATAAATACGGTAAATACACACAATTGTTAGTTCACTGGTTGATATTCACAAGTTTACTAATTTTCCAATAAATTTGTAGCACAGAACACTATTATTTGTATTTGTAACTAATTAAAAGTACTCTGTGTTTATAAAACTTTTAATAACACACACTTTTTAAACAAATAAGATTTGTGACATTAATTTTATTTTTCAGGCATTTATGGTCCACACTGAAGAATAATAAGCCAAACAGCCAATTGTTTTTTAAATTTTACAATCATTCGTTCACGAACATTGGAATAAAACGAAAGTAAATTTTCTATACTTACGATAATCGATACAGATTACGAATATTTCTTATAGTAGGGTATTAGCGAATATTTCAAACAACTGTCGTATCGTTATGAATAAATCGATATCGTTTGGCGTAGTAGACCTCCTGTAAATTATTGACAAAGCAACAAATCGTGTGTAAAGCGCGCGAGATCTGAAAAAAGTTAAAATATATTTATTAATTCATAGTTTTTTTGACAAATGAAAAAAGGCCTGTGTGACCATGTAGGCATTGCAAAAATGTAGGCAGGCTATTAAGTGCTGTTTATAAACATTTTGTAACAAGATTGCATTGTCGCTCGCGTTTCAGGACGTATATGAAGAAGTTAACGGAGGAGTGCTGCGGGTGCGAGGAGGGCATCCGGCTGGTGCAGTTCCTGTGCTGGGAGCACGCGGACTGGTCGCGCATCGCGCTGGCCGAGCTGCTGTGGCAGATGGCGTACGCGTACTGCCACGAGCTGCGGCGCCACGCCGACGCGCTCACCGCGCTGCTGCTCATGGAGGACAGCTGGCAGCACCACCGCATACACAACGTCATCAAGGTCGGTTGGCCTGTAACCATAATTACCCTGGCTGATGGATGGCCCGTAGCCTCTTACTTTTATTATTATCTTAACCTGTATACTCTGTGACTTTCGGTGCCAGTTTGCCAGTTTGCCATGTTTTTGCCCTATATTCAATTTTAGTAATGCCAATATTTTTATTTCTATGGAAAAAATTACAAAAATGATAACACTTTCACTTAATTTTGATAAAAACAACACACACAGTAACACATTAGCGATCTCTCTGATTTCGCGGATGTTCATGGGCGACGATGATTACTTTCCATCAAGTCCAAAAGTCCTAAATCTCATCCACATCAAATCGAATCTTCCGTACATGTTAAATTGAATCCTCGTGATTGCTATGTATACAGGGCGTGTCGGAGGAGCGGCCCGGGCTGCTGGAGACGGCGGCGCGCGCGCGCGGGCACTACCAGAAGCGCGCGTACGCGTGCGTCAAGCTGCTCGTCGGCGTCATGTGCCGCGCGCCGCCCGCCGTGCGCGCCGTGCACGCGCAGCCCGACGCGCGCCGGCGCTGGCGCCAGCTGCTGGCCTGGCTGCAGGACGAGCTCGACCGCGTGAGTACCGCATGCTGCAGCACTGCACGCGCAGCCCGACGCGCGCCGGCGCTGGCGCCAGCTGCTGGCCTGGCTGCAGGACGAGCTCGACCGCGTGAGTACCGCATGCTGCAGCACTGCACGCGCAGCCCGACGCGCGCCGGCGCTGGCGCCAGCTGCTGGCCTGGCTGCAGGACGAGCTCGACCGCGTGAGTACCGCATGCTGCAGCACTGCACGCGCAGCCCGACGCGCGCCGGCGCTGGCGCCAGCTGCTGGCCTGGCTGCAGGACGAGCTCGACCGCGTGAGTACCGCATGCTGCAGCACTGCACGCGCAGCCCGACGCGCGCCGGCGCTGGCGCCAGCTGCTGGCCTGGCTGCAGGACGAGCTCGACCGCGTGAGTACCGCATGCTGCAGCACTGCACGCGCAGCCCGACGCGCGCCGGCGCTGGCGCCAGCTGCTGGCCTGGCTGCAGGACGAGCTCGACCGCGTGAGTACCGCATGCTGCAGCACTGCACGCGCAGCCCGACGCGCGCCGGCGCTGGCGCCAGCTGCTGGCCTGGCTGCAGGACGAGCTCGACCGCGTGAGTACCGCATGCTGCAGCACTGCACGCGCAGCCCGACGCGCGCCGGCGCTGGCGCCAGCTGCTGGCCTGGCTGCAGGACGAGCTCGACCGCGTGAGTACCGCATGCTGCAGCACTGCACGCGCAGCCCGACGCGCGCCGGCGCTGGCGCCAGCTGCTGGCCTGGCTGCAGGACGAGCTCGACCGCGTGAGTACCGCATGCTGCAGCACTGCACGCGCAGCCCGACGCGCGCCGGCGCTGGCGCCAGCTGCTGGCCTGGCTGCAGGACGAGCTCGACCGCGTGAGTACCGCATGCTGCAGCACTGCACGCGCAGCCCGACGCGCGCCGGCGCTGGCGCCAGCTGCTGGCCTGGCTGCAGGACGAGCTCGACCGCGTGAGTACCGCATGCCTGCAGCACTGCACGCGCAGCCCGACGCGCGCCGGCGCTGGCGCCAGCTGCTGGCCTGGCTGCAGGACGAGCTCGACCGCGTGAGTACCGCATGCTGCAGCACTGCACGCGCAGCCCGACGCGCGCCGGCGCTGGCGCCAGCTGCTGGCCTGGCTGCAGGACGAGCTCGACCGCGTGAGTACCGCATGCTGCAGCACTGCACGCGCAGCCCGACGCGCGCCGGCGCTGGCGCCAGCTGCTGGCCTGGCTGCAGGACGAGCTCGACCGCGTGAGTACCGCATGCCGCAGCACTGCACGCGCAGCCCGACGCGCGCCGGCGCTGGCGCCAGCTGCTGGCCTGGCTGCAGGACGAGCTCGACCGCGTGAGTACCGCATGCCGCAGCACTGCACGCGCAGCCCGACGCGCGCCGGCGCTGGCGCCAGCTGCTGGCCTGGCTGCAGGACGAGCTCGACCGCGTGAGTACCGCATGCCGCAGCACTGCACGCGCAGCCCGACGCGCGCCGGCGCTGGCGCCAGCTGCTGGCCTGGCTGCAGGACGAGCTCGACCGCGTGAGTACCGCATGCTGCAGCACTGCACGCGCAGCCCGACGCGCGCCGGCGCTGGCGCCAGCTGCTGGCCTGGCTGGTCTGCTAACCAAAGTGGGCGACAACATTGAACTTCCCGGTTCTAGCCAATGGGATGCATGTTTATTTAACGATTTTGTTCCGATTAAAGCATACAAGTTTTGTTCCAGAAGTATGGGCCGGGCGGTTACGGATCATACGGCTCGACGTCAAATGAAACCTCTAGCGGCTACTTTTTGGAGCGAAGCAACTCTGCTAGAAAAACGCTAGAAAAGTGAGTATCTTTATTTTTTTTTTACATCTTTATTTTTTTTACGAGTCTGTCGCTCAAATTTATTTCACAACTTGGAAGCACCTCTTTTACATCATCCGTCGGGAACCATAACCACCGGCTACCTCATCTCTAGATCGTCACCGTGGAAGTGTTAGGGGCGAAACTGCGTTAAGCGGGCGCCCGCGACGGACGCACGTCGCTTGAGCACGCGCGTGTACACGCAGCGGTCCCTGTCGCGGAGACCCCTCTCACGCAGTGTCACCAGTTCAATACAGTGTGCATGTACGAGTACAATCGTATCGATGGATAACTTAATTAATATATTACCTTGCAGAACGACGACTATAAAAAAAAACGACAACCAGTGCGCTCTTTCATTGAATCCAGGTTTTATTGAAATCCGCAGGGCTTTTATTGAAACCCTCTCGGTGTCGACAGTCATTTTGTGACCGCGTACGGCCCGTAACACATAGCGCCACATAACTGAACAAGCCCGCGCACCCCCGCAACAGACAACGTCTCGGGGAGACGAGCTCCGTTGCGCAGGCGGGGGGCCCGCCTCCCCGCGACGGGTCACTTTTGTATAAACCCGCGCGGGCGCCCGCGTAATGTTTCCTCCACACGTAAACAGATTCATCATTCAAACACACGTAAGCAGACGTGAGCAGACGCATCCCCGCAGATGAATCTTTACGAGCGGTCCATACATCTGTAGGTCGATCAGTCTGTGTTGATTCTCGTCAGACTCAACAAGTACGTACGCGAAAATGGATATAGAGACCGTAGCTGCCGCTGCTATTTATTTATTTAAGTAACTAAATGTGGGACTTGACATTGAAAAAAGGATTTCAGGGTCTTCAAGAACTTCTTTATTTTATAAAATCGCAGAGCAAACCTATTCGCGTCTTTCGTCGTCTCACACCCACAGATAACTCCATCATTCCCTCCGTTTACTCGTTCTCTGTTCACTCTTACTCCGTTCCATTCTACTCGTCTTCCATTCCGTTTTACTCTCTCATAATCCCACATAAATTTATTAGTACCTAGGTAGTTAAATAAAATAAATCAATTTTGTACGTTTTTATTTTTGTGGTAAGTATTTATTTTAAGGATTCCACAAGCTGTTTTCTGTATGATACAGCTTAAGGAATTTGAATGTTTCCTCAGTGCTCATGTTAGCCATTCCAATGAGCACGAAAAAAGAAAAAACGCAAAAAAGTACTAACAAATCAAGCGTTCACTCTCATTCGCTTCCCGATCAACACTGATGCGTCGTCAGACGTGTGGACAGACCGCTCGCTCGCGCTAGCACCCTTTGATACGTGCTACAAAACCTACAACTTACGCATAAGTGCCGGATGCGTCTGTCGACATCAAATACCTACCTCAGACGAGCAAATCACCCCCACTACATGTCGGCGGACGCGTCCGCCGATGCCATCTGATGAATCTGTCTACGTGTAAAGGTGGCAATAAAGCAGTTTCGGCCCTTAGTCGCTATCTCGGTCTATGATAGACTCGTGCGGATTTACGCTAGTTTAGTGTGCGACTGACGCGGGCGACATCCGCAGGGCGTACCAGCTGTGCCCCGAGGAGGAGGAAGAGGAGGAGGAGCCGGGCGCGCACGAGGCGCCGGCGGCTGGCGAGGCGGGGGAGGCCGCGTCGCCCGACGCCGCCGACGACAGCGCCGACGACGACGAGCCCGACGAGCCCGACCCCGCCGCGCCCGCCTCCGCGCCGCGCCGCCGCCGCCGCGCCTTCATGAAGCCCACCTACCTGCTGGGCCGCCAGTGACGCCGCGAGCGCGCCCAGCGACGCCCCTAGTGATGCACACAAGTACACGCGAAACATACCTAGCAACCCGCCCCGAAGTGAAGCGCTGTACGAGTATACCTCTACGTCTTGCAACTCGTACTTTTTTACCCGGTCGTGTCTCAAGTTGCAAGTTCAAGTGGTTTTCGTTCTCTTGTTTACGTTTCTATACACCGTGCTTTTTTAATCGTCTTCCTCCCTTATCGAAGGCATTATATTTATGATAAATTTTTCCCTTAAGGAACATAGGCTCTTATCTCAGAAAAAATAAACACCTTCCCATACAAAAGTAATCAGCTGATCCGTGCAGTTTGTATCAGAAAGCTAAATTTTTTTAGAGATAGAGACCCTAAGTTCCTTGGGGTTTTTTTGTTTTTTTGAAATTGTTTGTTTTTATCAGTATAATGCCCTCGATAAGGAAGTAAAACGGTTAAAAAAAAGCATGGTGTATATGGGGTGAAGAATTAAATCTCGATACTCCCTAGGAAGAGAGTTAACTTTGTTGAGTTAGCTCCAGTCGAACTAGAAGATTGTAAAAAAAACTGTATCGATAAGATTCCTCTTAACTAACAAATCTTTTTTCAAGTATACCCGATTATGACGTCGAAATCAAGTTTATTATGAAATGAGAAATTGATAATGCGTCCTACAAATAGACGAGTGACACATTGGGGCGTCCTCACTAGGTATCTTTTGTGAATACGCGCCGCCCGACCCGCCCGGGGCCCCGCCGCTGGGCCTCGCCGCGTGCCCGCCTCTACACTTTATTCGGAACGGGAGCAGATGAGGGACTTCGCTCAAGAAGACCTTCGTCCCCTAAACGTTTTGTACTTTTTAGACTTAACTTTTGAATCTTTGAGAAGCTTTTTGTAATAATTTTAAGCGACATTCACTTTTAGTCCATTTAATGTGTAGTGCGTATTATTTCTAACTGGTCCATCATTATGGACTACAAAGTCTAATAACGACAGTCCCTTGTCTGCGGAACCTATCGACATAAAGGCGGAACCTTACGACTACTGTCTTTCGTATATGTTATGCGAAGTAGTTACGTCATCTCTTTACACAGAACAAAAAGTTCGCAGTCAGAAGTTTTTTAGGACAAAGAAGATAGAAGTTTTTGATAGTGCCTCAACATATTATTTCGATTTTACCCGGCAATGGCCATCGGTAGACGTCTTCACTGATGTAATGAAGATTTTGACGAATAAAAAAATATCCTAAGAAAGTTCTTGACGTGTCGTTTTACGCCATTAAATTGGAGTTCACCATATCGCAAAATACGCTGTATTTAAGATGATAACATTAATAGGGTAGTATTCATTTATACTGATCGGATAAAATCAGCCTTCAAAAATATTAGGAATTACGGTGAATTAGCCGCTTTACATCACAATGACGTTTTAAATAAAATGGCGTGTTACTCGAAATAGCTTTTTACATTTTAAATGACAACATTTGGTGTATATATAGTTGCTTATTTATGGTTTCCAAGCGTTGTATGCCATTTATTGTTAGGTATTTGATTATGATTAACTGAAGGTGTTTGCGCGTTTCCCCTGTGCTGAGGCCCGGGCGCGGTGCGGAGGCGCTTAGCCGTAGTTTGTTCTGTGATGTTTGGACTCGCGTGGAGCTCGGCCCGCCCCGCCGCGGCGTCTCGCCGGCCTCACGTGCGGTTATTTATTAACTTAATGTTCCGCTTTAAAAGTACCATAATATTTATTTTTGTCTAATTAAGATTAATTCATTTTTCATGTTGGTAGTTTCGTTTGTCGTTCTTGCGTATTGACTGTTGATCGTTGCGCGGTGCGGCCGTCCGCGCCACTGAGGAAGCTTTCGTCCGCCCGGATCTATAGCAATGGAGACGAAGCGATGATTTTTTTATACTTCGCTTTGCAGCATTCATTCGCTATGCTTTTAGTAATACTACGTTAGTCAGCGATAGGTAATGGATTTAAAATGTTTATATCGGTATTACGTCTCTCGTTGACGATTATTTATATCTAAGACTAGTCGCGTTCTTCATATACATAAATATTACGTTATATCGCTGTTGAGTATATTTCCGGAAGTAACTTGTCGCAATACTATACTGACGAACATCAATGAAATCGTTTTTACATTGAAATTTTATAAACTACAGGGAAAGAAAATGTTGCTAAAATGTGTTTATTATTATGTATATGCATTTTGTAACAGCTAGATAATAGTCGTTAATTTTGAAATTCACCAAATTGGCATAAAGTCGTATTGTGAAGCAGTGACAATTATTGTTATAGATCTATCTATTTTATAGAAGCTAATGCTAAGTGGGTGCTATCTGGACGTTGTCATTTAACAGTTTGAACTGATTGTGAAACGAAACATCCAAATTATAATCGGGTTAGGCTATCCAGCCTAACCCGATTACAATTTGGATGTTTCGTTTTTATTGGCTACGATATAAGTTTAAAATATCAGATGAGTGTTGGATGGAGCGATGCGTTACGTCGTTCTAGTCCAGGGGCTTGATATCACCAGTAGTAATCGTATAACTTGTCATCATCCTGTAAGCCCTGATATGCAATTTAAATAATGTACAGTTGCATTTATGAGTAAATATAATTCGTCAATGAAGTCTTGATAATTAATGATGACGCCTGCCCCTTGCGTGATAGTGGTATGGTAACCGTAAACCTGAGAGCTTAACGCGAATAGTTCAGTCTACGCTGAAATTTGCGCGGTTCCTTACTATTCTCCGACACTACCTCGCGCGCGTGCGACCCGCACAAGGTTTAGAGTTCGCCTGTAGGTATGGCATGGCATGGAAACCCTGTTAGTTTCTCAAACATTCGCTGTCTTGACTATTTTTGCCGGATTATACCTAATTGTAAAATGATGAGGAAAATTTTTGTACTTAGGTTATCAAGTCCGAGTGGGTTAGCAATGTTAGTAATTATTTAATCGGTTAATGAAAGAAAATTGATTTTATTGATATTTTGTAGATATTCTTCACTTAGACAAAACCAAAGACTGGATAATCCAATCGAAATATATAAATACGTAGTCTTTATCACAGAATGGGTACAGTGATCGCTTTTAGGATCATAGAAACATACATTTATTGTAATGACGAAAATTATACCTACGTATAGTTCGCGCGCTAGTTGAATAAATAAATATTTCACAACATCACTTACATTGACCTGACTCCGAGATAGGTAGCTCAAGCACCTGTGTGTTACGGGTATCAGAACCAACAGGGGAATTACAAATATATACGTTTAATACTTTTCTTTTATAAATACATACTTAAAATAGATAGAAAACACTCAGACCAATACATACATACACATTCATGCACACCAATGTTTGTATTCTGCCGGGATCTATCCCGCAACTCTTGTACCAGAGGCAGTGTTCACTGCCACTGATCCAAACGGGTCGTCAAATGCAGCGTGTACTATGTGGGTACAGTAAGTAAGGTAGAATTCTGCACTAAACTAGCGCGTGTACTATATCTACTTCTAAGCTCTATTTTAATTATTTTATTGAACAGTAAAGACATTATGATATTAACGCGACCGCTATTTAATTTAAATCAACAGAGTAATGAAAAAAAAACTGCTTTTCATAATGACATTAGATTAGGTTCCATTTTAGATGGAATAGCTGTTTTCTCTTTAAAAACTTTTTTAATACCTTTACTTTTTTACTGTAAAATAAACGTCGAATATAAACAATCTATGCATAATAAATGTTTAATCTTTCTATATCAATGATTTAATGGCTACTGCACCGACCGTGAAAAAGACTAATCAAGAAGTGATCACACACTGCTGTCAATTCAGTATTATGGCGTTATAAAATTATCTTATGTATAACTAACTCACTAGCAATGCTATTCTACCGGATTTTGTCTTATTGGTGATGTTTAATTTTTTATAAATGCCCGCTGTATTAATTTTATATGACTCTAAATAACTAGTAATCGGAATAGTTATATTTATTTTAGCTACTTACATCGGAAATGTTCATAAAACAATAACATGGATACGCCATTTTACCGGAACCTCTTCATGTCGGCATTAGGATTCACTAGAATATTGGCCATAATTTCATTAACTACATAATATTATCTAAATAGTAATTTGTATTAATTACCTACAATTAAATCAACAATTATAAAAACATATTTTATTAGGTTTTTCGCCAAAAATATGTTTTTAAGATGTATTTTCTTAATTATTTATCGTCAACCTGAATAAAATTGATCATATCAATAAAAATAATTATACATGGAGGACTGTGCATATTAATACACGTGTTTCAGATCATTAACTCTATTTCAATATACCTATTCCGATCACTGCTAATATCACATGTGTATTTTATGGTATTGTGGCAAATAAGGACGTCAGTATTATGTACGTAATATATTCGCATTATATGTAGACTTGATTTTTATTTGAAACATTTGTATGACTCTTATATGATAATAGCGATAAAAGTAATGTAGAAGCGTTGGGTGGATGCGTGGTCAGTTGTAGCTCCACGAGAATGTCGCTATACGTGTATCGTCGTCGGTACGTTGGTTGGTATGTTGTAGCGACACTCTTGAATGGATCACGTCTCCGCCAAAGACATTCGCTGCGGAGGGAGTTGACTGGCTCGGCATAGTTATCGCGTTACTGAACCCATCTGTGCACTAGAACCGCGAACAAGTACCTACCGAGCTCATTACAAATTCACTGTACATAGTATAGATATGATGCTAGGCCAGACAACAAATTGGCCTAAAACTGACTAAGCATAACAAACTTTAATATTTTGGCTTATTTCGATAGATGTATTAACATATGATCTTAGTTTTTAATACAACAAAAATGTAGATATAGGTATTAACGACTAGTCTAACAGGAAAATGTTGCCACTATGTCAATATTCTGCTTTGTAATATATGTTATTTATTTTTATACGTCTTAATGGTTGTATAATATTTTCCTTCTTTCTAGTAGTTAAATCGTTGTATCACCCAGGCTATCAGGCGATGCATAAGTGGAACCTTGTTGATCTACCGAGACTCACTGCAGTACCTTCTTGTAAAGTAAAACATTGTCATTTAGTCTTGCATTTTAACTACTTAGTGTTTGAGTATTTTACTTTACTTACTATTCCTGTAGCACTAAAATAATACTAAATACTGGTCGCGTAGACCTTGTGCCTTATTTTACTTTGATTTGCTCAATTTGCTTGCTCCTGATAGTCTGCATATTGATTTCATTACAAATTTTACTTTTAGCAACGTCAAAAATGTTTTTAAATTCGGTTATAGGAGTAATACTTGAAAGCTTTCATCAAGTGGAATTTTGGTATTCAAAACCATGCGATGTGATGCGTGAAAGATACAGGATAGTGAATAATTAGAAATTGGATTAATTAACTGCTGATTATACAATTAACTATATTACCAAAGAAGTTATAGAATGAGGGATGCGTGGTGACCCTTTTCTCAAATAGCTTAGTAATTGAAATATTTTGTATCTTTTTGTAAAATGCAAGAGTTAATATTTCGTTGAATGGAAATAAAATGTGATTGATCTTAGGCTTAGATAGGAGAATAGTAATGATCTTAAAAGAAATAATAACGATGAACAATCAAAATGTCACCAGGAGGATCTAGTTCAGGCTTCCGAGTTCAAGGAGGAATAGTACGCTTTCATAGACTCGTGGCAAATAAGCGTTATTATTATGCTTGTAAAGATGAAGGGGTCCCATCAGATAAATTTTAGTAAATCTTGTCAGAGTGGTTTAAAAACAGCAATATTTATATGTAAAATTTAATTTGGCATATACCACCATTGAAACTGTTCAATGTCCGATACAAGTTTATAAACCGCATGCAAGTTTCATCTCGAAGTGTAAAATGTCTAATTAATAAATTATTATAAGGTCAGTTGAGTTTTGTATAACATTTCTATGGCAAATATATAACGAATGGCATTTGACATTATACAAGAATGCTCACGAAATAGCATTCGTGCAGATATTATAATATTAAAATCAAGAAATAAATTCAAAAATTTTTCTTTGTGTTTTATTTTAAGTAGACATTTAATTACCATATGTAAACTCTGGTAAAATAGTTCTCTTCGTATCTTTTGCTTCGCAACTATTAAAGAGCGCGCAACAATAAGACACTGCTTATCTGGAACACCTTTGTATGTGAAAATTGGGGAAAGTATTTTTTTTAGATTAGACGCCATAGGATCTTATCTATAATCTTTTCATATTCCTTGGAGTCCTACCTAATGCCCTTAGAAGTTTCTAGCACGGTTAGAAAAGCACACGGTTTTTATGTATTACGTTTTGCTATAATTGGTATAAATAATTAATAAATATAATTAGATTAATAATTTTATCAGTCTTTGTTTTTTGTCGATTACGTTTTATTGACATATCTAACGACATAAATATTTGACCTCTGCACCGCCGAGACTTACTGATAAATAATGTTGCTTATAAGACGGCGTTATCGTACCTACTTCTCAGTAATTGACATCCATTTGAAGATTCAACAAGTGTCCGGCAGAATTGTCTATAATGACAGAGAAATATATCAGTGTAAAAGAACTGGAGGATGCGGCAATAGCCCTTCTGCCAAAAACTGCTCGTGACTACTATAAGAGCGGGGCTACTGATGAACACTCACTAGCTAACAATAGACAAGCGTTTCACAGGTAAATTTAATAAACTTGTTTATCCACATACCTATTAGCACGGAACTTCACTCTTGTTAGACAATTGAACAAGTAAGGTAAGCTTTTACGAACCCTTCTTCGAAATGCAATAATATCTAGTCAATTATATATTTTGTAAGAATTAGATATTTAGTAATTAAGTGACTTTCTTATTTGTATACCATATTAATGTACCTATGTTTATCTCTTTGTTTTTTTAGATTACGTATCCGCCCGAAATGTCTCGTAGGTGTCACTGGTTGCGATTTACGAACTACAGCCCTATGCCAAGAAATTTCAATGCCTGTAGGGATATCTCCTACAGCAATGCAAAAGATGGCACATCCGGAAGGTGAATTAGCTAACGTAAAAGGTAATAATAATATTAAACCTTCCACCTGTCTATATGAGAATGCTGAAATGAATTATTTTTAACAACATTACGTGGGCGACACTGAAATTTCTTCAAAATAGCGTCCCTTCACATCAATACATCGCTGCATTCGATGAAACCACAGAAAAGCACTGGGCCCACTCTTCTTTAGGGTCTCCTCGACGGGCTTTTGATACTGCTTCTTCGGCGTCCGTGAAACGTTTTCCTTTTATTTTTGGAAATAAATAATAATCGCAGGGTGCGAGGTCTGGGCTATATGGCGGGTGACCCAGTAATTCTACGTCTGACGTCACCAAATACTCGAGTGTTTGCTTGGCGGTGAGCGGCGAGGCGTTGTCGTGGTAAAGGAGGATCCTACTGCGAGGTCGTTTTTCCCGAACTTTTTCCAAGACAAGTGGCAAACAGCTGTTAGTGTACCACTCTGCGGTAACTGTTTTTCGATCCTCTAAACAAACTGTTGCGATATGACCTGTCCTTCCGAAGAACGAGGCGACCTTCTTCTTTCCCACGCTGCGACCTCTCTTCACTTTAGTTGGCAACTCCTCGAATGGAAACACCCATTCAGCAGATTGTCGTTTAGTTTCAGGATCATAACAATAAATCCAGGTTTCGTCCCCTGTTAGTATGTCAAACTCAGCATTTGAGTCCGTTAAATCTTTGAACCATTTCGCGGCACCAATCAACACAACGTAGTTTTTGGGCCTCTGTCAAATTATGAGGTATCCACCGGGTACAAAGCTTCCTGGCCCCTGGCGTTAAATTCATGCTCACTTGTTAAAGATTATTTTCAATTTGCCGCCAAATCGAAAAAAAAGAGAATCGAATTAAATGCTTAGACAATAATATTGGCGAAGAGTTCCATTTTCAAAATTTATACTTTTTTTTAATCATCATCTTATAAGTGGCCAGTTCTAAAAACTTTCAGTGTCGCCCTCGTATGTGGCTACTTGTTTGTTTAATTAATGTACCAATAAACGATTTAAAACCAGTAAAAACATTACCATTGTAGCTGCGGAAGCGGAAGGAACTATTTATACGTTAAGCACTATCGCAACGAGCTCCATAGAAGAGGTAGCTAAGGCTGCACCAAGAGCTATAAAATGGTTTCAACTTTACATTTATAAGGATAGGTGTGTAGTATTTGTCTTTCGTAAAACCTAAAAAATATATTTAAGAGATTAATTTAAGTAACATTAATGGTGTTTTAGAGAAGTAACAAAAAATCTAGTTATAAGAGCAGAAAAAGCTGGTTTTAAAGCAATAGCTTTGACTGTTGACACTCCGCTATTTGGGCTCCGACGTGCAGATGTCCGGAATAATTTCACGTTACCGCAACACCTGAAGTGAGTTTTTTTTATTTTTTTCTACATATCGTTACCACCATCTTTTCTATATCCACATATTGTTCTCCAACAACGAGTAATTAAAATTGAGCATTACAATCCGTATCTAGGAGGTAGTTAATGACCCTGTACTTAGACAATTTAACATGTCTGAGACCATGTTAATTTTAACAAATGCTTACCTATGTCACTAGCTCACTACTTTGAGAACGAGAGCAGGTCGATGTATGTGATACTTAATAACTTACCTGTGAAAAATTTTTAGATTAGCCAATTTCGAAGGTCACTTGGCAACTAAAATTCATGCAACTGGAAAAGGAAGTGGTTTAAATAATTATGTTGAAAACTTATTTGACAAATCATTGACGTGGGACGATATCAAATGGTTGAAGAGGTAAGCGTTCAGTAAGTGAAACTTATCATTGCTTTCAATATGCCCGATTGCTTGTCCTAAAGCCCTTTTTCTTCATATCTTCACGTCAAGAACCATGATGGTATTCAAAGAGGGCGAGAAAGCATGTAACATCTGCTATCGTTGTTCGTTACGGAACTTTCCATTTTAGGTGCTTTGGGCCATTGATTCCAGCTTACCTAGCACTTGAAATAATCCGACTGAAATTTCCAAATTGCAGTATTACAAAATTACCTATCGTAGCGAAAGGTATTCTTCGTGGAGATGATGCTAAAAGCGCTGTCGAAGCTGGTTGTGATGCTATACTGGTTTCTAATCATGGCGCGAGGCAGTTAGATGGAGTGCCAGCAACAGTAGGTTCTATGTTTTATGTTTAACGACATATACCTAATGTAGAATATTTTCATTTGGAGCATGTATTTAGTATAAGTTTAATGGAAGGGACATCCTCTTTTTAGGTCCAAGTGCCAGCTAGAATTTTTTTTTTGCTGTATTAGGTAGGACTTGTCTCCCTAAATATTTATTACTATGGCACCAAAGCTGTAGGTTCAGAGTTCAAAAATCAACATCTTCATACATTTTCACATAATTATATACTTAACAATTTTTTTTTTCGGTATTCCAAATCTTGACATTTGAACAAAAGGGGAACAAGTCCTAACTAACAGAACACAGCAACATTTTTTTTTGGCCAGTACTTACATAATTGGACCTAAAATATATGAATGTGCGAGGATTTCCTTATGCATACTTGACAGGCGGAATCTTAGTTCAATTCGATTAAACTAAGTAGTAAGTTAATCGATGATATACAAATAATCATTATTTTATTTATTTCAGATCGAGGCCTTGCCAGAGATTGTAGAGGCAGTGAAAGGTTGTGGCGTGGAAGTGTATTTAGACGGAGGTGTAACGACTGGCACCGATGTGTATAAAGCTCTGGCGCTGGGGGCTAGGATGGTTGGTAATCATACTCATAGCTTGTGGAATATTCATTGTTTTTTTATTATATACTTAATAAGCATTTGTGTTGGCTAGCGCCAAAACTTACAATTTCTTATTGTTTGATGCGGTAGCACCATGTTCGGTGCGACTGCGGTTAAGAGAGATAGCATTCCTCTCCGGATTTATTTTATTTAATCTTAACCATAGAATAATAACAAGACTAGAAACCTAGTCTGCGTCCATTATTTGAAGCAACTCAAATGGGGCCGTACGGCTCCAAACGTCCGGACCGCTCCGCAGTCGTCCATGTCAATGCCTGTCAAACGCATCTCGCGAAAATTAATTTCTTATCCAGATACTTGTAAGCTTTGTTCTGGGTACAATTAAAACAGTACAGTTACTATAATAACCATTTCCCATGTTTTAGGGAAATATGTTGTGACTGGTAACATTAATTAGGATTTTTATGTTGATACTACGTACATAGTACCAACTTGAAAAACCAAATTTGTGCTTCAATTTTGAGGTGACAGCCAGTAAGGAAACTATCCTTCTAGTCTTGTTATTATTCTATGATCTTAACGTAACGCAAAAGTCTGTATTTTAACTGCTTTCGCAATCGTAAGCAATCGGATTTAACTTGCTCTTCTGCGTAGACGATTTTTGCCGATGTAACTTATAAACGTGGTATACCTGTACCTACAATAAGGCAGTGGTATTGCTAGTAGCGATTCTCATATTTGATGCCTAGAATGTAACGAAAGACAGCAAAAAGGAGGAATGTTAAATCGACGTTCCTATTCAACCGACTTCAAAAAAAGGAGGACGTTCTCAATTCGACTCGTATATTTTTTTTAGTATGACGTTCAACACTCGGCTTCGTGCAAAAGGGTGATAAAACGCTACGACTAGTATATTATATAAAGTCTAAAGACTTTATTTTCAAAAAGACTAAATTAGTCACTTACATTAAAATAATATAAGTAATAAAATTAAAGGAGAATAGTAGGTACGTTTACGCATTACATGTGATTAATTATAAAGTGCGTAGTTTTCAATTATATTATTATAGTAAGACAGTCTGGACTTGAAGCTGTTATACAGTTATATCTAATATACTAGTGTACTAGTCTATAATACTGACTATACCCAAAACTGCAATTCAAGACAAAAAAACTAATACAATGTTGCCACTGCAATAAAATGATCGTACAATAGTATATACCTATTTCCTAAAAACATACGCCGACGTAATTTGTTTATTGGTAATTTTAATTCTATAATATAAAGAAGTAATTTTATTGACTTATCTTTAGATAAATACAAGACACTTTAATTAAAACTTAATCATCTGTAATGTTTGGTAGAATTGTTGGTATTGAGCTTGTGTTACTTCAGGTGTTAATAACATTTGGTAAACATGTTGTTTCGTGCAGTGAGGTGCCGCAAAGGGATATCAATATAGGAATCTTTGAATTTTAATCGTTTTAAACAATGCTATTGTGTTTTGAGTGAGTTGTCACGTGAACAATTTGCTAGGATCTAAGAGAGTCTTAAAACCTGGAGTAGTCTCGGCTGAAACCGTAGATCGATAACGCGCCCGTTTTATTGAGTGACTGAGACTTTGACCGACTTCGACTGTTGACTACCCACTTTGTCAAAATATCACTTGACCATTTTGCCTTACGAGTTATTTCTCCTATTAACGCCTTAAATTTAAAACTTGTGCAAAACTGGACGAATTAATTACTGGAGTGGTGGAAATCTTTATTCCACAAGTCACCGACTCAGATTCCGTAGTCAGAGATTCGGACATTAGTGATGGTGAAGATGAAGATGTAATTAAGTTTCTATTTTTTGAGAAAATCCTTATCATGAATCGTGGCAGCCTATAGGTACTAAGAAAATAAGCATATAACAAAAAGGTTGAAATAACCTGATAACTTGATTTGAGAATGACATAAGTGACATTGATAAATTTGACACTGGCATATCTGTCGTAGTTTTTTTGGTCTTGAATTCCAGTTTCGAGTATAGTATATTTGTCACTTATCTATCACTAATACTTGTTATCCCTAACTCGTTAAACGAGTCTCGTTTACCAAATGTGGTTTCCTTGCCGATTTGCTGTTCAATTCTTTATTTCGAGTGAGAGATTTTTCGAAACGTGTGAATATTACAGAGCTGCACCGTCCAATAAAATCGTCGGTTGCTGGCAGCCCTGCGCCAATACAGTTGTCTTCTATCGACACCGAGAGATTTTTATTATATATTTTTAATTTAAAAAAAAAGTGATGTCAGACGAGCAGACGAATCGCCTGATGGTAAGCGATTGCCGTCGCCCATAGACACCAGTGGAATCACAAGTGCGCTACCAAACTTTAAACCCCCCTTTACCTCGGACTGGGCCAAGTTGAATTGCCAACTTGAATTCTTTTGCCAGGTTTTTGTGGGCCGGCCTGCGCTATGGGGATTGACAGTCGCTGGGCAAGCTGGTGTTCAAAAAATGCTATCAATACTTCGCACGGAACTCGAATACGCCTTTCAAATAGCTGGTAAGTGTCCCTTAGCTAATGGCTACATCACATAACAAACCACATTTATTTTCTCATGTAACATGTCTCTATACAACGTAACATTTCTTTTTTTTAATTGATACCGAAGTAATTTTAATGTTTTTGTTTGTTTGCAGGAACGCCTACTGTAAACGATATTACAAACGATATGGTGCGCCATGAGAGTACCTACAGTAAATTATGAATTCGGAAGATCACATGTTCTTTGGTCATTAAACATTGATTTAAATATTTTTACATGCTATGTACTAGATGTCGTGGTAGTAGGCAGTGGGTTTAAGAATTGTTTTGTCCTTCGCTCAATTAAAACATGTAGGTTAATTATTGCTGTTTTATTTAACGATTAGTTTACGATATAAATTATACAGTACTTCCGGCGTCATGTACGTCTCTCGTGGCCACATAGCTCTTGAAATTTTCTGGAAAATATATAAACTATGTACATATTTTATAAATATTGATATTCGTTGCCTAGTAATACTAAGGGCCGATTTTTTGACGACAATTATGGAGGAACGACGAGGAATTATGTCACATTGACGCCGTTACTGACTATTGGTTAAACCGTTAACAATAGTTCATTTTACCAAAAGACAACTAAGCTACGGATCAATAAATCGGCCCTACAAGGTTGACTATGCATCTGAATGCCTTGTGGTGTATCAGATATCCATGGTGACCCGCTTGTAAGTTTGCCTCCCTTTTACTTAAAATATAGATTCAAAGATTACCCTAAAATCACAGCCATACAGATTTATCCCCAACTTAAGTTTGGTCACAGTTTCTTTTAAATAATTGTTATCATCAACTTTTCGTTTTAAACTTCCAGTGTCGTTGCAAGTTTTACAAAACTTTGTATCTCTTTCGTGACTATTTATGGTCTTATCTGCTGTTGGTATGTCTGTCGATAGAAGAGCGTCTCTTTTCCGCATATAGTTTGTGAAACTGTAACTACAAGAAGACTCGAGTTTATCTAAAGTGGCAGACTTCTGTGTCGTGCAAATTGTAATGTCTTGTTCCATTGCATTTATATTATTCTTCTTAGTTTTAAAAATATTTGTAACAGTTTTAACAAATGTTGTACACGACTCGTTTATAGCTTCGAAGAACCTGGAACCGATTGACCGCTTTAAATATTTTCTTGAGTTGGCCGCTTGTTTTGAGTAATTAATATTATTTTCTTTCCCTTTTGTAATCTTTTGAACAGATCTTTTAATTGGTTTGGAAACTGTATAATTAGCCATTAAATCATTTCTCTTCGCGTGTTTTGGGGTTGAAGCAAAAATTGGTTTAAAATCAAGAAGACTCGGATCATCATTGGCAACTATACTGTCTAACAAATTGGTATCAAGAAAATTATCTTGTACTTTTCGTGAATGAATGGAGTTTTGATTAGCATTGGAGATTGATTTTCTAGTTGTTTGTACACTGCGGTTTATTTTACTACTTTCGTGGGGCTGTTGCTGCAGTAAGAATGAAAAAGACATTTCATTGTGAACGGCATTAACTTCTTTTGTTTTATTAGTGTGGTCGATTTTCTTGTAAAATGACCGTTTTATTTCTTGATTTAATATACTTTTAAAGATTGGGACATTTTCATCATTACTGCGCTGTATTTGCTTGGAATCAACTAGTTTATTATCGAAAATCGGATGTTGATATCGTGCATCGTTTTTTGCATTGAACTGTTGGATTTCTCTTATAACATTTTGTATCAATCTTGTAGTATCGTCAGGTTTCATTATTCCAATATCAAGAACAGAATCGTAAATTTTTCTTTTTTCCATTTTATTTTCTTCAACAGTTTTTTCTGTATTTTTGCCTAGCGGGAAAAAAGAAAATAGTAAGATTATGCATCAAAAACATAATTTATCCTCTTTTATCAATATTCGTACTCCTGTATTCATACGCCCTTACAACCCTTTATCCACTGGTGTTCTACCAACCATACTGAAAACATAAAGGACATCCTCTTTTTGGTCCAAGTGCCGGCCAGATTTTTTTTATCTAGGACTTGTCCCCCTGAGGCACTAAAGCTGTAGGGTCATTCATTATCCTTGGTTTTATTTGAGATCAAAAGTCAAGAATTTCATAAATTTCAGATAATTATCTAACATTTTTTTTTACGGCTAATGCAAATCTTGAAATTCAAACATCAGGGAGACAAGTTCTAACAGAATACAACAATTTTTTTTGGCCGGTACTTTCATGTTTGGACCAAAAATGTATGAACGTCCGAGGATCTCCTATGCCTAAAAATACTTTTCATACAAAGTTGGTCACGTGACTTTGTATGGTATGGGGAGTCGGAAAGTCGTAGAACAAATGTGGTTTAGATTGTTTGGTAGAATAAGTGGTTAAAAAGGGATGTAAATTGTCATAGATACACCCTGTATAAGTTAATCAACATACCTTCGGTATTTTTCATACGAGAGTTTATATGATGCAAATTAACCACTGCCCATTGTCCTATCTGAGAAAATAAAAATTATTTGAGTGTGCTTTTATGTAAGCTTGCGTGAGGTAAATTCAATAAAATTTATTCACCTTTGTCTGTATACCGCATACTTGTTTGTAATGTTGTAAATGTTGAAACACTGTATGATAGAGTAAATGCAATATCTCCCGGGGCGCATGCTGTATGACTATGTTTAAAAGTTGCATTGTCGTGTCATGTTGCATTAATTCTTGTCTAAAATAAAAAAAAAACTGAGTGAGATTGTGTATGCAAATAAATATTAAAACATAATCGGGGATCTAAAAGCAGAACTCACCTTTTAAAAATTAAAAATCCATTTGACTCAAAAAACAGTTTTATGTTATACTCGTGGTTATTGATCAAATTTTTTAAAGTAAACAAGACATCGACATTTCCATGAACGCATTTCTGTACACACTGAAAAATATAATTTAAATTCAACATTGGAAATTTTCACAGATTAAACTCCATCGCATGCCTAAGAGTAGGCTAATAATAATAATTTTCATCTTTTACCAGCGGAACTAAATGTGAGCAGTACGATTGATTTTGAAGAGAATCTCTACAGGCTTCTGCAAGGCAGCGACATAATGCTTTCCAAGTTTCCTGATGCTGAAATTTTAAGTGAATAATCTAATATCCTTTTGGTCTAAACTGATTTGACTTACTTAATTACTCTGTGGTAGGTATTAGATAGGTATATTCTTAATTACCTGGCTATATAGACTTGTGCTAGACTGCTAGACCCATTAAGGCTGCCCGTCCAATACAATCGGTGACATATTTTTTTGCAGGAGAAAATTAGAAAGTACTTACTGATTTCAATAAATAGAGCAACGCACAGGTCCTACAAAAAGTGGGCGGATAGCTTAAGAAACATCGGTACCTAGTGCAAATGATATGAGACCAGATTTAAATACCATCATATGGTTGGCGAACATGCTAGCCATAATCGACAAGTTCCCGCTAGTCCTTAGCGAGTTCCGTGCGTGCAGACTGAGGCTGCGCGCCCGCGAAACTACTTCAGCTTCACTCTCTTCGCTGTACAGCAACGCAGAAACAAAGTTCAACGTCTTAGCGCTTTGGAGCGGCAGACCTTTTGTTAGCACGTTGTTTATTTTCTCATACATTAAATTACTACTTATAATTTCCTCCTTGTAAGTGTCCTGTAAAGTGGTGTAAGCAAGTTAATGTCTATTGTCGTCATCTTTGGTGACCAAAACAATATTGTATTTTTGTAGTACTTTACTGTTGTGCCAATCGTGAAGATATAATACATTTTCTTACGTCTGATATGACGTGAACTGCTAATATGGAGAATAATTTTGCCTGAACTTCTATATCTTCTGTTGTATGCAACATTTCCATAAGTTTTGTTACGTCTGTCTTCATATTTTCCTGTGAACATTATGTTACCAAATAATTCAGAACAATTAATTTTAATTTATAAATACAAACGTTATATACTTACAGTTATTAATCCTTCATATACATTTAAATATTTACTACGCATGTTGAATTTTGTGTGGGAAAAAATTTGTTGAATTTTAGCGCGCCTTCTGGTTTGGCAGATCACCTTTTTTTACCGCCATCATAGAGCACAGATCATTATATGTAGCATCATAGAGTAAGGTAATTATATCCACAAACTACAAACCGACCAAGATCAGAAGGCACTTCAGTGACATTGACATGGGGGGCGCTGCACAATATTTTTTTATGGGAAAAATACAAGAGGGTGATACTCCGAAATTTGACCTTCCGGTTTCTTTTCGTCTGATTTCTATGGGCTCAAAAATATTGTTCTTTATATTGAAATCAGAAGAAGTTAAAACTCTTCTGTAGAATCAAAGAATATCCAAAACGGGTCTCACGACGTAAATGTCCCAATCACGTCCCAATAAAATGAAATAAGCCCTTGTTCGCACTGTCGCATATGTGACCCATTGAGGTTGCCAAGTGGAACATTATCGATATTTGACTTTTTGGCGGGAAATTGAAAAGGGCGGTCTTAGTTTTCATTTATTTTATTTATTTAATTGTAAATCTCACTGTAATTATTATAAATACTTAATTATTTGTATGTTTTGTGTGTCTATTATCTGTACATTGGTAAGTTTTACTTTAGTTTGTACAAAATGGACATTGAACCTCCCGATCCAGACCCCCATCCCATCTCAATAAATCCTTTACTTCAAGTATTAAGCTGATTCTTTTATATCCTCTCGCAAATCTGCTTTTTTGAAAAAGAAGGACAATGATAAGTATAATGATAAAAAAAGAGATAAAAATGCCATCACAAAACCTGCATTCAAAGGAAAATTGAAGTCGATTTTCAGGCCCATTTCGCTTAATGATAATATGTTCCAGGCCCTTTCGACACCTAGTCCTGTTCCCAGTCCTAGCCCTGCCCCCACAATTAAATGATAACGATATGGTGTCTCGGAACACAAACATCTTTAGGAAACATTATACAGAACAGGATGCTGGACCATATGTTGTGCATGTTCAATCCAAAGAAAATACTCCTACAGATGGCTTCACCTTACACCCCATAAAGTTTTGAAATTATCTTTTTAAAAACAATTTGAAAAATATTGTTGAGGACGGTATTATAGCGCATTGGTAGGAATCGCCTTGCGGTGCAATTTAAACCCCTAATGCAGCGTTAAATGAATGTGTTAACATTTCTGGCTAATGAATCCTCGCCTGACGCTTCACTGAACGATCATACATACGTCCAAAACGTGACAATGGCAGCAGTAATTCTCAGTCTGGACAGTGCTGTCTGGTGCTGTCAAGACACCAATGAGGAGTGAATTGCCACATATAAAAATAAGAAGAACATAATCGATATTATGATTTTGTCACTGTCACTTATGTCAAAGTCAAGTTTGGTCAAGTTGGACGACGCTATGAGCATGCGAGGTTAGGTATATATTCAAATTTATATTAATACATAGATTTTAACAATATCGTGAGAAATACCTATCAAGTATAATAAAACCAGAGCCAGTGTTAAGTGCTCTTATTTCAACAACTATGGATGTCGGAGAGTTGCTTTCTTTTAAGGTGAGAGAACCATTTACATTTTCATGTTTGATATCTCATATTGGTAAAGATTTTAATAATAATTTTTATAAATTAATGTTTTGATAGCCTGTACCAACACCAAAGAGACCTAACGATGACGATAGTGGAGACTCGGACGATGAAAGCATTCGAAATGCGAAAATGAGACGACTTGCCAAGACTCGACCCGACCAGTATTTACATCAAATAACCACAAGTCTTCCCAGTGAGCCAACTATTACAGACCAGGAAAGAGAAGATATCCTAAGATTTGTTGAAAATGAAGTAACTGAGGTAAAAACAAGGCTATAACATGGACATATCAAGTCTACTAATTTATTTCATTATATTTTTAATAAAACAATATAAATAGCACCACACAGATTCATAGAGTAACATTCATTATTGTTTTAGGGTGAAGTCTTAGATGAAACAGCAGTAAAGAAATTAGTTCTTAACTTTGAGAAAAAAGCTCTCAAAAATCGAGAAATGAGGATTAAGTTTCCAGACCAGCCTGAGAAGTTTATGGACAGTGAAATTGATTTGCATGAGGCATTACAGGTTTGACACATATTTTTAATAATATTTTTTACTTTTGAAACTTGTTTTTATTTAGTTTTAGTGTTCACCAATTTAACTTTCATGTTTTTTTATTCTGCTTAGGAACTTAGTGCAGTGGCAACAGTTCCAGATCAGTATCCCTTACTAGTAGAATTGAAATGTGTTAATTCTCTTCTTGAGCTGCTTTCACATGATAACACAGACATATCAACCAAAGTTGTAAATCTACTTCAGGTTTGTATGAGCTATCTCTCAATCCTCTTGCTAGAATAAAATTGAGTACTTGTAGATTTAAATATAGATGTAAATTTAATTAATAAACTGTAAGGTACATACATTGAAACTTAAAAAACAGGCTGGCTTTATTTACCTACCTACCTAAAATCCTCAATGACATGATGTCTGTACCACCAAATTTGAATTCATAAAATCTTATGTTTTATCCTCACCAAATATCTTATTTACTATAACACTTCCAACCGTTTCAAAGATATCAGATATTTTGGGTTTTCGAATTGGTGGTTGTTTTATTACATTGAGAATATTAGCTAAATATATCTGCCTATTCTGATCACTGGATGTATACCTAGCTGATCACATATTGTTTAGACATTTACATTGATTGAGATTTACTTTGATTGATGTATGATCAGTTAATTTACAACAAATAAAATTGTTTCATAAATCAATATACCTAATATATTTTGTGATAGCAATAATCGTTTTTTTGTAGGAGTTGACTGATGTAGACATTTTAAATGAAAGTGAGGAAGGAGCAGAGGAATTAATCAATGCTCTGGCTGAAGCAGAGTGCCCTGCTTTGCTTTTACACAATCTGGCTCGGCTTGATGAGCAGGTGCCAGATGAAAGAGATGCTGTACATAATACACTAGGTATAACTTGTCTTTTTATAGATTTGCCTTAAAAATTGTTTATTCCAATATGTTCAAATGTGTGATTTATGTTATTTACATTCCAGGTATCATAGAAAACATCACAGAATTCAGACCAGAAATGTGTTCAGAAGTAGCAAAGCAGGGTTTTTTACAGTGGATTCTGAAAAGGCTAAAAGTGAGGATTGCAATATATAAAATCAATCTTTAAGCATTATTATTATTATTTTGATCTAACTATGAAAATTGTTGTTTCAGATGAAAGTACCATTTGATGGTAATAAATTATATGCAACAGAGATCTTATCAATTTTGCTTCAGAATACACCAGAAAACAGAAAACTTTTAGGGGAACAGGACGGGATAGATGTCCTACTACAACAGTTAGCGGTAAAATTAAATAAACATAAATTGAGTTCTGTTAAATATTGTGAAATAATTTATCTATCTATTATAGTATACAAAACACACATATAGCTCAGGAATGACTCAACCAATTAAATTATTCTTTAATTCAAAAATAAATAAATACAAATATGTTAATTGCTTATCAAGACATGAGACATATGTGAATTTGTTGCATTCTTCTTATCCCTGAATAGCTGAATAACTATAAAATTTTATCACAGTACCCCAAAATTTTGTCGGGGGCACAAGTTTAATTTAACACATATTTAATGCATTATTAAAAAATGCTATCTAAAGAAAACTTAATTACTAAACTTACTGCTTGGAGCGTAACTTTTACGACGACGGGGAATTCCCGGCGACTGGGCTATTTTATTTTGCTACCACTTCAGAGCATGGGGTAACCTTAATATTAGGATTATACAATATTAATAATAATATCAATATCAATATATTTTATTGCGTGCTACATTAATTAAACTACTTCATTTGTAAAATGTTTTAAAATCTGCAGTTCTATAAACGTCACGATCCCAACGGCGCTGAAGAGCAAGAGGCGATGGAGAACATGTTCGACTCGTTGTGCTGCGCGCTCATGGAGCCCGCCAACCGCGAGCGCTTCCTGCGGGGCGAGGGCCTGCAGCTCATGAACTTGATGCTCAGGTGCCTGCTACTTTATTATAACATAAAATAAATAAAATTTGGGGGTCATCCTCGATTGCTCTGGGATCCCATCATCAGCTCCTGACAATGGCTCCTGACAATGGAACCATACCAACTAACTTTTTTAACAAATTTATTGATATAATATTGTGCGGGACGTATTTGAAATGCGGCCTTATGATTATTGCGCTAAAGCGGGTATTCATGGAGTGAGACTCGTGCCTAACCACCGGGCACATTACCAACTTATTGAGAAAACCAGCTGCTATGTTTGGTTAGGTTAGGTTAGGCTTGGGTAACTAGGACGGCCTCTCTCCAAGTGGAGAGGTACGGCCGTCCCACGCTCGCGGCGCTCGCCCCGGTCTTGGACCGGTGGCTCGAGCGCCCCCACGGGTTTTTGTCCTTCCGGACGGTGCAGGTACTTACCGGGCATGGTTGCTTCGGTAACTACCTGCACCGAATTCAACGGGAGGACACTCCTATGTGCCACCAGTGCGGCGCTGCGGAGGACTCGGCGCACCACACTTTGGTGGTGTGCCCGTCCTTCGACCAACAGCGGTCCGCGCTGGTCGCGGAGGTCGGACATGACCTCTCGTTGTCCAGCATAGTTGTAGCTATGCTGGATAGGGAGAGTGCATGGTCGGCCTTCGCCCATTTCTGTGAGGAAGTGGTGGCGCAGAAGGAGGCGGCGGAGCGGGAGCGCGAGTCTAACCCCCTCGCAGGCCCGCTTCGAGCAAGGAGAGGACGAGTTCGGCGGAGAACTCTTCGTCCTCTCCGTGGAGGTGGCCAGCCGGCAACAGGGATGGGGGTCCCTGTGCCGGCACTGCCATTGGCACCTCCACCGCTCGTTGGGGACGGCTCAGCTCTTCCGGCTGTCCCCAACCCCCCTCCTCCTAGTCTGAGGAGGGGCGTGGCCGCACACCCCGTGTAGGGGCCTGTGGGGGAGTGGGGTTGCGGGGAATAGCCTAGTGCAGTTCCCGTGACCCCATTCTATACCCACGGGTGGTTGAGCCCCAGGAGTTTTAGTGGGTATGCCCTCAGGCCGCTTCTTGTTAGAAGAAGCGGCCCGGAGGGTGAGTCCCACAGTACCCTGTCGCCCCCCGGCGGCAGGGTCTGCGTAATGCATTTCTCCCGGGAAAACAAAAAAAAAAAAAAAGGCTTGGGTAACTAAATATTCAATATGTACTTAAGTCATTTATAGAATATCTGTTTTTTCTATATGGGGGTCTAGGAATCTTTTGGATTTTCTGATTTACTCCATATTACCTAATATAAAATTAAATTATTGTTTGTATTGTTTAATGTATTTGATAGATATGTTACCTGATTTTTTGTTTTGAATTATAATTATGAATCTATAGTTCATGATAAAATGTAATTGTTTAATTATCTTAATGGAACTACTTATATAATTTTAATGAAATTAATTTATAATAATTCTATAAGTATGTTGCGAATTTGCTAAAATACATGTGTTTTATGCAACAGAGGAACAAGCAAATTTTTAATTCAAATTATAAATGTCTCATTCAAATTGTAAATGTCTCAACATTTTATGAGAATAAAAAAATCTTTAAACCTAAATTAATAAATATTGAAAAAATAAAATTGAGAACCTCCTTCTTTTTTGAAGTTGGTTAAAAAATAAGAAAACCTTTTTTAATGTACTGTCCCATCGTATTTACGAGTATCTTCTTAGTTTGTGTATTAATAAGCATAAGTGACCAGCTAGTTTATGAATATTGCTGATACCTTATTAGGGAGAAGAAAATGTCTCGCAATGGCTCGCTTAAAGTGCTGGACCACGCCCTCGCCGGGCCCGACGGGCGGGACAACTGCAACAAGTTCGTTGACATCCTGGGACTGCGCACCGTGTTCCCGCTCTTTATGAAGACTCCCAAGCGCAAGCGGTTGTTGACAGTAGACCAACATGAAGGTAAGTGTCATGATAACTCTTTTTATATACCTATATGGTGAAAAAATATCAGGAATGAAGAGATCCGCAGGAGAACTAAGCTCAAAGACATAGTCCAATGAATTTCATGTCCCAAGTGGTCATGGGCATGGCACAATGCGAAAAGGTCAGACGGCCGTTGAGGCAGAATGGTCCTCAAGTGAATACCGCTTATAGGAAAATGAAGGTCGCGGGTGTGGCAGGCCCCGCACAAGGTGGACCGACGAGTCGGTCGTGTCGTTAGAATCCCTTGGATGCCTATGACCAGCAGGGGTCTCCTACGTAGTTTAGAAATAAATTTCGTAAGAGCGTGCGTCGCGACAGCGGCATTCGAAACTACGTAGGAGACCCGGACCAGCAGTGATACAACCATTGACTGAAATGTTGATGATGATGATGGTGAAAGAGCAGTTTTTTTATATGCCTTACTATTTTCCAGAACACGTCGTATCTATAATAGCGTCAATGTTACGGAATTGTCAAGGAAGTCAGAGGCAAAGGTTACTAGCAAAGTTCACAGAGAATGATCTTGAAAAAGTTGATAGGTTACTGGAGTTACACTTTAAATATATGGATAAAGTCGACAGGACGGAAAAAGAAATGGAGGTAAGTTTGAATTTTGAATTTATTTCTCAAAAAAGTAACAATATGTATACCATATTATCTAAAAAAATATATATACGCTACCACTACATACTTAAAAGTACTCACTTTACTTATTGATTACATCACTAGACATGTATTTTTAGTAGATGTTGTACTGTTAAAAATTCTTACTTCTGTTATTATCAACATTTTAATAGAAGTATGATTTAATACTATGCCAACTCAGTAACATAATTTAAACCATGGCTATGGTTCAAATTATGTTACTCTGAGATACGGCTAAGAACCTCGCTCGAGTAATGCGTAATAAATAAGAAATGTATCTTTATCTAATAAATGTAAAAATATGTTAGCTACAACAATGTTGATTTATATATATATCTGACATATTATTTTCAGCAAGAAGCAGAAGAATTAGACGATGACGCTCAATATTTAAAACGATTGTCTGGTGGTTTATTCACATTGCAGCTAATTGACAGGATCATATTAGAGGTATAATGTCTTTTGCAAATTATATTTTTCCCCCGGTCCCGATGGATTGATAATGAAGATCCGCCACGCATATCCTGGAGAATTTGAGTGTGCTCACATTTTGAATTACATTACATGAAAATGGACATTGCCAGTTTTTGTATGGGGATTGGTCCAAGTGCTGCTTAGGCGTGGGAGTGTTCCCAAATGGTTGTTTACGTTACTAGTAAGTAAAAAAATATTATTACAACAAATCGGCCCGAGGTAATCGATTTATAAAAATTTTGTTTTTAACATTTCTCGTGTTATCAAGGCACTAAAAACGGTTATCTATAAAAAAAATATTCATGTTCATGTCATTCAATTCGCAATCTTCACCAGATCGTCGGTCCACCTTGTGGGGGCTGTAAACATAGGTGGTAGCAAAACAAATGGTGTGAATAAAAAGGTACATGAGCCCAATTCTCGTGCTCGTGACATTTATTTACATACGACATTTATCACTAAAACATAGTTTTTTTGTATGGTTTTCAGGTGATATCCGCCATGTTTTCAAAATATCACGAGCACGAGAATGGACAACATTTCAAATTTTTAACATGTCCATATTGCTTTTTTATATGAAAGTAGACAAAATGAACAGACCCATATTTTTTCTTTTTTCAAAATTTGTCCATTTTCATGCATAAAATAATTATTGAAATTCTTTTTATTCTAAATAGACGTAAGCGCCAAATGACGTCATCGGACGGCTGAATACAGCGATATTCCTTTGCTTATCATTGTTTTAATAAAAAAAAGGTACTACTGTCAAAGGTAAATAATACTAGTGTCAACATTGTCAACGTCATTCATACATTCAACGTTGACAAGTTGTCTTTTTTTTTGACAGTTACATGTCATGGGTTTGGCACACGTTTGGCATTTCGTAAATTTAAAACTATAATGTGCTAAGCAAAGAAATATTTTACATTCTGCCGTCCGATGACGTCAACTTACGTTTTTTAGTTTTTAATTTTTTTCTCAGTAAATAAGCAATATAAAAAATGAATAAATATATATTCGAGCAGCGGAAAAGTAAACAAAGAATAGGTATTTTTTGTTTCAGAGCTTAGCAATTTTGAAATGTTGTCCATTGGGCTCCAGTATCACTATGTTTAGCCATTAACAAGCGTACAAAATTAAGGAAAAAATTAATTAATACAATTACTTAGTTAATAAAAAAGTCCCATAATTAAATATTTAAGATTTCTTTTGTTATTAACGCACTAAAAACTATTATTTTCAAATTTTTTTTATGTTTACGTACAAAAAAACGGCGTTAGTGCGTCAATTTTTTATAACCCTAGGGCAGCTTTTTTTTATTTACTACTAACGTAAAAATTGAGTCCCTAAAGATCATCATTGTGACTAATATACCGGAGGCTGCAAACCACCAACTGCCAGTCGACACTGTGAGTGTCACTAAAAGTGCTTAAGCTACTTAATACGAAATCAGGTCATTGTATGAGATGTTGTGAGAATTATTATTATTTTTTAAAACATAGTTTTAGCTCAGTATTATTACTGTTACAGAATATATATACCTTGGGGTAGGGAGCGACAACTAAACCGCAGAGGTGGACTGACGTATATCCCAGGCCTGGGCTGCTTTTGGCTCAAACAAAAAGATCATGCGCTGCCTGCCTCTGCGGTTAAAAGCAAAGGTGTTCCCAACAGTGTATCACGCCCGCATTTACATACGGCTCAGAGACGATGTGCCTAACAACTAGGTCCGCAGAAAAGATAAGGGTGGCCCAAAGAGCAATGGAAAGGGCTATGCTTGGAGTCACTCTTCGCGACCATAAGACCAACGAATGGGTTCGCCGAGCAACGGGCCTAAAGGATGTCGTCGTTGAGATAGCCGGGGAAGTGGAGTTGGGCTGGACACGTAGCGCGGATGAGCAGGGACCGTTGGACGGGGCGGGCCGTTGAGTGGAGCCCGTGGGAGCACACCAGACCGCGATGCCGCCCACTCAAGCGATGGATGGACGACATTAGGAACACGCGGGCGTTAAATGGATGACCAAGGCGTCTAACCGCTACGCATGGAACAAGATGGGAGAGGCCTATATTCAAAAGTGGATCAGTAATGGCTGAAGATAATAATGATGATGACTAACGTAAACGACCAGTTGGAAGTACTTTCACGTCTGGCTAGCATTTGGACCAAACCCTCGCTATGTCCTTTTAAAGTTGATTTTATTTTTTACTTGATTTGAGTATTCTCCAATTGATTGAGTGTGTAAAAATAATTGTCTTTTCAGGTATGTACTGCAGGACCATCCACAATAAAACAGCGAGTGCAGCGTGTATTATCTCTTCGCGGCGGATCTTTGAAAATCATTCGACACGTTATGAGAGGTAGGTTTACACTAGCCATTCCT
The DNA here is from genome assembly GCA_019059595.1 of Marasmia exigua. Taxonomy (NCBI): domain Eukaryota; kingdom Metazoa; phylum Arthropoda; class Insecta; order Lepidoptera; family Crambidae; genus Marasmia; species Marasmia exigua. The sequence continues at coordinate 2,120,115 of CM032464.1, read as the reverse complement.
CGTACCGAGAAGGGTTTTACGTGAAACGTTTAATTCAATGTTCGTGTCACTGCCCGACCGGTGTGGATAAGGGGAATAAGCCGCTAAATCTAGTTGATTAGAATTACAGAAGTCGTTTGACCTTTATTTCACAGGTATATTATTTTACAGGCCGCGGCAAATAAGTCTAGCGGTGACCTTGAGTGTGCAGAACATTTTTAGTATAAAGTGAGCTATTTTACAAGTGAGCAAACTAACAAACAGCGCTACACTTACGTGCCGCTACATGTACCAAGTTTTATTTCAAAGAATTGTATTACCATTAACTTACAGTTCATTTTTCTGTGACATCAATAGCTGTCATTTTAAATATAATAATAGTTTGGAACACCAAGTTATTCCTCCATTCAACAATAATACTAAAGTAGTTGCCGCCTGCTATTGGTTGACCGTGTGAATGTCCGCAGAGTACGCGGGCAACCTGGGCGACGCCGGCAGCGACGAGTGGCGCCAGCAGGAGCAGCAGCACATCCTGCAACTTGTCGATAAATTCTAAACACAGCTCATTCCTCCTATATAACATTGTGACATGGGAAAAATTTACATAACGGTGATATTGTCATCGTACACAGTAATGTGTACGATGACAATATCACATGAAGCGAAGAAAAGTGTAACACGAAGCGAAGAAAAGTGTAAAGGAAATTAAAAAATTAAACAATTTTGTTAACTTTATTGAATGTGTATTATTTTTGTTACAAGTTTTAAAAATCGCTAACAATGAACAAAATACGACATACAACAACATACTTAATAAAATGCAGAATGTTAAAAATGCAGACGGCTTTATTTTTAATCATTGCGTTGTCATGAATAAATAAACATCTTAAAATTTGTGCCTTTGTTACGATCAAATACATTGATTTGCTATAAACTGTATATTTAAATAAAATCATTATTTATAAAATCCATTTTGCAAATATATTAAAAAAAATATACAGTATTATCTAACTAAATAAGTGAAGGCAGAAAATAAAAAAGAGTTGAAGGGTTTCAATAATATTGCGCAAATCCCTTTTTAAATAATTTCTATAAACGCTTTATAAAAAAAGCGAATCAATTCTAATTAAATTAAAACTCAATGTGTTAAAGATATCTTGATATTGAAATAAAATTTTCCACAAATTATTTTCACACACTAATACAAAATTATAAAATATTTGGTCCAAACTCATAAATTAAGATACATGCACAATATAAACGAATCATATTCATTGAGTAGTAATCAGAATGGTAACATGAACTGAATAAAAATCTTTGATTTGGTGGTGCATAACAAGTGTATACAAACATTACAGTCTCAATTCAACAGCCAAGTACAGACCCGAGTCAAACATACATAACGTATTTCTCTTAGTTTCTTCTACTAGTCACAACCACCCTGCTTTCGCTTTTCGCCAGGAACTACTTACTTTTTGAAACTAATGTATGGTCAGCAACAAAATCGCCTTCCAACATTCCGCATCACGCAGGAAGGATTGCTGCTTACCAAACACCATAATACTGTTTAATAATAATAATTAAATGCTTCTAAATGGTAGGTATTCCCTGCACATAAATTCTCTATTAAAACATGCATTGTTCCTATGTCTGTTTTATATCTATTTCTAATATTTGAGATAAGTAATTTGTACTAAATTAATGGATGATTCCTAATACCAGTTGGTTATGTACCAATATCTCTATGTGCACTAAGCTAGCATAAACGAAAGGAACATATAAATCTATATTTCTACTACCGCTAAACATATCCCCGTGAAAATATAAGAAAATCGTATCGCACGACTGCTCGCCGAATGCCTCAACTCGTGTATCACCATAATTAACTAAAATTAAGTTGTAATCAATCTAAACTAACAATTTAAAATTAAGGCGGTATATAGATTAATTTTCCGTTAAACAGATTCCTAATATATCAACAGTCGTACTAATTCAGGCTATATACCATAAAATAAACTATCTAATATAATTACTTATACAAAGCGTGCCCAGAAACATGTGAAGCTCCCACACACGACACAAAACCGATCACAAATTCATTTAGCGGTCTGATCACTGAGACACCTCTGGGCAGGCTTTAATCGTGTAAGGCAATCGTAGGATCCGTAGCGTCTAGGTACAATGAGTGCAATTGAATCGGAAGGCACTGTGCGGGGCGGGCGCGGGCTAGGGGCAGTCCTTGCGCATCATCTTGCTGAAGGCCTCGGGGATGTCCTCGTTGGTCTTGGACGCGGCGCCGCCGCCCAGCAGCGCGGGCGCCGCCACGCTGCCGGTCTGGATGCCGTGCGCCGTCTTCAGCAAATCGTAGTTATTTTTTCGGTTACCACCGAATCTTTCCTATGGAGACACCAGTGAAACGATCGTTTAACTTTCTTTTAAAATTATCTAACATAAGTACTAATTAGTTGACGCGCGAACGCGCTCGCCCAGCTGCGTGCAAGTTCAGTTAGTGTGGTAAATAAACGTCTAATAGTACACCTTAGGGAGCGTTCAAGTGTTACGTAACGCAATTTTTGAAATTTTTTGACCCCCCCCCCTCCCCTCCTGTAACGCACCGTAACGTTTTCTGTAACCCCCCTCCCCCGTCCTCTAAACGTCCACGTATCACTCAAGTGATCATTTTACCCTAAAGTCGCAAAAAGTTATGGACTAGTTTTATCCTTGGTATAGTTTTAACTGCCTTTGCGTTAATAATACTGGAACGCGTATTTTGTTTATTTTTTAAACAAAAAAAAGAACAGCTGATGATACAAATCTCCCTCTTTTGAGGACATTACAGTATGGACGCTATGAACTCGCATTATAACACCGACTACAGCAATGTGCTTCTGCATAAACACTAACGAATACAACATTAAATGACGTACAATTACAATCTAGGGATTTCTCTGTGAAATTAGAACCTATTTTTTTATTCAAAGAAAGAAACATGTTACGTAATGTGTTGTAAGAAAGACCCCCTCACCGCCCCTGTAACGCATCGCAACGTTTTACGAGAACCCTCCCCCCCCCCCTCCGGTCCCCCCAAATTGTGTTACGTAATACTTGAACGCTCCCTTAGCATGCTCCACACTAAAACCGCCTGCGAGTCAAGCCGGTCTTACTATGTCAAAATCGTTTCAAAAAAGGTCGCTGGCATAGAAATCCCGGCGGCTTCTGTTGTAGACACACAACCTAAACAGAAAACAACTCACTTGTACTGCGGGTGAGTGGTGATGAAGTGGCGCATCCACGAGGCCATGGTGGATATCTCGCCGGAGGCGCGCTTCTGGATGAGCTTGAGGTACTGCTGCACGGAACAATGTGTGTCCGCGTCCACGTCCATGCCCGACAGGTACGACTCGATCAGCGGGATCAGTCCCGGGAACACGCCGTCCTGAACAAACAAACACAAACATGATTTAAAGCAAAAAATCAATGTTTCTAACACGCTGGAGCAAACAACTTATTTCAGGTCTTAGCTAAAACCTTGGCTTGGCTAAGAGGTCTTGGCTTGAACTTTCTTTTCATGAGCAAGTGTATACGAACGTATAAGTGAGAGTGAGAGCGAGATAACTATAGCGAGGGGTGTGGTGTTTTACCTACAAGTCATGTATAGTAAAAAAAAATATTACAATACACAACCAAGTTTACGATCCAGAGGGCCTAATTTAAATCAGGACGTTACGATTGAATAGAAAGTTCCCTCCCTTTTTCACACGTGCGTGTCATATTTGTAATTTCTCGTTCGTTACGGGACGGCCCTTCAAATCAGCTCCGCTGACGATATTTTTTTAAATCGTATCTGGTATGGATGAACTAAGAGAGACAACCCTCCCCCGTCCTCCTATCGTCATCAGTACAGGAGAGAGACTATGAAGGCAACCTACAAAACGTGCGATGACGTACATCAACGTTGAAATTGTCTTTTTTTTTGACGGTACATGTCATGGTTTGGCATACGCCGGCATCGGAAATTAACATAATGTGCTAAGCAAAGCAAATATTTTACATTCTGCCGTCCGATGACGTCAACTTACGTTTTTTAGTTTTTAATTTTTTTCTCAGTAAATAAGCAATATAAAAAATGAATAAATATATATTCGAGCAGCGGAAAAGTAAACAAAGAATAGGTATTTTTTGTTTCAGAGCTTAGCAATTTTGAAATGTTGTCCATTGGGCTCCAGTATCACTATGTTTAGCCATTAACAAGCGTACAAAATTAAGGAAAAAATTAATTAATACAATTACTTAGTTAATAAAAAAGTCCCATAATTAAATATTTAAGATTTCTTTTGTTATTAACGCACTAAAAACTATTATTTTCAAATTTTTTTTATGTTTACGTACAAAAAAACGGCGTTAGTGCGTCAATTTTTTATAACCCTAGGGCAGCTTTTTTTTATTTACTACTAACGTAAAAATTGAGTCCCTAAAGATCATCATTGTGACTAATATACCGGAGGCTGCAAACCACCAACTGCCAGTCGACACTGTGAGTGTCACTAAAAGTGCTTAAGCTACTTAATACGAAATCAGGTCATTGTATGAGATGTTGTGAGAATTATTATTATTTTTTAAAACATAGTTTTAGCTCAGTATTATTACTGTTACAGAATATATATACCTTGGGGTAGGGAGCGACAACTAAACCGCAGAGGTGGACTGACGTATATCCCAGGCCTGGGCTGCTTTTGGCTCAAACAAAAAGATCATGCGCTGCCTGCCTCTGCGGTTAAAAGCAAAGGTGTTCCCAACAGTGTATCACGCCCGCATTTACATACGGCTCAGAGACGATGTGCCTAACAACTAGGTCCGCAGAAAAGATAAGGGTGGCCCAAAGAGCAATGGAAAGGGCTATGCTTGGAGTCACTCTTCGCGACCATAAGACCAACGAATGGGTTCGCCGAGCAACGGGCCTAAAGGATGTCGTCGTTGAGATAGCCGGGGAAGTGGAGTTGGGCTGGACACGTAGCGCGGATGAGCAGGGACCGTTGGACGGGGCGGGCCGTTGAGTGGAGCCCGTGGGAGCACACCAGACCGCGATGCCGCCCACTCAAGCGATGGATGGACGACATTAGGAACACGCGGGCGTTAAATGGATGACCAAGGCGTCTAACCGCTACGCATGGAACAAGATGGGAGAGGCCTATATTCAAAAGTGGATCAGTAATGGCTGAAGATAATAATGATGATGACTAACGTAAACGACCAGTTGGAAGTACTTTCACGTCTGGCTAGCATTTGGACCAAACCCTCGCTATGTCCTTTTAAAGTTGATTTTATTTTTTACTTGATTTGAGTATTCTCCAATTGATTGAGTGTGTGAAAATAATTGTCTTTTCAGGTATGTACTGCAGGACCATCCACAATAAAACAGCGAGTGCAGCGTGTATTATCTCTTCGCGGCGGATCTTTGAAAATCATTCGACACGTTATGAGAGGTAGGTTTACACTAGCCATTCCTCGTACCGAGAAGGGTTTTACGTGAAACGTTTAATTCAATGTTCGTGTCACTGCCCGACCGGTGTGGATAAGGGGAATAAGCCGCTAAATCTAGTTGATTAGAATTACAGAAGTCGTTTGACCTTTATTTCACAGGTATATTATTTTACAGGCCGCGGCAAATAAGTCTAGCGGTGACCTTGAGTGTGCAGAACATTTTTAGTATAAAGTGAGCTATTTTACAAGTGAGCAAACTAACAAACAGCGCTACACTTACGTGCCGCTACATGTACCAAGTTTTATTTCAAAGAATTGTATTACCATTAACTTACAGTTCATTTTTCTGTGACATCAATAGCTGTCATTTTAAATATAATAATAGTTTGGAACACCAAGTTATTCCTCCATTCAACAATAATACTAAAGTAGTTGCCGCCTGCTATTGGTTGACCGTGTGAATGTCCGCAGAGTACGCGGGCAACCTGGGCGACGCCGGCAGCGACGAGTGGCGCCAGCAGGAGCAGCAGCACATCCTGCAACTTGTCGATAAATTCTAAACACAGCTCATTCCTCCTATATAACATTGTGACATGGGAAAAATTTACATAACGGTGATATTGTCATCGTACACAGTAATGTGTACGATGACAATATCACATGAAGCGAAGAAAAGTGTAACACGAAGCGAAGAAAAGTGTAAAGGAAATTAAAAAATTAAACAATTTTGTTAACTTTATTGAATGTGTATTATTTTTGTTACAAGTTTTAAAAATCGCTAACAATGAACAAAATACGACATACAACAACATACTTAATAAAATGCAGAATGTTAAAAATGCAGACGGCTTTATTTTTAATCATTGCGTTGTCATGAATAAATAAACATCTTAAAATTTGTGCCTTTGTTACGATCAAATACATTGATTTGCTATAAACTGTATATTTAAATAAAATCATTATTTATAAAATCCATTTTGCAAATATATTAAAAAAAATATACAGTATTATCTAACTAAATAAGTGAAGGCAGAAAATAAAAAAAGAGTTGAAGGGTTTCAATAATATTGCGCAAATCCCTTTTTAAATAATTTCTATAAACGCTTTATAAAAAAAGCGAATCAATTCTAATTAAATTAAAACTCAATGTGTTAAAGATATCTTGATATTGAAATAAAATTTTCCACAAATTATTTTCACACACTAATACAAAATTATAAAATATTTGGTCCAAACTCATAAATTAAGATACATGCACAATATAAACGAATCATATTCATTGAGTAGTAATCAGAATGGTAACATGAACTGAATAAAAATCTTTGATTTGGTGGTGCATAACAAGTGTATACAAACATTACAGTCTCAATTCAACAGCCAAGTACAGACCCGAGTCAAACATACATAACGTATTTCTCTTAGTTTCTTCTACTAGTCACAACCACCCTGCTTTCGCTTTTCGCCAGGAACTACTTACTTTTTGAAACTAATGTATGGTCAGCAACAAAATCGCCTTCCAACATTCCGCATCACGCAGGAAGGATTGCTGCTTACCAAACACCATAATACTGTTTAATAATAATAATTAAATGCTTCTAAATGGTAGGTATTCCCTGCACATAAATTCTCTATTAAAACATGCATTGTTCCTATGTCTGTTTTATATCTATTTCTAATATTTGAGATAAGTAATTTGTACTAAATTAATGGATGATTCCTAATACCAGTTGGTTATGTACCAATATCTCTATGTGCACTAAGCTAGCATAAACGAAAGGAACATATAAATCTATATTTCTACTACCGCTAAACATATCCCCGTGAAAATATAAGAAAATCGTATCGCACGACTGCTCGCCGAATGCCTCAACTCGTGTATCACCATAATTAACTAAAATTAAGTTGTAATCAATCTAAACTAACAATTTAAAATTAAGGCGGTATATAGATTAATTTTCCGTTAAACAGATTCCTAATATATCAACAGTCGTACTAATTCAGGCTATATACCATAAAATAAACTATCTAATATAATTACTTATACAAAGCGTGCCCAGAAACATGTGAAGCTCCCACACACGACACAAAACCGATCACAAATTCATTTAGCGGTCTGATCACTGAGACACCTCTGGGCAGGCTTTAATCGTGTAAGGCAATCGTAGGATCCGTAGCGTCTAGGTACAATGAGTGCAATTGAATCGGAAGGCACTGTGCGGGGCGGGCGCGGGCTAGGGGCAGTCCTTGCGCATCATCTTGCTGAAGGCCTCGGGGATGTCCTCGTTGGTCTTGGACGCGGCGCCGCCGCCCAGCAGCGCGGGCGCCGCCACGCTGCCGGTCTGGATGCCGTGCGCCGTCTTCAGCAAATCGTAGTTTATTTTTTCGGTTACCACCGAATCTTTCCTATGGAGACACCAGTGAAACGATCGTTTAACTTTCTTTTAAAATTATCTAACATAAGTACTAATTAGTTGACGCGCGAAACGCGCTCGCCCAGCTGCGTGCAAGTTCAGTTAGTGTGGTAAATAAACGTCTAATAGTACACCTTAGGGAGCGTTCAAGTGTTACGTAACGCAATTTTTGAAATTTTTTGACCCCCCCCCCTCCCCTCCTGTAACGCACCGTAACGTTTTTCTGTAACCCCCTCCCCCGTCCTCTAAACGTCACGTATCACTCAAGTGATCATTTTTACCCTAAAGTCGCAAAAAGTTATGGACTAGTTTTTATCCTTGGTATAGTTTTAACTGCCTTTGCGTTAATAATACTGGAACGCGTATTTTGTTTATTTTTTAAACAAAAAAAAGAACAGCTGATGATACAAATCTCCCTCTTTTGAGGACATTACAGTATGGACGCTATGAACTCGCATTAATAACACCGACTACAGCAATGTGCTTCTGCATAAACACTAACGAATACAACATTAAATGACGTACAATACAATCTAGGGATTTCTCGTGAAATATGAACCTATTTTTTTATTCAAAGAAAGAAACAATGTTACGTAATGTGTTGTAAGAAAGACCCCCTCCCGCCCCTGTAACGCATCGCAACGTTTTACGAGAACCCTCCCCCCCCCCTCCGGTCCCCCCAAATTGTGTTACGTAATACTTGAACGCTCCCTTAGCATGCCTCCACACTAAAACCGCCTGCGAGTCAAGCCGGTCTTACTATGTCAAAATCGTTTCAAAAAAGGTCGCTGGCATAGAAATCCCGGCGGCTTCTGTTGTAGACACACAACCTAAACAGAAAACAACTCACTTGTACTGCGGGTGAGTGGTGATGAAGTGGCGCATCCACGAGGCCATGGTGGATATCTCGCCGGAGGCGCGCTTCTGGATGAGCTTGAGGTACTGCTGCACGGAACAATGTGTGTCCGCGTCCACGTCCATGCCCGACAGGTACGACTCGATCAGCGGGATCAGTCCCGGGAACACGCCGTCCTGAACAAACAAACACAAACATGATTTAAAGCAAAAAATCAATGTTTCTAACACGCGGGAGCAAACAACTTATTTCAGGTCTTAGCTAAAACCTTGGCTTGGCTAAGAGGTCTTGGCTTGACCTTTCTTTTCATGAGCAAGTGTATACGAACGTATAAGTGAGAGTGAGAGCGAGATAACTATAGCGAGGGGTGTGGTGTTTACCTACAAGTCATTGTTAGAGTAAAAAAAAAATATTAAAATACACAACCAAGTTTACGATCCAGAGGGCCTAATTTAAATCAGACGTTACGATTGAATAGGAATTTCCCTCCCTTTCACACGTGCTGTGTCATATTTGGTAAATTCTCGTTCGTTACGGGACGCCCTCAAATCAAGCCTCCAGCTGACGATATTTTTTTAAATCGTCTCTGGTCTGGATGAACTAAGAGAGACAACCCCTCCCCCGTCCTCCTATCGTCATCAGTACAGGAGAGAGACTATGAGACTCCCTATGAGTAGAGTAGATGATTGATCGATAATTTATTTTGGACTTTTTTTTATGATATCGGTGGCAGACGAGACGACCTGATGGTAAGCGATTAACGCCGCCCAAGGACACCTGCAACACCAGTGGTGACACAAGTGCGCCGCTTACCTTGTAACGCCCCTTCCTCTGGATCAGGCCTGCGGTACCCTCACTCACGCAGCGAAACACATCGCATGCACTCCTTCACGGCGGTTTTCTGTGAGGACGTGGTATTACTCCGGTCTCGCCGTGAAGCGTGGCTCTCCCACTGTAAAGCTTGCTTACTTTTCCGTTGACGATTTCGTCAATGGTCATCTCGGCGTAGTGGTCGTGCGAGTCGCTGGCGTGCGGCGCCACGGCGCGCGGCGCGCCCACGTCGCGGCGCCACCAGAAGCGCTGCTGCAGGCACGCGCTGCGCCGCTGCGCGCGCTGCATGTTCTCGTCCACCTACGACGCATTCCTTACTTTACAATTCATCATCATCATCATCAGCCCATTTAAGTCCCCACTGCTGGGGCACGGGCCTCCCTCAATTACATGAGGGGTAATTGCCATACTCACCACGCTTGGCAGACGGGTTGGCGAGGGTTTTGATATAAATGCAGAGTTTTCCTTCTCTGGGTGCGCTGATGATCATGCCAGCAGCTTTACCTTAGTCGCCTTTTACGACACCTCGGTAAGAGTGAGGGTGGCCTATTCTACTCTGCCGGGCACCACACGGCCAACTTTACAATTACAAGGACACATACCCTCTTATTATAAAAAACTGCTCTAATACCGGTTTTAATCCTAAACCAAGTTCATGATTATTATGGAATAATGTTAGCTCTTAACTTTTAATTACAAATCCTCGACTAACCATAGAGCACTTGGGACCAATTTTTTGATCCGTAGTTAAACTGAAGTAATCGTTTAAAAAAGTAACCAATGGTCAAATATCGCCAAAATGTGTTTTTTGAACAATAGTACCAATAGTTATATTATAAAGAATTACGTCACTTTGACACTGTCACATTGACTATTGGTTACACAATGAACTATAGTTAATTTAACCAAAAGGTAACTACGGATCTATAAATCGGCTCTTAGCACCGCAGGATAGTGTCAAAATCATTTAATCATTCGTTCAGTGATATTTCATTTCACATAACCTTATTCTATTGTCTGAAGTATAAATATTTAAGAATTATTTTTAAGCAAGAATAAATTAAAATATTGACCTAAATAAGGTTTCCAAGTAAAATGCATAGGAATCGCTTATATTTTTGGGGTAAAATCCAAAAAAGAAATTAACTACTTTCTCACAAATAACTTTGGTGTAAAACGGGGATAAGTTGTCATGGTTACTGAAACGATATTTTGAGGTTATTATTTTTAAACTAAGGGTCCGGATGGTTTAACTTAAGTATTATAAGTAGTTGATATACTAAATAACGTTAAACTTAGTTTTGTAATAATGTTTACTGTAGTTTTTCCGTTATTCCCAGTACTAATCCCACTACTTATTTTAACCCACGTTTTGGAATAAGAGGGATAGAGTCCGCGGCAAAACACGGAACTATAGTTTACATTCCTTGTGTCTATGGACAATATGAACTTATTTACTGTATATAGAATACTGTGTCACTTTGAAAAAAAAAAGATTGGGCTCTCCTCAGCCTGATGGTAAGCAAAAGAAGAGCCTACGTTGCAATTACAACGGAAGCGATGTCAGGCATCAGCTCCGTTGGAACTGCCATACTGACATGCGAGATGCTTCTTCACATTCTAAACATTGAATTAGGTCTATCGCGTGTGATAAAATAGCTAGATGGCGTACTGTTAGACTCTAGGAGTCTTGAAAGAGCAAAAAGCTACAGTCGCCATCAACATTGAAATTTGAGCTTTATGTCCATAGACACAGGGAACCTAAAATTTTAGTTTCGTGTTTGGCGCGGAATTTCTTTCGTGAGGCGGACTCTACGCCATCTATACTCCGTAAAATATAGCTTGATTAGAATGACAGAAATTACTTGACCTTTATTTCAATTAACATAATTAAGGTTTATCATTTAACCAAGTTTTGTTCGATAGATTTTTATTACTATAGACCTAAAGATCATTTTTATGTGTCACCAATAGCTGTCATTCTAATCAAGCTAAATCTACAGGGGTTGATCCTGCCTACATGATGCTAAAAAGGTCCTTGATGCTAAATTAATACAATTTTGTAGATAATACGACCCGTTTGGAACAGTGGTAGTGAACGCTACCTCTGATACAAGGGTTGCGGGTTCGATCCCCGCACAGTACAAACATTTGTGTGCATGAACATGTTTGTTTGTATTGGTCTGGGTGTTTGCTATGTATTATAAGTATGTGTTTACAAAAGAAAAGTATTATATGTATATATTTGTAATCCCACTGTTGATTCTGATATCCGTAACACAGGTGCTTGAGCTACCTATCTCGGAGTCGGATCAATGTATGTGATGTTGTGAAATATTTATTTATTTATTTTATTTATTATTTATAATATTATAATTTATATATTTGTAGATGATATATTTTTTTGTATTTAATAATGCTTGATTACTAAATCGTAAATTTAACACCAAGCACCTTTTTAGTATCATGTAAGCACGATTTGATACTAATCAAAGGTAAACGACACTGATTGCGACCATTTGATTGACTGAACGGTAAGCCATAGAAATGGTGCCGTTGATGCCAATCAGGCAATGTTCTTTGATTGTCGAATCTCGCGATAAAATTGGAGAGTTTTATCCTGTTAGTTGGATCTTAATTCTTTACTAGTTCAGTAGCGCTGAAGTCACCTTGCTGATCGGCATGACGAAGTTGAGGTTGTAGGAGAGGATGACCCTCGTGAGCAGCACCACGAAGCAGACGTAGGCGGCGTTTTCGAAGTCCGTGAGCTGCGCCTCGCACGGGCGGAACTCCACGCGCCAGCCGATCGGCGAGTTCGGCGGCGGCGGCTTGAACCGCATCGTTTGCCAGTTCGTAGATTGAATATTCTGAGGGTCACCATCATTTTTATATAGGCAGGTATAATTATACAGTATATATCAAACAAAGAAACAAAATACTTTTATTGCCTTTCAAACAGGGTGGTTACAGAGGTTGTAGATGGTCATAATATTGTAGAAGTTGCCATCGGTTAACATCCCTTTTACCACGTCTTCTACCATCGATTCTGAACGACATTAGTTCCATGACTTTAAAAAAATATTTTTTGGAAAAAAAATAGATAAACTAACTTCTCCGAATTGTACATTAATTAAATAAACTCGCGATGAGTCCTTGGCAAATAGCAGTCAACCTTGTCAAATAATTTAAACATGTTCTGCACTAGTCGAGGAGCTCGTAAACAATTCGTATTTCTCGATAGCGGTCTCTCGACAGCTGAAGTAACCAAGAATGAAAGTAATCATCAGCATGGTGTTCTCAGATGCACGAGCCCAAGGTACTAAGAACGCCCGGGTTAAGAAAGTATGATCGTATATTGAATAACTAATAGTTAATTTAGAATAATAAACGTGTGAGAGCCACGCTTTGGCATGAATGGGCCGGCTTGATTGGATTAGTGAATGAATGAATGAATATACTTTTATTGCACTCAAAATAAAGTATGATAACTTAAAACTAGATATTACAGGATGTGTACAACGAAGGCGGCCTTATCACTAGTGATACTATTTCACAGAAAACGGGCGTGAAGAAAGGCTTGGGTAGTTACTCCACGTGTCGCGATTGCCGCCGTGCCGACACGTGATATGGGATCCTTTCCATTCCTTAATGGAAGGGATCCCATGGAAATCGATCGGTTAGCTCGTCTGCTACCTATCACATAAAAAAACTAACCTCGAAATGGTCTGTATCATTTTTGTCATCCTGGTGAACCTTTTCTGAGAAGAGCGAGACGGAGTCACGTATGAAGAGATGCGCGACGTGCAGCGCGAGCGGGTGGTCGATGCCGCCCTCGCGTAGCCTCCGGTAGATGGCGGGGTCGTGTACTATTGGAATGTCGTTATATCTGATAACAAATGAAGCAACTGAAATGACCTCCTGTTTAGCGAAATGATAGCGCGTTTGATTCTCGCACCAACACAAATAGTTATTGATGAAACAGATATTTGTGTTTGGTTTGCGGTTTGTGGTGCCTTTTATATTTAAGTTTCTAGTACAAGGGTAAACTAGTTTGCAGTCTCATTTTTTTACGAATTTTCGTCCGAATCGTTGTTTCCATCCCTTTCACACGCGCTGTGCTTTTATGTTTGGATGCGGAAGGTATATTTTCAGGCGTTATGGGACGATTACATTGTCCCGGCGAGACATCTAATTTTGGCCAAAAAACAGGACGTTATCATCGCTGATTAGGATACTAACTTCTCATGCTCCGGCGAGAGGTAGGAGTCGATGGAGTCGTATCGGGACTTCTGTATGCGGAACTTGTTATCGTTGAGCGGGTCCAGGCCGCGCTCCTCGCGCGTGCGGCAGTCCACGGACGCGGAGATCACGTCCCAGCGGCAGTCCACGTCCGTGAGGAAGCCGCGGTACACCGGCGACGCCGCCGACAGCGCCAACTGAAAATTGTAATAATATAAGTGTTCATTTCGGATCATTTGGCCTCTTATTACAAATCGCGAACTAAGGATATCCTGGAACAAAATTCGAGCCAGCCCCTTTTAACATTGCGTGTTGTAACCAGATAACATGAGCTTTAGTACGGTAATAATTTTCGATCGCGATTTATCTTAAAGTGGTGAGAACTTAATACCTATGTTAGTACTCTGCTAATTTAGAAAAAAACATTATAATTCATCTTTGACAAAGACACCAAAATAAATTATAATAGGTTTATCAAGGACTCTTTGACAAAATACTTGCGAGTCCATTGTTGCCTAACGGCACTTATATACTAATTCAAGCACTACGAGTGATGACGATATCGCCATCCGGAGACGTCTCTAAAGTAAATATACATTAGATAACATACATTGATCCTAAAGTAGCAAGCATTCAGTGGCATTATTGAGTTCGAGATCAATTGGCATATACAATCTTTGAATCCAATAATAAAAATTTGAGTAAGCAGTGTAATAATAAAATAATATTGATATGTATAGAAGAAACAATATCTGTATACGGGATATATGGAGGTGTATCTAGACAGATATAACCGTAGCTAGACGGATGTGACTAAGCCGCGTATTCATCATTACGACTTATCTTCGAAGTTCATAATGTTAAACGCCATTATCTCATCTACAAGTCTGGGAATAATTTAGATAATGTCTAAAAGATTATTCTTTAAGAGCAATGCAGGGGAAATATTTTCAAGGTCTAATCAATGTGTAGATACGCAACCACGTTGACCGTGAGAGCTTCCCTCGTTGCTATCGCTCGGCGGTAAAGCGGGTAGATAAAAGAGAGCATGAGCGAACGAACAAAGTAACGGTGGTGAAACCATTATTCAAATAAACCAATCTCTTCAATTCCGAAACATGCTAAAAACCGTACAATGGGTCCTTCAACACCCTCCCACCCCCGTTAAGCTTATGTTCAGCTCGTAACTAGTCAAGACACACTACGTTACTTACTTGAAATACTCATTATCTTAACGTGAATAGCGGCTGCAATAAAAAGCCAATTTAACTATATTGTCATAGGTATTACGGATTCGTTAGAACAGCGAGCCTTCTCTATAAATATCAAGTGTTTTTGTGTGTGTACCGTGCATCAATATAACAGTTATGTCTACTGGCTAACAAGCTCGTATTGTCCTATTTAATCACCATAACGTAATAATAGTGAGTCTTCAACAGAAAGAGTCGTAGTACAGTGTATTTTATCACCCAATGTTTGCAGACATACAGACTTTTAAGGCTACTGAAACATTGATTGCTATGTAAATAGTAAAATCTTTTAACAAATCGTCGTGTTCTCATTACACTTTTTATTATAACTCAAGAAGGACTGGAATATCGAATAACTTTAGAAAATCGACTTGTTGTATTCGCCTCTAAAACCCGTTGGTCGTTGATTCAATTTCCATGGGATGTGAATAGGTCTTTCAGGTCACAACTATCAGAAAAGCGTATGAATTTTTCTCTCGCACACGCATTGGTGATCAAAAACCCGAGCTATGTTCGAAAAATTCGTTTTTTTTTGTTAGATTTCGATTCGTTCGATCCCAGGACCCCGAGATCACGGCCCGGTATTTAAACCACTAAACCAACAGGGCGTCTCTTAATTATATAGTTTAGCAATAAATATAGTTACCATAATGGGGCAGAGCGGCGCGAGCTGGTCGTAGAGCGTGCGTGCCTCGACGATGCAGCAGGCCTGGAAGGTGAGCTGCAGGCAGCAGCAGCCCATGCCGAACCCCATCGCGTCCATGTACACGCAGTCGGGCTGCGCCGCGTTCGGCTCCTTTGCGCTGGATTCGTCCACTGGGATCTTTGTGTTCACATCCTTAAACACTAAAAACAAAGTATACATATATCATGGGGCCACTGAAAATCTCTTATATATATCCTGATTTTATAATCAATATGGTCGGATAAACAACGCAATGAGCAAGCTATGCAGATAGGTAATCAATCACATTCAAGAGATGCCTACTACTGGACATAGGTCTTCCCCAAGGATTTGAAAACTGATCAATTTTGTGATACCCCCAAACATACCAGTAACATCAATAAATAAACTGAATTAAACAAAATCCGAAGAACGTAGATATAATATAGATTTGAAGAAAGGTTACTATAGTGTACAAGACTATTTAAATGATAAGAATTCTTGGTCATGTTAATTGATTAATCTTTTGATTAATCAATTAACATGACAAATTGATTAGTCTATTAACTTTCATAATTGTATTTTTTTTTCTCTTCTCAATTGAAACTCTGTAACATCATCAATATTTGAAAAGAGTAACTACTGAGTTTCTTGCTGGTGTCTTCTCAGTAGAAATCGACATTCCGAACCAGCGGTAGATATTATGTACCTATTTTGACATTCATAAGTGTTCTGTGCGGACCTAAATTGAATAAAGAATTTTTTATCTTTATCTTTATCATAGGTAGTATTTATCTGCAATATTGTACCAACTCACCTGGTATATTTATTGCTACTTTTTCTCCTCTTCTTTCTCGTATGTTAGAAGTCAAAGTTTTGAATCGAGGATGGCCAGGGAATATGCCTTCATCCGGGAAATAAAGGGATCTTGTGACGCCTCTATCCGGTGTAGGCGGATACGGAGGACTTGTGAAATTTGGACACCCTAATCTAAAAATAAAATTAAAATAAGCATGAAGGTTTTTCGCTTATTAGCTACAACCAAATCTCTAGATCAAATCAAAACAGAACGATGGCATAATCAGATGAGATTATCTGTTCAACTGATAAACATAGTATTTGTAATATTTGTAATCTATTCAGATAAACTAGCATTTTACCTTGGAAAGTTTGTGATGCTCATAATAACTTCTCCATCTTTCAACAGTGTACTGGCCTCTGCCCGACGGTACTGCATGTTGGCCTCCACAATGTTGAAATGTGCCAGCAGCCCACCGTAGGGCTTTCCTGGAGTCCCTTCGACCATGTAAGCGCCATACTCAGGCCGCCATAGCGACTTCACATCTAGAGCAATATAGTGATATACCTACGTTAATTATCTCTAACGGTATTTGAAATTACAGTAAATTACCCATACGTATTGTAAAATCTATTGGAAGCCATAATAATGGCATCACAAAAATTTTACCTTAGCAAATCTTTATCATCAGACTTTCCTGAAATACTGAGTGTATCGATTGTTTTAATAACTTTGATAAGACATAATTTACACAATCGGGAAATCTTAGAAGGAGGTTCGAATGGTAATGCAGTTTATACAACATGCAACAAGAGATGTTCTAACACTCGGCCGAAGTACACGGTCTCATAACATGTTTGGGAAATATCATTTATTTAGGGTTGCCAGATGGTCGGAATTCGGCGGGATTATCTCGCTTATTTGCATGTCCTCCCAACTCCCAACAAAGCGAAAAATATCCCGGAAAATAACTAAAATTAATATTTCACTACATCACATACATTGACCGGACTCTGAGATAGGTAGCAAGCACCTGTGTTAACTTCGTCTTTTCCCGGAGTGAGAAGCACCCCCCCTCATAAAATGTCTTTGAACTTTCGAATTGAAAATTTATTTTTCGTGATCTGATTTCTCCCGACAAAAGTACTAAAATAGCGAAAAAAATGTGATTGCTCCCTACAATAGAAAGCTTCGATCTGGCAAACCTCCTTAGCTACGGACAGCCGCACGTTGGGATATACAATGTGTGGTAAAATGTCTTTAACAAGAAAAACAAGATGTACTCGTATTAATCCCTTCATAATGTATAGAAAAAAAGACCTTGATCTCTATTTCAACTTATCTATCTCAATTTTTATAAACACGTGTATTCATTAGTCTTGTATATATTTGTCCCAATCAGTTTTGTCGAGGCTAATGAAACATATCCCCTGCTAGCATGGATATATACGAGTATATAATATACACATTCAATAACATAGTTTGAGCTGCAATGTAACACATAATATGTTTGTCTAGTAGATGATGACTTGAAAAAATCTATGAAAAGCCGCGGTATTTTTTTCTTAGAATTTGTTTTTTCATGCTTTTGAGTTCATCATTTTTCGGCAGCTATCTTTCAAATCTATGTGCGTATTTCTACCATTAGCTCGGCGGTGAGGGAAAACATCAAACATCTGAAATGAGTAACCATGATTCCGTTGGTCTGGTTACCCTGTTAAAGGGTAGCAAAAGTCAGACGGCAGTCCCTTCATTGTCCCTACATTCATTACCAAGCTTCCAAAAACAAGAATCATGGTCCAAGCGTAGGTACCCCGTGCTCCATATTAACAGCATCGGACTCAATTGGGGATTACACGTTAAGATGAGGAGAGATAAATTGTTAAAATATCACAAAATAGTACATAATTTGATTAGCTACAGTTTCTTTGACATTGATGCTGATATTTTTTACGATTCTATACTTTTCGCACGTGGAATCGTGCATAAGTTTCAGTGTTTGATAAAAATAGTGTTATAAAATTTTATTTCACATTATGATTGCAGAAGAGTATTCTTCGCTGGTATAGTACTATGCCCTTTGAAAGCGGATAGTTACGTGTTTCGAAGCCGTGTTGTAACGAACGTGAATATACCTGTCGCATTCAAACAAAGGAGTGTAAAAGGCAGGGAAACACCGTGGGAGAGCCACGCTTCGACATGAATTGGCCGGCTCGACCATGATACCACGGCCTTACGCAAATCCGGCGTGAAGCAGCATTGTGCTGTGTTTAGCTGCGTGAGTGAGGGTACCGGAGGCCCAATTCGTGGGTGGGGGGTTTAAAGGTTGGCATCGCACTTATGACAAGTCTGTTCCAATTATGAAGTCCTTTTTGACATTTCAAAGAACGTAACTCAGCACGTTTCATATAAATCCAGTTGAATATCTCTATTTGTATTTGGTAGTAAATCGTCATTTGAAAAATATACAATTATATCACAAACAAATTTAACATATTGTTTTTGAATATAATGCTCAAAATAATCTAAACTTCAAAATAAAATAATATATTTTCGCGCGATTGCGGTTACGTACGTATGGTCTATGTTTTACTTTTGAACATAGTGACGTGCCTCAAGTATTCAGTTACTTTGGAAAGTAGAATGTCAAATATAGTGACATGCAGTGTATAGCTATTTGATTGTGCAATTAGTATATAAGTATTTAGCTAGAAGTATTACATAAGCATAGTTTGTAACAATCGTCGGGGTACCTTAATAAATAAATAAAAATACTTTAACCAATCATTAGCAAAAAGAAAATGAATCTGACGGGAATGGGGCTGTTTGTATCTGAAATAACTTTGATGCATTTTACAATAAAACGTATTAAAGAGTAAAGTCATTTGCTGGTAGTATTTAAATTGTTTAAATAACAAAATAAATTAACTGAACTGAACATTGTTTTATTCACATTCTTTTGACGATTCCTATTAACCTTAGTTGTTGAAAGTTAATTCGATTAAAATTGGTTACAAATCGAGAATTGATACAGCTGACTATCGATTTCTTTTATTCGAACGATTAACATCTGTGGACTTCATAATTGGAATAGACTATGACTGGTGTCGCGGGTGTCCATGGGCGGCGGCAATCGCTTAACATCAGTTGATCCGTGTGCTCGTCTGCCACCTATGACAAAAAAATCTGATTCGGTTAATATTTGGTTCAAATTAGGCCCCCTGATCATACCGAGTCCCGGTCGAAGGAGCAGACCCCATACCGGCAAAATGTGTGTTGGGTCACGCGGAAACTAGGATTTATAGTGCTGCTTAATTATGAGTGACCTTCCATAGACTTATTTTACGAGGGTGTCAGAATGGTGTGTTGCGTCCGCCGACAATATTTGACAATAACCCAATCTACCTATAGGTACCTATGCGAGAAAAAAAAATCGATCGTGTATATTTTTACAGCATTTTTTTAAATATTTAATTAAAAAATTTAAACTTAAAAATTTCATCTTGTGTTCAGAAGGGAATCGAACCCACATCCTCCACATTCCGAGTGGCTATTCTACTAATTAAATACAATACAATATTGATGGGACTATAATATTCCCAGCTCATGGCAAATCAAGCACTAACCAATTTCGTCAACTTATTGACGCGTTCAGTAGTTTAATTGGTAGAATAGTCGAGGATGTAGGTTCAATTCTCGCCTGGACACGGATGGAATTTGAATTACGTTATTTACTTATTTTTTTTACTACTTATCAATAATAATTTTCTTACTAAAATTTATTCTACCATTTTGTACTAAGAATCTATGTTGATATAACCCTGCAGAGAGACGGACGCATGGACGGACAGGGCTAGTTTCGCCCGGTTTCCTTGTAAAACCATAAAAAGACTCATCTTGACGTCGTAAGGATATAACATGCGTGTCAATAGCATCTCCAGTATGGATGTAACAAACCATGCAAAGTGGGTAGAGTAGCAGGAAAGCAGTCCCTAGGCTCTTACTAAAGCAACGCCTTTTGACGCGACCGGCAATGACACGCTGCTATGGTGTTGAATGGCAAATAATATTGATCTTCAACCTAATGTTATGTAAGGTTAGATGAATGAGATGACGACAGAAATAAATATATCAGTCTGATTGCAAATAACAATATTAATAATGTAACTAAGGCATAATTTCATTAGGATTGATGTAACCAAATGATGCCTGAATTACCTGATAATTTACTTTATTTCCTTAATAAACTTTGAGTGACTTGTTTTCTATTATGATAAGACAGATAAACAGCCATTGTAACTACAAACTGATAATGAAGAGTGTGTACCTAAACATGAGGAGGAAGTTACTGTAGGGTGCATGTTATGTAAAAGATTTAACTTCTTTTATAAACAAGTCAGTATTAATATAAAATATCACTATTAGTACATAGCATAAAACAAAGTTGCTTTTGCTGTCTGTCTCTAGGTCCTTATATATTCTTAGAATGTTGAAACTATGCAATCGATTTTGAATCATTTTTTTAGTAAGTAAAGTAATTAAAAAATTATAAGCCTCTATAGTATAAACCTCATACATATTATGTATGTAAAGATTAAAATAATGTCCTACAGTATTGTATATCTTAAAAAGTCCTACAAAAAAGTCCATGAATGCATTGAATGTGCAATGAATTCTCATAAAAAAAATAATAACCGGTGTATACCTATTTAGTTCTTTCTGGGATGTAACTGAAGCAATGAATGTTTGATTGATTGATTTAAGATAAAATTAGCATAAAACATAGTAAGAATCAAGTAATTAGTAAAATATATATAATGCTACTATTGTGAAGTTGGTATGGAATATCTTCCCCCATGCACACTGGTCCAACCGTTTCCCTTAACTTTAGCTCAGTGTTAAATATACATATTTATACCTATAGATTGGAAAAGTGAAATACTTGTGTATTGCCTGAAGTTTTATACCATTGTAAATGTGACTTTGGTTCTGCGTTATGCACTTATTACATGGGGCAACAGTTGTGATCTACAAAGAGCATTCATAGCACAAAAAATGTATAAGAGCAATTTGTAGCATAATACCACCCCAGTTGTCTTGTAGCTATTACTTGCCTATTCAAGTCTTTGAAAATACTCTTGTTGCCAAGTCCATGTCTTTAAAATAGCACAATTTGTTACTTTAAATTGGCCAAAGATATAATATTTTATTTACTATTATATACCATACTCAAAAGCAAATAAATGATTTCTAGTATATTCTAATAATAATTAAACTATTGCACAATATTGCAAAACTTTAAATATTTATGTAATGACTTATTAAGTAGTCAGTAACTATACAAAAAGTAAATATAATTAATAGCATGTAAAAAGTGTCAAGTCATGATGGTCATTATTTCTATCAAGGCCAATATGCATTTTGTGCTAGATCACTAATAGGAACAAGCTAACTAATTTTATATTTTACATTCGAACATTAAAAAGCTGATGACCCATATCCATGTTTAATATTCTGTATGACTTGAGAATTGGAAATCGAGATCAAAGAAAATTAAGAAATCAAAGACTTACTTTGTGGGTTTTCCAATTCCTTCTCTTGTAATTTAGGCAGTAACTCTTCTGCCCTAAGACTCACAGTTGCACGCTGATTTTCATCATCAAATTTAACAATGATATACTCAACCTAAAACAAAACAGATTATATTTATAAACTAATAAAGTGTTAATAGACACTTACCTACCCATCCATCCTCCTGCCCTTTTCCCAGGTTATCTGGGGTCGGCACAAAAAGTATTATAATTCTGTATCTGTAGTGTTTGTATAGGTACCCAAATCTATCGTAACGTAAAAATATTGTATGTAAGTAATTAATGTTCAAAAAACAAAGGTACTAATTTATTCTAATCAATAAACAAAAAAATTAAAGGTAAGGTTAAAATAAACAAACCTCGTCGCCCCACTTAAGTACATCTCCAGTGCGGTCGCGCAACTTGCTGTACAAGTTGATAAACTGTTCGATTCCGTGCTGCCGGACATGCTCGGCGAGTGCCTTCGTCTCTTCCCAGGAAAGGGGGCTGCCTTCAGACAATAAACCCATTCTGGCAACTTGATTCGAAAAGTATAAAGAACTTGACTTCAATACGATATTTACAGTCGGAACTTTACAATATAATTTTATTATTTGGAAAGAAATGTTCATTTAATCCATAACCCACGATCACTGACCAAACAATGATGATGGAACAATTCTTGATTACGTCTTATATACCTCTCCGGTCAAAGCAATTACTTTATTTTGTTCTGATAAGTATTAGAAAACATTTAACCATATTCTCACTGAAATTATTTATTAATTATTCTAAGAAATAAGAATGGACAATCACAATCAGTAGGCAAACTCCGTCCGTTTTGACAGTTTATGTCAGGTTTATGTCAATGTCAAGAATATACGAAAGTTGACAGAAACGTACCTAGTTATAGTTTGTGGTTGACAGTTAAATGAATGATTGAATGAGTATAAACTGAATGAAAGGGGCTTATTTAGCTTCATTATTTTAATCATAGACAATAAAATTCTATTGTAGTGACATTGACATTTCTCTGACACTGACCTCAGTCTGACACTTGACGTTATCATTTTTTTTCACATATTTTTTCGTCAGCGTCCGTCTCACTGTGCATGCGTCTCAAATTGTTTTTATTGGATTTCGATTGTGTTTCTAATGATAATATTTAAGAAGATGTAAGAAACCACCCCCATGGTTTACCAGTTTCAGTATTGAGAAGAGGTTGAGGCAAAAGTAGCAATCATGGTACCTGTTGCAATCGAGGGATGTAACCAAGGATCGGAAGGTGGTGGAGCTCGAGGTGGATCAATTTCTCTAGCTTTGCTCATTGACTTCATCGTGCAAAGAACTTACGATGAGCTCACCGTCTTGGCAGAACTGTAAGTGTAATATGAATAAAAACATTCAAATGCAAAACATAGTTATAATAGTAGCTCGTACAAATAGTGGTTGTTATTTGTTTGTAGGTTGCCCCGGAAAACAGATATGGAGCGCAAAATTGAAATATACAAGTTCAGTGCTCGCACCCGTCAGCTCTTTGTCCGTCTTCTGGCCCTGGTTAAGTGGGCTAGCAGTGCAACTAAAGTGGACCGTTCTGCACATATCATGGCTTTCTTAGATAAGCAAGCGCTGCTGTTTGTGGAGACTGCTGACGTTTTAGCAAGGGTTGCACGCGAGACACTTGTACATGCACGGTCAGTATATGTAGTTCTGAAAATTTAATATAAGTCAACTTTGAGTAGAAAAATTTCACTTCCACCCTACCTGGTCTCGTTTCAAGCCCTTCAATTTTATCGCCTTCTGTTCCATCTCTTCTCTAAAACTGAATTAATTCTATATATTAGATTAGACACCTTTTCAATATTATGTTAAATAGAGTTGTTGATGTCTTGACTGAATTTGTATGTATGACTTCTGTGTAATGGGACTACTTCAGCTATCCAGCTTTGCAGTTTGTAACCCTTAAATAATGCTTATAACCATTAAAAGTACAACCCGTGCGGATAAAGAATGGGATCAGAAATGGCGGCGCATCTATTCACTTCTCGCTCGCACACATATTTGCGTCTATACTCGCACCCCACGAGTGCGCAAGCGAGAAGTTAATAGATGCGCCGCCATTTCTGATCCCATTCTTTATCCGTACAGATTGTAGTTTTTTTTTTAAATTGTGTCAACATCTTTTTGACAAAATACCTACTGTATTAACCCTAGTATTCTCGACTTTACTTATAAGTTACTAATAATAAAGACATTTTTTAGCCTGCCAACATTCCACATGGCAGCTGCAGTAGAGGTGCTGACTTTAGGTACATACAGTCGTTTACCAGCAGTGATCCGTGAGAGACTTGTCCCACCACCCACGTTGACACCTGTTGAACGCCGATCAACTCTGCGGGCTCTAGCTCATGTAGTACGACAAAGGCTCACCACAGCTTCGTTGCCTTGTGACGTTCGCAACCTAAAGGTAAATTTAGTTATTGTTTAATTTGTTTTTTCTCCTTTTGTAATATTAACTAGTGGCCCGCCGTTTTGGGACATTAGTTCCCTTTTATACCAAGAGATGGTGCTAGGTTCGATTACACCGCGCAAGCATTTTTTATGTTATCGGATTACCTATAAGCAGTGCTGCTGTCCAGAGTTACCTCTTTATAAATAGATAAGCTTGTTTATTCCATAAGCACAGTGACTTCATCATACTTTTATTATTTTAGGTTGAAAATGGCAGAGCTACATTCACTGTTGGTCAAGAGTTCAGCGTATCATTAACTGTAATGGGTGATGCTCCCAATCTTCCCTGGCGTTTGCTAGATATTGCCATTCTGATCCAAGATAGTGAAACTGGAGGTATAATAATTTATCATACTCATAAATAAAACTGAATGAAAATTAGATTATTCTTATAGACAAGATGATATTAATCTTTACAGAAGGGAAGCCTCTAGTGCATACTTCTCAATTGAATTGGCTTCGCGGTGTCGCGCAGGCTAGACTTGCCGCTGCTGGTCTGGGCGGTGCACTTACGGCCCTACGATTTTTCTGCCGCTCTTTGTCATTGGAGCTTCTATATACACAAACTTTGCGGCTGTGTCGCGATCGTCTAGCAAAACATCTTCAAGTGGATCGATATACCCCTGGACAAAAGTTACAAGTTTCGTATTGGAGGTAAGTAAGATATTTGAAAATTACTGCTTTTACTTACTGATGTTGTAATCGAATACTATTTTTTTTAACCCCCTAATATGATTAAGAAAAATTGCTTATTACTCCAAAATGTACCCCTAATACTGCTTTAAGTTCCATAAATTATAATAATAATAAAGCCCTTTATTTCCGAAATGACAGTTTTTACACACAAAAAAATATACATTTCACTTAAAATAATTACAATATATGTATCTATGATTTCGGTGTGCCCTAAGGCAAAGGCCTCCTCCAAATCTTTTCATTGCTTTCTATCTGCTGCCACTCTCATCCAGAGAGGCCCCAGTGTCTTTTTGAGTTCATCTTCCCACCTCCTTGCTTTCCGATCTCGGCTCTTTGTGCCGTCCTATGGGTACCAAACTGTAACTAGTTTGTTCAATTTCCCTTTTTTGCGGTGAAGCATGTGACCAGTCCATCTCTATTTTAGTTGGTCTATACGTGATAGGATGTCTGTTACTTTTGTTTTCTGCCTGATATCTGTACTTCAAACCTTATCCTTCAGTTTTAAACACAGCATGCTACATTCCATGCTTCTTTGACACATTGCTAATTTATACATTCGCAAGTGATGCAAGGAATACAAGTGTCATAAGTCTTCTTTTTTATTTTAATGCCTATTTCCTTGCTTTTCATGATTTCTTTCAAAGCCCAGTATTTCTTCCACCCAGTTGCAATTCTTTTATCAATTTCTTTAATACTCACAAATAGCTATGAACAATCCTGCCCCCTAACAATGACCAAATTAGAAGGGAGACAACACTGGTGGTGTACTGAACTTGAAAGGCACCGCCAGTTTTTGTTAATTTTCTTCGAGCCTGATTGATATTCTGTTCAAGATTACTTTTGCGAACACTTTATATACATTAGAAATTAGTGATATGGGTCTATAGTTTCCTATATCGTCCATTGGCCCTTTCTTGTGCAGAAGTATTATGTGTGATTATGCCCATTGGTTTGGTATGCTGCCAGTATGTAGAATCTCATTAAAGGACTCTGTTAGCATTGGGCTTATTTCTTCTATTGTACCTCTAATAAGTTGTGATTTTATCCGGACTGGGGGCCTTTTCCATTTTTTGGCTTTAAATATCTTTTTCTACTTCTGACACTAATATTTCTGGTTCATGTTCAGTTTCCTTAGTCATATTCTTCTGTTTGCTATGTTCTGGGTTGTGCGCCGTATTGATCGGCTAGTTTGAATATAGGAGACGATAATAGTTTGTAGCTATAGTTTGGATTTTATTTCGAGATGTATTTGGTATTCCTTTGTCCTTTAAACTTGGAATCCATTCTTTTCCCTTTTCTCGAAGTTCCTGGAGCGCTTTTCTTGTGCCTCCCGTTCTGTTTATATGGCTCTCTAGAATTTTGTTTCTTTTATTTTTCCTATCTTTCCTCATATTTTTACGAATCATTTTACTGAGGTTGGAGACTTCTCTCTGATAATTTTTGTTCTTTTTTTATATAAGATTCTTCCTATCTTCAATTAACTTTAAAGTCTTCTCAGATAGGTACGGTTCTTTGCTTTTCTTAGTTTGTACTCTTGTTAGTTCTTTGAGTTTATTTTCTACTTTTTTGTATTTTTGATTTAGATCCAAAACTGGGATAACAACATCCATCCGGTCTGCTGTGGTGTCTGAGTATCCCGTTCAACTGGTACTTGGCGTTTTTTCATAGTTTATTTGAATGGCTTTAAGCCTTGACTTTTTTGGGCCACATGTATTTAGACAGCTGCGTACCATGCGATGGTTAGTATTGAAGTTTAAATTTTATATGACTCCCGTGTCACTAAACAATCTGGCTTTGTTTGTCATAATGTAGTCTATTTCATTTTTAACTTTTCCATCTGGCGACGCCCAAGTCCATTTGTTTTTTGACTTTTTACAGAACACTGAGTTCAGAAGTGTTCAAGTTATTCTCGAGCAGGAATTCTACTAGTTTTTCTCCGTTTTTGCTTCTTTTCTTCCGCTACAATAAATGAAAATATTTTGTATTAAGTAAGGTTTCCAAGTAATATGAATAGACATTGCTTATATTTTTGGGATCAATTCCAAAAAAATAATTGACTACTTTCTCACAAATAACTTTAGTGTAAAACAGAATGAGATCTCACTGGGACAAGCTGACATTGTTACTGAATCGATATTTTGAGGTTATTATTTTAGTAACTCATTTTAAACTAGGTTTGCAAGTGGTTTAACTTGTGTTTTATAGTTGACATGTAATGTAATGTAAGGTGGACTCCCTTTTCCGCACTTAGACTCTCTTTCGGTTCATTGTATGTGATGGGTCGACTGACTACTGAAGCCAGCCCAGCTCCGCCCAGAAGCGCAGAATTTTCCTGTGTTTATAATTGATATACTAAGTACGTACGTTTTGTAATAAGGTTTATTCTAGTTCTTCAGTTATTCCCACTACTTATTTTTTACCATGTTTTGGAATAAGAGGGTTTGTAATAACAGGGAGCTGGGATGCGAGCTGGGCTACCGGCTGATCATCGGCGCGGAGGGCTCGTCGCTGTGCGTGTGGCACGTGCCGGCACTGGCGGGCGGCGAGCGCGTGTGCGCCGCCCTCACCCCCCACGCGCCCTCCATGGAGCGGCTGCTGGCGCACACCGTGCACGTGCGCTCGAGGCAGCGGCTCAGCGACCTGAAGGTGCTGCTCAACGAGCTCGGGGTGAGTGGTGGCTAGCACCGTATCTGTGCAGTCCTCCATCATAGTCGGTCATGCGCCACTCTGTGCCACGCATCTGCTAAGAGTTTGCGCAAATCTTTATAGACCTCATTTTACCAGCAGTCTTTATTTTTGAATAGTCTCGCTCGGGTCTAGCTAGGTGCGCCCCTGGAGCTTTAGCGCGACATGATGGTACTACTATTGCCTTCCCTTTCACACACACTGTGTTTCTCCTTTCTTTAGATGCTACAGGTATATTCCTCTCAACGAGCCAGTTCTGGTTTATTACGGAACGTCTTCGCGCCAAGGCCCCTGACTCAGTCAATTAGAGAGGCACTAGTTACAGACTAGGTTATTATTTGCATTTGTTTATTTATTAACAACTGTGTCAGGTGGAGTGTACGGTGGGCGGGTGGCCGTGCGTGCTGGCGTGCTCGGTGGTGTGGCCGTGCCTGCGCGCGGAGCAGCTGCTCGTGTGCGTGGGCGCGCACGGCGGCCGCCTGCGCGCGCGCGTGCCCGCCTACCCCGCCTCGCCGCGCATGCCCGACCTGGCGCACGCGCTCGCCGCCGCCGACCTGCCGCTCGTCAAGCAGCTGCTCACACAGCTCAGGTACACACGCGCGTAACACTACCCTGCCTCGCCGCGCATGCCCGACCTCGTTATAGATGTATAACGAGGTCGGACATGCGCGGCGATGCAGCAGTGGAACTGACGCCAAGCAAGTAACCTATCGCTGTACCCAATTACCAAGAGGATAAATTTTAGATTTTTAAAAATAGGTTTTGAACGAGATTCCCTTACGGGAGGAGGCAAGTTGTTCCAGCATTTAGTGGCTTTATGGCGAAAGTACTTGTGAAGGCTACAGTTCTGTGATTATGGGCTGCTAATGGCATTTATACATTTAAAATTTTCTGAAGATCATCCAAACTACTATTATAAATGTGAAAGTGTGTCTGTTTGTCCGTCTTTCACGGCGAAACGGAGCGACGGATTGACGTTAATTTAAATTGAGATAGTTGAAAGAATGGAGAGTAACATGGGCTACTTTTTGATTCTTATAGTATATGACGTGTAATGTTTCAGGTTTTGGCTGGTGGCGCGACGCTGTGAGAAGACGCTGCAGCACCTGCCGGCCAGCGTGTGCGAGCACCTGCCCTTCCTGCACGGGCAGGACCACCCGCTCAACAAGCTCTCGCCCGACCGCCTGTACGTCACGCTGCACAGGCACACGGACCACATACTGGTGAGTGTTATAGTAAATCTAAGTACTTCTAAGCATTTCAAGTCCACTTTGCAAAACATCAGTGTGACAAGAAGACAGTGTCTGTCTATCTTTACATTTTACTTGATCTTGGCAACGCTGCACATTATGTTAACGGCGCGTGTTGATGTGCAACGTTGCCGAACTTATAGCTCATCCAATTTTCACGCAAGGACTCGCGGCAGTTAGTAGAGATAGATAGATAGATAATACGTTTATTCTGCTGCACAAAATTATACAGTTACATAATCAAGTTGTTAACACAGAAGAATCCAAAATGGCCAAACCGAGCCTGTCTTGCTGCAACGTGGTGTGAGACAAGGAGATGTTATATCTCCGAAACTCATCTCCGCTGCGCTGCAGGACATGTTCGGAACGCTAAACTGGAAAGAGTGCAGAATCAATATTAATGGCGAGGACATGTCACACCTACGATTCGCAGACGACATCGTCATCTTGGCGGAAACCCTACAAGACCTACAAGAGATGGGGAGCAGCCTGGCTGAATCTTCCAAACACATCGGTCTTATAAAACCAAGGTCATGTTCAACGAACTCGTTGATCCGAGACCGGTCGCTGTTAATGGAGCACCTCTCGAAGTTTTTCAGGAATATATATATCTATAGTCCCACAACTTCGTGCGAAACCGTCCTGCGGGGTGACAGACGGTAACCAAGATGTCAGCGGGTAGCAGGCGGTGTAGCGGGGAAGGGAAACGCGTGCATCTGCGCGTCAAATACGGCAGTCTCGGCCGCGCAGTTGAAGCCGCAACACGTGTTAATACTCTGTACTGCTTTGAAATCGACGCACACGAGATTAAGATGAGTAACCAAGACAAGTTAAAGAAGTTGTACATAAAGTGTACCAATGAATGAAATACTCTACCGTATGCAACGAGTCTGTCCGAGTAGTTAAGTTAGAAGCTTTAATAAAACATAATAACACAGATCGTTTTTGCCATGTGTTATTTTCAACAGATAGTGGAGATGAAAGAAGTAGCCGCGGGCAGTACCGCGACGACGAGCAACAGCACCAACAGCGGCAGCGCGTGCTCCGTCGCGCTCTCGTTCCACCTGGCGGGCGCGCGCCGCTGCACGCCGGACGAGTGCGAGGACGAGGTGGGCAACAACAGCAAGCAACGCCAGCTAGTGTTCCGTTGTCAATTACTTAGAGTACACGCCACGAAAGAAGTCCCACGAACAAATTACGGAATTCCAATTTTGGATTCCATGTGTCTGTGAATATAAAGCTCAAATTTCAATGTCGAAGGTGACTGAAGCACGCTTTTTAAGTTACTTCTTTGGGGGCGCGGACTCTAGGTAGGTTGCAACGCCCTGTTGGTCTAGTGGTTTAAGTACCGGGCCGTTATTTCAGGGTCCTGGGTTCGATTCCCGGGTCGGGCAAAAAAGTTTAGAATTTTTTAAACTTAGTTCGGGTTTGTGATTACCAATCCGAATTTGGCAAGCGTGGTTATTAAGCCTAATCCTATCATAGTAGCGATGACTTGATTTCTTTGATGGAGGCCTTTGCCCTGCAGTGGGACAGTATATAGGCTGATGATACTGATACTCTAGGTAGGATTTGGGAACAATGGCACAAATTCTGCTACAACGCGGCGCCTCGCGGTCTCCTCGGCGCCCAAAAGGAATGAATTTGTGATACATTGTACACCGTATCAGTAAAAAATAATGGTTTGATATTTCAATATTTTTTCCATACAAAAAGTTGCCACATTTGAGCAGTTCTATCAGTTTTGAAATTTTCTAAATAGGCCTGTATAGTCAATAAGGCTATTAAATATTAACACAATGTATTTTTTATTAGAACATGGCGGTCGCGACCGCGGCCGGCGCGCCGCCGAGCGTGGCGCGCGCGTT
Organism: Marasmia exigua; assembly: GCA_019059595.1. Classification (NCBI taxonomy): domain Eukaryota; kingdom Metazoa; phylum Arthropoda; class Insecta; order Lepidoptera; family Crambidae; genus Marasmia; species Marasmia exigua. The sequence goes on along the minus strand of CM032464.1, from coordinate 2,089,025 downwards.
CTTCAAGATCCACTCGCTGGTCGAGCTGGACACCTTCACCCTCACGCATGGACCGTTCACACCGCTCGATACACCAGGTAACTAACACGTCATTTATTTTTATAGTGGTTCAGTATATTTGGTTAGAGGCATAAAATAAGTAGATGCAAAAGGTTCTAGCATTAACATTGTTATCAAAGGGTTCTTTGATCTACGCGCGAGACAGTATATCGTATCGTGTCTCTCCCGTTCACATTCCGTATAATCTTTCTCTGACTCACATCGAACCGAACGCGCGCATGTACGGTCAGCGAATAACGTAGCAGTGTTCCAATTACCTGACTAATTCGCTGGCACTGCGCTGTGCTTGAGCGCAGGAATTAGCTTCGCCTACCTTGCTTAGAGTGCAAGTGATTATCACCTAGCGCTGGTTAACCGAAAATGCATCGACTGTTCATCTTCAACGTCCCTCAACAGAATATGCTTTTGCCCGCAGCTTCACTCGCGTTAGAAAAAGACAAAAAGTAGCGTATGTTAATTTCCATCCCTTCAACTATCATCTCCACTTAAGGCGACGGGTGGCCTTAACTAGCGACGCCAAAAACAGAAATAGATTGACGTGTTTTTTTAAGGTGACGGGTAGGGCACACTAACGACGCCATTTAATTTAAATTGATAGCAACGAATCCGGATATTTTTTTAACAATTTCGAAGTTCGAGCCTCTCGGAAAGAATATATACTATTGATTTAATACTTATAATTAACTTTTTGATCTGTTTTTGCACTCGAAATTTCTATTAACGCCTTAAGTGGCCGTTTTTGGCGGTAATTCATATTTCTAGTAGAAAGCAGACCAAAAATAAAATTATAAATATTGAATAAATAGTATAAGTTCTTTTCTAGATGCTCGAACTTTGAAATTGTTAAAAAGATTTCCGGTTTAGATGCTAACAATACGGTAAATGACTTTTTTTTTAATTTTTGCAATCAAAAGACCTCTCAATGATAGAAACATCGTTGAAAGAATCACTTGATTCTCATTTAAACTACCTGAGATATTTACACAACTTTAAAATCACATTATTTTGGGCAAACCCAAAACGCTCCATACAAATGGCTACTTAGATGTGACGTCACACGTAAGTATTTTGTATGCATTTCATTTGAATTTTGTATGGTAGCTATATCAAATGTTTCGTTTATGTCAATGGTTCTATTATAATAATTGGTGCAAATTGTATGGATTATTCAATGGTATAATTATTTTTTAATAATTTCATACTTTTAAAATGGACTTGCCCATGAATCTTTGAATGACCATAAAACCGGCTAGACGTTATATTTTTAATTGAGAATTTCTGCCATTGGCACATATTGACCTATATTTTGATAAAATATTTATATTTTGTAAAATCTTGAGCTTAGTCATATACCCTATTTAAATCAAATGGCGTCGTTAGTGTGCCCTACCCGTCACCTTATAAAAACACGTCAATCTGTTGCTCTGTTTTTGTCAGACTTACCTTGCCTGTCTGACTGTCTGTCAAACAGACACACAGGAAAGTTAGATCAGACACCCACCCACACACTTTCAAATGTATAATATTAGTATTTATAATATTAATATGGATGGATTTGCATTCGCAGGATTCGCGAGACGCGAGTGCCCTTGGACCGCCATTGCACGTAACTTCTTATATCTTTGTACCAACTGAATAAAACAAGGTCTCGTTTGCTGCAGGCATGCAGCCGGGCAAGCGCAAGCTGTCGGGCGGCAACGTGCGCGCCGTGCGCGTGCGCCAGCCCGCCTACTTCCTGCCCGAGCTGGCGCACGTGGTCGCCGCCGCCGACGAGAGGGTTCCATTCGTCAACCTGGCGCAAGAGGTAACAATGGACAACATTTCAAAATTGCTAAGCTCTATAACAAAAAATACCAATTCTTTATTTACTTTTCCGCTGCGCGAATATATATTTATTCATTTTTTATATTGCTTATTTACTGAGAAAAAAATTAAAAACTAAAAAACGTAAGATGACGTCATCGGACGGCAGAATGTAAAATATTTCTTTGCTTAGCACATTATAGTTTTAAATTTACGAAATGCCAAACCCATGACATGCAACTGTCAAAAAAAAGACAACTTGTCAACGTTGAATGAATGAATGACGTTGACAATGTTGACACTAGTATTATTTACCTTTGACAGTAGTACCTTTTTTTTATTAAAACAATGATAAGCAAAGGAATATCGCTGTATTCAGCCGTCCGATGACGTCATTTGGCGCTTACGTCTATTTAGAATATAAAGAATTTCAATAATTATTTTATGCCTGAAAATGGACAAATTTTGAAAAAAGAAAAAATATGGGTCTGTTAATTTTATGTCTATTTTCATATAAAAAAACAATATGGACATGTTAAAAATATGAAATGTTGTCCATTACTAGTTTTACTAACGTCTGTATCACACGTTAGATAGATGCCACTCGGGCTGTGTCTGTGTCGACTGAGCGGTGACGGTGACATTCACTCTTAATACAAATAAATGAAAATAATACAATAGTATAAAGCAATAAAAATTTGCAAAGCTAATTGAAAAAAAAACAATCTTATTGCTATCTTCTTAAGGCTGAATATTTTGACTGCGTTATTGATATGTAGGGCAAGATTATAATGACAATTTGAAGGCAATGTCTATCGTTTTTGACTACAGCTTGCAGCACGTGGAGTGACCCACGGCGGAGTACAACCAGAATGGTGCGGATCTGCACTGGGAATGCGCATCGTGGCGCTTCCGCGGCCAGAGGGCGCCAGCGTGCCCGCCGCCAACGCGCTCAGAGACCGCTTGCTGGCTGCCACCGTTCGACTCACCACTAAGAACCAGGCGAGAGTGTGGACCGCCGAGATTGTGTTCCACGGCTCGCCGGTGCGGACGCCTAACCCGAAGGAGCAAGGTACACTTTGTAGCTGTAATATTGTCTTGAAAGACTCGAGCGTGTTCGTCGCCATCGACGTCGGAGACCGCTTGCTGTCTGCTATGGTGAGACTCAATACCAAGAACCAGGCGAGAGTATGGACCGCGGAGGTCGTGTCCCACGGTTCGCCGGTGCGGCTTAACCCTAAAGTGATTCGAGTATACTCAACGAGATCCAACATAATTTTACAAGCTGTAAAATGATGTTGAATCTCGCCATCACGTGCCGCTACTGTGAGACACACTACCATTGATTGGGCTTTGGTGTAAACCGGCAGCCATGGAACGTGAGTTCCATGGCTTTACGGTATAAACGGACTGTTAATTTTAGGGTCCACATAGGGACTGAGTTCTCCAACTTTAAAACAACAGTAATCCCACTTTACCGAGCTTTAAGCACTGATAATATTGTTAAAGCACGGTCAAAGTGTGATCACAGTCGTTTGAAAAGTAGGTGAACTTGCAGGGTCCTCCTGGCAGGGTCGCCATGCAATGACGGAGGTTCGGAACGTGTAATTAAAACAAGTGATGCGTTATGACTCTCTGTTTATTACATACTAACTAACTTATATACTAGCCTAACCTAGGGGCGAGGTGCGTCACACACTACAGGCCTTTATTGGTGATTTTTTTTATTATTTATACCAGTTTAAAATAGGATTTTAGTTTTTTTATGCTCTCGAAATTCTGAATTTGAAGCATTACAGTATTTAGTACATTAACAACGTCACAACACGTGTCCGTGGTGCTGAGTATGTTGTTTCTAAGTGCAACCTTTACTCGTATTAAGAATAAGAATAAAATAATTTATTCAGCGCCAAACATACACAAAAAAAATAAAAATATAACGAAATGGATATTAGAATAGCACTGAAATGGGCTCCACTCAGCATGTGTCACAGTGTCTAAAGGACACCCCGACGCTGGTCTTCCGTGGAGTCCAAGGAACTAAGGGACGTCACTGTGCGTGTTGACGTCATAAAGTACATAAGTACCTACATTTAACCTTATTTAAATTAATTAAGACTAGACACAATCCAGCATATCATTACCTTACCCTATGGTTACTACTAAAGAAACAGCAATACTATTTGTATTATTATTAGTATTAACGTATGGTATGTGTACGACAATTTAAATCTAAATACACTTTCAAGAAACATATGAAAATTGCTCTTCTAGATAAACAACGCTTAGGTATCCCACGGGGTCAATCGGCAGCGGATTTTGCCGTGTAGAAACATATAAGCATGCAAAACTTACACTTACACGCATACTCATGTTGGGTATACCAAAGTATTTTGATGCACTTATCGATTACTTCCCTTTCCGATTGCTGTCATCATACATTCATCTGATATTATACTTCACTCACACATTACAATAAAACAGTTCTACACGGTCCCTATATTTTATATAGATTTTCTAAACGTAGATAAAATTAGATTAGATTTAGACTGTATTTTGGGGTAGTGGCAGAATACCAGTGTTTTGTCTGCTCGGGCAAAGCTATACACTGAGCCACGGCCTTTTTGAACTGCTGCAGCGCACACACGGATCACAACAGGTGAACAGCTTATTGTTGTTTCTATTTTTTTGTTAATTTTAATGCCTAATTATAATGTAATGTTCTTGTGTTCTTGCATGTGTGTCATTTGTTTTATTTTAATGTGTGTATATGCAGCAGTACAAATAAACGTTTTATCTATCTATCTATCTATCTATCTATCTAGGAGAGCGGCGCTGCGTGTACCTGCAGTACGAGCTGGGCACGGACGCGGGGCGCACGGCGGACGCGCTGCTGGCGGACTGGGCCGCCATCGTGCACCTGCACACGCTGCTGCACGACTTCATGCTGCGGCCTGCTCAAGGTAAGGTTCCACCGCAATAAACCGTGGAGGGCCACGCTTCGGCATTAATGGCCCGGCTCGGCCGGACTGATAATCCGGCTTCACAGAAAACTAGCGTGAAGCAGCAATGTGCTGTGTTTCGCTGTATGAATCAGGGTACCGGAGGCCCAATGCGGGGGAAAGGGGGGGTTTAAAAGTTGTGATTCCACTGGTTTCGCGGGTGTCCATGGGCGGCGGCAATCGCTTATCATCAGGTGATCCGTTGGCTCGTCTGCCACCTATCACATAAAAAACATCTCTATAAATACGTTGGACTGATTGAAATCACAATAAGTATCTCGCAGATGATAACCGTTACCGCATCGAAACTAGTTTTAAGTTATTTGTGTTTCTTTTGTATCGCTTTCGTATGTTCAATATTAGGTATGATGGTTACAGGAATATTTTTTGTGTAACAGATTTGAAGTAAATAAAATGTATATGTGTATTTTTTTTTTTCAGAGCGCGAGACGATGTGGCAAGGCGTGTGCATCCGGTCGTACACGTACCGCTCGCTGGTGGTCGGGTTCGGCGCGTCCACCCGCGCCACCTGCGTGCTGCAGTGGAGCGCCGTCGCGCAGCGCTACACCGTGGCCACGCCCGCGCACCAGCCCGCCGCCAACGCGCACCACCTGCTGCACCACCACCTCGACCACTACATCAACTGGTCAGTGCCTGTGCGAGCGTAGCGACGCCAGTGCTGCATGCTGCACCGTGGCCACGCCCGCGCACCAGCCCGCCGCCAACGCGCACCACCTGCTGCACCACCACCTCGACCACTACATCAACTGGTCAGTGCCTGTGCGAGCGTAGCGACGCCAGTGCTGCATGCTGCACCGTGGCCACGCCCGCGCACCAGCCCGCCGCCAACGCGCACCACCTGCTGCACCACCACCTCGACCACTACATCAACTGGTCAGTGCCTGTGCGAGCGTAGCGACGCCAGTGCTGCATGCTGCACCGTGGCCACGCCCGCGCACCAGCCCGCCGCCAACGCGCACCACCTGCTGCACCACCACCTCGACCACTACATCAACTGGTCAGTGCCTGTGCGAGCGTAGCGACGCCAGTGCTGCATGCTGCACGCACCACCTGCTGCACCACCACCTCGACCACTACATCAACTGGTCAGTGCCTGTGCGAGCGTAGCGACGCCAGTGCTGCATGCTGCACCGTGGCCACGCCCGCGCCACCAGCCCGCCGCCAACGCGCACCACCTGCTGCACCACCACCTCGACCACTACATCAACTGGTCAGTGCCTGTGCGAGCGTAGCGACGCCAGTGCTGCATGCTGCAACCGTGGCCACGCCCGCGCACCAGCCCGCCGCCAACGCGCACCACCTGCTGCAACCACCACCTCGACCACTACATCAAACTGGTCAGTGCCTGTGCGAGCGTAGCGACGCCAGTGCTGCATGCTGCACCGTGCTCACGCCCGCGCACCAGCCCGCCGCCAACGCGCACCACCTGCTGCACCACCACCTCGACCACTACATCAACTGGTCAGTGCCTGTGCGAGCGTAGCGACGCCAGTGCTGCATGCTGCACCGTGGCCACGCCCGCGCACCAGCCCGCCGCCAACGCGCACCACCTGCTGCACCACCACCTCGACCACTACATCAACTGGTCAGTGCCTGTGCGAGCGTAGCGACGCCAGTGCCTGCATGCTGCACCGTGGCCACGCCCCGCCCGCGCACCAGCCCGCCGCCAACGCGCACCACCTGCTGCACCACCACCTCGACCACTACATCAACTGGTCAGTGCCTGTGCGTGCGTAGCGACGCCAGTGCTGCATGCTGCACCGTGGCCACGCCCGCGCACCAGCCCGCCGCCAACGCGCACCACCTGCTGCACCACCACCCTCGACCACTACATCAACTGGTCAGTGCCTGTGCGTGCGTAGCGACGCCAGTGCTGCATGCTGCACCGTGGCCACGCCCTGCGCCGCGCACCAGCCCGCCGCCAACGCGCACCACCTGCTGCACCACCACCTCGACCACTACATCAACTGGTCAGTGCCTGTGCGAGCGTAGCGACGCCAGTGCTGCATGCTGCACCGTGGCCACGCCCGCCGCACCAGCCCGCCGCCAACGCGCACCACCTGCTTGCACCACCACCTCGACCACTACATCAACTGGTCAGTGCCTGTGCGATGCGTAGCGACGCCAGTGCTGCATGCTGCACCGTGGCCACGCCCGCGCACCAGCCCGCCGCCAACGCGCACCACCTGCTGCACCACCACCTCGACCACTACATCAACTGGTCAGTGCCTGTGCGTGCGTAGCGACGCCAGTGCTGCATGCTGCACCGTGGCCACGCCCGCGCACCAGCCCGCCGCCAACGCGCACCACCTGCTGCACCACCACCTCGACCACTACATCAACTGGTCAGTGCCTGTGCGTGCGTAGCGACGCCAGTGCTGCATGCTGCACCGTGGCCACGCCTGCTCACCTCCTGCTGCACCACCACCTCGACCACTACATCAACTGTCTGTCTGTGTGTGCGCATACTACAACTAGTAAGAAGAAACAGTGCGGAGTAGCACTACCGCACACTCGCCGTAAATTGAATCACAACCGTCCGTCTACACGGGTGGCGGTCTGCGATTACGTGTAATGCCGTCTAAACACAAGTCAACTTTTCGCACGGTCTCTGGTCATCAAACCTTATTGTAATCAGCTTTGCTGATTCCAAGCATGTACACAAAATGTATTGAAACGTTAATGGATTTGTGGTGAAATAATATGCTGCGCTATAATTTTAGTAAAAACTTATTTGTTGTGTGGGCAAGCTATACCAGCGTACATTGTTTTACCAATTTTTCCGGGACACCGAGTCAATCAATGCTATGCTATGGTTCAATCCTCAATCGTTTTATCAAAACAAAGAAGTAACTACGCATGGTGCCCACATGTTTGGCATTCAATTTTGCATATGCTCACATTGACGTCTATAAATAAAAACAAATAAAAGTAAGTTTATTGCTCTCTCATACAACAAAACAGGTAGGTACATAGGCATTTCCGTAACACTCATAATTTATTTATATAAACTAGAACTTATCTACCTTACATACTTAGTTTTTATAATATTAACAATAATCTAAAGAAAGCAAAAGCTCAGCTAATGCTGACATAGGTCAGCGCTGATTTTGAGCCACTCCTATCCCTCTAAGGTCAAGTGCGAGGGTACGGATGCGAGGGCTTAGAACAAAAACAATAAAATTCACTCAAACCTAGATTAGAAAAACAATATACCTACATAAAATAACTCTAAAGTAGCACTCTGTTATTAAACTTGTGTTGCGTTAGGGTGAGTGTGTGCTGTCTGGAGGGTCTCGGGTGGTAGGTGCGGGGGCACCGGCTGTCCCATAATGAGACACCACATGAGGAGAATGACGCGCTGCACGCGGGCGCGAATTTTTAAAGTTAAGGAGTGGGTCCTATTATAGCACCCCCCTGAGGCGACCTGCCTATTTGGTCTGGCAGACGTTGGCCGTTGGCGAGGTCAAACGGACTGTTGAGTCACCGTAGGCCTCGCCTATAAATCAACAGCGAGCGTCGGAGGGTTTTTAGTGGGTAAACCTCTGGGAGTCCCACACACCCCGTCAGGTCCCCCGACCTGACGGGAAGGTGCCTAATGCATTTTCCCTTCGTTACAAAAAAAAAAAAAAAGGGTGAGTGTGTGCGTGCGTGATGTGTGTGTGTGTGGTGTATGTGAGTGTGTGAGTGGTGTGTGTGAATTTAGAAATATTTATTTAAGGGCAGGGATTTCCAATTTCCACGGGTAAGATTTTCAGCCGCTATTTGTCTACTCAATAATGGTCTTTTATATTTAGTCTTGAAGCAATCGATAGTATTTATCTCCCCAGGCACAAGGACCTGATGTCGCTGGGCGTGGTGCTGCGCGAGTCGTACGCGCCGCTGCTGGCGCTGAGCCGCCTGCCGGCGCTGCCGCAGCTCGGGCTGCACCACGTGCGCACGCAGATGCCCACGCCCACCTTCACGCTCCTCGCGCACTCCTGGCGCAAGGTAACCGCGTGCAGCAGACAGTTTGCGCCGTGACTAGACGATTCGATCCCGGTCAATTTTTCTAATCCCGGAATGGACAACATTTCATATTTTTAACATGTCCATATTGTTTTTTTATATGAAAATAGACATACAATTATCAGACCCATATTTTTTCTTTTTTCAAAATTTGTCCATTTTCATGCATAAAATAATTATTGAAATTCTTTATATTCTAAATAGACGTAAGCGCCAAATGACGTCATCGGACGGCTGAATACAGCGATATTCCTTTGCTTATCATTGTTTTAATAAAAAAAAGGTACTACTGTCAAAGGTAAATAATACTAGTGTCAACATTGTCAACGTCATTCATTCATTCAACGTTGACAAGTTGTCTTTTTTTTGACAGTTGCATGTCATGGGTTTGGCATTTCGTAAATTTAAAACTATAATGTGCTAAGCAAAGAAATATTTTACTTCACTGGGACAGTGAAGATAAGCACTGCGACAGCTCTCCCGACTATAGCTTTACGGCTACAAAGTGGATCTTCCAATTTAGTGGAAGATCAGACTACGTCGTACGTTAGCATTGAATTGACTGATTCATAATATGGCACAACGTGCTAATAATTATCTAAAATCAACGAATGATATTTGTTATTTACCACAAATTTTGCCTTTTTCCATAGATCCGCATCATATACGCTGGCGCGTATTCTCTAGAAGTCGGCATCCGCGGCGGCGGTGTGGTCACCATTCGCGATGGTTCCTACTCCAAGTTTGACCGGAGTTCGGTCGTCGATGAGTTTGCTCCTGCACAAGGACTCAAGGTAATATTTTAGAAGAATGCCACCCTAATTCATACAACATCACATACATTGACTGATATAATATACGAATATCATACTTAAATATACTTATTACACCCGTCTTGAGTTGCAAAGGCCCGAATACCTTATTATTATAGGAGTCGGACTGGTGTGAATTATGTGGGGCTCTCCCTCCGGGAAGCTACCCATATAGGTACACCCTGGGAACTCCCTCATCGCCCATTTTGGGAGTAGTCATTAGGACTCTCCAGAAGTAAGCCCCCATAGGGATTCTCTCTCCTGATAAGGAGGTTAGCCTAATTGTGCTCACCACATTGGCTATGTGCAAAAGTGAATATATAAAATAACAAATAAATACAACTTTATTGCAAAATCATTAGAAAAACAGATACTAATCTTATATGAATGGGACCGTCGTATCTATAAAAAACGCGATGTGGAAAAAGTTTTTATTAATATAGTTTTTATTTCACAGGCATTCCTATCTCGATACGTAGAGGAGAGCATAAGTTCAAGACTGTTAGCTGAAGACGACAATCCGCCTTCACCAATGTCCCCAATGCCGCCCGGTACGTATAATGGAAAATTTGTAACAACAAAAAACTTGTTCTCATTCATGGAATGGAATGTATTCTGTATTGCGAATAGTGCTCATTACAGCCGATCCCAATATTCAATATTAATAAGCAATGATAGATCCATCGCACACTGGGGCAGGAGACCCTAATTCGTGTCCTTAAATAAACTCCTGGTCTTAGATCATGTTCGTTGGTTTTTATATGTTCATTTATATGTGTTTGTTAATATAATTAAACATGCTTACTTGCAAATATATAAATACATTTATTAGATCAATAAAAGTTCGAAATAAGAAAAAAAAATTACATTAAAAAAACAAAAGGTTTTGTTTTATTCTAGCAGCTTTCATCCATTTTGATCGGTACTGATACTTGAAATTGTTTAATTTTGTCTTCAAAACTTCGATCTCACATAAGTTTGGGTTTGTCATAATTTAACAAAAAATATTATTTTCCTTCAAAATTTTGATTTTCAGAACTATTTATTACGTTAATAAGTTATTTTCTATAATAAACAATTTATTAGAAGCCGCTCCTATAGCAAAATAAATAAATCTTCACCGACTAAAATCCATATAAATCAAAAAGTAGCAATCTTTTTTAAATGTTCCTGAGAGCCTTCAGTATACCAAATATTATTACATATAACGTTTAACTAAAATCAGCTATCTTCCTAAACAAATTGTCTAATGAGTAAATCAGATAAAATAATTTTAGTACTCAATTTGTTATCCGTTACCTACCTTAATCTGTTCATATTTTTAAGTAAAATACTATGTCAACGTATTAACATATACCTGAATTAGAAGGCTCCATACTGAAATAAAACTTAAATTTCATATACTTAAAGATATTAAACCTTAAGCAGGCTATATGTTCAACTTTGACGTTGTGTACCAGCGAGCTCAGTTTGTTGCAAAGGTTCTAAATGATATCTACGAGTACCTTAGTTAGTATGCTATTTATTCATTATAACAGGGTATCTTGAAATCTTATTTTATATTTTGAATTACGGGCACGTTTAGAGGCTATCTGCCTCAGTGTGCACCGTCTGTAATGATCGATCTATTCTTAATGTAAGCGGGCTTTCTTTATGTTTTTTGTTATGAGAAAAGGTAAATAAGCGAGCGGGTGACCACCGCCGCCCATGGAAATCGGCTGCACCAGACGGAATACAGATTCGTTGAAAAATAAAATTTATAATGACAAACAAGTTAATAAAAATTAAATTGAAAATTTAAAAAAACCCCGACATCTTTGATACCTATATTGAGGCAGTTGGAACAACAAATAGGTTTATGCGTCATTTTCTGACGGCGGCCATCTTGGATTTGAAATTTTTCACAATTAATATATTCTGCTACTCAAGCCCTTTTATATGATACCCATATTGTGGGAGTTGTGTTAAAACATAAAATCCAAATCTTTGTGACGGCTGCCATCTTGGATCGATTTTTATCCAACATAGCTAAGAACACTCCCTTCTTATTCATCTTTCAAACAAAAAAAAACATAATCAAAATCGGTTCATTTGTTCGGGAGCTACGATGCCATAGACAGACCCACAGGCACACGCATATACTTATAACACCCCGTCGTTATTGCGTCGGGGGTTAAAAAAAAGAATAAATAAAAATTATTTGTATGGGAGTGAATATGTATGAATGTACTTGCTTTAGCCCGCGGCTTTGCTCGGGAAAAATCAAGTAAATTTGGGGTGACATGTAGTTTCAAAAATATGCACGATTTTTTCCTAGTCGTTAATATTTAGTCCACATACAAATTTTTTGCTGTCTACCTTGAAAATTGCACAATGCTCCATACAAAATTCCACCCCTCATTTAAGGGAAGTGAAGAACAAACGAGTCACCTGATGGAAAGTATTCGACGCCGCCCATGAACATCCGCGAAAACAGAGAGATCGCTAATGTGTTGCAGGCCTTTGTTAAAAAGAGCTCTTCTCTTGAAGGTCCCTTAGGGCCGGTTTCTGCATTGAGAATTTGAAGTTAAGCACGATTCAATCACAAAGTTTGACAGTTGAAGTATGACTCAACTGTCAAAGTGCTCAAGTCGTGCTTAACTTCAAATTCTCAATTCAGAAACCGGCCGTAAGTCGAACATACCTGAAGCAATCTCTACTTAAAAAAATCGTCGCTCTGTGTTGACGAGTCACACACACTTTCTGATGTATAATATCGTTTTGTTGGTACTGGGCAGGCGGGCTGCGCTTCCCCGCGCCGCTGACGCCGCCGCAGCCGCACACGCCGCACTCCGCGCCCGTCACGCCGCACCCCGCCTCGCCGGCGCAACACCAGGTAAACACATCATATTTCTGATGTTTTCTAACAGGTTTAAGCTGCGTTTCCACCAGATATGTTATCAACAATGCCGGAGCACAGTCATGCCGCTGCCTACCGTGAAAAAAGAATTCTTTTCAAACCTCGTTTAAAAAAAAGGCCATGTAATAGCGATCAGGGAACACCGTGGCTGGAAGCTCTTTCCAGAGTTATCACGAGCGTGGGAAAAAATAGCGCTGAAAACGAAGCGTTCTGGAAGGGATTAGATTCAGGTAGTATTGGTAAAGTTTGCCGCGGCGTCTAGTCGTGCGATTGTAGAATGGTGACCCTGGTATGATATTGAAGAGCTCCCCAGAGCACTCTCCATGGAAGAGCCTATAGAAGAGGCAAAGAGAGCAAAAACCTCTTCGCGACTTCCAACTACTCCAATTTGTCCGTGAGGATGGGTTCCCTTACAATCCGAACAGCTCGTCTCTGCAAGGCATCAAATGGGTCCAGCTGATATTTAGGGGCCGCTGCCCAAAGATGGTAGCAGTTCTCCACGTGGGGTCGTACTTGGGCTTTATATAGTACAAGTCGTTGCCCAGGCGTCGCTGTATTCAGTACACCCATCTTCTTGCTAGCAAGTTTCACTTTGTCCTTCAAATGACACCGAAATTGGACCTTGTAGGAGACTTCGATGCCTAGGATCCCTATACTCTCAGAAACACAGAGAGATACTCTTTGGAACTCTAAAACAAATGGGTCCTTTTTGGCAGTGAACGCGCACACTTGTGTCTTAGTCGGATTAAACTGAACAAGGTTACTTCACCCCACTCCGAAACCTGTTCACGTGAGTGTTCGACTTCAGACACAAGTTGTTTCCGTGTTTCCATTAGGGAGTTACGAGGGATGCTTTAATTTGTTAGATAAGTAGCGGGTCGTTCAACCTGACGTCGCCGCCGGGCGGCGCGGGCACGGGCGCGGGCGGCGGCGTGTCGGCGTCGCCCGCGTCGCCGCTGGCGCCCTCGCCGCTGGCCGCGCCCGCCGCGTCGCCGCACCCGCCGCCCACGTCGCCCTTCACGGCCTGGCCCGGCTCGCCCTCGCTGCCGCGGCCCTCGCCCGGCCACCACCCCTCGCCGAGACATCTCGCTGATCATAAGGGTATGTGGAAAATTTGTGTTTTTTTTTCAATACTGTTGATTGTATAGATTTAATATTTTTTATTTATTTTTGTAATCTAAAAACCTCTCAATGATAGAAACATCGTTGAAAGAATTACTTGATTCTAATTTAAACTATCTGAGATATCACATCTATAAAATCACATTATTTTGGACAAACCCATAACGCTCCATACAAATGGCGACTAAGATGTGACGTCACACGCAAGAATTTTGTATCCATTTCATTTGAATTTTTCATGGTATGTAGCTATATCAAATGTTTCGTTTATGTCAATGGTTCTATTATAATAGTTGGTGAAAATTGTATGGGTTATTCATTGATATTTCTTTTTTTAATAATTTCATACTTTGCAAGTCCGACTTGCCCATGAATCTTTGAATAACCATAAAACCGGGTAGACGTTATATTTTTAATTGAGAATTTTTGCTATTGGCACATATTTACCTATATTTTGATAATATATTTATATTTGTAAAATCTCGTGCTTAGTCAAATACCCTATTTGATGCCTGTAGCTACGTGTCTTTTAGAAGTTACCAGTCGATTGTTAATCAATGGCATAGAATGAAGTTGATCGATAGGTGGTGGTAGCGTTGATTGCATAAAACGTCGACTGACATCTATCGATATAGCCTTTTTCGAAACATGTTTTTTTATCAGTCAGAGCGTTTCTCCTGCATAGCCGCGAGATCGGACGAATAATAAAAAGCCCTCTTAATTAAGGCGCTTGCACCGGCGCAGTGGTTATAGTATCGCATCTTAGTGTAGGGTAAGTTAATATTTTGTACGGTTGTCAGTATCGAAGTATACCGATTAACAGATACTTGACAGACATGCGCTGTGTCATATTTATCTCCCGCAGTTCCTATTTACCTAGCAGATATTATAATATGAAATGTAAACAGGGCCCCAAGCGACGGGGTCGACGCAGACGGGCGGGTCGCGCGTGCTGCTGGGCGGGCGCGCGTGGGCGGGCGCCACGGCCACGCCGCTGCCCGTGGCCAAGCTCGAGACGCTCTGCACGCCCTGCGAGCCGCCGCCCAACGCGCCGCCCGGCCCGCCGCTGGCGCCGCTGCAGCGCTTCCTCGCCTGCGTCTACATGAAGCGCAGCCTGCAGCGCTTCGTGCAGCAGGAGGAGTTCGTGAGTACCGCCCTGTGTCCCCGCGCCGCCGAGCGCTTCCTCGCCTGCGTCTACATGAAGCGGCAGCCTGCAGCGCTTCGTGCAGCAGGAGGAGTTCGTGAGTACCGCCCTGTGTCCCCGCGCCGCCGAGCGCTTCCTCGCCTGCGTCTACATGAAGCGCAGCCTGCAGCGCTTCGTGCAGCAGGAGGAGTTCGTGAGTACCGCCCTGTGTCCCCGCGCCGCCGAGCGCTTCCTCGCCTGCGTCTACATGAAGCGCAGCCTGCAGCGCTTCGTGCAGCAGGAGGAGTTCGTGAGTACCGCCCTGTGTCCCCGCGCCGCCGAGCGCTTCCTCGGCCCTGCGTCTACATGAAGCGCAGCCTGCAGCGCTTCGTGCAGCAGGAGGAGTTCGTGAGTACCGCCCTGTGTCCCCGCGCCGCCGAGCGCTTCCTCGCCTGCGTCTACATGAAGCGCAGCCTGCAGCGCTTCGTGCAGCAGGAGGAGTTCGTGAGTACCGCCCTGTGTCCCCGCGCCGCCGAGCGCTTCCTCGCCTGCGTCTACATGAAGCCAGCCTGCAGAGCTTCGTGCAGCAGGAGGAGTTCGTGAGTACCGCCCTGTGTCCCCGCGCCGCCGAGCGCTTCCTCGCCTGCGTCTACATGAAGCGCAGCCTGCAGCGCTTCGTGCAGCAGGAGGAGTTCGTGAGTACCGCCCTGTGTCCCCGCGCCGCCGAGCGCTTCCTCGCCTGCGTCTACATGAAGCCAGCCTGCAGAGCTTCGTGCAGCAGGAGGAGTTCGTGAGTACCGCCCTGTGTCCCCGCGCCGCCGAGCGCTTCCTCGCCTGCGTCTACATGAAGCCAGCCTGCAGAGCTTCGTGCAGCAGGAGGAGTTCGTGAGTACCGCCCTGTGTCCCCGCGCCGCCGAGCGCTTCCTCGCCTGCGTCTACATGAAGCCAGCCTGCAGAGCTTCGTGCAGCAGGAGGAGTTCGTGAGTACCGCCCTGTGTCCCCGCGCCGCCGAGCGCTTCCTCGCCTGCGTCTACATGAAGCGCAGCCTGCAGAGCTTCGTGCAGCAGGAGGAGTTCGTGAGTACCGCCCTGTGTCCCCGCGCCGCCGAGCGCTTCCTCGCCTGCGTCTACATGAAGCGCAGCCTGCAGCGCTTCGTGCAGCAGGAGGAGTTCGTGAGTACCGCCCTGTGTCCCCGCGCCGCCGAGCGCTTCCTCGCCTGCGTCTACATGAAGCGCAGCCTGCAGCGCTTCGTGCAGCAGGAGGAGTTCGTGAGTACCGCCCTGTGTCCCCGCGCCGCCGAGCGAGAAAATTAACAATATCAAGCACAGTTTCAGCTATGAGAACCGACTTACTTACTAATCTACTTTTGGTAGAGGGTTGGTATTAGAATTGTTCTGATCGTTAGCGCTGGCTCGTCAGGGTGAGACGTTTATATATCGTGTAAAATGAGCGACACGATACTCCTCCTGTATTATTCTAAGATCGTGCATAACTAACTCAATGCGATTCTCCGTTAAGTGTATAAGCTGATGACGTGTGCTTCGCTCGGTGTTAGAGCGCTCGGCGCGGCTACGTGCACTGCCTGCACTGATAGCTACACAATAGTCTAAAATGCCTCACAGGCGTGATACATTCTGGCTCTCAGCGCGACTCTAAAACCAGTGTAATAGCATTTAAGGTGTATTTTACAAAATTGCAGTTGACGATGGTGTCGGTGGAGGCGACGAGCCTGACGTTCCGCTGCGAGGCGGCCGGGCTGGCGGCGCGCGTGGCGCTGCACCCGCAGCACATGCAGTCGCTGCACCTGCAGCTCACGCTGCTGCCCGACATCAAGGACAACTGGTCCGCCGACGACCTGCAGGTAGGCAGAGTCAAGTTTGTAACTCATAACTGCTTGATAATCTCGAAAATCGGAGTTCTGTTCAGACCTCAGTTCTGTTTTGTTCCATCCCTGACCTGCAACAACAGTACTTAGTTAGGACCAATCTGAAAACTAGCTCTGGGTAATGCTCACTGCTTAGCATTATGCTTAGACGGTGCCCTTTGCCTAGTGTAATATATGAAGGAAACATTATTATAATATTAGTTAGTTTTAGTTACATATTCTATAATTTAAGAATAATGTACCTTTTAGAGCTGTTCTGTATTTTTTTGTATGTATGTTACCTATGGAAATAAAGATTATATGTATTATATTTGTAATCCCACTGCTGATTCAAATATCAGTAACACAGGTGCTTGAGCCACCTATCTCGGAGTTAGATCAATGTATGTTTTTATTTTTATGTTTTAGGTGGTCCGTCTGCACGTCTTGCAGACGGATCGCCTGATGGTAAGCGATTGCCGCCGCCGAAAGACACTCACAAGTGCGCTGCCAACCTTTGAACCCCCCTTTTTCCTAGATTTGCCCCCCGGTACCCTCACTCGCGAAAAACAGCACAGTGCTGTTTCACGCCGGTTTTCTGTGCGACCGTCGTAAAACTGGTCGAGCCGGCCCATTCATGTCGAAGTGTGGGTATGCGACGGTCGCATGTGATGTTGTGATATATCAATTGATCGCTCCAGGTGATGGAGAAGTTCTTCGAGCAGCGCGTGGCGGTGGCGCCGTACCGCGCGACGGCGCTGCAGGGCTGGGCGCGCGTGTGGGGCGCGCCGGGCGGCGCGCTGGCGTCGCTGGTGGCGCTCATGCGCGCCGACCTGGCGCCGCTCGCGCACCTCCAGCCGCACCAGCCGCACCAGCCGCACCAGCCGCTCCAGCCCGCCTGGCACCTGCACTGGGCGCTGCGCATCCCGCCCGCCGCGCCGCAGATCGTGCCCGCCGGCCAGCCCGCCGTGCTGCTGGCCAAGCACAAGATACTCTTCTTTGTGAGTCGCTGTTCTTTTGCCTTTAGCTCTCGTCGGAGCACCTGGTATCACTGATGCCTGGCACGTGCACTGTGCACTGCAGATACCGCCCGCCTGAAAACCTGCTGTGCTGCTAGCCAAGCACAAGATGCTAATCTGTGAGAGTCTCTGTTCTGTTGCTTTTAACTCGTCGGTGCACCTGGCATCACTGATCACTGATGCTCTATGCACCCGCCTGGCACTTGCACTGGACGCTTTAGACACCGCCTGCGCGCCGCAGGTTTTATCTGCCAGGCAACGCGCCGTGCTGCTAGCCAAGCACAAGATACTATTATTTGTGAGTCGCTGTTCTGTTGCGTATAGTTTCTTTACTTGTGACTTGCCTCTCCTGTGCGTTCGGTACATCCTGGCAACACTGATACTCCATGCACCCGCCCGGAATCTATACTGGCCGTTGTGCGGCAGCGCCCAGTAGCACGCAAGATACTCTTCTTTGTGAGTCGCTCCTCTGTTATGGTTAGCTGCCGACGATGCACCTAGAGTTACTGGTGCTCAACGCACCCGCCTGGTACTTGTACTAGGCATCTAGTCCATTCTCATATAGTTTTATGTGTTCAGGTTGAATGATAACATAATTTTTCTAGACGATTTTAATATTTTTGGCACTTTTTACTGCCTGGCAATACTTTTCCCCCAATCCCCAATGAGCTGGTCCATTGGCATCAGTTTAGTAGTGTGACGAGGAAGCCGTCAAATTATCTCTTTCGATCTGTTCAGGACAGTGAGTTAAGTTATCAGAATAAATATTATTTACGAGTTTTGTTCCCTCCCCTGGTGCAGTCTCATCATCATCATCTTAACATTTTGTCCCAGTTGAGTCCTAAGCTTCGGAGCCCGAGGTCCGCTTTCCTACCGCGCATGATGTAGTCTATTAGTAGTCTGATTTGATTTTTAAGTAATGAAATATTGTCTCAGATCTGCCTGACGCGCGGCGACACGCAACTGGTGCTGCCGCTGGTGTACGACATGCAGTCCAACGTGACGCAGCTGGCCGACAAGCGCGACTCGCAACCTCACCTCATCGCTGTCAGCTTACACCTCAAGCGGTAAGCGGCTACTTATTATAGTCTGTGAAATATACCTAGCTTGATTAAAATAACAGCAATTGATGTCATTAATCTTGGTAAAATTATAAACCTTATTAATAAACTCCAACCGATTACGGCTGCGGCGGCCCATCTCAACGATCAGCCACGCACGTAGGATATATTATAGTGCTCAAGTGTGTGCGCAAACACAAGTGCACTCACTATATTCCCTTACCCTCATATTCCTTATTAAATAAATAAATAATTCCGATGGGACATCAGCGTGACACGACCGGAGAGGGATTGGGCGCAGGACCGACGGCTTTACATGCTTTCCGAAGCACGGGGTTTATAATACCGCCAACTTCCAGACTCCGGGCTGACACTAAGAATTTCCTACCGAAATCGGAACTCGGAACCTTAATATCATTGGAATACACCTTATTTTCATTGGAATAAAGGTCAAATGACATCTGTCAATCTAATCAAGCTGTATTTCACGAACTATGCAATGTTGACTCAACCCAGCTAAGCACTAATCGGCCGAGCTAATGATGATCGGACCAAGAATATTGCGTTTATTTTGGTCAAGGGGCCAACAATAGAAATCTTCTAGCTCACTCTCGCACGTCATTCTTATTCAAACTTGGATGTTATAAACGTTCCTTGCCATGCATATACCGATCACTACTCCCGTGTGTGTAGGTTCAACGAGTTCAACCAGTCGCACGCGGAGTGCACGCTGTGGCCGGCCGTGCGCGACCTGCTCAGCAACTTCACGCTGCCGCAGGACGCGCCGCAGCCGCCCGCGCCGCCGCCGCCCTAGCGCGCCGACACTCTGGCCACGCCCTTCACCTAACATTCAACACTCTGGCCACGCCCTTCACCTAACATTCAACAGATAGCTCGTGGTCACACCCTCGTCAGAACCAATGTACAAACACTATCTGTATACAATTTGTACTTTTCGATCGCAAAACTAATTTTCAGTAAACTATTTTTTTTGTCTAATCGGTTGACGCGAAAATTAAGGTATAAAAATATGTACATTAGTGATCGTCTATCATGTAAATAGAATACGTAAAAATTTAGTGTAAGACAGACAGACATTTGATTCTCATAGTAGAAATTTAAGTCGAAAATGTGTAAAATCAAAGTATGTACTTACTCTTAATGAGCTCAAATTACCATTATTCTGGAAACCGATTCTGTACATTTATTTATAATAAACGTTTCTTTTTAATCCCATTTTTTATTTATAAAAATGCCATTAAAACGGATGACCGTACGACCGCTTAAGTAGCTAATAATTTTAGAATTTTGTTAAATAACAATATTAGAAGAAAGAAGCGTAATCGTGCGTAGACGCTGTGTCAGTAAAAATTTTACTTTGACAAAGCACTATAATAATCAGCTACTTTTGAGGCCGACAGTACCATCGGGTAAGTCAGTGGATTAGAACTTGCCCCTTGCGAACGGTAGTCGCAGGTCGCAGGTGGCAGGTTCCGTGCAGGTTCAAATCGGAGTACGCATCTCAGGGTTTGGTCGAACTGATCCGGCGGAGGATCACACACGCCATGGCTAAGTGCGATCAGTTCTCACAGACAATATGCTTGTTTTATTCTGGAAAGGGTATTGATTACGCACCGTATTATGGATTTCTCACAACACAGAGCAACGTGGGTCTTTTGTTGCTGTAAGCAGGCCTACAGCAAAAGTTACTCTTTGCTACAATAAAGTTATTTGTGGTTACTCTGTGCCTACTACAACCTACAACCATGATCGAAACATGAATTTTCTATATATTGTTTATATCAAAGAGAATATAATCACTACGCTTTAGTTTATATCGTAGCATAAATAATTTTGAATTGGGAATAGATAATGTAAAAAAAAATTGTATTTAATTTTTATAAAATCCACCCATTGTGTAACTGTCAATATGGATTTTGTCAAAATATAGTTATCTGTGGTCAAAATGCTTTTCAAAATGTAGTTAGAAAATTGCATTTTATAGATTTGTATTGTAATTAAATTAAATTTATGAGTTTGTTGTACCAAGTAGCAATAATTAAATTACCATCTCATGAACATTTGGAACATTCAACATGGCAGCCAACACAAATCGTAACACGAATTCAATGGAAACAATCCTTACATTTGAAAACAGGAATGTGGTAAGTTTTGTTCTAGTTCTGACTAACTATACAGGTTGGCGCAGCAACCCAGAGCGGGCCTTGGCGTTCGATAATAAGAGCCTTCATCTAGGTCGGTCCTGCGCCACCTCTTGCCAGACGTCTTGGGGTCCACACGTCCACATCTCACGAATGCGCCGGGAATGTGCAGCTCGCTAGCCCGCTCACGTAGGCATGCAGTTTGCAAACATATTGTCTGTGAGAACTGCAATGGTTTGGCGTGCCTCTTTAGCGCAACTCATGCGAGGCTCATTTTTACTGGCGGTGTGAGGGGCCGTGCGAGTCACGCATGTAGCGCGCAGCTTGTGCACTGGCGGCGTAGGAGTAGGCGCCCGAATATAAAATTCACGTGCAAATCGCGAGCAGCTCGTAAGCTGCACATACGCAGCGCGATCGTGAGACCGGGACGCACCCTTATAGTGCTAAATTTTACCATTTATATTAGGTACCTACTTACATACATCGTTAAGTTTTTAAGAAAAATAGTCCTTTTGTATTACAAATTATAATAATCTATTCACTTGTATCGTAATATTACATAGAGCCAATGGTCAATGATATGGTCGACGGCCAACATCCCGGGCATGGACACGGCGGCGGGCGGCGGCAGCTCGCACCGCGTGGGCGGGCGCCGGCGCCTGCGCATCGGCACCTTCGTCATGGGCGCGCTGCTCACCATGCACTGCAGGGTGGTCTCTACGGCGATCTCTGGCGGATTTTGTAAGTGGTGTTTTACTACATTTCATACGAGTTATGTATGTTAGAGTACGTTGGTTGGCGGTACATTTTGGATTATTTACTCTTACCATGTTGACCATGATATCCTGTAGTCCCTCATCTAATAAGGTGAATACAAATATGCTTTCGCAAAAAAAAAAAATCTTAGGTACAATCTCGAAGGCCTGGAGTTGACATGAAAAAAAGTATTATCATCATGATCCTCCTGCCCTTATCCCAGGTTATCTGGGGTCGACGCAGTATTACTTCCTTTTCCATATGTCCCTGTCGTTCGTCATCGTATTATGTAGATGTAAAAACCATTAATAATCTTGGCAATATTTCTCCTCTTTTAGTTGTATTCTTAGCTTATCTGGTGGCAGCGGTTGTATTACTTGGTAACCCATTGCGTCACTTCGAAGTATATCTCGGACAATGGAGTATCAGTGGCCCAGGGCGGGCTTTCCGCATCATACCTCTCTTCGATGGTAAGGAAAATAGCCTTAAGTTGTCATTATTGTCTGTCCTGCACTACCCGCCTCTAGTGTTCATTACTGTTGATAAATTAACACGTTTCACAGGGATCGGTATAGCGATTTGCATCAATGCAATAGTGCGGGCCATTAGTTGCACTACCATGGCTGCTATAGCGGCGATATATATTTGGCATTCAGTGAGTGATGCGAGATTGCCGTTTACGTACTGCAGGTAATCCAACTAAAGTTACAATTACATTTTTACCTAGGTATATCATTATAAAAAAAGGACCGAAAGGTATGAATGTGTTACAAACTAGAAGTTTCAGCAAACTAGTTCTAATGTTTTTTTTTTCATTTCATTGCATAAATCATAGTAAACATTTTCAGAGATTTTGATTTACAACCTTATGAACCTATAATAAAGGATGTCCAACGGTATAGGCGTCGACAGGTAATATTATTTTTACAATCAACCGTATAAAATGTTACGTGTTATCAATTATAATTTAAATTTCATATTTTTAGGTGCTAAAACAGGGGGTTTAATGAAATAAGGGCCGTTATCTGTCGTTCCCTCAATGTTTTTATTGCTTTACAGTTCAGACTGCTTTGGGAGAAAGACGATGAAATTACCACAGTTCGTCCTACAACTGTTGGATTACATCCCCGAGCTTGGAGAAATGCTTCTTTATATGGGTATCAATTTATTTACTTTTAGTTTGCTTAATTAAACATAACTACGGTGTCAATCGATTTTCTCGGGTACCTAATGGAATGCCTACAATTTGCAAGTTTGGATATGGTATTAGACCAGTCTTGGATATTTAAGTAGGCAATAATAATCTTTTTCAAAATAATTTTAAAAATAAAAAAGATCTCATTTTGAGAAATCATAGTGAAAGGGTAATTTATATTGGCTAGTTTTAGCTGCTTAGCAATAAATCATATTGCTTTATCTATACATATTAAATAGTTAATAATATTTATTCTAGCTTTGGGAAAAAAATGAAACTAGTCAAACAACCACATGTAATACATGTATGTAAGGAGGCATATCCTGGAAACTATCCTCCATTGTACAACACGCCTGCTTACAACTTTTTTTAGTAAGTTAATCTTCATATACAAAATTACGTATTTCCTAACAATATATTATTGCAACTGCTGAAAAGAAAAAAAGCAGTTTACATATTAATGATATGTAGCTACTAGTATGATTAATAAAGTTTTATTTTATTTTATGTGTGTAATAATAATAATAACTCATAGCAACCATGTATTAAGTATGATATAATTTATCTATGTAATAACCAGCCTAAACAAAAACTTTTAAGTGTGTTATTTACTTAAGAGTAAATTACAAAAGATTGCTATAAAAAATATCAACTGTACAATTTATCTATGTATCGTATTTTTATTAAAAATATTTTGTTGCAGCGTGGAAGTGGTGAAATTGCGACCTGGCTACAACTTATTGCATTTCAATATCCCATTGCTAATAAGCATTATGATTATGTGGAGTATGATTTGGATGGTGATGATTAGCGAGCGAATCTTGCACGGTAGAGTAAGTTGAGTTACGTAAAAAAATCTCGTTGATTTCCTTTGACGAACGAACCGATTAAAATTAAACAGTGCAAAAATAGTACTTGGGGCTCTGATGTCTGAACGATCAGGAGCCCAATTCTCGTGCTCGTGATATTTGAAAACATGGCGGATATTACCTGAAAACCATACAAAAAAACTGTGTTTTAGTGATATATGTCGTATGAAAATAAATTTCACGAGCACGAGAATTGGGCTCCAGGGACGGTCCAAAGTCCAGGGTAGGGGGAAACTCGCCCTATTAAAACTCGTCCCAGAATTTTAGGATTTATTGCTGGCCACTGTTCTAACCTAACCTAACCAATATTTTTGTTTTGTACAGTTCGATATGTATTACCGCCACAAAAATATTGGTTAGGTTAGAACAGTGGCCAGCAAAAAAAAGCCTAAAACTCTGGGACGAGTTTTAATAGGGCGAGTTTCCTCCTAACCCCAAAAACAAACAAGGATAACTAAACGAGACGCCGTGGTACGTATACGCATTTAATTAAATAAGTATAAAAAAAACTAAAGGTAATATATAACTTGTCTGTAGTTGATCTGGAACAACATGCTAACGTGGCTAGCTGTCATCCCGTGGTTATGGGCAGTGCTGATGGTCATAATCGCCGCATCAAATATTACTGCTCTGCAAAAAGTTATACTTAAAATGTTTCGCCTTGATTCCCAGGAAATGCTCGGGGTAAGTATTTGTAACAAAGCAACATCGTTTATTTAAAGACATGCTTAATGTTGCATATCTTATTTCAGGCTATATCTGATGCCTTTCAAGTAGCTTTGTACATCCATTCAGCAAGCACGGGAACAGAACTTATTCATGGAAAAGGATTGAACCATTATGGTGTGTAGGGCTTAACAGCAGCCAAGCCAAAATTTAATTACTGTAATTATTATCTATAATCAAGTTCGGAATTTACATCCTGATTTTCCTCGGTTATGAAACCACCCTGAATGTCTTTTCATATACAGGATTAATCGGTAATCATTAAATCCCTTTATCAATGTCTTCTACCGAAAATTTCTAATAACGTTAGTTTTACGAACTTAAGAAGATTTTGTCGACTCCCCACACAAAATGAGTAAGTCAATATTTACCTACCGATACCGCCTGTATAAATCTATATTTTTATTTGTCGCTTTTGGATATTAATAAAGCATCGGGACATATTGATCCGCTCCTGAACGCGGAGAACGTGTGGCACTCTGGCCTAGTCCTACTGCTGGCGGCGATCAACTCGACCAGTGCCGCGGTATGCGCTATTGTAGACTACACGCAAATCGTTTTTC
Source organism: Marasmia exigua (assembly GCA_019059595.1). NCBI lineage: Eukaryota > Metazoa > Arthropoda > Insecta > Lepidoptera > Crambidae > Marasmia > Marasmia exigua. Next base: position 2,063,960 of record CM032464.1, on the reverse strand, counting down.
AAGAAGAAGAGAGAAGACACGAAAGTGAGCATTATATAAATAGTACATATACATTAAATACATAAGTAGGTATCCATTAGTCAGCAATTATTGAATTCAGTTCAGGTTTAGAAGCAAAACATTTACATCAATTGACGGCGCTCATGTGCTTCATAATTAATTGGTGGTTGTGGCTTTTTAGGTTCCATGTGGATAATACCAATGTATTCTAAATGTACATCAAATAGCGCTTATTCACATTCGGTGTAAGTTTATTAATTGGTTTTCAATCAATGAGCTTATGGACAGTGTCAACTGTGTGATTTATTTTGTATTTTTATTTTCAGAACTACTCTGACGTTTGCCGGATTAACTTTCTCTTACATGGGTGTTGCTTACCTGCTGTTGAAATCAGCTTTACATACAATATTCGAGTACAGAGTGAAGCTAGTGTAAGTTTTAACTTTGTCATCCACTACTCTGCTTCGCGTTCATTGACGGCGTTGATTTACTGACCCGTTTGCTCGTTTGTCGCCTCTAGCATACAAAACTAACTCGAGCGAACTTGCCAAAATAATTCCAAAATCTATCCAATTCCACGACGCACTCATACGAAGTGAATAACCCGTTTGAGCAATGGTAAATGTAGTTCGGTTAAAAATACATTGTTATTATTACTATAATACAATAAAAAGACAATCACTATAATTATAGTTCCATACATTGGCCGTTGCTTTTCAATGAGGTCTTATTCAAAAAGTAGTTCCCATGGAATGGACACTAAGCTTGGTAGTGCTCTTTCACAAAAAGGGTGACAACACTTTGTTGAAAAACTACCGCCCCATATCACTGCTAAGTCAAGTGTACAAAGTCTTCTCTAGGGTGACAACAACAAGACTAAGCGGTAGGCTCGACGAATATCAAGCTAGAGAACAAGCCGGTTTCCGCAAGGGATTTGGAACGACCGACCACATATTCACACTACGTCAAGTAACACAGAAGCCCCATGAATATAATAAACCACTATATTTGGCGTCTGTGGATAACGAGAAGGCGTTCGACTCGGTGGAACATTGGGCTGTCACTGACTGGCTGAAAAGGTGTCGAATAGACGAGAGATATATTCAGAGCCTAAAGAGTCTTTATAAATTAGCGACGATGACTATACAGCTGAGGGAAAACACCGATCCCATCCCGATTCAGAAAGGTGTCATCTCGCCTAAACTCTTCAACAACGCGCTGGAAGATATCTTTAAGGCACTGGACTGGAACGGGAGGGGAATAAACGTTAAAGGCACTTACCTTAATCACCTTCGGTATGCTGATGATATAGTCATTCTATCCGAATCATCATCGGAACTGCAGACAATGATGGAACAACTTTATCACGAGTCTCTCAAAGTCGGCCTGAAAATGAATATGGACAAAACCAAGATTATGACATCCGTAGATACTTTTGCAACCCCCATAGCATTAGATGGCTTTGAACATGAGAAGGTGAACGAATACGTGTACCTGGGACAAAACATAACTCTCGGAAAGAACTCGTTTAAAAAGGAAATCACTCGTCGGGTACAACTGGCATGGGCAGCTTTCGGAAAACTGGGCATGGTATTCAAGTCTAAAAAGCTACCACAGTCCTTGAAAACGAAGGTGTTCAACCAATGTGTGCTTCCGACAATGACGTACGCCTGTGAAACCTGGCCGTTCACCGCAACACTGATACGCAGACTTAAAGTTGCACAGAGAGCTATGGAACGTATCATGCTCCGGATATCCTTACGAAACAGAGTGCGCAACACCATCATCAGGGAACGCACAAAAGTGATAAAGTGATAGTGTAGGGTACCGAGCCGCAAAACTAAAATGGGCGTGGGCCGGTCATGTGTGCAGGAGTGATGAAAGGTGAAGCAAGGATGTCCTTGAATGGAGACCAAGAGACGGAAAGAGGAGTGTTGGCGGAAAAACTACCAGATGGCCCGATGACATCAAGGCTCAAGCTGGTGTAGCGTGGTCCAGGAAAACCGACGACAGAAGAAAGTGGAGGGAAATTGGAGAGGCATATGCTCTGTAGTGGGCAAATACATGCTGCTGAAGAAGAAGAAGAAGAGACATTGGCCGTAGTCCTACTGACTGCTCAATCCTATCGGCCTGTTTATGTCTGTTTGTATTTGTATCGGTGTTTTTTATAGTACATAAAAAACACCCATACAAATACATATGTATTTAAAAAAGAAAAGTATTCAAGTATATATTTGTAATTCCGCCGCGCCGTTGGTTCTGACATCCGTACACAGGTGCTTGAGCTTCCTATCTCGGAATCGGATCAATGTATGTGATGTTGTGAAATATTTATTTATCTGACTCACCACGCGACGAACGAGGCTTAACTAGGGACAGATTTGTTTATTTTATTTAAAACTTTTGACAGATTTGTTTATTTTATTGATATAATAGACGAACTTAATGCCACGAGGCATTCTCTACCAGTTAACCTTTGGGTTATTCAAAAATAACAATGGTGTATGGTGCGGCAAAAAATTCATCTTCAATCAAATTTTTTGCAAGAGTTAATGCATTTTTAATCTGCCAATCGTCGTTACAGGTTTATGGAGCAAGGGGTGGTTGCAATTCTGATGATCGTTTGCATGGGGTTGAGCGTATTTTTTGCTACTCACGTAAGTATCTTTACTTGTTGTTTTTAAAATGTCCACTTTAGACAGTTATGAAAATTATTGTTACTTTTAGGAAGTATTCTTATACGACTTTGTCTCAAAAAATTGGTAATACTTTCCGCGAAGTATTCATTGAAGTACTTTTAAGAAAAAATCTTCTATCCGCCACAACCAATTTAAATCACTTTGCGGCTTTAGTATAGCCGCGGGGTCGCCTTAACGTCAGTAGCCATTTGACGAAAAATGTTTGGCCGCGGACCATCTAAATGCAGCCAATCGAACCATGTGAGCTTGTACCCGCGTCGCGTTTGCTTAATTTCTCATCTACGAGTTTATTAGAATGTCTTCACGGACCACTTGAAATTCTTCCAGGGACCGCGAGAATCAGCGAGTAGGGCCCGATCCGACCAATCTTAATCCGTTGCTAAATCTATGGTATAGCAATGTCATTCTATACAAATCTGACGTCATACCATAGATTTATCCAAGGATAAAGATTAGTCGAATCGGGTCTTAGAGCGAGTACCTAGTGTATTTTTGTAAACAGGGTGGTATAGCTCTGCTGGAGAGCGTGGACTCTATAATGACGGGCTTGGCGACTCCTCTGGTGTGCCTTCTGGAGCTGGTGGGCATTCTGTACGTGTACCGCAGCCGTGACTTTATCTCCGACATGAACATCGCCACAGAAGACAACACCTGCTCCACGCGGATCGGAACACAGTGGCAGATGATTCCCTTCATTACAATGGTAAGATACTATCTTTGACCATAGACATGCATCCTAAACAGACTGCCTTTCCATAGGGAAAGGGAAATCCACTACTGATGCTGGAGTGGCGCTTATCAAACATGTATTTGATGCGTGGGAAAAAAGCGAGATGCTATTGGAATATTCTGTGATTTGTCTAAAGCATTCGATTGCGTCAATCATGAAACACTGCTAATGAAGTTACAGCATTACGGTGTCATAGAAAACTCACTTAGTCTAATCAAATCTTACTTATCATATAGGATTCAGAAGGTCAATGTCAATGGAACTAACTCTTCTGGCGCCCCTCTAACCATGGGTGTGCCCCAGGGCTCTATATTGGAGCCCTTGCTCTTTTTAATCTATATAAATGACCTTCTTTACTATACCAAAGATCTATGAAAGATAATGTTATTTGCTGACGATACATTCTTGATTTTTGAGATTGATAGACAAAATAAAAGTATTGACGAAGTAAATAACACACTCTCTCGAGTACTACAGTGTTTTACTTGTAATAACTTGGTTCTTAATTCTAAGAAAACTAAATGTGTTAAGTTCACAATGCCTAATGTAAGGCAGGTCAAAATGAATATTGTCATGGATAACGAACCTATCGAAATCATATAAACTCCACAGTTTTTCTAGGTATCACTCTGGATATAAAATTGCAATGGAGCCCTCATATTGCTGTCTTGGCAGGAAGACTTAGTTCAGCTGCATATGCAATTAGAAAGATAAGAAATCTGACTGATATCGGGACAGCGAGACTGGTTTATTTTAGCTATTTTCATAGTCTGATGTCATATGATATATCTACTACTGTGGGGATCCAGTGCTGACTTACAAGCCATCTTCATTTTGCAGAAGAGGGCCATCCGTGCCATCTACGGTCTTAGATCACGTGACTCACTCAGAGAAGTATTTAAGGAAATTAATATTTTAACAGTATCATCTCAATACATTTTTGATTGTATTATGTTTATACGCAAGAACTTGCACCTTTACTCGCAAAAATCAGATTTTCATAACTTTAACACGCGAAATAAACATAGGCTTGCTGTCCCAAATCTAAGACTTCATAAAACTGGAAATTCATTTGAAGGATTGAGCATTAGAATCTTTAATAAGTTACCTCAAAATATCATTGATTTACCCGTACATAAGTTTAAATTGCATGTAAAAAACTGCCTAATGCAGAAAGGCTACTATCAAGTAGATGATTACTTGAATGATAAGGATTCCTGGACATGTTGATCTCTTCGCCTGTCCTCTAATGTATAATTCATTTCATAATTTTTCTTTGACGATTTATCTAAACGATATTGATTAAAAGCATTGTATATCATACTGTCACTGTAATCATAATTTGTATAAGAATGAATATTGTAATTACCATATTATTTGAAAAGAGTAACTACTGAGTTTCTTGCTGATTCTTATCGGTAGAAATTGACATTCCGAATCAGCGGTAGATTACATAATATTTGACATTCATAAATGTTCTGTATGGACTTAAATTGAATAAAGACATTTTTGATTTTTATAGAAAGCCATACTTGAAAAACTGAGCGAAGCCGTTAGTACTGGGGTGACGTGCTGGGCGACGTCCTTTCTCTACCACACTCGTATAGAATGTGCGTCAGTTGGATCTCTTTCACACTCCTGTGAGGTTTTTTCCGAAAATGGCACATTCCGTTTAAGGTGACGGGTAGGGCACACTAGCGACGCGACTCGATTTGAATTTTTAGCTACTAAGCCGGATCTATTTTAAACTCAAGAATCAATTGTTCGCGTACAAAAACGGACCCAACATTTGTGCATGGTTATTTAATAAATAGTAGGTAGGTAAGTGTTTGCCGAGAGTTCTAACCCCGAAATTGTTTAAAATAGATCCGGTTTAGTAGCTAAAAATTCAAATCGAGTCGCGTCGCTAGTGTGCCCTACCCGTCACCTTAAAGCGCGCTAAATTAATTCTGACATAATTTACGTGTTGACTATCTTTTAGGTCGTTTTCGGCTTGAAACTAGCAGTTTTAATTGAATCAGAGCTGCCGCCCGATATGATGTACATTGCGGTAACGCCGCTGTTGGCAGTCCTAATGGCAGTCCCTATTCGAGCCCTGTTCAATGCCTACGAATTTTTACATCACTAAAATTACTTCAAGCAATGAGTTCTAAATAATTGTGTTAATATTTTATTGTATTTATTGTGAAAAATTGTTGTGCCTACATAACGTTTAATTGTGTTGTAATTTGTAAGCCAAGAAAATATTGAATAAAAAACGATTGACTGAAAATAAATGTTTATTGTATCAATCATTTAAAATATTTATAAATATAGATCTTTGTACAATGCATTTGACATGCGTACACATAATGATTGCCGATACATAAAAATAGCCGTGATGAGACTCTCATAAATTCTACGGGCAAAGTTATGAGAACTGTGGAGGCGTGCGGAGCCGCGCCTCCACTCTGCTCGGAAACAACGCCCAATCATACCCGACAATGTCTACTAGGAACGTTTCCAATCAACAGCAGAATGATAAGGTAGGTATCGATTACATCACTACTTTAAACCTACAATACCTATTTCACGATTAAATTAAAATATCACAATATGTACATATTACTCTCGGGAGACTATATCGAATAATATCAATAAAATAACGGGGCGCGGCCCTGGGCCGACGCGAGTAATTTCATTCGCGCGCCGACCGATATTCGATTCAAAACGACGGCGCAGTGATCCGCCGACAATAGTGGAGACATTATAATAAATTACGTAAAATCAACCCGCGGCTACGTTTCGCAATATCGACGATGCCCCGCGACAAGCGTCCATCTCCCGGGAGCCCGGAGATAACAAAACACTACCCGACTCAACAATTCATCACCCGGGGGTCGCCCACGGCGCCCCCTTACAACACAAGGTCACTACGTTTCAATTTCGCTCATAGCGGTCGAAGGCACTTCGCTCATAGCAGTCAGGTGTATCAGGGCTAGAGGCGGCTAGAGGCGGCTAGAGGCGGCGCGGTCAGGCGCGGCTGGTGCGGCGTCAGAAGCGGCGCAGCGCGGCGGCGGCGCCGGCCTTGCGCGTGGGCTGCACCGACAGCGGCGCCACCAGCACGTCGCCGCCCGCGCCGCCCATGCCCCCGCAGCCTCCGCCGCCCGACCCCATCTCCTGCGAAACATACAGCCGTTCAAACATTTCTCTAATCTTTTGAGATCATTCATTTGATAATATTTTGGTACAGTCAGTATCATAATGGACAACATTTCATATTTTTAACATGTCCATATTGTTTTTTTATATGAAAATAGACATAAAATGAACGGACCCATATTTTTTCTTTTTTCAAAATTTGTCCATTTTCATGCATAAAATAATTATTAAAATTCTTTATATTCTAAATAGACGTAAGCGCCAAATGACGTCATCGGACGGCTGAATACAGCGATATTCTTTTGCTTATCATTGTTTTAATAAAAAAAAGGTACTACTGTCAAAGGTAAATAATACTAGTGTCAACATTATTCATTCATTCAACGATGACAAGTTGTCTTTCTTTTGACAGTTGCATGTCATGGGTTTGACATTTCGTAAATTTAAAACTATAATGTGCTAAGCAAAGAAATATTTTACATTCTGCCGTCCGATGACGTCATCTTACGTTTTTTAGTTTTTAATTTTTTTCTCAGTAAATAAGCAATATAAAAAATTAATAAATATATATTCGCGCAGCGGAAAAGTAAATAAAGAAATGGTATTTTTTGTTTCAGAGCTTAGCAATTTTGAAATGTTGTCCATTTATAATCCATACAGCGTAAGAAGGTGAATTTAACGGTAAAATGTTTCGATTTATGGTCTAACTTCCTACAAATAAAAATATTAAGTTATATAATTTTTTTTTGTTTTCATTCTTCCAAAATAACAGTTATTAATATTTCTCAATTAATCTGAATAAGATCCTAAAATAGTTATTATGAATTAAATTTGTATAAAATATGCGTTATGGCGATACCGAGACGATACTAGCGCCGCCAAGTGATTAAATGACTGTTAATATAAATCACTTGGCGGCGCTAGTATCGTCGCGGTATCGTCTTAATCGGAATTTTTGCTCATAGCAATTGACACGAACAATCGCAATAAATCAGTAAACGGTTTGGCCATCTTACCATCGAATCACGATTATAAACAGAAACAGAAATATAACATTATAAACGAATATTATTAAGAACTGGTAATTTCTGTTATTGACGAAAGTGGTTCCGGCATGTCAAGCGAGAGCGGTTTACTTTTCAGATAAATAAAATGCATAATATGTATAATAGTTATTATTTTGATTTATTACGTGTGTACCTCTAAGAATATTCACGTGTATTATTCCAACACCGGATAGTTAAAATTTTAGGTTAAAAATCAAACAAATAAAAACTCGATTAGCTTTGTAAAGAAAATATTGTAGATTTTTAAAAATATCGGTTAGGTTAAAAAGGAATGCCTCACTTTTAATATCAAAATATAATACGGTATTTGACTATTTTTTTTTTATTTTTGTTCTCAAAAGACCTCTCAATGATGAAAACATCGTTGAAAGAATCACTTGATTCTCATTTAAACTACCTGAGATATCACAACTTTAAAATCACATTATTTTGGGCAAACCCAAAACGCTCCATACAAATGGCTACTGAGATTTGACGTCACACGACAGTATTTTCCATGCATTTCATTTGAATTTTGTATGGTAGCTATATCAAAAGTTTCGTTTATGTCAATGGTTCTATTATAATAGTCGGTGCAAATTGTATGGGTTATTCAATGGTATAATTATTTTTTAATAATTTCATACTTTTAAAATGGACTTGCCCATGAATCTTTGAATGACCATAAAACGGACTAGACATTATATTTTTAACAGAGAATTTTTGCTATAGGCACATTTTTACCTATATTTTGATAAAATATTTATTATTTGTATAATCTCGAGCTTAGTCAAATACCCTATTGTATATTGATGGACTAGTAATTGTGCGGGTACGGGGTACGTTAATTCAAGTAATATTTAAGATTAAAATTCTCGAGATGTTGTGATACTCACGTTAATATTATTGCAACTGGCGAGCCTCATCTGCGCGAGCTGCGCGGCGGGCAGGTTGGAGGTGGAGCCGAAGGGCGAGATCATGGAGGACACGGCGCGCTTCAGCTTCGACGGCGTCTTGTTGAACGACAGCGCGCGGCCCACCTGCGGGGGACAGCCCGTCACTAGCGACTCGTGGTGATATCGGAACCAAACTCAATAAAATAATGCTGTCAAACGACTGTGTAACTCACAATTTACATCATGCTACGTTATTCACAAATTAAAAAGTTACTTTAGATACCATTATGTAGGTATATTTTTTATATAAAAAAAACAACAGTATACATTATAATTAGTATTAGGTACAGAGGGCGTCAGGTTGAGTTACCCCCCGCAGTGCAAAAATAACTCGGTGCAAAGTTCACCCAGGGTAACTCCGCGTGACGGGCCGTGTGTAAATAGTTGTCTAACAACTATGTACACGCTGCGCGTCACGCGCCGTATTCATTTAATTAAAGGTTAGTTAATATAGTACAAATTAATATAAAACAGGAAAAAGTATATGATACGACACCATAATGATTTTATGAACAATGAAGGTTAAGCTGTGGTTTGAGTAGTCGTGATCCCAAAACCTCAGGTATGGCACGCTCACGAAAACAGTTAATAACAAATGTATGAAGCAAAGCGTTATTTTAACATTCACTCCTCTGAATCTTCCTTTTTTTTAAATGCAATTCGAACCAATTAATGGTATTCCGTCATTCATCCCAGACAAAATACGCTACAATGACGCTATGATTCGGGTTAAATTTTTATATTAAGAAGCCGACCATGTGAGTCATTGAGAAAGCCACGACCATTACTGAATTTTAATCACACAAACACTGATTCCTGTGTCCACCCGGGCGAGGCGGGGCCGACCAGCGAACCGGACGAGTGAAAACGAGGTGCTCCCACACCGGACAGTGAAACAAACGGAGGAGGACAAACAACGGCACCGACACAGGAAGCAGTATGTCGTTAGTGCGGAGTGATGTCGAGGAGTGGCAGAGCCGCGTCAGACCTGTGCGAGTAAGTGAGCGCGCAATACCCATGTGTCTAGCAGCCCGGCGCCCGGCTCGGCGCGCAGCCAGCCGCCCAGCCCGGCCAGCGCCTCCAGCTACAACAAGCCCACACGCTCAGCCGCCGTACCGGCCCCACTACCTCCCGTGCGGAGTGTACACACCCACTACTGTTCTCCGAGGAAGACTATGACTAGAGATTATTTTGCCAAACGTATCGACTTGCTTTCATGCCTTAGTTACATATAATATGACGGACATGGCAGTGACGAATCCTTTTAACATGGCAGCACTTTTTTGTAGTAATAACTTACTGATAAATTTTGGTTATTTTTTGGTTACTTTTTAAGTATAAGCTAAGCTAGATACATCGTATATTTTACACATGCTCTAGTGACTTTCCGAGTCGATATGTCCAGTCAGTATTTTGGTAATTTTTGTTACTCTATCTAAAAATATCCAATGTGTGTAAATTAGAATTACCATGATAATAATGCGGCAGCGGAGATAATAATCGATATTAAAAGTGCATTTCCGCTGTAATGTAATGGAGATGGGGTGAGTACCTTGATCCTGGTCCGCGCGGCGAACTTAGACACCTTGGAGAGCGTGCTGAGCGCCAGGTCGCTGGTGTCGATGTCCAGCTGGTGCGACTCCAGGCACGCGAGGAACTTGTCCTGTATCGCATTCGCAACACTATTGTTACTACCGATCGCTCCACATCACATGCGTTTCATGCGTTGACCTTGGTCTTACTGCTCAGTTCAATCTAACGGAACCATGGGATAAAAATCAATGGTTGTATCTCTGTATAAGGAGAATGAGGGTTTCCGCGTGTAAAATCCGCTAGATGGGAGTACTATAGGAGTAAGGTTCATATACAATGTGATTGGTTATTTTTAAACGTGAACTGTCAAAATGTCAATTTGACAAACTAAACAACCAATGCAAATGATGTTGGACCTCAGTCCAACAGTACGCCATCTAGGGGGTTTTTCAGACGCGAAACCCCTCATTATGTGCCACCGAAATGTCATTGCCCAAAATACTTTTTTTCAACCTTTATTTAATAAGCTTGTGCACTGAGTGAACATTTCGCTGCCCGTAATACTTCCAGAATAACTAAGCAGAGGACCATGAACAACGCTCGACTAGTTTAGGGTCTACTATCGTTTCACATCATATCAATCATTAATTTTATTCTTGCTATTAGGTGAATCATTTTTTTTTGTCAAATATACTCACGGCATCTGCTTTGCAGACTGTGTTGGCCATTTGCCTACAGAGCTGTCTGAGGAAATGTGATTTGTCCACGGTGTCGTCTGTGATCATAAACGAGTATAATTTCTCTTTGAGCTCCTGGTTACTTCGGCACATCAGCGCGAACACATTGTGACAGTCTGCAAATATGAATATTTATCAGCACAAAGAATCGACTTGTTTCCAATCGATTAGAAGAGTTGATAAAGAAATTTGTCATACCTTCTGCTTCTCTAATATCAACAACTCGCTTCACCGTACTTAGAGGCATTAGAGATATATGCCTGTACGGTTTGCTGCATCCTAATTCTCATCGTGCTCGTGCCGTTCGTAGGACTTTTAGAATTAAAAGCCTGAAAATGTTCACATGTTAAAAAAGACAACTTATTTCGGACAAAACTAAATGTTTGAGTTTTAAGTTTTTAAACTTACTTTGGATCTTTTCTTGCACACCTCCATGGTATCGGTAAAGAGAAATAATACGAGATGATCGCCTCGACCCGACAGCTCCTTCGACAGCTCCACCACCTCGCAGCGAGCCACGAACGTTCGATGGGAGGAGACCAGATGAGGCTAAGGAGAGGAATTAAATCCGTTATAAATTGCCCAAACATGTGATAATGTTCAGTAGGCTCGACATTTTAAATTAGGACTTTTTATTAAGCATCTTGAATCTTTAACTTTGCCTGATATGATCAATTTTTCATTTCTTTCTTAATTTCGTAAGAATCAGTTTAGAAATAGTGGCGGCGCCACTGATCCGTATAATACTAATCCTATTAAGGTGCATAAGTTAAGCTAGTGATGTGTAAGTTATTATCAGACTATACTTGAATACACACAAAAGTCTGTTAAGAAACTTGAAATCGCATATTAACGGATCTATGTACAGAGACATCTAGATCATGATGTAGCATCTGGAATAAATAACATCAACATGTGCGACGCAAGTAAAACTTTCTGATAGGCCTATAGTTCACATCGCTTATCGCGCGACAGACTCAATAAAACGTAGCGCACAAACAGAGCCGCCAGCGCACTCACCGGGCACTGCTCGATGTCGTTGTAGATGTCGAACATCTGCAGCTGGCCCTCGGTCTTGCGCTTGTCCTCGTTGATGTGCGACATGACCTCGCGCAGCCCGGCCAGCGCCGACTCCAGCGCCCCGTGGTCCGGGTTGTTCTTGTGCGTGTGTTTCAGTATATCTGGAATGACACCATCCACTTTTATATTTAAGAAACAGATTCATGCAGTAAAAAAAATTAAAAACCCCAATTCGACCAACCTTTATCCGGGGATAAATCTATGGTATAACGTAAATTTTACAAATAAAGCACAATAGCGGTGTCATTTTATACAAATTTGAATAAACCAAATATTAAATTTATAGTATAGCCTACACCATAGATTTAGTATTGGATGAAGATTGGTTGAATCGGCCCTAAGAAGAAAACTCTTACCGTCGAGTAGTAAACTAATGCTAGGTAGGCGCTGAACTGGTCGTATTAACAATTCTTGTAAACTTTGTCGGCCACACTCTGGTTTAGTCTGGCAGATTTTTAGGAATGCATGAAATCTGAAATGATATAACAGAAGTTCTTTTTAAAGTCTTATAAGTGATTTGACTGTGAAAAAATGAGGGGATGCTCGTCGATATCAAAATTTATCGAAAATGTTACGCTTTGGTCGATGATTAGTAACGTCGCATGCCAGAAAATTACAGCTGTCACGCTTAATTTGTTTTAACGAAATGTTATTTAATGTAACGTAATAGGGTTCAGAATCGTACTGTCAAATCAAGCAAGAAAATTAAATAAATTGATGCTAACTCCAACTGAAATCTAATCTTTAAAAGGAATCAAGTAGTGCTTAGTAAACACATTTACTAGGCGTGTTTTTGAAAATTACTTGCCAATATGACAATTTTAGAACGTATGTAAGACCCTTGTCGATGCAAATCTGAAAGACGATATTACCTAGGGTTCTCACGGTCGCATAGTTGCAGCATGTCCTTGGTGGTCTCGAAGAAGTTGATGAAGGGCGGGTAGGCCTTCAGCATGTCCGGCGTGTACTTGAGCACGAGCCGCCCGATGCTCACCTCCTCGCTCCAGTGCGCCTGCGTGTAGCGCAGCTCCTCCAGCATCCGCCTGCGAGTCATTGTCGGTCAAACATTCAATCAATTCAATTAAATCTAGGACTTGCTTGTCTTATCCCATCACAAGAGTGTATTTCCTCGCTGCAACCAAGGCTGTCGTTTCGGAGCCCGGGATATATATAGACCTTGATCGAGGATTGGAATGTCTGGTAAAAATTACAATGAAACAACTGCCGTCTAACCTTCGAAACCTTTCAATAAGGGAACGGACCAACTGAATCGTGTCACGCACAATGTTTTCTCTCACCACTGAGAAATACGCTCATATGTTTGATAAATTAAGAGGGGCTGGCCCGGATTCGAACCTATGAGTACCCGTATGGAATCGAGCTTAGGTTTTAAGGAAGACTAAAGCATTTAGCGAAAAATGTACTTACTGGTGTAATTCATAAATAGGCGGTAAATTTCCAAAAATATTCTTCAGTTCTGTATAATTGAGCAATGCTTGATTTTTGCCATTACTGTTGTCGTCGTCAGTCATCTCTTCTAAAGGCTGCTTGAACATCTAAAACACGGGCGGAAACGGATTAATCAATATGGTCTTCCCGAAGTTGCTTATTTTTTTTTATATCATAGGAGGCAGACTGATCACCTGATGGTAAGCGATTGCCACCGCCCATGGACACCCGCAACACCAGTGGAGTCATAAGTGCGCTGCCAACCTTTAAACTCCTTATTCCCACGGATTGGGCCTTCGGTATCCTCACTTACGCAGCGAAACACAGCACAGTGCTGCTTCACGCCGGTTTTCTGTGAGGAGGACGTATCACTCCGGTCACGGTAAACATCATTAGCATACTGAAATATGACCACACTCACTGTGACTATCGTATGCAGGATCCCGACATAATTGGACTCGGTCTGCAACAGCTCCATGAAGACCTGCTGCCGCGGAGACATCAACTTTCGAACGACATTGTCGGGCACCTCGGATTCTGAAAACCGCACATTTACGATAGTGTCGTCCTCTCGGAGTCGATTTGAATCAACTTCAACGGATACAGTGCGACAAGTCTGATTTGGCACATGGCAGAAATTGAAATTACTGACTGAAATGAAATGACTGAGCTCCCTTAGGAAGTGTAACATGGGCAACAGCGTAAGAAGCTTTTCTTTTGAATAATTGCAGGACGTCATCCCCTTGTTAATGTCACTTTTGAGCCACAACAGCCTATTCGCACTGTTAGAGACATTGTCCACGGAGCGTGAAGGTACGTTTCATGGACAGTAGTCTGCGCCACGAAAAAAGTCCCGCGGAAAAACACTAAAATTTTAGAGTCCTTTCTCCTTATCATTAATCGCGAACTAAAAATAGTCCCGAAACAAAATTTGTGCCAGCCCCTTTTAACATAGCGTAGTGGAATGGGACGATAATACGAGCTTTATTACGGTAATAACTTTAGGTTGCGATTTATAATAAGGTGGCTTATGTCTATGGCCGTGTGGTCCCCGGCAGAGTAGAATAGGCCACCCTCACTCTTACCGAGGTGTCGTAAAAGGCGACTAAAGTAAAGCTGCTGGCATGATCATCCTAGAGAAGGAAAACTCTGCACATATATCAAAACCCTCGCCAACCCGTCTGCTAAGCGTGGTGAGTATGGCAACTACCCCTCATGTGATTGAGGGAGGCCCGTGCCCCAGCAGTGGGGCCTTAAATGGGCTGATGATGATGTCTATGGACAAAAAGCATTTGTACGGTGATGGCGACTGCAGCGCGCTTTTCACAGGACTTCTTTAGTGGCGCGGACTCTAGTTCTTAATCGAACAGGGGCACAACACGCGTACCTTCTAGCAGCTGCTTGCCGTCCGGCGAGGGCGTGCAGTCGAGCAGGTTGCCGGACAGGCTGAGCAGCACGGCGTCGCCGACAGACGAGCGGCGCTTGTGCAGCGCGGAGTCGCAGGGCCGCAGCTTGCGCTTGCGCAGGCGCTGCAGCTGCGCCGGCGTGCCGCCCGCCGCGCCCTCCTCCCCGCCGCCCGCGCCGGCGCCGCCCGGCCCGCACGCGCCCGCGCCCGCGCCCGCCCCGCCCACCGACGAGCGCCGGGACAACTCGTTCAGGTACTACGGTAGTGAAGTTCAACATTTACCCTCTAATCATAAAAAACTGCTCAGAGACCTTTTATTATTATTTGATAGAAATGGGGTGAGCCCTGCGTCTCATAGCCACTGCGACCAGTAGATGATCTATTGTGGCAGCCCCGTAACCTATTACAGCACCTCATGTAGCTCCAGTTCCAGGATAAACCCGAGAATGGAGCTGATGGGGGAGCTCTTGATCTCGTCAGCTGAGATCATGTGTGCTCCCAGGTGCCGGCTTCTGCAGCGGTGCAGCGCTATGCACTCGCCGAGGACGTGGATAATCGTTTCCTCGTCCTCGCGACAGAGCCTGCAGATTTTGGTATCTGTAAGGCCCATGTTGTGCAGGTGCTTGTTTAATTTCAGCTCAGAGACCTTACCATGACTTTGAAATACTATCCTCCGCTATCCAAAACAATTGCTCTGTCTCCTTCACATGCACCACAATGAAAGGGGCAAAGCGATAGTTTTAGATAGCAAGAAAAGTTTTTCAAACTCATGGTAAGGGTACTGATACCGTTTTTAATCCTAAACTAGCAAGTTCATGATAATTACGGAATAATATTAGGCCTCAAATTTTTATTACAAATCCTTGACTTAAACCATAGACAAAATTGATCGAATCATTCAATCATTCGTTCTGGGACATTTCATTTTACATAACCTTATTTTGTTGTCTGAAATAAAAATATATTTGAATTGTTTTTAAGCAACAATAAATTAAAATATTGGAAGTAAGGTTTCTAAGTAATATGCATAGGCATTGCCTATATTTTTGGGATTAAATCCAAAAAATAAATTAACTACTTTCTCACCAATATCTTTAGTGTAGAACGGAATAAACTGTCACAGGGATAAGTTGTCATGGTTACTAAATCAATATTATGAGGTTATTATTTTAGTACTCATTTTAAACTAGGGGCCGGGTGGTTTAACTTAAGTATTATAGTTGATATACTAAATAACGTTAAACTTGGTTTTGTAATAATGTTTATCCTAGTTCTTCAGTTATTCCCAGTATTAATCCCACTACTTAATTTAAACCATGTTTTGTAATAAGAGGGCTATTTTGTTAACACACACCGTTCACGAAATTTCAGGAGGGCCTTTGAAAGTAATCTTTAAGGCAAGAGTCAACTAAGCAAGGCAACTTTTAGGCAAACGCGTATCATCCTAGACCTCATTGTCGCTTTCCATCATATGTGATTGTGGTCAAGCGGTTATTGACAAAAAAAAATAAGTTGTGAGATTGGAATTTTTTTCCTCTGTTGCTTTATGAACCCCCTAACTCCTGCCATCGTGTAAAGTGACCTTACTTCTTGAACTTTTTAATTATTTATATTATTAAAATAAATTGCTAGTCATCATAAATGTGATGGAATACAGCTTTAAACTGGTAAATTTAGATTTCAAAACTACAATTTAAAGATTGTTTTAAACTTTCATGGTCACTAACATTAGAATAGTTATTTACGGGATTGCTACCATGTCGTACCTTATTTTTGAGTATCCGATATCAGTTACTCCGTGACCATGGCGCTTGCAACAGCGCCGAAATATCGGATACTCAAAAATAAGGTACGACATGGTAGCAATCCCGTAAATAACTATTCTAATACAATTTAAAGACTTGAGAGACAACACTTTTAGCGTTTATTGTAGTTGGTTGCTCATGTATCTAGCTAGAATTTGACGTAAATCGAAATTAAATAACATCCTCAATGGTGTAATTATTTGGTAAAAACTTACATCTTTGTATAGATAATCCTTCTCATCCTGGGACTCCTCGTTCTGGACGGAAGCCCAGAACCACTCCGCCTTGACGATGTGCGCGCGTGGGTTGCATTCGGGAGCGATCACTGTGTTGTGCTCGTCCACCACCTAGACCACAACATGACACGATTAACCATAGGAACGCTCCGCCTAAAACCTTTTCTAGACCCACCACCGAGTGATAAGTTGCCGCTGAGCATTCTTCGGCCTATTCGATAGATACAAAGATACTGCGTACCCCAGGTGCACGCCCTACGAAGCGCATTTATCGGTCTGCGGTGAAGTTATTCCATTCGTTTCAGACATGCATACCAGCGAGGAGGCTACTCGAGACGGAGGTCGGTCCCTACTCGTAGGTCGATCTGGTTTAAACGGTAACTACTTCGCGTGGCGCGACAAGCTTACTTCTAATATTTAGTACTGAATTAAATGGTGTTAGTACCGGCAGCGATATTCCATGGCATTGCGATATGGCGCGAGCGTCGCGGATGGGGAGCGGCGCGGCAGGCGGCGGCTGGTCGCGCGCGGGAGGGGCGGGCGGGAGGGGAGGGCAGGCGGCGCGCAGCCACGCGCTGTGCGGCGTCTTGAACACCGCGGACTCGTCCAGCTCGTCGGCGTCGACCCGCGCCGGCGTGGTCGCCTCCGTGCTGTCCACCGTGTCCACTTGCACCGGGGATATGTCCAAGTTCATCTCATCGAGCTCTCTCTTCGGCGTCGACACGTTTCTTAGATCTGGAGGCAAGTGACAGGCGTCCACCTCGACAGTGTTCCGATCTGCCCTTTTTTCGTATTTTTTCTTTCTCTCACTTCTGAAGGAGGCTGTGAATGATTTCACGCTCCTACGTAGTTTTGACGCAGATTTTACAGTTTTTGAGCTGCGTATGGAGGCGAACGATATATCGAAAAATCCCGATTGTTTACTGGTATTGATTGAACAAATAGAAGTATTGTCATCCTCTCTGATCGGGGATGAGGTGGACGCTATGAACTCCCCGGCGGGGTCCGTCGGCTTTACGCTGTCTGGGCTCACAGGTTCAACGGTAATGTCTCCGGTAGTTTTAGACACCGAGTCCTTCTTTGACCTCTTAAATATAGTAGGCCTATTCTTAAACTTAAAGGAATCTTTGATCTTCAGTCTTTTGATCGATTTCCAGTTGCTATCCTCGCCTTTATCCGGGGAGAGATTAGCGTCAACAACGCTAACAAGAAAGTTGGAGTCTGTAGAGTTACGGCTCCTCTTCTTACCAGATGAAATGGTTGTAGTGGAGTGTTGCAGCTCTTTACTTGTGGTTGAAGTGGGCATCAACAAGCCCGGCTCATCTTTTGAGTCTAGATCGCATAAGCTTTTAGTCAAGGAAGAATGCAGAGACCCGGCCTCCGTTATACAGTCTACTAAGTTAAACACATTAATGGACTTATTCCTAAATACTTCTCTTTTATCTTTTACGTTCATTCTGTTAGTTTCGTGAGCTAGTAGAGATATGTCTTTGTTCTCTTTGCCGAAAGACTTATATTTTCTTAATTCTATGTTTTCAAAATTCGTGGGGCTTCTATACTCGTTGTTCGAACACAAATCTTCAATAAAAGATTTTCCTACATAATTAATACTGCTATCGAGCTGATCTTTGCCAGCTAATTGCTTTTCTCTAATACTGTTTCTTGCTAGTTGTATTCGCTTGTCTCTTTGGTCATGCGATTTCTCTTCCGCGGAGTCCGCGCTGTGCACGTTAGGGCTGCGGCGGCGGCCCGAGAGCCTGGCCGACAGGCGGCGGTAGAGCGAGCTCTTGGGAGTGGTTTGAGAGCGATTGGGAGTGGCTCGGGAAGGCTTTGCCGAGGAGTTAGGTGTACTGGGGTGAGGTGACAGGATAAGCGAACGACCGAAAGTCTCCCCATTGGCCATTACCTGAAACATGTGTGAAACACACCACGCAATGATGTAATGAAGCCATTCCGATACAAACATGCACGACGGTATTCATTATCGTGACAGAGGCAGTTAAACACAGAAGCAATAGACAAGAGCAAAGATTCGATTGTAGCATTTAATTCTATTTGTATTTGTCAGCATTTTTCATGTTACGTGTTCGATATAGGTAGCAAGATTGCTTAACATGTAATCCACGGAAGGCATAGGGATAGATGACTGTGTAACCATAACACAAAAGTAGGTTTTGTGCATTCAAAGCATAATAAACAAACATACATTGATGGATGTAAACAAACACAGTTGTGACATTATAGTATGACTATGTACACCAAATGAGTGTAAGCCAAATGAGGTGCGTAACTACGTGACATCATAGACAGTTTAATACACATAAAACGGTGAAAGTGATTTTTACGAGTGACGTACAAAACTAAAACAATGGGTTGACTTTGCGCCGCACGGAAGAGGACGTGATGGGAAACGTGGTCAGCACCCTTGGCTATCAATATATTATTTCTACGGGGCTATGTGCATATCTGTAGATCATACATAACACAAGTGCAAAAATTACGAGGGATCCGGAACAGTGAACTCGACACCGATAAAATGTGCTACGGTTTGAACGAACCATTATCATCGCTTATACAACCGTTTGGACTGCTATGGCATTGAGTCGCAACGAAACAGGTAAAGTTGATAACTTTTAAATAAACAGTGGCTGACATTGAAGAAATCCTACGTATAATACAGTCATCGGAAGAAGATAAGTATAAAAAATTGTCTTCATAACCAAGATAATGAACCTCTAGCTAATTTATAACGTCTACAATGTAACTAACTAAAGAGTGATTTGTGTTCCCAAGGTGCTACGTGCATGCTGACTTCATAAGGCTAAAATTAGTAACTAATGTGGCATAAAGTATATAAATAAACAAGTATGCGAAGTATTCTGATGTCCGGCAATTAAAATGAAGTGTGAACATTAATTATACGTTTGCCTTTTAATAAATATAATTTGGTACGTATGGTATGTAGGTAGATAAGTACAAGAGGGTTGTGAGTAAGGCAAGGAGGAGTACTCACGACGTGGGTGCAGTCGGGGTCGTCGAGCGCGCAGGTCGCGCCGCCATTGCTGGCCAGCACCTCGGCCATGTGCTGCGTCTCGTCCTCGGGGAAGCCCACGAAGCACACGCGCGCCCCCGCGAACACTTTCAACTTATGCTCTTTCTGGAAGAACAATTCCGAATAGCTAATTTTTTTATTAATATAAAACTCATAGAAGCAATACGGTATTATGCTTCTGATAGTTACAATGGATATAGTTTTAAAAACTCTAAAGTTTATTTCAGAACCGATGAAAACAAAATAATATTATATTTAATGTAAAAAATATAGGCATATGATGCATTTGTATCTGATGTGCCCTAAGCTTAAATCCGACAAAATTTCGTAAATTCCTAACCTCATAATGCAATAGGCTGAAAATCTAGACAAAGTGAGTATACGCACGATGATAACGTCATCTGTGGCGAGGCAGGCGGGGTCATCGCGCCGCTCCCAGCACGCGTCGACCCAGGAGCTGGCCAGCACGGGCAGCCCGAAGCCCGACGCGTACCGGTACTTCTCGCCGGTGGCCGCGGCCGCGATCAGGTGCGTCACCTTGCTCGACATGTCCTTTCGGATCGACCCTCCCATGTAGTGGATAAGATTTATCAGGTACGTCTGCAGGCAAAATTATAAATCTCTAAATATTTCTACTTTAGTACTTTCTGCAGTTAGCAGCAAACTATTCCATATTATCATAGTGGTACTAAAGTTAAGTAAGATATTTAATGGCTTGTAGACAATAATGAATGCAGCTTTCTGCAATCGATGAAATAAACAATAGAAATGGATCTTAAATCGGGTAAAGCAGAGCTTTAAAAGTACTACTTTTTGAAAAATATTGAATACTCCATAGCACAATTCAAGCCACAGGTCAAGATTACATTGCTATATCTCAATTCAAAAGAATAGTGTTACTAACAAGCTCATCTTTCTTTCTGAAGCCGGAGAAACATATGACCGCGCCGCGCATGGCGAAGGAGTAGAGCGGCCGCGTGTTCGTCGGCGACGGCTCCTCGCGGACCGCCAGCTGCAACACCGCTGTCGGTCCTAGCACCCTGTAACAACAATTCATCATAAGTCATATATACCTACCAACTAACTGTGCCTTAAGCGCTGTCACGGAAAAGAATATGCCACGATGTGTGACCATAAAAGACCGTGTGAGAAACACTCGCATGCGTGGTAGCTTCCTTGACCGTGGCATAGCAGACAATCTGCAGGAGAGTCGCCTACGATGGTAGGGCCATATCCAACGAAGACTGGATAGTTACGTGGGAACATTATCTCTGGTCATGCCACTGACCCCCGCAGAAGGGTCTATCTAGTCCCAAAAAGGCTTGGCTTCATGGCAACTGTCCAAATAGCCTCTCCGCCTTGGATGCTATACTATATCCGTAGGAAGTGAAGGAGACATAGCATATAGCTTTGGGCCCAACCAGGAATACCACGCTAAGATTATGACGATGCCTACCAACGTACATTACACTAAATAAGACCACACACGTGGATTGAGTGGGCCGTTTGTTATTTGACGCGAAACAAGTTAGCTATAGGTTGCTGCCACTTCATACACATGAGAGTTGCTTGCGAATGTTGTACACACAACCAAACGTATGGTAACAAAATGTAAAATTTACTGAATCAAATGTGT
The DNA here is from genome assembly GCA_019059595.1 of Marasmia exigua. NCBI lineage: Eukaryota > Metazoa > Arthropoda > Insecta > Lepidoptera > Crambidae > Marasmia > Marasmia exigua. The sequence goes on along the minus strand of CM032464.1, from coordinate 2,042,455 downwards.
TTGAGCTTCAGGTGACAAATGCACGAAGAAAATTCACAGATTGTCAGTAACCCCACGTGTGGTTAGGCTCTAGTATTCTAAAGTGACTAAAGTAACAGCATATAAAATGCAGACGCTCGAATATAGCAAAGTATATCATTGCCAGTTTCAGTAAATAGCGATATCTTAACAAAATATCCAGTCCTAATCAAAACTATGTACGCTATCTACATGTCTACTATTCAGATCCTATCTAAACAACATTGTTATTAAACAACATTATACAATTTTACTACAAATTCTTCGTACAGTCCGTAAACATATTTTATGAAGTAATACTGTACAAAGAATATTTACCTTTTGATATATTACACACATCATTCATGCAACGATGTTTTGAACATCAATTTTATTTTACAATACATATTAGATTAGCATTCTGTATGCAGGATTATAGTACGGACAGCCACACATCAATATATACAATTCTTTCAAACTTCAATTAATTATCATCTTAATGTCCAACACGTTTGGTTTAATATCAATATTGTATTGTACTATTCAAATATTTGAAACCTAGTTGTACATGGTACGATCCGTGCTGGCTACGATACTGTTAGACGAGCCTCTCCTCATCTTAGCGTGTATTTCCCACTTGCGTCTAAAACTGTCGCTCTGGAGCCCGAGGTCCGCTTGGACCATGAATTAGGATTTGGGGAGATTAGTTATTATTACAATGAGGTTGCTGTCTTTGCAACCCTTTTACAGTGGGAACTAGACCAGGTACTGATAGATAAGCATACCTCAGTAAAAAAACGTAACAGGGAATAACATGCCGGGATTGTACTAAAAGCCAGGGTCGTGTTATGGAACTCTGATATTTAAAAGACCTATGTATACAACATGCGCAATAAAATGAATTGAATTGAATTGCATAACGCTCAGGTTGGAGCAGATAAAAAAATCAAACTTCTCAGTGAATACAAGATTTGTGTGGGACGTATTTGCCATAGAAACGTAATACCAAAATAATTTGCAATTTGAGAATATCTCGACGTTTCATTGCTGTTATTCGGATTAAGGTAGTATTTATCTATGTCTGGGTTAAAACATTTTCTTAGAAATATTTACCTACTAAAAGTATGCGATTACATTTCGTAAATTTTCACAAAAACACAATTTTCTTACTAATTTCCAACAACCATCTTGCTGTTTCTACTCGCACGGAAATGTCGCGGTGGCGCGACTGAGATAGCGAGATGCCCGAGGAACGGCGCTGCTTGCCTCGAATTGTATTTGAACTGACCTCCGCAGGACTCTTAAGCAGTATTTTTCTGTGATTTATCTTCATATCTATCTAGAAATTTATGTCGGTTCTACATAAATATGTAGATAGATATGAAGATAAAGGGTTTGCAGGATTTGCAAGACTGACTCGCACTTGAACGGATTTTGAGGAATTTGACCTTATTGATAGCTTCCCGTTCAGTTTTTCCCTCCTGGTCTAAAAGATGTTGTCTCAAACGTACGAAAGTAAGTACAAAACGTGTTCCCGGGAATAGATCTAACCTATTACCCACTTAGGAATAACGTAACTTTACTGGTGAAATAATTTTCAAAATCAGTCCAGTAGTTTTTGAGTTAATTCGTTACACACGTCCTAGAATATAAATCTTTTAACTATTAGGATGGGTGGATACTGATGAAATACATGTACATGAGTACCTGTGTTATAATCAGAAACCGTATCTCGATTGAGAACAGGCTAAACGAAGAAAAAGAACATTGCGATATATAAACATATTTTTTTCAATCTAAAATAAACGTAGGTACAGGTGATTAAATATAATAGCTAATAGGTATATCAACTATGTTTTAGTTACGCTTTGTTGGTCTTAGAATGGAGAAGCGAACAAGATAATATTACATGCGAACATAAACTAGCCGCTGTGGAACAATATATATGGCAAATAGTTGCACCCAATCAGGGTTTGCAGAGCGTATCAAGCTTAATAAAAAATTATATGTTAAACAATGCTATTTGAAAGTGCCTGCTTATTGAAACAAGCGCGCACCTGCGAAAACAAAAGTAAGGCCTAATAGCTGCGGACCACAATTCAAAAGTTGGAACCATACGAATAATATCGTATTCTTTTCAAAATAATAAAGGAATACGAACTTTATTTTTGTGATACATGTCAAATTGATATGTATGGGTTTATCAGTTTAAACATGTAATGTTAGTAGCATTTCCACAACTTTTATAAATTCCTGTAATTTTGTTCTCTTAGTATTTTAAATACACTATCGGATCGTCCAATTTAGTTAGTTTTATCAAAGATAACGGACATAGAAAAAAAGCTACGAAGCTTAATTTTATTAATAGGCCACACAATTTGTCTCTACGGCTATGAATTAAAGCACCCATGAATGCGGTGGGCGGCCGCTAGTCGTGAGCTGTGACGCTTTCGGGATCGTACAGGCGCGCTGCGAGCGCCACCCGCCCGCCTGCCGCGGCCGTGACGTCTCGGGATACCGCATACAAGTCTAATCTACGTGTCGTTATACAAATAGTTGATGAGTTACACTCGACTTCCATGAAATTTGTAAACAATCGTTACGATTAAATTTAGCTCTTTTCATTCAAACCATTAGGATGAGTGTCCGCGAATATAAAGTGTGACAAAATTATTATAGGTTAATTAACTATTTTTAACATTTCAACCTGTTTTCTTTTAACTATTAACTAGTTTTCTATTGTAACGTTACTTTAACCTTAGCGTTTTGTAAGAAAAATAATACGGTGTAATTTGTTTTTCTTTTGTATTTAACATATTATCGTTACTTTATACATAAATATGTATAGGGACCATGGAGGACATGCCTTAAGTTTAAATTCCAATTACAAGAATTAATATTTTCCAAATGATTACCTACTTAAAGTCGCATTAGATTACTTACTTTCTAAACTACAAACGAATTTGATATACTTCATAGGAAATTCATTTCCGTTCGTTTTATTTATCTATTTTCTGGGCTAAAGCACAATGAGATATTACAATGAAAGCGGAAATAAGCAAAGTGTCGTACTGGTCGCATTTAGTCAAAGTTGGCTCCGGAGTTTTCTGGTCCACATGTCCTACGTGGTGCTGAGGAGGCTCCTCTTCCTCGGGCGTAGGAGGCAGCCGCGTGGGCCCCATCGCTACCACGTTCAACTTCGATCAGGAACTAGTCCGAAACACACTTTTAATCCACCACTCACTCTCACTGTTTTCCATCTTGTCTGACATTACCACTACTCGCACATGGCGACCCTCGAGTTGTAGTTTTCGATCGATTCTACACAATTTAGCGCAATCGTTGGAAAATCGAGTCAATTCGCTAAAAGAAACGAAACATTTATCGCGACCCGAGCGCAAACAAAGGCGCAGGCGGCATGCGCGTTATGCGTTTCACGTTAGATTGAAAAACATTCGGGAGGAATGTGAGGCCAAAAATAGCGAGGAGCGTCGCGCGGCCGCAAGGGCGACCCTCGCGCGAGCGCCCGCGCGGCTCCCTCACCGTACTCGCACCTTTATTTACAGCCTTCCATGAAATACACTCACCCAACGACCGCTTTACGAGTGGAATCCTCCCGTGTGGACAAACAACCCCGACTTCATTACAGGGTGAGGTAACTACCATGGCTTACAGCGCCCCACCTTCATCGGTATAATACCTAGCCCACACTTTTACCCGGTCTTGTCTTCAATATTTTGTGAGCTCCATCCAAGCAAGTTCCAACAAAAGTGTCACACTACCTAAGGGTAGGCTACCTAAGAGGGTTGTTGCAATTAGTGTTGGATTAGCCATGCTACAGGTCCCGTGCGTCGGGGGCCCCTCGCTCTAACGTTTTTTTTAATGTGGCATATGAGCAGACGTTGATACGTCCAGCCAACCAGGTGATCCTGGTAACTGTCGTCGCCCATGGACACCAATAGATTCATAAGCGGAAGAAGAGTTTGCTCGTTTGCCTTCCTTTCTCATAAAAAAAGCTTGGGGCCCGATAACAGATTCTACTACAGGTCCCACTCTGGCTTAATCCGGCACTGGTTTCAGTTTTATTATGTAATTTCATTTTCATAATATTTACGGCTAACCATTTAGAAAATCACAATTTGTATATACTATCTTCTGCTTTCTATCTTTAATGTAAAAAATTTCTGGATGCTTATTATTACATAATAATTTTGCATACTTCAACAGAACTTTCTTGAATTGGTATAGGTAATTTATTTAAACGTTAGCAATTAGAATACAAACAGACATCACCATATTTCTGTGAAATGTTATTAAAACTGAGGCATTCTAAGACGTTATTGGAGTTTGTTGTTATTTTTACAAATAACTCTGAGTCAGAGATCCTCGGAAGAGTGATAAGTTGCTTGCTCAAAGTTTAATTTCCAACAAAGTAAACAAGCGCCAAGCAAGGGAGGTGCGGAACAATAAACAATTAAATCTCATCAACACCGTCCGACCGAATAATGTACCAAATGCAGTACTTCAAACGGAATACAGCGCATCAGAATATCTGCCATAGCATTCCTGGTACGATAAATTATAATCCAGGCGCCGAATTGTATCTACTATCTATACCTCACATACGTTCCTGCGAATAATGAACGCAAATGAACACAGTCAACGATAAGGAGCATCCCAAACGGCGCTCGTAAATCAAACGCGAACACGATCGTAGTCTCGAACTTACAACCAGCACAAAGAGAATAAAAAAAATCCTCAAACATTGTGGTGGACACGGAGTTATAAAATATGCATACATCGTGTGCCGTGGTTCGTGACAACCGATAATAACAAAACAGGTGAAGTGATTAGCATAGGGGTGAATACGAGGGGTAAATTTAGCCTAGGAAACGTGCACGCGACAGGCAGACAGTGCAGGGGACGAAGGCGGCGACGTTTATAGAGCTCGTAAATCGCAGTAAGACGAGCATAAGTAGGCACGGCACGACACTCCGCCGCGCTGGCATTCCGACAGATGCTTGCAGAAAGGGTTCTCTGCAAGCGCATCAATCCATCAAGCCGATTCTGCTCACTTGCTGCTGACTCACGGCACCTCACGGCCCGAGCCCGTGAACCGCCCTCACTAACATTCTTTATCTGTCATAAGGAAGCGTACTTCTATTTATATACCCTTTACTTTTTAACTAACTTTCGACAATACAAAGATCGACATCGATAAAGTCCCGGACGCGTCCATCAATCATCACAGTAATCAACGGCCAAGTGCGAACTACTCCCACGTCTGTTCCGTTTTCACAATTTTATGTGAGTTTATTCTACATCTACCCTTGCGAACTTCATTATCAGGATAATACATGTTAATGAGCACCATAATAGACTAAGTAGACGTCACAAGAGGCGTACTCGCCGCGTACGTGCGTACCCATCACAGTAGCCAGGTGAATATAGCAATATGGAAAAGCAAGACAAAAAGGCGTCGATGTAAACGCGTAACAAAGCATCCGTCACGCTCGTTACAGTCTCGCAAGCCGTCCACCGCGCGCGCACTGAGCCAAAATAAATGTCAATAACAATCCCTCTCATTACCGTCACTGTACTCAACAATTGACACACCAAAAGAATTAGCTCCATTTGTTTCAACTCATTAGGCTTTTAGACAAACATTTTGAAATGTGCAAACTTCTGAATACAATTTTCTCAAGGATTGCTTTGCGTAAGTGTTAATGTATACCATGATTGCTAATACGGCCATATCTGCAACTACAAGTGTTACGGCAAATTTTAAATACATTTGCATCTGTAATGCCTAAGCAGATATCTTCAATAATGTCATAGTTAGTTGCTCTACGCTTATCTAATTCTCCAAATATTCTCGAATAATACAAAATTATTAATTTGGAATGGATTTTTGTTTTATAAAATAGGAACAAGACAAAAGCAAATATTATCATTTTATTATTTTTTTACAATCAAATATTCTTTCAAAAAACACTTAGAAGTAGTAAACTACCAGAACATACCAACATAAGAAGACTTGTTTGTCGCCGCTGAAGGACTGCCTTCTGTGATGTTTTTTCGGCGAAAAAGCATCCCACAAGGCAGTCGTTCAGCGTTGCTCCCTCATCGCTTGAAGGTCCAGAACCAGTTGAAAAGCTTCTCATGCCGTCGTCCCCCTCTGCGCAAAAGGCCACCGGGCCTTTTAGGAAAAATGCAGTGAAAGGAGATCCTCGGAATTTCATATATTTTTGGTCCAAGGTATTTTATTAGGACCTGTCCCCCTGATGTTTAAATGTCAAGATTTGGCAAAACAAAAAAAAAAGTAAATTACTGAAAATGTTTGAAGATGTTGATTTATGAATTCAAATAAAAGCTGTTACCCTCTAAAAAATTAAAAAATTTCCGGCCGGCACTTAGACAAAACTTCCCATGAATTGAGGATACTGCGGCTACCTAATAAGACCAACCCACATGAGCTATAACGGCCGTGGGCTAATCATCATCCTCCTTGACACAGTATGTCTACTTCTTTAGTACGTACGTCTTTATTCGCGATTGTATGATTGAATCATCGGCTTCCTTTTCAATCATAACATTCTTCACACAGTCTTATGCGCTTCTTTTTCGGCCGTCCTCTGTTCTGTGGGCTAATCTCCTCGCGATAGTAAAGGTAAGTGATACTAACCTGTACTTGGCTCTATGTGCTGCATCGAAGAGTTCTCCGTCGAAGGGCTTGGTGACGAGGTAGGAGGGCGGCGCCGGGGGCGGCAGCGGCGGCGGCAGCGCGTCCGGCGCCGGCGCCGCCGCCACCGCGCCCAGCCGCTCGCACGCGGCGCGCACCCGCTCGCACTCCATGCACGTCTCATTTACGTACACCACTGGGGTCGCCGTGCCTATAGTAAAAAACACAATCATTACTACATATATCTGTATACGCTGAAAAATACCTGCATCGGGTAAGTGGGTATTTATCACCCTTAGGACCTGTAAACATTTACTTTGGGGCCGTCCATTAATCACGTGATCTTTTTTTAGCATTTTTGAAGCAGGAGGTGCTTCCCTTGGTGATACGTAGTGAAGTTGAAGACTACTACTACATCACGTATATTTTTACTACCTACAAAGAATTTAAAAATTTCAAAATATTACCTTTAAATACAGGTATATACTACAATTTTATTTTGTTCTGAAATTAAGGACCATGATAAAAATGTGTAGACTAGGTTGCAAGTTCTTTTTGATTGCCATAAAAATTAAAATAAACGAAGAGTGCAATCATACGAAAAACGTTAGACGAAAAAATAAATACACGTGATATCTTACTACAACCCCTCCCCCCTTCTGATATTTTCGTGATTTTTATCAAACCCCTCCCCCCCTTTCCAGCCCACGTGATTAATGGACAACCCCTTTGGGGTTAAAGATAAAAAAGCCACACATCTATAATAAAACATCCTATAAACACTTTTTGCAGTTTTCCCCCAAAAACACTTAAAGCCGAAAATGTTAAGAAAATATAATTTCAGTCAAAAATTACGACTAGAAAACTTACACCAAGAATCTGATAAATTAGAAGAAATAATGAATGAAAGCCTAGTCATTGATCGCTTTATTTGTTAAAATTCGTACCATAGACCCAGACGTGACTAGCACAACAAGTATTTTTGGTACTTGACTAACTATAAAGACGTAGTAGTTACGTTCTGCACAGTTTTGTAAATACAAAAATAGAATAATCCGCTTATTAGGGATATTAATTCTTCTAAGAGTATGGTTAAACGAAAATAGGACACAATTTATTTTAGCCATAGTCAAAATAAGCTACATCAACAGAAGTGAATTGGGTTAACAGTAGTTCTGGCCGAGTACTGTTAATGTTATGGAGTGAACTGTTGACGCAAATTAAATCCGAGTGACGCAGCATCACTCGCATTCACAATGAGCTACCTACAACTTAATATAGTTGGTTCAAATTCCAAAGAAGGATATTTAGTGTTTCGCGTAAGGAAGTCGTGAGCTATAAAACGATTTATCTGATTACGACAAATTTGCTTCGAAAAGAAACAGACGCAGTTTCCAGCGCCTCCTTTGATCCTTCCAGTATTCGACTCGACAGAAAAGCAATATACCTACAAATGCGGTCTAAACAACCTTGGGCCATCGACATTCCCATTGATTTATACCTCATATTTTGCCATGAAGAGCCATGGTAGCTCAGTGGATAAGAACGCGTCTTCCATGCCGGGGGGTCGTAGGTCTAATACGAGCATGAACCTCTGGACTTTTCAAATATATGTGCGTATTTCTACTATTAGCTCGGCGGTGAGGAAAAACATCGTGGAGAAACCTGCAAGTTTCGGATAGTTTCTGAAACGTGTAATCATGAATCAGTTGGTTTGTTTCCCCTGTTAAAAGGTTACTTCGATAGCAAATACAGATGATTAGTTTATTTTATATCATTGACATAAATTGCAATACTATTAATTAATTATTTATATTTCCATTTCCATTTTTATTCATTTCAATTTTGACATCTCAATAATTTTTGATCTATTTTGATATTCTGACTTAATTATTTCGTTGACATTCCTCTTTTGACCTTAATAGTAATTTTAGACATACCTAAATTATGTAATTAATTATAAAGTGTTGAAATGCATGTCAAACAAAATTTAATTATCATGAAATTATTTAGTAAATAGACTATTGTAAGCCTAAACAGGTAATTGTGAGAACTATTATATAATTTAACACCTGCATATTTTGTAAACCACAATTTCTACAATAAAGATTTATTATATTTTATTTTTATTTTATTTTACCAGACTCCCCAAATCTAAGTGTACCCCGGGCTCCAAAGTGACAGCTTTGGACGCAACCGGGAAATAAACGCTAAGATGAGGAGGAAAGATCATAATATTTTGCATGTATCCTTCTAATTAACATTGAACAATTTAGTGCACAGATCTATCACATCACAGTTGTGTAATTGCGTTATCTGCCATAGATATCTTCAGGGTAATGATTTTATTATTTACAGACATACACTTTACAGATGCCGCCTGATGTACCTATCTAATACAGTGTCAGCGCAGATATAAAAGTACTCGAGATAAGGAGGAAAATATTCCATCTGCAACTACATACTAGGTTCTTGTTGATTATAAGATGTTATCTCTTAAGGTGACGGGTAAGGCACACTAGCGACGGCAATTGATTTAAATTGTTAGCAACTAAACCGGATATCTTTTTAACATTTTCGAAGCTGCAGCCTCTTGGAAAACACAACTATTTTTTTATGATATAGGTGGCAGACGAGCCGACGGATCACCTGATGGTAAGCGATTACCGCCGCCCATTTACACCTGCAACACCAGTGGTTAAAGTGACGGGTAGGGCACACTAGTGACGCCAATCGATTTTAATTGTCCGCGAAAAATTTATTACCGCCAAAAGCTTACTACTACTACTAACTGGTACTTTTAGCGTGAATCAATTTTACGCTTACAAAAATGGACCCAACATTTGTGCATGGTTATTTAATAAATAGTATAAGTTTTTGCCGAGAGGTTGTAACCCCGAAATTGTTCAAAATAGATCCGGTTTAGTAGCTAAAAATTAAAGTCGATTGGCGTCGCTAGAGTGCCCTATCCGTCACCTTAACTCTTGGGCCTGCTTTTGTACTTGAAATTTGAATTACCTCCAAAAACGGCCACTTATGGCGTTAATACAATTTTGAGACTGCCGCTCCGAAATTGTTTAAAATAGTAATAACAATTTAAATCGATTAGTGACGGGCTAGGGCTACCCGTCTCCTTAATTTAACGGGTACACTAGCGCGATGCCGAGAGATTGTAACCCCGAAATTATTTAAAATAGATTCGGATTTGTAGCCAAAAATTAAAATCGATTGGCGTCGCTAGTGGCTTGGCTTTTCGATTAAATATATAGGTAGAATCTTAAAACAAAGTACGAATAACTAATAAAAATCGGACTGAGTAGTGATGTCGTATCATCATCATCTTTGCGTTTTGTCCCTGGGCTGTTGCCGGGTCCGGGGTCCGCTTTTCTACTTCGACTCCTCCACTTCGCATCTTATGCATCCGTAGTGGTCAGTTTATTAGCACGCATGTCATCCTTTACGATGTCAAGCCACACCTTTTTAGGTCTACCCCTTCTGCCGGGACCCGGCGGTGGTGCCATAGACAGACATTTGCTCCTCACGTAGGTGTCGGGTTTTCGCAGGACATGACCGTACCAACGTAAATGACTCTCCAGCAATTCGTCTACTATGTCATGGATATGAAAGGCTCCCACGTATGCGTGAGTTCCTCACGCGGTCTCTCCGCGTAACTCGACACATGCACCGCAGCATGTTCATCTCCGTGACATGCAACTCCTGCTTGTGTCGCTCAAGTACAGGTCAAGTCTCGCTGCCATACAAAAGTACCGGTCTAATGATAGACTTATAGACCTGTCCCTTCAACTTAACCTGCATTTTGGGGTCACACATGACACCTGTCACCTCACGCCATTTGGTCCACGCGGCAGCAATACGTGCCTTGACGTCGTAATCGGTGTTTCCGGACGAATGCAGTACTGATCCTAGGTACTTGAACTTTATCGTTGCCAATACGGACAGACGTGAGATCAGGAGTGCCGCTGACCATGTATTCTGTCTTCGCCACATTAAGTTACAGACCACCGTTTTCAAGCGACTCCTTCCACCCATTAACTCGTCTCACCAACCTGCCCTTATCCGAATCCACCAGCGCGTTATCATCAACATACATCAGCACCCAAGGAGGCTGCTCATGAGGGTTTTTACTGCTGTCTGACAGAACATCTCATATCACACTAAATAAAAATGGGCTGAGGAGGGAACCCTAGTGTACGCCGACAGTAATGGGGAAGGGTTTGGTGTCGCCAACTGTAGTCCCTAAATAGAGATCCGGAATCGCAGTACAAGTCTCAAATGATGTCGATATATACCTCAGGAACTCCTTTGGACCTTAGACCAGACCATCACTCGCGAAACACAATCGAAAGCCTTCTGCAGGTCAAGGTAAGAGGAAGTGCAAGGCGTATTCTTTAACCTATACATATCTGTGCCCATACTTTTCCATGATGATCCTTAGGGCAAAAATAGGGTCAATTTACCGTAGTAGTTTTTGAGCAGTAATGTCGTATGTGAAAATGTTATGAGATCTATGTAAGAAAACATTAGGTATAGCTAGCATACGTTTAGGTGCAGCTCTATTCGCCTTTGGAGAAATCAGCTCTATTTCTTTAGTCCTTTTCTTAGTCTGTTGTAAACGTATGCGCAATTATTCGTTCGTCTTTTTTCTCGGATATTCTTGTGTGAAGGACTATGGCGATATACAAGAATACTCGTACATCTCGAATTCCATTCTATTATTTTTATATCCTAATTATAGGAATTTTACATCGACATACACATTTAGGTTACACATATGAGATTTTAGCTACTTTATTCATTAAGGTGTCCATGTAAACACAACAGAACCAATGAATGTCCATTAGAATGAAATACACGTATTTTGTCAGTAAAATCTGTTTACACATCTTTCGGTACCCGAGTAAACTGGCGTGGACGATGAGTGGAATTAGAAACGTAATAATCTGTGACCTTTTGGGATGCCTTCGCACGTTAATGGTTCAGGGTCGGTGAGTCACGCTTGCGACATAGGGAACACCCGGCTCTCTTGGCATCTACCGCTACCCTCAGTGGACAGTTTTCACAGTATCTAATTTCGACATTAAAATAGTGCATTTTCAAAATAACACAATGGGGATTGTATTGTTTGTTTGGTAATGTAAGGGCAACACATGATAAATATTGAAGCTGTTAGTGAACCTAGAGAGCTGCAACTCTTTTATCATCATCATCATCATTATGTAATCGTGGAGTGTTTTTTTTTCACACAGCAGGTATTAGTTCCAAAAAAAATCATGCAGGAATCTTGATAAATATGTAGATTTACACATGAATATTTGCACTTCGCATAATAATGCGGTAAAGTACACGCTCCGCCGCCACTACGTAGCGCGCAGTATTAGCTTGTATTGTCTATGTACATTACATGACTATAATTTGGAGCACTTATGTATAGGTCTAATAGAGAAGATACGACTATCAATATTCTTAAGGGATAAACGTTAAGATAGATCGGCTGGAATGAGGAAAGATTAGGCTGTTGATGGTCATGAATGAAGCACGCCATGCAGCAACCCATTCACACTCACATCCTCCAGCGAGGTATGACCGCAGTTGCTCTACCAACGCTAGCATAGTTGGCATGCGTGCCTTGTGTCACGCTTTACGCCATCTGCAAAAGCGGCGACTTATACAAAGTTGAATAAAAAATATCGTTCCATCAAAAACGACTTGATTAGAATTGTCATGTTAATTTACTGATAAGATGTTGAATGTAATAATAATAATAATAAGGTTATTTAATACACACATATTGTTTAGTTTAGTTAGAGTGTAAATATAAAGCTAAATAAATATCAAGTACCTACTGAACAATAATTATTGGGTAGGTATATAAGAAGTCAGAAGAAAATCAGCTGATTTTATGAGATTTATTCAGCTTTTAGAATAATTATGAAAACTCTAGAGGATAATAAACAATGGTGTTCGCATCATCACCTTGTCAGATTGATTACTGTGTGCGTACTTCTACCACCTGAGGGCTAAACAGTCTGATAGTGGGGTTAGGGGGCTTTTTGGCAAACAGACAGTAAGGACTGTTTGTTTTTTCTCGAAATAGCATGAAACCATAAAAAATCACATTAAATTAAATCGGAAATGTCATTCGGTACAACTTAGTAAAGGTGAAGATTTTTTTTATGATATAGGTAGCAGACGAGCCGTCGGTTCACCTGATGGTAAGCGATTAGAGCCGCCCATGGACACCTGCAACACCAGTGGTGTCACAAGTGCGCTGCTTACCTTTTAACCCCCCTTCCCCTGGATTGCGAATCCGGTACCCTCACTCACGCAGCGAAACACAGCGCATGCACTGCTTCACGCCGGTTTTCTGTGAGGATGTGGTATTACTCCGGTCGAGCCGGCCCATTCTTGCCGAAGCGTGGCTCTCCCACTGTTATAAGCTAACAAAAATCTGTATATTATTATATATATTTGATCAATGTATTTTGATGTGATCTATCGGTTTTTTCATAGCCGCCGTTTTAGATGATTTGATGAGCCAGGTGCGCCAGGTTCTAATAGATAAAATGCCAAACACCTTTCGTCAATTGATATTGAATCAAATGTGTTTGTTTGACTGATGAAACAAGGTAAGATCTGACAGATTGTAATAATAACCCACCATATGGTTGTCTGTACTCAAGGAAAGATGGGTTTTACCGATGAATAAAGATAACAGAGATAGTAGAGATTGTGTTTTGATCTAGGACTGTAATGTGTGAAACCAAAATAAATAAATAATCCTTCAAATAATGATTTAGCAGACATGCTTCAAAAATAATTTATATCATAAACAGAAACATAATGTTCAACTAGTGAAATAAATTAATTTTGCACTAATTTTGACCGTGGGAGAGTCACGCTTCGGCATGAATGGGCCGGCTCAATCAGAGTGTAACTACGGCCTCGCAGAAAACCGGCGTGATCAGCATTGTGCTGTGTTTTGCTGCGTGAGTGAGGGTATCGGAGGCCCAATCCGGGAGATAGGGGGTGTTTAAAGGTTGGTAGAGTACTTGTGACTCCACTGGTGTCGCCGGTGTCCATGAACGGCGACAATCGCTTACCATCAGGTGATCCGACTGCTCGTCTGCCACCTATAACATAAAAAAAACAAAATATGATTATTCAGAATTCACATTGAACAAGTTTATCTAAAGGCTGCAAATTATGCTGTACATTTTGTAGTCATTAGTTAGTATAAAAGACACGTAAATTAGTATCAGTATCAAAGTACACTCCTCTTGTTGATTGATCTTCTTCACGCATTATCAGTCCTGTGTGTTAATGTCAGGGTCATTCAGGTTATCAATACCAGCACTGCACTTTGAGGTCAATGTTTATAAAATTAATTAAAGATTTAATTACAAATTTAGATGATTAATCAATTTAAGTATGCATTTGAATATTTCTATTTATTAATACTTATTTCTTTGTTAATATTGGTAATACTGTTCAGTTGGCAGTTATTTTAATACTCTTGCACGAATTCATTCAAGGTTCGTAAGGATAATTATATCTTGATAACAATAGATTGATAATTACCATGATAATAATGGATAACTATCAATTCATAACAACAATTAATTGGGCTCGGGAAAGTTAACCATATTCGAGCCTGTATTGTAACTTTTGGATGACTTTTAGGTAAAAAAAACAGGTTCTGTTGAAGTTAAGTTCTGCCAGATGGAAATATGTAGTATCATCGTCAGATGTAAATAGTTCTTCGGCTTCTTTGGTCAAACTGATGTAATCTATACTGATATAGATAAAGTTAATTTGTTACTTTTTAATCTGACAGAGACAGATTTTATCACTTAACATTTGATTAATGTTGATGAGTGTTGGATATTAAAAAATTTAAGAAATACATTTCTTATGAATCAATTACAAATTTATTACACTAGTGCTAAATATCAAAATGCTTAATTATTTTGATAATTACGAACCCTATATAGCCGAAAACGTATTAGCGAACACTCTGATTTCGCAGATGTTCATAGGCGGCGTTGATAATTTACTATCAGGTAACGCACTTGCTCGTTAATCGCCTCTAGCATAAAAAAAAACTTCAATTTTCGAAATTTCATGACAGAATGTAGGTGAAACGGAGAATGCAATGGAGTTTGACTACGTTGTACAAATTGTGAACTTATATATATAAGTGTATATTATATACCCTAGAGACCTGGTCCTCTCACAGGTGCAATATTATATGAATGATTGATGGTGCGATATTGTATGAATGAAATATTATACATTTAATAAACCTACCTCTTAAACTACTACTTGTTGAATAAAAGAGCCATATCAAAATCCATAGCAAAGCTTTAAAGATCTAAGCTTACATAGGGACAGACAGCAAAAGTGACATTTTATTTTATGTGTTGATGTAAAGTGAGCTACCTCTTAACAAAATGCAAAAGTGGTAACACATCTAGCTCTCTACCAGTCCTTTTTTCATGTCCCATTGGAAACTATCATGCCTTTCATCACAACCATCATCTACTCACGGACTACATGTAAGTAGTCTCTCAATGTGGTTGTGTTCAGACACCAAGTGATTCCACACCAGACTGGTACAGCCTCTTTTATCCCCCCAAAGGTGGAGTCCCGGATGTGGTAAATGGCAATTCCACTCGATATGATTCAATATACATGGCATATTATATACACATATGACCACTTTGGAAGAAAAAATTAATAAAAGTTGATTTCATTCATACTATCTCAAAAATAAAAGTAGGTATAAATAAACACAAAATGATGCAATTGGCCTGTGTAACAAACAAGTCATTGGCAGATTTTTTGAATAAAATGGACAAATAATGAAACTCTGCATAAAATTTCAGTTCGATAACTTATGTATTTTTTTTTGTTATGAACCTTCAAAGTTAGATGGGCTAGTGGTTTTTAAAAGTATTCAATTTACTAAATTATTTAATACAATTAAATAACTGCCATTTATAGCAACTTTTCTAATGGAACCATTTTCATTAACACTCTATTTAATATTGGTGACTATCGAACAAACAATGCCTTAAAATGTGACATTCAATAGTGGTCACTGTTACTTATGAAGCATTTAATAAAGGTCTCTTTTATGTGTTTTTTTTTAATTGAGATATTTCAGAGAGTTTACAAGCTAACAGAGGTCTTTAGCCGATGTTTCTATTTTGTACTTCAAATAAATAAATAACAATTGATTTGATTTGATTGACATGATTTTTAGATATGTGGAATGTTAAATAACTATAATGAAACAAATCTGTATATATGATAGTTTTTGATAATTCTGTTACAGGTATTATATATGAGAGAAATTTCAGTTAAACAAATGCATAGGTTAACTGTTCAGAGTAAAAAACCTATCACAATAAACAACATTGTGATTCAGTCCCTATCCAAAATTATTCAAATCATATTTAATTATGATTTAGGAAAGTGTAATTTGGATAGGCATAAAATTTAGAGTCATGGAGCTTCAATACATCCTTATGTGATTATTAAATAATACATTATTAAAATAGTATGGGCATAGGATATCTACCGTTTTCTCTCACCACCAAATCATTGCTTTTTTGAGATATTGATTGAGAGAGATATAGATAAAACTTACAATTAGGCAATTAAACATGCACACAGTGACTGGAAGTACACACAAATAATAAGCTACATAGTAAGCACTCATCATAACCAAATAAAAAAGTGATTTATTATGCTTTTAATCTCGTAAATTAAGTTTTTAATTTTTAATTGAGTATCGTTATCTGATAGTAGAAGATAAGTTCATTTTAAAAGAAGGTAAACTCTTATCGTTTAGCTAAAATTTGTGAAATTCTTTTGATAAATTTTCAATATTTTTTGAGACGATTTTGCTAATGTTTACATTCAGTTGATCATACATTTGTCCTGACATATAAAGTGCAAAATGTTAAACACGCGTAAAACAAGTATATAACATAATGAAGCACGGCATTTTCAGCTCTTACCATTATTTTCTTGAATTTTGTCAGTTGTAGCGGTGCTTCCTGTTTGTGTCATGCCCTTAGACAATTCGTCCATCTTGCCGTACACTTGTTCGTTACATCAATCATTAAAATCACAACACAAATTACAACAAACTAACGGTACAACATCATAAATCACTGTCTAGTTTAACCAAATTCAGTCTTTTTCAAATACAGCTAGTTTTATCCATTTCAAACACATTTCTAAAAGGTCCAGAAGCACGTAAAGCCCAACGAACGAATTGAAGTTTGAGAAACCCATAGATAAACCATAATGCTAAATAGACTACGAGTGTGTGTATGCGTGCTGCTCGGTTGACATTTGACTAATATTAATGCTATGACTAAAACTATTCAATTGAAATCTCCTATTAATTAGTATCGATTAACTTAACTGGTTAACTCACTTAATAAAACCAAATGGAAGTCTTAAATAAAACTTAGTATAAAAAATCTGAAATGCGATTGAAGCACGCTTTTCAAGCGTCTTCTCTACTATTATCGAGAAATGGGCTCCAGGAGCCCAATTCTCGGGCTCGTGACATTTCTTTTCATACGACATATATCACTAAAAAAATCCCAAAGAACCATTGACATTCATATTTGAGCTTATTATAACATTCATAGACGGGTAGGGCACACTAGCGACGCCAATCGATTTTCAATTTTAGCTACTAAACCGGATCTATTTTAAACAATTTCGGGGTTATAACCTCTCGGCAAACACTTATACTATTTATTAAATAACCATGCACAAATGTTGGGTCCGTTTTTGTACACGAAAAATTGATTCACGCTAAAAGTGGTCGCTTTTGGCGGTAATCAATATTTCGCGTACGCGTTGGACCCAACATTTGTGCATAATTATTTAATAAATAGTATAAGTGTTTGTCGAGGTGCCCTACCCGTCACCTTAAGTGGCATGTTTTGCCGCGGGACTTCTTTCATGGCGCGGACTCTATCAAGGGATTTCATTGGTGGCGCGTCTCAAAACAATAAGGTGGCGCAGACTCTAAAATATTTTTGTTTATGGCAAAATTTCCTTTGAATGACAAAAAAATAAAGTCAAAACGACGTTCCGTTTTTCGTGTTTTTTAGCCTATTTGAAATGTCAGATGTCAGTCAGGCATTTGTCAAACATTCATAGGATTCAGGGATTTTATTGTTGTGTTGTGTCTCTTAAATCTTGTCGGGAAGAGAATTTGATAAGATAAAATTATTATGAACATTTGCATAGTGATAAACATCACAATGGTATAAGACAATGGTAAATAATTTACAATATTACTGAAGGCGTCGCTTGTTTAGCTTTTGGCAAGATGGAACATTTCGGTCTTTCACACATTTTGTACGAGCCAGATAAATATAATCCAGATACTTTGGACCTGCTAGTGGACGAAGAAGCACGGGAATATTGGCTTAACACGTGTGAAAAACTTGTAGAGAGATATGTGAACTTTGCGCTTGCGAACACTGAAGATCCGACAGTAGAAATAAGAGCTCTCAAATTTAAGACTTGCTATGTAGAAGCCCTAAAGGAACTTCGAATAAATCCTCTGTAAGTATATTATTACTAATGTAATATGTACTCTACATTATGTAGATGCTTTACTTTTGTACTTAAAGTAGTGCAATTATTTTTCAGTGCACATGGTCAATTGACCATTAGATTACTTCTGGATGTGAACGAAACGTGTCTCCGCTCTCAAGGCTTTTTTGACCTGTGGAAACAGCAAAAAAAGTATGAAAATGAAGGAGCACTAGCATCTCTGGGCTCAAGGTTGGCAGAGATAGATGCTTTGTCTGATGACAAGCAACGTTGGACTGAACTATGCAGAGGAGTTTTAGCAGGTAATTGCAAGTTTATTACCCCATTTAACAAATCATCATTAAAGTATATAATTGCCAGTTGCCACCAACTAAAGTCTGGTAAATGCAAGTGACCTCTGACCTCAGAAATTGTTAAGTATTTCACCTGGTATTCACATGGTGGGACAACCAAGTTCATTTGTAAAGATACCTTGCATGGTTTGTTGGTGGCATGACCCAGGTGTAATTGGAGAAGTCAAGTGACTAACTTGATCACTCTCATGGTTATATGGCCTCACATATCTGTGATTATTCTGTTTTTCAGGGAATATGTTTGATTGGGGTGCACAAGCAGTAACTGATATAATAGATCTTGGAATCCATGAAGCTCTTGAGAAAATTCAGAAGAGGCCATGGCTTTATGATGGTTTAGATAAGTGGCTTGATAAGCTAGAGGTAATTCTTAGTAATAACTATTAATCATAGTCATACAGGGTGTCCCATAAATACTGTGACATGGTGTGAGCTGATAATTTGGGTAGTCCTTTCTGATAGGACAAAAGTATGTTCTGTGAAAACTTTTAGTTCTAGATAAGCGAAATTAAAATATATAAAAATCTTCAATAATAAATCCTACCGCTTGTCAGTTTTTTTCCATGCTTTTAATTATATCATGTATAGGTAGGTCATTCATCATGAGTTCATGACCCAAATAAATCAGCTCATGTTGTATTTATGGGACAACCTGTATTTTTTTAGTGTTAGGGATGTTCTTACTTTATCTTTTATCATGTTCTAACTAAAGTCCTAAAAACATTTAACTAATTGGAAATATCTTATTAATTTATGATTAGAATAATTTTAATTGGTTTTGCACTTATTTTACAGAAAACAGTACACCACTGTGCAGCTGTATTCGTAGATAACAGTGGAGTTGATATTGTGTTAGGCATCTTACCTTTTGTGAGAGCTTTACTGCTTAGAGGAACATCTGTAATGCTCTGTGCCAATGAATGGCCTGCACTGAATGATGTCACTAATGTTGAATTGGAGGACATACTGCAGCGTGCTTCCATCATCTGCCCAGTGTTGTCAGCCGCACTGGCCACTGGAGATTTAGTTGTTAGGTCTAGTGGACAAAGAGGCCCATGTCTTGACCTTAGAACAATCAGTGTAGGTGGGTAATTAAGTCACAATTTTTGATTACGTAAAACGAGATGTCAAATTTTAAATTAAAATTGTATTTGAAAATTTGGAATCAGTGAAAGTAATGATTTAGGATTATGTTATCTTAACTATGAAACAATGTTTTTGATGTTAAAAAGTAATTTATTGATTTATTATTATACTATTGACTATTTTCTTCCAGGTCTATGCACAGAAATGCGTGTGCGTGGTGTGGACTTAATTGTGTTAGAAGGAATGGGTAGAGCCCTACATACAAATTTAAATGCTCGTCTAGCTGTTGATTCACTTAAACTGGCAGTAGTTAAAAACGCTTGGCTTGCCCAGCGGCTTGGCGGTCCACTGTTCTCAGTTATTTTTATTTATGAAGAGAAGCCGACACAAACCTAAGTGAATATACATGTGAAATTTTGATTTACAACTAACGTGACTCCCAGTATTCTTATAGAGTAAGCCAGCATCAACAATATGAATACCTAATTCCTTATGCATTCATGTTTTCGAATGCCTAACTATGTGTTGACATCTTATAGTGTTTTCTGAATATATTGAGTGTTACCCTGAAGGGAAGTTTTTTATTGATACCTTTTAAGTAATGAGGCACCTGAGAATATTACAAGGAGATTTCCCATCAAAACACATTAAATGCAGCAATCATTTTAAAAAAATGTTGAGTCCTGAGAATTATATTTATTTATTAGATGCACAAAAGATATTTTGAAAATATCAATATAAAAACAACTTTCAGTGCTTCAAAAAGGTGTTTGTATTCAACATGATCCAATCAACATTTTGACATCTTGCCACTCAGATTTGATTTTATCAAATAAAAGACATGAGTTCAGGAATCCATCTATCATTTATTAAATAAAAATGACCCATCATATTACATCTATATATTATACTAAAAGTAAAAGGTCACGTCACTTCAACAATTCATTACAAGTAGGTGAAATGTAGAGCTATGTATACTGCAACTTGAATGTATGTAATACAACTGTACAAGATAACACAGTAATGTACATAGTATATGTATAAAAAAAAAGTTACCTAAATGCTAATAAACCATAATGTTCAACACTTCCACTTTGTGATATCCTCTATGGCAGGACATAACATTTTTTTCTATATAACATGCCATTTACGAAATGGTCATAAGAAGTTCATGAAGTCAACAATACATAATTACTTCATCTTATATTTTAAGGAAATTTTACTATTGAAAATTAGGATCGGTTCAGCCAAGCAATAACTTTGAACAACAGGTAAGCAATCCCCATGGCATAAGCTATCTTTTCTTTCTGTTGCCGTTGCAATTGCTCGGCTTCAATAGACATCACGCGTCTATTTAATTTGACAATCTGTCTCCGTAAGTGGACAAGCTCTTCAGCAGTAGAAAGGCCTTCACCATTTCCCATGGGAGGAGTGGGATCTCTAAAATTATAAGTTGATTCCTTGTCATTATTTATAAACATGATGTATAAAATGTCACAATACATGACCAATGTGAGTTTTTAAACATTTGAGATTGTAATTTATACTCACCTCAATACAAGGCGCGATTCAGTCATAGTAGACTCATTGAAGTTGTCTGGACGAGGAGTAGTAGACCTGGCTCCATCCCCCTGAGACCGTATGGTTCTAACATTTCTTGGAGGTGAACTTGGCATACCCCTCGGAAAATCATCAGCAGATGGGAAATAGTGTTGGTCAAGGGTAATGACTCGTGGGGGGGTGCTCACTCGTATCATGCCTGGGTCTGTGGGTAGCACAGCATTATCCAGTTGAATTTCTCTGGGGGGAGCTTTCGTGCCTGATAAAAACATAATAATTCATGAGATTCCAGATATCAGTCATAAAACTCATAAAAAAGTAAATTGTAGATATAAAAAGAAACTTTTACATTAATTGTCTTGAAAATCTCACCTAAATGCTGATCTTGCCCAACAACGAGTATTCTCTCTGGGACCTTCATGTCAAATTTTTCATTCGCATAGTCCCAACCTGTGACAAGGCCATTAGGTGCACTCTCTTCATCCACAATGTCTCCAGTAGCCTGAAACATTACAGGATTACCAATTAACATAATAATCAGTGATTGGAAGAGGCATTCTGCCTATTTACCTGTAATCCTTGATGGGACATAATACAGAGCTATTAATAATACCACTGAACTTGAATTCCAAAAAACTTATTACATATGTCTGATTAACACTAAATATTCTGTTTATTTAAGAATTAATTTAAAGTTGTTGCTAGTGTTAACCAGTCACTGCAATAGTACTGGGTAGAATTAAAAAGTCCTGTCCAGAATTAAAGGTCAATAGTTTGCCTATTCCAATCATTCATAAAAATTCAGATATAAGTAAGATACAAGACTGGTATTTATTAAAAAGTTTGTGTTCTAAATCAAATTTAAAATAAAGAATTATAATCTTTGTACATATGTCTTGTAGAATAGGCTTGTGTACTAGGTCAGGGATTGGCAGATTTTTTAAATAGCATTGAGAAATAACAGTCATAAAGAGCTATGTACTACAAAATTTCAGCCTGAAACCTTATGTATTATTTTTGTTATGAGCACCCTCAAAGGCAAAGATAGGCAAGTAAATTTTAAGTCTTAAATTTACGACATATTAATATAGCAATTGATATCTTATTCAATTTATAGCAAATTTTGTTAAGAAACCGTTTTCATATAGTTATCAAACAAAGCTATCTCGCGATGCGCACAAACCAGTGAGGGTTGACGTCACGCCTCGCATCGCTGTTTGTATGGAGCGTTTTGGGCAAGCCTATTTTAAGTGATTTTCAAATTGTCCTATCTTGAAGAGTTTCCAACCTAACCAATCCATTCTTTCACCAATGTTTTCACTTTTAAGGGGTTCTTATATTATTACCAACAAGAGAAAAAAACAGGACAAACCTATTGAACATGTTTTGCAAAAAAAAGACGTAAAAACCACAGTACATAGATCAAAGCTATTATATACATGAAAAACACTATGATCAACAGTGAAGTAGGTATTGTAAAAGATGTTGCATGATTATTCCTATAATGTCATATGAACACTGTTTATTATATTATATAAAACAAACCAAACCAGGATTTAGTCTTTAAAAAAAATCCATGTTATGTACATGCTGTCTGGACCCCAATTCTAGGGATTTCGATATGAAAAACATGGTGGATATCACCTGAAAACCATACAAAAAAGCTATGTTTTGTTGATATATATCATATGATGACAAAATATCACGTCCCGAGAATTGGGCTCCTGGTCTGCACAATAATGTGATTTCAAAAATTATGATATACCTGTACTGTGATCCAATAAACAAGTCTTTTATTATCCTTGAATAGATGAATACACATGCAACAAATCGTTTACCTTGATCCTTTGTGGCACAGTCATATTGTGGCTGATGAGCCGAGCGTAAGCTTCTTCAGAGGTGAACTGCATTTTTATCTCTGGGAACCTAAATACGTAACACATATTTTTAGACACTTTGATTATGGAGACCGCAATGTAAATTATGAAAAAATTACGACATTAACATGCTCTTTAAAATAAGTTAATTCAATTACTAATATTTTTCAATGCACTTTTAAAATTGTAGGTATTCGTAAGTCTACTATCATCACTGAGAGTTTATTATAATATACGCTTTCATAGTTTGGTCTGAATGTTCGGTTTTCATAAAATTTACTAACCAGTTAATTTGAATTTGCTGTGATTTTTATAACTATTCCATTTAAAGAAAACAAGTAGGAATTATATTAGAAAAAGATAAAATAATTTCGTTCACTGCTCGACTGACAGCCCCACGTTGATTGAATAGTGATGTACATGTAATGATGTGATTGAACAAATTGCTTTGATTATTGTTGAATGAAATAAATCATTGATGCATATATGGTAAGGTACGTTGGGGTAAGAGCAGATCGGGGGAAGAGCGTATAATTCTTATATCTACCAAACGAATTGGTATATTTCCAATACTGGCTGCACGGGCATAGACGCCATTTTATTTTACGTCAAAATTTTACTCTACAGCTTTCGTTAACCGCAACACACGTGTTTTAAAGAGGTAGATGTAAGTACGTCAATTTACTGACCAAAATTATCAGATCCGCTCTTTTCAGCGATGGTGTATTTCACTAACCTACAGGAATTCTGTTAATCTGGTGAGTTTGTTGTACATAATTCTTTCAAAGTAACATTTTTTTCAAGGTTAGACTAATGAGAAACGTATAGTTTAGGTTTTAGATTCAGATCCGCTCTTTCCCTTATGGGGGATGAGGGTATCAAATTAGTCCGCACTTTCCCGCGCTAAATACGTATTGAAAAAGACAGTGGTTCTTAAACTTTTAGCTATTAGCCAAACTGTAGAATTCCAATTCCTACTAACTTACTGTTTTAATTCACTTGATTATTTTTTGTTGCCTATTATAGTGATTTTTAGTAAACTCATATTGAATAGATGCGTCTTTCTAATATTCATTCATAAGAGCGATGGTAGCTCAGTGGTTTCGAAGGCGCCTTCCACGCAGGTTGTCGAGGTTCGAATCCGAGCATGAACCAATGGATTTTTCAAATCTATGTGCGTATTTCTACCATTACCATCTGCTCGGCGGTGAGGGAAAACATCGTGAGGAAACCTACACGTTTCGGAAAATGTTTCTGAAACGTGTAACCATGATTCACTTGGTCTGGTTCCCCTGTTAAAGGGTTGCGAAGGTCAGACGGCAGTCGCTTCATTGTAATTACCAGACCCCCCCATCCTGAATCATGGTCTAAGCGTACCCTGGGCTCCAAAGCGACAGCTTTGGACGTAACTGGGAATTACACGCTAAGATGAAGAAGAAGAGCGTCTTTCTAATATTCAATGATAAGTTTACTTTTAAATACAGATCGTGATATAGGTAACAATCAGCGCACACTAAATGTAGGTAAAGGTTGATTTGCACTTGACCATACAAGGTGGAAAAAAACATTGGGCCCTGGGAGGGAAACTACCTTAAATACTTTAGTTAGCACTTTTAACTTACAGGAAATATTCCTTTTTTTTAAACAAATTAAACATCATTCAAAGTTTTTTTTTTATTTTTGCTTGAATTGCCCGGGAATCGGGAAACCGGGAATAAAATGACCCATCTTAACTTTGTATTTTTTCCCCGGTTCGATTTGCGGGCAATATAAGCAAAATTCAAAACAATTTTGAATGCAGGTTTAATTGTTTTAAATAATAAAGGAATGTTTCTTTTAAGGTGACACATCGAAGAATAATTTTCATAATTGCTAAATGTGGCCACTTCTACATTATTTCTAGCTAGATTCGTCGTAAAAAATGCTAACTTAAGTTAAGTAAGTAGTAGTAGTACTTTAGGCTAGTAAGCTAAGTATTTAAATACTAGTAGGTAGTTTCCCTACAGGGCTTAATGTTTTTTCCACCCTGTATAGGTAGGTAGGTAGCTATTGTTGGTTATAAATTTCTTACAATTTATTGTTTTATTCTTGTCGATCATTCTATTAATTGTTTTTCATTATTTTTAGGTTCAAAATGCCGCGCAACTACATAAGAAAGACAGATAGAGGTAATAAATATTCCCAAGAAGATTTAGAAATGGCAATAATAAGGTGAAAAATAAACTGGTTGGTATATTCAAATCACCTTTACTGTTCAATTTGTGATTTTTTCATATTAATAGTATGTCATTGGTAGTCACACTTCTTTTGAAGTTATTCAGATAAATAAAGTTTGAGAAACAACTTTTTGTTTTATTTTCGATAGGGGGAAGAACGGACATACAGACTTTTTTTTTTTAAAAAGAAAATCGTTTTTGGTTAAGATATGAAAAAAATCTGATTGTTGAAAATGCACGCTTTCACTGGGGTAAGAGCGAAATAAAATTCTTTATAAACCTTGTTAATCCAGCAATAGAGTTGATTTTAGGATGTAGTCCGCTCTTTCCCCACATAGTCCGCACTTTCCCTGGTAATCAAAGACACTTATATCGCACCCTTAGTAAAATACCGACCTAACTCAAAATTGTTGATATTTTTATAGCAATTCTTTGCAATTTATTCTTGAGTGTTCATATGTGAGTGTACCTATTTACTTAACTCAAAATTGTTGTTAGATGACCTTTCATCTCTGGATTTTAGCCGATACTATTTTCACTTAGCATCTATATTAAAATTTTGAGTTAGGTCGGCATTTTACTAAGGGTGCGATATACTCTATTAGATCTTATTTTGACAGAAATGTATCAATTATAACAGGTTCAGTTATTAATTATCATAAAGAGTGGTTTTTCTTCCATAATTTAAATAAGTCAGATATTCGTCTTCTAAACAGAGCATGAAATAAAAACATTTTAGTAAAGTCTTTCTAACACATCAAAAAACCATTCGCTCTTACCCCAACATACCTTACAACATAATTTTTAGTCATAAATATGTTTGACCAAATATGGGACGTTCAAAGACTCCTAATCCTAAGGTAGCCCACGCCACGGTTCAATCTTTTTGCTTCACCTAAAACTTATTTTATATCATCATTCGGTCGGACTATATCCAAGAGCAAGAGCAATTCGAAAAAAAAAAAAACAATAAGTCTCTTTCTCTTCAATGACAAGAGCATTCATTGGATTTTTACTGGTTAATAGGCTGGTTGTGAAATGATTAGCCAATAGAAATACACGAAGAAGATAATTTGTATGGTAAATGAGAACAGCTGTCAAGTGCACCGTGTTCAACTGTCATTGGTGGTTTTTCTGTTTCCAGCGATGACTTTATTTACGAATTTGCTTGGTAATTTTGAATTATGAATTGAAAAGCATGTTATTAAAGTTAACTACGTGTCTTTAAAATGTTTATGTGATAAAAAATAGGGAATATTATTTTAATAGTAACCGGTGATCTTTTCTTTTGATATCATGAGATCCACCGGCTCGATAATTTCTTTAGTTACATTTGCTTATGTTACTTATGCATTGGCCACAAATAGTGACCCACCGAAACGTGATGAGAAGAAATCAAAGTCTGTTACTTCATTCGTTAGCGCCAAATGGGAGTCTACGCCGATTGTATTAGAACTGGCAGAGTACCTTTCAGGAGAGAGCTCTGATTTGTTCTGGTCGTTTGTTGATGAAATAAACTCTTTGAAATCTAGTTTGGAAAGCTTAGGTAAGTAGTAAATTTATGAGAATTTATGTGATGTTCTGTCTGCTCAACTATTTGGAATATTTTCTACATGCACTTTGCATCTTTCAGGAACTGATAAGGAGGTATATGATGCCTGCATCGGAGTTGCAAGCACCCTGCTGGCTCCGGCACAGCTACGCATGGCCAAACTGGCTCTCTCCATGCACACTACATCCCCTACAGTCCGCATGTTTGACCAGATCTCCACACAAAATGGGGCAAAGGATGTGAAGTGTGATACCTTCGTATTTATTGCTTCAAGAAAAGTTTGTGATAATGATGCATTGAGAGATATTCTTAAAACGTTAAATCATTACGATCCTGTAAGTATTTTTGCTTAAAATTATAAATTCATTAATTTACAATGTTATGAAAATATAAAACTCGAAAATCAATTGCAGAATGTTTATGTTTGGTTATTGTAATTTTCTCAGTTTTAAACTTGAAATTGTAAGCATTAAACATTACATTGTTCTTGATTGTCTTGCTTGATTTCAGGATGAACATAGACTAGAAACATACTTGCTGGATCACTCATATCCCAGCAGTGACAACAAGAGTATGACAGCAATATTATATGGAGAACTTGGCATGATTGACTTTGCCACCAAACATAAAATATTGGCAGCTTATGCTGATAAAGGTGCTGTAAACTATGTTGTTAGGTGGAATGTAAAGGTATGTATAAAAGTAATTTAATCTAATCTTAAACATTCATAATTAAAATTGGTTATTTTCAAATTCAGACATTAATTTTATGTAATAATAATTACTTATGTCACAAGCCGAGCACTTAGGTTGTTGTCATATCAAAAAAATATTTTTTTTAGCCCCGAGGCAGGCCTAAGTTGCGCCTCTCTGGATATGGAGTTGAACTCCAGTTGAAGAGCACAGAGTACAAAAGCCAAGATGATGCTACACCTAAGGAATCTGAAGGTGGTGAATCCCCAACACCTTCCGAAGAGGAAGATGAAAATGATCCACAGAATCAAGTTGATGGATTCAACTTTGGCAGACTTAAGTAAGTGTAGTAGTGAGATTGTTAAGGAATACAGACATGTAAATGTGGGTTGATGTATTAACTAATCATTTAATTATTACAAAATCATCAAAGATTAAGTGGGAGAGAATGCTGTGAAGCAGTAAGTTATTTCATGCCATAAAGAATAAATAAATTTTATTTTGCATTGCAGATTTACACAATTTTCTATACCAATTATAGCTCAAATCTTTAAAATATGTGAGTGAATTGACTGCTAATCAGTGGCAACAACAAATAATACAAAGTGAAGTGCCTGGGTACCTGGTACTTCGAAACACACATTTGTTTTTTTTTTAAATTATATGTGCATACCTTGACTGAAATCTTTGTGCACACTCCTGCTGCTAATATAAAAATTTGTTTAGGAATCTGTTCCCTGCATTGCGTACTCCACTGGAGCGCTTCCGGCGGCACCTCTCCGAGTCTAACGAGGAGCTGGCGCCGCTGAAGGTGTGGCAGATGCAGGCGCTGAGCATGCAGGCTGCGGCAGCCGTGGTGGACGCCAACGACGCCGGCGGCGACGAGGCACTCAAAGTGCTTACGTCTATCGCGCAAAATTTTCCTATGCAGGTGTGTTTTAAATATTATTGTTTAGGTGGGTATCAATTGAGCTGATCGAACTTAGAGATGACTGTCTGCGACAACAGCGGTCGGCGAAAATAGTCGCCTACAGTCGTCGACAGTCACCTGCTGTTGTGGCGGTTGGTCATTGGCATACTGTCGTCCATCTGTGGGGGGTGCCCTAAGTGAGTGTTTCCCAAAATTTGCTCAGCTATGACCTGATAATTTTTATACTGCCTCTTCTCTAGAGGAAGAAACTATAGCTCTCTATAAGTTTTATATTTTACTTTATAAGATCTATAGCTATAGATTTCTTAGGTATATTTCTGTACCGCTTTTTGGTGCCAAAATTTTCAATTACGGGTTATGGGAAGCCATTCTATTTCTATAACCCAGTACCAGGTTGTGAGCCATGGAAAAACTGCCTTATGTCTCTTTTCTCCTGCGAGGCATCACGAAGTTGCCTTGTTCAACCAAGAGATAATTAGTTTATGGTTAAACCTCACAAGATAAGTAAAATATTTAGTATATTCTACCTAGAAAAGGATTTTTTTTTCACAATAGCACAGTTTCTGTCTCAAGTAAGGTATAATACTTTTCAATAGCAAATAAGCTGGTTAGTTCATAATTACGTTTGCTAATCTCCAAAACGAAGTTAAGATTGTCGAAAGACATCAGGGCATTGCTATGGCTTCTTAAACACATATAAATCAATTATGTCCCACTATATTCATAAAATTGTCTCAGTTCTTTTTTGATCACGTGATTCATCCATGTTTAATGTAGTTACAGGAATGATCTTATGGATGACTTTGAGTCCTATTGAATGTATGAAAGTGTAAGTTCGTACAGGAAATTTTGCTTTATCTAAAGCTGATTTTAATGGACGTTTCTGCAATTGGGTTTAAGTACGAAAAAAGTCCTCAAAAGTTCTAATAACATAAGTAGGAGGTACATGGTACCTACATGGTAATTATGTTACTATGGGTTTAATTGACAAAAAATGTATCATTGGTGTGCCATAAGGTTCATATCTATAGCTCAGAAAGACAATTAATTATCTGATTATATTACAAAAAATGTGTTTGGACAGACGAAATCCCTGATTCACGTGAACGTGCCGCGGTCGTTCCGAGAGGAGATCCTGTTCAACCAGGACGTGTGGGCGTCGTCGATGGGGCTGCGCGCCGCCGAGCCGCTGCTGCTGGTGTCGGGCGCGCAGTACGACGCCGAAGACGTCGACGTGATGACCCTGCTCGCCGCCATCAGGGAAGATATTGGGCCCATGAACACACTGCACGCGTTAGGTAAGGTTGACGTGTACCGCCAGCCACACAACCTTAGCCTTGGCTAGTTCATGGGACTACGTTAACGAGCTACCGCTGCTGGTGTTGGGCGCGTAGTACGACGCCGAAGACGTCGACGTGATGACCCTGCTCACCGCCATCAGGGAAGATATTGGGCCCATGAACACACTGCACGCGTTAGGTAAGGTTAACGTGTACCGCCAGCCACACAACCTTAGCCTTGGCTAGTTCATGGGACTACGTTAACGAGCTACTGCTGCTGGTGTTGGGCGCGTAGTACGACGCCGAAGACGTCGACGTGATGACCCTGCTCACCGCCATCAGGGAAGATATTGGGCCCATGAACACACTGCACGCGTTATGTAAGGTTAACGTGTACCGCCAGCTACACAAACTTAGCCTTGGCTGGTTCATGGGGCTAAGCCACCGAGCCGCTGCTGCTGGTGTCGAGCGCGCAGTACGACGCCGAAGACGTCGACGTGATGACAATGCTCACCGCCATCAGGAAAGATATTGGGCCCATGAACATTATGCATGATTTAGGTAAGGTTAACGTGTACCGTCAGCCACACAAACTTAGCCTTGGCTAGTCCATGGGCCTACGCCGCGTGATGACGTAATGGTCCCCGGCAGAGTAGAATAGGCCACCCTCACTCTTACCGAGGTGTCGTAAAAGGCGACTAAGGTAAAGCTGCTAGCATGATCATCAGCACCCAGAGAAGGAAAACTCTGCACTTATATCAAAACCCTCGCCAACCCGTCTGCCAAGCGTGGTGAGTATGGCAATTACCCCTCATGTGATTGAGGGAGGCCCGTGCCCCAGCAGTGGGGACTTAAATGGGCTGATGATGATGATTCACCCGGTTAGTGAAACTCCCACCCACGTGAGGCGCATCAAATATTTTTTGTGTATTAATATATGTATTGTTGACTTTAAAATCAATTTCAAAGAAATTGGAATCTTCTCGATAGCGATGACAATTAGAATAGAACATGTAGGCACTTGTAAAATGCGACTTTTTACTGTGCAGGACTATCAAAGAAGTTCATAAACACACTGATGTCACTGGAGCTGGGCGAGTCGTTCACGTGGGAGGAGTTCGGACTGGACATGCGCGACACGGCCATCACGTGGCTCAACGACCTGGAGACGGACGAGCGCTACCGCCGCTGGCCCGCCTCCTACATGGAGCTCTTGCGCCCCACCTACCCGGGCATGTTGAGGAACTTGCGCAGGAACATCTACAACTATGTAAGTTCACAAACACACTGATGTCTTTGGAGCTGGGCAAGTTGTTCATCTGTAACTTTATTTTATTGCCTACTAGTGGTCTGCCCTCACATCGTTTCGGGACATTAGTTTCAAACTGAACACCAATAGATGGCGCTGGCCGTCTTTGCCCATTCTGATCTCCTGCCCTAAATAGACGTACTTTTCTCCATGTTCTATTGTGGTCTGGTTGATGGTTATGTTGATATCCTTTTCGTTTGTGTTTGTCATTATTTTTGTTTTTTTCCATATTCATCTCCAAACTAATACCCTATTATGATAACTTTGCAGCTGATCGTAATAGACCCGACGTCCGTGGAGTCCGGGCCGCCGCTGAGGCTGGGCGAGACGTTGCTGAAGCACGCCACGCCCGTGCGCGTGGGCCTGGTGCTGGCCCCGCGCGCGACGCCGCTCGCCGCCGCCGTGCGCTCCGCCTTCAACTACGTCGCGCAGGAGCGGAACTCCAACAAGGAGGCGTACTACTTCCTCACGCAGGTGACCGACAATAGGGTATTTGACTAAGCTCGAGATTTTAAAAAATATAAATATTTTATCAAAATATAGGTAAATATGTGCCAATAGCAAAAATTCTCAATCAAAAATATAACGTCTAGCCGGTTTTATGGTCATTCAAAGATTCATGGGCAAGTCCATTTTAAAAGTATGAAATTTAAAAAAAAATATTATACCATTGAATAACCCATATAATTTACACCAACTATTATAATGGAACCATTGACATAAACGAAACATTTGATATAGCTACCATACAAAATTCAAATGAAATGCATACAAAATACATGCGTGTGACGTCACATCTCAGTAGCCATTTGTATGGAGCGTTTTGGGTTTGCCCAAAATAATGTGATTTTAAAGTTGTGATATCTCAGGTAGTTTAAATGAGAATCAAGTAATTCTTTCAACGATGTTTCTATCATTGAGAGGTCTTTTGATTACACAAATGAAAAAAAAATAGTCAAATACCGTATTTGCTATCGCCAAGGTACGGCGCAAACAGACCACTGACACTGACCAAACAAACAATGGATGGTTGCCACGAATGACCGGTAGCCGCCTATGACCGCTACTATTTGTAACATTTGAGGCCCAATCAGGGGGGAAACCACTGTTGTAGCTGGTGTCCATGGGCGGCGGAAATCGCTGACCATTAGGTGATCTGTCTGCTCGTCTGCCACCTATCACATAAAAATAAAAGACGTCTGGAGCCCAATTCTCAGGATTTTCGATTTGAAAAACATGGCAGATGTCGCATGAAATTAATACAAAAAAACTATGTTTTCGTTTTATATGTCGTATGATGATAAATGTCACGAGCCCAAGAATTGGTTTCCTGGAGGACACCCAGCAGCCGACACGGGTGGTATATCATGAATATTGAGTAGCTAGTGGCCACCAACGGTGGCGTGTGTGTGTGTGTGATGTCATCGGCATCCTAGTACACATAAAGGTTGCTCATAGTGAAACCTATTTATAAATAATTTTCCATTTTTTACAGTTACTAAACCCTCAACAAGACGAACAGTTAGACCTGGAATATGTAAAGAGAAATCTGAAAAAGTACGCCAGTTCCAGTGCTAATCTGGACGAAATCATTTCAGAAGATTCCGAGTACAATTTTGGTAGTCAATTAGCTGAGGAGTTCGTCTCCAAAATTGGCAACAACAAGTACCCACAGGTGGGCGTTATTTATTGAAATATTTTTTATTACCTTTTTTTTTGTAAAATAACACCCATTTCAACTCATCGTCTTCTTTAGGTATTAATAAACGGAGTTCCACTGACGGACGAGGGATCAACTCCAGTGACGTCATCGGTAGAGCTGCTAGAGGAGGCGCTGGTGACGTCACTGTCGCGCCACACCGGCCGGCTGCAGCGCGCCGTGTTCCGCGGGGAGCTGTCCGACGCGGACGACGCCATGGACTACCTGATGAAGCAGCCTCATATTATGCCCAGGTATTTTATTATTAGAACCAAGGTCAAAGACATAGCCCAAAGAATTGCATGCCTCAAGTGGCAATGGGCAGGGCATATTGCGAGGAGATCAGACAGCCGATGGGCAGAAAGGACCTCGAGTGGAGGCCGCGTATAGGAGGTCGAAGCTGTGGCAGGCCCCCCACAAGGTGGACCGACGATCTGGTTAAGATCGAGGGAATCCCTTGGATGCGGGCGGCACAGGACCGATCTGTGTGGAGATCATTGGGGGAGGCCTATGTCCAGTAAGTGGTCGTTTATTAGGTGAAATGATGATGATGATGATTTTATTATTATTTGGGATTTTGGAAGCATTTCTTTACCTAATGATCTAGCATACTGCTAGCGAGTGGGCTAGTACACTACACTTGCCATGCTAAAGACTCGTGGGGTTATGCTTTTACATTTTTCTCCACGAGTATTGAGCTATATCGGCATGAAATTATGTATCTACATTATGTGTTTATTATTTCAGATTGAACCGACGCGTCCTCGCTTCAGAACCGTCCCAATATTTAGACCTATCAGGCGTTGCTTCTCCAAAGGAATTGTTCGCTGAGGATAAAATACAGCGCCTCCTTCATTTAAGTGGTAAAGTACAATAATGTTAGCGGTGTTGTTATATTGTTTTATGTACATATTTTACATATACTATTGTGACTTTCGTCAGGACGAGATGCAATCGCGACGGCTCTGCCTCTTCTGAGGTATTTCACCAAGCCAGGCAAGTCGGACAAGGTCACGCAGACCATATGGATTGCGGGCGATCTGAACGACAAAGAGTCTAGGGACCTACTGCGGAATGCGTTGACGTACATGGTGAGTATGAATCTATCATTTCCTTACATTAGTTAAGTTATTTCACATGTAATAAATTTAGTGCAGGAGTTTGAGATATAATTCTATTATCCACATCTGACGAATGCGGCGTGTTGTGGCGGCGTTTTCGTCAGATGTGGACGCACCCTTACTTATTCTAATGACTAAGTGACCAAACATTTTATTAATCTTGGCCTCCAATATGAGATATCGCGGTCTTGTGCAACTTGACGCCAATATCCAGCCTCCAGTTCTTGCAGGTCCGCGTTCTCTGCATCTCGCAAGCAAAAACTGGGATGCCTAACTGTCTGACAGCCAGTAAGGTCCATGGCACACTGGTAATCAGATCTGATACCATTCACTTAACGAGGCCAGGCCAACGGAGTCTATGTGACTTGGTCTCTCAATATGGATAGTGAAGCCCAATTTTATTTGTAACATTCCCACAGCGCGAGACAGGCGGCGTGCGAGTGGCGTTCCTTCCTAACGTAGAGGGCTCCACCGGCGCCGACCAGTCGCTGAACAAGGTGGTGCTGGCCGCGCTCTCCACGCTCGACGCCGCCAAGGCCGCCAAGTACGTCGCCGCGCTGCTGGAGGACGAGGGCTGCCACGAGCGACAGGACTGTGATATACTTGTGAGTGGAATATAATAATAATTTAATGTAAAAACGCCGTTTCCAAGACGTAGCTAGAGTCGAAATGAAGGTAGGGCAGCATTGGTTACAGGTTGGGCTGTCAATGCGACGGGGAGGAGGGGACCCCATTTTTAAGGTAGATCATTGCTCCACAATGCCCCCTCCTAGCTACGGCCCTGCTGGTTTCGTGCACTCCACGTCCAGTTTGACTCGCCCGGACGGGTAATTACAATGAGTAGCCGCGCGTAGTCAAAGCTTTACCAAATCTGTCCGATAACGATGTTTGACATAACTATTTCGTGTCATTTCATTGTCTTTATGAGTTCAGTTGAGCGAAATAGCTTTTATGTCATGTTATGTTGTATAATACCATAGAATAAGATCTGTAGAAAAAAGAGTACGCTCTTCTCTTGAAAAACCCATTCCCATTGGAAAATGCGGGTAAAGGGAATGGAGAGTGCACTTGTGTTTGCGCGCACACTTGAGCACAATATATCAGTTCAAAGAAATTTATTTCTCACTAGTGGCTCCCGGCAAACTTCGTTCCGCCTACTTTCTGTTTAATTAACCGACTTCAAAAAAAAGAGGTTCTCAATTCGACACTGTATATATTTTTTTCTCACCTTTTATACCTTCCCTGGATTACGCCAAACATTTTAAAACTAAAATCAGCTCAATCGGTCCAGCCGTTCTCGGGTTTTAATCAGACTAACGAACATCAAATCATTTTTATTTATATAGATAAAGACACACATGTCACTTATATGAGTTTACACATTAAAATAATACATAGCCTAATCGTGCTTATTACAAGATGAAAATAACTAGGTAGGCTTATTTTGTTATTCTAACACTAAATTAATAAAACTATAGTCGAGCCAAACTAATAAGCTACATATTTAGACGTTTCTAAATTTTAGCTTCATATAGAGGTGACCTACTAAAAAACTTCTCTGTTATACTATTTATAAACTTTTTAAATATTTACTTTTCTAGAGAATTGAACGTTGGTACAATCTTGCGTGTGTCAACCCTTTTCTTTTTAAACTCTAGTGATGTACTCCAAATAATCGAACTAATTCAATGTTAATCGTGTAGGAATATTCATCCACAATGAAAAGCCACATTTTGATTAAAATAAAATGTATTATTGTGTTGTTTAAAAATATAAATAAATTAATAACTTCGTGAAAAGACAAAAAAATGTTTAGCATACAATATAAGCGCTTTGATTTTGAAGAATAAAAAATGAACTGACCGCGGATCGATATCTAGGATCGGTACCTACGTTCCTCTTTCTTTTCAATAATTTTGAATCATATTTCTCTAAATAAAAGTACTAATAACTACTCTATTATTATAGTATTCGATTCAGACACTTTAAACGAAGTTTTTTAGTAGGTCAGTTCTCTATGAATCTAAGATTTAGAAAATTCAAATGTGGCTTATTAGCTTGGCTCAACTATAGGACTCATACGGCACTAAGGGCAAATTATGGTGAATAAATACTAATTTCTCTGCATTGAGAGGTAGCAGGCGATTGCGTTCTCTTCATAAATAAGCCCAGCTTCAGAAAAAAAGTCTTTCGCTATGCACACTGCACCCGATCGTTAGCGCGACGTCTATGCAAATGGCTAAGTTTCGCCGGATATTCGACGGGCGAACTGCTATCCTTTTCATCTCAAATTATTATTCGTTTATATTGGTACAGCTTATAAGTTACATCGGCAAAATTCGTCTACGCAGAAGAGCAAGTTAAATCCTATTGATTACGAATGCAAAAGCAGTTGAAATACAGACTTTATGGCGTTACATTAAGATTACATACAATAAATCCAGAGAGGAATGCTATCTCTCTCTTAACCGCACTCGCACCGAACATAGCGCTGACGCATCGACCAATAAAAAATTGTAATTTTTGGCGCGCGTAAATGGAGCGTTGTGATTGGTTAAGATTGATGAGCAGGTACATTGGTGTAACTTATAAAATAGGTATAACTGTAAGAGAGAGGCCACACGCACGGGCTGCGCTGCGGTGACGGAGCGTCGTCAGTGCGTTATATTACATACAAACTGAAAAGCATGCCACACGGTCCGTGTGGCGACACACGTCGCCGCAACGCGTGCGCTACGCTGCGCACGCGTTGTGAACTTGAAGCCGAGAAACGAAGCGGGGAGAGTGGTGCAGTGCGGAACGACGACGCACGCGGTCCTTTGTTGTTCACAAACTAAATCTAATATTAACGTACGACGACGCCTCGGATCGTGTGGCATCCATTCCGTCGAAAGCTTGCGCTGCGTGATCGCAACGCAGCGCAACGCGGCCGTGTGGCCTCACCTTAACGCGGGAACATTCCGATCGGCAGCCGGAGCTGGTGCCGGCGCTGCAGGCGCACGCGTGGGTGCTGAAGGCGTCGCGCGTGCTGTGCGCGCGGGCGTTGCGGCTGCGCGCAGGCGCACGCGGCGTGGTGCACGACGCGCGCCTGCTGCCGCTGCCTGCCGCGGAACCCTTCACGCTCGACGACTTTATGCTTCTCGAACGGTAATATAATACGTCTGACTGCCTGCGCTTGGGCTCCCGGATCCGATCCATTATACACATTTTTTTTTTATTTGTAAAGTAACTATTAATGGTACCACTCCACAATTAACTGTGCTTTAATGGACAACATTTAGGAACGTGTAGGATAGTTTTTCAGAATATTTTTTTAAAAAGTTATTATTGATAGAAATGTCAATTCCGTCTTGTGAAAAAAGGGTAATTTTCAAGATTTTTTTTTCATCACAAATACAATAATATGTGATCTCTATGTAATATAAAACCTTAAAGTATAGTTATTAGTCTTAAATCAAAATAAAATTATCGTATGTCGACTTTTTGGTTGTTAAAGGAGTTGTACATCTTATTGTGTCTAGAAAAAAAAAACGGCAATTTCATAGGTAAAGTCCTTATATTAATAAACAGCACATACATTTTCCTGACCTCAAACAAAGGGTCCGTCCAGGTCTCACGAACGCGAGCTACTCGCGAGCTGCGCGTGTGCTTTTTAGATTCATGTGCCGCTGTAGCGCCGTTTGCGCGCAAGCGGCGCGTGGACTGCACATTCGCCGCGCAGTCGTCAGATGTGGACGCACCCAAAGTTTTCCCTTGTACTATGGAAACCAGGAACAACGAAGGTCCCATCAACACCCGAATCCAACGCTAATATCTGTTTTATCGACAAACATTTGTGTTGATGCGGGATTCGGAACCGCGACCCTTGCGTTTCAACCACAGCTCAAACCTATGCGCTAAACGGGTCGTCGCCTTTTAGCTCCCCTGCCATCCTTATCTACTAAATCCGTTTTAAAAGCCTTACTACCCAGTGTTTGCTTTGGAGTGTAGTAAACTCAAAAGTGAATACGCCCATGCCAGCGCCTGTCACAATGTCATCAGACTGACCGGCATTATGACATATCCACAGAACATTGTCTCATTCTAGGCTGCAATTCTCTTCTACGAAATCCTGAATAATCTGCAAAAAAGTTTTATAGTCCACTTGTTTCTTAAATTTTTATGTCTATTTATTCGGTGCATAGGTACACCAGTCA
Organism: Marasmia exigua; assembly: GCA_019059595.1. Classification (NCBI taxonomy): domain Eukaryota; kingdom Metazoa; phylum Arthropoda; class Insecta; order Lepidoptera; family Crambidae; genus Marasmia; species Marasmia exigua. The sequence continues at coordinate 2,004,290 of CM032464.1, read as the reverse complement.
AGTCTATGGCGATAAGCTGTCGGAAGTACTGGATAAGAAGAAGAAGACTTCCTCCAATGACGTTCATGATGACGACGATGACGGTGAGTCATAAATATGATATGGTACTCGACTTGTGTTTAAGGATACAATGCGAGAGATGGTAGCCCAAGGGATATTATCCCTTGGACTCGACAGTTAAAGAAAGTATCGTGAAGAAACCTGCAAGTATAGAAAAAAAAGCTTGACTAATATCACACTTGCCTGATAGAATACGACGATGAGGTTTAAGTTGTTACGCGGCTAGGTTCATCGAAGAAGTTTTAAGGGAATTACATACAAAAAGTCGGAGGATTCCCGCCAATTCCCGACCATTTGGCAACCGTACGCTGAGGTCTTGTTGACTTGTGTTTTGGAATGGTTCTGGAACTTGGCTTTAAAAGCATAAGACGTAACTAACGAGGTCAATGGCGTATTTTTTACTAATTAAAGAAAACTTCTGAGTTGAAATTCAACATTATTATACCAATTTATTTTAAAAAGGGTCGTAAAGTAAGTGGTCTTCTTGCAGACGAGCACGTGTCGGAGCTGAGCAGCGACGAGCGACTGAAGGTGATATCCGTGTTGGCGGCGCGAAGCCCTCGCGTGCGCACGCCTCTGCCCTCCGGCCTACGTACCGAGCACTCACTCGTCGACCTGCCGCCGCGGCTCGACCAGGAGCCTTCGATCGAGGTCGGTTCAAAAACAACTTATACATTATCTCATGGAACATTTAACAATATAATCCCGATGATATTTTAAATTGTTTTTTTAACGATGAGCTTGCTCTTGGCTTCACACGGAACCTTAGAGTAGTGAAGAAATCTACGATGAAAAGATGTTACCTATAAGAAGTCGTATTTGATAACTTAAGCAATCCGGAGGTTGTGGTTAGTTGGGAAAAATACTCGTAGAATAGTTATAATTTATTAGAAATTTTGTTTAAGAATGGACAACATTTAAAATTTTTAACATGTCCATATTGTTTTTTTATATGAAAGTAGACATAAAATGAACAGACCCATATTTTTTCTTTTTTCAAAATTTGTCCATTTTCATGCATAAAATAATTATTGAAATTCTTTTTATTCTAAATAGACGTAAGCGCCAAATGACGTCATCGGACGGCTGAATACAGCGATATTCCATTGCTTATCATTGTTTTAATAAAAAAAAGGTACTACTGTCAAAGGTAAATAATATTAGTGTCAACATTGTCAACGTCATTCATACATTCAACGTTGACAAGTTGTCTTTTTTTTTGACAGTTACATGTCATGAGTTTGGCATTACGTAAATTTAAAACTATAATGTGCTAAGCAAAGAAATATTTTACATTCTGCCGTCCGATGACGTCATCTTACGTTTTTTAGTTTTTAATTTTTTTCTCAGTAAATGAGCAATATAAAAAATGAATAAATATATATTCGAGCAGCTGAAAAGTAAACAAAGAATTGGTATTTTTTGTTTCAGAGCTTAGCAATTTTGAAATGTTGTCCATTTTTACTAACATCTTCCCACCATACAATAGAACTACTACAATGCGCCCTGTTAGTGTTAGGTTTAAGTACCGGGCCGTGATCTCGGGGTTCCGGGTTCGATTCCCAGGTTGACTAAATCTAAATCTGTTTCGAATTTTTGGCGGGCTTGTGATCACCAATCCGCATTATGCAAGCGTGGTGATTAAGATCATCCCATCATATTAGCGATGACTTGATTTCTATGATGGCCTGCAGTGGGACAGTTTATAGGCTGATACTTTACTTTACCTACCATGAAAACATTTTCCAATGTTGGAAACTGTTGATTGTAAACATTTAAACAGCTATCATGTCGATTATTTAGATCGTTGCGGTGCTGGACCCGGCGTCGCCGGCGGCGCAGCGCCTGGCGCCGCTGCTGCTGGTGCTGCGCAAGGTGGTCAACTGCCGCCTCAAGCTGTTCCTCAACCCGCAGGACAAGAACTCCGACATGCCTCTCAAGAGGTACAGATGTTTCTGACAAACCCTTAGCGGGAACCGGACGTTACGACCGAATCGGAGTTACCCTCCCTCGTCCTCGGGCTAAGGCCCTTGTGACTTGAATTGAACTACATGCTATCAAAATCTAGAAGCTTATTTGCTTACACTCTCCAATTGTTCATCATCACCATCATAATCAGCCCATTTAAATCCCCACTGCTGGGGCACGGGCCTCCCTCAATCCCATGAGGGGTAATTGCCATACTCACCACGCTTGGCAGACGGGTTGGCGAGGGTTTTGATATAAATGCAGAGTTTTCCTTCTCTGGGTGCTGATGATCATGCTAGCAGCTTTACCTTAGTCGCCTTTTACGACACCTCGGTAAGAGTGAGGGTGGCCTATTCTACTCTGCCGTGTGGCCCCCGGCCGAGTAGAATAGGCCACCCAATTGTTCAGTCGGACATTATTTGTCCGCGGTTGTGGATCTTATGATGTTTTTCCTCACCACCATCATAGTGGTATATTTTTTGAGTGCCATGTCTGTATGAGATGGCAACAGACGATGAGTTTTTTCCTAAAACTGTTGAATCGTCGCCTATGCACTGGACTGACTAAGTCAAATCCGCATTAGGAGGTTCCGTGTGCAATAGAGAGAGCTGGCGTGGGATCGTGCGAAAAGCTGTATCCGCCTCTAACATCAATGCGGCAGCCTCAAAGTGACCACGACCGCTCTGTCAAGTGCGAAACGACAAAGAAGAAGAGAGCAAAAAAAAAGACATCCTCTTTGTTGGTCCAAGTGCCAGCCAAAATTCTTTTTTACTGTATTCTGTAGAACTTATCCCCCTGAGTATTTATAAGTTTTCAGAGAATTATCTAACAAAATTTTTTTTTCGGTATTCGAAATCTTGACATTTGAACATCAGGGGGACAAGTCCTAACCATTTTTTTTATTCGACACTTTCATGGTTGGGTTAAAAATATATGATAGTCCGAGGATCTTCTTTAACCCCGTGTTCTTTTTACCGTGGGAGAGTCAAGCTTCGGCATGAATGGGCCGGCTCGACCGGAGTGATACCACGGCCTCACAGAAAACCAACGTGAAGCAGCACTGTGCTGTGTTTCGCTGCGTGAGTGAGGGTACCGGAGGCCCAATCCGGGGGATAGGGGGGGTTTAAAGGTTGGCAGAGCACTTGTGACTCCACTGGTGTCGCGGGTGTCCATTGGCGGCGGCAATTGCTTACCATCAGGTGATCCGTCTGTTCGTCTGCCTACCTATTACATAAAAAAACCACTTCCCGGTTACCGATTGATAATGAATAATGGTTTACTATGATACAGTTTCTACCGCTACGTGTTGGAGCCGGAGCTGCAGTTCACGTCGGCGGGCGCGCTGGCCGGCGGCGCGCTGGCGAGGTTCTCTCGGCTGCCGCACGCGCCGCTGCTGTCCATGGAGCTGCGCACGCCGCCCAACTGGCTCGTCGAGTGCGTCAAGACGGTCTACGACCTGGACAACATCCGGCTCGCTGACGTCGACACTGTGGTCCACAGGTGAGCCGATACTGATGGCGAATGGTTGGATGGGTGAAATTCGTGGAGGGGCGAGGGGAGAGGTTTTCAAGAAAAAGTGAAGAGCTAATCAAACTTCAATCCCCCCCAAAATGAAATTTTCCTTGCATCCTAAGTCCACACTCCGCCTTACCTCTTACTTTCGCTTAAATCCCCACTTACTTCCTTCTCCCCCCCTCTTCGCGGAACCTACCTCAACACCCCTCCCCAATTAACTGAATTAAATCCTAGGATAAATATTTGAACTTTCGAAGCGCTAGGCATGTAACAAGAACCAAAAACAGCTCCACCTATTCTGTTCCCTAGTTAGGTATATACGATGGGTTTTACCAATTTTATAAGTTATACCAATGTACCTGCGCCGAAGTCTTATTTTCGAGAACTCCGCAAAATCTTAACCAATCACAACGCTCCATTTACGCGCGCCAAAAATTACAATTTCTTATTGGTTGATGAGTCAGCGCCATGTTCGGTGCGAGTGCGGTTAAGAGAAAGATAGCATTCCTCTCTGGATTTATTGTAATTAGTCTTAACGTAACGAAATAAAGTCTGTATTTCAACTGCTTTCGCAATCATCATCAATCGGATTTAACTTGCTCTTCTGCGTAGAGGAATTTTGCCGATGTAGGTGACTTATAAACGTGGTGCAGCCGTGCTTTTGTTTCCCCTCAGTGAATTCGAGCTGGAGTACCTCCTGCTGGAGGGCCACGCGTGGGACACGGCGCTGGGCACGCCGCCGCGCGGGCTGCAGCTGATGCTGGGCACGCGCGAGCGCCCCGAGCGCATGGACACCATCGTGATGGCCAACCTCGGCTACTTCCAGCTCAAGGCCAACCCCGGCGCCTGGATACTGCGCCTCCGGCCCGGACGCTCGGAGGAGATCTATGAGATTGTCGGGTGAGTTCGCTCAATCAGATTTGTCTCGCGGTTTATGTTCAGCTAATCCGTAGAAGTCCTGACCACCGTCGTGATGGCGTACTTTGGCTACTTCCAACTGAAGGACAATCGCGTAACTCCGACTGAAACATTTGAGTTCATTTTAATCAAGATTACTGAATACTTGAAAGTTAAAATTAGGATCGTACTATTCTCGATTTGTAAATTGGTTTGAAGATCATGGGATTGTTTGTTTGGTCAGTCTTCAATCGTATTCGATAAAAGATAAAGAAACGACAGTTATCATCATTATAAGTGAATATTATTGTATTAGGTCAACGACAAGATAAATTAGTTATATAAATTTATTTATCATGACCATCCTGTAAAAACTATTTCTGTCTCGCAAATAAACGTCTAGTATGCCTTTTTGCGTCAGAAGAAGGTTGGTCGTCTGCCATTCCATCCCGTAAATTGGTAAAGTTATCTTAATAAATTGAATTGTAGGCACGAGAACACGGACACCCCAGCCGGCAGTGAGGACATCCAGGTGCTGATGAGCTCGTTCCGCAGCCACGTGATCAAGCTGCGCGTGAGCAAGAAGCCCGACAAGCAGCACCTCGAGCTGCTCGTCGAGAACGACGAGAACAACTCCGGCGGCATTTGGAACTCTATCGCAAGGTAATTAGAGCCTATACTATAACTACATGAGAAACAGGCACTTTAAACGAAGAGGGATAGAAATAGTGTTCTCCGTCACTTTGGGCGAAAACTATAAAATAAATTAGATAAATCTGGAAAATTCTACTCGCTTTTTGATTGTTAGAGAACAATTGCTTCTAGAACGTTTGCGGGGCATATTGCGACTCCAAGTTGGAAGATTTCTATACCAACCCAGAATTTTTCTAGACTTTCATAATTCGCCCCCGCCGGTAAAGCACATTTCGTCTCCGCTGATTAACCTAAAGAGAAAATAAACTTTTTCAATTGGTCAAGTGAACTCCGGCCCGCGTGGACCATGGGAAAGTCGATTTTGTGGCAGTAAAGCTATAGTTTATTTTGGGACATTATGACTGACAACTTTACGTGGAAGGTTAGGCTACAGAGTCAAAATGTGATAACTTTTGTCTCCCAGTTCATTCGGCGGCGGCGAGGAGCAGGAGGTGGCGGACGAGACCATTAACGTGTTCTCCGTGGCGTCGGGGCACCTTTACGAGCGCTTCCTGCGCATCATGATGCTGTCCGTGCTCAAGAACACCAAGTCACCCGTCAAGTTCTGGTTCCTCAAGAACTACCTCAGCCCCTCGCTCAAGGTCAGTATAATCACAACGGAAGTGATGCCATGCTAACTGCAACGTGGGCTCTCCTTTTGTTAATCATCAGGTTGTCTGGGAGAATTCCAGCGATAAGACCGCCGAAATTGTACAATTAAGTTTCTGTAATGCCTGTTTTTTTTGTGCAATAAAATGTATCTATCAGGCTTAGGCGAGCCAATATACTATGCCTCTATATAAAATAAAGGTATTAACCACTAGTGGCCCGCCCTTACTTTGTTTCAGTACTTAACTTTTACCAATAGTGGCGCTGTGAGTCGATTACATCGCGCGATTTATCTTACCTATGAGCCTTGACATTGAGTACTCTCTTTATAATTTGTATAGCCACAATCTCATTTCATGTACAGTTGCCTGCAATATAATGTAAACGCCTTGATTCTTGTGCAGGAACATTAAAGTCATATTGTTGTATACATATTATTGCACGTGACGTTCTGTTTTCCCTACTCCTATGGAAAAATCTACGAAGGTACTAAAAATTCCATAGTAGGTACATCTTGGCAACGTTTAGTTTCCGTCAATTAACTAAAGTTATGGCAGCGTCGCTACAGTTTTGTTACTGGCTATCGATACTGTATTGTCCGGTATTTATTGTTCCATGTATAACGAACGACAGGGACATATACAAGAAGTCGACTCCAGATAAGTCATCTGGACTCTACCTAGAAACATCAAATCTTACATTGATCGACTTAAGCATTTTAAGATGGAATCCCTCTCTGGTCAACGTACCTGCATGCACATGTCTTTCTTACACAAAGTGTTAAACAACCATGTTGACAGCCCGAAGTTACTCAAAGAACTTGATTTTAATATGCCAACCCGTTTACCTCGACACCCGTGTGGTTTGTTCAAAAACAAACTCTATAGAACTAACTTAGGCCGCAGCTCACCCTTGTTCCGCGTGTCTCGTCTGTATAACGATCTAACAAAGAAATTGCCAGGACTTGACATAAACTTTCAGAGTCTCCCTAAATTTATACATACCTTGAAATTAAACGTACCTCAACCAGCAATGTAACAATTACTCCGAAATCCATTATTATTGTATTCAAAATTATTCATTTCTGACATTGTTTTTAAATTCCATTAATTTATCATTTAAAATTCATATGACATTAGGTATTATATTCCCATTATTTTTTTAACTTATGCAAAATGTGGTTATCTCTAATTGTAAGTGCAGTTAAAATTATTAATTCTATGTCACTGTGATAATAATTATGTATTTGCTGTTTCTTATGTTGATAATCCAATAAATAAATAAATACAGGGTAAAAATATAATGATTGATATTGTACAAACAAAAACGTATATTCCAGGACATCCTGCCGTACATGGCTCAGGAGTACGGGTTCGAGTACGAGCTCGTGCAGTACCAGTGGCCGCGCTGGCTGCAGCGGCAGCGCGACCGCCAGCGAACCATCTGGGGCTACAAGATTCTCTTCCTCGACGTGCTGTTCCCGCTCCACGTCAAGAAGATCATTTTCGTCGACGCTGATCAGGTAAATAGAATAGAATAGAATAGAATAGAATAGAATATTTTTTATTTGCGTGAAGAATGGTACAACACAGATGATACAAAATATAAATGAATTCATAATTCACCAGAATCTGGCATGCAAACATATTAAAAAATAAAAGATAATTATTGGATTATTATATAAATATGAAATACAACATGAACATTTATTAAAAAAATAAAATAACTGGGTTACAACACTCGTTTGAATGAGTCAAAGTATTCATTAATTGAGTAAAAACTATTTTCAGTTAACCATTTTTTTAAATGTTTCTTAAATTTATTTAAAGGTAATGATTTAAGGTCATCTCTTAATCTGTTATAAATTTAAACATACTGTCTTTGACTTTGTAACCACTAACTCCGATCGCTGGCTGCCTACGTCGAGAGCTAAACAGGATACGGACTCATACATGCGCGTGTACAGTGATCTTGGCGTGTTTCGGCGTGAATGACATAAACACGTGTGAACGAACTCATCGATATCACGGTCGGTCTACTTTCAGTGTCTATGTATTTAATGTTAAAATATTACGCTTTTCCTCAAAGCGGCGCGTAGTTCATACAACCAATAGAAATACGTTATTGAAAGATCTTGAGAATTTTTATTAGCTACTTAAAGGTGTCTGTAAGTGTCCTTTCATGTCCGTTTTTGTAGAAAAGGCCGTAAGATGGAAATTCCTTGGAGTTAAGAGTCAAACTACAGTAAAGTGTTCGTTTTCGTTAAATACGATTTTCTTGTATTTATAGATTGTACGAGCAGACTTGAAAGAACTGGTGGAGTTAGACTTGGGAGGAGCGCCGTACGGGTACACGCCATTCTGCGACAGCCGAAAGGAAATGGAAGGATTTAGGTATGATTGCACTGATGATTGATAGAAAAGCACATTCCACTACCCCCGCCCTGATTGGCTGAAAGAGAAAATAGACTTACCGATTAGTAAAGTGCACGCCGCGGCTCGCGGACAAATTTTTAATGGTTATAACGCCCACCACTAATTGTGATTTTTTAAAAGTTATTTTAAAATGGTAATTTCTTTATTTTCTTTCTGTAATACTTTTTAATAAAATATTACATTTAACTCTTCTATGTCAATCAAGCAAAGTTAAGAGTGTTGGTTGGGCGCAGGTTCTGGAAGCAGGGCTACTGGCGCAACCACCTGCAGGGCCGCAGCTACCACATTAGCGCGCTGTACGTGGTGGACCTGCGCCGCTTCCGCCGCATCGCCGCCGGCGACCGCCTGCGCGGCCAGTACCAGGCGCTCAGCCAGGACCCCAACAGCTTGTCCAACTTAGGTATTAGCATCATCATCATCATCATCATCGTATCACCATGCCATTCCTAGTTGCTTCCAAAGCCGATGCTTCAGATCCCGGGTATGCTGGCTTTGTCAGTCAGTTGGAGATGAAAAGGGAAGTCGTCAGCATCCATAGGTTACTCAGTAACGCCTCGCTGATCTACTCGAAAAGTTTTGTCAGTCGTAGTCGTCTCTCTCGTAGTGTGTAGAAGTTTCTTTTTTAATTACCGAAGCGTATACTTCAATAATTTTGCCTAATGGGGAAGGCAACTGTCAAATAACAAACACACAGCGCCCCTACTGGAATAGTTACCCGTGCAAGTCAAGAGGATTTAGAAACTGGAAAATCGAATAGATGACGTTACGTAGACATCTAGTCTAACTTTGACGACTATGGTTATTTTGTAAGAAACTTCGTAATTTTCAGCGTTCATGGGCGTTTTTAAAAAAAATTGAAAAACAACACCGATTATCGGATGTTTCTTTACAAATACCCTCATTATAATGAGGAATGCAACTCCTCAGCGCCCCAACTGGAATAGTTTCCAATGTTCTTCCTCATTGGCGACGGGGGCTATCGCTTGTAAAAAATCCGCTAGATTTGACTGAGATCCAACCTCAACAGCGGGTTGTTTAGTTTGTCAAATTGACATTTTGACAGATCACTTTTAAAAATAACCAATCACATTGTATATGGACCTCAGTCCTATAGTACGCCATCTAGCGGATTTTTCACACGCGATAACCCCATATATGAGTTGTTAGTTCTATTTCAGCGTTACTTAATGAAAACTGTTTCGTATGATTACAATAATTTGTTCAACTATCAACGAAAAGATAAGGCTAGTGTTGAGAGGGTTCCTATTGTGGCGAGTAAGCGAAACGAGATTCCCATAAATAATGAGTAGTAATTTATTAGTACCACCTACTTATATACAATTTCTATTTTAATGCTAAAAAGAATAAGTAAATATTGCTATCGCATACAACACAAAAGTAAGATGAGAAGGGTGCACAAATATTAATAAAAATTGATGTACCGTCCTACCTACATACGAACTCGCGTCGTTTTGCGTTTCTGTTCGGCTGGTCACGCAGGACGATGCAGGCGTGTATTAATCGCCAAACTAGTATTAAATATAGGGTGCCGATGAGAATTATCAAGTGTGAGATCCATCCACTGAAATCCATCCACAAGGTGATTGGGTATTTTTGAACGTGATATGCCAAAATGTCGATTTGACGAACAATACAACCAATCTTGTTGAAGCATACGCCATCTGGCCGATATTTCACACGCGACACTCCGCATTGAAAAGTGACAGTCGTACAAATGACCGCCTTGTTGCAGATCAAGACTTGCCGAACAACATGATACATCAAGTGGCGATTAAGTCGCTGCCACAGGAGTGGCTCTGGTGCGAGACTTGGTGCGATGAGAATTCAAAGAAGTATGCCAAAACTATCGACTTGGTAAGTTATTTTTTAAATTAATGATAATGAATTCATACAACATCCTAACTTAACCGAAACTGTGTACTATTATCATTACTGCTACAAAGATGAACTTCCCATCGACATGAGAGGGAGGGGAGTGCTTGACCTAGGTTATAACTTTCGATTGGTCAATGGCTTAGACTATTTAACATGGGACGTGGTAAAGCGCAGATTTAGTTTTAAAAAAAATGCCATAGTCCACGGGGGGAAGTTTAGTGATGGTCTAGATATGAATAAGTAATGAAATGAAAGGATGATTTTTGTTTACGAACATTGATCACTTGCTCACAGCGGCAAAAATGCAAATAAGTACTAGAAAAGTTATAATTTAATAGGTGGCCTAATGGTCTGGGCGGTCACCAGGATAGTGAAAGGGTTGGTTTGTTGAAACAGCCATACAGCCATTTAAGTACATTTAAGTTTCTGTAATGCATATTTTTTTAAGTTATCTATTTTGTGCAATAAAGTATATCTATTTATACAGTGTTAGCTGTTTATTCTAAAAATAAAATAAAGTAAAAATGTAATATGCACCTAAAGCTGTGCATAGAAAATTTTGATAAATATTTTTTGTTTGAAAGAATGTACTCCTGCCCGTCACCATGTCAGGATCCAAAAGCATATAACTATTATTGTTGTTTCTTGTATTTATTCTTGAATACTTCTCGCAACGACCAGTATCTTTTCAATGCATTTGTCATTCTGTCTCTTTTCTTTCAATTTCTATTTTATCTCCTTCTAATACAGTCGAGTAAAAGGAAAAGCCCATCTGCTCGGGAAGTAACATAAAAAAGTCAAATAGTGAGACATTAATCATTCATTCTTTCTATCATTGTCACTACACTAATCAAGATCGTGAAAGATCGTGTCAACGTACCACGATATCGCCAATTGTCTTTTGGGGTTATTTCTGTCGCAAAATATGTAGATGAAAAATGTTATTATTCTGTGAAATAACGTTTATTTTATTAACAACATGCTTATGCATGATAAGAAAGATAAATTAGATTTTTCTGATCGTCGTTCGCAAGTAAAAACTGCACAACAATCATATTGACGAGTTCCGCTAAGCGACAGATTCGAATTCGAAATAGCGATTTTATAAAAATACCCGACCGTTAAATCACGTTGGTCGTGTACTTTGGTAGAGGGGAAATCGTCCACATACCACGTCCCGTGTTAAATTGTCTAAGGTCAACGGCATAAAGAGAAAATAAACTTTTTGATTGGTCAAGCGCACTCCGTCCACCGGCGTCCGCGGACCATATGGGAAGGGCTTTGTAGCGGTATAGCTTTAGTCAAGTAGTCATGTCACTTACTGTAATTACTTTTGATGGACGTCCCTGTCGGAATAAGTCAGTGATTCATCGAATAGGGTATTTGACTAAGCTCGAGATTTTACAAAATATTATATATTTCATCAAAATATAGGCAAATATGTGCCAATTGCAAAAATTATCAATTAAAAATATAACGTCTAGCCGGTTTTATGGTCATTCAAAGATTCATGGGCAAGTCCATTTAAAAAGTATGAAATTATTAAAATAATATTTTACCATTGAATAATCCATACAAAATTCATATGAATTGCATACAAAATACTTGCTTGTGACGTCACATCTTAGTAGCCATTTGTATGGAGCGTTTTGGGTTTGCCCAAAATAATGTGATTTTAAAGTTGTGATATTTCAGGTAGTTTAAATGAGAATCCAGTAATTCTTTCAACAATGTTTCTATCATTGAGAGGTCTTTTGATTACAAAAATAAATAAAAAATAATGAAATACCGTATTGAGTATCGTGTTCGTGACAATGTACTGTTTCCCCGGCAGTGCAACAACCCGCAGACGAAGGAGGCCAAGCTGTCGGCGGCGATGCGCATCGTGCCGGAGTGGCGCGAGTACGACGCCGAGGTGAAGGCGCTGCAGGCGCGCGTGCGCCGCGGCCTCTACCAGGCCGCCGACCACGACCAGGTACTCCAGTGCTTGCAGGGCCCGGTGCGGCCAGAGCGGTCGCGTCGGAGCCCGGGTACGCTTGGACCGTGATCCAGGATTCGGGATGTCTGCCAGACATCATCGGCAGTGACAGTGGCGACTGCCGTCCGACCTTCGCAACCCTTAGACAGGACAACCAGACCAAGTGGATCACTGTTACACGTTCAGAATCATTATCTCAATTATTGTAGGTTACCACAATATTTGAGTAACTATCCGAGACGTGCAGGTTTCCTCACGATGTTTTCCCTCACCGCCGAGCTAATAGTAAAAATGTGCATAGAATTTAAAAATCCAGAGATGCTCGGATTCGAACCACCACCGTCCGAATATGGAAGGCCCATTCTAAACCCCTAGGCTGCCATTGCTCATTGACAGATTCATACCTTTTAACTATGATCATTATATCCTCCAATATACCTGGCACTCAAACATGACCTTGATTGAACTCCTCTTATTCAATGTTTTGTAATTCGTTTTTTATTAGGGAAATGGTTATGATTCAAAAATTGAGTCCGCGCCGCGATCGAATACGGAACTAAAATTTTAGATTCCCTGTGTCTATGGCCTTAAAGCTCAAATTTGAATGTTCTTTGGTGGCTCGAACTCTATTTTCAATTAGAGAAGATTGCATAAGTTTTTGCATTTGCCGCATAGATATTAATTTTACTTTCGTAGTCTATTGTATGTGTATATGCCGTGTGGTCCCCGGCAAAGTAGAATAGGCCACCCTCACTCTTACCGAGGTGTCGTAAAAGGCGACTAAGGTAAAGCTGCTGGCATGATCATCAGCACCCAGAGAAGGAAAACTCTGCATTTCAAAACCCTCGCCAACCCGTCTGCCAAGCGTGGTGAGTATGGCAATTACCCCTCACGTGATTGAGGGAGGCCCGTGCCCCAGCAGTGGGGACTTAAATGGGCTGACGATGACGATGAGTCTATTGTATAAATACTATACTAACTGCTTGCTTTATTACAGGAAATCGAGACCAGATCCGACGAGGAGGATGTGTCGAGTGATAGTCAAGCAAGTAAGTCTTTTGTTTTATAAATATGTATATTCAGTCTGGAGAATTAATTTGGTTTCTCAGCTAACATAAATCCTCAAACGAATATCTTTCAATGAGATTTTCTATAAACAAAATTAACGTTTACATAAACCAAGAGTGTATTTATATAGAGCAAGTTACATCTTTACTAAGAATATTATTTTCGTAGGCAAATCAAAAACGCGATATATTTCCACTTGAAAGTACTTACACGACAACGTCATTTTCGTTAATGTTTTGTTATTTAAGACATTGACTCAAGAAAAGATGTGTGACTCAATAATCAATTTTACTTCAGGACATTTCGTAGAAAGAGAGAAATAACGCGAGTTAGCCACCAAATAAGTTATCCAGTGCTTTTGTAGAATTATTGTTTTTATAAATTTTCAAAATACGCTAAATAAAGACTTCATTGTTACAGAAAAAGACCACGACAAGCACACAGAGTTATGATGAACTAAAGTGATTACAGTTTTAGTCCATAATGGTTATTCCAATTTTTGTTGAATGATTTGTAAGTGTCTGTGCCTAAATGTGCTCAATTTTGTTGGAATGAGTGTGTTGCGGGAGATAATGACTGAGTGGCTGACATTGGTCACAGTGGTGTGATTTTAACTTCTCTTTGTTAACATACCTATTTTGAATGATTCTATTTTAAGAAGGACCTACTTGAAAATGTTATTGGTTAAATCATCTGTAATAGCATCCATTCCTCATAAATTAGATTCTTTAAAAATAAGATATACTTACTTGACTCTTTTTTTGTAATTAAAAATTATACATACCACTATGCCAATTGTGTCCACGCAGGATAGTAGTTTTCAAATTATTTTTTATTTCCTAGTCTCGAGAGTTGTTTTATACACAGATACAAATGTAAATGAACCTTTAAATCATTATCACAACCACTGAAATAACTAACTGAATATTAAGAATCCTGGTTATAAAATTTGTTAGTAACTTGCTATCAGTAAATCTTCACACATAATTAATAATGTAATAATAACTACAATGTATCAATACGGGGTTTAACACGATATTTATTATGTGCACTCACATATATAAGCTAAGAAAAAGTGATATGATTTTTTTTAGCTCGTAAGAAATTTCCTACCGATAAACAAAGACGAGTTTATTTTTTTAGTTTTCACTTAATGTCCTAATCTATATTTTGCAACGCGATGCCACACTTATTTAGTACATTCATATATTCTTGAAATAAATTTGTATCTTAGATGCCAATATCAGTGAACAATTTTACATAAACTAATATTCATCGTATTTTCCAGTGAAGTACATCACAATAAGTTGTCTTGCTCATGAAGCGATTTTCCTGTAAATAAAAACATTTCTGTCAAACTCAAATCTTTTTTTTTAAATATACCTTTAGGACTAGAAAAAAAAATCATTAATTTTCTAAGTACCAATTTATTTACAATGAAAGTTTAAATTACATCTTATGATTAAAATTACTCTTAGAATACCTACAACATTTATAGCATGGAAATTGTTAGATTTAATTTGATTTTACACAATTAAGTTTAGATATCGTGAAAACATTTTAACATTAAACGAAGACCAGAGCTACATAATTTAGTTGTTGCTTAATATTTAATGTTAAGGTTCTTTTATTCACCACATGCTATTATAATATTTTCATGAGACCTATTAGGAAATTCTTGGCTCTAAGTGTTAATTTTATAGAGAAAATTAAATTTTAGGCAACAAATATCCAGTGACTTTTCCACGATAGGATAGTCTCATAACTTTGATGTATTTTGGAATGTTACAATACATTGATGGAAAGACCCTACTATGGATCAATTCAAAAGTGTTTCACATACATCACGGATGCAACGTTAGTAAGCAAATTATGTCTTGATGTTGCCATTAACTGGTTTGGAATTTAATGCAGGGAGTATCGGTAAACCGTTATATCCCTTTAACCATCACTTCTACCAACCATTCTGAACAAGTCACGTGACCAACTTTGTATGAGGAGACGTACGTATGGTTGAAGAGATGTAACTGTTTATCGATACCCCCTGTAATACCGTTAAATTACGCTGTTAACGTTTCGTCCATTAGATATTAAATAAATACACAAAACTCACGTCTCAAGGGATGAACATCACTAAATTTAAAATATTTACATATAGAAACCCAATCTACAAGTAGTAAGAATCTACATACATTCTATTATATTTGTGCGAAGCAATATTTATAGCGCCATAGGATAATGCTGAACTACAAAACCTATATCCATCCATAACACATTATTGTCGAGATACTTTATTAAGGATTAGAAATTTCGATATGTCTTAAAACAACAGTCTTTAAATAAATAGAAAATTATTTCGCATGCTAAGTACTGCAAGATATAGGTGGTATATCGTCAGTTACTAATTAATTTCTATTAGACTATAGCTAAGCCCTATTCAAATATGATTTTTACTTATTTTTATTGAGATACTATCAACTTAAAAATGACTAGTTGTCATAGCTATAAAAATATGATTTTGGTGTAAATATTCTTTGGCTGTAATCAGTGAGGAAAACAATCCATTTTTTTTTATTAAAAGCAAACGAACTTCTAAATTATTCTGGCCGTTAAAGCTTTGTTACATATATTAGTAATATAATTATGCATCGAGTAATAAAATAATATTTATCAATTTATCAAAAGTATTTTTCAGTAAATACTACCTACATAGTAAAATATTTTTTGAACTGCGTTTTCAAATAACTTAGACCTTGAGTTTAATATGTTGAAAAAATAACTACCGTAATGCATACATTTTGCATCGATATTTCGGTGGGTACTTTTAATATTAGCTCGGTGCTAGAAACGCATGTAGAAATTGTAACTATAAGGGTCCATGCAGCAGTTCAATCCGTACTAATTACAGACATAAATATCTATGCGTGTGCAACGCGCGAGCGGTTGTTAGATCTGGACAGGCCTTTCTATCTTTTTGGAACATCATTTCTTCACATATTTACTGGTTGAAACAAAATGACTGATTCTTGAAATTTCGGGCTTCAATTACCGCGATAATCTAGATTTATCTAGTTCCTAATTTATTTAGATCAGAACGCACGTGGCGCTACCCATTCGAATATAACCTGCAGCAACCAATCTGATAAAAGTTCGATGTTATATCCTCGTAAGCCAGTAGAAAAATGGTGATCCCGATTGGAATAATGCATTGAAGCGCTTCTCGGCTTTCGAGGGGATGTTTGTAACTTAGCTGTCTACTATAACTGATGAGTACAGGGGCCTTAGCGTGAATCGGAGTTGTTGTCTTTGTTAGCATGTGACAGGTATATTCGCGTTCGTTACGGGACGTTTTCGCGCTGGGGCGCCTGAATTCAATGAGATCTAAGGTGGATAGTCGTAGGTAACTAGACTCTGCGCCACGAAAGAAGTTCCGCGGTACAACACGGAACTAAACTTAAAGATTCCTTGTGTCTATGAACATAAAGCTCAAATTTGAATGTTGATGGCGACTCAAGCGCGCTTTGCACGGGGCTCCTTTGCTGGCGCGGAGTCTACGTCAAGTTGCCGGAGGCGGTCAGTTGCAGTAGTGGTCCTCGGTGGTGAGGCGGCAGAGCTGGCAGTCGACGCGGCAGCACCAGTGGTAGCGGCAGTGGCAGCGCTCCAGCCGGCTCACGCGCACGCCGCGCCGCCCGCGCCCGCAGCACAGCCGCCCGCACCCGCCCGCGCCCGCGCCCGCGCTGGCGTTGCACTTCCTGTACATACGTACGTAAGTCACCCTTAATGTTCTTACGACTATGCATCATGCAAGCGGAAATAGAGCTTTACTGTAATAGATAAGGTCTGTATTCTGTAGTATATTCGCATACGCACAATCGCACGACCATATATACCCGATAGTTCGAAATGGTGATGGAAGGCTGTAGAAAACACTAGGATGGTGTAGAAATCTCCCGATTTCACAGTCTCAATATGCTATTGTATGCTAATGTTGTTACTGTACTTGTATCTGTCTTAAAGTAGACCAAAGCCCAAGGGCTGGTTTCAGAATTGAGAATTTGAAGTTAAGCCTGATTTGAGCACAAAGTTTGACAGATGAAGTATGACTCAACTGTCAAAGTTCGTGCTCAAGTCGTGCTTAACTTTAAATTCTCAATTCAGAAACCGGTCCCAATTCGAGCAATCGTGCCTAAGAAAGAGATCAGATAATATGATGTTTAAGCAGCTCTACAAAATAAAAAGCGTTTTAAGTCCACAAACGGACATACGGTACAAAAATATCGCGATAAAGAATAAAAACCTTACCACGTGGATACTTATAGACTTACGACGCTAGGTGGAAGAGGTGGGCTCCGAAGCGTCAACCGAGAGAAGTTGCTAAGATGATAATATTTCGAGGATAATCATGGGATGTATGGGTAATGTTACCTGCCGTGAGTGCCGAGCGAGCCGGCAGCGGGGTCGGGCTCGCAGTAGTCGGGGCTGGGCGTGACGTAGCGCAGGCGCGCGCGGCGC
Organism: Marasmia exigua; assembly: GCA_019059595.1. Classification (NCBI taxonomy): domain Eukaryota; kingdom Metazoa; phylum Arthropoda; class Insecta; order Lepidoptera; family Crambidae; genus Marasmia; species Marasmia exigua. Next base: position 1,986,659 of record CM032464.1, on the reverse strand, counting down.
GGCGAGCGGCGGCGCGGGCGCAGCGGGCCGGCGCGCGCCGCCTCGCCCGCCAGCGCCGCGCCCACGCGCGCCAGCGCCGGCAGCGCGCGCCAGCACGTGCGCACCGAGCACGAGCCCGACACGCCGTGGCACGTGCACTTGGTGCGCATGGCGCTCGACACCGCCTGAGGTCACGACCATACACGGTGTTTATTATACCTTCAGCCCAATGGACAACATTTCAAATTTTTAACATGTCCATATTGTTTTTTTATATGAAAGTAGTCATAAAATGAACAGACCCATATTTTTTCTTTTTTCAAAATTTGTCCATTTTCACGCATAAAATAATTATTGAAATTCTTTTTATTCTAAACAGACGTAAGCGCCAAATGACGTCATCGGACGGCTGAATCAGCGATATTCCTTTGCTTATTATTGTTTTAATAAAAAAAAGGTACTACTGTCAAAGGTAAATAATACTAGTGTCAACATTGTCAACGTCATTCATACATTCAACGTTGACAAGTTGTCTTTTTTTTTTGACAGTTACATGTCATGGGTTTGGCATTTCGTAAATTTAAAACTATAATGTGCTAAGCAAAGAAATATTTTACATTCTGCCGTCCGATGACGTCATCTTACGTTTTTTAGTTTTTAATTTTTTTCTCAGTAAATAAGCAATATAAAAAATGAATAAATATATATTCGAGCAGCGGAAAAGTAAACAAAGAATTGGTATTTTTTGTTTCAGAGCTTAGCAATTTTGAAATGTTGTCCATTCTCGGGATTTTCGATATAATGACAAAATATCCCGTCCCGAGAATTGGACTTCTGAGATTATAATAATATAATATAAAACGGGATTTCTACCATGTAGGTAACTTAAATTTGAGTTTCGAGTTATTTGGGCACTGTTGCAAGCGCTATGGTCACGGAGTAACTGAAGTTTTTACGGGTAAATTGTTACTGGCAGAAAAATCGGTCTACCCTCCTTCGCAGTCTATTACTACGCGCACCTGCGGTACCAATGTTCAGTAACTCACTATTGTCTCGCACCTGTTCTCGATACACAACACTCACAGTATCCGAAATCTCGTAAATAACTATTCGAATGTTAGTGACCATGAAAGTTTAAAACAATAGACTTCTGAGGTTTGTACAAATGCAAATTCAATAGAGACGTAGGTATAGTAAGCTTCATATCCAACCACAAGTGGATTGATTAACATGTCATGTCAAAATATCAATGTTTCGTACAAAACAGCCAATGGCATCAAAGTAGGAATAGCTATCCATCGGATTTTTTATTTTTTATTAAAACCACAAATCTGGGGTTTGAAACCTCAGACGGAAGTTTCAAATGACAAATATTAGATAGTTTAGGAATGCTCTTGATCTCTCTGTTTATATAATATGATATGTATATATTTTTAATGTAATAGGTAACGGACGAGCAGACATGTTAACGATTGTCGCCTATAGACATTCCTAACACCAGTCAGAGTCATAAGTACGCTGCTAACCATTATTCTAATCTTTAACTGCTGAATTTGTCAATGCAAAAATCATATGAAGACATACATCTAGAGAACCTAGAGCCTACGTTTCAGTAGGTCGTTGAAAATTCAGTGGAGGCTGTCTTAGTGACTGACCTTCCTTCCAAATCTTCCGTTGAGCAGGTTAGCGGAAGCGATGAGCGGGCGCAGGCGCTCGAGGCGCGTGCGCAGGTCCACCTGCGGGTCGAAGCGCGGGTCGTCTGCCGCCATGCGGTACTCGATGTTGCGGTAGCGGGAGCCTCTGTCTTCGTACTCATATCTAGTGATAAAATGTAACCACTATAGTAAAACACAACACATGGGTCTTCATCATGTGATTATGTATTGTTTTACTGTCTTCCTGTCCGATTTCCTTCTCATATTGTAATCATAATCGTAAAATCTTTATTGTGAATCCGTATGTCACCGGAAAATAGCAAGATGCGTAAGTTTATCAATTTACTAGGAAGTTTATAAACTTTCAAAGGATTCTAAACGGGAGATAAATTTTATTATTTTACGTTAACACTTTAGTAAATTAGTCAATTTCCGACGTCACATGGTAAATTTATAAACTAACGGATATGTATTCGTAAAATTTTATATGGCTCGACCAATCACTGAAACTCTTAAATATACGAATCTTTGAAAAACGTAAAATAACACACTGCTCTCTGATTGGTCAATGTTCATAGTGGCAATGCCAATCTGATCGCGTGTAGCATTTGGATATTGCTTACTTATTATTTTACGAGTGAGTTCAGTAAGTTCATCAATGTACGAAATTTTGGACGTAAAATAATACAATTTATCTCCCGTTTAGAATCCTACGAAAGTTTATAAACTTCCTAGTAAATTGATAAACTTACGGATTTTGTTATTTTCCGGTGACATATACATGAGATGAAGTTGTTACAATTAAGATACAATAGTTACACTGTGTTCCGGTTAATTTGCACACAATAAAACAGGTGTGGTGAAGTTAATATAGTCTACACATTATGGTCTACAAAAGCTTTCAATTTAAGGTCTGGTTAGATAAAAAATCACTGACAACATAATAGCATTTTTGAACCAGGAACTCATGCAGTTTCAATTTAAATGGCATTAATTTGGTAATTTGTCGGATATAACAATATTGGGGGTAAGATAACTAGGGTATTTCGATCAACAAACCGGGTAGTTAAATCTCTAGAGAGCTTACGTATACAAAATGGATGTACGTACAGCCACACATTCAAGTAAACAAAACTGTCAAAATTCTTCAATCTACTCTCACCTTAATGTCAGACACGTTTGAGGAAATTTGACAGATTGTGATAACCGGATGTGTGGCTGTCTGTACAAAATGAGGGTAAAATGATGTGGTACATAACTTCTTTCATAGGAAATACAAATACAAATTCTTTATTTGCAAAATATGGGTATAATATTTGTAACATATGGGAAAGATGCTACACTAAGAGTTATTAATCAAGAAGTGATTCAGTGAAGTGGGCAATAATGTAATGTTAATAAATAAGAAAATAAAACAAATATAATAAATATTTCACAACATCACATATATTGATCTGATTGCGAGATGGGTAGCTTAAGCACCTGTGTTACAGATATCAGAACCAACAGTGGAATTACAATTAAATACCTACATGTATGTATTTAAGGTTAAAAGGTAAGCAACGCACTTGTGACACCACTGGTGTTACAGGTGTCCATGGGCGGCGGTAATCGCTTACTATCATGTGATCCATCGGCTGGTCTGCCACCTATATCATAAAAAAAGACCAATACAAACAGACATGTTCATACACACAAATGTTTGAACTGTGCGGGGATCGAAGCACCTGTTCACTACCACTGACCCAAACGGGTAGTTTCATAATGTTAAATTGTGTTTGAATTACCTAGATCTGAACCGTTTCCTTGTCGGCCTCCCCCGGCGCGGCGAGCGCGGCAGCCGCTTCCTGCCGCGCCGGCCCTTCCTCCCCTTCCGCGGCGGCGCGGTGATGTTCGCCGGCGCGGGCTGGTCGTCCACCAGGATCACCACGGGCGGCGCCGTGGTCACCTCCGGCACGCTCGTCGTGCTCGCTTCCGTCGTCGTTGTCTCTATTTCGAATAAGTCTTCTTCCACTTTCCCATCTCGGATGTCTATTTCGTGTGCGTCTAGGAACTGCTTCGCAAATCTGAAAATTATTACTGCTGTTATCTGATTAGCGCTCGGATCGGTCGGATTGAGTATTTTGAATCAAATAATACAACACATTAAATCCACTGAAGAGATTTTGCTGAAGTTGCTAAAATTAAAATGATTTGATTTTCTATTCATGCAATACCTATTCATAACAAACAGGCTATCCCAAGACTATGGGGACATGAAGTTAAAATTATTATCATGTTATCATTTTTTACTCAAAGGAAACATAACGTTATATTTTAAAAGAAAAAAAACTGCATTCTAATTAGAGATTTAGGTGACGGGTAGGGCACACTAGCGACGCCAATCGATTTTAATTTTTAGCTACTAAACCGGATCTATTTTAAACAATTTCGGGGTTACAACCTCTCGGAAAACACTCATACTATTTATTAAATAACCATACACAAATGTTGGGTCCGTTTTTGTACGCGAAAAATTTATTCACGCCAAAAGTGGCCGCTTTTGGCGTGAATCAATTGCGCGCGTACGCGCAACAACATTTTTTCATGGTTATTTAATAAATAGTATAAGTGTTTGCCCAGACGTTGTAACCCCGAAATTGTTTAAAATAGATCCGGTTTAGGAGCTAAAAATTAAAATCTATTGGCGTCGCTAGTGTTCCCTACCCGTCACCTCAAGGGATTTTCCCTTCATGTCCTATAGTTTTGGGACCCCCTATATAATTTGTGTATTTTAACAACTGCTTCTTCTTACAGTATTGGACGATCATCTGCAGTAAAGCTACAAAAATAAGAAAAGAGAGAAAATAGACCAGGCTTAGAAGCTCGCTCTATAAGATCAGAGAACCAGAAATTCAGAAGACCTTTTGCTAGTAGGTAAGTGAAATTGCTATCCTCTAGTTACCTCTCAGCTTATTGATAAGAGTAAGTTAGTCTTCGCAGCCGCCCCACTTGAAACTTGTGGCTCGGGCGTATCTGTGATAGAGTGTGAGAGAGTGTCAGCCGTACCTCTCAGCCCACTGATAGTTGTCGCCGCAGCCGCCCCACTTGAACCTGGCATGCGGCTCGGGCGTGCCTAAGTGATAGAGTGTGAGAGAGTGCCAGCCTCTAGTTACCTCTTAGCCCACTGATAGTTGTCGCCGCAGCCGGCCCACTTGAACCTGGCATGCGGCTCGGGCGTGCCTAAGTGATAGAGTGTGAGAGAGTGCCAGCCTCTAGTTACCTCTTAGCCCACTGATAGTTGTCGCCGCAGCCGGCCCACTTGAACCTGGCATGCGGCTCGGGCGTGCCTAAGTGATAGAGTGTGAGAGAGTGCCAGCCTCTAGTTACCTCTTAGCCCACTGATAGTTGTCGCCGCAGCCGCCCCACTTGATCCTGGCATGCGGCTCGGGCGTGCCTAAGTGACAGAGTGTGAGAGAGTGCCAGCCTTACCTCTCAGCCCACTGATAGTTGTCGCCGCAGCCACCCCACTTGAACCTGACGTGCGGCTCAGGCGTGCCTAAGTGACTGAGTGTGAGAGAGTGCCAGCCTCTAGTTACCTCTCAGCCCACTGATAGTTGTCGCCGCAGCCGCCCCACTTGAACCTGGCGTGCGGCTCGGGCGTGCCTAAGTGACAGAGTGTGAGAGAGTGCCAGCCTCTAGTTACCTCTCAGCCCACTGATAGTTGTCGCCGCATCCGCCCCATTTGAACCTGGCGTGCGGTTCGGGCGTGACGTGCGCCTGGCGCGGCGGGCGCGGCGGAGCGCGGGGCGGCGCGGCGCACGAGCAAGCGGGCAGCGCGCCCGCCGCGCACGCGCGCGCCACCGACCACACCAGCGCCGCCGCTGACATCGCGTACACGTACGCCTGCTCGCGGGTGCCTGGAAGGTTTTAGTGTTGTACTAGGAGTAGTAGCGACGAAGCTCTATGCAAACCTGTCTAGGATTTCTACTGAGGCCAATATTATATTGATTGCACTCATGGAAAGCGAAAGTAAAGCCCTAGCTGTCATCCCAAAATATGGTGTACAAGGTGGAAGTAGGTATTAAATCATTATGGATGTTCAAACAGCTTGGTCCTATGTCGCCCGCAACCACGGGATCACACCTTAAGGGACCAGCGAACAACGTATTTGCCATACAAACGTAATACCAAGATAATTTGCAATTTGAGGATATCTCGAAGTTTCATTGCAGTTACTCGGATTAAGGAAGTATTTACATTGGTCCACCTAGTGCCCCCACAATGTGACTTAGAACAACTGCGACTCCCTAACACGGCCTCCATTCGAGGACCTTTCTCCCCAACGGCAGTCAAAGCAACTGCAGCGACATATCCTTGCAATGTGATTGGGATATCGGTGACCTTAGTTCTCTCTAGCATTTCCGATACAACCACGCATTGAAATCCCAAGCACATGCTTTGTCCACCCGAGTGAGGGCGGCCCACTGTAAATTTGACTTACATAGGTATATCAAATCTATCTGCGTCTTTAAATACCTAAATAAGTTTTGGTAAATAGTAAAATCAAACCACCAAAAGGTCGTGTTAACAGACGTTTTTTTGAGTAGGAAATAATTATACCAATAATGACATTGTTGTCTCATCTAAAAGCCGATCTGTAAAGGAAAACTTTTGGAATAAAGCACGACATTCTATCTTTGAAGTACAGTTCGAGAACCTCTGCGAGATTTGATCTATAATTGCGAATAATCTAATCGTGTAATCACGATAGGGCCCGCACGTCCTGGGCCGCGGCGCGGACAATGGCGCGCTATCGCAGGCCGCGTGAGTGCGCCGGCTATCGCGCCCGCGCCCGCGCCCGCCCTCGCGCTCCACGCTTGATTCATGCGTGTAATTAAATCTTTTGTCCGTCTCGCTTGACTCAACCCTCGCCGCTGATCGCATTCAACCTCTAGTCTTTGGAGCTTTCCCAATTTAACAGACCAAAGATAACTTTTCAAAAGAAAAGTTGGCCCGTATCAATAAGGATTTGCCAATTGATTTATGTTTTCTATTTCAACTCGGAAAGTCGTTGCTTCTTATTGTTTACGGGCTGTAGTTCGGTAACGAGTTTCAGCTCCACGACTATCCACTTGTTAAAACTAATAAATATTGGGTTCTATGCGGATTGCTAAAATAAGCTATTTGTGACTGAAATAACGGAGCGAAGTTGTTTTGCTATTACATGCAACCCTCTTCTTTGCCTTCTTAACATAATTGCACGGATTTTCCCTGTGAATCGTCTTCATTTGAATAACATAGCAGTTTTATGGCAGCACTTTATGTCCGTATAGGCACATGCAATAACTTTTCCTTGTAGCCTTCCATACTATTATATTCTATTTTCCTACTTTCCGAGATAGTTGAGTAGGTAAATGTTTGAAATAGTTCATTCGGAATGGATTTGTAGGATATTAAATTACTAGTACACCTACTTATTGCTAGAGGTTTATTTATTCGTACTTCCTTTAGAAACAAATGTACTGCCTTAGGTAGGTTTTATAGCTGAGGCAGGTATGTATTTAAATTAATATTTTTCCCTTTCACTGCTTTTGTTTCTATTTCATGATTGTGATTTACGATTTCAGCACTATAAAAATACCCATTGGTATTTGGTTTAACTTAACATAAATTACATGCGTGATGTTTATTCAATCCAACATTATCCAGAGATATTAAGATATATAAGTAGATCATATGTATAGAAGTTTTAAGTCCTAATGAAAAGTTATTCTCCCGTTCATTACCACGGCAACCGCAGACGTTATTCGCTTCGTAAAACTTTTAATTAAAATGTATCAAGTCGGGAACACTCGAAAGATTCCTGACGGTTTTGTTTGTAGCCGACAACGTTCTGTGTCAATTAATTTCCTAAAGTGGGTAGACGGTCGGCGAAGTGGTGACCAAAAACAATGCTCCGTATTTTGTAGGCGGCTTCCGGCCTGCGCCAGCCGGCTACACAATGTCGCGACGACGCTAAAACTAGAAAAACTTCGCCATTGTTTGCCGTCTTTTCTATTCCTAACTTTTTAGATAGTTGTTTTTCACTGTCGCCGTGGAACACTGATTGTGTGCGAGTGATGCGAAAAGGAAAGATGATTCTTGTCTACGTTTATATCTTTGGTTTTTCTTTCGCTCGACATGGTCCTTTCTGAGGACTTAGGTCTTGTTTTCCCAACTTCAATAGGAGAAATGTATTTCGTTTTGCGACTGTTTGTAGCCTTGAAAGGGTTAGGTAGATTCTGCGAGAGTTTCTATGAACTTGTAGAAATATATTATTTTATTCGGATTTTCATATCTTTATAGATTCTTTTCAAAAATCAAAATCAAAAATGTCTTTATTCAATTTAAGTCCATACAGAACATTTATGAATGTCAAATATTATGTAATCTACCGCTGATTCGGAATTTTGTATTATGGAGCACAAGTTTTCCTGGAGTAGGTAGCTACATAATTAGTCCATGCCTACACGTGTTGCTATTAATTTTTAAATTTTAGTGGCCTGATTTATCCTGATCATGCTCTATGTTATCAATTATTATAAGATCCAGTATATTATTGGAAGCCAGGATCAATAAGCAGGTGGTGCGCGTCACGTCGGCGTCACGAGGCTCGGGCTTCGTGCCGTCTCGAGTTGGGGTATCATCGCGTGACGTCTTCCGTTATTTAATAATTTTCCTCCCGCTCGTCCGCCTGTAGCCTTGCCGTTAAAAACGATACTTGGAAGTCTTACAACTTCCGGCATACTTTTACGAATATAAAGTTCCTGCAAGGAAAAACGAGGACTAATTAATCATATTCGTCATAATTCTACAAGAACAAAAAACCCTCGGTATTTATGCAGACCTCTAAAAACCACTCAAGAATGGCGGATATGGAGGAATTAACAAATAACAGTTCCGATTCCGATTTCAAATTGTTGAAACGATGGGAATCTTCGTAATGCGGTCAAAAACAAAGGAGTAATTTAAAAATTAATTGCCCGCGAAGCAATAAATATACCGTGGACGTGACATGTAAATAAAAAGAGCGGTCGGTGCGGAACGGCCGGCGGCTGAAAGGGCCCGCCGTCACGGCACCCGCGCCCGCACAATGCCTGGGCTGATTTAAAACACTCGACAAACTTGCCTTCCCTTATCTTTCATTATAGTCGGAACTCCTAGCCGTTCTAGACGGCCGGGATCCATTAGGACAATGTGAGTACTAAGTTAATTCAATGTACTTAAGTAGATAAATTCTACGGTGCAGTTAACCGAGACTGCTGAATGTTTGCTGTAGTTTACGACAGCATAGTCGAGTGCAATTTGCGATTAAACTGTAGATAAACTTTTTAATAAATTCCAAAATGCAAGTAACTTGGACGAAACCTTCTCAATGTGGAATTTTCAGAACATACGAAATCGATTTAATGCATTGGGCAATCGTTTTATTGGGATATGGGATTATAGTTACCTGTCAACAAATCTGGCGTGAACCTCGGTGCGAGCTCGATGGAGGAGCAGTTCCATCGCTCGCCGGCGTGCGCGGCCAGGCAGGCCGAGCGAGCGAGGCGCGCGGCTGCCGCCACGTGCGGCATGGCGGCGGGCTGCCGCCGGCACGCGCGGGCCTGCGTCCCCCATAGCGCCCCGCCGCTGCGCGCCTCCACGCAATCACTTTCACTCCAATTGCCGACGCTCTCGTGCAAAGCTCTGGTCAACAGACAATGTCAACTTGTTATTTCCTATTCCCAAATTGACCATGATTTATCTACGTCTTTTAAGGACTGAGTTCACCAACTTTTTAAACGACGTTAATCACACTTCAACCATGCTTTGGAAATACTAATCAGTGGTTAAAGTTGAATTACCGTTGATTTAAAGTGGGTAAACTCTGCCCTTACACATACATTGTTACATACCTTAATGCAAATAAAAGAAATCAAGCTACAAATAGATCCAAGTTAAATACTTAGTCATTAAAATAGACAACATTTTATTTCTAATATATTTATTAATAATTTAATTATTAAACCAATTAATATAAGTGGCAGTGCTTGTTATGTTACCGATCCTAGATATTACGCGTGCTTTACATATTTATTTTAGTTTACAAAAAAGACTATTTGGGCGTTTTTGGTCTATGGTCCGATGAGGACATAGAGTGTGGAGGGTCGTAGCGGCGCGCGGAGTCGGGCCGCTGGCCGCGCTGGAACGCCTCGCACATTTCGTACAAGTAGTTGGGGAGGAAGTCAGCGGTCTCGCCGTCCCTGCGGCGCAGCAGGCGGTAGGCATCACGCAACGTGGGCTTCGGTGCCAGCCGCAGCTCCAGCTCCACCGCCGACGGAAAATGAGCTGCCAGCGAGTAAACGATTTCTAAATCCGATGGCGGAGGGTTCAAGTGCCGATAATTCGAAACCTTGTGTAGAAAATATTCGGACATGCTCATTCTTGATGAACTCGACTCGTCATATTTTCCCAGTTTCATATCGTATAGTACCGACTTCTGTCTATCTGGACCCCAGAATTCCTGTTCAAATGCACTGTAAAATCCTTCGACGTCTTTGAATTCATGTCTGAAACACCGAGCCCACATTAGTGGCACTCCGTCAAGGCATGATATTATGAACGGCAATTGCTTATCTTGTGTCATATTGAGTTCAGAAATGTAATACTTTACAGTTTCTATAAAATCCATTGGGTGCGTTTCGCCAGTGTCATCGAAATTGGGGCGCTTGTTCAACGTAGCGACGATCCAGTCGCTGAGTTCGTCAGGCGACAGCTGGAGTAGCGGTTTTCCCGTGCTGTCACTTTTTTCATCGTCAATTTCTTCTATTTTCGGGCGATCATCTCTAGAAGTGGAAGGTCTGTCGAACCCACTTTCCTCTTTGCCTAGGTTTGGAAGTGACATGTGACTCCGCAATCTTGATGAGGGCATGTCCCGGAATACATCCTCCTGGCTGGAGAAGCGGACGCCAAAGCCTAGGGCTGTCGGCTTGTACATGCTGCCATACATCACTGAATGATCTTTTTTGGGAATGTCTTTATCGGTTTTCTTTTCTTTAGAGACAGTTGATGATATTTTATCAACCATCTCTGAAAGGTTTGTTACAGAAGACTTGATCTGACGCAAGTCAACGAACAAGCTCATTTTAAAGCACCGAGATTCCTCATTATTTTCAACATGTAGAGTTCATTTAATTTTGTGCTGGAACAAAATATTTTATTTAATTCAGTTGTCTGAAGTACATTTATAATTGATTGATATTCGCTACATAGATATCGTGTTCGGAGCTTTAAATCCAATATGTATTTGAATTAGTAACTGTAATTATTTGCATATTTAAATTATCTTATGCAAACTATGCCAAGAAAAGATCTCTTTTTTGGTTTAATCCATTTAATTGTTTCAGAAATGTGATATTATTGTATAAGTTTAAGTTCAAAGTGTGCTGTTACGGTGTGCAAGTAATATAACATGGATTGAGGCGTGAGTAAAAAGTGCAGGGTGCGTGCGTAGCGGCTGGCAGGTTGGAGAGCTTACGTGCGGCGGCGGCGGGCTGGCAAATGGTACTACCCGCGCCGCCGAGGGATGCCCTCGCGTACTTGCCGCTTTTTATATACAGTTTACGTTACGATAACTGGGTTATCGTAGACGGAATATTAAATTCCATTGACGTTTCGCTGTGCCTGCCAAGGACACGCGTTACCGACGGCTGTTGTCAGGGGAACTTTGTTCCTTCTTGATGGAGTTTATCCAAGTAGGTATTGGGTAATTTTAATATTCGTTTTTATTTCTGATTCACTAGATAATATTGAAATCTTTACAATTCGTAAACTAAATATGCTCAGAATAGTGTTGTTAATAAATATAGGTAGGTATTTAAAATTTTGTTGCCAGTTTTTTTAAAACGGATACAATGTAGTTTTTGCAGAAAAACCCTTTGCACTTAGGTGTTTCGTATGAGTCACATCATGTAGCAGCTAATTATCGGTTGGTTCTGTAGGGCCCCTAACTTGCCATCCCGTAATTTATGCATTAGACTCGCGTCCGGTACTGCACATAGTTAATCGATTCTAACATTCGCACCGTTTCCTGATAATAATTACCTACCAATCGACGACCGCTGAATTACTTACTAGTTTTCGCACGCGTTGGATCGTTAAATACATATAAAGCATGTATAACTGTGTGAAAGTTCTTAAGAAGGACATGCATTTACAGTAATAATAACTAATATAATAATGGAAGGAAAAGTGGAAGGAAAGAGATGAAGAGGAAGACCAAGAAGAAATTACGTCCAACAACTTAAGGAAAAGGCAAATGTCATATCGTACAAGGAATTGAAGGTGCTGGCAGAGTCGAGAGAGGAATGGAGACTACTCCTCCGACAAGAACGTCGCTCTTAAATTAGAGAGAGAGAGAGAATAACTAATATGGGTAGGTACTTAAAAAAAACCCATCTAATCTATATTTTCACATTTTTTTACTGTCAGGCAGGACGACAGGACCAAAGGCTTAACGTGCTTTCCGAGGCACGGGAGTACATAAACGCCGACTACCAGACTCCGGGCTGACACTAAGAATTTCTTACTCCAAAAACTTAGGTACACATTTTTGGCCCGACCCGATCGAAGATCGAACCCGGGTTGAATTGAATTAATTTTAGAACTTTTTGATTTACGTACGATCACTACTAACCTAGAAAAGTCGCTAACCCATATTTGTAATAAAATACATAGTTACCGTCAAACAAAATGTCGAACATTTGCTGGGCATGAATAATTTGGCTTGTTTCGCTTCGAAAGCCGATATCTGTGTAATGCTTCGGGGGATTGGGGCGCACGCGACGTCACTCGCGTCAGGACGCGACGGGAGCGCTTTGATAGTCGATAGCCTGGCCGCTGGCATGCGAGCGGAACTAGCAGTGCAGATCTGCATAGATTTTTAATGACATAACGTAGACGCCTGGGAAAGCGATGGTAGCTCTGTGGTTCGAATCCGAGCATGTAGGTACCTCTGTATTTTTCAAATCTACGTGCATATTTCTACTATAAGCACGACGGTGAGGGAAAACATCGTGAGGAAACACGTCTCGCATAGTTTCTCAAAATTGTAGATACCTACAATGTTTGTGATAATGATTCTGGATGTGCAACCGTGATCCAGTTGGTCTGGTTCCCCTGTCTAACGGTTGGTCACAGGAGTTGCTTTATAGTAATTACCAGACTTCCAGAATCCTGGATCATGGTCCTAGCGTACCCTGGGTTCCGAAGCGACAGCTTTAGACGCATCTGGGAATTACACGCTAAGATGAGGAGGAAGCGCGCCTGGGAAGATACCCACCTTCTTCTTTATTAATAATAATAATAAATATTTCACAACATCACATAAATTGATCTGACTCCGAGATAGGTAGCTCAAGCACCTGTGTTACGGATATCAGAATCAACAGGGGAATTACAAATATATACATATAATACTTTTCTTTTGTAAACACATACTTATAATACATACAAACACCCAGACCAATACAAACAGACATGTTCATACACACAAATGTTTGTACTGTGCGGGGATCGAACCCGCAACCCTTGGACCAAAGGCAATTTATTAAAGCCAGTTTTGGTATAATTACCAACTAATTATTTGATAGCAATCGTAAACCAAATACAAAGTAACATGGCACATGGTCATCAATCAGGGGCGTTTCATTAGCCGTAGGTTTTCTATAGCGCTACGAAGTCGTAGCCTACGAGGAGCTCGTAGTCGATAAGCAACGACTAGTGCTACGGGCAGAGACGCAGAGCTTTCGTAGTCCATCAATTAGATACGCCTACAAAGAGTGCGTCCTGTATCTGTGTCGATTACTACCTACTTACTAAACGTTAACAAACGATCCAAATATTATGATTAAACAAGAGTAGGTATGTAATAAGTGATTGAATTCGACAAGTACTCGTCATGCCTCGCCGTAGCTCATCATAACTAAGCGCGCTCGTTTAGTAGTAGACTAGCAATTGGTCAAAAGAAGAAAAGTAATGTATTATTAGCCTATAAACTGTCCCATTGCAGGGCAAAAGCCTCTATCAATAAATCATAGAAATCAAGATATCGCTACTATAATGGGACTAGGCCTAATCACCACGCTTGCCTAATACGGATTGGTAATTACAAACCCGAGCTATGTTTGAAAAATTCGAGGTTTTGACATGAGTAAAGTACACATTGAGTACGAGAAAGTCAATATGCGTTTATTGATAAAAATCTAGCGGTGGCGCCAGTGAACCACCACCCTTAAGGTGACGGGTAGGGCACACTAGCGACGCCAATCGATTTTAAGCCACTAAACCGGATCTATTTAAACTATTTCGGGGTTACAACCTCTCGGCAAACACTTATACTATTTATTAAATACCAATGCACAAATGTTGGGTCCGTTTTTGTATGCGAAAAAGTGGCCGCTTTTGGCGTGAATAAATTTTTTGCGTACGCGTTGGACCCAACAGGCATTTGTCCTTTTGTGCATGGTTATTTAATAAATAGTATAAGTGTTTGCCGAGAGGATGTAAAACCGATATTGTTTAAAATAGATCCGGTTTAGTAGCTAAAAATTAAAGTCGATTGGCGTCGCTAGTGTGCCCTACCCGTCACCTTAAGGTGCCTTTGCATGATGCTTTTTACCTTTCTCATCACACCAAAAATGACTGGAAAATGAATAAGATAAGATAACATTTACTGTCATAATTGGTGTTATAAGTAGGTGGTACGTGGTAGGTAGTGGGTATCAACAGTTCCCTATTTCGGGAATGTTTATCCTTAGGTATAAAGTAGTTGTAGGTACTCTTAGTTGTGGCTACTAAAGCGCTATTTTAGAGGCTCGCTGCGTTAGTGTAGTGCGATGTAGGAGCATCGTTTCGACGCGCTCGGAGCGTCCCGAGCGATGCAGAATCCGCACAAGTACGCAATAGCAATGAGTCCAGACATCGAGTCACGGCGCTGCGGGCACAAAGCTTCCGTAGCTTGTCTCTATTATGGTTAATTCATGTGGAATGCGATTGTTCCGTCCGCGGCCCGGTGCCAGCGGCATTATCGCATTCGTCACGCCGCGCACGTGTACGTTGGATCTAATAAAATAATTCCCGTATCGAATTTTACGCGTCTATCTCGATCTAGTAGACAAAGAGCCGCACGGAGGGGTGGGGAATTCGCTTTGTCATAACTGGTCGAGCTGTACAAAAGACCGCTGAGCTTTTTCATGGGCCGCTTTGTATGCAGATAATTTTAAAATGATCCGTCAAGTTACAAAGTATGTTCTTATTATTATTGCTAAAAGGGTCATGTGCAATTCGACTATACAAACTAGATGTTTGGACGCGTAGTCTATTGTACAAAATATTTTTTGTAGAGAATTTCGGCGAAGTAAAATTTATCGTAATTACTCTGTTCGCCAGCACACCAGCGAGCTTGTTCCGGCGCTTATCGTTTATTATTCAATTTAACTTTTCATGAGTACATTTCGAAACGAGCTCGCACGTTACGAAAGCAAAAATTCGCAACCACAAAATGAATTCTAAATAGCTGGCTGTGTCCGATAGCCGTGAAAATTCGTTTTAAAAAGCTCGTCTAAACCTCGACAAAAACGTTCCAGGGGGCATTACAGCTGACGCGGCTGCAACGCGGCTGATTCCGCTTTAATGATGATTAAATGCAGTATGATTGTCGCAGCGTGCGTGCGGCGCAGCACACGGGAACTTTAAAGGAACTACACCGATACGAACGTGACTTTCGTGTAGCGATTTACCAGTCACAGGGGTTGATTGATCTCAGTTGAGCTATGTCGTTAGCGGGGGTATATGCTACTGTGTTGCTTCGCTATGCCGTTAGTTGGGTATTTGCCGAAAGCCGGACTTCTCGGGCTAGATCGCTCTGTTATTGAGTGTATTTTTTGACCATAGATAGATAGATATACTTTATTGCACAAAAAAAAAACACAACTTTAAAATCTAGGCATTACAGAAACTTAATTGTACAATTGCGGCGGTCTTATCGCTGGAAGCGATTTCTACCAGACAACCTTCAGGCAAAGGACATTTGATAGTAGAAGAGGGGTAGGTGGTGCAATATTGAAAAAGGGAAATAAAAGTGAAACGTATATATATATATTAAAATATTTATAATGCTAATACATAAATAAACACAATATTATATACTAATAAATAAATATGTTATGCTTGGATAAAATAATATAAAGGACTAGATATACATTCATATAAATTAGGATCTTAGACGGACCCTCGACTACTACCGATGACTGGACCTGTAAAGACTTAAAGGGATTGCTATTTATTTATTTAAGAGGTGAGTTAATTGGGGCTTTAAAAATGGTTAATGATATACCTATTGATTAATGAGCTGCGAAGACCGGTTATTAACGGCCCGTTTGTATTTTTTTTAGAAATGGTAGCATCGAATTCGTTATTGAATCTGTCTTCTCTATCATGTGATAGAGAAGACAGATTTATTTTGAGTTTTAGAGAGTGTGACGTTCATATTCGGATAGTTTCTGAAACGTGTACCTAACCATGATTCAGTTGGTTTGGTTCTCCTGGGCTCCAGAGCGACCGCTCTATACGCAACCGGAAATTACACGCTAAGATAAGGAGGAGAGTTTGTCGGCACACTCTTCAATGCTTATTTCAGTAAAATATTTAATATGTAACTCAACGTGGAGAAAACTTTAAAGCTGATGATGACTTCATTAGACATTACCTACTTTCCAAAAATACCGATATTCTACGAAATTATGTCTTACCTACATCTGAACATTCTTGCGGCATCCGAGGCAACAAATCCCCCCGCATCTGTTTGAAATGTCGAAACGTCGAGTCATTTCCGAGCCCACATCATTGCGCCGGAGCATTTTCTCTGCGACAAGTCTGGTTGATTGTGTATATGAGCGAAAGAAATCTCGATTTGTAACAATCAGACGCAAGGGGCAGCCACCCGCCGCGGCGCAGCAAGTCGCCACGGTTCATTACACACGGGACAATGATACCCTAATTATGAGCCATTCGACACAGGCACATACACAGTATAACTAATCGCGGTTATTAATCAAGATTAAAGGCTTTAATTTAGTGAGCCGGCCTGTCGGAACGCCCCCGAGGGCGGCCGGAACAAACAGAGATATCTTTAAGTAAACGATTCTTGTCTTCGGTCAGGTCATTTCAATATTAATAAGAAAAATATTTAATTTGAAGTATTTTATCAAATAATTCTTCTTTGCTATCCATCTTTTATATACTTACTTTGCAAAGTTTTTCTTTAACTTATGCGAATATATATACGTAAAGAAGGCAGTGTTCTGCCAAATAAAACAAAAAGCTTAAGTAGACTTGAAGAAAATTAAAGCTCCATAAAGTATTCATTTCGAAAGTCTGACTAGGAGTTATAGGATAAGTTTATTTTACGACTACGAAACTTGTGTTCAACTTTATTCTCCCATGCTAATTTAATCTAGTCGAGACCTTTATTGGCTCCCAAGTTCCTAACTATTTTTGATATTATTTTACGTATAGATACAATATTTAAGAATACATTTTATAAGATATAACATGATGTACATATTAATTACTTATACTATAATATATCCTGCGTACGTGGCTGATCGTTACGATCGGCCGCCGTAGCCGTAATCGGTTGAAGGATATTATTATTAATTATTTATACATAACTAAGTCTTTATTCAAAGGGAGGTTGTTAATTCAGGTCAACCACATGAAAAATTAAATTTATATTCAAATAAACTGTGTGGAAAGCGGCTGGAATCCTCATATTTGAAATCTCAATCCTAACGAATTTTGACAATGCTAAAAAATAGTCCTGAAATAGTCATAAATAGTCGTACAAGTGAAAAAAAATAGTCGCATTTGGAGTTATAGCTATAGGTTAGTGAGGATTAGATTATGACGTGAACGTGAAGCGGATCACAGCTTGTCTTGTCACTGTTGATGCAAGCAACCGGTAAAGTCTATCGAATTGGCTTAGGTCCCAAAAAGCGGTCGTGAAATAGTCACAACGACCATACCAAATATCAGAAATAGTCCTTAAAAGATGCCAGAGGTATAAAGGGTACCATTGTCAGGATTATGGCTTGAACATTTGAAAACATCAAAATTCTCCGAAACGCCTACGAATTTCGGTTTCAAGTTTTTTTTTATGCTAGAGGCGACAAACGAACAAGCGAGTCATCTGATGGATAGTAACTAGCGCCGCCCATACAATACATCAAGTTTAGCATTGTAAAAATTCGTTTTCATTGAGATTTCAAAGATGAGGATTCCAGCTTGAAGCACACAATAAACTACCTCCTACCTTCATTTATAACCGTGGTGATTGAGCCTAATACCATCAGCTAGACTTGATGCCTTGACTTGATGAATAAGTACATTGAATAATTCATATCAGTTAGAACCGGTGGATTGGATTGGTCAGTTTATAAATGCTATGGATAGCACATAGTCGATGTTGCCAAATCGCACGATAAACAAAAGATTTCCGCTGACGTTGCCTTCTCCTGCGTCTATGGCTACCGTTCCAAAAATTGGGATATTCAGTTGTAAGAATAGCAAAAGTAAAGTATCAGCCTATAACTTGTCCCACTGCAGGGCAAAGGCCTCCATCATAGAAATCAAGTCATCGCTACTATTATGGGATTAGGCTTAATCAACATGCTTGTCAAATGCGGATTGGGAATCACAAACCCGAGCTATGTTCGAAAAATTTGAAACATACTTTTCGCTCGACCCGGGAATCGAAACCAGGACCCCGAGATCACGGCCCGGTACTTAAACCACTAGACCAACACGGCGTTCTCAAGAATAACAATCGTAATAGTAATTTACTTTACTTAAATATATTTGAAACTAAAACAT
The DNA here is from genome assembly GCA_019059595.1 of Marasmia exigua. Taxonomy (NCBI): domain Eukaryota; kingdom Metazoa; phylum Arthropoda; class Insecta; order Lepidoptera; family Crambidae; genus Marasmia; species Marasmia exigua. The sequence goes on along the minus strand of CM032464.1, from coordinate 1,968,090 downwards.
CCTATCCAATATTACATCTGTTAGATCAACAAATAATGAAACAAAGCCAATCCGAACCTATTATACTAAATGTACGGTGTTACCATAAAACGTACTACAATTACAATAGAATTTAATATGAGCCCGGTCCCGCACGTAAAACGCGAACAATGCGTGAATACCTATTAGTTTAATTACGTATAATATTCAATGTGGATTCCAAACACGCGTCGACAAATCCCTTTTCGTTTGAATGTATGTAGGTAAAGCGGCCATCAAGCGGGGAGCGAATAATTGAAACAAATGCAAGGATTATTCGACAAATTGTCCAATACAACGGCGATTTGTCTAAGTCGTCAGGTTGAGGCGAACAATTGTTTCATTTTATTACGAGAGCATGTGGGTGTGACAAGTTGAATTTTCATATGACAAAGAATCCTTCAATTCAAATGAATTCATTATATTGAATTATAGTAATATTATTTGTAAAGTAAATTAGACAGTATAGGTCCATTCTGAAAAAAATCCGCCTTCAAAAACCATGAACTAAACAGTATTAAATAATATTTTAACACTTTATACACTTCAAATAACATTTTATAACAGTACACTCGAGAAAAGGTTTTATCGAAGTCGGCGCCCAATACTATCTTATTTAATACAACATTCAATTACCCTACAGAGATTAGGCGCCACAAAATTAATACAATCAGACGTGAATACTGGTGCAGTTTTTAAAAAAGATACAAAATCATTATGTGTGCCTTTGAAACTTGAGGGTTTTCATTTTTTGGATGCCTGGGTCTGTTGTCTGATATCCGTAACACAAGTGCGTACAAAACGAGGTCTATGCATGAGATGTTGTATGAATTATTTATTTATAACTCGAAAGCTCTTTGTCCAATCCGTTAAAATCCGTCAGTTAATTAAAACGCTGCTAAAGAAAAGAGAACTAAGTGGCATCAGTAATAATACGAATCGATAAGGACATTGTCTTTGATACTCCTTTTAATTTTATTGTCAGTCGTTGTTAGGTACTTTGATGTACAAAGCCTTTGAATAACTTTACTCGGAAAGAATATTGAAATTAATTAATGTCATTACATATTGGAAACATGTTAAAAAATTACAATTTGTAACGTAATTACAATTTGACATCAATGATTGTGATTCAAAGAATTAATCGTCTACGTCTTATTCGTGGCATATGTTATATAAACCATGCTAAAGTTATTTCCGACACTTGGAAGCGGTGCGTCGTGTTTAGTCTGACAAGAAGCTTCAATAAATCTTGTCAAATTAATCCTATGTTCGCAGAAGTGTTGCAGATTTGCATTTATAACATTCGGGCGTTTTTTTTTGCAAGCTGTGAGGGGAGCCGGGTAGCGTGCCGTGCCTTATCTCGCTAATAGCTAAATAAGTGTCCGCAGCCGTGGAAAAACAAAATTAATTTTTAATTTGAGATAGATTAGAGACGTACTTAAGTAGCTATGTATCTAGTAGGTATAATCGGGCTTCTTATAGCGGCTCGACTATAATGTTATTTCTTTTTTATACATATTTATTTTATTTATTTAATTAAGGAAAACAAAACAGACTACAACTATTGACATTAAACATTAGCTATTCATGATGGAATCGTAAGTACTAGATAATAATCCTAAATAGGTTTTCACGGCAATCACATTGTGGCTTAACTTAAATGAGATAATACCTACATTAAAATACATAATTCTAATTATCCTCAATGCAATACTGTAATTGAGTTTGAGCATAACAAAAGCAGTGAGAGCAAAATATACGAGCACAGAAAATTAAGACAAATATCATACAAAACATTACTCCTTATCACTCTCATTTTGTAAGTATACTTATCTACTTATTTGTATGCATCTAGCTCTCTAGTGCACTTCATTATTTTCGTATGTTTGTTTCTCCTACTACTAATGGTGTAACTTACTTTTTTATTATAAATGTGAAAAGTACCTTCTTTTGCTATAATAAAATAAAGATCTTACCGCGGGTGACGCCGTCACGTGACACAAACTCAAAGACACATGCAAACAAAACAAGTGACGTAAATATTTTACCAGTTTAACGCGTGTCGAAATCTTGTAACAATGAATCGAATACGAACAACAAAGTGTCGATGTCCCTTCAGTGAGCGGTAGGCGGAGACGTGCTTGTAGGGCGGCGCGGTGAGTCGCGGGTGACTCACGGCTTCACCTATGTACTCGCCTCGTGTATCAAATGCGCTATGCGTTAGGGTAGAGACTGCGTGTCGCCGTGCTTTCCTGCGTCATGCTTGACTTACGTCTTACCAAATCCAAATATTACTTCTGATACCAAATCTAGGAAACAGGCAACATTATTATTGAGATGAAGTCGAAATTGGATAGTTATTTAAGAAGGTACTTACACTGATTTCATTTCGAAAAGCGTCCCCGCGGTCTTCAGAATGGGTTTGATATTTTTTTTTTGTTTAGCTAAGGTGCACGCTAGTATAATAGTAGTAGCATATTAGCGATGACTAGTTTCAATGATGGAGGCCTTTGTCCTGCAGTGAGACAGTGTACAGGGCGTCCCACGGCCATGCTACACGGAGAGAAAGTACCTTTAATATTGTAGATGGAACATTTTACTGAAACAAGACATTATTTTAATTTCAAAAACAATCTAAATTGCATTCATAGATTTTTAAATAATTACACGGTTGAACTGAGAATCGAACACACTTCACGAGAAAAAAAATACCCTGTAGCTTTATCACACCGATCAGAAGGCTTCATCATAAGGATTATTTTTTGCTAAATAACATACTATAGGAAATAAAAGAAAGACCATTAATTTTAACATTTGTTGTGAAATTTCGTTCAGAAATATTAAAAGCTAACATTGCCATAAGGACATACAACGCGGTTAGATTTTTTATGGGGTATGTAAAAAACAAAAACCAGTATGAAAGTGTCCACGAGCTACAAACCGAAGTAAGACGAATATCCATCACAACTAGATCAAAAGATCGACAGGGAGTGAAATAATCAAAAGAGTGCGACTTTGCATTCAACAGGAGGGGACTCATTTTGAGCATTTGATAAATTGATTAATTTTGTATTACAAATTATTGTATTGTGTAATTATTTAAAAAAATATGAATGTAGTTTAGATTGTTTTTGAAATTAAAATCATGTCTTCTTGCAGTAAAACGTTCCCTCTACAATATTGAAGGTACTTTCCCTCCATGTGGCATGGAGGGAAAGTACCTTCAATATGGCACGCACCGGTTACTTGTCAACATCGTGTTGACCTTGAGCTCCATACAATTATTATCTTACTCTATGCTAGCTCCTAATTATAAATGTGATGAATTAGGTACTATTAGAATTTGGCTAACCATTATAAGTGTGGGGACCCTTCTAATAAAAATATATATTTATGAAATGACAAAACTGATTTTATTTTAATTAATACCCCAAAGCTAATTCCACAAGTACTCTACTCGGCCAATGCGCAGTAACTGGTCGAGGCTCGCTCATACATCACGCTAGGAACCAAATACGGTGACGCTACACATTCACACTTACATATTGAGTCCCTACACACTCATGAAAATAAAGGTAGGGTGAACAGGCTATTTCTAGGAAAGCTCGCTCCATCGTAGGCTTCTTCTTAACTCTAGGGTTCAGTGTGAAGCTAAGAGCAAGCCTATCATCACCAATAAAAAAAAATAAGAAAGAAAGAAGAAATTTGATATGGCTTACCTTTATCCCAAGACTAATTTAAAATAACAGAAAAATCCCGTGAATGGGGTTTGTAAAAGGGAGGAAACATTTTATAAAAATGAAGCAGTCATTGTAGTTACAATACTATCTACCTACAGTTATGTATTTAGGTAAAAGAGATACTACCAGAATTTCATTAATAATCCAGGGAAGAAGAATATCAAAATTTCGATGCAAGTAGGTACCTATTACCAAAGTAACTCTACGTACACCTAATTCCTCCGATCTATGGTAGTGATCATTAATTACCTGAGGTCTCATACGACACAAAGACTAGTTACGCGTGATGTAGAATGTCTAGATAGCAGGAATCAAAACTATGTTATGATGACTTGATCTATCTTTGCTTTTCTACCAATCTATGTCACTGAAATGTTCTGAAAACACAAATATGGACTCACTAATTAATTTCATTTGGCTTAACTAAGTATAAAAACTTCATTAAAGAAACGAGATTAAACTAGAAACTCTTCCATTGAGCTGAGTAGATTAATGAGGCGTACTTCAAAGAGCCCGCCGACGTCGATACGGCCGAGCAAGAAGTTGCGACTAAAATAAAAATGGAAGAACCCCGAGGATGTCGGTAATTTATGAATTTGTCAGGACAACTGAACATCGTCGTCGCGTAAATAAAGACCGCTGCGGCGCGGATAAATTTGTGTCAGATCAAATGAATCGTGCAGATCGTGATTTGTTGCACTTATTGGGTGGATCGCGTACGAGCGCCCGCGCAGCCCAACGGCACCTCGCGCGCGTCTCTCCTCGGGAATCAACTCGTTACTTATACGCTTAAGATAAATTGCGAATGCGTCGGATCGATGGGATTCCTTTCTAAATATATTTGTACGATCGTTACTAATAATCACGTTCGTATTTTGGCTACTATCACAAAATAACTTGCTACTGCCTAATCAATTTAATCAACTTCACTATTTATTAAAATTTTATTACACAATAAGCAACCTTGAAGCCAAGACGTATTCTCTAGCAGTCAACCTTTGGTTCATGCAAAAATGATTGATGTGACACTTTTACCTCATCGTCGCTTTCCATCAGGTACGAGTGTGGTCAAGCGTTAGCCTATAGACTACAAAAAAACTTCCTCAGGAAATAGCACTAGATATCTAGGTACCCTCAGCCAAATACCCTCCTTACCACATTGTATGCTCACAGTACGTTCTAAGTTCTTTTCACCCAGCTCGTCATAGGCGCTGCACCAACTTACAAACTTTGAAAAGCTTCTCCAAAGAACTTGGTTCAGTGTAGTGCACCTTCGCTAAAGCTTCCGGAAGATTCAAAGCTGCCGTGCTAAGGTTACACGTGTAATCTTACCCGTAAAGTTTTGCCTCCTGAGAAGCCGTAAATAATCGACGAACTAAGCTTGGAACTTGAAATATAGCTCCGCTAGCGTTTCATGTGCACATCGCTTTGCTCAGTAACTTATAGGCAATTACGTAGGTACCTATGTTTTTCAATTTTAGAAACGTTAGAGATAATTTACGTAAGTATATCACATATTCGTAGCTGACACTTGTATTATAGAAATAAAAATCAACATACCTAAGTGCCAAAAATATTGTTTAAAATCTTATGAAAAATCACAAGTAGTAGTATCTGGTATTACTTGGTACTTAGGTAATCATCACATGAATGAGCAGCTGATATGTTTTGTAAAGGCAAATGTTTGTTTTAGTTTTATCAAAAGTCATAGAAAAACTGTTGCTGTTTATGATATTAGCTGGTATTAACCATCTGGTTTTGATTAATCCTTCTAGTCCTGGGAAGTTGTTGATGTAAGTATAAATAAAAATTAGTTTATTCGGATCAAATGCTATGGGTAGGTAAATAAAAACAAATTACGTTCTATCTGCGAAAGTTAGGTTAAACTGTGTTGTAGTGAAAGCGTGTTTTAGTTAATTTTAAACACCATGTATAGTCTATTTAATTGATGTGAAGATATAGCTACTGGCGAAAGCCAAATATTTAAAAAGACAGGGAGGAGAGGAGAACAATATTTACCAATTATTGATAGAATAGAAAAGAATTGATCAAATCTCCCCAGGAACACAGGATGGCGTAATTATGGAGGTTACTATCCCCTCCTGTTAACCCTTTAGCTATTTCGTACACCCGGGCACCCATGAAAAGGTAGGGTGATTTCATTTTATAAACGTAAAATAATATTAAGTTGTAATGCTTTAGTTTCTAAAACCTCTAAAGTTTCTAAATTTAAAGACTTGATTAGACCTTTGAATGAAATGGCAATTTCAAACTTATATAAAAGTTTTCTTACCTACTGAAAATTCTAGAAGCACTTGAACAGTAGGTACTTGGAAGTGGTAAACAATGTTATTGAATAAGGAAAAGTACTTTTCATGTTACAGAGAAATATGAAATCCGAGGAAATGTGTTGAACACAGTGCAATAAAATAAATCTGGCAAAGTGGCTCGTATTTCACCTTCGCCCACAGGCATACGGCTGGCACCTACGTGGCGCTGAAGGGGGAATTCAATAAAAATCACAATCGTAAAAACTAAGTCGGGTAGCCATATAAAAATCCTAAGAAAGCATTTAAGAGCCGTCCCCTAATAATAGGTCCCGCCAGATGCAAGAGACGGCTGCCTGGAAAAGTCACAGTGGGAACTCGACCGAGGGAAATTATTTTTTCGGTCTGCCACACACGGCCCTTGCCAACTCAGCGAGAACTGAGCGCCTCACAGCGTCTCCGGACCTTTCGCTCGGAGCTCGGCCCGAGCTCATATGACAACGGTTACTTATTGATACACGCAGGTGGAATATTGGATTTTCTATTAGGGACATTTGGGGCAAAAACGACCCATATCATCTTTTTTCGGCTTTGCACACAATTACAATACATAACTCTATGGAAAATCTCAAGGGTATCTACTAGATATAAGATATCATCACAAAAGTTGTCCGTCAAAAGCTTTCTATGTGGACTGTTCAGAACGTGATGCAATAGGTAAATCCTTTTTGCGCACTATCTACCAATTCAAATTAATGTATTTCAATTTCTCTAATCCGAACCCGCAAACATGAATACAAAATAAGTCCTCGAAATGTTTCAGGAGAATTAAGTATCTACATAAAGGTGCGGTAATATATTCACGACCACAATACCATAGATAGGTATGAGGGTTCAGAGAAATATAAGTATTGTAATAATGCCTACTTATCTACATACGTAACCTATAGCATACCTAATTATTAGATATATGTAAACATCGAACTCGACGTATCTTCCCAACCTGGTTGGGAACATAATTCGTCCAAAATATTTTGAAAATATAGGATCGACCAACCCCTTTATTACAAATCGCGAACTAGGGATAGTCTCGGAATAAGATTCGTGCCAGCCCGTTTAAACATTGCGTGTTGGAACGGGATGACAAGAGTTATTACCGTACCGTAATAACTTTAGATTTATAATAAGGTGGCAAGTGTCCAGACTGATGATGAGTTCATATTTCGTAGGTCCACTTATCGAATGGATCAACTCAAAGAATGAGTAAATATAAATACTTAAGTATCTTAAGACTTCAAAAGATTTTTATTCCTTCGAAAGGTAGGTAGTAGCTATTATTTTATGAAATTGATACAGTCGGGTATTACACCATTGATCTCTATAATCGGCTTACGAGGGAAGCCGCGCTCTCGGGACCTAATCGTGAAATAATTGCAACGATTGTTGAGAATCGGGTTGGAGGGCTCGGATTTCCCGGGCTATTTCCGGGTGTAAGCTGGGCGCACAATTGCGGGTGCAGCCGAACTGCGCGCTCATTAGTGCAATGTTCAATTAGGGAGCGTCGATGGACGCCCGCTGCCCGCGCGCGGCGTCGGCGTCGCTGAGCCGTGCCGCGTTAAGGCTTGCGTCCAATGCCCTCATTTGACAAGTTTTGCAATCAGACACCATAACCCATAGTTTGATGAAACTCGGGACCATGTGCTGTGGGAATGTCAGCTGTATGAAGAAGAGCGGCAACAGATGCTGAATGACTGGAACAGAAACGAGATAGGACCAGTATACCATCAAGAGATGGTCAACTCTGCAGAAGGTTTTCGACGGTTGCGTGCGTTTGCACACAAAAGGCTTAATATTAGGAAGGAGATTGATTGATGTGGAACTGCCCGAGCGCGAGTCGCTTGTGTTGTGGTGTTTCACGCCCCATTTGGGGAGAAGTGACATTGAGATGGGACACAGACACAGATTTTGTAGGGAGTGAAGAATCGCACCGGGGAAAGAGCCCTTAGCAAGTACCTGGTGAGCGTCTCCCAAGATTCGGTCCGTATGCCGAGACGGTAGGAAGGACCATGGGCTGGTGGAGGGACTGTGTCTTAACCCATAGTTTACCGATGTGGTCTGGGTGTACTAGACACCTAGAATCAGTAGGTTATACCTCGAAGATATCTACTTTCCTACTGGCATTAGATAATGCGTGATATGTAGAAATAACTGAGAAAACATTTTACCATGTAATCAGTGGAGGTAGAGTCAAAAATGTCTTTGGATACCTAATTTTATTAATTGCTTAAAGTTGTAATGTTTTTTTTTTATACTACGTCCGGTGGCAAACCAGCGTGCGTTTGCAACTCTAGTAGACCTGCATAAGCGCTGCCGACATTTAAATTATTATTGAAAAATTCTTGTCTAAACTAATTATAGACCCAAACTCGATGGGCTTGCGATATGACACATTAGAATTCCCATGACTATCTAATAGTTTATTGAGTATTGACCTAAGCAAACCAACATAACACATAAGTTGGTTTGCTGCAACATTTACCTTAACTCGATCGGATCCAGTGTTTGGTATTACATGGGAATGGGTCTTTAATATAGATGTTAAAATTAAGGCGACGGGTACCACTAACTATTGACGCCAATCGATTTAAATTGTTAAACCGGATTTATTTTGAACAATTTCGGAGCCAGCAAACATTTATACTATTTTTCTAATTGTGCTTTTATAATTGTTCTAGTTGCTTTAAATTTATATCAATTGGCGTCCTAGCGACGTTAATTGATGTGCCCTACCCGTCATCTTAATAAGTTTCACCATCAACCCTGCTAGAGCAACAATAGTAGGTAAATATTATAGGATTATTTAATAGGTGGTAGCGGGAAATAGTTACAACAACTAAGGTTCGGTGTTTCAGTACATAAACTATATAGCGCAAGTATCGTCTGCTGATACCAGCCCTAAGCTTCGCCTCGCACGGATTTAACAACGAATAATTATTGGGAAATGATGTGTAAGGTAATTTACATTGTTGTTACATGCATGGTGATGGCGTAGTTCAAAATTCTCAATGAGCAATATTGTTAGCCATATCGCTACAACGCCAAATGATAAAGCGCTCGCTAGTTCTTTCTCGGTAACTCTGCATATAAATTTATCAATCCAGAAAAAAAATAATATAATGTATATCTAAGATTTTAATAAACGTATAGTCCGGGACTTTTACTGGGCTTAACCTTTTACGGTATGAGAGAGACTCGTTTTTCTTTCCATGTTTGTGGTTACTTTTTAGACTATTTACTTGTACGGTTAGAACGATGTACCTAGATATAATATAAATAGATGAGCGTGTGAACAATTGTGAAGCGTAGGCAGAGATCACAGCTCCCGGCTGTGCTCGAGCGGCGACGGATGAGTGGCGAGAGATCCATGTCGAATACGCCGACGCACACCAGACCCGCTGGTGATCCACGTACCGTGTTTATTTGTATAGTGTCATACTTACTACACGGTTTACAGGCTACGATTCAGTGAATGAAACGTGTAAACACTTTTTTCTAAACCTATGTTTAGCGTAACTTTATCCGACTGGCGTCTCTGGGTTTTGATGAGGATTAACGGGGATTTATACAAAAACTAGCTTTTGCCCGCGACTTCGTCTGCGTAAAATAAATTATCAATTTTATCTTTATAAATTATAGCCTACGTGTTATTCTGATCTATAAGCTACATTACTGTAAAGTTTCATTAAAATCCGTTCAGTAGTTTTTGCGTGAAAGAGGAACAAACATCCATCCATACATCCATCCAAACAAACATTCGCCTTTATAATATTAGTAAGGATGCTTTTACGAAGACGTGCTCCCATTAGACTGTTGAATTCTAGAGAAAGCTTGATCCTACCATCACCCCTGGATTGACCAATCGGTTTTTATGATAGGTAGAGTCCTGTCGTGTGGGCGTTAAAAACCAGGTGCCAATAGTTTCAAACCGCGCAAAGGGCCCCTGACACTAGGGGTACAAACCCAACCGAAGCGTGTGCATAGGAGATGCATGTTCTTTCTTGCCTTAAAGATTATTTATTTAGGTATTAGGAAAACTTACAGACATAGCCTGAAGAATATGCACATGTCATTTGCGAAAATAGTTTTTACTAAGTATTAATAATATCCAGATTGTAACGATTAGGCACAAACTTCGGCAAGGAATTTCATTCCTTACCTGTTATACATATATAGTTATACATATAATAGTAAACGCAATTACTTGCATAAGACGTATTTTCATTAATTAACAGTGTAAAGTCTGATATATGTATATAATAATAATAATCCTCCAACCGATTACGGCTACGGCGGCCAATCTCAACGATCAGCCACGTACGCAGGATATATTATAGTGCTCAAGTGTGTGCGCAAACACAAGTGCACTCTCTATTCCCTTGCCCTCATAATCCAATGGGACACTAATGTGACACGACCGGAGAGGGATCAAGCGCAGGACCAACAGCTTAACGTGCTTTCCGAGGCACGGGGGTACAAGACCGCCAACTTCCAGACTCCGGGCTACCACTAAGAATTTCTTGCCGAAAACTTAGGTACAAATTTTTTTTGGCCTGACCCGAGGATCGAACCCGGGACCTCTTGCGCAGCCGTCGCTTTAAAGTGCGACCCTCTAACCACTGCGCCACCGAGGCAGTCAATATAAGTCATATGTATATGATGACAGTTAAGTTGTTCAAAAATGGACAGTAGGTTTATAGGGAAGTAACTATTAAACTCGAGTCAAAGTGATACGAGGGCGACACGGAAAGTTCTTAGAAAATCAAAAACTGAACAATTTAGCAAGTTGTTACTTTTATTATATCTTTTCAAAATAGTGTCCCTTCACATCAATACATCGCTGCATTCGATAAAACCACTAAGAAAAGCATAGGGTCTCTTCGACGGGCTTTTGATACGCAGCCACTGCTTCTTCGGTGTCTGTGAAACGTTTTCCTTTTAGTTTTTCTTTTATTTTTGGAAATAAATAAAAATCGCAGGGCTGCGAGGTCTGGGCTATATGGCGGGTGACCCAGTAATTCTACGTTTGACGTCGCCAAATACTCGAGTGTTTGCTTGGCGGTTTGCGGCGAGGCGTTGTCGTGGTGAAGAAGGATCCTACTGCGAGGTCGTATTTCCCGAACTTTTTCCAAGACAAGTGGCAAACAGTTGTTAGTGTACCACTCTGCGGTAACTGTTTTTCGATCCTCTAAACAAACTGTTTCGATATGACCTGTCCTTTCGAAGAACGAGGCGGAAAGAAGATTCTTTCCCACGCTGCGACCTCTCTTCACTTTAGTTGGCAACTCCTCGAATGGAAACACCCATTCAGCAGATTGTCTTTTAGTTTCAGGATCATAACAATAAATCCAGTTTTCGTCACCTGTTAGTATGTCAAACACAGTATTTGAGTCACCTCCGTCAAATCTTTGAACCATTTCGCGGCACCAATCAACAGGACGTATTTTTGGGGCCTCTGTCAAATTATAAGGTATCCACACCGGGCACAAAGCTTCCTGGCCCCTAAATGTTCATGAATGATTTTGTGTACTTGACTCATACCAATGCCTAAACTTGTCCGAATCTGCTGATAGGTCACTCTTTTGTCGGCCTCTATCATACGTCGCACAACACTGATGTTATCTTCGGTAGTCGCCGTACATGGCCGTCCCTCACGCAAATCATCGGTGAGATTAGTGCGACCACGTTTAAACTCATTAAACCAGTTGTAAACCCACGATGGAGCTTCATCGTGAAAGGCCAATCAAAGTCTATCATAACTTTCTTGTTGACTTATTTGACATCGAAAGTCATAGAAAATCATTGCACGGAAATTTTCTCGAGTTAAATTCATGCTCACTTGTTAAGGATTATTTTCAATTTGCCGCCAAATCGGAAAAAAGAGAATCGAATTAAATGCATAGACAATGAAATTGGCAAAGAGTTCCATTTTCAAAATTTAAACTTATTTTTTCAATCATCGTCTTATAAGTGGGCAGTTTTAAAAACTTTCAGTGTCGCCCTCGTAGTCTATGCGGTCTAAGCGCTAAAAGCGATCTCTAACAGACAACCTAAAGGTAAAGAACATCATATATAATAGGTATATGTATAATATGTAGACAGTAATAGTAATATAATATTATACTTACATTCAAGCAGCATTATAATAAATTAATAATACACTTACCATATTCGTATGTAGGTATAGAAGTTTGATCAGAGCTAAATCAATTAATGGCCTATTCACATGCTTACCAACCTATTGTCCAATCATCGCGTTGTTTAACTCGTATCAGTATTATTTATTAGGTACTAACCACATTAAAGGCAGGCAGACATTTTCCAATCGATTTGATAAAAAGAGTTCAAGTTTTCTATACAGAATAAGATTTTGATTCACCGCACTTGTTGAACATTTACCGACTAAAATTCGAGAGAAGTTTGAATCGCTAACGTTCGTAGACATGCACACAAAAACCTTTAACGCCGATGATATAGGATATCATATAGAATATAGTCTCTCCAGACTTAAATAGTTTCAACGAATCTTAATTTAATGATTTTTTTAAGCAATATGCGTGTGTCGAATGATGAAAATTAAATAGTTTTAAATTAAAAAAAAAAAATGGAACTAATTCCACTTAATGGATATTTAAAAGTATATTTTACTTTAATTAATTGATACTTACAGCCATCGGATCCCCTCAGACGAATTCAGAAAAAACACAAAGCACAAAACTAAAATAAAATAACGCATTACAAAACTATGCTGTCCAATGCAAAAGATTCACTTATACGTTAGAAAAAAAAAGAAAAATTAAAAAAGTGCGCGCAATAATTTGGCGGGAAGTGCGTCGGGGTCCGTGCGGACGGAGCTTCGCGTCACGCAGGTCGGCCCCGAGCTGCGTCCGCGACAGAATGCTGCGACCGCCGCCGCCGGCCCGCCGCGCGGACAGTGGTCAGGCAGCGCGTCGCCGCTTCGCACTGACCCGCCACAGAATAGCTGGCGGGAGACCAGAGTGCCTAGTACGAGTTGCACAAATTTATGCGAGTGACTTTACCATCGCGTTAATCGTGCTAACGTCAAACGCATCGAGTATCGAAGAGGTCCGAGTACGAGTTACATACAATATAAGTTTACTACTCATATAACCGACAGATACGACCGATCGCCTCGGATCTAGAGTCGAGATGACCGTTCGCTCCAGGAACAATGTACAATTAAAAGAAATACCTAGGTCATTCTTCTTTTTTATCGACAATGAGCCCGTCCTCAGTAACGTATGAAGTAATTAATTACCTATATAAAAAATATACGTTACACCATGAAGATATTCCTAATTTACCATGAAATAATGACATTATTTTATCACCTCGTAGGTGATAAAATAATGTCATTATTTCATGCATGATTTAACTATGTAAAAATATACAGGATGTAAAAATACCCTTAACGAAGCCGAAGCCTACGTATTCAGCACATCATCTGGACCATTTTTTCCTTCTAGACCATACCTGGGGACTCAATACTTTCCAAGTTATTGAAGGTCAAAGTCAAAATCGATGTACTTAGACATTATTACCTAATTTTTGTCCCAAGAACCTTGTTCAAAATTTTAAGTAATTCCTAGGGAAAAATAGCTTCGAAACGTACAGCCCGCAATGTAATGTTTGAGAGCGGGGCGAGGGGGTGTGCGGGGGACGCGCCTCGACGACTGAGGTGCGGGCGCGCGTGCGGCGCGGCCCGGTGTACGCTGTTCATTGCGTTGTCCGTTTATCGGATTAAAATTGACACCAAAAAATCAACTTCGTTTCCCATCGATATTTTTTTGTTCTAAGACTTGATTTAATGGTTTGAGTGCGTAGACGCCGGCTTCGTAAGGGTCTTTATTACACCCTGTATATAAAGCGTGACAGAGGTGTAAATGGCACTAATTTCGGGGGACGTCACGGAGGTGTTCAAAGTATTCTTTATCAATTAAACTTTACGTCATGTAATAGTCCATCTGTAAAATAGTACATTAACGAATATTTAGGACATACTATTTATCATTTGTAGTCTGTTACTTATATAAAAGTTAAATATTTATTTGTAAGTTTGGCTTACTGTCGATAAAAAAGAAGATCAACCCCACCTACACATTTTAAAACTAAGGTCCGGTTTTTGATCCATAGTTAAATTGGACTAATGGTTTAAAAGAGTAACCAATGGTCAAATATCGCCAAAACGTGTTTTTGAGCAATAGATAGCTATATTAATAGTTATATTACCCCTTTACAACCGATCAAGAAAAGTTTGATATTACTAATAAAAATATCATGGCATCTAATGTTTGTGTTAAAGGAATGGGCTGCCACTTTGACAGACAGTTGAGACTCGATTCGACCAATCTTAATCCGTGGAGAAATCTATGGTATAAAGTCAGATTTGTATAGAATGATAGCGCTATACCATGGATTTAATATTGGATTAAGATTGGTCGATACGGTCCTAAGTAAAGTTAATCTGACCAAAAGGTAACTATGGATCAAAAAATCGCCCTTTAGGCGGGGGTGGGCAAATGCTCTATCATTAGCAAAGGATTAGCACTGGACAGATCAAAAAAATTTTGGGTAGTTAGAATTAAATTGAAAGTTAAAGAGTCAATAAAAGCTTGTAAAAAAACATTGCAAGCAGGGTTTCCGTTGCTAAATGCCTACAGCGCGTTTAAATTGAAAGTTAAAATTTGTTACCACTTTATCTAAAAAAAACGAATCTCTGAGAAGATATACAGAATTAGGCAGAATATGGAATACAGAAGCGGCGAGTGCGGGCCCGTGACCCGTCATCCCCGACTAGCGCGAGGCGGCGGGCGGGCGGCCACGCGCTCCCCACGCGAGCGGTACAACCCACTTATCAATTCAGTCGAGTGGGCATTCATTCATTGTGAAGCATTGTGTCTATGATGCGCGGATTCGGTACTTATTTCCCCGTTCACATTCTGCCGTTTTGACTGAGTAAAGTTTAAGGTCCGGTTTCACCTCTTTTGGTTAGGCTTCAGATATCAATTAGACATTTTTTTACAATTTCTTTCAATTTACATTTTTTGTTCAACAAAATTATCAAACTATCTTTACAGTATTATATGTATAAACGATTGAAAACTTAAAATTGTTTATTTATTTTTATGTACTAGGTGGCAGACGAGCAGACCAATCACCTGATAGTAAGCTATCCGTCTGCTCGTCCGCTACCTAATTATGGACACACTATTGGGCGGCGGCAACGACAGTGAAGTCACAAGTGCCCTTTTCAGAGTGTAGTGCACCCGGGCCTAAACCTTAATTTAATATTAATTGTATTTTAGTCTAACACATATTTTACCTATAAATCTTAGGGCTAGTATTGCTTGGGTAGGTGTTTGTTGTCAACGTTATTATTATATATATGCAACAGCAACCTGTATATACAGTGGAGTCACAAGTGCTCAGCAACCCTTTTACCAAAGTAAAAAAAAAAAACTACATGAAACATTGGTAAAATATGTCGTTTTCAGCGAAGTTCATAAGATAACTATGTATGTCTTGGGCAACGCTGCGACCAGAAGGCTATTTAAATGTTTTTTTAACCGAATATAGCATCGAGATGGTTTACAAAGAAAATATTTCATCCATTTCATATTTATTTATTTATATTATACTTAACATAGTTACATAATACAATTGCGAGAATTGCATAAATGTATACTTAATTAATATTAATATTATTTGTGCCGTGCATAGTGGATGGTGGCTTTATTATATATAGGAGCAGTTTTTTTATTATAAGGCTGCGAGTCGGTATTACAATTTAACTAAGGTGAATTTGAAATTAAAGCAATCATTGTATAATCTGAAAATTGTTATAAAAAGAAATATTGTTATCGATAAACTTCAAAATCGAACTAAATATAAATCGAAATAAGAATTTTATAGCACCCTACTTTGATTTTTAGTAAGAAACTAGTTATACTAAGTGTCACATATTCTATTATGTATAAAGAAATAATACATAAGGATTTGATTTTAATTCTTACACAATTAAAAAGTAAAACAATAATGTTTAATTCACGAAGTTTACATTCATTACATTACAACACATATTGTATATTCCAAGAATTATCTTTACTTTATCTACAATAATTATTATGAATGTCAATTGCTATTGTGCGCGTTTATTTGCGAATAGTAAACAGTTTGTGGTATAAAATTTCAAAATTCTACGAACTATTTATCTGAAAACAATTCACTAGGAACGTTAGGCAATGTAAGGCAACTGTCTGTACTCTACCGAAATACTCGGGTACTGTATACTTGAATTTAAAACCGACTCGGCGTCTTTTGTTTTATTATGAATGTATGTATATATATTTACTACGGCAATGTACTTATTAAATACTTATTGCTATGAGAATAAGGCTTTACAAAGTATCCAAAGATCACACGTTTAATTATATTGGCATATTATATCGGGACTATCGCGGATGAAAAATCCATGAGCAGGCGACATGAACAAGAGGTCTAGCTTTGATGTCGTCCATTGTATGTGATCTTTACGACTACGAAATTTAATGGATTCTTCTTTCTTGATAGATTCCGTTACATTGGGTGCCCAAACATACACGTGAAATGTTCAAACGAAGTTTTGACTTTAACGTGTCACATTTACATGATACTGTAAGAGGTAGGGCATTATTTTTGCAAAATCTTGATACGTAGGACGTCATTCATTCGGAGCATCAAACAATTTTACCGCAGACCAAGCCGACCGTATAAGCGCTAGTGTGGAGAGTGATTTATACGTCTTCACACTCGTATGTACAGATTTTGCCTCGTCTTTATGCTATGTATAAATTGTTTAAGTAAATATTGCTTGTTTATATTATCATATTCTTAAGAGCAAAACGTTGATAAAAATACGTTTTGAAAGATACTGAAAAGCTCCTAGCACCATGTTTTTAAAATAAATACCAAAATCTTTTGTATGTTGACTTTTAACTAAATACATAAAATCATGATGATAACTTACATATTATAATTAAACGGATGTATATCACCTAAGCATACAGGGTGTGTCTGTTAACATTTACGTCCCTTTAACCACGTGTTTAACCAACCATTAACAACATATGTTCTACGACTTTTCGAACATCAACGGATTTTTTTTGACTCCCCATACAAAATTACCAAGTCACGTGACCGAAGTTGAATGAGAAGTTCAAATTTTTTATGCGAATTTCCAAAAACCATAGAACAAATGTTGTTTAGAATGGTTAGTAGAACACTGGGTTAAAGGGATGGAAATGTTCACAAAGACACCCTGTACACGTAAGAACACCGATAAAATCTAAGGGCCGAGTTAACCAATTTTTCAAACAGCTGGTAAACAACACTTGAAAGCTTGCTTGACATTATTTATATGATGTTTTGACAAATCAGTTTAAGACTCGATTCGACCCATCCTTATCCGTGGATAAATCTATGGTATAACGTCAGATTTGTATGGAATGACAGCGCTATAGATACCATAGATTTATTATCGGAATATGGTTGGTCGAATTGGTCCTAAATAAAGAATGATTAAGAACTGGTTAGCGGTTCGAATAGTTGGTAAACTCCACCCTAAGAAATCAACAATAATATTTCATGAGGGGAAAGCACGGATTTTTTTTTGTATTTCGTTACCGTTCCCGTAGCGTGACCTTAGCTGTTTGTCATTTGTCGTTTGATCACAATTTTGCGGGACAAAAGTCGCGAGCGCGAATCACGACAATGAATACATATTGTTCTGAAATAAAAGTTATTTTACGACACGAAAAGCCTATGAAAGCCGACTCGACACGTCGCTTTCAACGTCAACTGTTTTGTTCTATTTAAAATAAATCATCAAGGTGTCAAGCTGGTGAATTGCAACTTATGTCACGCCACTAAAAAAATTGATAAACAGAAAATTCGCACGAAAGTTACCGAGGACCTCAACATTTATACATGAAAGCAATCCTGACATGCACGATTTTATTTCTTTCTAAAAGATTAACCTATAGGAAAAAAGTTAAAACGCTGACCGCTGGGACTACCACAACTATACGGGATCATGGTAACCCACCGGTGCTGCTTTAACTGCTAGGCTAGGCTAGGACCGTCTCATTGCGATTTCTTGCGGGTGTACTGCTTTATGATGGTAAAGCTGAAGGTGCGCGGCTGTCAGGCGAGGTGGGACAGGTCGTCGAGCTCGGGCGGCGGCTGCGGCGCGCTGCCGCCGCGCGCGAACACCGGCTTCGCCACCACCGACACCGGCGCCTGCGTCACAATACAACGTTAACTAATTCACGTGAATCGTTAATGTCTCATCCAAATAAAACGTAGTGTCTTGTTGCTCTTAAGATGGCTTGGTCGGTCTAGTAGCGCCGCATAGATATTAATTTGTGATGAATTTGAGACATTTTAATATATACCCACATTACACACATACACGTTAGGTACACAAAATACACTGGACAAGCGTCCGTGGCACTCACTCAACTGGTTTCACTGAAAACCAGCGTCCATGGCCTTTATCTGGGCCGTGACTGCTGCTTAGTGAGGGCCATTTATACTAGACGTCATAATACAATATTTATTTGGCACTGCCTAGACATGATTGAATATATTTTTGTTTCTTTTTTGTTTTTATTTATATGTATTTTAATTGTTTTCTGTTTGTGCCAATTTGTGTGTAGAACTGCTGTACTCCCTGTGTTGTGATGTCTATAATAATAAATGTTTTTCTTTCTTTCTTCTTCTTTTTTCTAATAAAATATCTCGCGTTAGGTATCGTAGAGAAGTATTTGGGATTTTTGATACTTATTGCTAAGATGGTATTCGTGTCCCAACAATCATACTCTCAATTATTGTTGATTAAGAATTGGCTACTCATACAGAACTATAATAACAAAAGATTGTTAATAAAATATCGAAATCCCGCCCTTAACACCACAAAGAGATTATTAAAACTGTATAATGTTGTTTATGCACGTAAATTGCACTGTATAGTTTTTAATTTGCAAATAAATAAATTAATTATTCCTTTAAACGTGTTAAATGCATAATAATTTATTAAAATCAAATGGCAGCGCTACTAGATCAAACGAGCCCCCTTAAAGTCGTATTCACAATGGCAAGGGGCGAAGCGGACACACCGGTACGATTTCTGGGCGATCCCATAAGTTAACGTAAGTTTGTAATCAATGTCAGGACACAATCTCTCCAAAATATTTGAAATAACAAAAAATCTTAGCCATTTAAAGCTTCGATAAAGTTCCAGTGACATCTACGTCGACTTTGATACCCGCTGCCGTTGTGAATATGGCCATAGACTAGGAGCTGACGCCATTGCTTTGTCCATGTAACCATATTATGGCATCATATACATACATACCTACATACATACATTTAGGGTATTCTCAACTTTTATGGTTGGATCTACAGGACAGGTATTCCCATACTTGATTCCGCGAAGTGTTTCCATGTAATAGTCATCAGGGGTCCACCAAAATATCTTTCAGACCCGAGCTTTTATCGTCTTCTATAAGTTAGCCGCCGATAAGTTTGTACTTATCAAGGGCGTTATACTGCTGAAGCAAGCATTTTTCTCTAAAAACCATAGGGCAAAACATGCCCGCTTCCTACAAAAAATGACCGTAGGTGGGCCTGAAATTGCAAGGAAAAACGAATGTTCCTACTGAGAAAATTGTTGTAGTCCTAGAGTATTAGTTACCCGAAAATATTGTAAGACGGTTAAAAAAGGGTATGATATAAGCTGTCACCAATTTAAGTCGTTTTCTGTGTCCCTTAATAATAGAGTTTGCCCCCAAAATAATAGATTTGTCACAAAAATCTAGTCACCAAAGAATATAAAATCAGTTCCACGAAAACTTACCTAATAGGATAGGGGCTAGTACCAAAGTAACATTTTTTAATATATTTTAATAGGTTTGTCCTAAGAAGTATTGAAGGTGATCACCAATAAATCATATTTTTAGTCCCTAGAAAAATTTACAAAAAAATTAGGAGTTATCATCATCGTTGTTTCAACGAAAACAGTCTACTTACTACTTTACTGGACATATGCCTTATGCCTGCCGTAAGCGTTAGATTATAAAGTATTTTTAAATTATCAGGAGCCCAATTCTCGGGCTCGTGACATTTATCACCATACGACATATATCAACAAAACCTGGCGGATATCGTATGAAAACGTTTTTGCTTATTCTCGCGATGTCGAATGGTGACATATGTCACATATTTTCGTGCGACACGTATCGTATGGTCTTGACCATACGATATGAAGTATCACGGTGATTTTGGTGATAATTCTCGAATTCAACGTGACGTTTGAGTCGTTTCGCGTTTTGTTGTTTATTGACGTTTGGTTGTTCAAATCACATAACAAGTTTAAATTATCTGCACAAACTAAGAAGATGATTGATTCTCTGTGTAAACGATTGTTGAACCGGCCATTGCAGAGCGCCCCTTTTTAGGGTACCGTAGCCACATGGCAAAAACCGATTTTTACACAAAAATTTGAAAAAAAAATCGGGGGGGGGGGGGGGGGTAAATGTGTGTGTCCCCCCCCTCTAACTTCTATAATATATGAATAATAAACTAACAACTAAAATTGGTTTGAACTAGATATACTTAGTAAGTAGTTTTTTTTAATACGTTATAAACCGTTAACCGCAATTTACCTTCCATTTATTTTACTTGCTGCTACGGAACTTTTCATGGGCTAATCCGACTAGCAATTGGCCGGTTTTTCCATTTTTGGCCGATAGGCACATTTTTAGCTTATAGTGGGGGTTAGCCAGCTTCAACCGTATTGATAATCCGACAATATATTTGCACGTATAATTTTTATAAAACGCAGGGCACTCTCTATTTGCTGAACCATTGTTCGGTGTCTGGGTGTAATATATGTATTTAAGTATATATTTGTGTTCCTCTGTTGTCTGATATCTGTAACACAAGTGCTTAAGCTACTTAGTACGGAATCAGGTCAACGTATGAGATGTTGTGAGAATTATTATTATTATTATTATTATTGGATTTTGTAGTTAGCGCCAATTTGGCTCCGCCTATTTGAATATTCTTTCATTAAAATTGACAATTGATGTATTAAATTGGCAGCGAACAATATTATTGTAATAACTTAATGAAATTAAATGTTACTACTGTATCGGTGACAAAATAACAAATTAAAGGGAATCGCAGTCTGGGAACGAAAATCGATTTATTTGGTGACAGATCTACCATTTTGAGTACAAACCTATTACATAAGCAACCAAACTATTATTATGCGAACGAAGTATAAATTCAATCAATGCAGTACAATTTCTTTGGTAATCTATTTTTTACTGTACACGTTATATAGGTAGGTAACATTGATTTGGTGATTCGTACCTGGGAACACATTTGTTTAATATTTCCTGGGAAAAATATTTCGTAACGATAGATCTCATTATTTGGTGATACCACTTGATGACAAATATAAATGTTGGTGACAGAAAAAATAGTTCCCGTTAAATACACCATGTGTCAGTGTTGATTTGTATCATTGAATATTATGAGCTTATATAAAATAGCAGGTATTTGGTCGGTGTTCCGTTTTTTTTTAAGTTTAGGATCCCCTTCTCTAGGAGTTTAGGTTTGAATTCAAATTAGTTGAAAATGATCATTATTGGCTGGTTTTTGGCGGCTGAAAAAGCATGCTTGTTTTGGAATTTTGCAAACAGCACACGTCATATGATGGTAATCTTCACATTCGGAATCCACAAACCAAACAGACATGAAATAGCAGGCGGTCTAATAGGTGCATTTTATTTTAGAAAACAGGAACTAAAATACAAGCATTATTGATACCTACGATCTAGCGTAAAGTACTATCTACTTAACTAGCTATCTACATAAATAAATGGGAAATATATATGTCCGCTGGACAAAAAAATGTAGCTTTAGTTTCTAAAATGAAGTCAATGAAATTGGTATTTTTTTTATAATCTATGGGATATAAATATCGGACAAAGTTTTTCAACCTTTTGCACATCGGACATACAAATAAAGGTCGAGCTACTTTCATAAATCACACCATCAGCAATATACGGATTTACATTTTAAATAATTGGACAGAATTTAAAAAAATATTAAGTAAAAAAAAAAAAAAATAATTTAATTCCAACAAAATGTGGCCACTCGGACAAGTCCGCGAACTAAAAAATTTATAGTGAAACTTAATCCGCCCATTCTAAAAACGTAACTCCGCAGAGACGTAGCTCAACCGCGTACAGACCTGGCTGACCTGTGAGTGGTGCAGCGCGTGGTTGGCCAGCTGCAGGGTCGGCGCGGGCGCGGGCGCGGGCGCAGGCGCGGGCTGCACCACCACCAGCTTCTGCGGCGCCGCGCCGCCCGCCGCCGGCCCGCTCGTCACCACCACCGACTACGGACATGCCAGCGATGTAGCCTTCCTCTCCTCACCCGATACCTGATGCCTAAGTGTTTTTCGAACCGCAACCCCGTCGGGTCTCGTGAGGTTACTAGTTCTCGCACCAGCCGACGATCTGGTGGCCGATTCTCGTGCACTCGACATTGAAATCGAATTTAGAGATTCATACATTCGTCCATACAAATCTCTAATTCGACTTCAATGTTGTCGTGTGCACGAGAATTGCGCCTCTGAGCGGTAACTGTTCAACGAGCGTCCGAAACTAATCTCATCCACATAGTGTACAGTCGTGGCAATTTCGTCCAGGACTATTAGACTTATTTGTTATAAAATAAAAACAGTAATAAAAAATCGTCTTGTGTGTGACATTGTCATTTGCCATCATTGTATTAAAATAATGGCAATTCATATGAGATCGGACTTGAACTCGTTCAACAGGGTCGCGATAAAAATTTGAAAAACACTCTACGCCAATGCAGAACATAGCATACTTCATTCAGACCCGTTCAGCCATGTGGCAGCACATTCATTGCTCAAACTTGCAAAATAAAAACAAACGAAACGTGTCTTCGGACACATCTCTGTTAGATTACCTACATAATTGTTTCTTTTTGGCTTGTTACGACTCGAATTTCTGGACCTGCAAATTCACTCTCGTAATCATCTTTCACGATAATAATATATAATTTCATAATAAGTTCTCCTTCTTCCCATGACTTATATTTTGGCTTATTATTCGGCGTCTTAACTACTACAGAAATAATAACAATCTTTAGCCATGCTTTTAATTAAAACGTTTTACATGCTAACTACAAAACTCTAAACTATCAGCAACTAATAAAAGCGTCAACATACTTTAGCAAAATTTATTGTATATCTATCGCAAATCCAAAGCCACGAAATAAAAATATTAAGGGTGTAATTTATTATTACAACTTTTGAAATAAATTTAAATACTATTAAATTAAAAAAAAATACAAATTAGTCATATTTAGATTCTGTTTATTTTTTAATAATGTTATAAGACGTACCTGTACATTTTGACTGCGCATGATGGTGGGTTGCGAGCTATGCACGACGATATGTCCTGCGCCGCTCACAGGCTGCACCTGTACCAATTTTAACTATAAACGAATTATGAACTCCAATTTATATAATATATACAATTATATATCATACAATGCATCAATTCACTGTAGCTCACGGCATAATAGTATGGTGTCCCTATTGATATTGCACAGCGTGGGAACCCCTTTTGTTACTCAAAACTTTAATTTCAAGACTTATGACTTAGACAGTGTCTCTTCTCGTGTTTTTACCTGAGAAACAAGCTCTCTTCTTGTGTTCCTGAGAAATTTGGCTCTGGGATGTGAAAAAGAGTGATAAGAAAGGGTATGATCTAGAATGCGTTAACGCCGTGTATCTATTAGTGTTAAACATCTTAGGTGATATACGCCCCAGTGGCGACTGTTCATCGTAAAGTTTCTCTAGCTGAAAAGGCTGTCTAATCGTTAATTGAAAGTTGACATGAATTTTGCATCCCAGACCACGACCTTGGAAGCACACCTGCTGCGTGCATATTAGTATCTTTAATGCTATAATGCTGCCTTTGGTCCAAGGGTTGCGGGTTAAATCCCCCGCACAGTACAAACATTTGTGTGTATGAACATGTCTGTTTGTATTGGTCTGAAAGTTTTCTATGTATTATATGTTTGAGTATGTATATAGAGAAAAGTATTACATGTATATGTTTGTAATCGCACTGTTGGTTCTGATATCTGTAACACAGGTGACTTGAGCTACCTGTCTCAGAGTCAGATCAATGTATGTGATGTTGTGAAATATTTATTTATTTATAATGGCTGCTATTCCTCTGGTCACTTACCAGCGAGCTCCTCTTGGCGGGCAAAGTCACATCTGGCATTGGGGGGACTTTGTAGTAGTAGCGTAGTCTAGTAAACTTTTGGAGTCAGACCTGCGGTGGCTTCTGCTGCGAGGCGACGATGACAAACTTCTGCGGCGGCGGCGTCGCCGGCGCCGGCGACCGCGGCGCTCCCGCCGTAGTCAACACCACGTTGCGAGTGCTCAATGGTTCTGCGCAAACGCCACCATGTTAGTAGCCACACGTCAGGATACAACAGTATGTCACACAATACTCAATAGATTCAGAACCAAATGCTTAGTGGACGGTGATCACTAACCATTCGGTGTGCCGTCTGCCTATTTGTCCGCTATAATGTACGAAAAAAAGCGGTCATGGCCCGCGAAAACCCAGCTACGTCGGAAACAAATGTCTGGCCATGCCACCATCAGCGGGTCCCGGCAGAAAGGGTAGACCTCTTAAGAAGGTGTGGCTTGACATTGTAAAGGATGACATGCGTGCCAATAAATACCAAACGATACACTAAGATGATGGTGATGAATGTAGAAAAACTGACCATATGTATGCATAAGCCCACGGGCTTCACACGTGAAGTGGAGGAATGGAAGCAGGAAAGCGGACTTCGGGCTCCGGGACTAAAGCTAAGACGATGATGATGAATGTAGAAATAAAATGCATAGTAGTCGACTCACCAACGCTTTTGAGCACGTGCGAGGGCGATGGCGAGGGCGAGGGCGGCGCGGGCGCAGGCGCGGGCACGAGCGGCGGCGTGCACGTGACCACGGCCACGGCGCCGCCGCCGCCGCCGCCCGCCGGCGACGCCCGCAGCTTGCTCACGTTCTGCTGCAGGCTCGGACCCAGGTAGCCGTAGTCGCGTCTGCCATTATGTTATACATGTACACTTACATCTTTAATTATGCTAACTAGAAGCCCGCGCCACGAAAGAATTCTAGCGGAAAACACGGAACTAAAATGTGAGATTCCTTGTGTACATTAACACGGAACTAAAATGTGAGATTCCTTGTGTACATTAACATAAAGCGCAAAATTGAATGTTGATGGCGGACGCAAGCACGCTTTTTACGGGACTTCTTTGGTGGCGCGGACTCCGAACTAACAGATTTCAATGTTTTTTTTTTAATATGGCTCTATTAACCAAAGATAATTCAAAATAAGAGGGTAGTCAACTGTCGAAGTCAGTCAGTCACAGTCACGTGCGACTTTGACTGACTTCAATATCCCATAATTTTTTTTCTCTTTTTGGCAGATGGTAATAGTTCAGTACTAGGGAAGTACCCTTAGAAATCGATACTCAGCGGGATCGATTCTCGAATTGTAACCAATGTTAATCAAATTAACTTTCAACAACTAAGGTTAATAGAAATTGTCGAAAGAATACTTTAAGACATGCAAAACTTTCAATTTTGTTTTTTGTATAAAATACATATAAAATGACGTGAAAATTGTGAGAACGAAAAATGTAAATAAAATAATTATCCGAAATTATTTTTTATATCTCTGGAACATGCCTTTTAAGCCATTCATCACGTTCAATGTTCAGATCAAGTTACTTTATTATTAAACAGTTTAAATAATACCTGAAAATGACTGTACCTTTTATTCATTTTTATTGTAAAATGCATCAAAGTTATTTCAGTTATAAGCAGCCCCATTGCCGCCAGATTCATTTTCATTCGCGAATGATCGATTTAAATAACGGAATACTTGAGGCACGTCACTATGTTTAAAACCCCGCAGACTGCGCTAGTCGAGGCTTGACACCATCTCAACTCAAAAAGCAAGCTATATGGTGGAAAGGTCCTACGTGGTTGCCCGAATTCAAGGCTGATGAATCTGAACATAAACTATAGTACGTAACCGCAATCACGCAAAAAATATTATTTTATTTTGAAGTTTAGATTATTTTGAGCACTATATTCAAAAACTATATTCAAGTTTGAATTGTAATGTCTTTTGTGTCAAATAAATGTTTTTTCTTTCTTTCTTTCAAAAACAATATGTTAATTTTGCTTGTGAATTAATTGTAGGGTGTTTTTGTATAATGAGGCGTTTTCCAAAAAAAAAGAAATAGTTCCAAAACACTTACTAATATAAAAATTTAAGTGTCAAATCAATGAGTGTAGTCGCGTTCTCGATTCCCTTATTTTCGGGAAACTTTGTTACTTCATTAAAGCCGGGATAATATAAAATAGATTATATTGATACACTTTGAATAAACGTTTTTTTTAGGAATAAACGTACGTACTTTGTAGGTATTCGTTTAAGTGTAATAGAGTAAAAAATAAATAGTTGTCCCATTTATTGGTACTTAATAATTATTTTTTCCTACTCTAAAGCGACAGTGGATCAAAACATAGAATAGAATAGATGTCCATCGAAAAATTGGATAGCATCTAAAGATAAAGATAAATGCTTGTGTGCTTTGTATGATATGACACAATTTTTTTAAAGGACCTATAGTTGGATTTTTAACTAAACATAGTGATTTGACAGTTGCTAATGTCTTATTCCCATACGTTTTGACATTTTGCATTTTACAAATGTATGGAAATGACTCATTGACATCTGACAGTTTACTTTGTCTAATTAAAAATCCGACGGCTTCGGCGGGTAGGGCTAAAACAAGCCGCGTGGGCTGATGCAATTCAAAGGTTTTAATAAGTGTCTGTAAGTGGTTTTTAGTGTGCAAATTTGGTGTTTATTTGTGCAGTGAAGTGCCGCAAAGTGAGCCTAATAATAAAAATTTGTATCGTTTATAACACTGCTATTGTGTGTCGAGTGCGTTGTCTCGTGACAACTTGCTTGGACCTAATAGAGTCTTAAAACCCGCGATTGCTTTTAGAGTGATATCCGCTGAATCCGTAGGTCGATAAAACGTAAAACACCGGCGTTTTATTGAGTGACTGTGATTTTGACTAACTTCGACTGTTGACTACCTACTTATTCTCAATAAGTTACTTGACAGCATTGGCGAATTATCTTCGGGTAGAGCCATAACAAAAAGAAAACCGACTATAGTACGCAGTCAACGGAATTGACATTAACAGAACTATTTTTGCCTGCTAAGCGCCATCTATTGAGTTATTATTTTACTAGCTTTATTTTTTTTTAAGAAAACGCCTCCTTGTATATTTTTCAAATGACGATTTATTGCCAAATACAAAAAGAGATATTCAATTGGATTTATACGAAACGTGCAGAGTTACGTTCTTCGAAATGTCAAAAAGGACTTCATAATTGGAACAGACTGTAAAAACCCCACCACCGGTACGGTACGGTACGGTACGGCCATAATAATTTCACCAGAGACAATTTTCTTGTTTCGTACTTTTTAGAGCGTGTTTTTTTGGTAGGCGGGTTTTAGTTTTTTAACTTAATTTTTATTTAACATATTTTTAGTTATGTAAATAAAATTATGCTATAAAAGCTCTTTCATTTGATACCCCGTACCGGTACCTGTACCGTCAAGCAAAATTTTTTTAGGTCCTTACTCCAAGTCCCTTAGAGAGCGCTGTAGTCAATTTAAAGTGACGTCATGTCATGTAACCAGAATACAATCAAGACGCTTCTAACGACACCTCATTTGCTCAAATATGACAACTAGTTTAGAAGTTATGAGGGAACAGATGAACAAAAATACATACATACAGGTTAAAATCATAACCCTCCTTTTTCCTTCGCCGTACTCGGGTAAAAATGTATGTGACCTTGACATTTGCATCTGTCAATGAAGTTTGCACAATTAAAATCAGCGTAGGTATAAAGTATGAGAGGAGCCTTTTGTACTTGAGAAGTTGAGAGGACTGACATAGCATCAAAAAATGACCGACGAGTAGAGATCGGATAATCAGTTACATAAAATTCTAATCTAAACTAAAACTTAACTTTAGGTATGAAATTAAAATCGCGGGATCTTTCTGATAAAAACCCCTTTGATTAATAATCCGAAACTTATATTTAGGGAAACATGCATCTAAATATCCGATCCCTGGTAATGAGCGAGCAAAGCAAAGACTGTGACTTCCTGCTTGCTTGTGATATTATACTAGAATGAGGAATGCCTTCGATCACCGATTTTAAAAACAAAACTTTAATTTCTTGAGGTACAAACCCTCTTAGTTAGATTATTATCGATACTACTCACCGTTAGCGTTTTGTGTCATGGTCTATCACGCAATACCCTAGGCTTAATTTAACCAAAGACAGCACGACACCCACCCGAGGGACATTACTAGAAAGCTTTGTTCCGAAGAGTAGCTATATAGTCTTACATGATGTAACTCAAACAAAATTAAAATGGAATTTGTAGCAAAGAAAGTTATGAAATGTTCCTACTTTTGAAGAGTACGATAGAATCATAAAATATAGTTCTGCGTGCGCAAATCCATTTGAAAGATTTTTGCGCGATTTATTTTCAAGGAAAATGACTTCAGCCGAGACACGATCGCTTTATCACACGCCAATATTAAAAAATGGGTTAACTCTGGGCCGATCGGTTTCTCCGCTCATATTTCACAACGTAATAAATTATGATGTTTTACTCGGATCCGAAATGTTTTATCCTATTGATCTTGAATCTTATAATGTGGTTGAACAAATTATGTATTATATGCCTAACCAGCTCGTATTATAGTATATTCCAATTATGAAGTCCTTATGACAAATTATTATTTGTAACCAATTTTAATCGAATTAACTTTTAACACCTAAGGTTCGAAAGAAACTTTTAGACGTGTAAAACTTACAATCTTGTTTTTGTCGAAAAACAAATACAGGTTTGGATGTTAAGTATTTATCTACATTCTAATTACTTTTTATCTACATTCGAAAACTCATCGATCTGTCTAATTAAAATATACAGGATACATATTTGCATTTTAAAAATTACATTCAAAAAATACTTTCGACATGACACGACACACTTGGGGCGGAATTCACCAAGTTTTCAGGCAACGGTAACCGCACATTAACTGTGTTTTGCACAAAAAAAGCAGCGGTTACTACTGCTTAACTGACGTTTACGCTAACCGAACCGATGAAGGTAGTTTAACTCAGGATTTTTTGTTTTAAATTCAAAATGGAAGAAGGCAAAGAGCACTGAAAGGTGGCCGTACTACATAGCCGTTGAATATTGGTCGTTTTCATCTAGATGGCGCTAGCACTGGATTGTCGACTGATGCCTCTTAGCCGTTGAGTATTAGTCGTTTTCCTATAGATGTCGCTAGCACTGGCTGCCCGACTGATGCCTCTATCTCAGTACCTATATATAAGTTACTCTATGACTCTCATAGATTTGACAGTGACAGATGCTTGACGTTATTACCTGACCATGTCAAAAAGTACAGTCTAATGAACTGTATGAAATACGTCTGCGTATTTTTCAATTAAAAAGCATTATACTATATTCTACCAAACATAAATGATACAAGAAATCGTGTTAGAAAATATGAAAAACTGACTTATGGTTTTAGTTGAGTTTAAATAATGATAAAACGGTCAGTTAAAGTTCGTGATGTTAACTGGGTATCCAATTTTTGCGGTGAAAAGTACGGCAGGTTAACGTTTAACTTAACAGCCTGCCTAGTACTGCCCGGTTTCGTAACTGTCCGTTATTTAGATTTTGGTGAACTCATCCTCCTTCCTAAATCGACAAAATTAATCCAGCCGGCGGGGGCCGCAGGTTAATAACCAAGTTGAATAGCGAAGTGAGCCACGCCTGCCACGCTGCAGCTTAAATGCCCCTAATCCATACATATATAAATCTATATAGGTGCGATAGAGAAAACATACAATCAACTCGTGGTACTGGCGGCTTCGCGCGGTTTCTTTGACGGCGCCACATTTAAGATGGCCACAAATGATGATTTTTTCCTAGAACTGTTGCGTCACTCTATTTTTACGTAACTTTTAGGCAGAGCGTATATGCGCCGGACTGACTAAGTCAAGTCATTAGGAGGTTCCGTGTGCAAGAGAGAGATGGCGTGAGATCGTGCGAAATCCTGTATCTGCCTCTAACATCAATGCTGCCGCCTCAGAGTGACCACGACCGCTCTGTCAAGTGCGAAACGACAAAGTGTGACCGACACTTTCATGTTTGAACCAAAATTATATGAAAGTCCGACGATCTCCTTTCCCCACACACTGGTGTCATTGACGCCACAGTTTTACGAAAGATAGACCGTCTGTGGACCCCTTTAGAGTGCATGATGACTAAGATTATTAGACCTGACGCCTCCATAGCACAATTTAACCGATTTCACATAAAAAGCCCTCATAAGAAAAAGATAGTCACTTACTTGTACTCTTCGGGCAGGTCGGGCGGCGTGCGCAGCTGGCGCACGACCGGCGCGAGCACCTTGAGCAGCTGGTGCTTGAGGTTGCCGGCGGCGAGGCGGTCGGCGCCGCCCAGCCCGCTCAGCGCGCCCTCCACGCGCTCGCCCAGCCAGCGCACGCGGGGCAGGATGAACACCTAGCCAACGAAAGTGCGGAGATTGGGGTAAATAAACCGCTGCTACCATGATGGAAAGTAGCGAGATTGTGGTAAATAAATATAAATATATATGTAAAAATATGGCGTATTTTATTGAGCGAATAAAAGTCACAGATGCGGAAACAATAAAAGCAGTAACGAATGACAGGCAACACAGATAATAATGGCTGAATTCCAATACCTAACACCTATTATGATTTCATCAACATCACAGTTCAAATCGACATTCTGAACCAGCGGTAGATGATTTATTTATTTATTTGAATTCATATAACACGGCAAATACCAATAACATTATTTGAATTAAATTATTTAAGGATACAACTATAACACATTACAATAATAATTATTATAGGTAACACAATAACTTAAAGATAATAATTGTACAAAGATAAAGATAAAAAAATCTTTATTCAATTTAGGTCCACACAGAACACTTATGAATGTCAAAATACGTACATAATATCTACCGCTGGTTCGGAATGTCCATTTCTACTGAGAAGACACCAGCAAGAAACTCAGTAGTTACTCTTTACAAATATTGATTATGTTACAGAGTTTCATATGAGAAAAGAAAATAAAATACAATTATGAAAGTTAATAGACTACTATGAATAACAACTCAGAAGATCAATTAACATTACCAAGAATCCTTATCATTTAAATATTCTTGTACATTATAGTAACCTTTCTTCATTAGACAGGTTTAAATATGAGACTTAAACTTATCCAGTGATAGGTTAATGACTTTTTGTGGTAGCTTATTAAATATCTTAATATTTAAGCCAACAAACGAATTACCGATTTTATGAAGTCTGAGGACCGGGACGGCAAGCCTATGTTTATTTCTGGTGTTAAGACTATGACTATCGGACTTTTTTGGAAAAGTGTGCAAGTTCTTACGTACATACATAATGCAGTCGAGGATAAATTGAATTGAATTGAGGGAAGCCACGGTTAAAATATTTTTTCTTTAAATATTTACACGTGATCTAAGACTGTATATAGCGCCCTTTTCTGTAATACAAAAATAGTTTGTATGTCAGCAGCAGACCCCCACAACAGTAGAGCATATAATATCACATTGTGGAAATAGCTGAAATAGTCAGTCTTGCCGTCTCGATATCAGTCAGACGCCTAATTTTTCTTACTGCATATGCAGCGGACCTTAGTCTTCCTGCCAAGGCAGCAATATGGGGACTCCACTGCAATTTCGCATATATAGTTATACCGAGAAAAACTGTGGAATTAATGATTTGAATAGATTCATTGTTCATCTTAATACTTGTATCACCTGCCTTACATTTGGCATGGTGAATTTTACACATTTAGTTTTCTTTGAGTTAAGAAGTAAATTGTTGGTCGTAAACCAGTGCAATACCTGTGAGAGAGTATCACTTACGTCGTCAAATGATTCTTTATATCTATCAACCTTGAAAATCAAGGAAGTGTTGTCAGCAAATAACACTATCTCACATAGATCTTTCGTAAAGTATGGAAGGTCATTTACGTATATTAAGAACAACAAAGGCCCCAATATTGAGCCTTGGGGCACTCCCATTAATAGAGGAGCGCCAGAAGAGTCGATTCCATTAACATTAACCCTTTGAATCCTATCACTCACAAAATCTCAAACATTCAGCCACCACCTTCATCCAAGCATCCGCAAACAGATCACACTGAGGGTGATGATAATATATATTGGTTTAAGTACTAGTTGTTGTTAAGTTCGTCTAGTGGTTTAAGTACCAGGCCGTGATCTCGAGGTCCTGGGTTCGATTCCCGGGTATGTTTACGACAAAGGTACCTTTCGAATTTTTCGAAAATAGCTCGGGATTATGATCCCCAATCCGCATTAGGCAACCGTGGTTATTAACCCTAATCCCATCATAGTAACGATGACTTGATTTCTATGATGGAGGCCTTTGACCTGTAGTGAGACAAAGAGACACACTGTGTGAAGAGTCACAGATAACGAGAATTTTATTTCATTACGGGCATTTCATTGTAGGTCCACAGATCTTTGTGCCACATCCCACCTGCTCATTACTTAATATTGGATTTGTATCACATTTTGATACACCTATCTGTCATTTGAAAATGCTGTACCTACTGTATATTTTAATAAAAAAATGTCTACTTATAGTAATAAATAAATAAATTAAGACAACATCACATACATTGCCCTGGTTCCAAAAGGTTTTCCCTTGTACTGTGGAAAAAAGAAACAACGTAGGTACCACAGACACCCAGAACCAGCACAAATGCCAGAATCGATCCCGCGTGCGTCTCATCCGGCGCTAAACGGGTCGTCAATATTTCTATATTTGATTTAGAAAACCTACTGATACTATGACCATCTTATTAGTCTTTATAGCTAAATCGATGTGAATAGATAAAAACATATATTATATATTAGGAACTTAGAAGAGAAACACAAGACCATACGAAGTGGAGGAGTCGAAGTAGGAAAGCGTAGCCTGGGCTCCGGAGCGACAGCTCGGTACTAGTGCTGGGTGTTAAAAGTTAATAACCATTAAATGAAAATGTTAAAAAAAATACTATTAACACAGTTATAACCAAGTTAGAAAGAAAGTTAAAAGGTATTTTTAACTTTCTTTCTAACTAGGTACTTCGTACTTTTAACAATGTTGTTATTTTTAACACAATTGTTATTTTTAAAGCATGTTTTATTTTCAAAGAATTTGTTATTGTAGTACAGCACATACGTCATGTCGACTCCAGTAAAAGAAGGCTAAGATGATGATAATGATTATATTATTACATTTGCAAAAAAATTGGGCGGTTTTGATTTTTTTTCCTGAGAACAATATGGTACAAAAAAGGATTTAAGTCTTCTTAATATATTACTGGCTGGTCGTAGATGTGTCGTGAAGCCAAAAATTTACATTCGAAATTGAAATTTCTGACTGATTTTATTTTAAAAAGAATATCAATATTTCGTACAATTCAGGCCCCTGACAGATTATGCCTAAATCCGCCGCTAGACGTGGCAAGCGCTAGAGTGCTTCTAGCCGCCATATTGCAACTGCCGCCATTTTAAAATTACATAAAAAAAAAAGAAAGTCAGACTGCGATAGTTTTCAAGAAAAAACATTTACTGATTTTATCGTGCTGGTATTAGAAATTACTTGTTGTACAGAAAATTTCTGCTTAGTTCTACCGTTCTTACGTTCCTTAGCACTCTAAGCTGACGACGTGCTTTTCCGGGAGGTTGGTCAATTTGTCTGCTTCCTTTATTAGTGAAAGCCTGAACAGAGGTTCACGGCGTTGTTTTTGCCTTAGCCTATGAGTTATCTATTGTTACTAAGACGCTGTCCATTTCTGTGTATTTTCAAAGTAACCATGGTGGTTAGTGGTAGTCAAACGTGAGAAGGGATTTGCTCTTATAGGAGAGAGATTCTTTCTTGACAGCAGCGTCAATTCAGATTTAAGACTTCTCTGTAAGGCCCAGGTTGGTGAAGGGGCGAGGGAACGCCCGGAAAGTTACGAAACGCTGGACCAACCCCACTTCGTTTATTTTAATTACAAATCTTTTAGATAGTTTTGTAACTAAAATAAATTAAGAATTTATTCCAACTGTACAATGGGAATACGTAAGTGTTGTGTTACTGGTTGTGAATCAACTAATAAAACTCACAATGTTTATTGTTTTCCTAAAAACAAGACATTGAGTGCATTATGTATGTCTTTTGTAGTTCAACATAATTCTTCTCTACTTCTTCTTACAGATGACCAACAAGGTGAGAAACACATGTGCCATTTACATTTTGATAGAATGGACAACATTTCATATTTTTAACATGTCCATATTGTTTTTTTATATGAAAATAGACTTAAAATGAACAGACCCATATTTTTTCTTTTTTCAAAATTTGGCCATTTTCATGCATAAAATAATTATTGAAATTCTTTATATTCTAAATAGACGTAAGCGCCAAATGACGTCATCGGACGGCTGAATACAGCGATATTCCTTTGCTTATCATTGTTTTAATAAAAAAAAGGTACTACTGTCAAAGGTAAATAATACTAGTGTCAACATTGTCAACGTCATTCATACATTCAACGTTGACAAGTTGTCATTTTTTTTGACAGTTACATGTCATGGGTTTGGCATTTCGTAAATTTAAAACTATAATGTGCTAAGCAAAGAAATATTTTACATTCTGCCGTCCGATGACGTCATCTTACGTTTTTTAGTTTTTAATTTTTTTCTCAGTAAATAAGCAATATAAAAAAATAATAAATATATATTCGAGCAGCGGAAAAGTAAACAAAGAATTGGTATTTTTTGTTTCAGAGCTTAGCAATTTTGAAATGTTGTCCATTATGTTTGACAAACATAGCTATCCTGGCCTGTTTTCAGTAAATTTAATTCAACATAGTGTGCCACTGAACCAATTCTGGTAAGTGTACATACCTATATACCAGGTATGAAATAAAATAGTTTAATTCGCAATTCTCAAGTCAGAATCTAAAATGTTATTTAGAAAAATTCTTTCAGAATGGAATCAAATGCTCGAGCATAATTATTATGAAAGCTTAAATAAAGAAAGAAACAGTGCTCTTTCTTTTGAACTGATTCACCATTCAGAAGGTAAATGTTTTTTATGTTCACCAATTCATCTTGAAGTTAAATTAAATAGAAAAAAAGTTGAAATTCAAACCATATACCAAAGTCTACAGTCTCTTTAGTACCTAGTACCCAGTAAAATATACCTGTGGAATTTGGCAAACAACATTGCTTAATATCACAATGTATATGTACAGGGCAAATTTCAAAACTATACTTTTGAGATTAATTCACATAAAATTTGGGAGTTGAAAATCTAAATTGGTCTAACAAGTTCAAGTGGGGTATCATATGAAAGGGCTTCGTAGGTAAGGAACCCTCAGTGAGTCTCGCACTCGGTCTGTTTTATATTTGGTCTTTGTTGTGTAAGATACAGCGCAAACTGTAGCCATTACTCCACCTCCCGCCCTATAGATTACCCTCTGACCAAAAGCCTTGTGCTTTTTAAATTTTAAGATTTGGCTTCAATGCACTCATATTGTCAAGTTCCAACTGAAGTACTTGAAAATGATGTGCATATACCTATGATCCTGTTCAAGAAACAGGGACTTCTATATCAATAGATTTCAAATAACATTTCGAATCAGCTGTAAACTATGCAATATTAAAACAAATAAAGACATTTTGAACTGCCTTTGATTTATTCACTTATCTAAATATGGGTATGAATTGATTGAATTATGCCATGGCTTTAAATTTGTCATTTGATTTCAATTTATAATGGGTTTCATGAAAATAGCCACAGCATAATTCAATTAATTCAAAATCAATCCCCTTTTGAAAATATGTCGATGAAACACATCACTAGTATCGATATCGATGCAGAATGACGGTTCGTCACTACACATACACAGAATGACACTATTATAATCTGTGGACGCCGCTGACAGCTTCAACAGCGCCAGACATAAGCGCTGCGGACGGCGGCGGATAGTGGCAACTAGCTGCTTTTATAGACATTATTAAAATTATTGTTTTAATGCTTGGATGATGGCAGATAAAATTGTAGCCAGCGTTATTGCGCTGCTTGAAGAGGGCTGTAGCCAATGTTTTGTGGCTCAAAGGCTAAATGTAAGTCGTTCAACAGTACAAAAAACCTGGCAGGGCTATCAAGAGACGGGATCCATGAAAAGAAGGCCCGGATCTGGAAGAAAGCCATCCACTGAACCAAGAGATGATCGTTTTCTGGAGAGTCAAGCTTTGAGAAATCGCAAATCTTCGTATGTGAACCTCAAGAACAACCTCGAAGACGTAAGAAATGTGCAAGTTGGTCTATGGAGGGTCAGAAGGAGGCTTCTCGCAGCCAACTTATACTGGTGTCGCCCCAAATTACTCCGCGAACACCGTGTTGCCAGACTTCACTTTGCTCAAAATGTGTATCATGGACTCAAGAGGATTGGCATAGGGTATTGTTCTCTGATGAAGCCAGGATATGACTTATGGTGAAGATCGACGAGCGTTATGCAGAGGTCTGCTTTGAAGAAATACCGCCTTACGGTGGGGGCTCTATGATATTTTGGGCTGGAATAAACTCTTTAGATCGTACAGAGTTAGTCTTTATAGAAAACGGCACATTAAATGCACATCGCTACGTGACGGAAATTCTTTCACCTTATGTACAACTCACATTAGCCGGTCTTGGAGAAAAATCGAGTTTTATGGATGATAACGCTCGTGCCCACCGATAAGGCGATGTAGGCGCTTACATGATGAAGGTCGTAATCCGTCGATTGGATTGGATTGTTTGGGACCTTCTTAAGCGACGAATGAGATCAGTGCAGTCGGCTCCGCAAACCATAACAGAGCAAAAGAAAGCGATCGGCGGAGTGGAAACGTATTCCGCA
This sequence comes from Marasmia exigua, assembly GCA_019059595.1. Taxonomy (NCBI): domain Eukaryota; kingdom Metazoa; phylum Arthropoda; class Insecta; order Lepidoptera; family Crambidae; genus Marasmia; species Marasmia exigua. The sequence continues at coordinate 1,930,697 of CM032464.1, read as the reverse complement.
GGAAACCATAAGAGGTATACTAGACAGCCAGCCCAGGCTTTTTTTAATAATTAAAATTATTTTTTACTTACAGGGCAGGAGAACTACCCCTTCTTTGATTTTTACATTTTTCTCACCAATCCAGTCAAAAAGTTACGCTAGATTTCACAAAACGATTCCTTAGTGATTTATTTACGAAACCATAAAGCTATCACTACCTAAAATCACCAAACAACGTAATGATAACCACAAAATTGATTATTTGCTAAGGTGCCCGTTTTTTTTGCAAAGCAGTGTATGTTTGCTAATGCTACTAACCTTGACAACTTCTGGCCCGAGTTCGGCTAATCCCTGGACGGCACCGTAGAGCGACGCGAGTGGCGTCTTCTCAGATTCCTTCATGCTGGCCATGGAGGGACCCACGCCTGTCTCATTGTTGGTCTGAGATGGACATTGTAGAGCTTTGGCGAACAACCTGAAGATAAGTTAATATTACTGATAGTTTGTTTGTTTTTCTATGAGCTTTGCTTAATATATACGATACATATGTAATAGATAATTTTTGTAAGGCTGGTTCTTGTACAAGTTACATACCTACTCCTAAAAAAGTTAATTAATACTAATTACCTTGTAACCCTGGTCTGCAAGTTATTGGTGGAAGTATTGAAGGTCTTGCATATCTGCGCCATGAGCCGGGCGGCGAAGTCACGGAGCGCCCAGTGGTTGTCCATCTCAGGGCGCAGGCACAGCTGCCGCGATACGATGCACGTAGACACAGATGGGATCAGCTCATGCAACTGTGCACAAACTTACTATGTAAATTAATGAATAAAAAAATAAAGCTGGTGTCAGAATCTTAAATGTTTTTTTTGTGTGTATTGGTTATACAAATAGTTTTTACTTACATATTTTTCTAGGTAAAGAGACTGGTTGTCTAGCAATGCTTTCACCATTCTCATTAAATAAATGAGCAGTGCGAGGTTATTCTGGACTACATTCACCTTCACACCCTCAGATATAAAGGTGCACATACGAGGCAACATCTCATGCAGGCCAGGGTCACAGGCCAATGACTGCAATGCTTCCTATAATTAAAATACACATCCATATTAAATGACTTAATCAACACATAACTTATCTATATTTATAAAAGAAGTGTGTTAGTTACACTATTTATAACTAAAGAATGGCCAGACCAATTTGGCTGAAAATTGGTGAAGAAGTAGCATAGAACCAGGGGAAGGCTTTTTGTTCTAATAAGTCAGGATAAACTACAACATTGTGGTAATAAAAGGAACACAAAAGTGATATGAGACCAGTCTAAATAATTTATGTATTCAAAAAATTGTTTTCATCAACACAATTTACTATAAATAAAGACTGTTCTCTGCCTAATAATGAAATGCTTTTTATTTTTGAGAGTTGCTCAAGAATGTTGTTGTCTCTGTGATGAACTTGACTTAAAAAGAGATAGCATGATGTTTCAATTAAGTTAAAAAGCATTTGAGTATTTAGTTTATATTTGGTATATTATGTTCTTGAAATTAAAACAGTTAATGCCTGTATCTATACTATATATAAATATATAAAGAGGTATATTCTACAGACAGCGGCAACACTTAATATATGAAAATACAAAGCGCTTGTGTGATGTAATCAACACCTAGCAAAGTCTAGAGTGGAATTAATGTCCCGAAACGAAGTGAGAGCGGGCGACTTGTTATTGATAAAAATGTTGGTTAATATTAAAACTGCTTAAAATTGAAATATATCACAAATAAAACTGATATCTCACCGCTCGCCTCCCTTCATCACTGCCAACACAAGCTTCTGTTATTTCCTTGTAGTAAAGTTGTTGTTCCACACTCAGCTCGTGAGTAGCTAGCTGTTTCACATGCACCGATTCTGATGCCTTCAGTCTAGCAGCTTTCCCACACATAGGTTTTCCTATATTATTAGAAGACATTAGTATTACTTAGTATGTTCTTTTTAGTAGATATTATCTGGATAATTAACTAGGTTCATATTCAAAAAGATCTAAGTCTTTTGTTAAACATTATACAATTTTATCATTAATTCATGAATATGAATTGCATCACATTCAAAATTAATAATTTATTTTGAGAACAAAGTGCAATTACCTGCAGCATCTTTATTTGTAGGCTTGCTAAGTTTAGTGATAGGATCGACAGACTCAAGTTTCTGGGCCTCTTTAGACAATGGTGGAGGATTCTCAGGAACTGTGGGCTGAACACCGTCTACACTCAGCCAGTGGGCTCTAACAGAAACATCCAACGGCACCTTTGGCGGAGGAGCTGAGAGTATTTCTGATAAGTCTATTTCCTTTTCCTCTATGAAATGCAGTTCTCTACCACCTCCAGATGCAAATCTGAATGGTAAAGAATCCGGCTGGATAAAACCATACTGCGCCTGCAATATATATATATGTTTATGTTTAATGATATTTATTTCTTATAAGAATTACAAATCCACTTACTGAGAAAACAGTTTATAATATAATAAAGTACAATTAAATCAGACGAGCGTTAACAATATTTCTTAAATAGTTGGGGGGTACAATTACTATTAATTAAGTCCGAGCGGATAAACGTTTAAAGCGAAACCATCAAGTAATTAACTGTCTACAAACGAAGTGATGGCAAAGGATACACCAATGTAAGTGCGAGACGCTTGAATGCGCATCCATTCAAGCATTAATGAGCGTAGTTGAAGTTGATAATTATGGTTAGCTTAGTTTATTATATTATTTTTATATAAGTATTTACTATTAAGTCTCTATCTGGCCTTTCTTCTAGTAGAACGATGTCGTCTGCGAATCTGAGGTGACTAAGATACATTATATATAGGCCAGATATATTAGAGATCATATTGAAGCAACTAGAGGACGAAAGCTTGAAAGCAGACCAAGCCATGAACGCTTCAAAAACTAAGCTAATGACTAACTCAAACCCAGTACCCATAGGAGTCACAAACGGACAACTTGAATATGTAGATACCTACCATGGTCAAATTATATCAAATAAGGACCAAATGGAAAAAGAAGTGAACAAGAGAGTAGCAGTTGGATGGAGAAAGTACTGGTCTCTAAAGTTTATTATGAAAAGCCGGGAAATGAGCATGTACATAAAGAGAAAAGTCTTGAACTCCTGCATCCTACCATGTCTGACCTACGGGTGTGAAACATGGGCACTTACCAAATCTCAGAGAGAAAAGCTTGGCAAATGTCAGCGTTGAATGGAAAGGAGCATGGGTATCAAGCTAAGGGACAGAGTAAGATGCGTAGACATACGAGCCAAAACAAGAATAACTGAAATATCCCACAAGATTGACTCCCAAAAATGGAGATGGACCGGACATTTGCTGAGAAGTACGCTGGAAAAATGGAGTGGTATAGTGAAAACCTGGTACCCAAGGGACGGTAAGAGAAGCAGAGGCAGACCGATCAGGAGATGGGAGGATGACCTGAGGTATATTGCAGGACCAAGATGGACCAGAGTTGCATGGGACAGGGAACACTGGAGGGAGCTGGAGGAGGCCTTTGCCAACAGGCACTCCGAGATTAGAGACTTAATTTAATGTAAAATGTATTTGTATCTGTATTTCAGAATAAAAGGCTATAAATATAAATAAATTTAATATTAAGTAACATATTTGTGTTTATCAATGGTTTACTTTTCATCTAAAATATATTTTTTGAGATGTTTTTTTGAAAATATATATACTACAATGCGTATGTCACAGTTGCACACTCTATCTGATCTTTTGATCCCCAAAATGCTACGCTCCATAGCTCTTTGGCAAATCTTGAGTTTGGACTTCTGATTTTCTGTCTGGGAATCGCGGATGTGGGAAGAAAAACTGCGAAGTTAAAATGGGAGTGGGCGGGCCATGAATGCAGAATGAACCCTAAAAGATGGACAAAAATCGTCACCCTATAGCAACCGACCGATGGACGTCGACTACGCGGCAGGCCCAAAAAAAGATGGTGTGATGATTTCAATATGTATGTCCAAGAATGGCAAGTAAAGGCATTGGATAGGGAGGAATGGAGAGACTTGGGGGAGGTCTTTGCCCAGCAGTGGGACTCTACATACTAATTAAAAAAAAAATATACTACAATAAATTAATTTCAAGATTACAATAAAATTCCAGTGAGATGTTGGATTTTTTTTTACAGTTTTAAGCACCTTACCTCAATATTTTTAGTTTTCAGTGTATGATCTATATCAGTGATGGATAACTTTTGCCTTTTGGAGTGGTGCATAAACTTCATTGCATCTTGCACTATAACTTTGAGGCGATAAGATACATCATCTGCCAATTCTTTAGCGGCATCATCCCCAAGATTTGCGATTCCCACACTCTCAGCTACAACTTTCATTGAGTCTAGGGATAAAGACGATCCGTAAGCAAACTCGGAATCGCCCATTTTACCGAACAAGTCGATTTTTTACATTTATTCAGTCTTAATATTACGAAACAGCAGTGTCGTATTTAATTGAGTTGTTAAATCCACCTAAAATGTTTGTCTTCGATAATTATTAGCGTTTATTTATTTATTCTGATAATTAAACAACAAAATGCGTCCTCACTTCCTCAGTGCTCAGACATTATTTTATTTGACAATTTTCTGACATCTGTTTGACAAGCAAAGCAAGATAACTCAAGAAGTCGAGAATTGATATATATATACAATAAAAAAAGTAAGAAGGTACCATAAATCATTGAATAGTGCACAGTTTGTCTTGTTACTTGAGTTATTGAACAATCGTTAAAACAGAATCGATTGAGATTAGTGTTGTTGGGTTGGTAACAATAAAAAAAAATAAAAAAACGATGTGGTGTGGGTTGGCAATATTGAAAGAAAAATGACGAAAAGCGAATGCCGATCTTTTACCCCACGCGAGTTCGTTTTGTGCTTGCAATAAACGGCTACAAATTGAGAATACTATTGTTGTGTGATTATTGCTTGTGAAAATGTATAGAAATAAAAAGGATGTTGATAAGCACGTGGAGAACTTGATATCTAAATTATCCGTGAAAGAGGTATGTGTATGGTGCACGTTATGCTGACGGTCATAATTTCAAGGGTTATAGACGTGAATTTAACGTTTATTTTGTAAATTATGTTCTTTCAGTTTAAAACGCGAGCATATTCTATCGCACGGCTCTATTACGAAGTGGGTGATCATGCCAGTTGTCAAAGATACGTCGAGCAATATCTGACTCAAAAGGACAACAACGCGGCGGCATACAAACTGCTCGGACAGGCGTTACAGAAATTAGGACAAAAGGAGAAAGCCCTAGAACAATACAAAACCTCCCTGGATATTGACCCAACCCAGACTAGTACTATTTTGGACAGTAAGTGTAATCTTATAATAAAATCAAGGATTGTGCAAAACAACTATGTCATTATGCAATTTCGCAAGCAAGTGCATCTTTCTTATTCCGTATATTTTTAAATATAAAATCCTCATTTAACTTGACACTATCTAGAGGGTATAAATACAAATACAAAAGTTTTGGAATAGTAGTAATTTGACCTACCTACATATTGTAATCTATTTCTTTGTTTTGATTTTACTTATCTGAAGAACATTAATGCCTTTTTTAGAAACAGCTAGGTTATTATGTAGCTTATTTTAGGGTTTTGAACCTCAAAAGGAAAAAATGGAATACTTATAAGATCACTTTTGTCCATCTGTGTTACAAGCATAATTTTGGAAACATTAGTAGGAGAAAACTGTACATTTGTAATACATTTTTTTAAGGGTTATTAACTTTTATAGGAGTTCAAAATTTCAAAGTGTAGCTACTAGTTATAGTGGGGTATCATAATAAAGGGGTATTGATAGAGTATAATATATTTAATTTATTTTTATTATGACATGTTATTTCTTATTTATACAGAAGATATGATTTTAAAAATACTGAACTACTTGTTATAAATGATGGATACAGTAGGATATGTTTTGAATCCTCGATGAGCGAACCCAGCTTGCACTTGAATGGGTTTTTTTATAATAATCTTAACTACTACACTAACAGATATTCAAAGAAAAATATCAAAATTTGTCTAATTTAGTAAATCAATTGTTTCAGTTTGTGAGCTGCTGGTTGATGATGAAGTCATCATTGATCCTGGGCGTGCAAGATACTGGTGTGAAAAGGCTGAAGCAATATTTCCACGTCATCCAATAACCTTCAGGCTGCGTGAAAGGCTTGTGACAATGTCTAATCCCAACTCTGAGGCACTAGTTGACTTGTTGACATCTGAATTGGCAGTGAGACCGAAGGATGCCTCACTTCATGCCCGTCTTCTTAAACACTATCTGCACTCTAACCAAATTAAAAAAGCAATCGATCACAGTTGCAATGTTGAATTTGGAGGAAAAACTTTTCACAACAACTTTGCTTGGTATGAAACTTTATCCGAGCTACTCAAACATAATTCCCATGATGCCAATGATTGGCTTTATCAGCTACTTCTATTAACTGTTAGAGAGCGCATGTGTGTCTTGAGTCTAACTGAAACACCCAGTGGTCCATCTAAAAGCTTGGTTGAGTCCAATGAACTCCTGTTTCTCTATGACCAAGATATTGAGAGAGTAGCCAAAGCTGGTGCAACACCTGGTTTTGGCGAATTTCATGCAAGTCTTTTGCAACATCATAGAGGCCAATTTGCATTCCATTCAGCTACTTTTCTACTGAAAAAGGCTAAAAAAGACCAGTTAAGCTGGCGTGATGCAACTCAATTTGCAGCTACATTAATGTTACTTGCTTGGCATTCAGTACCTATTGACTCTAAATCTAACTGGCTTACAAATGCACCTGATCAACAGCAGAAAGCAGTGAATCGGTGGTATTTTGAAGGAATGTACAGGTGTTCACAATCAGGCCACTATTTGATTTCAAACAGCCATGACAAAAGCCAATCCTTCATTGATAGAATTTCTCAATGTTGCTCAGGCATACATTGGAGAGATAAATTATATGAAAAATTGTTTACTTCGAGGGGACACTTAAACAAAATCAAATCATCTCATTTTGTTTCATCAAATGCTTTTAGTACACCAACTCTAAGGTTGCCAAGAAGAATTGAAGTTGAAGCCTATGATGTTGATGCGCAACGGGAATATGCAAATTCGTTACATCACTTTGTCTGGATTTTGCAAAATTATAAAAACTTTGCTCATTTCAAGTGTACTCTGTTTGATACTCTTACACCAAGTGCATCAAATTATGGCCCTGAATCAATGAACAAACTGGATATCCATGCTTTTCTTTACTGTGCTGCCTTAACATCTAAGCAGCAAAAATCTAATGAAATGTCATATGTGTCTGCAGATAAACCCACTGTTCTTCCTGCTAACATCACAGATTTACTGTGCCTCATACCACAACTTAAGTGGTGGGACTGCACATACAAGTTCAGCCAGAACGAATTAGGTGCTGAATTAACTGATATTCGCGCCACACTAAGCAGAGGCATTGAGGTTGTAAGATGTATTGATAATCACGGCTTAGACCCAGAACTCTTGTGCAATGTTGGTCGCATTTTTAGTGAATGTGCTAAGCTTACAACTGCTGTTGAAGAGAAGAATCATTTAGAGAAAAGGGCAGGATTGTACTATTCTTCGGCTATTCCACTTTTAGAAAAATTGAAAAGTAAAATAGTAATAAAGTTGCCTGAGAAAAGAATGTTTGATTATACACATAAAGAGCTGAATGCCAAAGAACTCAATTCATTAATTGAGGAAAGCAAATTGTTTGTAGCATTGAATCATATAAATGATAATGAATATGACCAAGCCATTGAACTACTTTCAAATTTGAAATCTCCACAAGCTTGTTATCACCTCAGCGATACATATCGGAAAATTGCATTAGAAGAGAATAGCCCAAGGGACAAGTATATCACTTTATTGACAAAAGCAAAAAGTATTGCCTATAAAGCTATGGACAATTTAAAACAAAGTGAAGCTTCCAAGAATAGTCCTTTATATTCTGATACTCAACAACTAATAGATGATGTAGAAGCAATGATAAATAAAGTAGATCAAAATTTATCTGGTTCAGTCACAAATGATATAGATGGGAAATATTCTTCAGATGAAAATGTATCACTAGTTGGAAGTGACCAGCTAGCAGTTCGAAGTAATCATGTGTTTCGTAATTTGAGTTCTACTCCAAAAGCGCCAAACAGAAATGCGACAAATTATCGCACATGTGTTGATTCCCACATTCTTGAAAATACACAAACAGATCATCGATTCTTAGAAAGAATAGAGACAGAAATTAAAAATTTACAGAAAAGAGACTCAACTATGAATGACTTCATGGATCAGACAAAGAAATGGTTTGAAGAGAATCGCAAGTTGGGCAATGAAATTATTAGCACAATTCATACAAATATACAGAACACTACAGATCAATTTAAACTTCTAAAGATATCGGTCGATCAAGTCAAAGATCAAATAGATGAATGCAGAAATGAATGTAAAGATGTGGGTGAACTAAAGAAACAGATTGCTGAAATGAAAAAAGAAATAAACAAGTTGAAAAAAGCTTCCTCAGAACCAAACATTGACGAAAGTGATTTATACAATTTAGAAGAGGAATATAGAACAAATGACAGTGCTTGTAATTTTGCTACGCAATTACCATTTACTCCTCAAGTAATGCCTCCGTTCAACCAGCGTCTTGTGCCACCTTTCCCAGTTCCACCAAACCCTTATCAGCTTTATGGGCAAAATTTGTACAATTTGTACAGTCAATATTCACAGTTCGGCCAGCCATCTCAGGTGCCAGGAGCTCCCCAGATGTTCGATCACACGAGAGGGCAAATGAATTACCCTGGTGTGTACCCTACCCCTGAACAAATGTATTTAGACGTTTCCCAGCTAGTACCACCTGTGCCTGGTGCACCCGCCGTTTCTGCTGTAACTACAGCACCGGTAATTCCTTCATTGCCGTCGGTATCGTCTATACCAACTGCATCTTCAGCATCCGTACCACCTTCAGTAACCACGTCGACAACTTCTTCTAAACCTATTTCTAATGTAGAATCAAAAGATGTCCCGAGGTCTTTGCCTGTAAATGTTGTAATAACTTCATCAGACCCCTTACCGACATGCACTACTACTCCAGCACCAATTTTAAGTGTTACAATTCCATCCAAACATATTAAAGGGACACCACATAATTATCAAATAACCATGCCCTCAACAACCGAAACGAAAATCATGTCACCCCCAGTTTTTAGTTTCCCTTCTGCTACCAATAAATTGAACATCAGTTCGTCTGGAAGTCCGCTAAATAATTGGAGTCAATCAGCGGTATTTAAAATGTCAACAAATGCTAATGCTAGTGTCTCTAATGATTCATCATTGTTATTCTCATCAAAACTTGGCGACACATTGGATAATTCAAAAAGCGTGGTTGATGGTGTCTTTTCTGTTCCATCACCTAACACCAGTCTAAATAAATCTCGGACTCTTTCGGAAAGGAGCAATACCTCGATTGAGAATTATGATCCATGTCCTGATTTTAAACCAATTATACCTTTGCCAGCTGAAGTAAAGGTAACTACAGGCGAAGAAGATGAGGGTGTTATTTTTAGCTCTAGAGCTAAATTGTTCCGTTTCGTTGATAAACAGTGGAAAGAGAGGGGAATAGGAGAAATGAAGTTGTTAAAACATAATGTAAGTGGAAAAGTGCGAGTATTGATGAGACGAGAACAAATTCACAAAATATGTGCCAATCATATTATCACTCATGAAATGGAAATAAAGCCAATGAAAAATGAGACTAAGGCTTACTTTTGGGTTGCTAATGACTTTGCTGATGAGACCGTTGTATTGGAAAAATTCTGTATTCGCTTTAAAACTGCTGATATTGCCCAACAGTTCTATGAAAAATTCCAAAACGCTAGAAAAGAATCTTCTGCTACTCTTGCCAGTACTCCTAAAGTGGATCCTAACATAAAACGGGAATCAGTTGTGAAACCGTCAAACCAGTCTAGTGCACTAGACATAAATAATGCAAGTACCCCACTGACGGGTAAATCAGGTTTCACAGTTGGTGGGTTTACATTCATTAATACACCTACGTTTAAGCCCGTACAAGATGACGATAAAACCGACTATAAACCAACAGAACCTCCAAGCACTAAGGCTAATATATTTGGCACGTTAAACTTTAAAATAAACACCAAAACCTCGTCCATTAATGAAGCTTTTAGTAGTTTAATAAATGCTCCTAATCAAAATGCTATAAACTACCCTCAGACTGTGAATACATCAAATAAATTAAATAATTCAGATACCCTCGAAGAATTTGAACCTAATGTAGAATTTAAACCAGTGGTACCACTGCCTGCACTTGTGGATCAGAAGACTGGTGAAGAAAATGAGAACATTTTGTTTGAACACCGAGCAAAATTACTTAGATTTGATGCTGCCACAAAAGAATGGAAAGAAAGAGGTCTTGGTAACATTAAATTACTTGTGGACAAAGATAATAATCAAAAAGTAAGGCTTTTAATGAGACGAGAACAAATTATGAAGGTGTGCTGTAACCATAGCCTAACAAAAGAAATGACATTCCAAAAAATGCCCAATATGGACAAAGCTGTTACTTGGTGTGCCAAAGATTTCTCAGAAGGAGAATTAATAGCAGAAACGTTTTGCTTACGCTTTAAAACTGTACAAACATGTGATGAATTTATTGAGGCAGTGAGGTCTGTCCAAACAAAGATGACTGATAATAGTAAAGCAGTAAAGGAAGAACAGAATGCCGCTAAGCAGAGTACCCAGATTGGGTTTGGAGACAAGTTTAAGCCAAAGACTGGTTCTTGGCATTGTGATACTTGTTACACAAATAATTTGGAAAGCTTCCAAAAATGTGCTTGCTGTGAGCAAGCAAAGCCTCAAGGTTTGGTTAGTGATGCTAACTCAGCCAAAGAAACCACCAAATCGGCTGTATTTGGCACTCCAACTGGCCCAACGGCTGTTATCACAGCTGCACCTACCGGTTGGGGAGATGCATTTAAACCCAAACCTGGATCATGGGAATGTAAAGATTGTCTAGTTCGCAATGAAGCTGCAGCGCTGAATTGTACAGCTTGTAATAGTCCAAGAGATCCTACCAAAGCAAAAACAGGCATCCAACTTGTCCCTGACAATGCTATGAAATTCACTTTTGGAATACCATCCACTGTCGCTCAAACAAAGAATGAAACTTCAACAGCAACTGCACCAGCTCCAGCAGTAGTAGGCTGGGGTGACAAATTCAAACCCAAAGAGGGAACTTGGGAATGTAAGGAATGCTTTGTCAGAAATGAAGCTAATGTTGATTACTGTAGTGCTTGTAACAGTCCAAAAGATCCCACTGCTGTACCAAAACAGCCTACATCCATTTTCGGCTCCAACAATTTTAGTTTCGGAATAAATCCAATTCCGACTAATGACCAAAAGCCTGTGACTTCAATATTTGACGGTACTGGTGCTCACACGTTCAAATTTGGCATCCCATCAGCTCCAGATAATTCAACCAGTGTTGTTACTTTTGGTGATCAAAAAGTTGTATCAGATAACATTTTTGAAAAACAAAAATCTCTAGAAAGTGAAGGACCAATCAATTTCAGCATAAAGAAAACAATTGAATCCGACAAAACCATAACTTCTAAACCATCTTTGCTTCCGACACCACAGCAGGATGCAGGTAATGCCGCCCCTTTTGGTATTAAAGAAGGTGGAACATTCGATTTCGTTTTTAAGCCAAAAACTCCACCTAAAGGAAAAAGTCCACTGAAATCACCGAAAAGTCAAAAAGGAGATGAAAGTGATGACAATGAATATGCATCTGAAGATGAAGGTCATCACATCCACTTTAGTCCAGTGATTCCAATGCCAGACAAGGTAGGTAAAATTGAATTTAGAATTTAGGTGTTTTTTTCATAGTATGACTTAGTAAGTTCTATAAAGATGTATGTATTTCAGGTTGAAGTAGTAACTGGAGAAGAAAATGAAAAAGAACTTTATGGCCATAGAGCAAAGTTGTTTAGATTCATTTCCGGTGAATGGAAAGAACGTGGCATTGGCGTTGTAAAAGTTTTGGAACATAAGGGTACTGGAAAATTAAGGTATACATTTTCAGCAAGTATTTTAAGTTTTTGTTACGTACATATATGGGTACCCAGAATTTCAAAATACCTAATGTAAATTGTAATTTTCAGGGTGGTTATGCGACGAGAACAAGTTCTAAAAATATGTCTTAACCATGCTCTGACGTCTGACATAGTTTATTCGCCGAAAGATGATAAGACGTGGCTGTTTGCTGCTAATGATTTCAGTGAAGGAGAGATAAGTTTGCAAAAATTCTGCTTACGGTTCAAAACAAAGGAGATTGCTATGGAATTTAAAGATGCTGTTGATAAGGCTCGAGTAGGTACTTCCGAGTCTCCATCTAAAGTAGTTACAGGGGCAATTAAAGAAGCTTCTGGCGATGATGTAATTTTTGTTGATGAAATACAAGCAACTACTGAAGAGAAACAGAAAGCGAAGGAATTAATGCTCCCAGAAAACTTTTTCACTTACAAAACTAAAAAACCTTGCGAAGGCTGTCGTGGTTGTGAAGCAGATGATGAAGAATCGAAACTAAAAACTACAGCACCCGTGAACATTCCAGTTATGACAACAGCGGCATCTACGCCTGTAAAAACTTCAACACCCTCAAATTTCTTCAGCCCGGCTAATTCTCTATATGGTACTCCTGCAAACTTTGACAAAACCGCCGATGTTTCCATATTCCGCACGCCTTTAGGAGCGATTGGTTCAAATACTAAATCAGCTACACCTGCATCAACAGGCGATATTACCATTATTAATGATGCTAAGAATAAAGAAAATAGTTTTATAAGCAAACCTCACATTTTCGGTGGGTTTGAAAAGCCTGCAACTACTTTATTCGGAACCCCTCAAAATAAGCAGACTAGTGTATTTGGAGCTGGGGATGCCCAAACACCTACAAACACAAAGACATCTTTAATAGCAGCACCGAAGCTAAACGCCCTTAATATTTCTGGAGACGATAAACAGGCTAAAGACCCGAAATCTTTATTTGAAGCTGCTCAAAATAACCCTGTATTTGGAAAGGCGAATCCAGTTTTTGGTGGATTAAGTTCAGGAACATCGGTAAACAAGTCGATATTTAGCTTTGCTTCCAGTGGAGATAAAACTGAAGACTTAAACAAATCGGAAGTGACATCGATATTTGGTGGAGACCAGAAACCGGTGAATCTATTTAGTGGTGGCCAAGGCAGTCTGTTTGGCCCTGGATCATTGACAAATAATCAAACTAAACCGCACCTTGGGTCTATTTTTGGATCCAATAGCTTTGGTTCTAGTGGCCAACCACAAGGCTTTGGCGTAAGTAAATCAGCATTTGGAAATAGTGACACGTGGACCTTTGGAGCAGCAGCAGAAGAGAAAAAAGCTGAAGCTGTAAAATTAGAAGCCACACAAGAGCCGGATCGAACAACGACAATATCTAAAACAAATGAGGATGGAGTTAAAGAGTCACCTTTCAAAGTAGACAATACTTTAAGTTTTGCTGCATTGTCTACTGCCGGTACTGGCTTCAATGTACAGGGTAAGTTACTCTTATCAGTGTTATTGCCGCGTTTTGATTTAATATATGTTTTTATTTTTAATGTCTGTTAAATTTCAGCAAAAGCCGATTTCAAATGGGAGGGCGCCGGACAGCAATTGTTTGCGGGAGTTCCGAAAACAGCGGCCGGAGATAAATCTAAAAATGACAGCGGTGCCGGAGACGAGGCCGCGGCGGGTGCCGACGAGGAGTACGACCCTCACTACGAGCCTATCGTGCCTCTGCCGGACAAAATTGTCGTCACTACCGGCGAGGAAGATGAGGTTACTATTTTACTCTAAAATAATTCCTATAGATTTAACACACTTTAAAAATCATCAATGTAATTATTTATATTGCGGAATGCAGGAAAAGCTGTTTGGCGAACGTTGTAAGCTGTACCGGTACGACGATAAAACCCGCGAATGGAAAGAACGCGGTGTTGGCGAAATGAAAATACTGTACCACCCCGAAAGGAAGAGTTATCGCATGCTTCTTCGACGGGAACAGGTAAATACAATGTTTTTTTTATTGCTTATAATAGGCAGATGATTAAATATTACATTAGGGATTTAATATTTATTCATTTCTATGTATTCTATAAGTTAAGGTTTGTGGCAATCGAGCGCAGCGCGGTATTCGCAGGACGAAAATTTTGCCGAAGACTAGTTAGAACTCCTGCGCGGCGTACTACGCGGTTAAACGCACATTTTCAACTCCTTCGAAACCGAGTTAATCGTACCCTTTGACACTTCTTGCTGAACGCTTTGAAGTTTTTATCTATTTTTTAACACATTTTTTACTTAGGTGCACAAAGCGGTTCTGAATATGCTGCTATACATGGACCTTGAGCTGCTGCCGATGAAGAACTCTGACCGCGCGTGGACGTGGCCCGGCATCAACTACGCCGAGACCGCCGCCGGGGAGCAAGAGACTTTAGCCGTCAGGTTCAAGTCCGTCGACTTGGCCACTGAATTCCGTGATAAAGTGGTCCAATGTGTTCGGGTGAGGAATTTTACGTGATATTTATTTGTTTATGTTTATAGTACGCCTGGAAAACTCATTTCTCGTCTAGGGCATTACAGAATGATGGCAGAATAGACTGGTAAACTTCTTACGTCATTTGTATTGTTGTCTGGCACACACGGCAACACCGGTGGACCGCGCCTTAGGTATGCAAGGGGAAATCACAAGTGCGCTGCCAACCTTTTCCCCTTCCCCCCCATTGGGCCTCCGGTTACCTCATTCACACGGCGAAACACAGCGCAGGCGCTGCTTCACGCCGGTCTTCTGTGAGGCAGTGGTATCACTCCGGTCGAGCCTGCCCATTCATGTCTAAGCGTGGCTCTCACACATTTAAAGGTATTGATAGTCATGATGTCAAGAATATTTTATTGAGAATATTACATATTTTAATCGAATTTGTTAATTATTGTAATCTAAAATGCATGAGGAAATAATTATTTATGTTGAAGAAATGTTGTTTCTCCTTTACACATAGTTACTATTTTAGTTTGAGTTTTTGAAGTTGTTTGTTGTGTTTCTTATTTTTTGACAGCCTTGACATCTCGAGATAAAGCACGACCCATCTTTGGATATTATATCACATGTGCGTCTGATATAGACAGTCCGGAACAGATAACACTACAGGCCGCCGTGAGCAACGACGGCAGACTGACAAACCTACGCAGCGGTTGCTTTGCCCCACACCTCCCCACGCATATCTACGGCGCGGTACAGCGACTATAAGCTTGCGTTGACCGTGGGAAAGCCACGCTTCTTCGGCATGAATGGGTCAGCTTCGCCGACATCACAGTCACAGAAAACTGACGTAAAGCAGCGTATGTGCTGTGTTTCGTCGAGTGAATGAGGTGACGGAGGCCCATTCCGGGGAAAAGTCAGCGTACTTGTGTCTCCAATCATGTTGCCCACCCATGGGACACCCCCATGGACGGCGGAAATCGCTTACCGTCGGCTCGTCTGCCACCTCACAAAAAAAAAACAAATAATAATTATGATGACACACATCATACTATTCCAAGCACAAAACTTCACATACAGGGTGCAATCTCACCAGTCTCGTGATTTCTTTGCTTATAGAAACTGCAAGCATTCGCTGCCCAAGCTGTAAGACAAGAGAAAGAAGAGAAGACGTTCGGTGAAGTCGCTCCATTGCGGCTGCCGAAGCATCTGGCGGACAGCGCCCGCGCCGACCCTGCCATATCCGCACGAGCCACGCAACAACAGGCGCAGGTGAGATAATAAAGTTTTTCAATATGTTACGTTCTTTCCCGAATAATGAGATAAAATATTTAAAGTATGTACTATTTATAAATAAAATCCCCCCTTGTCTGGGTCCTCCTGGACTAAGTTAGGGGAGGGGGAATCCGCCTTTGTGTTTACGACTGCTGCAGAAATTCCGTTCTCGTTCTCAAGCTATGCGTAAAATATGGCGATCGGCATTTCGATTTACACTTCAAAGTTTTGTTGCGAATAAATGACCTGTACGTCTTGGTTTTATTTAGCAGTGTGGTGTATATTGTTCATGTTAATTGTTAACTCGTGTCGTGCACGAAAACTAAGCTGACAATAACATCGCCCTTTGAGCGGGACCTGTCCCAATTTTCAGTCACCTGTCCCGTTATCCCCAGGCAAAGCGGACGCGAATTTGCTCCGCTTTGTGAAATCGCACAAACAAATTAAATGTTGAAGCTCACGAAACATGCGTGGACGGGACACAGACCATTCGCAGCGCGCCAATATAATAAACCATAGCTGGCTTCGGGCGGGAGGGGTACGCAGGGCGCTTGACCAATCGAAAAAGTTCTGTTTGGAGCTCGCGCAGTCGCTGGCTTTTGATTGGTCAAGTTTACTCTGCCTAACCTGATTGGCCCAAAGAGAAAATCAACTTTTTCGATAAAACCTCCCCGCGTCCCGCGGACGGAAGGTCGGCTTTGTAGCAACTACCTGAACTCATGGTGTATGTATGTATCTCACAGCCGCCGGCGGCCGCGCCCTCGCGCTCCGTGGTGGACGCGACCAATGGCGCGCTGGGCAAGCCTGCTGACGTCACGCAGGTGTTCAAGCCCGCGGACGTCACGGAGGTGTTCAAGCAGGTGCACTTCCAGGAGCAGGAGGAGCACGACGATGATGAGGACGGCTATGAACACGATTATGATCATAATGAGGATTACGATGGTTACTATAATGAGGTAAGGACATTTTAAAGATAAGAAATTCATCATTCAATTTAGGTCCATACAGAACACTTATGAGATATTTAAAGAAAAAAGTACATCAGTGAATCCATAAAGGAAAGTATTAAGGCCCTCTTCTTATACTACATGTTCAAGGATTTGAGGAAGTGAGAGCTCTGAAGCTCTCAATTCCTCCGAGAAACTAAAAACCTGCCAGTTTTTAGTTTCTCACACTATCAATTAATTTGGTCATTGTATGTTGTATGTGCCTCAGTATAACCACAAAGTAGGATTCATTCTTGTGGTATACAACTATACTCGAAACTGGAATTCAAGGCCAATAAATCTACTAAAATGTTGCCAATGCAATAAAATGATCTCACAATAGTATATACCTAGATACACACGCTGATATAATTTATTTATTGGTAATATTAATTCTATAATTTAAATGAAGTAAATTTATTTACTTATTTATTTTTAATAAATAAATAAAAAAATATTTTTACATAAATACAAGACGCTTTAATAAAAACTTAATCATCCGTATTTTTTGGTTGCAAAGCTGGTATTGAGCGTGTATCACTTCAGGTGTTAACAACATTTGACTGACTTCGACTGTTGACTACCTACTTGGTCAAAATATCACTTCATTTTTCCTGACGAGTTGTTTCGCTTAATACATAAAATCGAAAACTAAGAATAAAATAAGACGAAATTAAGAAGAAGAATCTGAAGCTTACTCAGACTGTTCGAATGTGGTTTTGCTCCGCAGTGGGTTCTGTCTTGTAGAGTTTTTTTCTACGTTTTGGTAAAAATGGTTTAATTTCACTTTTCCATACTGTCTTAATAATATGCCACACTTTCGTTTCTTTACAATAAAATGTTGTCAATGTTAGTTGAGTAAAAATAAAGTTTGTAATTAAAATTCTTTTTTATAAAAAAAAACCTTATTAATAAAGATATAAAATTGGTTGGAGAAACCTGAAAACTGCTTTTGTCAATGACATAAGTGACATTGATAGATTTGACAGTGACGTATCTGTCGTAGATTTTTTGGTATTGAATTCCAGTTTGGAGTATAGTCAGTAACGAAATCTTTTGATTCATTGGATGTATGAGTAAAATTTTAATAATCTTTCAATTTTGCAAAAACGGTAAGCAAGAAACCCTTAACGGTCTTCCAATTTAATGATTGATTTTCTTTTTTTGAGACATAAATAAGTGAAATCGATATTTTGAACTGTTTAGAACTACGCTAAAAATGATTGAGATTTCAACCGATCCTGCAGACAAACTGTGTAAACAGTTTTACAGGACAAGTGTAATTTGTAAACTAAATTTGTAATTTTAATAATAAATGAATAAAAAAATATGTAGAAATTACGTCTGATCGTTATTTGTTCGACCAACAAGGTCCTCTAAACTAAGAGTAATAGGCTATTTGACAGTGATAAAAATATACATTTCTTTTATAACATCAGTGTTAAAATATTTTTTGTGGAGCGATTTGTAATAACGCGAGATAAAATATTGCATTATTTCATCAAAATTCGTCTTCTAAAATTATTATTTTTTAAACAGGGGTCACGTGACTAAAAACGGCCCGTGACCTAGATTACGCGTAAGTCTACTGCCTATGGTTGATTGGCTTCCTTCATAGGAAGAAATAAACAAAAAAAAGTCTATGGTTGATTGTACCGTCGTGTCCGTCGTCGTCCGTTCTCAATGTTTATTTATGGATAATCTACACGTCACTGGCCGCCATATTGCTAAAAGACGCGTTTTTGCGACATATTTGAATATTCCATTTTCTTTTTAGTTTTCTTATTAAAATATCTAAAATAAAAACAGAAAAGTATTTTTTTAGGGCTCCTTATAAACAAATGAATACCCTAAGATAGTTCTCAGAATTTTGTCAAATAGCCTATTATACTCTTTTTTAAAGGTTGATTTATTTATTTATTTAGTACAGCCACGTGATACATATTTATTACAATCACAATCCACATATTAATAAAGTCACAGTTCTGATCATCTAATACAGATATTATTTTGTCTATTTAAGTTTTTTTAAATTATTTCTTTCTGCCTTTATATTTTAAATTGTGTTTGGGTTTTTTACCAACATAATTTTTTTGTAGCCAACTTGCGCGATCATGAAATCTGTATTATTTTTGTTTAGTTTTTTATTCACCGTGGGAGAGCCCCGCTTCGGCATAAAACGATGTTTACATTTAGTTAAGATAGATAGTTCTATGTAAAAAATATGTAGGTTTTTGTATTATAAACTAAATCTAGAAATAAATAACTAACCCGAGTAAAAAAAAACAATTTGAACTAGTGTTACCAGATAATTGATGCAGGTGTGGTACAAGAGCGTACATACCACGCAATGCCGACTTATTGAAAGCACAGGAAAATATCTGATTTACTTCTTTAATTGCAAGCGAGACTACGAAATAGATAGACACAGAATGCCGGCTGATTCTCCACGTGTTAAAAAGTCTACGCACACATACATACTCGTGATCAGTGATCTCGGCGTAGTTCGGCGTGAGACAGAGACAGACTATACGGAATGCGAGCGGGAGAGACACGATACGATATTGTGCCCACCGAGTAGGTTCACGAACTCTTTGTTGTCACAACATCACATACATTGATCTGACTCCGAGATAGGTAGCACAAGCACCTGTGTT
Source organism: Marasmia exigua (assembly GCA_019059595.1). NCBI lineage: Eukaryota > Metazoa > Arthropoda > Insecta > Lepidoptera > Crambidae > Marasmia > Marasmia exigua. Next base: position 1,911,145 of record CM032464.1, on the reverse strand, counting down.
ACGGATATCAGAATCAACGGTGGGATTACAAATAATATACATATAATACTTTTTTTTTTTTTTGTAAATATATACTTATAATACATAGAAAAGACCCAGCCTAATACTTGATATATAGCCTAATACTTGATACATTGACTGACCGGATGGCGCAATTGGTAGTGACGCTGCCTCTTACGCCAAAGGTCGTGGGTTCGATCCCCACCCTGGACAAACATTCGTGCGATGAACACTTGTGTTTGTTCAGTGTCTGGGTGTAATATATGTATTTAAGTATATATTTGTGTTCCTCTGTTGTCTGATATCTGTAACACAAGTGCTTACGCTACTTACGTACGGAATCAGGTCAATGTATGAGATGTTGTGAGAATTATTATTATTATTAATACAAACAGACATGTTCATGCACACAAATGTTTGTACCGTGCGGTAGTAGGGAATGACTTGATTTCTTTGATGGAGGCTTTTGCCGTACAGCATTGGAATGTGATGTGTGGTTGCGCAGGAGGAGGACGAGTCGGGCGCGTACTACTCGTGCTTCGGCGCGGCGTCGGTGCGCGCGGCGGGCGCGGGCGGCGCGGCCGAGCGCTGCGACAACGCGCAGGTGCAGGTCATGTTCGACCAGGAGATCTACTCGCCCAAGATCCTCGTCACCGACGCCGACACCGGCGAGATACTCGCCGACATGGTCATACACACCGATACGGAGTTTAAGGTTGGTAGCTGCCCTTGCATTCACTCAGCTTTTATCAGTAACTAGAGGCCCGCCCTTACTTTGTTTCGTTTCGGGACATGGTCATACACACCGCTACGTACATTCATTCAGCTTTTATCAGTAACGAAAGGCCCGCCCTCACTTTGTTTCGTTTTGGAACATTCGTTCCACTTTATACCTATAGATGGCGCTAGGTGTCGTTAAATCGCGTAAGCGTTTCGTGTTTTCGGATGACTTGCCTATAAGTGTTGCTGTAGGATTTACATTTATAGCTTTTATCAGTAACGAACGGCCCGCCCTCACTTTGTTTCGTTTTGGAACATTCGTTCCACTTTATACCTATAGATGGCGCTAGGTGTCGTTAAATCGCGTAAGCGTTTCGTGTTTTCGGATGACTTGTATCTATAAGTGTTGCTGTAGGATTTACATTTTTATAAATATTATAGATAGATCAATGGTGAATCATCATCTTTGTTCTTTCCATGATATATCGCTACTTAAAAATCTCAAGTAGATTTTCCTAAAAATGCCTTAAAACGGCCGTATGATGTATGCTCGCATTATGCTGTTCAGATTAGTTAGGTTTAGGTGTGTATAGCAATTTTGATCTTCTCCGTTTGCCTCTTGAAAAGCTATCATCAGATCACAGCTCGATCAATAAATACCTAATGGCGAACGAAGCCTTCTAAATTTGTCTGTTTCTATGAAAATAGAGAGGTGTCTATAATTATGTGACCACCACTGAAAATGTCATATTGTTTCATGTAGCGTACAAATCTTATTATATATGTAGTGTAGTATAATAAATGTGGTGTCATGAAAATAGTTGCATAACAAATGTTGACACTTGACTCTAAGTGCGCGGTCCATTGGGCCGATGGATGTCTTATGTCACTATATGACTCTGTTTATTGATTCTCGAATTTCAGTCGAGGTAAACTACTGCATTATATAACTTGTTACTTCTTATAAGGGTAATTGGCGTGTAGCTTCTGGACCATAACATGTTTTGACGTTTGTCGATGGTAATTTCAGATGGTGGGCGACTCGTGTACTTGGTCAGGCGTGGACTACACCAGCAACGATCCCGTTGATAAAACTGTCAAAATTGACTTCCACGACTCCGACACTGCCATGCAATTTTATGACAGTTGTGAGGTGAGTGAGATTTCTTTGGATATTAGCCCTAACTGTGACTAACCTTCTAAGGCACAATTCGACCAATCTTTTTTTTAATATAAAAGGCTCTACTAGATATCTTGCCAATGTCAAGTAACTTATTAACAATAAGTGGGGAGTCACCTGTCGAAGTCAGTCAAAGTCACAGTCACTCAATAAAATGCCGGTGTTTTGCGTTCCTATGGATGCTGCCGATACCACTCTAAACCCGCGACACAATAGCAGTCTTAAATAACGATACAATTCAACGATTCTTATTATTAGGATCACTTCACTGCACAAACTAACAAATTTGTTTACTAAAAACCACTAGAAACTATCAGCCCACGCGGAGTGTTTTAGTTCTACCGCCAGAATACGACCAATCTTTATACGTGGAAAATTTATACGTAGAATGACAGATCATAGATTTAGTATAGGATTGATTGAATCATGCCTTAAAAGGTTTTCCTATTCGTAAAAATTGTTCGTCCAGACTTTGCAAAAACAACCACGGTTGAAGCACAGACGGGACCATTTAGTTCTTTTTTTATGCTAGAGTCGACAAACAAACATGCGGGTAGATTTGTATTTATAGTTGTATATTGGTATAATATGCATGAAGTTGCGCTGAATACTGCGCTCGTATCGCGTTACTGACTTCCAAAATTGTTGTTGCAGACGAGCAAAGGGGCCACATATTCTTCTACGGATCATGAATCTTAGATATTATTTTTCGGAATTAAGTATTGTATGTAATTTTGTCTTTAGATAATTGGTTTAGTATTAGCATTAAGACTAAGTTTTGGTTTCGATTGCACGATAGGTTAAAAATAAAAAAGTCTTTAAGGACTAAATTTATTTTGTTAGAATCATTTTTGTTACCTTGTTTGTTTACAAATCCAGATCTCATGAACAAAAAAAGTTTCATGTTTTTATTCTTATTATTAATAATTTAATCGACACCTTATGTAGGTATTATTTTCATTAGACATTTTTATCATCGTGAATATAAAATTGAATGTCAGTAAAAGACAAAACAAATTGTAATGTGCAGTTTTTAAAACACTTATTCTACTAATTGCGGACTTCAAAGATTCTTTAAATCATGTTACACGCACCAAGAATTGGATTTTCGGGTAATTTCAATTGATATTATGGTAATGAGTATAGTGTTGCTAAAAATGTTACCACCGCTAGTTACGGAGGGAGGAAACCGGTTGTGAAGTGACTTTTATACCAGACTATTAGTTTAAATAAGGTTGTCACTTCTGTTACTATTTGTTTATTGGGTTGAAGCAATAAAATTGTTATTCAACCATTAATGTGAACAAAAGTTTGATGGGGATTTAGATAATTAAGACTTGCCGCTGTGTAACAGGCTTATATTACGGTTTGTAGAAACATTAGAAGCTACGGTGCCGAAGGAGGTCTAACCAACGGTTCGCTGTTTGTATGTGAAGCATCGCAGTGGAGCGATCGGCTGAGGCACAGTAGATTATACGCTGAAGCATTTCGAGCATTTGTTCGTATTGTGCATACGCACAATACGAACAAATGACTCGACATGACCCACGCACACAGACGCACTCTTTACACGGATTCTAAGGTCCCATCTGAGTATATCGAACTAAATTCAGGGTTGTCGGTTTTGCTCGAGTGCCGCCTACTTCATTTTGATAGATAGGTGGTGGACCTAAGGGGCATTTTAATTTTATCGAAATTGACGTATCCGCTGTAGTTTACGAGTTACGATCACAATAACATTTTGGGGGATTAAAGAAATTTTGATATGGTTGGTGGGACCTCACCTGGCCCGAGCGATCGGGTGCAGGACCAACAGCTTAACGTGGCTACCAAGTCGCGAAAAGTTTTTTTTAACTTTGTGTGCTAGTATTCTGCTTATTTCTATCCTTAGTTCTATAATATTTTACAAAAATAAGAGGACAACCCTATACCCCAGGTATCTTTCTGTCGTACATGGCGGAGTGTCGATCGATACAGCGTATTTATCTACTGTGGCTGAAGCGTGAGCAGCGTGTTGGCAGGCCTCGGCGCCGGCTGCGACTGACGGCTGTTCATAGTCAATTTCGCGCGGTCACTTGCAGCTCGGCCGAGCTATTTATTACTAGCTAAGCCTAATTTACCGAATTCATAAATGTTTAGACTAAATTTTATTAGTGTTGTGCTTATCGCTCGATTTCAATTTTGTATAACTGACATTTGTGAATTTTGTGAATCTAAATAAATACTTTATTAATCAATCTTTAAATTGAAATGAGAAAGGGAGTTGTTACCTTTGTTACTATGGACGTTTTGTTATTTATTAATCGTAGTTATATTAAAAAAAATTCAAGATTGAAAAGTATTTTCCTTTTCTCATTTGAATTGTGATATTGTGAAAAAGCTAAATATTAATCTGATGCCATGATAATAAAGGGTCAATCAAGATAATTTGTGTTTTTATTGAACATGATCGGAATAGCGATACTATACTCGTTTCGCTTTAGCATGATATGGGTGACAGATGTCAAAATCTATAATTTTTCACGTTTGTCTCTTTCTAACGTGTGACTCACATATAACTCTGTCCTACTGTCACCGATATCATGATAAAGCGAAAGGAGTATAGAGGGCCACTGTTTTGATACCGACAAAGAAAAACAATGACGTGGCACGATTATATACACACGGCCTCACGTCGAGTTACCGTTGTTGGACTTTGGACCGTCCCGCGTCCTTATGTCTGAGACGCAAGTATTAATTTTGCACTGCAGTGAGATAACTTGACCTGACACCGTCTGTACGTCCAAATGCATGAATATTTTTTATTGTTCAGAGGATTGCACATCAGTCCTTTATTCAGTGAAAGATACAGTTGTTGTTACTTACAATACAACCATGCACTTGTTTAGACTTGAGTAATATCAATGCTTGAGTAAGATATTTTATGGTCCCAGCGCCAGCGCGTTGTATTGAGTCGACAAAGGAGTCGTCAGATAACTTTCAAGTATAGTTAAATAATTCGATTTATGGTTTCATCAAACTTTAAAAAAAAAGAGTGATAACCACTAATAAATTTATTTATTTTTTAATAAATGTTATTTTTAATCGTAGTCATAGAGTCATAGAATAAGGTAAAGATAATCCGGATAATATCACAGTATAAGAGCTTTCCTTGCTCTTGTTTCTATGTTCTTGTTATACATACTGTGCTATTATTATCATATTATCTTACTCTATGATCGTAGTGTAAAATAATATGCTACAAAAAAATCGTAATGAAGCCGGAGAGAGCGTGAGGTGTAGTATCTTAGTTGTCTGTCTATGCCTGAGGTTGTCGTCTTGACGTAATATGACGTAAAGCGTAGTGATTATATTCTCTTTGGCTAAGAGCTAAATTAATAACAACAATAGTCAAAGAATAACCAGAACAAACCAGAAGAATATGATGATATTAAAGATTGCATTAATTCTACAATTTATTAATGTCTTACGAGTAGAATCTACACATACAGAAGAGAACGAAATTTCTAGTCCAGAACAAGTCGTCGTAAGAGCAGTGTATATCAACTGCGAACCCAACGTAAGCATTATTCATTTACATCCATTTTTCTGGTACATTATCATTCGTCAAACTTAATTGACGAATGATAATGCACCAGATAGATCCACTTGGAGTCGCTGAGTCAGCGCAGTAAGTAATGCATTAGATACTATTCCATTTGCACTTATTTTTAAACGAGGGCAATTTTTATAAATATTATTTTCGTACTAACAGGATGAACAGAGCATTTTAGAAAACGAAGCAACTCGTTTCCAGCGAGACGAGCTGTTTAAACACGCCGCTCTGCAAAGCTGTCACAAGAAATTAGCGCTTACGGTTAAGATATCGAGCGAACCAGACGTAAGTATACTGATTTAATGTTTCTCATCTCACATTTTCATCTGAAAACTATTTAATTATTAACTTTTTAACATTTTTTTAAAAAATCGGGTCTCTATATTTTTATAGAGGGCCGTAATTTCAAACTGATGATACTAGTTTAAGTGGAGTATCTTAAGAAAGAGCTTGATGAGCACATTGTACAATAATATATTTTAACGACGCATAGATTCCTATCTATACTGAAAAATATTAAAAAAAAAAAACAAAAACTTGTAGAACGTCTTCGCTCAAGCTCAAGATTTAGCGATTTATTTTATAAACGTACTATTTATAAGTTTAGGTTCGGAACCCTAGGTGAGCAAGCTCGACTCGTACTTGGCCGGTTTTTTTTGTAAATTATTGTACAGGGTATTAGGTACTACTCAGGGAATGCCCTAGCTAGATAATGATCAGTGCAAATGATATGACGTATTTACTTATTGAATATCTCCTCCATATGTTTAATGTTTTATGGCTGCAGAGAAGCTCAGGAGATGAATATATTCCCATCGAACATGTGTTCGATGGTTCCAACAAGAGACGAGCGCGCCTGCTCGATCCGTACATCCTGCGCCTGCGCAGGGATCCACCATTGCAAGCCTACAAGCTGCGCAGGATTGACGTAAGAACTGTATTCTAAGAGCCGTTCACCTTTGACGAGCATTTTGGCCCGCGTTCAGACTAGTGGCCTACGAAATCTTTGTGCAATTGCATGCAGGAAGATTTACACGCAAAACGAACCAGCTCAACATCCACACGAGGGCGGAAGTCCGGCTCACAGAAAACGGTTCGAAACCATTGTATCCCCTCAAGTGTGAACTGGTAAGGCAATATATTTATTAAAAAAAAGTAATGGTTTTATTAGAGAACTTGAGAAAGCTATGATGATTATTGTGTTGGACATTGGTCTTCTTCCATGTTGCACAGAGATCTCTATATCTAATTAACAAACACATAAACATTATTTCAGACTGTCACCGGGATCTTATCGAAATTTGAAGATAGGCGAGCGAGCAAGTCCAAAAAGGTAAAAATGATACAATGTCTCAGTTCTAAGTATGATCTTTGTAACCATGATTCGGTTGGTCCCCAAAGTGTTCGGTTGCAAAGAGAAAACAGTAGCTTCGTGGTAATTACCTGACACCTGTACTATGGTCCAAGTGAAAGTAATCCTGAGAATTAGAAGTGTAAATTGGTATCTTACTATATTTTCTGTGATGATGATTAACGAACTGTTTTAATTATACAGGTAAGTAGCCACGTAACCCTCGCTGCACCGTCTGACCGCACTGGACCGTTTTTTAATACTTTGTAATACGTACTCGTGGGTATGCGATAGGTATCAAATTTTTGCTTTTGAAGATTTATTTAAATGAGCTATTATGAATACAGAATCGTGTGCAACGTAATTTAGCTGATCTATCAAGCCGAGAAGAAGGAAAACTACCTTCAAAGATCACTGGCGAGTCCGAGGGCCCACAGGAATTAAAACAGTGTGGTTAGTTTTCCAAAGCTTATTCAGATACAATCAGATTTTGACTAGACAAAGAGAAACCTTGAAGAATGACATCATAGGAAACTCGAAATAATAGTTTCGCCGAACGAAGTTACGAACATCAGGACATGAATTATTTATTATCTTTCTTTGCTTATTTATGACAATCAGAAAACTTTAATCTAGATTTAAATGAACGCTCTAATTCAACAAGATCGAGCCTATCTCTGGAACCAGAACGAAGCACTTTGTTAGATATTTCTCCCTTCGCATCTGATGAAGAACAGCCTTCAGGTGAAATTATTTCCAAACGTCAAACAAATTGGCAAGATGATGATGGACGACCTGAATATGAATATTTGAAAGAAAACACCAGAGGTACTTACTGTATACCTACTTTGAATTGCAATTTATTACAATCTCTGACACTTATTAAAAATAATACCCCATGTAGTTACTTGTTTACTAATTGTGATTTAATTCTAAGTGTAATCGCAGCTATCTTCCGTATAAACATCTTCCGTTTTTATACTAACCGAAGGTTCAAAATCTTCGGCGTCATTGGTTACATCGGCCTGTTGGTTATTCGAGGACAGTTGCTCTTCGGCCTCTATAACCACGGCGAAAATTTTCTTCTTCACTTGTGTCTGCATCCACGCGGGCATTTCCCTTGTGGTTTTTGACATAAAATTAAAAAAACAATCTAAAGCATCTCCGTCGTACTGAGGCCTGCAAGAGTCGCTGGCAGGTTCTGCACAGCGGCGCTTCCGAGGCGGGCTGTTCTGAAGCGGGTCTCCACTGTGGCTGGTTGAGACGTCCTGGTCTAACGTCTTAGACTCCTTGTCGTCGGGCGGTTCTTGTTCGATATTCTCCGTGATCCTATACTTCATGTGCGGCTCCAGGAACTGCATGTCTTTGGCATATTTCCACGTGGTGATCTGTGCAGGCAATAGTTTGTTTTGGCCGAGCTTTGCCCTTTTCAGCGCCTCTCGATGATTGTCACGAAGTTTTCTCCATGTGGCTCTCGCGGCTTTCACTGTAAATAAAGCCATCATTCAAGTTTTAGTTAATTATCATTCGAGTATGCAGTACTTAGTTTATTTTGGAGGCCCGATAGAATATTTGGTAATGACTCACACTCCAAGAGTTGTTTACGATTCCCGCCCTTTTGTTTGATCAGTGTCTGGGTATTTGAATATCTATTTAACCATATATTGCGGTACCTGCATTGATTCTTATGTCCATTTCATAAATGCTTCTACATAAACTACAATTACTTTGGGATCTGATCGATGCGTGTGATGTGGTCTAACATTTTTATAATTAGGTACTTACTTATCATATAATTTACGCTTCTAACAACATATTTGTTACGTAAATTATACACATTATTGTATTGGCTGGGTTTTACATATTATATTAATTTTTGTACTCGCAAAAGGTAATTAAGACTAAAACTAAATTATTAAATAATCTAATAATACTCTTTACCTCTACATTAGTTAACACTGATTATGAAATATCTAAATATTCTTAGCATTTTATACACATCGATGGCATGCTGTTCAAAGGTTCTTGGTTCGATTCCAAATAGGGCAGGAAAATAAAAAAAACATTCCTTGTAATGCTGGTCCTGTCCCTCGAAAATGAAAGCAGGTCTCTAGTAGTTATTTATTGCAATCAAAAAATTTGGTATAAGTAAATAAAGTGGGTAGTTATGTCTGTATAAAGTAATATTAATCAAAGGTAATTTAACCTGAATAATTACCTTTACTAAATAGAGTGTATCTAGCTATTAACTCACCATTTTGTATAGTGTCATTATTGCATTTTGTCACGACTCGCTCCCAGGCCATATCTCTCACTATAGCCTCGCGGTATTCGGGGTGAAGAGGGTTCCATAATGAAGGCTCTGCTCGAACATTTGCTATGAACTTCTCCATTGCACTTTCACAAATCTCTTCACTTCACGGACAGTGAGTTTGCTGTGAAACAATAATAATGGCAGCAAAGGTTGCTGTTTTTTGCTGGATGTTAATTTAATACGAGGTGATGCCCGCGTCGCCGCGCACTGACGGCCTCGGCGAGCCCGCGCGCCGGCCCGCCCGATCGCTCTTACAATCAAACCGGTTTATTCCCCTGTACCGTCATGCGCGTGCGTCTACTCAGCTACGCTTGTTGTTGTGTATTCAAAACCGGTCTAGTGCTCGGCGTTGAAATGATTGATACCGTCGCGAACTTTTAATTTTAAGTTCTTATAATCTGCAGCTTTACTTGTATTTTTTTTAGTGATATGATGGCAGACATACAAACGGATCACCTGATGGTAAGCGATTGCCACCGCCCATTGACACCCGCGAAACTGGTGGAGTCACAAGTGCGCTGCCAACTTTTACACCCCTCTTTCCCCCGGATTGGGCCTCCGGTACCGTCACTCACGCAGCGAAACAGTGCTGCTTCACGCCGGTTTTCTGAATACCTATCGGAATAAATATCAAATACACATGTCACTCAATATTTTAAAATAGTTAGGTAATCAGTAATTGATTGCAAAACCATAATGTTGATAGGATTGATTAGATGTTATAATAAGTATAATAGGTGTTCCTAGGTGCAGGTTATAGAATTTTATTCATTTCAGACAAGAGAGATACATGTACCTTTGCTAATAACCCAGCATGGAAGCGTGATAAAAGGCACGAGCATAATATTATAGTAGAAGATATCTCAGACGACTATAAGATCCCATGGGCGTCCAAAGATCGCTTTTATCGAAGACTCGAGCATCCTATCAAGACACAAGAAGAAGATGAAATATCTAAGAAGCCAGAAGACAATGAAATCAAAGATGATAAAAATTCTAATCCGTTGGAAAAAACATTACGCCGTGAGACAATTGATAAAAAGCATTCTAGAGGTAAACAGGAAAACACTACGAAATCGGTGGACACACTTGAAGAACGTAGCACTCAAAGAAGTTCCGACAAGAAAGCTAAAAATATTGATTCGCAAAACAATGAATATGAGACCGCAGAAAGAAATTTTGTACTTTACGATATTGGTAATCCAGATCTTTGGTACACTGTTCACGTACAACTTTTTGAAAAAATGAGCACTCCGGAAGGAAAAACTGTATGGAATGATATTACGAAAGGCGAAATTGCCCGGTATGAATTAATGTTTAAAATATTTACTGTATAAAAATTTAGAAGAAGGTAATATCACTTTTTTTATGTGATAGGTGGCAGACGAGCAGACGGATCACCTAATGGTAAGCGATTGCCACCGACCATGGACATCCACGACACCCGTGGAGTCACAACTGCGCTGCCAACCTTTAAACCCCTATTTCCCCCGGATTGGACCTCCGGTAATCACTACTCGGCTACCTAATTACCTAATTCAATCAATCAATGGACCAAAAGCCTGTGTCTGTCAGGTCAGGCACAACCTCATAATGTACAGACATCCATACGTGAGTTACTAAAATGTGTCTAATAATTTCTTTAAAGGTTTATGATCCAAATGTGTTCGACATTAAGGCGAGAGTCGATTGAATAGATTTGACGATTTGTCTCCTAAAATCTTGGGATCATGTCGATGTAGGTACATACAGCCACACCTCAGCTTAGGAGAACAGAGGGGAATGGGCGCCGGTAGGGAATGGGAACCAGCCAGATTTGTCCATAATTATAAAAGGTAGATCGCATCTTGTAGCTGCGAAGGGGTGTGAGAGGAGTAGGCACATCACCCCCGCATCGCTCTCAGTTCACTCCGCACCTACAATTGGTCCCCAGTCGCTTTTCGGCGAATTTTTACTAATCTTCGAGGATGCAATTTAAGTATTGGGCCATTGCTTTTTAAATTCTGTGCTCTGTAGTGTTGAAAGTGATCATTAGAGATTGAGATACAGTAATAATTATTCGTAAATACTCAACAGTGTTTTCATAATGTTATATCTTTTGGGGTAATGGTAACCGACTGACTCCCATTAACCCACTGATGGTTTTTATTAAGTTTAATGATAAATGACGTGAGACTTATTTGTCTTGGTATTGTTACGATTAAAAGTTTATGATTTTATGTTTCAGTTCAGTTTTGTTGTTCTGGCTACCATTGCCCTAATGGTTTTCATTACCCCGTCCATTACTTCTTGTTACCCCAACCCTCGGGCAATGGGGGCCAAACCTACTTTCTTTTTAAATGATGATTACGTCCAAAGTCGTATTGTGATTGTAAATTCGATGATGAGGACTTAAGGCTGATTAGTAGTAGTATACAAAATACCAAATAAAATAAAAGAATATTCAATATAACAAAAGTTATTGATCGTTTTCCTTAAGTGGTGCCAATTCCCCTCACTTCCCCTAATACAATCTGTCAAAATTCCTCAATTGATACGTTTTGACATTAAGGTGAGAATCGACTGATGTGTTCATTTTGTATACTTTGATGAGGCTATACGTAATGTTGTTTAATATTAATTTATTACTATCATTTATTTCCGATACCTATGGGCCTTTTGCCTCTGTGCCTGAGCTAAGTAGTTAACTTATCCATGAAGGCATATCCATAACCAGCAACTCTTAACCCTGTTACTATAAATTCAGAGTAAGCACTATTCAACCCGAATGGTCGGATCAAGATATCAACGTCAGATATAAGCCGGCGGAATGGTTGTCTAAAGACGAGTTTGAATTGCCCTCTACTACAAATCTGTGTCTTCTGGCACCGATGCACGAAGAAGGATCCTTTAGTTTAGACGATGAAGGAGTCGGGCTAAGTATTGATTTTTATACCTACCTACACTTACTTACAGTAAAAAATGTATATCCACCTTGTTACAAAACCGCAATCTTTGATTATTATCGTACACCGTCTTTTTTTTTCAAAGCACAGGAATAGCAGATTTTTTTTCGCTTATTTTGTTGATCAAACATGCAAATGGACTTTATTCATGACGACCTGTTTGGAACCGTGGTAGTGAACGCTGCCTTTGGTCCAAGGGTTGCGGGTTCGATCCCCGTACAGTACAAACATTTGTTTGCATGAACACGTCTGTTTGTATTGGTCTGGGTGTTTTCTATGTATCATAATAATATTTACAAAAAAAAAGTATTTTATGTATATATTTGTAATTCCACTGTTGATTCTGATATCCATAACACAGGTGCTTGAGCTACCTATCTCGGAGTCAGATCAATGTATGTGATGTTCTGAAATATTTATTTAAATAGGGATAACAGTGGGGTGCAATTGAAATTGATTCTTAGGAATCATATTCATAGGTATCGACCTATTATGAGGTTTTCGGGATACAAACGATAAAAAAATGACGATGTATAAAGCTCGAGCAATCCTGTTCCAACACGCACCCTCTTATTACCTACAAAAACCGATCTAAGTAAAGTTCCGGCACTAAACTCGTTGCGTATTGGAACTAGATAGCTTGAGCTTTAATTCCGTAACAACTCTAAATCGCGTTTTTAATAAGGTGTACAATGTTTAAAACAGAACGAATGTTTTGCCAGAGAGAGCTATACGAGTAATTCAGATCGTGTTTTGTAAAATGAGGGGTTTATTAATCGTGGACCGTCATATAATAATGTGCGTTTTATTTGTATATTTAGGAAATGTCGGAAAGTATCTTGTGGTGCCCAAGGACGACATAGTGGGCTTGGATGATAATAGTGTTTTAAATAAACGGGGTGATAATTATTCGGAGACTAATTCCATTACAAGAGATGAACAGGTGTGTAACTAGTAATCTGCATGTTTATTTGGCCAGCCTCATAAATATACTAGTTTTATAGTTTATTAATTGTTATAGGTAGGTACATACAGCAGGATGACCCACTTACTTGGACCACTCTAAGAGGGGATAATTTGACTTGTAGTCAATTCTTTATATCACAACTAGTGGCCCGCCCTAACTTCCGCGTTTCGGGGCATTAGTTCCAATGTATACCAATAGATGGCGTTAGGTGTCGAGTACATTGCGCAAGCGTTTTATACATTCGGATTACCTATAAGCGTTGCTAGTGTCTGTAGGATTTACCTCTTTATAAATAGTTAGGTATCAGAGTTGCATTTGAATAGGCATTTTTAAGGTTCCTTACCTAAAGAGTAAAACCTCACACCGGCGTATTATTTAAATTCATTTGTATTATAGGGTCATCGCCGAGTGCTGGTCCGTGTATCAAGAGCCTTGCTCACCGACAATGATGACGACTTGAAGATCTCGTCTCTCGGTCCGGATAGCTTTTTGATTTTGCCACATCGTCGGCCTCATCAAGCTCAGATTGACTTGGAAGCGCGAGCTGATGAAAACCAGCTCATACGAGTAGGGTAAGTAGAGTCCGCGCCACGAAAGAACGCTCGCGGAAAAACACGGAACTAAAATTTAAGATGCCTTGTGTGTACGAGCATAAACCTCAAATTAGAATGTTGACGGCGACTCAAGTGCACCAGGAGCCCAATTCTCGTGCTCGTGACATTTATTTTCATACAACATATATCACTAAAACATAGTTTTTTTGTATGGTTTTCGGGTGATATCCGCCATATTTTCAAAACATCACAAGCCCGAGAATTGGGCTCCAGGACTTGCGCGGACTCTATACTTACGTACATATATATATTTTTTATTATGTTACTCACTTGCTTTCTAAAGTCGAAGTTTTGGCCAAATTCAAATCAGTTTAGGAACTACTACACTACTGCAGTACTGGAACAAATAATGTAAGTGTGTATACCATTTGAATAGTTATACTTTTTCAGGTCCTCTGGAAGTCTAATCACTATTGTGGCAGATAACTCGCGAAGGAAACGTTCTGTAATTACAGTCCAAGCAACTAATAAAGGTTTAGCAGCTGCTAGATTTAGGTACCTACGTTCATAGCTGATTTTTTTTTTAATTTTTTTTTATTATTGTTAGGCTTTTGATGTATTGAACTTATACTATGAAAACATTTCCATTTAGAGTCAGGGCTCGAGACTGTGGTCCAAAAATGGCAAGTGTCGTCAACGAGAAGAACGAAGGTAAACTACTTTAATCTTTCCCTATTCATGTGCTTTAATTGTTGGAAACACATAACAAAGTAAATCTATGAGCTAATTTAACCTTATCCTTTGTAGTCGTTTTCCCGTTATGAATAAAACTTTTTTCGATTTAGCTCCTTTGGTGCATCTCCCTCATTTCTTAAAGTATATAATAGCAGCTACTGATCATGTACCTACTAAATTGTAAAAATAAATTTTACATTAAGGTATAGTGACTGGTCCCATTCTTGTGCCGCCTCGACACACGCAACGTTTTAAACTGGAGCTGCCTACAGAAATACCTGTCTCAACAATTCATTGCTCAGGTTGGTTTTAAAAAGAATTGACTTCCACGTAAGTTAAGAAATTTGGTAACTTTACGGCACGGGCTTTTCGTTAAATTCACACATCCTGCATATTTTGTTATAACTCTTATTTGGGGACACTAGTGTCCCATCGAAATAAGAGGGTATGGGATTAGAGAGTGCACTTGAGTCTGCGCAAATACTTGTGCACTATAATATGTCATGCGTCGATCGCTGATCGCTGAGATTGGCCGACATGACCGAAATATAGGTTTGGAGGACATTATTATTATTTTGTTGTATCTTCCGTGATTTTGTGTGATACCTTTAACACAAGTCCTCAAGCTACACCTACAGGTGGGGTCAGGTCTGTGATAATTGTAGAATATTTATTCCTTAAAAGCAATTTCATGTATTGTCTTGCAGTGGCGTTGATAAATGACGACGAAGAATCTGTAGCCGTCAGAGATGTTGCGATAAAAAAAGGGGACCGGTGTTTCTGCGTGTGGCATTGCGATTGTGTTTGCTTGAGTACGTATACTTACTGAATAGTGCAAAGAGTAGTATTATATGAATAGTGGTCGACCGAGAGCTTTAGATATTTGACTGAACACAACATTAGACAGATGTCATATTCTTATCTGGTACAATACAATCATGCATAGTACCATCACAAATAAAAATGTACCCCATTGAACATTTTAATATCTTTGAAATTCTTAGGAGCAGCTTTCTTAAAGCAGTTATTTGTACATCATCATCAGATCGGTCTATCTATATTCGTCCACTGATGGACTTTATGCCTCTCCTATCTATGGCACGGCACTCCACTCGATTCGGGGCTTTGTAATGTATTATTGTTGAATGTTGCTGGCCACATTAGGACATGCCTATGATAAATCGCTACACTGCACTTTGAGCAGACGGGTTGGCGACTTGGCGATCGCTTTTTTTTTGTACGCTATCAAGTAGGTAATTGATATGTACATTCCAGATGAAGATCCGAAGCTGACGTGTCATGAGATGGCGGAAGCCCGGCAGGCGGCGGCAGGCCTGTCCCCGCGGGAGAGGGTTCGCCGGTCCCGCTCGGTCGCCTACTCCGACTGCGTTACTATCAACCTCTTTGTGATGGTAGTTGGAGTGCTAATGGCTTTGTTAACTCTTGGTTAGTTAAGGACAAACCCATAACATTTTAAAGGCCAGTCTTGGCCGCGGACCGTCGGTTGTGCGTACAAATACCTACCTATATATTGTGTTCTATGAAGCACTGCTCTGCACTGCTGGCGTCTATGGTCCCGGGCGTGGCAAGAACTCTGGTAGTGCTGCTGGTACATTCGTACTCACAACCGTTGTAGACCGCGTATCTTTAGGGACTGTTAACATAAAACGAAGGCGGCCTTATATCACTAACTTCAAGAATCGAATTTATTATCTTATACTTAATAGAACATCTGTTCAAACGAACTGGGTATTTCTAATATAACGCATTTAGATTTGCAAGTAATTTATTGTATCGTATGGGGTAAATTCTAAATCTAAAGATCTATGAGATACCTTCTTTATTCCTTTAGATTTACACTCCTGTGTGTACTTATTTTTTATGAATTTAAAATCGACAGGCTTCGCGAAAGCCGTATTCGGCTTATTCTGCCGTTGCGTGGGTATGTGGGGCCTGAATAAGCTGATCCAGACGCCGCGGAAGCTGGAGTGCTACTACGAGTCCTCTTTGCAGGGCCGCGCCGTGGTCTACGACGAGGAGGGCTGGCCGGTGCACCCCGATACCAAACACCGGAGCGTTCGTATAATATCCATGTGAGTTATTTTTTTATGTGATAGGTGGCAGATGAACAGACGGAACACTTGATGGTAAGCAATTGCCGTCGCCCATGGATATCCGCGACACCAGTGGAGTCACAAGTGCGCTGCCTACGTTTAAACCCCCTTTCCCCCGGATTGGGCCTCCGGTACCCGGTTTATGCTTGTTTTTTTGTGTATTTTCTTTTAAGTTTATTTTTGGTCAGGTATATGTCGCAGCCTACTAGCTTAATTAGCCGTTCAATCAACAGCCAAACCTCTTCACTAAACGGCACCGTTCAACTAGTGGCCTTAATGAAAATTGCCCGCAGCGTCTGTTACTACTACATTTATCTAATAATGTGGCTCGCTAATTGCTATACTTAGATACAACTTTTCGATCGCAAGACAACAATGGGTGAGTGTAGATAACATTTGTTCATTGTGTCCTATTTTTATTCATTGAATTTTATTTTGACTTAGTAAGCGTCGGTGGCATAAATTGTAACTATTATTCAGGCCGCTAATTGAACGAACGGTGCCTGTTTAGTAATAAAGCTAGGCTTTTGATAGAACTGCTAATTAAGCTAGTTGACTGCGACATTTATATTACCGTTTAAGTATATGAAATCGAAACAATTACATTCTGTCGGTAGGTCGATGCAGTTTATTCTGAACCTGATACTTTTCATCGTACTTCCGTGCTTGATGTTACGTGACGCCCTAGCGCAGATGTCAAGTCCCACGAAGGTTCGCCGCATTGACCCCGCGCTGGGGAAAGATGACAAAAAGATCCACGACATGCAGGTACCTATTGCAGGTTTTCCGGTTACCCAGCGCTAAGCGATAATCGCTTGCACACGCAGCGGGGTGGGCGAAGTTAATCCCTGCGCTCACGCATGGCGCAGTGCAAGCGAAGCCGACTAACACCGCTACGTTCGCTGACCGTACCTTGACAGTGTAGGTAGATCCATTCTCGGTGCAACTTAGTAGATTGAACAGTGAGGAATTGCACTTGTGATTAATTTACACTTAATAACTTAATACTTTTACATTTAAGTAATAGATCTGTGTTTTCTGTTAGAAGTGCAATTCCTGGCTGTTCGTAGGGCCCGCAGCCGCGGTGGCGGCGCCGGCGCGCCGTGCTGCGCAGGTGGATGACTCCGCAAGCCGAAGAGCTCTCCGGCAACATTTTGACAAAAGGACTTATCCCCCGAAAATCAGTCCAATGTGAATTTGTAAGGAGAATGTGTATTTACTACATGGCATAACTTATTTATTTAATGTAGTTATAGGTATTATTCTCAACGATTTCAAACAGTTTTATAGATAACGTAGGATGTGTACCTACCTACCTGAAATTAAGTGACATTAAAATCATTCAATGTATGGTTGAGGCGGCAAGCGGATCAGGTGATGGTAAGGGTCAACTGCCGCACATGACCACATTCAAGATTAGAGGAGCCGCTGATGCATTGCCGGCCTTTCAGAAAGGAATAGGCTTCGTCTCTTGAGGATTCCTAAATAGATAATAACAGGAACAAGCCAAACCGTTTCCTTAAAATTAGGGTTAGGGTAGACTTGGTACCCGCGCGGTAAAAGTTCCGTGAATATCGCACAATACTGGATCTCCATCAGCTAGATTAGATTTAGATGGTGAGGATGGAATGACAATCGCTTGCGTGTGGTCCGAAGTACGATTTCATCTGCAGGATGTAAGCAGATAGAACAGTTCCTCAGCACACTCTTCGTGATAAATGCGTGGGTACTATTTGCGGAAACTTATGTTTTTATCTAATGTTAAGTACCTATTTACTAATTGCTAATAATAGTTGCTAAAAATCCTCACAAACATTTGCGTATATAATATAACATAGTCGGCTTATTGTATGGACTTTAACGGTAGATGCGGCCGCTTTTGATCGAGAGGCGTCACCCAGATGACCTGCAGTCCTCGTGCGTGGACTCCGAGCAAGACGACACGGAGTACGTGCTTATGCAGATGCAGAAGAGCAAGGAATCTCTCGCAGTAAGCCCGCCTTTGTACAAACTATAATCGATAATAATGTCCTGACCACAAACGATGGCGCCACTGTTGCGCGTGTGTACGCTTCCATTCAGGGTCCATTGTATCTTTTCCGTTCTTTATTTCGATGTTTTTTTTCCACAGCGAAGTCAGATAAAAGTTAATGAATCTGGAACCACTTCATCAAAGAAACCAATGAGTCCTGAAGCTAATGCTAAAGTTTTGCACAACTTCCGACGCTGACGAAGATTGTTATTTTCACGAATATTTTTAAAGTCATCATGATGTCTGAAGCATGTATTATGGATGAGTAAGTTGTAATACGATTATATGCACCGAAGTATTTTAATATTTTATTTTTCAATGTTTTCACGATGTTAAGTTGTACTCAATATTTGATTAACTTATTATAAGTTATTTTATATTTTATAGTTTTATTTTGATTATTATATCCAATGTTAATTTAATATTATTTATAACCACCTCGGAAATGTATGTAATGCACACCACCATGCAGGATGTATCATGAATAGTTTGTGAAAACAATTTCGACCTTTCTTTCTTAAATATTTTCTACTTAGTTCTTGTTTACATACAAAGCTGGCCGTTCCTTCGGTCATCTTGTAAGTAAAAATTGTCTATGTATTTATACATCTTGTATTATGTCACTAATCCGCAAAAGAACTAGAAAACGTGTGTGGTAATACCATACGTATAAGGTCAGTATCACAGATTTAATAATAGTATGCAGTATGAATGATAGTGTGCATTCCCATTGAGAGCCCACATTGGACTTTTGAGCTTTTGTTTGCTACTTTCTATTGCTGAGTGAACGGGGGGACGGATGACATTTTATAATATTAGTTTACAAATCTTTTACTAAGAGGAGTCATTTACAGGAGTTGTAAATTTTAACTAGATTAAAAGATATGAGTACCTACCTGTCAGTCACGATTGAGGGTCCACATTAAAACCAATGTAACTTTTGAGTGCCGACTTTTACAAATTAGAGGTTGAATTTACAATAGTTTGAGAACTTTTACTAAAGCCTGGCACATTCAAAATTTTAATGTGGACCCTCAATGGGATCGCACATTGAATGATAGGGCGTAGGTACTTCACTTTGTAACCATGAAAATAAAGATGTTCGCTGAGCCGGTCGTCTATAATTTTAAACATCTACCTAGACGATAGCTGAGGTCGTCTTCTATCCATAAACAATTAGAAAAGTTAATTTCTAAAATTTTCGACTGGGAACCAAACCCGAGCCTTCCGCGCTTAGTTTCATATATAAAAAAGTACTCTGTGGCTTAGGCAATGACTATTCTTAGTCATTGGGTTTAGGCCCAACATCATAGCCACAGACCAAGAAAACATAGGCACTGCGTCGTCAAGTTCGTCAATTTTTTTGTCTTGGTCTGTGGTCGTCAAAAATTCTCGCTTCCTAGAAATAAACGTCCTTGGCGGCGCATTGGCAATGGTGTGGTGCACAAGCCACAAACGTGCACGCTTTTTTTTCATGGTCTGTAGTGCTCCACCCTCGCGTTTTCTAGTTCCTTGGTACAAGCATGGAAGGTTCCGATGTCTTTGAGAGAGAAGAGAGACCACAAGACATACCCTATTCAGAGATTCCCGGTTATTTAATTATTTTTTTCATAAAATAGCTTGGTCAGAAATATAATGTTATCTTTGCCTATGCACATTTAAAAAACTGCCACTATCAAATTGCTGACATTAGCGTTGCCGAACTATCTATTGATTCTATCGATAGTTGACCTCGTAAACCATCTATAATATCGATAGCTCAGTATGGCTCAATATTCGTAAACTGCAATACTATCGATAGCATAATATTAAAGTTAAAACTCTTAAGCGAAATTACTACTATAGTATCGATATGTTTGCGCTATCGATAGTGTCGATAGTACTGAAGCTCAATATCGAATGACGTATAATAAATAAATAAATATTTCACAACATCACATACATTGATCTAACACCCGTGTATAATATCGCTAAAGTATAGTTAGTGATCGAATGCACTAACAGTATACATGTACAGGCAGCAATACATTAGGTTTCGGAAGTACCGAATTACAGGAACCGATCGTGTTTGACATTAAGGTGGGAATCGTAATCAACTAAAGAAATTTAATTTTTAAAAACTTTGAAGTGCGGCTGTACATACTATCAAAAATATCCATAGCCTGTTGATTCTATTGTTTTTATTCAAATATCGATAGTTGACTATCGAACAGCAACACTAACTGTCACTGTCAATCAATCAGCACGCGCCAGGCAGATGATGGCCGCTGCTAGAAAATAACTATTTGTCGCTATCAAAGAGAGATATATTTCGTCTTTGAAGAGGTCTTCTGTGTTATCTTATCTTATTGTGGTTATTACTTGTAGTTGCGTAATTAAGTTCACGGTTTTAGGTGATGTGAGTTATGCGTGTTCTATTCAGGCCAATCGTTTTATTTAGACAAATTCTGCAACCCAATAAAAATATCCAGTTGAGGCATCCGTTTACAACAGGTAAGACGCTTCTTTGTCGTAGTCAGTCTCGCACTCTCGCAGTGTATGCGCGTGTCGTGCAATATTTAAACACGGAAACACCTCGCTCGCTTAGTTATCTTGGATCTGTGCCAAGAGTTTATACAAACATATCATCCAACATAACGCTTTTGATTTGTACATTTAGCACTTGTTTGGAGAGCCATGGAAGATAAGGAGACTTTGAAGAAGCGTCTAACGCCTATACAATATCATGTCACCCAAGAGGCTGGTACTGAGAGACCATTCACAGGTAAGCTTGCACATAATATTTGTTTACCATATAAATTTGATCCATACCAAATTATGTGCACACAAAGCATATAATAGAATATCAAACATGACCATGATTATAATAATTTATTTAAGTTTGTATTTTTGTGAAAATTTACTTTTAGTGACCAAAAGAGAGGTACTGGCCTTTTTTAGTTTTTACCAAGTACCTCCATAATCCATAGATGTATCTCAAGTTTTTACCGGCTAACATTTTTTACCAATAAGTAGGAACATAACTGTTTGTCTATATTTTTTTATTTAAGTTTATTGTGTTTTTTTTTAGGATGTTACAATAAATTTTATGAAGAAGGAATGTATGTGTGTATAATCTGTAAGCAAGATCTATTCACTTCCAAAACAAAATATGACTCGGGTTGTGGCTGGCCAGCGTTCAATGATGTGCTCTCCAAGGAGAAGGTCACTTTGCACCAGGACACTAGCGCAGGTATGAAAAGCCATTATACAATACTCATTCACATTGGAATGCTTGTGTATGATATAGTTATTATGGACATGTAAACTATAAATGTTCATATAACCTTTTTAAATGCATGTATGTTGTTGTAAAAAAAATACATAAACTAACATTGACATTATAACTAATAATTATGAAATATATATTCATGTATCTTATTCTTAGAATAAGATAGTGGTATGTTTACAAGCCAGTGTGGCAGCTTTTGACTTCATTAGCAACCTGACAGTTTAATCTATGGTTATTTTATAACCATATTAATTTGTGAAACCATTTTCAAATTATATAAATTCTAATATGCTTTTGTGTCTAACCCGACTATTACATACTAAAACACCTGGGTTTTATGAGTGATTAAATTCATTATAAATATTTTAATTAATAAATTAGATAACCTATTAAAACTAAAAATATCATTACCTGATTGCCTATCTGCAAAATTATAAACACTGTTGTTGGCCCAACACAAACTTTTGGTCTATATATGGAAGCTAACCATGCATAACCAATACTCAATGCCATTGAATAATGGTGATACAATCATGCTATGTGGTATAAAAATCTTTAACAATTTAAACCTTGTAGCTATTAGTAGTTTGCTATATCATTCTTATAATACTTTAAAATCCTCATATTATTGCCCCAATATTATTGTAGATAGTAAGCTTACTAGTTATTTGATAGAATAGGATGAATCAATCAGATGCAATAGTACTTTAAAATGTTTTTATTATAAACATTTGCATTGGCATGTTCTTATGTTTCAAGTTATAAATTAATAATGTGCCCATTCTGGCCTGTGTCACCATCTAACTTTTGTATGCCATCCATGTCAGTCATAGAGTACGTGCCATTTATGGAAGTCAACCTTACTGTTATTATGAGCACCTTCACTGGGTGCACTTGTAAGGAATATGAGGAAGTATAGCAATGGTGCAAACAATTCAAGGTGATTTAAACAATATTTTTGTTTTGTATTGAAAGTGGGACTGTTTCAATTGGTAGAATAAAATATTCAATCTTAATTTCCCATTCCCGGGCAAGAAAAGCGAACCCCATTGAATGAAGTTCTATTTCTTCAAAAAAAAAAACATACAAGTGAACATAGAACCTCCTCCATTTTTGAAGTCTGGTATAAAATAATTTTTCGTTTTGTAGTTCCCTCCAGGGCCCAATGTTTTTTTCCACCTGTATATTTTTTAGCACTTTTATAATAAGCTAGCATACATTTATGTATTTACTTTTAGTAGGTGGTATAATTATTATTTATTTATCTGTTTCACTTAGTTTAAATCCCCAAAAGAAAGATTTTTATTATGATCTTGAATATAAATTTATTTTTAATTTGATATACATAACGAAAATATTATACAAAGCATCCACAAGCAGGACAAGGGAAAAAAAGAAAAGGGAAGAAAATTAATAAAGTAGTAATAATAACATGTATAACAATATTAAAAATATGTATATTTTGTCATGCTCATTAAATTGGTGAGTTAATTAACTAATGCATTTATTCTTATTATTATTATGATTTAAAATATACAGCATGCGCTTTATTAATACAGCATATCAGCAATATTCATTTAAAAATTATCATATCAGCTTTGGCTTTGCTTTGTTTTAAACAATTTTATATTTGCCATAGTAATTGTTTGGTAAGTAAACAATAAGTAAACACTTCAGTATAGGTTGTTAATACATAGAATGAAGCTTTTCAAAAAGCGAAAAAATAAACCAGTATTACCCATCCTTTGACTAAATATCCACATCCTGTTTAAGATTTATTTGAAATTAAATTTCCAAATTCTCATATTGATTGTGTTTATTCTTAATATTTATGATTTTTTTATTATAAGTTTTGATTTGTATACAAAATTGTAAACACATTCGTCGTCGACCACAGGAGACGATCGTCATTTTGACGGAACGTATCATCTGGCATCCTGTAGCACTACCATGAGTTCAACTCATGGTAGCGCTACTGGTAACCGTGGTTTGGACTGAGTTGTCCTGTGGCACCATAGTAGGAATATACGACATATTAAGAATATGTACCGCTATCTATTTAATGTATACAAATATGTACATATAGCATTATATTTATTCTGGTGTTGGGAATTTGGATATCGGTGCTAATGCGTTTTTATCTGTTTTCTGTCTTGCTCCCTGAACCTTTGACCACCTTCCGATACAATCCTGTCTCTCCGCGACAAACGTAAGTGGCCTCGATCGGTAATCTATAACTGTACTGTGTACTGTTTTTACGCTTCATTCATTGTCTAAAATTCTACTATCAAAAATGTTCGCCAACGCTATTATTCACTATGAACTCGCACTGCTATTGTATTTTTATGTTATTGTTTTATAAAATATTCACAATGTTCATTATTCTGGTTGAATGGTCACAAACAATGCACACACCACAAAAACCATCTGATCGTTGTTTTTTGTCTCGAATTCATTGACTAACATGATTTCACTATAATATAAATTAATCATCTAACTGTTGTGGAATGCGCATGACAATAATATACATTTGCCCTCTCCCTGAATTGCCCGTCCCGTCCCGACTGCTCCTCCTGGATGGCCGCCGGATGGACGTCGTCGCCGCGCCCGCTGCTGCATCAACTGCAAATACGCCATCACTACATCTGGTCGAAATAATATCGGACTCGCCCATGATATCAATCATCCATCATTCTGTATTACCTGTGTATATATTTGGGTTTGTTGGTGAATGGACTACTCATTGAATAGTTGGAGCAAATATATTACTGGTTTTGACACGGCCAGGTTTGGTGCGAACTGAGGTGCGATGCTCCAAGTGCTCCGCTCACCTGGGACACGTGTTCGATGACGGGCCGGCGCCCACCAAGAAACGCTTTTGCATTAATTCCGCCTCATTGGACTTCATACCGGCCGAACAGCGTAAAGACTAAAACTGTGAATCTATCTATACCTATCAGTGTTAAATTATATCAGGAAACTACTTATTAAAATAGAGAGCTATATTTATTATACCGATGTTTGTGCTTAAAAGATGTGTAAGGAGTGGAATTATTGTGGACCTCAACTTTATGCCGCCGGCTTGTATCGTGCGTGCGCGCCCTTACGTTGATTGAATTCATGATTCTATTTGACGCAAAAAGACGTCTGGTGGCGGGAACAGCGATCCGAATGCCGGCAGCATAACGCTTAGTAATTATTATAACTATATATTTTAAATAGGTACATTCATAAGTTGTCATTCTCCAAAAAATAAACAGATGGAATCTACCTACATAGTGTAGTTACACAATTAACATATTTATTTATTTATGTAATAGTGTCTAATAATTAATAACCAATTTTAGATATTCAAACAAATACTTTCTGCTGTAACTTGTTCCTATTTTTCGCTGTAGATTCCGCGTAAACAATTATCATGAATGGTTGCTTTACTAACTTGTTGTTTAAGAATACCTAATGTGCGAAAAACTAATCGCTTTTGTTAATCGAATGAAAGAAAATAACAATTACGATGAGAGATCAAATTTAATTCCATACTCTTGTAGTACTGTAATAAGAGCCATGTATATTATTTGAAGCGTAGCGAAGCAGAAAGCATTCGTTCCGCGTGTCTTTTATGATTCAGACAGGCTGGCGGCTATGCCTCCACGCAGCGCTCTGCTCGCTGTCTCGCTTCAAAATACAGCGCACTACATAATAGATACGTATTACATTTACCTAATTAGGTATGGCATTGTTATGTAAGTGATAAAGGGATATACTCACCTAGTCTTAGCACAAAATAATTAGACCCACAAAGCTGGCTCACTACATATCGATCCACGCGCACATCGATCATTCACGCCGAAACACGCCAAGATCACTGTTGATCTTGGCGTGTTTCGGCGTGAATGACAGAGACAGACGTGTGGGAGAAACATGATACGATAAGCTGCTATAAGATAATTATTATATAAGAGCGGTAGCTCAATGGATATGAACGCGCCTTTCACGCAGGTGGTCGAGGTTCGAATCCGAGCATGCACCAATGGTTTTTTCAAATCTATGTGCGTATTTCTAACATTACCATCTGCTCGGTGGTGAGGGAAAACATCGAGAGGAAACCCACAACTTGTTTCGGAACAAGTTTCTATTACGTGTAACCATGATTCAGTCGGTTAGGATTCCCCTGTCTAAGGGTTGCGAAAATCAGACGGCAGTCGCTTCATTGTAATTACCAGACCCCCCCATCCTGAATCATGGTCCGGGCTCCAAAGCGACAACCTTTGGACGCAACCGGGTATTACACGCTAAGATGAAGATGATGAAGAAGATAATTATTATATTATAACTTTAACGAACTTTTCGATATTAAGGAAGAGCCGTCTTTCTGCGTCTACTTATTTTGTGGGTTTAGTGTATGGAAATGATTTACTTTAATGACTCATTACCCCAGTTCCCACGACAAAAAGAAGTTTGAGTTTTATTAGCTGCAATGCCACTATAATACCCATCTGGTGTTTGGCTGGTCTAACTTACATGTATAAATAGTAACTTCTGTTCTTTAATTGATGAACAATCAGTATCAGCATTTAACATATGAATTTTAAGTGTATTGAAGTTAGGATTTATAATTTATGCTTTGTTACCATTACAAGTCATAGTTTTTACAGTGTTGATTATTTTTAATTACATTGTTTTATTTTAAAATACTTGCGTTCAGTACAAAAGTATTCTACGATTTTTGGTTTCCTATAGTAATGTAAGTGAAAACTGAAAATGTTTTAATAAATATTTTTATAATGACCGAAATCTTTATTTTTATGAACTTACCTGCTTCTCAGGTCTCCCTCGTCGCATATTACCGGGTAGAGACGAGTGCAATGCTTATATGTAACCATAGGTTCTAAAATCGTCTGTCGTGAAATATATCCTTAGTAAGTAAGTACCGAATAACTATGAGGAAGCTAAGGCATTTCGGCCAATTAGTCTCGAATCGTTCTTTTTGAAAACCCTGGAGAAGTTAGTAGACAGACATGTAAGGGAGGGAATGCTAAATAGACTTCCTCTCCACAGGCTACAGTGTGCCTATCAGAAAGGAAAATCCACTGAGACAGCATTGCACTATGTAGTAAGCAGAGCAGAACAAGCTTTAGAGAGCCAGGAAATATGCATTGGCGCATTCCTGGACATAGAGGGAGCATTCGATCGAACCACCTTTGATGCCATAAAAAAGGCATCGACAAATCATGGCATAGAACCAACTATTTGTAGGTGGACAGACAGCATGCTCAAGGGCAGAATAATTAGTTCTGAGTTAATGGGAGAAGAAATAAGAGCGATGACTACAAAAGGCTGCCCTCAAGGTGGGGTCCTTTCACCACTCCTATGGTGCCTAGTAGTTGATTCGCTCTTAGAACTACTAAACAAAGGTCCGTACTTAACGGTCGGATATGCGGATGATTTGGTGATACTTATTAATGGTAAATTCCCAGATACGGTATCTCATCTCATGCAAGGGGCCCTAAACATAGTGGAAGAATGGTGTAGAAGTAACCATTTATCCGTCAATGTAGGGAAAACAACTGTGGTGCCGTTCACTAGAAAGAGGGACCTGACGGGGTTAAGGGCTCTCTTTATGAATGGATCGCAGATACCATGGTCAACGGAGGTGAAGTATCTGGGTGTAATCTTAGATAAAGAACTGACGTGGAAACCTCATGTGGACAAGACCATAGAAAAGGCCCAAAGGGTCTTCAATATGGTTCGTTCTACGTATGGGAGGACCTTTTTTTTTTTTTTTTTTGTTTTCCCGGGAGAAATGCGTTACGCAGACCCTGCCGCCGGGGGGCGACAGGGTACTGTGGGACTCACCCTCCGGGCCGCTTCTTCTAACAAGAAGCGGCCTGAGGGCATACCCACTAAAACTCCCGGGGCTCAACCACCCGTGGGTATAGAATGGGGTCACGGGAACTGCACTAGGCTATTCCCCGCAACCCCACTCCCCCACAGGCCCCTACACGGGGTGTGCGGCCACGCCCCTCCTCAGACTAGGAGGAGGGGGGTTGGGGACAGCCGGAAGAGCTGAGCCGTCCCCAACGAGCGGTGGAGGTGCCAATGGCAGTGCCGGCACAGGGACCCCCGTCCCTGTTGCCGGCTGGCCACCTCCACGGAGAGGACGAAGAGTTCTCCGCCGAACTCGTCCTCTCCTTGCTCGAAGCGGGCCTGCGAGGGGGTTAGTCTCGCGCTCCCGCTCCGCCGCCTCCTTCTGCGCCACCACTTCCTCACAGAAGTGGGCGAAGGCCGACCATGCACTCTCCCTATCCAGCATAGCTACAACTATGCTGGACAACGAGAGGTCATGTCCGACCTCCGCGACCAGCGCGGACCGCTGTTGGTCGAAGGACGGGCACACCACCAAAGTGTGGTGCGCCGAGTCCTCCGCAGCGCCGCACTGGTGGCACATAGGAGTGTCCTCCCGTTGAATTCGGTGCAGGTAGTTACCGAAGCAACCATGCCCGGTAAGTACCTGCACCGTCCGGAAGGACAAAAACCCGTGGGGGCGCTCGAGCCACCGGTCCAAGACCGGGGCGAGCGCCGCGAGCGTGGGACGGCCGTACCTCTCCACTTGGAGAGAGGCCGTCCATGCATCCGTCATTTGCTGGCGATCCTCTTTTCTTCTCGCCTCCCTTTCTCGGGGGCAGAAGGGATCGCCAGCCGCTCGCTTGGCCGCCGTCCACTCGTAGACGGCGGCCAGCACTCCAGCCTCCAACTCCCATGGTGGGGTGGAGGCGAGTGCGCAGGCCGCGGAGAAGCCTACCGTTCGGTAGGCTCTCGCGACCCGCTGGGCAATGGCCCTTTGCGGCCTCCTTAGGAGGGCCGCATTGCCCCTCCTGCTCAGGGCCTCCGCCCAAATCGGGGCCCCGTAGAGGGCCATGGAGCGGAGGATGCCGGCATATAGCCGCCGACACCTCTCTCCAGGCCCTCCCAGATTTGGCAGCAGCCACGAAAGGTGGTCTGCCGCCTTCAGGACCCGCGCTGACACCCCCCTAAAGTGGGGGCCAAAGTGCCAGCGCGGATCCAGTGTGAGGCCGAGATATTTCATCTCGGCCCCCACCGGGATGTCCACCCCCCCGACGCGGATGGCTGCGCCGGGGGGTGGTCGGCTCTCCCGAGGCCCGGGAAAGTAAAGGGCCTCGGTTTTGGCCAGGGCTACATTTAGCCCCAGCCGGCCGATACGGCCGACGACTAAATCGCCGCCGACCGATGCGAGGCGCGCTGCATCCCGGAAGGACTTCCCCCGGGCGGTGACTAGGGTGTCATCTGCATAACAGATGACACCCATGCCCGGGAGAAGCGCGCCTCGCAATACCCAGTCGTACCCGATGTTCCAGAGCAGGGGCCCCAAAACGGACCCCTGTGGAACACCGGATACGACTTGACGCCGCTGGACAGAACCAGCGGCGTACGTATGGGAGGACCTGGGGGATGAAGCCCAAGGTAATCAAATGGCTATACATGATGATGATAAGACCAATAATTACATATGGAAGCATCGTCTGGTGGCCAAGGTCTAAACTAGAAACATGCAGGAAGGCGCTGTCAAAAGTGCAGCGACTAGCCTGTATGGCTGTCACGGGGGCGTTCACTACAACGCCAACGGCAGCGATGGAGGTCTTGCTGGATCTACCACCATTGCACATTATAGTTGAGGTAGAAGCCATGAAGGCACTAAATAGACTATCTGTGCATGGGCTATGGAGTGTCGACTTGCCTGTAACTCGACACACGAAATTGGAGATCTCAAGTGACCTCAGAGGAATATTAAGCATGGGTTGCGACAAAATGCAGCCATTGCACATATTCAAAAGGAACTATAAAATCACGGTCCCTACAAGGGATGAATGGAGACAAGGTCTACAACACCCCGATAAGGACAGTCTCATATGGTACACCGATGGTTCCAAAATGGAATCGGGATCGGGTGCTGGTATCTACTCTAATGGATGTAGCATAAGTCAAAGCATGGGCAAATATGTGACGGTTTTCCAAGCGGAAACTTACGCCTTAATTGCTTGTGCACAGGAGATTGTAAACTGCAATGTCGTGGGGAAAACTGTTTACATTCTCAGTGACAGCCAAGCTGCGCTTAAGGCCCTGAACTCATACAGGGTAGACTCCAAGCTAGTTCTGAACTGTGTGAAGACTCTCAATAAACTTGGCAGACAGAACACGGTCAAGCTAGTATGGGTGCCAGGACATGAAGGGGTTCTCGGGAACGAGGCAGCCGATGAACTGGCTCGTAAGGGCTCGGAACGGAGATTTGTTGGACCTGAGCCATTTGTGGGACTCTCCGCGAGTACCGTTAGGGCAGCTTTTGATGCACATGGCAATGAAAAACGAAACCTGGAGTGGCAAGCAACAGTTGGACTGGAGCACTCCAAAAAATTCATTGGAAATATGGCCACGGGATTCAACAGTAAGTTGTGCAGTGTCGATAAGGGCCATATGCGTCTGCTCGTGGGAGCATTCACAGGACACTTTGGCACTAATGACTTCCTGTGCAAAATGGGACTGGCCAGCAGCACTACCTGTAGAGCCTGTGGCGAACAGGACGAGTCCATATCACACCTGCTGTGTGAATGCGACGCGTTGGCAGGCATGAGAATGAGGCTGATGGGATTAGCTTATCCTAGCCCAGAAGATTACAGGCTACTCCCCTTGAAGTGTATAGTGCATCTAATGCAATACATTCACAGGAAGATAGTAGGAACATAGGGTAATGGGGTTGACACAAAAGATCCCATTGGGTCGAAGTGTCGCTGGCTATTCCTAGTCAGCCCCCAACAGCAAGATAAGATAAGATAAGTACCGAATATCTAAGATACAACTTGAAAAAATGAAAAATAGCTATTTTATTCAACCAATCGATACATACCCGACCACCAGAGTCACCGACATAGCCCACCGAATTAGCAAACTGAAGTGGCAGTGGGCTAGTCACATTAGCCGCAGAACTGACAGCCGTTGGAGCCGTTAAGTCCTTGAGTGGAGACCGCGACTCGGTAAGCGTAGTGTTGGACGCCCTGTGTCAAGATGGGATGATGACATTCGAAGGCTTTCTGGTGTGGGCTTGATGAAACCACTTTTATCCAGCCCACACCAGCCAGCCAAAAATCGGGAGCAGTGGCGTGCATTAGGGGAGACCTATGTACAGCAGTGGACGAGTGCGAGTTGCTGCTATACCTGAAACCGTCTGCATATGCATCATAACGCACATGAGCGACTAACGACGCGACAATGAGAAATGAACTAATAGATGACAATACTCGTATTGATTGGACGGATCATATTTAGGTATTTTAAACCGTGGCCGCTCAACTTGTTTTAAAAGATGTTAAGAACAGTGGGCAGTGGGCGCCTACAACAAAACGGAATTTACGACCTAATTCGACTTCCTTTGTTACGGGACTGTTTCGTTGTAGACCCTCAGTATGCAAAGTTCTAGAAGAACGGCTACGACTCGACAAATTTATCGAAAATACTAGAACATGTGTTACGTGACCGCGTGTACGTCGACTGGAGACAGCTGCCAGCCACACACACATTAATATTAATTTATCAAATTTCTTCAATCGATCATCATCTTGTTCTACATTAAGTTATTATTACTTCAACTCGCACGATGCTCATGGACGCAATGCATGGGCCTAAGGGAAGGCCTTCTGGACAAGGACCTCGAGGGCTAGCACGAACTTTTCGAAGGATTTTAGCGTATGCGCATCGTAAGCAAATAGTATGAAAACTCAGAGTTCCCTCTATCGTTCCTAAGCATAACTAAATTCCCTCTCAGTTCCTCACATAAAATTAAAAGGTGACAAGTATGACGTGCGCACGCTACGATTACGTTACGGATTCCTATAATGTTCGTGCTAACCCCTCAGGCCTCACACTATTAAAAATGAAACCAAAGCTGTTCATGGTGAGTCTTTTTATTATAGTATGGTTGTAATTTATATGCACAAGTTGCTCATACATGGCACTGGTGTTATACAACTGACAAAATCATGAAAAATGTTCTAATCGCATTAAATGTCTTGTACAATATCCTATTACATGTATTAATACATTTTCAACTTAGACTATATTCATAATTACAGTTACTTTCTCAACTTAACATAATCTAATGCATACTCAAATTCATTTTCATGATCACATAGTTAATACACTTCTTAGATTATTTTAGTTATAGATACTGAATAACTTTGTTCAAGCTCTCTTGAAGATTTGGCTATATTTTTTTTTACATTTCTACATTATTGCACAAGTATTTTCTTTTTTTATGGTTGGTGCATTTTGTCATACTGTTAGGTATTTGCAATAGGCCAAATTATTAAAAATAAATATTAGGCCGTAAGTTGAGATGAAAATAAACGTTTTAACACGTACGCGGCACTTTACCTGCGCGCCATAATACGCACGGCCTACGTCGGAAAAACTTCTAGCTTACTCAGTGGTATGTTAACAGCGATTCATTACCTATATGCAGTGCATCGATAAAAAAATAAAATTAATTATGTTTATGCACCAACCCAGAACGACTGCAGTCTAAATAGCGTTAATTGGTCACTTTATATTGTCAATGAGTAAACTACTCTTTCCTAACTGGTCTGTACAATTTACAGCAGACGAGAGCGCGTCTCGCTTCCTCCACTCCAGCGCATCACCACTCACACTATATAACTCACAAAAGAGTAAATACACGTCAAAATAAAACAAAATTTTAACAGCATCTGTAGGCACAACCTAAATAATAAAGCAGAGAGACCGTAAAGCTTAATTAAATAAAAAAGCAAAATACTTCGTGTAGCTGTATATAGGAATATATTTATTAAATGCTAACTAGGCTACTATTGTCGTGAGAATATGCGAATGATAAACTAAACATGAATTAACTAAACGTCAATAAAGTTCTGTCGTTATCGTTACTTCGTTACGTTAGTAATAACTCTTCAAACAAAACCTTATTATAAAATACAGTTTTGTGCCATAATGGTGAATTATTTTACTATTTATATCCGATGCAATAAACTTTATAAACTTAATACTACGTAAATGCTTCACTTCCATGACTAACAATACATGATACAATTAAAATAGCTGTCAGATATAAAATTACAATTCAATGACAGGCAAATCAACAACATCAGTCGCTAGTGATTAGAAACGATCGAATAACCAATAATTAAAATAACGTGTCAGTTTCGTAACATCATTCTATAAAAAAACGTCGTAAAAATAATGTGTGACTAATAATTTCAAAAAACATAAAAAACGCCTCAATATTAATCTCATAATAATTTTAATTAAAAAAGTAATACATAAGAAATTTTAATAAATAAAATATTACTACCTAGTAACTATAGCAAGCAATTAAGCAATACAAGCCAACCTTTCGAATTATCAAATATTAGGTAATTTGTCACTTCACAATGAAAATTCAAAGTACGTAATTAAATTGTTAAATCTTCAAATCATAAACATTAATTTTGATTAGTGCAAAATTACAATACTTTGTCGAACCTTTTAAATTCCATTCAGAAACATCCATTCCGTCGCCGGGGACGCCGCCCGACTGAAAGGTGCCGGTCTCAGTGACATTTTCACACGGTAAAATTTATTATAAATTTATATTTTCGCGATAACCTTGCTGTTTTTAATGAATAGTAAAAAAGTCCCCTTCCAGTATACCCTGGCCAAAAGACCCAGAGTTGTTATTCTACGCACGCCAACGTTAACCTCTTAGACGAAGTTTCCAACATATGTTCCATATTATTTAATAATTTAATTTGCAGTTTTACACTTACTTACATAACGGAATAACAACTTACAGGTGTTCCATTTTGTATGAATGGCCAAGTTTACATATACATATTTCATATAATAAATCTTTAGAAAGTTCACAAAAGTGGTCTCGTTAGTTAATATCTTTAAATTAACAGGAATCAATAAAACATGCAAGTATTATTATGATGTAGTAATCAAAAAGTTGAACGATGAAAACAAAACGACATTGTCGCCGGCGTCCCTCGCGCCATCGAGGCGTCTCCAACCGTCACTATCAGCTACCATCACAGTGAAAGCTGAACTGGTACTAAACGTACTGGACCTATCGTACTCTACTATTTATACTTTACAGGATCACCTAAACGTTAACCGCCAGTCTTCGTTCGCAGCTAGAATATTTCGTAAAGTTTCTCAAATTCGTATCTAAGTTCTAGGGTCTATCTACACTACTCGACCTTTGGGGAGCGAAGGTCCGCGCGACGCGGCGACGCTCACGGCGCCAACGACACCTCGGTCCTCGGACCGCACCTCGATCTCAATCGGAAAATACGGTCACCACTTTATTCGGTCGGCGGTCACTTTACACACAAAATATTGCTCTCTAATGAATTTCCGGCACGGCGCGGGCGCTAGGCGCGCGGGCTCTGGGCGCTAGGCGCGCGGCGCGGGCGGCGCCGGCGGCCTGCGCTAATGCCCCTTGGCCGCCTCCTTCGCCGCCATGATCAGCGGCGTCAGCGACGCCAGGGGACGAGCCATCTTTAGGAACGGGTGCTGGAAAACATCACGCGTAGGTTAGCGCGACTGGGCGGACGAAATGGCAGACTTCGGCCGACAGTTTCACCGTGGGAGAGCCACGCTCCGGCATGAATGGGCCGGCTCGACCAGAGTGATACCACGGCCTCACCTAAAACCAGCGTGTAGCAGCACTGTGCTGTGTTTCGCTGCGTGAGTGAGGGTACCGGAGGTCCAATCCGGGGGAAAGGGTGGTTAAAAAGTCTGGCAGCGCACTTGTGACTTTCACTGGTGTCCATGAGAAGCGGAAAATCTGGTAAAAATGTGGCGCATTGGCGTGGTTTTTTCAAATAAAAAGATATTTCATTATTATATTAGTCTTTAATCCCTGGGGTTGGGTTCCTCTGAGGCAAATTTGAAATTTTGCCGCCCCTGGGCTGTCTAGAATGGTCCCTCCCACTAGAGCGCGTAACGTGGGTTACGTAGAACATAAACTATGAGGGTTAAGAAATTTGAAATTTTGCACAGCAGCTCCTTTTATAGTGTAGGAGCACTAAGAAATTTTTTTATGAATTCGCCCCCTATTAGGGTAAAATGAGGGTTCAAAGTTAATATAAAAGTAGTTTTATGTTCGGGCCTCGACGCCGGGCGTTGATAGCTCAGTGGATAAGAACGCGCCCTCCATGCGGGGGGTCGTGTCTCAGAGAAACGGAAAGCACAAATATATATTCGTATTTCTACCATTAGCTCGGAGGTGAGGGAAAATATCGTGAGAAAACCTACACGTTTCTGAAACTTGATGGGTTGGCAGCGCAATGGACAACATTTCATATTTTTAACATGTCGATATTGTTTTTTTATATGAAAATAGACATAAAATGAACAGACCCATATTTTTTCTTTTTTCAAAATTTGTCCATTTTCATGCATAAAATAATTATTAAAATTCTTTATATTCTAAATAGACGTAAGCGCCAAATGACGTCATCGGACGGCTGAATACAGCGATATTCCTTTGCTTATCATTGTTTTAATAAAAAAAAGGTACTACTGTCAAAGGTAAAAATACTAGTGTCAACATTGACAACGTCATTCATTCATTCAACGTTGACAACTTGTCTTTTTTTTGACAGTTGCATGTCATGGGTTTGGCATTTCGTAAATTTAAAACTATAATGTGCTAAGCAAAGAAATATTTTACATTCTGCCGTCCGATGACGTCATCTTACGTTTTTTAGTTTTTAATTTTTTTCTCAGTAAATAAGCAATATAAAAAATTAATAAATATATATTCGCGCAGCGGAAAAGTAAATAAAGAAATGGTATTTTTTGTTTCAGAGCTTAGAAATTTTGAAATGTTGTCCATTGTGACTCCACAGGTGTCGCGGGTGTCCATGCACGGCGGCAATCGCTTACCATCAGGTGATCCGTTTGCTCGTCGGCCACCATGGTGTGGCATGGTTGATTTGATGATTGGTCTCACACAAAAATTGTTACGAGTAGACATGGTTATAAGTTTTCATACTTTGTTTTGTGTGAAATAAAATTGTATTCATTCATTCTTTGTGACACAAAAAACAATATAATACAACAATAAAATTGTGAATTCTGCGAGCGCCACAACGCAATTTCGCGCATATGCACCTGGGGCACAATTCTCAGGCCAATCAGACAAAGTTCACATTCGAAAAAAGTTCGAAGATCGATTTTTTTTCGAAGGAAACTTAATTTGTCTATTCTCAGAACTTCACAATCGAAATAGTTCGAATGAACGTCGCTCGAACTACGTTCGAACACTTCGAGTGCTAAGGACCGGTAGAAGTCGGAGTTCGTATACGAATTTACTTGTCAAACTTCATTTTGAGGTTATCTGACAACAAATATGATATTTTTAAATACGAATCTAACTCACAGAGTACTTTTTAATATAGGAAAATCTAACTGTTACTGGGTGTCACAGAAAATTATTTTGTTTAATTCTTTTAGCTTCGGATTTATTGAAAGTTGAAGTAAATTTTCCCAACCGGAAATGTGGATCAGCCTCCACGAGTTGTAGCAGCCGGAGCCTTTGTTCCAGCCTGGAATTTTTTTACGTTGCTCGTTTTCCATCTCTTTTTCAAACTTTTCACCAAAACTAACAAACAAAATGGAGTTTTAATTTTGCGAAGATAAAATTTTACGTTGACTTTGGCGCGTTCCGTTTCACCCAACACAGCACACAAAATATTCAAATATTAAATTTTCTAATAAAATTTAGTAAAGCGTTGGACATACTAAGAAACATTTAAAAATGTATCTTTATCAAAATATATGACAATACCTCATATGATGGATATTAAATTTGGTCGCTGCAGCATTTTCAAAAATGAAGCCCTGCATGCAGTACTCATGGTTGTAATGGAACATTAAAAAAATTGCCTATGATACGTTTGACTTCGTAGTTCGCTCGTGAATTGTTCTATTGGCGCTGAGAATAGAGTTTATGTACACCATTCGAACTTTTACAGTAGAATCGGAACATTGGTATACGAGTACCACACGGAAAAAGTTCGAGTTGCCTGAGAATCGTATCACTTAGCGTGCGAGGCAACCGACTAAATATTAACCGCCGGCGACGCACGGCCCATAGGTGAACAACTCAGCTTGATCCACGCCTGGTCATGGTCTAAGCGTAACCCTGGGCTCTAAAGCGATAGCTTTGGACGCAATCGGAAAATACACTAAGGTGAGAATGAGGGGGCGTCGACGCAATATTCCAAAAGGTCATTAATAGCTCTACCGCCACAAAGTCGACCTTTCTATGGCTCGAGGGACGCGGGAGCGCGGAGTGCGCTCGACCAATGCAAAACGTTTATATTCTGTTTGGGCCAATCAATCAGTCGGATGTCGACCGTCGCCATCACAGACCAATAACAATGATGTTCGCAGCCAGAATCGTGCGACTGCGCGAGCCTCAAAGTGTACTTTTTGGATTGGTCAAGCACATTCTGCCCTCCGTTGACTGGCCCAAAGAGAAAATTCTCTTTCTCGATTGGTCAAGCGCACTCCCCGCCGCCCCGCGTCCCGCGGACCCTGCGAAGGAACGACTATGTGGCGGTAACGCTAGTATATTATGTAAATGCTATACTGGTGATATGTACCTTAAGTAAGTCGAGCGCGGTGGCGCGCCTCTCGACGTCCACCTCGAGGCACTGGTCCAGGAAGTCCTGGAAGACGGTGCTGAGCTTCTCCTTGTCCTTGATGTCGGGCTTGCCGTTGGTGGCGATGAGGTACAGCGCGCGCAGCGGGTTCTCGTTCAGGTACGGCGGCTCGCCCTCGATCATCTCTATCGCCATTATGCCCAGCGACCACACGTCCACCTGCCCAAACGTTTGCTTTTTAGTATCTGTTTAATTGTTCCAATGGGTGAACTGAAATGCCAGGCAAAGAGGGCGGGCCACCGCGAATGAAAAATCCGCTAGATGGCGTTACGTAGACGTCAATTCACATACCCATAAGCTAGTCTCAAACTAGGACATTTCGTGTACTAGTTCATTTTCTCACTAAATTGATGACCTTTTTCCCGGAAACCCTAAATCGTACCCGGGACTTTCGCGTTTAGTAACACCTTAACGCTACTGCTGTACCATGAAGATTGTCATTTAATTACCTTAGGGCCATACTGCTTTCTCGTGACGACTTCAGGCGCCATCCAGTATGGTGTGCCGACCATCGTCGTCCTTTTGTTTTGCTCCGGCGATATTTGCGCACAGAACCCGAAATCAGCTGAAATAAAGTGTTGTATTTTCGTTAAGTATAAAGACAAAATAATAATGTAATGATTGTATAATAATGATTAACACGAAATTTTTACTGATGATAACTGTCATCGAAAGTAGGGTTGTGTATTGAAGTCCCCCGGGCGGAATTTATGGGGGTTAAATTCCGATTTCGATTCCGAGCTTTCTCCAATTTCGACTCAGATTGGGCAACATAACAGTGTGCTGTTACAAAGCCACCGAATGTTCTGTTTCGTTCGTATGTATTGTTTGTAAGCAGTGAGTGGGGATACTCACTGAGCTTGACCTGTCCGTCCAGCCCAAGCAGGATGTTGTCGGACTTGATGTTGCGGTGGACGATATGGTGCTGTGGGGATACTCACTGAGCTTGACCTGTCCGTCCAGCCCAAGCAGGATGTTGTCGGACTTGATGTTGCGGTGGACGACATGGTGCTGTGGGGATACTCACTGAGCTTGACCTGTCCGTCCAGCCCCAGCAGGATGTTGTCGGACTTGATGTCGCGGTGGATGACGTGGTGCTGTGGGGATACTCACTGAGCTTGACCTGTCCGTCCAGCCCCAGCAGGATGTTGTCGGACTTGATGTTGCGGTGGACGACATGGTGCTGTGGGGATACTCACTGAGCTTCACCTGTGCGTCCAGCCCCAGCAGGATGTTGTCGGACTTGATGTTGCGGTGGACGACATGGTGCTGTGGGGATACTCACTGAGCTTCACCTGTGCGTCCAGCCCCAGCAGGATGTTGTCGGACTTGATGTTGCGGTGGACGACATGGTGCTGTGGGGATACTCACTGAGCTTGACCTGTCCGTCCAGCCCCAGCAGGATGTTGTCGGACTTGATGTCGCGGTGGATGACGTGGTTGGTGTGGAGGAAGTGCAGCGCCTGCAGCACCTCGCGGCAGACGGCGGCGATCTGCCCCTCGTCCATGCACGTCTCCGTCACCACGTCCGTCAGCGACCCGCCCGCCAGGTACTCCATCACTACCCACAGCTCCTAAACAAACAGAATTGGTTCAATGGATAATTTGACTTCAGTTTCCTTTCAGACGAATGCGGACAGATGTAGATCTATTATCTAGATGATGACCCGTTTGGAACAGTGGTAGTGAACGCTGCCTTTGGTCCAAGGGTTGCGGGTTCGATCATTTGTGTGCATGAACATGTCTGTTTGTATTGTTCTGAGTATTTTCTATGTATTATAAGTATTTACAAAAGAAAAGTATTATATGTATATATTTGTAATCCCACTGTTGATTCTGATATCCGTAACACAGGTGCTTGAGCTACCTATCTCGGAGTCAGATCAATGTATATGATGTTGTGAAATATTAAAAAAAAAAACAAGATATACATGTTCTCTGTTATTCCGTCGGCGGAAATGGGCAGGGCGGAAAGATTTTGATTAAATTCCATTAGCAACGCCCCGTCATCGAAGTCCCAAGTGATATGGTTGGTTTAAATTTTCATTCAATCCCTGCCAACTGGAGAACAATATCGTGTATTACACAGTGCAAATGATTTTGAGTGTGATATGACTTCCTGATATCCGGATCCGAGTACATCATGTATGTTATGAGATGGTTTCCAGGTGGCACCCTAGAGGATCATAGTGATTTTTTTTTATGGGATAGGCGGCAGACGAGCAGACGGATCGCCTGATGATGAGCGATTACCTCCGCCCATAGACACCCGCAACACCAATGGAGTCAAGTGCGCTGCCAACATTTAAACTCCCCCTTCCCCCGCATTAGGCCTCCGGTTCCCTCACTCACGGAGCGAAATATAGCACAGTGATGCTTCACGCCGGTTAAGATTAAGCCGGATATGGATTAAGGATCATTATGTGCACCGCCGTGTGGTCCCGGCAGAGTAGAATAGGCCACCCTCACTCTTACCGAGGTGTCGTAAAAGGCGACTAAGGTAAAGCTGCTGGCATGATCATCAGCACCCAGAGAAGGAAAACTCTGTATTTATATCAAAACCCTCGCCAACCCGTCTGCCAAGCGTGGTGAGTATGGCAATTACCCCTCATGTGATTGAGGGAGGCCCGTGCCCCAGCAGTGGGGACTTAAATGGGCTGATGATGATGATGATGTGTGGCGCGTTAAAGACTATAACAAGCAAAATAAGGGTTATCTGACATGGTCAAAACGTACCTCGTTAACAAGATAGCTGTCTAGGTAGTTGACGACGTTGTTGTGCTTGTTCTCCCGCATCACGAGGATCTCGTTGATGATGAGCTCCTTCTTGGGTTGCTGGCTGAGGTTCATCTGCTTGATCGCCACCTCCATGCCGGTGGACGTCTCGATTGCCGTGTACACCGTGCCTGACGCTCTGTTACCGATGTAAACGGGAATAAATTGCTTGTGAATTATTAATGGACCGACTTTCTTTCAGAACTTTATTTGAACCGAAAGATGGCGCTGAGTGTCAAATCCATTGCGCAAGTGATTTGTCTTTTCGGATTGCTATGTGATTGAAATAGTATAGAAAATTAATCTATTTAACATTCTTTACAGGATTAAAATAATTAAAATATTAGACAAAACATATTTATATAGAATAGTTAATTACAAAAAATACAGAAAAAGGCATCATAAATTCAAATATTTTATACGGCAAAATTTTTACAAGAAGAACAATATAATATCCGTAGGTATACGAATCCTAATATTTAGTTTCTTAACAAATAAGAAAATTCTACTTACCCTTGACCAATTTTTTCCATTTTAGTGTATTTTCTATTAGGATCGCCAACGCTTACTATTGTTCGTAATTTTTCTAAAATTTCTTCATCCGTCATTTTCTTTTTCCTTTGCTGTTGACCAGTCGCTCGCCTATAAAATGAAAAGTAAAATTATGATAAAAGGGAAAGCAAATAACGTCTCAGTGCTTCAGATACAAGGTCACTCAGAGAACTGTGGCTAGAATGAGAGTCGACCGGACTGTAACTATACCCATGAGGATAGCAAACACTACGCTATTTAGGATCGCGGTAAGCACGGTCGTTTGCGGCCGCTGCACTGGTTTTCATGCGGTCATAACCCTTCAGAATAGACAAGTTGCCTCATGTCACCATTTATAAAAAAAAAACATTCAAATATTATTCCGTACAACGGTCCGAAATATATAAACTTCAATAAATATGTATAAGTAAGGGATTGCCGTAAAAATTCAACTAAAACCCGTTATATTTATACTTTTTTTATCATGATTGAAAACACTGTCCGCCATGGTTCTACGTCACCATTATTGTAAACAACAAAACGGCATACGCCAGTTTCAGGTTATTTGTGGGCTTTATGCCTTGATAATTGTTTATTTCACTATAAAAATATTGTACAGTTCGCATTTATTGAAAATTTACATGGATCCTGGGTTTGTGAAAGCAGAAAGTAAAAATCTGCCCAAAATCGACACTTTGATGATTGCAAAATTTATTGCTTCAAATCCTGATTTCTGCTCAGCTGAGCTAAGGAATGTTAAGATATCTAAGTAAGTAAAGTTAATTTACAACCTTTTTTTAATTTAGACTACATCATTAAATGAAAATAAGGAAATAAGTACTAATAAGTGTATTCTAAACTGACCAGTTGGTTGCTAAAATATTATATCCTTGATAATAATGACAGTCACGCGTATTGCTTACAATAACAGTGACGTCACGGCACAGATAATTAATAGACCATTATGGTGGACAGCGGCTTTTATGGCTGTATAACAAATATATAATTTAAAATATATTATTTAGTGTTATTCCATAATAATGAAATAAAGGTGCTTAAAAAAAGATCATATTTTATAGCGTAACATAATCGTAATGAACCGTTCTACCCAAAAATAAAAATAGTGGCAACTAGCCTATAGCAGAATAGCTTCAACCGGACGGGCAAGGACGGGCAAGTGCGGTCACTCCACTCGGCCGTCCGGTTGAGACACTGCAGTAACAGCAGAAACACGTCGTTGCCTATTTTAAATTTCGTCTCAATATTTTTTTTCACCACTAACGCAACCTAACGTTTAAGATTGTAACTTCCTTCTCGGCCTTAACAAAAACTAGGTGACAGGGCTACACTGCAGTGAGGCTACTCTTTAGGGAATTCAATCCCGATCCCGCGGGATCCCGTGTAATTTTTCGGGACAAATCCCGACGCATCAAATAACGAGATCCCGTTCGAGATTGACGGGGTTAGAAATCACAATAAACTCTGCGAGCGTCTAAAAGTCCTACGAGGTTAGACAAATTAGAATCTACCATAAAAAAAAAGAAATGGATTTATTTAAGTTTGTAGGAACAAGTTTTTGCAACTGCAATTTTTGCAGTTTGCATATAATTGCTTCGCTACGCTGCTGCCAACCAGTGTTGAGTTGGAGAGGGCGGGGTACATTGCAACGGACAATAGATGCCGTTTAGAAGATGACACTATTAAAAAGCTTTTTTTTTAATGAAGTAATTTAAAAATCACTCATACTTCCTAATTCCCTTGCAATATGCTTATTGTTTTGATTACCTACTTTACGGATGATAATTTCCTTAAAACCTGATAATTGACGTCCCTTAGTTCCTTGGACTCCACGGAAGACCAGCGTCGGGGTGTCCTTTAGACACTGTGACACATGCTGAGTGGAGCCCATTTCAGTGCCATTCTAATGTCCATTTCGTTATATTTTTTTTTGTGTATGTTTGGCGCTGAATAAATTATTTTATTCTTATTCTTAATAAGATAAATAATAAAGGTCTTTTTTTTTTCGATTAATACGTTGTTTTAGTTAACCTCACTATCACAAACAAGCAGTTTAATACGTAACTATTTCAGTCATCCATTTTTATTAACTAGAAGGGATCCCGCGGGATTCTAAATATCAATCCCGCGGGATCTCGAGTCGGGCTTGCATTCCCTACTACTCACCCCTGGTCGGTGGGCGCGGGCGCGCCGTTGGCGGGCGGCGTGTGAGGCGTGTGAGGCGTGTGAGGCGTGTGAGGCGCGTGCGGCGCGTGAGGCGCGTGCGGCGCGTGGTGCGGCGGCGCGTGGTGCGGCGGCGCGGGCGCGTGCGGCGCGTGCGGCGGCGGCGTGTGCGGCGCGCACGCGGCGGGGTTCTTGTTGCGGTCCAGCACCACCGCCGCGCCGCTGCCCTCTCGCGCCTCCGACCTGCTGCATATCTGAGGGAAACACCAGCCTTAGAAGGGCTACACACGTTCCGATAATCAGTGGCGACATCGGAGCAGTGATAGGCATGACCCGATATCGTCTCCTAAATCGCCTCGTGTGTGGGCAAATCGGACCGAATTTTTTTTTGTCGGCCCGATTTCAAAAATCGCTTCGGGCGAGCTCCCGATTAAGGGGCAGATTATCGTGTCGGGGGCGTGATCGCCACGTGTGTGGCGAAATCGGCCCGATTTCCACCAAGAATCCGGGCAAGTACTGCGGCGCGCCGCCGCGGCTATAGGACGTTTTAAAATTTGGCGAGAAAATGGCGAAGCGTGGATGAAAAGTTTCTGAAATCATCAGCTTCTAAATTTCTCATTACGTTCATGTAGCTTAGTTCATGACGTTTCAACAACCAATTTTTGGTCCTCCGTTTTCCTCTTTGTTTAGGTGGCAGTATAGTAAATGCCAAGGCAAAGCCTATTTTTTGATGTCTTGAGAGAGTCGGTGGCATCTCGGATGAACGACCACTCTGTTACACGGTCAGTCACATACTCATTGGCAGGAACGAGTGCAGAGTAACAGCCGATTTAGGAGCCGATTTCATTCCCACCATAATCGTCCCGATATCGCCACTAATATCGGCCCGTGTGTAGCCCGTTATATAGTCCACAATATGTAGCTTGATTAAAATGATGTCACAGAAAAATTATCTTTAAGTCCATAGTAGGGGAGACCTAGGAGGGTTGTGACAGAGGTGAGTTGTGACAAGGACGATTTCTTTCTATCTATAAGAGTGAGCCAGATAGCAACAACGCGTGTTTATCAACATCCAGGCGCGCTACTCCAGTCAGTATCTGCCGGCGGCGCACGAGGCGTGACTACGTTGATCTGACTTATGTGCACAAAAAAATGCGAAAAGTAAGTATTTCTTCAAAATTTTGTAAGAATTTATTTAATGTCTGAGTATAAGTGCATCCTTGTGTTGTTTGTTCTTAATTTGCACGGGTATTCAGGTCTCTAACGGTTGTACTAATATTTTGTTTGCGCATCGTGTTTCCAAAATATGAATTATTATTCGGCCCTAGTCGTCATTTTATACACCTAGGCGAGTTGTGACAGCCTGTCACAACTCTCCTATCTTACTACATTTTTCTGTTGGGTTATCACCACAATATTTTTCAAGTGTTTGTTTGTTGTTAATTTATATAATGGCATGCTGCACATATTGAATGGCTAGTTTTTCGTTACAGATCTAGATCAGATTATTAGATCGGATTATTTTTGGGCCTCTAAAAAAAGCAATAAATACAGCCTGCGACAATTGGATGCGAAGCAACGCCGGAAAAGTCATGACCATTTATGACATCCCATCTATTGCAAAGTCTGCATTTGATGTAGCAATCATTGCAAGAAATATGAGTGCTGGTTTTGCTGCAACTGGAATATGGATTGTTAATACCGACATATTTGGAGAAGCTGATTTTCTGCCCAGTCAAGTCACTGATCGTCCCAATCCTGAAGAAGAGACCGTTTCAGAAATTGTCGACAACCCAGCAGAAAGAACCATAACTCTACTCTTAATGTTAGTGCAGTTGATAATTATGAAGCAAGAGCAGTTACTCCAGGTACATCTGGAGCAATGGGTCCAGTGCCTAGAATGTA
Organism: Marasmia exigua; assembly: GCA_019059595.1. Classification (NCBI taxonomy): domain Eukaryota; kingdom Metazoa; phylum Arthropoda; class Insecta; order Lepidoptera; family Crambidae; genus Marasmia; species Marasmia exigua. The sequence goes on along the minus strand of CM032464.1, from coordinate 1,866,215 downwards.
AAGGCTGGGCTGACACGTAGATTGTACTGTAGACAAGCTTCGTTACGTGTGCCATAATTGTGAATCAGATTAGATTAGGATTCTCGACTGATTATAATAATAACTAGCGGCCGCCCGCGACTCCGTCCGCGTGGAAAAGTAACTTTTTACCCCCCTTTCAACCCCTTACAACCCCCTTTTCGCAATAAAAAGTAGCCTATGTCCTTTCTCAGGGTCTAGATTATCTGTATACCAAATTTCATTTAAATCCGTTGAGTAGTTTTGGCGTGAAAGAGTAGCAGACAGACAGACAGACAGACAGACAGAGTTACTTTCGCATTTATAATATTAGTATGGATTAGTATGGATAATATGATTGATCTCAAAGCGATGCCATATTAGTTAATTAAAAGATATTATTACTTGTTATGGCAATTTTAATTGTTTATTTGGTTCTAAAAGTTGATTAAATATTATTTTGGTAAAAAAAACATGTTTGATTTATTTAATTTAAGCCCAATGCTATTTTCATATCAAATAAAATATTATATACAATGCTGTCACAACTTACCTCGGTACCTGTCACAACTTACCTCGGTGGTAGGAGAGTTGTGACAGGGGGAGTGGTCCTTTATTTCGTTTTTTTTCTCAGAAACCAGTACATATACATTAATTTTGGTAATTGTTTTAAAAAGAGAAGGAATGACGCTAAACTTATTTATATAGGTCATAACTGTTAAATGTTTCTTGAACGAGATACGGCCTCTGAAGTTAAAATTGTCACAACCCCTCCTAGGTCTCCCCTAATAAAAATCTATGGAATAAAACTTGGTTAACTGATCCTTATGCTTATTGAAATAAAAGTCATGTGACAGGTGCTATTCTAATTAAGGTTTATTTTAGCGGACTATAGTCGACGCATCACTTGCCTCGCCAACCGCTCATGGAAGCGGACAAACGTGCGCGGGGAGCAAGGACGTAGATACAATAGGCATAGTCGCCCTATCCCTAATAATAGTACTTATCAGCCTAAATACCGTCCCACTGCAGGGCAAATGCATCCATCATAGAAATCGCTTGCGCATTGGTGATCACAAACCCGAGCTATGTTCGAAAAATTCGAAACATACCTTTACTCGACCCGGAAATCGAACCAAGGATCCCGAGATCACGGCCCGGTACTTAAACCACTAGGCCAACGGGACGTTTTATCCTTAATTAGCACGAGGCAAAAATCGGATCTGATGGCGCTTACAAGTATCATATGGAGGAGTGTTTTTGACATTTATTCATTGAAAAAAAATTGTACAACGCTCCGTGTCAATTTCACTTAAGTGCATTGAGTATTCTGATCGTAGTCTGACCTTATGTAACGGAAGCCGCCTCCAGTTCCATGGTGTATGGCGTTGCTATATACGGATACGTACGAATGCAACGCGCACGCATTCCAACAAATGTAGCTAGACCTATTTGAAATACACTTCTGGACACGCCTATTGGCCCACCTTGCATTTTCAATTTCGTTTGGTCCTAGCTAGTTTTATATTAGGTCGAGCAAAAAGTTTTCACGCAGTTTTGGACTTGGCACATTCATCATTAATACAACATTTTTTTTTAATTTCGAACACAGAATTTAAAGAAACAAAAGACAATTTGGAGCCTAATATCAAACAAACGAATACTAAGAAAACTTGATTTTCTTGTTTTAAACTTTCATGGTCACTAACATTAGAATAGTTACTTACGATTTTTTTACCATATATCAGCAATCGCAGAACATTTGTTGGAATCTGATCCAAATAACTGGATTGAGTTTTATAGCCCTCAGATAATTTCGACAGAACGCCACCACTACATACCAAGACTGGTCAGGAAAGCGATTGAAATTACAAAGTAAAAAAAAATCAATCATGAGGATGGGTTTAAATTGTCAAATGTCTGGAATCCAGGAGCCCAATTCTCGGGCTCGTGACATTTATCATCATACGGCATATATCAACAAAACATGGCGGATATCGTATGAAAACGTTTTTGCTTATTCTCGCGATGTCGAATGGCGACATATGTCACATATTTTCGTGCGACACGTATCGTATGGTCTTGACCATACGATATGAAGTATCACGGTGATTTTGGTGATATTTCTCCAATTCAACGTGACGTTTGAGTCGTTTCGCGTTTTGTTGTTTATTGATGTTTGGTTGTTCAAATCACATAACAAGTTTAAATTAACTGCACAAACTAAGAAGATGATTGATTCTCTGTGTGAACGATTGTTTAGTAAGGATTTTTTAATTTTCCTATATTTTCTTTACTTGGAACTCATTTTCACCAGTATCACATTAAAGGTATGTAGCCTTTAAATATTCGTCTTTAAGCCTTTTTATCTCAGTAATAAAATCAGTGTAAAGAAAATTCTTTGTTTAATTTTTTTCTTTTAACGCGTCTTTTTGCCACAGACTAAAACAAATCTTTTGGCTTTCGGTCGGTGTAACGGAATTACAATTTCTTAAAATCAATTTTCTTTTTCGTCTTTTTTTATTTTATTTTAAAGCAGTTATGATAATTATGATGTTATACAAACATAAAATTGACTGTTGATATAAAAATGCTAGAAAATGTTGAATTAATACTTAAACAATAACCATTAAGATTTCTCGATTGTATATTTGTGTCAATCAACAAAATGGAACGCATTAGCGGAAATGATATGGGCCATATTCTCTATGGAAGTGACTTTTACTGTCGCATGGGCACGAGAATAGAGTTTTTTTACTTTTGTGACATTTTGGTGACATTTTCGTACGACATTGGAAAAGTGACATTACAGAAAATACGACATTTTATCGCACGTCCCGAGAATTGGGCTCCAGTGATTCGAAAATGTAATAACCGTAAAACTAAACATAGTGTCATTTCGCGGCAGATACTGTGAGTGTTGTGTATCGAGAACAGGTGCGAGAAAATAATGAGTTAGTGAACAGTGGAACCGCAGGTGCGCGTACTAAAAGACTGCGAAGGAGGGTAGGCCGTTTTGTCTGCCAGTAACAACTAACTTCAGTTACTCCGTGACCATGGCGCTTGTAACAGTGCCGAAATATCGGAAACTCACAAATAAGGTACATGGTAGAAATCTCGTAAATAACTATTTTAATTGATTTTCTTGGTTTACATTTTTTTTTACTTAACTTTAATTTACCTTTGGTTTTGTAACAAACATTACTTATTGTCAACATTAATGTGAGGTTTTAACAATAATCTATGGATACTTCGGCTGAAGTTGCCGCCCAAGCTGTGGAAAAGAAATGTGAGTGCTCAACTTAATTAAGTCGATTGTTCGTCGAAATGTTTATCGGAGGTACCTAGATACTGGCTGCTCTGTTCGTCGCCAAGGAAGCCCACGATTTCGGGTTACAACTGAAAGGCAGGATCGATTCATCGTGATGACCAGCTTGACAAATCGTCACCTTACCTCCATTGAGATACTAAACCAACTCCGCGACTTCCACGGAGTATCTGTGAGCGCTCGAACTGTTCGGAGAAGGTTAAAAGAACGCGATATGGTACCACACAAGCCAGCTAATGGCCCCAAACTAACGCGAGCCCACCAATCAGCGCGCCTTCATTTCGCGCGCACTCATTTAAATTGGACTCAGAAGCATTGGAGCCGTGGAAGAAGATCTACCGACGTAAGGGGGAGTGTTTCGAACAATACTGCTTTGAAGAGAGGGTTGCTTATGGCGGTGGCTCATGGACTGTCTGGGGCGTTAGCCGCGAGCGGCAAAACTCAACTTGAGGTTGTTACGGGACCACGACTGCCAACATTAAATGCTGAAAGGTACATTCGTGAGGCCTTAGAACCTCACGTGATGCCATACTACGCGGACTATGTGGGTCCCGAATTTCCTTTTTATGCATGATGATGAAAGAGCCCATACGGCCGGTATCGTCAGGGAATATCTTCGGGATGTGAACAGTTACAATCACAGTTATGGACTGGCCAGGCAGAAGCCCAGACATGAACCCCATTGAGTACATGTGGGACGAGCTAAAAAGAACGTGTTAGGGCTCATCAGCCAGTTGCCCAGATGGTGCAGGATTTGAAAACTGTCATATAAGAAGAATGGGAGATGAAATGGGAATCCCTCAAAATTTCATAGAGCGGTTCATAAACTCTAAGCCTTATCGTATGAGTACTGTGGTAGATGCCCATGAAGGCAATTATTAAATTAAACCTTTATTTGATAAAACATGTTTTTTATTCAAAAATCAATTGCCTTTATCAAGGCGCATACCCGACTTATAGGGCGTAGCTCCATGTCAACAATACGATCGAAAAAGATGATAAAATGTACCAGGTTTAAATCTGCATCAATAGTTTTTGTTCTACCTAGCAGTCATATTTCAGTAGGAACTTAAATGGGCTGATGATGATGATGAATAATAATGAAGTTGCATTATATTATGAAAATGTCCACCCCAATCACTACATACTACTACTATATTTGTACGCATCAAGAAGTCTTCAATAGCACCTAGAGATAATTAGTCTATGATAGCACTTACCGAATGCGTGGTGAGCGCGGGGTGCGGCACATGCGGTGGGGATGAGGGCGCGGGGGGCGGCCGCTGAGGCGGCGCCTCCTCTTCTTCTATTGGTTTTGTATACTGATAAAAATTATAGGAAAATGTAGAAAAATTCGCTGAAAACGATTGTCAAAGTTGATAGACCCGCCTAGAAATGCATTTTACGAATCCTTTTAACTTGTATCACAACAATATGACACGAAATCCACATCAAATAATATATGCATTAAAAAGTATGCTAGAAAAACTATGATGATATATGTAAAGTGTTAGAAAAATTTAAACTATGTTCAGATTTAAAGACTCACAATACTCTTGGTGCGATCGGGTCGGGACGGCGGCGGCGGCGGCGGCTCGGGGTGCTCCGTGTCGGTGGGCGTCGATGATGAGGGGCTGCTCGACGACACTCGAGACACGGATGAACCTATTGTAAGGGAAACAAAAATGTATGGTCAATTTACTCCTCCTTTCTGTGAACTATATGCCTATATAACGTACACTGGTCTCCGTTAAATGCGTCCACTGATATGTCAAGCCACACGTGTGTGCCAAAGATCAAACCAGCGATTAGGGCAGTACGGTGCACAGGCCAAGCGGCATACGGCCAGACGTAGATGTTAGTACCGAAAGCAGTCTATGGTACTGATGTTACCACTTGGTCATCTGATGGTAAGCTATATCCGCCTCTCATGGACACCCGTAACAAATGAATTTCGCAAATTATGGGATCAGTTATTGGTCGCCACTAAAAAGGCAGTGTGCAGCAGCAGTTCGAGTTCATTACCTATCATAATTAATAATGTACTTTGCGTGTCTACATAAAATTGTTTATTTTTCTGTCGACAGTTAGAAAGTATCTAGGCTAATAACGAAAACATGTTACATATTTTTAGAAGGTAGGAGGATACGTGTTGTCGCTCACCCGAGTGTGTGGTGTGCATCTGCGCCGAGGTCATGTACTTGGAGGGCGGCGGCTGCGTGGCTGACGCGTCGTACCACTTGAGCACGTCCAGCACGGCTTGCGGGTTGCTCTTCTGCTCCTGCTTGCTGATGTTCGATGCCATCAGCAGCCGCGCCCACGCCTCCGGCATACCCTATAGTCAATTGACGCACAAGCTTTAGCTAATGATCGATCGAACGATTTCTATAATACAATCGCAAAGTATGAAATATTGCAGGCACCATAATGGCAACCGCGGGATGGGGCGATGAAGAAGTAAGGCTCCAGCATCGTTTCGTCATTATTATATTGTCCATGTTTTTGTATGAATCGCCGCCGCTCCCATGTCCCATCGCCATCGGTCGCCATTTTAGAACCCGCAGCCTTAATGTTGAAAGAATAGATTCTTCAGATTAATTAATTAAATAAAAACATAATCTCCCAGCATTTAAGAAATACTCCTGACTAAGTTAAAAATAATAGAAATAATTATATTCACAAATAAATACAACAAAGATTGAAAGAATGTAATTAGATGCAAGGATCCACCATAATACCTTCCACATAGACCATAGAACAGGTATTACAAATTTCGAAAAATAGGATAATTTATTAAGATTATTATAATAGATATTAACATTTCAAACATGCTCCGTTATTGCTGCTATATTATTTTAGTATAGAAAGAGGAAATAATGGAGATAAAACATTTAGATTAAGATAGCCCAGAACTAATTCATTATCAATTAAAGAAAAAGTAGCAGTGAAATATTTTTTTCAAAATTAAAACATTAAAGTAAAAAAAAAGTTAGCAACTATGTTTCTCAAATCTATAAAAGTTTTAATTAAGTTTATAAGTACCGCAAAAAAAATTTAATAGATAAAGAGCTTTTAGCTTATTTATATACTTACATTTACATAAAATGAAACTAAATCATATTTTATCTATTTAAGGCCCTACTCAACCAATCTTCATCCCAGAATGAATCTCATACAATTCATAGCATTATGCCATACATTTATCTTGGATAAAGATTTGGTCGAATTGGGCCTAATAGTTTTATAAAAGAAGATTCTCAGTTTGATTTCATACCATATAGCTTTTACATAGACAATTAATAATAAAACATGGAAATAAAAAATACTAGAAAAAATAAAGTGAAAAACATTTAAGCATGCAATTAAAACTAAAATATTTGTGCAGCAACATTCAAGGGTTTGGATGTCCTATGTATGGGTATCATCATAACATTTCAATAATATTTAGGTAATGCCTTTTTATTTGTATAAAACATAAAGACATAGATACAATAATACAAGCTATTACTTACTGTCATAGGCAGCTTGAAACAAAAGCGGTAACACATGGAACTGAATTACATGGTTTCAAAATAATACTCATTACTGTTACATGTTTTTAAACATTACTTAAGACCACTACAGCTAGATCACACGCCATCATAGTGTTCCACCTAATGATGGCTAACAGAATGTGCTTCTATTATAATGGCATTCCTTACAATTGATTTTTTAAAATAAAAATATAGGTAGTTTGATGAAACTAGATTAAAGTATCTAACTTTAGACATGCTCCTTTTAGTCATCTAAATATAAGTTGTGACTGCTGCAGGGTAGAATGTAAATATCAAATACATGTTTTCTTTTTAGTTAAGAAAAACACCATCTATTGTATAACTAGGTACTAGTATTTACTTTTGTTGTAATAGAAACCCTTTAAAACTATTAATGTTAGAACGAAAAAATTAAATAAATGAAGTAATTTGATATGCAACTTGTAAAATAAAGCAAAGCATTAAAGCTGTAAGGCACTGTGTATATAGGCAAAAGCATCATTGCTTTATATTCTATAGCTTGGGACATAATTATGTTTGCCAATTCAATGAAATCTTCCTACTCTGAATGGATTGTAAGATACAACCTTATTTAGTATCATTTAGTTTTACTTAAATGGAATTACACAGATTGTGTGTAATACTGTTTCCAGTTTACTGAATTAGATATACAGATAAATAAATTAAAGAGAATGGTTGACTGAGATACATCTTTATCATGCTGATATCAAATTGCCAGTGTGTGTGATTAAATGCTTTGTTGCACATTTATTAACTTCACAGGGGTTTAAGTTAGTATCAAACTACTGTGATGTGTCATGGGTTTTTCCAGAAAGTGCAAAATGAATATTTCAACATATACTGGTATCATGAAGAATGTGATGTTAATGAAGAGCAGTAACAACACAACAGGTACTCACTGTGAACTCTCCAGTGACAGCATCGAAGCCCACATGCACTGTGTGCTCAAAATTGGTTGGATAACTAATATTGGGTTTGTTGTCATTGTGGGCAGTACTTTTAGAGCCTTTAATTTTAGCCTTCAAGGTCTTCTTTTTCCTATCTCCACAATCGTCCGGTTCTGGAAAAGTACATAGCGTTTCATGTAAGAGTATTCTCTAGTAGTGTTATAACATAGTTGTATTTGTATATCAAAATAACATTGAGAACCATGGTAGCACTATTTATGCTTCTATCCCATTGTTATAATGGTATTACAATTGCTTGATGAATGAATAATTTTCTAATGAGATGCCATTTTTGGACATACCTTTAGGTAGAGGCCTCATATCAACAGAGGCCACTGAGTCGCCCCGGTCAGTGGCCCGGTTGCTGGTTAGCCGCACAGGGGGTGCGGGAGGTTTATCCTCATCGCTCGACATGCTGACTTTTTGAATCCGTTCTGAAAATAACAAACAATTAGAACTCATTACCTCTCATGCATACTTTTCTGAACATAATATTTACGAATACTAAGTTAAACCATCTTAAAACCAAGAAATCGAATGTTTATTACCTATTATAAACGATTTATTAGGGGCAGAAATATTTTATTCATTTGTATACGGTAATGAAGCACGTCAAACAAACGTCTTCAGAATTTATATACTGTAACAAAATTTAGACACCCCAAGTGATACCTATTAAGCTCTAGCTTAAATGTTCTGACAAAAGCATAAAAAGTAAACCACAATATTACTCATGGACGCGCCCCGCAAAGGTTTGCGATTGCAACAAAAATTGTTACACAAATACATGAACTTACTTACTTATTGGCGATCGAAGGACTTTGAAATAATAAGTTCAAGGAAGCGCGTAGATCCGCGTTACATTTCAATTAAAATGACACATATCAACACAGTAATTTTACAAAAAATATTATATTTTATCATTCACACACATGAAAGGACAGTAGCGATGACTAGAGCCGCCATTACACTATGATCTAGTGATGTAATTTAAATAATGCATAGACAATAAATTGAATGTTCAATTGATAAAATGAATCTGTAATAATGTAAAGCTTATGCCGGCTCTACACTCTTGTTCGAGAGCTCTCACTATAATAATGTCGCACTCGTGGCTCTCGTGTAGTCCAAGAGCCCAATTCTCGTGCAAAAAAACTATGTTTTAGTGATATATGTCGTATGAAAATAAATGTCACGAGCATGAGAATTGGGCACCAAGAGGCTTATCCGCGGGCACTACCATGAGCCCAATTCTCGGGCTCGTGACATTTATCATCATACGACATATATCAACAAAACATGGCGGATATCGTATGAAAACGTTTTTGCTTATTCTCACGATGTCGAATGGTGACATATGTCTCATATTTTCGTGCGACACGTATCGTATGGTCTTGACCATACGATATGAAGTATCACGGTGATTTTGGTGATATTTCTCCAATTCAACATGACGTTTGAGTCGTTTCGCGTTTTGTTGTTTATTGACGTTTGGTTGTTCAAATCACATAACAAGTTTAAATTTACTGCACAAGCTAAGAAGATGATTGATTCTCTGTGTAAACGATTGTTTAGCTGAGATTTTGAAATTTTCTTATATTTTCTTTAATTTGTACAAATTTTCACCAGTATTACCTACATACCTTTAAATATTCAATCAATCAATCAATATACATATTTATTTCGTGCTACATTGGGTACAAATAGCTTAAATAATAAATGTACGTACCTACATAAGATGTTATTAATACAATGTAGCGCCCTGTAAGGGCATAGCAATGTTAATCAATCGTACTTTACATTATAATTACAAATTACTATCTTGAATGCAAAATTTTGCTTATTACTAGAATTTAAAGAAATATAAATATTATTGCACTATTTTTGTTACTTATCTGTATTATTCGTCATTAAGCCTTTTTATCTCAGTAATAAAATCAGTGTAAAGAAAATTCTTTATTTAATTTTTTTTCTTTTAACGCGTCTTTTTGCCACAGTTGCCATCTCTTTTTGCCACAGACTGAAAAGAAATCTTTTGGCTTTCGGTCAGTGTAACGGAATTATAATTTAATAAAATCAATTTTCTTTTTCGTCTTTTTTTATCGTATTTTAAAGCAGTTATGATAATTATGGTGTTATACAAACATTAAATTGACTGTTGATATAAAAAGGCTAGAAAATGTTGAACTAATACTTAAATAATTAACATTAAGATTTCTCGATTGTATATTTGTGTCAATCAACAAAATGGAACGTATTAGCGGAAATGATATGAGTCACATTCTCTATGGAAGTGACTTTTACTGTCGCATGGGCACGAGAATAGAGTTTTTTTACTTTTGTGACATTTTGGTGACAGTTTCGTACGACATTGGACAAGTGACATTACAGAAAATACGACATTTTCTCGCACGTCCCGAGAATTGGGCTCCATGTATGTATACTCTCGTCAGTTGTTGAGAGGAATTTTGCTTAAGAATTGCAACCGCTCTTGCGCGAAGTTGTTTAATCTAGGTTTTCTTTTATTTTTAAGGTAAATTTTTTTTGGTGTGGGCAAGATTGTTCAGTAATGCTAAAAACTGTTATAATTATTTTTTGTATGATGTGCTGTTGGTGAACCTAAATAAATAAATGTTTTAGCGTCTCTCGCAAGATCTTTGACTCGGGTGCAAAATACCGTCACGGCCATCGTGATTAGGCAAGACATCATGAGGTGAGGAGGGCGAATGCTAACAAATACATTCTTGTTCGAGGTGGGCTCTGCATACTGTCTCCTAAGAGTGAAGAACACATAGAGTAATGTGCCATATAAAGCCATTTGAAACATTCAAATATCTTTCGTTCATCACTAAGGCAAGGTTGACACATAGAGCTGTCAAATTTATTTGACGTCAGGATTCTGTTATGCTGGCTGTCCTGTTTTTTTCTTGGTCTGTGCTTTCCTGTCAGTCAATCAGATTTGTGAATTGTGAAATTACTAACATTTATAGAAGTTTTGTATGTACTCACATTATAATATTTGTCTACAATGCAAGTTTTCTTACGATGAAGTGCTCATAAACAAGGGTTATCAAACAAAATGGAAAGTCATTCCGAAGCTATGGTAAGATACAAAACAAAGTTGTCATATTATCAATAACTTTATCCAGATATTAACATCCTGCTTTACTCATTGTTCAGAAATAAAAGTTGATCACTGTTCCTATAATATTACCTAAAGCATGATGAAATTAATATGTCGCATACTATCAATCTTAATGTAACATACAATATTTATGTCCCACAGTGACTATAAGCAAATATTTTAATAATTATTGTGTTGACGTGACCTTTAGAGCATTTTTTTAAATATAGACACTAATTTTATCAATAGAGCTTAATAATGCATTTAACATCTCATACATTAGCCTGATTCCATACGATAACTTACAGATCCGTAGCACTTGTGTTAATAAATACATATATAAATCCCAAAACAGAGAAATTGGATATACTTAAATACATATATGTCTAGATACTGAACAAATGCAAATGTTTGTCCAGGGTGGAGATAGAACCCACTGCCTTTGGTGTATGAAGCAGGGTCACTACCAATAGCACCAGCCGGCCAGTCTTAAAATTTCATTTTGATAGATATAAGTCCCTTTGATTCTACCTTTCAGAGCCAAGACAGTGGTGCTAAGAAAAACCCCTTTGAGGATTTAAGCAAAGACGAATTAGTAGTAAAATGTAAGGCTCTGCTTGCTATTGCCCAAAAAGCAAAACAAGCAAAAACAGGTATGTGTGTAACTACTTTTTAATTTGGTATAATATATTAAATTTCTTTTAAATGAATCTACTTACTAAACATACTCTTACAGAGCTTCAAAATGAAATAGAAAGTTACAAGTTACAGCTGGACAAATATGAAACGGAAAAGAAATCAAATTCAGATAACCTCCACACACTCCAAGAACTGGTAGATTCATTGACAGAACAAAAACTAAACTACATTACAGAAGTTGATTCGGCAAAAGGAAAAATAAAAGCATTGAATGATAAGTGCAAATCTTATGAAGATGAAATTAATAAGTGCAAGGCTGATGTCTTAGCCAAAGACAAGCATTTAGCAGAGACTTCACAGAAATTATCTGATCTTGATAGTGAAATAATATCATTAAAAAGGCAAAATAACAGGCTTTTGGAGGAAAATGAACAGCTTATCAGTCAGCTCTCTGAGCTGGAGGCACAAACTTTAGAATTTAACAACATTGGCCTTCAGCAAAGAAAGCAACTTGAAATGCTAGAAACTAAGGTGCATACAGGTAAAGTTTATTTTATTTAGAAAGTCAATTACAATTATTCTGCTTTTGTCATAAAATTGTTCAGGAGAAAACTTTTTACATATAATTTTACTGCAGGAAATATGATTGTACACTGCTATTTTGCATTGTGTTCAACCATATATATATAATATTGTATTAAAAAATCGTTTTTAAAAATTTTTTCCAGAAGAAGTATTGAAAACTCAGATTGAAACTCTTACCAAAAGAATTGCAGAACTAGAGAGTGAAACTAAACTAACTGCTGATAGCAAAGATCGTGAGAAAGTTGAGGAATATGAAAATAAAATTAAAGAAATAACTTCTTTGTATGAGTCAGAAAAGAACAAAAAAGAAAAGGCAAACATAAAATTGCGTAGTTACAAAGACAAAATTCTTAAATGTGCAGCTTGTATAAACCAACTTAAAAATTCTAGATTTATTTTACAAAAAACTATAAAAGAATATTCTGAGAATATACCTAAATGGCAGACTGACATTATTAAGGCATCTAAAATTTTAGATGATCAAATGAAGGAATTAAACAATGAAAACTCGCTATTAAGAGAGAAAGCGCAAAATTTTGAAAAACAACTGTCAACTACACAAAACAATATGGAAGTCATAGAATTAAGTAATGAAAATTCTTCTTTGAAAGAAAAAAATCATGGTCTGGAGCATGCAAACAAAGTTGCAATAAATAACATTGAACAACTACAATCTCAAATAATTCATTTGAATACTGAACACTCTTTGTTGCAATCACAATTAAGTGATTTACAGAAACAACTAAGTAATGCTTTGGCAGAAAAAACTACACTTAAAATTGATTTAAACAATTTAAAGGTCAAATATGAAGACCTAAATGATTTACCTGATCAAATTAATGAAAATAAGCATCTTAAAAAACAATTGTTTGACTTACAACAAGAAAATAATGTATTAGTTCATAAAACGAATGAGCTTTCATTATTAGTGAAAGATTTAAAAACTGAAAATAAAAAATTAAGTGAGTCTATCAATAAGTCATCTCACAATACCGAAGTCATGGAAAATATGAATTTGCAAATCAAAGCTTTAGAAAGTGAAAAATCAATTTTAGTTAAAGAAAAGCTGAATGCTAGAGACAGTGTACTAGATTTAGAAAATCGCAATAAGATGTTGTCAGATCAAGTTGAGAAGCTGAAGACAGAGATTCAAGCTACAAGAACCCAGCTTAACACTATATCACAAGAGAAAAATATTTTGGAAAGAAATCTGAAATCTGAAAGAGATTCTGAAATCAACAATTTACAGTCTAAAGTGATGTTGTTACAAGAACAATATGACTTACTAAAGAAAGAACATGACAACTTACAAGATTTAAATGGTCTTCTAAAAGAAGAAGTGGAAACGTTGAAACTTTCCTTGGAACAGCCTAGATCAGATGATACTGAAAATGTATCAGACTTAAATGTATCCCTACAAGCTGATATAGTGAAGTTGGAGTCAAAACTGTCGGCATATAAGCAAGAAAATGCGTCACTTCTTTCAGAAGTTAAAGAATTTAGAGCAAAAATCAAAGAGTTCGATGCCCTTGTAACTGAGTGTGAAGATGCAAAATCAAAACTATTGGGATACAAAACTGAAAATACTGAGTTATTAAATGAAATGAAGGAAATAAATCAAGTGTTGAAAGAACGTGGTGAAGCTATATCTAAATTACAGAAAGCTATTGCTGAGATGGAAAGATTAGTTGAAACTTTAGAAAAAGATAGAGAGGTGATGAGTCAAGAAAAAGAAGATTTACAAAAAAAAATGTCAGCTCTAGAGAGTGAACTAAAGAATGCTGAGCAAAACACACATAGAAACAACGAGGTGACAGATCAGATACTTTTTGAAAAAGACATCGCTCTTAAATCTTTAGCTGAAAAGGACTCTATAATTGCAAGCTTGAAAGACGAAGTGGAGAAACTAAAACAGCAGCAATCAACTTCTGGTACATTATCTAGCATTTTTTTGTTGTCCTAACTAAAGAAAAATCAAATAAATTTTCTCAAAAACAATGATAATTACTTTTTTCAGCAGAACTGCCAAATGAAGACATGTCTACATCAACAATATCTAAAGCTGAAGAGCATTCGCGGATGAAAGATTTGGATGAAACATTTGAAGAAAAGTATGACAAAATTCCGTAACTGTATGTCATTTAAGCAAAATGCATATAATATATCAAAAACATTTCTTACACTCATTCCAGATATTCAAAATTGAGGATATTTGCCTTAAAGCTAAAGAAGAAGCTTAACGAAACTGTGAACCAATTACAAAATGCGGAACAAGATAAATTAAAATTACAAAAACTACTGGATGGTGAAAAATTGATTCCTAGCACTGATGAAGTTGATAACTCTAAGATGTCTGAGATATCTGATTTGCAGGCTAAATTAAAATCTTTGAGCGCAGCAGTTGAAGCTTCAGAAAATACTACAATTGAGGTAGAAAAATTGAAAGGTATCAATTTTGGTTCCATTAGTATTGGTTAATCAAACCTATAATTTAAACTTTGTAACTTTTCCTCTAAATTTTAAATGCTGTATTTCAGCTGAGGTAGAAAATAAGAGCAAGCAGCTGGCTGCTGAAATTGAAGCTCACAAAGTCACCAAAGACAATTTAGATAAAGCACGACGTGATGCTAAGAAGAAGAATGTCTTAAGTCTCGAGATGGAAGATTATGAGCGATCCATGAAAGAACTCACTACAAAAATGGAAGAAAAGAAAAATAAAATGGTTCAGGTAAGTGATTTGGTCTGATATATGTATGCAACCGGGAATTAAACGTTAAGACTCGGAGAAGGATATTTGAGCAAATAAAAACGAAAAATTATCTTACTTTCGGATTTGTTTACTTTTTAGATGGAATCCATTATAGACACCCAAGAAGGAACAATAACAGCAATGAAAACACAAATCAAGTTACTTGAAGAACAAATCAAGACAGAAGAAACGCAAAACAGACTAACAAAAGAAGAACTTCAACATGCTGTAGAAGAAGGAAAAGAAAAAGACAATGTTATTCAAACAAAAACTAATGTTCTATTAAAACTGGAACAAGATTTAGAAGACGAAAAGAGAAAAAACGAAGAGTCTGACTTAGAAATGACCACAGTTCTGAGTGAGAAAGAGAAAGTAATTATGAGCTTAGGAGAAGAAAAGGCGGAGTTGAACAACAGAGTCAAAAGAATGGAATTCAAATGTGGGGAACTAAATGAGAAACTTAGGATCACAAATATTGAACTTGCTGATTTAAAGACTGAATATACTAGTTACAAGGTATTATTTTATCTATCCATACTTTATCTCTAAAGTTAATATTTGTATTATTATATTTGTAGGACTATGTAAGTATTTCATTAATGTGTAGATTATGGTTTAGGTGAGAGCTCAGGCAGTTCTGCGCCAGAACCAGACTGTGGACCACAGTCAAGAAGAACAGCTGAAAGAAGAAGCTGCTGCTCTGAAAGCACAAGTAGAAGCTTTAACGGCGAAACTTACCACGGCACAGTAAGATATTTGTTTCAGTACACAATTCTCGCTAATCGTATATCAGTCAGTACATACTTACTAGGACAAAAACCTAACGTAGTTGATTGGATTTGACAGGGGTCAGTGTGCCGAACTGAATTTAGAGCTGGAGGCAACTCGGCGACGCGCGGCAGAGTCTGTCGGTGAGGCGGCGCGAGCACACCAGCGCACCACGCGCCTGCAGGCGGACCTCACTCGCCTCTCCCACCAGCTCGACTCCGAGCGCTCGCAACACAACTTACAGGTGATAGTAACTTTTTCATTTGACATAAGGTTTTTGCAATTAATAAATCCGTTAGATGGCGTAATGTAGGCAAGGTTCAACTTCAACGGCAAGTATGGCAATGGTGGTTTTTCTAAATAACAAAGTTGATATTTCACTTCATAAAGTTGAGTTATGTTATATAAAAGTTAACTCAGCCGTAAATTTAAGGAGAAGCTGCATACTATCATTTAAGTGTTACTTGAAAACTTAGAATCGTGACTGGGTTTATTCATTTTAACTCTTGATTATCTATCTCGAAAACTATTAAGAATGTTTAATGAACCACGTTGCATCCTTGTTTTCAGATTTCAACCTTAACACAATGTTATAAAACACAAATCAGTGAACTGGAGTTGAAACTACAGAGAGAGACGGAATCGTTGAAGAAGCAATTGGCAGCTGCGCAGGACAGTGCGAACCCGTCGGCGGGATCGCTGCGGCTAGACGAGGCCAACCACAACCAGTACATGCTGCCAGTCATACCTAAGGAGGATGGAAGCGACGGCGAAATGGATATCAACGTCTCGATGATACCTAGAGAGGAAGGAGAAGTAAGTTAAACCCCTACTAGAACCATAAAAATAATGGTGGCGCTTTGATAGTTCTATGATTTGTAATGGGTACAGCAAACATTAGTTAAAAAAAACTCCACCAAAATATGACAGTTTTTTAGTTATGAATAAATATAAAAGCTAATTTATATTTATTCATAATTTCTTTCATAGCCAAATAACAATAATAAAAACGATAGCACAAATTAAATAAAATATCAGGTGATAAAATATCTTTGATTTTTCTGTCAAGTGGTCATCACATTGACCAAGTCTTGGAAGACGGCTTAAGTGCCTAAAAAGAGAGATCGCTCTGGTCCATGTAATTATAGGCCCAATTACCACCTTGCTCTCAAAAATAATATAGTCCATCTTCAACCGTCAGCTTCTAGGCTACCTAGAGGAGCACCAGCTGATCAATGACCGCCAAAACGGATTCCGTCGGGGTCGATCGGTCTGGTGATCTCATAATCTACTTGACTCTCACAATCTTTTGCTGACATTTAGAATTTTCGTTTTTCCTTATTTATTGCGTGTCGTATTGTTATTGCTATTAATTTCTACTATTGTTTAATGTAAATTATTTGAATGAAAGGGCAAATTGTAAGCTTAGGAATGGGCAGGACTCTGAGGATGTATTTTTAAATTTTTATCTTTTGTAACCCGTTTCCACAATAAAGAACTTACTTACTTGACTCATGGATGGGCAATAGATAGTAAGCCTGGACATTTCAAAGGCCTTTGATTGACACAAAGTGCTTCTTTTAAATTTCACTTCTTATGGGTTGCCCGATAAACTATGGGTATGCTGGTGTCCCTCAAGGGTGTGTTCTATTCCCGACTCTGTTCCTGCTACATATCAATGACATACAACTGGTATGTAACAAGTCAACCATGTAATCTTCGAAGTTTCTTCGCCCAAAATTAATTCGCTACGTCGATACGAAATACGTTATTTTTTTGTGGTTCGCTATGTAACAATGTAAGTATGTAAAAACGTAATGTAAATTAGATTTTTTTCTTTTCTTCTTGGGTTTATCACCATATTTTTATTTAGTTTTGCGTATTTAGTTTTAAATATCATCTCTTCAGTTTTTGACCTGTTTGTCACTGTAGAAGCCTCGATCAAAACAACATTATTCTAGCCCATTATAACAATGCCGTATCCATGCATCGTTTTAAATTCCATCTGGGTGTACCTGCATGGTTACGCAATTAAAACAATATACTTGTAAACCTTAAGTCGTCTCCTATTTATATAATCAGAGTTGAAAGCATACATACAATGTTATGTTAATGTAGAATAATTTAATAATAAAATAAAAAATAAATATATCAAATACATTGATCTGACTCCGAGATAGGTAGCCCAACCACCTATGTTACGGATATCAGAATCAACAGTGGGATTACAAATATATACATATAATACTTTTCTTTTGTAAATACATACTTATAATACATAGAAAACACTCAAACCAATACAAACAGACATGTTCATGCACAAAAATGTTTGTACTTTGCGGGAATCGAACCCGCAAAACTTTAATGTCGCACTTATAAACCGTGTTCACTGTATAAAAAAACATAATACGGTTTTACGATATTTATCATATATTTCCATTCGTCTTGAACGATGTGTCATTAAATTGATTATGTGCGGCTGCGTGTTCCAGCTTATCGAATTTAAGCGTTTGATTAGCAAGAAATTTGCATGTATAAATGCTAAATTGAGATTTATGTCCTGTTTGTAATACTTCGGACCGATTTTCCTATCCAAAGTTACGGAAAGGCTTTTTGCGAAAGATATCTTTTCTTCTTTCTATTAGGTATCTCTTATTGTTCTAAATCGACTTACTCATCTTCTAGCAACAAACATTTTCTTTTATTTCGAGGGCTCTGAATCTGCACCATCGCCACCTCCTTCGAAGCCCTACTTGACGAGCGCAGGCAGCGGGCGCTCGCCCGTGCCCCTGGAGCGACTGCTCGAGGAGGGTGTTCCGGACGACGAGGCCCTCGACGCTACGTCGCTCGCGCTCACGCCGGAGCAGGAGATAGCCGACCTGAGGAGACGCATGCTTGCTCAGCAACAGAGGTAAAGAGGAAACAGTGTACATTTTAACTTACAATTCATTATAGATATCCCTTCCCGAAAAAATGGCCAGCCTTGCAAAAACAAAACATGTATTTCTATAAATCGATGAATGCCCGGGTGCACGCACAAAATATTTCCTGACGAGCGCGCGTACCTATGCAGCTTGTGAGAAAAGTATGATTTTCTTGGGACTCCCACCCACGAGGATCTTGCTGGATGCAGGCCACCCAGGCAGGGAGAGGAGACCTTTGTTCGGTAGTGGTCGTCCTTAGGCTAATGATGATGATTTTCTTATGACGTTCTCACATAAAATTATGGTTACCTACCAACTTTACACGCAACCATTTTTTACACACAGCTCAAGACGAGAAACTATGTAAATGGGTAGGTATTGTAACGATGGTGAACTCCTTCGTTGCTGGCTGTCGGTTTAATGTCAGTCATTTAGAAGAAAATTTATGCTTTTGAATATTAACTTCTGGCGAGTGTCAGGAGGGCTTAGAGAGGTCACTTGTAGAAGGCCGCCGCCGCGGCATGGAGAGTTTTATCCAGAAATTGAGCGTGCACGGTTGGCGCACAGTGAAAAATAGCAAAGTAATGAACGAGTGAACTATATATAGGTATATTTTTCAGGTTACGAAAGTCAAAATAAAAACAAGTAAGGAATTTGCGTTGGTTTTCTTTCTTTTATTGATCTTTACTGTACACAGTTTTCTCACGGGTCGCAGAATCAAGGTTGACTCATGCTCTTACCTGAAACCCATGAATGTCCTTCAAAGCACAAATAATGGACAACATTTCATATTTTTAACATGTCCATATTGTATTTTTTATATGAAATTAGACATAAAATTAACAGACCCATATTTTTTTCTTTTTTCAAAATTTGTCCATTTTCATGCATAAAATAATTATTGAAATTCTTTATATTCTAAATAGACGTAAGCGCCAAATGACGTCATCGGACGGCTGAATCAGCGATATTCCTTTGCTTATCATTGTTTTAATAAAAAAAAGGTACTACTGTCAAAGGTAAATAATACTAGTGTCAACATTGTCAACGTCATTCATTCATTCAACGTTGACAAGTTGTCTTTTTTTTGACAGTTGCATGTCATGGGTTTGGCATTTCGTAAATTTAAAACTATAATGTGCTAAGCAAAGAAATATTTTACATTCTGCCGTCCGATGACGTCATCTTTAGTTTTTTAGTTTTTAATTTTTTTCTCAGTAAATAAGCAATATAAAAAATGAATAAATATATATTCGAGCAGCGGAAAAGTAAATAAAGAATTGGTATTTTTTGTTTCAGAGCTTAACAATTTTGAAATGTTGTCCATTATTGTTACCGACTTAACACAAGCATTTTTTTTTTGTGTTACCACAGAGTGAAGCACGTGACCGTACTGCTGTCGGAGTCGGAGCGCGAGTGCGCGCGCATGTCGCAGCTGAGCTGAGCTGCTGAAGGCCGAGCTGCGCCGCCTGCAGGGCTCCACGCACGCCGCGCACAACGCCGAGTACATGAAGCACGTCACGCTCAAGGTGCGCCAACATCCGCCATAACACACAAATGCTTATTTTGCACTATTTTCACTGCCTCAGTGGCATAGTGGTTATTGGGTCGCACTTTAAAGCGACGGCTGCGCAAGAGGTCCCGGGTTATATCCCTGGGTCGGATCAAAAATTTGTAGCTAAGTTTTAGGTAAGAAATTCTTTGTGTCATCCCGGAGTCTGGAAGTTGGCGGTCTTGTACCCCCGTGCCTCGGAAAGCATGTTAAGCCATTGGTCCTGCGCCCAATCCCTCTCCGGTCGTTTCACGCTGGTGTCCCATCGGAATATGAGGGTGAGGGAATAGAGAGTGCACTCGTGTTTGCACACACACTTGAGCACTATAATATATCCTGCTTACGTAGCTGATTGTTGAGATTGACCGCCGTAGCCGTGATCAGTAGGAGGAAAAATCGGATAGGGAATTAGGAATGCAGGCGACAAGTCGAAAAACAGGGCATAGGAAAAGAAGGTGCTCATTAATATTCTCATTGTTCGAGTAATAAGAGAAAAACCGTTTTAATTACAATATCAACGCTTATACTCGAAACTGGAATTCAAGAACAATAAAACTACGACCGATACGTCACTGTCAAATCTATCAATGTCACTTATGTCATTGTCAAATCCAGTTTTCAGATTTGCCCAACTTTTTGTTATACTGCTTCTTTTCTTAGTATAGGCTGGCACAATTTATGATAAGGATTTTCTCAAAAAATATAAAATTAATTAAAAACTTTATTTTCTACTCAACTAACATTGACAACATTTTATTGTAAAGAACTTAAACAAATTACCTGCCCACCCTAACCACGAAAGTGTGGCATATTATTAAGACAGGATGGAAAAGTTAAATAAAGAATCTCTGACTATGAGTCGGTCACTTATATAATAAAGTTTTCCACCACTCCAGTAATTAATTTGTCTAGTTTTACACATGTTTTAGCTTTTAGGCTTTATTAAGCGAAATAATTCGTATATTCATATATTTTGACAAACTGGGTAGTCGAAGTCAGTCAAAATCTCAGTCACTCAATAATACGGAGGCGTTTATCGTTTTATCGATTTACGGATTCTGGCGAGACTATCTACTCTTATCGAAATCGCAGGTTTTAGCAACTTGTTGTGACAACTCACTCGACATACAATAGCAGTGTTAAAACGATGTACTAATTCATAGATTCTTGTTTTAATATCACTCTGCGGCACCTCACTGCACGAAACATTAACATGTAAGTTCAAATGTTGTACCAAATGTTATTAAACTTGATTTTGTGTCACACAAGCTCAATACCAGCTTTGCTACCAAACAATTCGGATGATTATGTTTTTATTAAAGCGTCTTTTATTTATGTATAAATAAGTCAATAAAATTACTTCTTTCAATTATAGAATTAAAATTACCAATAAATAAATTATGTCACCGTATGTTATTAGAAAATAGGTATTTACTATTCTACGGTCATTTAATTGCAGTGGCAATTTTTATTGTAGTAGGTTTTTTGGTCTTGAATTCCAGTTTCGGGTATACTTAGACCTCCACTGGAATTTGATTCATACCTATAAGCATGGCTATAATAATATTAGAAAGGAATAGTGTAAAATTTTATCATTTTTAAAGTAACATGCTCTGATTGGCCATGGAAAAACAAAGTAAATGTTACAGTTCATTAAAAAAAGGTAAGATGTCAAATTTGGATTTGGTCACATGTGTACTTTGCGTCTGACCTAAGTAATTTTTTCAGTTTTCTTTTATGGCAATTGCACCATGCATTTTACCAATTTCTACTGCCTGGTTAATCAAAAGTTTGATTAGATTGGTTAGATGATATTTTCTACAAGATTTCCAGAATTGACAACATTAAGTTGGTAAAATTTCTTCGTTTTGATTAATAAAATATAAAATAGAGTTAAAAATATTGCAATTCGTGTTTTTTTTATTTTTGATGATTTAAATTTTTAATGTGAAAAATAATAATTTTAAAATCTGCTTATTCTAGACCGACGTAAGTACTATTACGGGACTAACAGTTGTAATTTTTTTGCTTCTTGTTTGCCGAAAAAAAATTCAAAGTCCAGCTCCAGTCCAGCTCCAGTCCAGCTCCAGACAGTCAACTGTCAATCAAATTCAAACGCGCCACCTGAAAAGTGCCGCGGCAAAACATGGAACTAAAATTTAAGATTCCTAATAACTATTCACATAAAGCTCAAATTTGAATGCTGATGGCGACGTAAACGCTGATGTCATGAGGCTTCTTTCGTGGCGTTGCCTTCTAGTCGAAATGTCATCTGCCATCTTTTAATATTTTTCTGGGGTAGGTACTAACGTTAAGAAATAAATTAAAAAATAAAAATGCAGTAGTAAAAGGAATATAGGCTATTAATCCTATAATATATATTTTTGATATGTCGTAATTTTCAGAAGGCCTAAAAACATGAATGGAGTTCTAATTTTTATATCATTTTTTCGATGTAATGTTATCCATTACAGCTATTGGTGTCATTCTAATCCAACCTTAAGAAAAATGATCTTTTTCTTAAGATTGGATCTCAAGTTTATATTAATAATAATCTATAGAATAAAACTTCGTTAAATGATAAACCTTATGTTCATTGAAATAAAGATCAAGTGACATCTGTCATTTTAATCAAGCTCTATTTTACGGAGTACAGACCGACCAAGATCAGTAGGCACTTCAGTTACATTGACATGGGCACAAAAGCACTGACACTTGTAAAACAGCGTTAGGTCCGACTTTTGCCACGTGCTAAGTAGCCAGTGATCGGACTGTTTATGGCTTTTAAATATTTTCACAGGAATCAGTCGTAAAAATTACTGGTTATGAAGTGTAGTAGGTATATGCAGAGCTACATTTGTCCTCATTCACAGTTCCTGACGATTCCCCCCGGCGATGAGCGCAGCCGCCTGGTTCCTGTCCTGCAGAAGATCCTGGCGCTCACCCCAGACGAGACTAATAAAGTTCACGCAGGTTGCCAAAGGTACAATGCCACTTCAAACTCAGCCAAAGACTCGTGGCAGGCGGTGTCACACAATGATATATAGATAGAAAATATTTAATTCAACAAACAAAAACTTATGACTTATTACATTTTAATCTTACACGTGACCCTCAGCATAATGCCAAGACATTGATAATGCCGAGGCGCTGGTTTTCAGGGGCACCTACGGGTGTCGGTATATGACACCGACTGCCACGAGTCTGTTTAGTATAGTTATTTTTGCAACAGTGATAGATACCGAGTGTAGTTATTTTTGGAACATTCTTTTTTTATATTGACTAAGTAAAGTATCAGTTAATCAAGTTCAAGTTATCACTACTATGATGGGATTGAGCTTAATCACCACGTTTGCCTTTTGCGGATTGGTGATTACAAAACCCGAGCTATATTCGAAAAAACCCAAACATACTTTTTGCTCGACCCGGGAATCGAACTCTGGGCCCCGAGATCACAGCCCGGTACCTAAACCATGAGACCATGGCGCAGCGACTAATTAGAAGTCAATCAAAATGATCTGTTCCCCTATGCGTAGGACTACACACAGGCAGGGGATACATACCACCTAATCATCGTTTTTATGATATTACCAATTTTATATTTTCCAGGAATGGATCCAAATCCAGGCAAAGGCTGGGGAAGCTATTTGCCATGGCCGGGCGGGAAATAAAGCAACAATATAAATGAGATATTTTATTATTAAATTCAGTTACAGCAGAGTACTATGATGGATGATTGTCTGTGATTAAATTAGAATAATGAATTATTTAAAATTTGGTAAATGCAATTTCACTTTTGCGTTTAAGATATTATCAACACATCATTTGAAGTGTTTACTTACAAAATTTTACACATTTTTATTTTCAAAACCAGTTGTATTCTTCCTTAGATTAACTAACTTAAACACTAGATTTTATCACTTTATCGGTACTTACTTATAAATTTATTTCAAGTTATTGTTCTAACTTAAGTTATATTCATATCCATATTTTCATTGAATCAAATGTAATCGAGTAAGGTTGACGATGTCGCAATATAAAAATATGTATGGAGGTAGTAATTACGAATTACTTCATCTATTATTATAATTAATGTAAAAGTCGTGTAACTGGGTGCGGATAATGTATTATTTTTCTATGAATACCATCGTTATTATTTTCGGAGATCGTTAATGTTTCGTAAATATAGACTGCATTCCAAGATCTAGAACCAGATTCTAAGATTCATTTGAAGTATTTAAAATTATGAAAAAGGTATTAAGACTGGATGAATGTTTGGGTGCAAGCCTCACATTCACATTTGGTAAATAACTCTACCACATAATTAAAACCTACAAAAAGACCAAGTCACTTTGGATCAGCGCTAAATCTGCTGTTCGAATCGTGAGGAAAATACGTAAATGGTAAATAGAGACAACGACATCACAAATATACATTGTGCTGGCCCCAAACTGAACCAGAATACGTGGCGTGACGTTAGATAATGTCAACATAAGTTTCACATTCCAACTCCATCTTTTGTTTTAAATACATGAATATACCTAACACAAGTTGTGATTCAATAGATTCAAGGTATGGTAGGTGTATCGTTCGAGCGCATTGTTTGGAAACCTTGTAGCTAACATTTCTGCTGATAATTTTGTTCACTATTAAGTGCTATTGAATCAGTAGGTAGGTAATACCAATTTTAGAGACAGCGTTTGTATAATATGAATATGGTAGCAAAAACTTATCGAAAAATATATCGTAAAGAAAAATAATTGTAACTGTTTACATAATACATAATTCTGAATTATTTTTACAAGTATTGCTTGTACTTTCATTTATTTTACATACATGCAATAATTACTTTTAGGTATATTGTTTACCCTGATAAAAAAAGTCAGGAACTAGAGTTAATTATGTCATTATGTTTTGATGTAATCTGATTATCAATTAATTATTTAAGGAGTAAATTACATACAAATGTGGTGATATGTATAAATATAAAGTAAATAAAGTTTCTTTAAAATTGTTAATGTACCGTAATTTTTCTTATAGCCTATAAACGTTTATATTCCGTATAAATAAAACAGTATTAGAAACAGAAAAACAAGATATCTATTAATTGATTAGACGTGATCATAAATATAGCCAAACGCATACCCGAGCACGACGTAAGTACACGATAATCGTATAAAATATAAAAATTACACGTGTACACATATTGACGCAAAACAAATTTATTATAAAATCGTCCATAAAAACAAATGGCATGATTAGATTAGGTGGCTGCTCGGCTTACTGTGACATGTTTGTTAACGCCGATGGATGGCACTGCCAGAGCGGCGTTTTTCTGTATCATAGCGCACAGTTCGTGGGGAAATAAAGAGCCGCAGCCACAGCCTTGCTTTCTTCGAGTAACGATGATTTTGGTATAAGTTGTCACGGTATGGATCATTATAATATCCCAGTTTGTAGGTACCTTGTGGCATGCAAGCGCGAGCCGGTGTCCCGTAAGTGACAACATTCGTTTAAAACTATATAACTATTTTAAAAAGACAAATTAAACAGGAAAAATTGAGTTTCTCAAACAGTGTGTCGGGCAAGTAAGGATGGCCACTTAATATACAACAGATTTGTATTTTAAGTCTTTTTTTTATTGTTTCTTACATCAAACACGTGTGATCGATTGAGGAAATTTGACAGGTCCTGATATATGACTGTACAACATACGTGGCCGATATGTTTACCCCCTGCTCATCACTAACTCATCTTTGCCTCAGTCAGCATTCACTCTTGAGAATCCATGTCGAGCCCAGCAACAGACTATTATTATCAACACTGAACGGCGTCCTACAGCATTTTTTTTTATTGCTTATAATAGGCAGACGAGCTTGCGGCCCATCTGATGGTAAACGGTAACCGCCGCTCATAGACATCAACAATGCCAGAGCACAGTCATGTCGCTGCCTACCGTGAAAGAAGAACTCTTTTCAAACCTCGTTTAAAAAAGGACATGTCATAGCGATCAGGGAACACCGCGGCTGGAAGCTCAGTCCAGAGTTTTCACGAGCGTGGGAATAAAGAGCGCTGGAAACGAAGCGTTCTGGAAGAGATTGGTTCCAGGTAGTATTGGTGAAGTTTGCCGCGGCGTCTAGTCGTGCGGTAGAATGGTGACCCTGTTATGATATTAAACAGCTCCACAGAGCACTCTTCATGGAAGAGCCTATAGAAGAGGCAAATAGAGCCAAAATCTCTTCGCGACTCCATGTGATCGGGATCCCCGACAATCCTGACAGCTCGTCTCTGCAAGGCGTCAAATGGATCTAACTGATATTTAGGGGCGCCTGCCCAAAGATGGGAGCAGTACTCCACGTGGGGTCGTACTTGGGCTTTATATAGTACAAGTCGTTGCCCAGGCAGGAAGAACCGCCTCGCTCTATTCAAGACACCTATCTTCTTGCTAGCGAGTTTAGCTTTGTTCTCCAAATGACGCCTAAATTGGACCTTATCGGAGACTTCGATGTCTAGGATCCCGATGCTCTCAGAAACAGAGAGATACTCCTTGGAACTGGGTAGCTAAAACAAAAGGGTCCTTTTTGGCAATGAACGCGCAAACTTGTGTCTTAGGTAGGAAAATATAAAGGAAATGAAGAAATTTGACAGCTTTGGTTAATTTAATGTGTGGCTGAAAAGAGCTGTACGTACGTACGTAGGTAGGTACCAAGAATAAAACTTCTTATAGGTTAAACTTCATGGTAGGTACTTACTTATTTAAAAAAAGTTATATATGCAAAAAAGTTTCGTTATAATCAATGATAATCAAATGTCATTCATTTTAGTCACCTTACTGGCTGTCATTCCCGGGAAAATCCTTCCGCTGAAAAGAAAATGTTACGCTTCCGGTTATTGTCGTCTTAATTATTTACGAATTTGCAATAAATTCTATTTGAAGTGTATTAAATGATTACAAAAATAGGTTCTTTATTTAATGTTCAATTTTAAAAGAATAGGTCGTATAAATTGATGGTATTATTTTATAAGAGTTGCACTTGATTTTATTGATTGCATTTCCCAGGCGAAGCATCCACAGCGCATGCTCTTGAATCGCTCGGAAAATTCGTGACTGTGCCCGCAAAAGGTGAGTATTTTCTTTATTTTATCGAGAAAAATGATTATTTTGCCGTAATCAACATTTCAAATTGATTATTTATATTGATATCTTGATGATGATGTGATAGAAATGATTTTGTAAAGTAAAACTTTGGTTTTGCATCTTTACCATCTGCCTGGGATTTTGCCGGTATCACATTTTCAAATTACGCAATTTATAGTGTTTGAAGAGCTTATCGAATTATTTACAGAGATTGTTGATAAATTGCTTGATGACGAGCTTTTAATTTAGCGAAAACTTGAATCAGTTTTCATGACATTTCCTTAGCGATTTTTCATACTGTCATTTGCTAGGCATTTTATTCTAAAATGATTCTCTGCTGATATTGAAAACTTCCGAAACATTTACTTAATTAAAAATATTATATAGCCTCACATATATTTTTTATTTTACGACTAAAATTGTTTTTGTCGCAGAAAAATAATGATTTTAGCGCAATAACTTTTATAAAGCTTCCAATTTTAAATTGAATGACATTTTGTCATAAGTTTTGAAGAGAGTCGTAATACGGGCTTACAAAAAGACATCGTGTATGATGGATGGTATTTTGGTGTTGGCGGGGGGCGAGTAAAAATTCACAATTGATCGAAACGTTGCAGACATGCACAAGATGGACGCGCCGGGAAGCCCATGTGCGTCGCCGGTCCCTACGTCCATGCCCCGCGTACTGCGACATGCGATTATTCTAATTTTGAAACATGTCTTGCAAATACATCTAAACACTCACGACTTTCTATAGATCACTCTAATTTTAGAATGAATGCACTGTTGTCTCTTTTGTGATTATTATCGCCTAACTGCATCGACGACCGATTGTTCACACAGTGTTCATCCATATGGCGAAAATGATGTTGCATTTATATTTATTGCGCCATAATTTACTTAGATAAACTATTGAAGCAGTTCGTTGGTGCTTTTGTACCGTTTCACGCACTTAATATTCCAAAATGTATTCGTAATTGTGGTGTGTGGGTAATTGAATTATCTACTTAAATACGCAGAAAAAGAAAAGTTGGATCGTAAAGCATGAATCGTCGGAGTGTGTAATTGACTCTGTGAAGGCAAGCGTTAAGAATTGTCTATATTTGGAAGGACTAGGTCGCTTTATCGATGTCCGGACGTCCTATGCGCACGCTCGGGGCTGGGCGAACTCCCTGGAATATTGCGACTAATTACATCTCAGGTGAAGTTTGTATAAGTGCATCGGTTGCAATTCGGGCGTACGCATCTGTAGGAAATGTCTACGCTGTTTGAGCAGATTCTTTCGGGTGGCTCATTCAGGACTTTTTGAAAGCAAATAAATTGGATTTACTTGTCAAGGACGAGGTTGTTAAACGCAGTTCAGTAACATATTGGTAAGATTTTACTGATGTTAGTATATTTATCTAATGCTTACCATTCTTGAGCCATTATAGTCGGTAGGTATAGGTAGTCAGCGCCAGATCAAGTTACCCCCCTGCAGTTGAAAAATAGCACTTGTGCCCCAGACATAAGGACGGTCCAAAGGTCAATAAGGGTAACTCGACGTGACGCCGTGTGTACTGGGAACATACCTACCTACTTGCTTGACATTATGCGAGAATAATGGAATGGAATGCTACGGTTAACAGCGCAATCCATTCAAATGTTATTTAAACAGATTTATAAGCTTATCAATAATTTTCACGCCCTATTTACATAAGTCTCAAAAAAAGTATTATTCGAGAATTCGTAATTAGATTAGGTACCTTTGGAACTCCACGATACGATTCTAATTTATTAGTTTTGTTTCACCCAGGATCGGTTGGTTGACATCAAGATCTCGTTAAGACCAACAGAATGGGCAAGGAGAAGACTCACATTAACATCGTGGTGATCGGCCACGTCGACTCTGGCAAGTCCACCACCACCGGCCACCTCATATACAAATGCGGCGGCATCGACAAACGCACCATCGAGAAGTTCGAGAAGGAGGCGCAGGAGATGGGCAAGGGCTCGTTCAAGTACGCCTGGGTACGTATGTAGACGCAGCCGTGACGTCAGCTGGCGCGTCCTTTGAACGTTCGTGACCTTTACCCTTTTGTATTTTAGGGACGCGAATTCAACTTTAAAGCCCTTATGATCCTTACCTACTACACAGAATAATATGCCTACTATCTCGTACCTACTCACTGTGCTACTTACTGAAATCACGCTTAACAGAATGAATTGTAGATGTTCTTTCTTTGGACTGAATAGTCTGGTATTTTAGATCTCTCACTTTTGCCATCTTATCTTATAGTTTACGCCTAACTAGGTAATGGTAAGATTTCTGTGTTGGTAAGCTGTTAAATTTACTTAAGAACCTAGGTACTTGTCTATGTTCCTATGCCCCTTATGAGACAGAGTAGTCGTGCACGTTATTTTAAAATGATCCAGGAATTCTTCAACCTCAACAACTTTGTGATACCTACTGCTGCAATTGAACATATTGTATCTATGTAACTTACACTTCCGCATTTTTACTTCTGTTGAGCATTCGAATTCGCATCGAATATTAGTTTAAGTCGAGTACTTATGTACTTAAATTTCGATAGGTGCTCGATAAACTAAAAGCGGAGCGCGAACGTGGCATCACCATCGACATCGCGCTGTGGAAGTTCGAGACTGCCAAGTACTACGTCACTATAATCGACGCTCCAGGACACAGGGACTTCATTAAAAACATGATTACTGGAACATCTCAGGTAAGCTTTTTTTTTTTTTTACTGTGATGGTAAGTGATAATATGGTCTAAGATGTAGCACGATTACCTAGAAGATACCTATTCACTCGCGCTTTGAAAACCCCCAAATTGTAGCCACTAGGGAACACTCCTTCAAGCAACTGATCCCACTGTTTCGCAGTACGAATAAGAAAACAGGATTCAAACCTCTTTGTGCGGACTTTTGGTATTTCTACCATGTACCGGTTATTGTTTATGGGAAAGAGAGGCAAGGCATATGCGCTAGCGCATCGCCTGAGGCTAAGTGATCACCGCTGTTCATAGACCTGCACAGGAGTAGAAACGCAGACACGTTGCTGGCCTTTTAGAAAATAAATATTACTATAAAACAAACTTTTCTCCACTAATAAGTAGGTAGATATGTCAATTTTATTTTGAATTCAGATATTTTATTTTCCTGCTAGCAAGACTTGATGTTTGTAACCTACGATTAGCTTTACTACTACTAACGAAAAATGAAAAAGTAAAAACGATGGCAAAAACGTTTATCTAATATAGTGAAAAGGCTTCCATGTCATTAACGAAATCGGTTATATTTAACCTATTCACACACATAGTTAATACCTATACCCATTAGCGCATCTAATAGGCTTATGTATGAATATGACTTAGGAAAACTTAATTAATAATAGGTACTAGTTAACTAACTAAACTTGTTAAAGTTTACCACGCGATTTAGCAGCAGGTTGAGTAGACGTGTAATGTGCAGATAAAAGTAAGGATATCATCTTATTTTGACTATATCAGCTTATAAGCTGTAATAAGCTTAAGTTAGACTAGGTATAGTATACCTAACTTAAGAATTATTGAATATAGAAGACTGGCTCTACTAGACATGAATGTAGTTTTACTTTACCTGCGTTTTGAACATAGAACCTAACAATGTATTGTTTTGCTAGGCGGACTGCGCAGTGTTGATCGTAGCCGCCGGCACTGGCGAGTTCGAAGCCGGCATCAGCAAGAACGGACAAACGCGCGAACACGCCCTGCTCGCCTTCACCCTCGGCGTGAAGCAGCTCATCGTCGGCGTCAACAAGATGGACTCCACAGAACCGCCCTACCACGAGGCCAGATATGAGGAGATCAAGAAGGAGGTGTCGTCTTACATTAAGAAGATTGGTAAGCATAGCTAAACACTTTTGTCACTGTTCCCAGAATCGTGCCTCTAGGATAATCGTTTTATTTAAAGCTAAAACGTGCCCAAGGCGATACAAAGATACTTCGTCGTCGGAAATTTCGAAATCGTTACTCTGCCTTATAAGGGCGTGGGTTCGATTCCCACTCTGTACCAATATTCGTGCGATGAACACTTGTTTGTTCAGTGTCTGGGTGTAATACACATGTAGGTATTACATAGGTACACTGGTTTGTCTTTGAGTAAATATTATAATACGGAATCACAGTGACCTGTAGGAGATATATATGATCAAAGTAACTTTATTGTAAATGTTACCTAAACTTTGTAAGAAATAAAATTAAAGTTGTGTCTGCATCTATAAACATTATCGCAGTATCACTAGTTCAATGTCTACTTTTAGTGCTCTTTATGGCGTTGCCAGAAGGCTCGGCAACCATATACCTTTTTACCTAAGTATAAATTCTACGAAGACTTGCAGATTTAATTTGCTCCCCAGCACTTGACCCAGATCGTGGGATTGCTTACAGAGCCAGGAAAAAATCCATAAGTACTCGTGTTTCAACAATCGCCTTTCGCGACTTCTTGACAAAAACAGTTCCAATTAAAACTGTTTTTCTCAGTGCTCTTAAAACCTGGTTTCATTGTTGACATCATTAATCGCATCTCGCGAAAACGCTACTTCTAGTCTTCCCACACGAGGACGCGTATCCAATGACATCAAGCAAAACATCTAAGAATTTATATATTTTATATGGTATTCAAGTCTTGACGGTGATGCGCCCGCCGATCCCTCTCCGGTCGTTATACACTGATGTCTCATCGTAATATGAGTATAAGGGAATGGAGAGAGCAATTGGGTTTTCATACACTCTTGTGCACAACACCTATAACCTGCCTTTGTAGCTGATCGTTGAAATCAGCCGCCCGTAGTTGAATCGATAGAAAGAGAATTATTATTATTAATGCTTACTTCCTCATCGTCGTGTTTCTTTCCTTAGCGTGTAATTCTCGGTTGCGTTCTAAGCTGTCGCTCTGGAGCCCGGGGTACGCTTGGACCATGAATCAGGATTTGGGGAGTCTGGTAATTACAACTGAAGCGACTGCCGTCTGATCTTCGCAACGCAGGATAATCACACCAGCTGAATCATGGTTACACGTTTCAGAAGCTATCCGAAACGTGCAGGTTTCCTCACGATGTTTGAAAAATCCAGAGGTGCAACTCGAATTCGAACCTCGACCCCCCGCATGGAGAGCGCGTACAGAACCATTGAATTACCATCGCTCCATCCATTAATGCTTACTTCATGGTTTGTAAAATAATTTAAACGATTGGGAATGCGATTTAGCGAAATTGACCCTGGATTTTTTCATTTGGGACTGGTCTTATAGAATAATTGGGTTTGGTAATGTTCAAAATGACAGTCTGTAATGTTCGCTATGTAACCTGTGTCAGGGTACAACCCGGCGACGGTAGCGTTCGTGCCCATCTCGGGCTGGCACGGCGACAACATGCTCGAGCCTTCCGACAAAATGCCCTGGTTCAAGGGCTGGACCATCGACCGCAAGGAGGGCAAAGTTGAGGGCAAGTGTCTCATTGAGGTAAGATTAATTTTTTTTCACATTGAATCCAATAGATAATAACTATTAATACTAATGCAATGTGGGAGGACGATCTGCGCAGGATGGCTGGCAAGAGCTGGATGCGAGAAGCCATGGATAGATCACAGTGGCGAACAATTGGAGAGGCCTACTAGAGGTCCAGCAGTGGACTGCGATAGGCTGATGATGATGATGATGACTAATGCACTTGTGATAGGCCTCTGGTGTTGCCTGGACCGACACTCATTGGCAGAGGAAATCATTTACCATCAGGTGTTCCGTCTGCTAGTCAGCCACCTATGACAAAAAACGAATACTAACATGATTGTCTTTAAAATGATAAGGTTAATTCTCTCTTTGATCTGTTTAAAAAATCTCTGTCTGTGAAGCCGGTATATAGACAAAATTTACGTGTTAACATCAAAAAAAAAAATTACATAGGTCTGTCTGGAGTTGAATGTTTTTTTCGGTCGTTCATGTATTTATAACACGTTGTCACGTTAAAAAAATCTATTTCTAACGGATTTATATATAAAAGACGATGGTCGTTAACAGTTGGCAGTTATGAAACCTACTTACTTTCAAATCCAGGGCAGGGACCCCTCAAATCAAAACATAAGACTTGATCAATGATTTTACTAAAGCTTAGGACTTGGTACTTCTATTTCTTATTCATCATCGTCAGCCCATTTAAGTCCCCACTGCTGGGGCACGGGCCTCCCTCAATCACATGAGGGGTAATTGCCATACTCACCACGCTTGGCAGACGGGTTGGCGAGGGTTTTTATATAAATGCAGAGTTTTCCTTCTCTGGGTGCTGATGATCATGCCAGGAGCTTTACCATAGTCGCCTTTTACGACACCTCGGTAAGAGTGAGGGTGGCCTATTCTACTCTGCCGGGGACCACAAGGCATTTGTTATTAATGTACGGGAATCCTCAACTTGGTTTTTTGTAAATAATACACTTAAAAAATTCACCGTAGGGCTCAGGTGGGACTCGAACCCACAACCTTCCACAGTCCGGGTGGCTGCACTAACCATTTATGCTATCCGAACCCCTTGCTAAGACGACGAATTTTGTAAGTGCTTCAATCGTCATGAGCCTACCATATTGATGAGACTACCGTCGGCTATACCAAACAATAATATTGGTTTTGTGTAAGTTGGGGGTTGAAGGATGACTTGCGTTGCAGGCCCTGGACGCGATCCAGCCGCCGTCGCGGCCCACGGAGAAGCCGCTGCGGCTGCCGCTGCAGGACGTGTACAAGATCGGCGGCATCGGCACCGTGCCCGTGGGCCGCGTCGAGACCGGCATCCTCAAGCCAGGTACCATACGTCGCAATTATTTATTTATTCTTTATTGCACAAGAAAAGAAAATATAATACGGTATTTGACTAATTTTTTTTTCATTTGTGTAATCAAAAGACCTCTCAATGATAGAAACATCGTTGAAAGAATTACTTGATTCTCATTTAAACTACCTGAGATATCACAACTTTAAAATCACATTATTTTGGGCAAACCCAAAACGCTCTATACAAATGGCTACAGAGATGTGACGTCACACGACAGTATTTTGCATGCATTTCATTTGAATTTTGTATGGTAGCTATATCAAATGTTTCGTTTATGTCAATGGTTCCATTATAATAGTTGGCGTAAATTATATGAGTTATTCAATGGTATAAATATTTTTAAAAAATTTCATACTTTTAAAATGGTCTTGCCCATGAATCTTTGAATGACCATAAAACCGGCTAGACGTTATATTTTTAATTGAGAATTTTTGCTATTCACACATATTTACCTATATTTTGATAAAATATTTATATTTTGTAAAATATCGAGCTTAGTCAAATACCCTATTGGCGGACTTAATGCTATATAGCATTCTCTACCAGTCAACCATTAGGCGATGCAGAAATATGTATGTAATCATTGTTATACATGTGTCTAGAAATAATAAGCAATTATGTCGATTATTATGCTCGGAAAATCGCCTAGACGCTAGTCGATTTTCCGAACATTGACTAAAGAGCCAAGAGCTTCACTTCTTTCACCTCGCGTCATGCATAATAACCTTGATAAGGAGGGGTCCGTAAGCCCAGGCCCCCTATAACGAAGCGATCTTGGTTCCTAATGGCCAATTCCGATTCCGAGGGTTAGGCTATCCTACTCTTTAGGTAATCCATAAGATTCTCGCAAAAAAAAAATCTAAAGAATCCAATATCCCAAGTATCCAATCTCATTCAGGTTATTCAGCTTGTTAGTTATTTTACAACATTGTCTCTTTCTTGTGTAACTTTTAATTCTGCTTGCT
The DNA here is from genome assembly GCA_019059595.1 of Marasmia exigua. Taxonomy (NCBI): domain Eukaryota; kingdom Metazoa; phylum Arthropoda; class Insecta; order Lepidoptera; family Crambidae; genus Marasmia; species Marasmia exigua. The sequence goes on along the minus strand of CM032464.1, from coordinate 1,831,090 downwards.
CACATCCAACCTACAAGATGGTAAATAAAAAATTAGATTAAATTAGTACATTTTTGTAAAAGGCCTACCGATATGCGCCAAGAACAAATCTGATATAATCGAAGTCTGTAAAAAATGGATACGCGATGGCATGTAGTGCGTAGGCTCGGAACAACACCGAGCCGGTGAAATAGTAAGAGTAGGCGGTGCGAATCTCGCACTCGCAAAATGCAGAAATAAGTACATATGTATTGCACTGGTTACTGTAAGGTCGTAGCCACAACATCGGTTTGGGGAGAGATAATTCATAGATTTTTATGTATGAATTATCTTTCCCCAAATCTTTTAAAGGGCCGACTCGTCTTTATAGATAAACTAGCTGACCCGGCAAACGTTGTTTTGCCATATAAATAAAAGGGTTGATCGTAGAAGGGTGAAAATTGAGGATTGTATGTATTTTTGTATGTTGTATCATAAAAAAAGAGAAATTAAAAATTTTGTCTAAAAAATAAAAATAAAAATTTAGGGGTGGACTACCCCTAACATTTAGGGGGATGAAAAATAGATGTTGGCCGATTCTCATAGATACCGGATAAGCACAAAAAATTTCATCAAAATCGGTCAAGCCGTTTCGGAGGAGTATGGCAACGAAAACTGTGACACGAGAATTTTATATATTAGATAAAGTAGATAACGGCTTTGAGTGCTTTCGCTATGGGATGTAGAGTCATAAAAAGAATTCAAAAACTGTGGGACCATGCTGCTGCTTGGCTGCTATTTTCACAAAAACTCAATTCTAGGCCTTGGAGTAATTAGGAACTATTCACTTCTTCAAAATTAATTGGTTCAACATTCCCTTTCGATCGAAGATTGAAGATCTGCGACTGACCGGATGGCGCAATTGGTAGTGACCCTGCCTCTTACGCCAAAGGTCGTGGGTTCGAACCCCACCCTGGACAAACATTCGTGCGATGAACACTTGTGTTTGTTCAGTGTCTGGGTGTAATATATGTATTTAAGTATATATTTGTGTTCCTCTGTTGTCTGATATCTGTAACACAAGTGCTTACTTAGTACGGAATCAGGTCAACCTATGAGATGTTGTGAGAATTATTATTATTATCTCGCAAAGTTGCTTCGGATTTCTTCATAACTATGGCCATTAGTTAGCAGAAATTTTACTAGCATTTGTGTGATGGCCTACTTATATCCCTAACTACATGACTCACGTTTAATACATTTACATGATAACGCTCTTAAAATATCGATTGAGGCGACGGGTAGGCCTAACTAGCGACACCATTCGTTTTTAAGTTATAGTTACAACCTCTCGGCAAACACTTATTCTATTTATTAAATAACCATGCACAAATTTTGGGTCCGTTTTTGTACGCGAAAAATTGATTACCGCCAAAAGCGGCCACTTTTAGCGTGAATCAATTTTTCGCATACAAATGTTGGGTCCACATTTGTTCATGGTTATTTATAAATAGTACCTATAGTTGTTTACCGAGAGGTTGTAACCCCGAAATTGTTTAAAATAGATCCGGTTTAGTAGCTAAAAATTAAAATCGATTGGCGTCGCCGACTATTTTGTGCCCTACCCGTCACCTTTGGACGACCCGTTGAGCGCAGTGGAGTCGACAAAAGGCACCGTAGTATACGAGTGAAGACAAACTTCCGATATAAAATTAACCAACTGTAAAATTAGGTGTATATATTATGTAAGAATCATAATGAAACAGATGTTGTGGTTGTGTGCAGGCATGGTGGTGGTGTTCGCGCCGGCCGCCATCACGACCGAGGTGAAGTCCGTGGAGATGCACCACGAGGCGCTGCAGGAGGCCATGCCCGGCGACAACGTCGGCTTCAACGTCAAGGTCACTGCACATTTATCGTCATCATCCATCATCATCATTTCAGCCAATAGACGCGCAGTACTACCTCCCCCAATGTGCTCCACTCAGATCGGTTCACTGCCGCCCGCATCCCAGGGATTCCCGCGTCCTTCACCAGGTCGACGGTCCATCTTGTTCTTGTATATTTACATCGTCTTTGAAATGAAATAAAAGATGGATTGCTTTTTCCGCACTAGACTCTCTTTCGGTCCATTGTTACTACGTCTTTTTAACGTGATAGGTGGCAGACGGATCACCTAATGGTAAGCGAATGCCGCCGCCCATGGGCACCCGCGACACCGTCGGCGTCACAAGTGCGCTGCCAACCTTTAAACCCCCCTTTCTCCCGGATTGGGATTCCGGCACCCTCACTCACGCAACGAAACACAGCACTGTGCGTTGCTTCACGCCGGTTTTCTGTGAGGCCGTGGTATCACTGTAGTCGAGATGGTCCATTCATGCCGAAGCGTGGCTCTCCCACATTCATCGTCCATTATCTTGACTAAAGCATTCCCCCCGCCCATGGCGCAGCGTGGGTGTCAGCCGCCCGGGTGGAAGACTTTGTTCCTCGACGCAATAAATGCTGCCTTTAGCATTCCCCAAATAGCGAAGGTGTGGGCGTTAGTGGTGTAAACATGTTCGATACGAGGTACATTAAAGTCTACGTTATCTTCTAACTACATACCCGGCTATCTTTGATTCTTGAAAATCGTTAATATGTATCGCAATGCTTTGATTCTTTCCAATCTTTATGATGATTGATAAGATAAATGCATTATAAATCTAAAAAATACAAAAGGATAATGCAAAAATGATATCTTTATAATGTGGACGGTATTGCGTTGTTATCGACTTGGGGGTACTTGATATCCTCAAGTAAAGGTACCTACTCTATTTGCGAAAATAAAAGTTCAATACAGTTGTATTTACTCAAGTACAAGGTGACAATAGTTTATCGGTCTTTTGTTATATATACCTATTTGCATGATCTGGCAATTCTGACTCGTCAACATCATGCGCATTGTTAATTATTTTATAAACCATTTATAGTATAGAATTCATTTTTTTTTAACCATAGGTCATATTGAGGATAAGATAACATTAATAAACAAGATTAATTTCATAATTACATTACATATTTATACTTTTATTGACTTAGTTTCTGTATGTAGATATTCCATAAAAGAGGTACCTAGGATATGTTTTATTTTTTCTCAAATTAGTAGAGCGTACGCACATAGGAGTGTTTAATTAAATGTTTGAATAAATATTGATAGAGCAGTTATGGCGGCGGCAGATGGCACAAGCCACGTTTGTGTGCAAACGATATAATACTTATTATAGTACAATACACCGTTATTTTTTTATCGTTCAGGTACATCCCGAAAACCTCATAATAGTTATCATGAATGAAGTCTATTTAGCATGTTAGATCAACAAAATAAGTGGATGATTTTTTTGTATGGAACAGCAGATATTTTTTCGATTATTTTGTTCATCGTACATGCTAAGTACGCTTCATTCACCATGCCTAAGTACTATGGGGTTTTCGGGTGGGTGTCTATGGGCGCGGGCAATCGCTTACCATGAGGTGATCCGTCTGCTCATCATCATCATCATCAGCCCATTTAAGTCCCCACTGCTGGGGCACGGGCCTCCCTCAATCACATGAGGGGTAATTGCCATACTCACCACGCTTGGCAGAAGGGTTGGCGAGGGTTTTGATATGAATGCAGAGTTTTCCTTCTCTGGATGCTGATGATTATGCCAGCAGCTTTACCTTAGTCGCCTTTTACGACACCTCGGTAAGAGTGAGGGTGGCCTATTCTACTCTGCCGGGGACCGCACGGCAATCCGGTGTGTTCGTCTGTAACCTATTATAAGTAATAATGAATCGTTTTTACAGAACGTGTCAGTGAAGGAGCTGCGCCGCGGCTTCGTGGCCGGCGACTCCAAGAACGCTCCGCCCAAGGGCGCCTCCGACTTCACCGCGCAGGTCTGTCTTATATGCACGATATCCAGCAGCGCCCGTGGGCAAGTCCTCTAACAAGAGGTGGCATGCAAAAGCTGCCGAATATATTATAAAATACCGACCTAACTCAAAATTTTAATATAGATGCTAAGTGAAAATAGTATCGGCTAAAATCCAGGGATGAAAGGTCATCTAACAACAATTTTGAGTTAAGTAAATAGGTACACTCACATATGAACACGAGATGAAATTTGAAGTGCGTTATTTACTCAAGACTACTCAAGAATAAATTGCAAAGAATTGCTATAAAAATATCAACAATTTTGAGTTAGGTCGGTATTTTACTAAGGGTGCGTATAGTTACGCATCTGACACTATCATCATCCTAGCGTGTCTTTCCCGGTTGCGAACAAAGCTGTCGCTTCGGAGCCCGCAGCACGTATGGACCATGATCCAGGATTTACCTTACGCAGGGTAGGGATCGCGATTTATATTAAATAAATAAATATTTTATTACATCACATACATTGACCTGACTCCGAGATAGGTAGCTCTAGCAACTGTGTTACAGATATCAGAATCAACAGTGGGATTACAAATATATACCTACATATAATACTTTTCTTTTGTAAATACATACTTATAATACATAGAAAACACCCAGACCAATACAAACAGACATGTTCATGCACACAAATGTTTGTACTGTGCGGCGATCGAACCCGCAACCCTTGGACCAAAGGTAGCGTTCACTACCACTGTACCAAACGGATCGTCTAATAATACGTTGGCCAAGTTTAGGAACTTGGTAAACTTATTCTAAAGTTATTTACTTATTACCGTACTAAAAGCTCATGCGGATTGAATGAGCTGAGCATGCCAACATGCAAGTTAAATAGGGGTTGGTACGGTCAGCATCAATAGTAGCTTAAGGTTTTGAGCGCTGTGAGGGACACTGGTGACCGACAAACAAATGTTTATTTGTGTCTGATTTGATGGCAGTCAATGTGTTAACACTTTAGTACCATGTCAAAGTAACTGTTATGCCTATTATAGTCAGTTTCCAAGGGGCTCATAAAAAATGTTACTTCGACGTGGTACTGAAGTGTTATGCTACTTTTGATGCTGATCGTACGAGTTTTGTTCCGGGACTATCCTTAGTTCGAAATTTTTCATAAGGGGGGCCTGGGTTAGAAACTTGAAATATTTTTCACATTGCAGGTGTTCTTTAACATTAAGGTTACGGGTAGGACACACTAGCGACGCCAATCGATTTTAATTTTTGGCTACTAAACCGGATCTATATTAAACAATTTCGGGGTTACAACTTCTCGGCAAACACTTATACTATTTATTAAATAACCATGTACAAATGTTGGGTCCGTTTTTGTACGCGAAAAATTTATTCACGCCAAAAGCGGCCACTTTTGGCGGTAGTTCAAAATTCGAGTGCAAAACCAGACCAAACAGTTAACTATAAGTATTAAATGAATAGCATAGGTGTTTGCCGAGAGGTAGTGTATGTTCGGGCTACGACGGCATATTCCAAATGAAGAAAAAAAACCTCATGTCTCTGTGCAAAATGAAGTGCAAAATGTGAGGGCGCCCCACTATTAGTATACCCACAGTTAAATCTGTGAGTATACCTATAGATTTGAAAAATCCAGTAGTCATGCTCGGATTTGAACCTACGTCTTCCCTTTGAAAGGCACACGGGTTCTTATGCACTGAGCTACCATCGCTCTTTCGTCTCTAATTATCAAGAGATACTACTTTAGTTCTGCAGACAAGCAATTAATCTGTAGACCGAACATGCTCCAGAAAGCATTTATTTATTAATTTCCCTAAAACGAAAGATCCATCTATGGATAGGAACTTGCCGAGTCCTAAACTCGATAATACTTATGCCTGTTATTTATTATACTTAACTGGCCGGTTTGGTAATCGTTTTGGAATTATAATTCAATTTCCAGTTTCGCCACCCGTTTGTGGCGTTTCTATATTATATCTAATTACTGCCTCTACTCAGTTATTAGCAGTAATTAGTTAACTCGTCGTCCACAAAAATAGTTGCGAAACATGAGTTCGTTAATGGACTACTTATCCACTATGTTGCTACCTACTTAATATTGTTGCAATTATTTACTTGTCTATTTCGTTAACGCATTTGTTTAGTTTACAAAGTTTATCTATTGCGCCGTTTACATTCTCGATGTAATGGAATAAATACCTATCGTAAATATTATAGGTAGATCTTAAGATAGATGGATACATAGGACAAATACCTATTATAATAATAGATTTATCATTAATACAGGTTACTAGGTTCACTTCCGATTCGATCGGAAAGAATGTGATGTTTTAGATAAAATATAAGAACAAGGTGGAAGAATTACATAAAAATTATAAAGCTTTGATGATTGTACAGGCAGCATCAATATGATCTTAGCATTAAAACTTCCCAAAATTATTGAGCATTTGACAAAAATCACTTATCACAATATCTTCACATATACTTTCATTTGTTGTCGTTTGCTCTCGATCTCGGAACAACAAATAAAAATGCACTTTGGCGGTTGACATACAGTTGTCTTTTGTCAAATGCTCAGATATTTTTGGCAAGTTTGAACGCTAAGATCATTTTAATGCTGACTGTACCTATATAAATAAATAGAAATTAAAATTGTAGATAGTGTTGCATTTCATCATCATCATCAGCAACCCACACTCGTCCACTGCTGGACATAGGTCTCCCCTAATGCACGCCACTGCTCCCGATTTTCGGCAATTCTCATCCAGCCCACACCAACCAGCCTTCGAATGTCATCAACCCATCTTGTCTCAGGGCGTCCTACACTACGCTTACCGAGTCGCGGTCTCCACTCAAGGACTTTACGGCTCCAACGGCTGTCAGTTCTGCGGCTAATATGACCAGCCCACTGCCACTTCAGTTTGCTAATTCGGTGGGCTATGTCGGTGACTCTGGTTCTCTGTCGGATTACATCATTTCTGATGCGGTCCTTCAGAGATACTCCGAGCATAGCCCTTTCCATAGCTCTTTGAGCGACTTTGAACCGGTGGACTAGTCCAGCCGTGAGTGTCCACGTCTCGGCACCGTAAGTCATGACCGGAAGGACGCACTGGTCGAAGACTTTTATCTATTTGACGTGTTGCATTTATCTAATCTTATTAAATATTTTGTACTTTATTTTTTTGTTGGTCTGATTTTTAGGAGATTTCATGAGGATCATGGTGGATATACCTACAGAAAACATTTTTATAACTTAGGCTGAAATACATTTATTTATTATACTATTAAAAAAATAAATCTTTTAGATTCACGGTATCAATAGCGTGAATCGACACGAAAATGGTTTTGAGGAGATTTAGAAGGTATTGTTGTGCGCGCGCAGGTGATCGTGCTGAACCACCCGGGGCAGATCAGCAACGGCTACACGCCGGTGCTGGACTGCCACACCGCGCACATCGCCTGCAAGTTCGCCGAGATCAAGGAGAAATGCGACCGCCGCACAGGTATCCACACACGTAGCCAGACCTCCAGACACACATCGATTGTAGAGAAGTCCCGCGGCAAAACATGGAACTATACCTTACAGATAGATAGACACCTACTCTTTATTGCATAAAATTTTATAAAACCTAATGCTTACAACCTGTGCGGATAAAGAATGGGATCAGAAATGGCGGCGCATCTATTCACTTCTCGCTTGCACACTATTTGCATCTATACTGGCACTCGTGGGGAGTAGACGCAAATAGTGTGCGAGCGAGAAGTGAATAGATGCGCCGCCATTTCTGATCCCATTCTTTATCCGCACAGGTTGTACCTATATTTATATTCATAAAGCTCAAATTTGAATGTTGATGGTGACTGAAGCGCTTTTCACGGGACTTCTTTCTGGGCGCAGATACTTTGTAATTTTCTATAGAAAATACGCTTTATATAACTTAATGCTTGTCTTTTTTTATGAGATAGGTGGCAGACGAGCAGATGGATCACCTGATGGTAAGGGATTGTCGCCACCCATGGACACCCGTGACACCAGTGGAGTCACAAGTGCGCTGCCAACCTTTAAACCTCCCCTTTCCCCCATATTGGGCCTCCGGTACCCTCACTCACGCAGCACAGTGCTGCTTCACGACGCCGGTCTGTCTATAATCTATATTCATAAAGCTCAAATTTGAATGTTGATGGTGACTGAAGCTCCTTTCGTGGCGCGGACTCCATCTAATTTTCTAAAGAAGATACGCTTGTTGATAAAAACCCGAGCGCATATTTTTTTTAAATCTGGACCCCTTAGCTGCCTATCGTTCTAAATAACTACCTATAGTAGGCTGGCTTCGTACGTAGGTATGTATATTGTCTTATTGTTACAGGTAACTAACTATAATAAACTTTATAACCAATTTGCTTATGAAATTTAATTAGCATTACCAAAGAGCTACCTTGTACTCGACAAGCGTAAAGCAGTAATTGCATCACAGTTAAATAGTCGTAGCTGGACAGTGTTGTCAGTTGGTTGCTACTAGAAATTACATACGTAAAAAAAATAATTTTAAAGACCACTAAATAATGTATTTTATCAACAACAAGTTCTAACTCTTCATGGCTGGGTCAGCGACACGACCAACATTACATTCAGAGTCGTGTGATAATTTAATTATTACAATTTGAAAAAACCTATTGAGTTTCTCATTTATTTTTCTCAGCAGAATTCATCTCCAAAAGGTCAACCTTTCTAGCGCAGTGGTGTCGCGGGTTCGATTCCCATACCAAATCCCGCAACAAATGTTTGTTGATTAATTATTTTTTGTTGGGTCTGGGTGTTTGTGGTTCCCTTAGTACAAGGGAAACCCTTCGTTTGGAACCGGGATAATGTATATAATGTTGTCTTAATTTATTTATTCTGAATCAGCACTACATCCCTTGCCCATACCTAAATATTAAAATACATGATCATCATCAGCCTATGGCAGTCCACTGCTGGACTTAGGCCTCTCCAATTGTTCGCCACCGTAATCTATCCATGGCTTCTCGCATCCAGCTCTTGCCAGCCATCCTGCGCAGATCGTCCCCCCACCTAGCCAGAGCGTGCCCTACATTACGTTTGCCAAGACGCGGTCACCACTCTAAATAAAATACATGAAAATTATCATTTCCAATGAAACGAAGTTTAATAAAGGCGTCTACACGTCTAAAATAGAACATCGCAAATACGTAGGTAACTTTTAAATTGATGCTTGGTAACAAAATACAGCCTTGCCCGCCTGCCACCGGATGCTGCGCGCGCGCTTAATTTACGCTCCCGTATGAGTAGTGCGCCTTTGGTGTCATCATAACATAACAAACGCATTATGATTTACTGTTGGTCGGGAGATTATGTCAGCGAAGCAATCGAGATTAATTTGCTTTCGGACTCGTTTTATCTCTATTGGACGCATAGTAACTTAACTGTGAGCTGTGTTTTTATGAGGAAGGGAGGCAAACGAGCAAGCTAGTCACCTTGTAAGCAAGCTTGAGATGGTAATTTATCACCGCCGCCCTTGGACATCAGCCACACCATAAGGAGTGGAGATGCGTTGCCGGCCTTTTAGAAGGGCTAGTTTCTTCGAAGATTTTATTGTCGTACCGGTTCGGAAATACCGCTGCGGTAGTATTATAATATCTGTGGCTGCGGGAAGTTGATTCCACAATGAGGAAGTGCGTGGCAAAAGTTGACGTGTAAAGCTCACAGTGGTGGACCTCCACCCATCCAGGTACGGGTACGTGTGTGTACTATGACAAAATGTGTGTTCCTTCCTAGCGGGGCCCCCCGAGCTAGACTCATAAAACTAATGGCAATGCCTCAGTTGCTCAATGTACAGTGGCGGACACATCAAGCTATACAAAACTGTCAAATTTCTTCATTCGATTATAAACCTTATATTGTTACACATTGAGTTCGAAATCGATTGAGGAAATTTCACAGTTTTGTATAGCTTGGCCTGTCCGCCACTGTACCTTTCGAGTTTATCAACAGAATTGATTGTACAGTGAACAGCTCATCAGACTACCACAAGCTGTCAAAATTCTTCGATTGATATTGAACCATAACCGCTAGATATTAAGTTGAAAATCCATTGAACAAATTTGACAGATTTGTATAGTCTGATGTGCTGTTGTCCCCGTACCTCCACGGTTTTGGCGCGGCGCTAGGAAGGAACACATCTATGACAAGCACCTACTGTTCTGAAATAACGTTTTGGTATTTCTTCTTCTTATTTTTATGTGCAATCCACTCCTCCTCGATATCTTGACAGTGCTGTCTAGACTGAGGATTACTGCTATCATTGTCATGTTTGAGACACTGAAGCTGTTTTAATATTCGTCCAGGCAAGACGACCGAGGTGGACCCCAAGTCAATAAAGTCTGGGGACGCGGCGATCGTGATGCTGGTGCCCACGAAGGCGCTGTGCGTGGAGTCGTTCCAGGAGTTCCCGCCGCTCGGCCGCTTCGCCGTGCGCGACATGCGCCAGACCGTCGCCGTCGGCGTCATAAAGGTAGGCCTAACCTTACGCTGATGCTCAACGACCTACCAATTCGTCAACATTGTTCTGTGTGATAGGTGGCAGGCTAGCAGATCGATCACCTGATGGTAAGCGATAGCCGCCGCCGCGCCAGTAGACAGGTACAATATTGATAATGTTCAGAGTATGCAGGGTGTGTGGCGGTTGAATAAAACATCAAGGCTACATAATAGATAGTTGCATCAGCATCTATTTATTGTAAAAATTACAATTTAAAGACACATTGGTATTTAAATAAAGTAGTGCAAGGCTTACAAAATACATTCAGGCCAGAAAGGAGGAAGAAGATTTCAGTGTTGCCACAAATAAAGCACACGAATTCTTATATTATTGCCATAATATAGTGCGTTTGGTTACACTATCCAACATACAACACTATATAGGTGGAGTCACAAGTACGCTGGCAAAATTTTTAAATCAATTTTGGATCGCATATAGGTACCTGAAATAGTCTTTCCAACTTATCTGCGGCCTGCTAACTGATTTATAGTCCCACAGTCTTCATTCTAAAGTTTTTCACCACGGTCATGTTTACGATCTACATGCCCATTGCCATTGTCTAATTTCTTAGTGTGCGTAAAAACACTTGTTTCAGTTCTGTCGATAAGTGTTTATTTATTCACAGTCAGAATACATTTTAACTAATTATTGTGTTGATTGGTGTGCGTTCCCATTGAGGGTTCACATTGGAATTTTGAGCTTTTGAATCTGTCAGGATTTAGTAAAAGTTCTCAAACGATTGTTAATTCAACCTCTAATTTGTAAAAGTCGGCACTCAAAAGTTACATTCGTTTTAATGTGGACCCTCAGTCGTGACTGACAGGTACCCATATCTTAAATCTAGTTAAAATTTACAACTCCTGTAAATGACTTCTCTTAGTTGTAAACTATTTTACCGGTCCCCCTGTTCACTCAACAATAGAAAGTAGCAATCGGAAGGTGGTCCCTCAATCGATCGCGATAAGTTCACATTAAGTGAGAACCACAATAATATTTAAAATACGGGTGTGACTGAGAGTTAGTAAATGTACATAAACCATTGTAAATTCAATATTTAGTTAGTAAAAGAAACCTTTCAAAAGTTTTAATCGATTAAAGGTGGTCCCTCAATTGAGTAGACTATAATAAAGACTATGATAAAAGAAGCTAAATAGACGAATGCTGTATACCATCATTTAGTTTTTATTTTACTAACTATTACTTTACCCAGTATCAAAAAATGTACAGTTTTGTTTCAAATAAAAATCTAACCCTGTGATGAAATACAACGGTCGAGGTGACTACACATTAGGATTGTGTAGGATAAGTAAATAAAAATAATTGCTGTTTGTTGACATTATTATTTATTTATTTTTGTTTGACATCTCTTGCCTGATCAAATTACGATAATAAATCAATTACTAATTTGACATAGCAGGCCAGGTGCTTTAAGGCATAAGAAGGAGTTTGTATATAGCGAATGCCTGTGCAACTGAACAACTAAAAGTTATAATAAACTCCAATCCGATCATTGTCAATAGACAAAACATAAGTTTAGTGACATGCCTTGTCGCAAAAGTTTAGATCTACCCTCATTTGATTGAGTATGTTCATATGATTCACTTCATATTTTTTTTCACATAGTCAGTATCAGTGAGTGATCTAAGTGGTTTTTGCATACCCTACTAGATAGCGGTAGTTGTTATATCTAAGGTTAATTTTTATAATGATGCATGTTTAAATATTTGATCTGGGTTTGGTGTTTGGTTTAAACATACCTACTCTTTTTAGTTCGGAGGTGTACACAATTTACAAAAAAAAAACTCGAAAGTGAGTGTGGTCACCTCGACCGTACCATTTCTTCGCAGAAGTTAGATTATTATTTGAAGTAAAACGGTATTTTTTTATATTATTTCGTAAAACAAACTACCAAATGTTACTCAAATTAATTGATTTTTATGACAGACGTTTCAATTGTAGGACTACCTTAAATCGATTGAAACTTTGGAATGGTTTTTTGTAAACACTTAATTTTGAATTTACAATGGTCCAAGTACTTTTACTAACTCTGTCACACCCATATTTAAAATTTTATTGTGGTTCTCACTTAATGTGAACTTATTGAGAACTTTTACTGAGCCTGACAAGCTCAAAATACGGTATTTGACTATTTTTTTTTCATTCGTGTAATCGAAAGACCTCTCAATGAAAAAAACATCGTTGAAAGAATTACTTGATTCTCATTTAAACTACCTGAGATATCACAACTTTAAAATCACATTATTTTGGGCAAACCCAAATCGCTCCATACAAATGGCTACAGAGATGTGACGTCACACGACAGTATTTTGTATGCATTTCATTTGAATTTTGTATGGTAGCTATATAAAATGTTTCGTTTATGTCAATGGTTCCATTATAATAGTTGGTGTAAATTATATGGGTTATTCAATGGTATAATTATTTTTAAAAAATTTCATACTTTTAAAATGGACTTGCCCATGCATCTTTGAATGACCATAAAACCGGCTAGACGTTATATTTTTAATTGAGAATTGTTGCTATTCGCACATATTTACCTATATTTTGATAAAATATTTATATTTTGTAAAATCTCGAGCTTAGTCAAATACCCTATTCAAATGTGGACCCTCAATGGGAACGCACACCGTTGAATGCCATGGTCGAAAATAGGAGCACGTTTACGTGTAGATGAAAATGATGCGATTTTTTTTTTACAGAGCGTAACATTTAAGGAGGTGACAACGGGTAAAATCACCAAGGCCGCCGAGAAGGCCCAAAAGAAGAAATAACTATGGGGCATCTCGACAAAAGTTTTGCGGCCGGCCCCCCCCGCCCGCCGGCGCGGGGCAGCGCGCCCGCCGCCGCTCCCCCCCGCCCGCGCGTCCCGTGTACAACCCCCCTTAGCGCCCCCCCTACGATCGGAGCTTCTTCACTGGTGACATCACGCTCGTCCCCGACATATGCATTTATCATAGCACGATACTCTTAAAGTTAGTTCGTTTTAGTTACGCTTACGTGTTAAGTTTATGTGTTTGTGATTATTTTAGTCGTAAGTTACTCGCCAAGTTTGAGTTTCCGTACTTGAAAGCTCGTTACGTTTTGTTTTTCCATCGTAAGGAATTCAGGAGGAAAAGTAATGGAGCCGCAATTGGATTTTTAAACCGTTTCATCGCACAGAGTTGGTCGACTGTTACTTTTAAGTCCGATCATTTAGATATTGTGGCAATTTACGTTTGTGAAGTTTCCCTCTTCCTCTAATATTTTATTTTATCTTCAGGATCGCCATACTAGTTCCCTTGGCGATCGTTTGAGTTCCTCAAATAGTTTTTATAATTTCTTAAATTAACCTATTGCAATTTTAATATACCTACATTAATGACTTTACTATAAAGTATGTGTACATTGATCATTTTCTAACTACTGATGTTCCCTTTTCGGATTGGTATGACTTGACAAAGTTAGAAACATTAATAATTGATAGTTTTTTCTCTCTTCAGTTATTATAAATGGTTGATAACATGTATTATTAAATATTAATTGGATAAACATCAGAGTGTAGAAAATGGGGGCAATTGGTTGAGAACCAATTCCCTTTAGTTGAATTAGCAGTATGAGTTAAGCGTTTAAAACGTTTTGATAGAAATCGAAATCTTTGTAAAGCGTAAGTAATGTAATTTCTGTTCCTAGTTACAGTAAAATTGTATTATGGATTGTAGAGATTGCGAGTAAGGGTTTAAACTTTCAATATGGATTGAGCCATTATATACTTTCTGGTTGTTAGATATTCTTACATACGGAAAACAAACTCAAAGACTCATTTTAAGCTAAATGTAACTTTGTAATTTTTTCAATAATTTTGTAAAGACCTTATCCTGATAAACCAATAAAGAAGCTACTGGTATGAAAATTTTTTTATTTATTAACTACCTACTAGCCTTTTGCATGTGCGTTCCCATTGAAGGTCCACATTGGAATTTTGAGCTTTTGAATGTGTCAAGATGTAGTAAAAGATCTCGAAACGATTGTAAATTCAACCTCTAGTTTGTAAAAGCCGGCACTCAAAAGTTACATTCGGTCAGTCGTGGGTGAATGACAGGTACCTACCTACCCATATCTTATAATCTAGTTAAAATTTACAACTCCTTTAAATAACTATTCTTTAGTAAAAGATTTGTAAAACTTATTTTATAAAATGTCACCTGTCCCCTTGTTCACTCAACAATACAAAGTAGCAATCAGAACGTGGTCCCTCAATCGATCGCAATGAGAACCACAATAAATTTTAAAATACGGGTGTGACTAAGAGTTGTAAAAGTACTTAAATTCAATCTTCAGTTTGTAAAAGAAACCATTCAAAAGTTTTAATCGACTAAAGGTGGTCCCTCAATTGGGTAGACTATAATAAAAATTAATAATAAACGTCAATTTACGTTGCTTGTAGAAGCTTGTAGCTTGTAGAAGCAACTGATTAAATCAATCTGTCGGAGCAATCAAATCTTACAATAAAGTTGAAATGGGGAAAATATTTTTTTCATTATCTCGTAACGCTGACCATTTTTTAATTTGCCCGAGCGTTTGGAGCCGTACGGCTTCATTTGAGTTACCTACTTCAAATTGTGGGAGCAGACATAGAAGTACCTAAGTCTTGTTATAATTCTATGGACTTAGTCAATGACAACATTTCTTACAACATTCAATAAATTCATTAATATTATAAAAACAGTTGCATAGGAGCCAGTCACACAATTTCTTTCTAAACATATTTCCTTCATTCAAGTATTTTAATATAATTTGGTAACAAATTGTAAATGTGTATTGCCATGTTGTAAGCGTTTTTCTTTTGTATATTTCTTTATTTCCAGGGGGCTAATATAATAGGTTTTCGAACTTTTGTCTCTTTAGCTGTGTCTCTATCTTTATAATAAGCTACTAGATGGCGGTAGTTGTTATATCTATATTCAGATTTTTAATTAAGTGGAGTAAACTGACAGATGCAACTGTCATGTTTCCATACATATTGACACTTCGCATCTGTCAAAATTAGTGATAATGTATGGGGATGATACATTGACAATGACATCTGTCAGTTTACTCCACATAATTAAAATTGTTATAATGATGCACGTTTAAATATTTGGGCTGGGTTTGGTGTATGGTTTGAACATTGTCCCACTTATTCCAAATCACGAACTAAGGATAGTCCCAGAACAAAACTCATGCCACAGCATCTTTTAACATTGCGTGTTGGAACGGGAGAACATGAGCTCGTACTAAAAGTACTAATAATAAGTGCGTAGGGAAGTGAAGACCCCATCGCCCGCTGGTGAGAGTTGGTGATCTTCACTTATGAAGAACAACATCACATCTCATCAGTGCATTCAGTCTCCGCAGGGCAGCTTGTAGCGAGCTATTGGTGTGTGGCGACCGAGACTCTCGGGGGAAACATCATCTGTCCCCTACCTCTGGCTTGCCTTTGTTGGCCGGCCAGAGTGGAGCGTAAGAGCTATATGCTCGAAAGGGTGGAAGTGCTCAACCTGCGTAATAGCGAGGAACGGCTGAACGGATTACCGGGATCCAGAAATCGGTACACACCTCTCTACACCCTTAGCTGACCGCGCCGATATTGCCGCCTTGCCGCCTAATATGGTGGTTGATTTTGGGGGGCCCATCTAGTGGGAGGCGAGTCACCGTCTGCTATGATTATAAAGATGAGACATTTTATGTGGCAGGCGTCACGTTGTCTCGTTAATATCCCGGCAACCAGTGCAGCAAGATCCTATCCATAGGCATATTTTTCTTCTTATCTGCTATAGTCCTTACACCTAGCGGGTGCTGTCTTTGGCTGTATCTCTTTAATAGTGCAGACAAACAGCATCCGCTAGGTGTACACATCCCCACATTTAGGTACAGTATTGTGTCTCAAAGGGGCCTCTTCGTTTTGGATCTGTATCCCCACGTACGTCTTCCAAAAGGACCGGCCTTGTGCCGTGATTTCCCGCAGGAGAGATACAAAATAATAATAATACTAATAATTTTAGATCATGATTTATAATAAGATGGACTCTTTTTAGTTCGGAGGTGTACACAATTCAAGAAAAAAGAAAAAAACTCGAAAATGTGGTCACCTCGACCGTACTATTTCCTCGCAGGAGTTAGGTTATTATTTGAAGTAAAACGGTAATTTTTTTAATATAATTCGGTAAAGCAATAATTAGTTAAACAATTGTACTGAAGAACATATTATAGCAATTGTCTATATAAATACTAAATGTTACGTAAATTGATTGATTTTAAGGACAAATATCAAACCAGTAAACAAAAAATGGGAAATTAGAGAAATGTGTATTTGGCTAGTGATATACATTTTTTTATACGGGATTTATATAGGAGTTTATGTTATATTATTATACAAAAATAAAGTTTAATTAAGAGATTACGCTTTAAAACCATATTGAAATGTTGACATGTCGGTGTTACATCAATCAACGAAATACATCGGATTTTTTTGTGGACTTGACCGATTTTGAAAAGTAGCTGCTGGACTTACTTACCAATTTTTTACTACAATCTATCTTCGAACTGGCATGGCAGCCATCTTTGACGCCATACTATGCTCTCATTGGTCGATGTGGACGTGCTTGTGATTGATATACCTTCACTTGACAAGTGTATGTACTTTTAACAATCATTGATTTTGAAATGAATCATTGATTTTGACCGTGTTTTTTATAGTTTCTTGGGACTTATCGTGATTTGGAAAAAAGCAACAGAATAACAACTAAAATTCCAATTTGGCGCCATTCATAGTTCAATTTCAAGTATGGGTGTGACTTACTGGAGTTTCATATTTACCTACACAATTGTGGGACCACCATAGAATAATAACAAGACCATTATTCTATGGGGACCACCTTAAATGCATTGAAACTTTTGAAGGTACAAGTAAGTACTTTTACTAACTCTCATCGTCATCATCGTCAGCCCATTAAGTCCCCACTGCTCGGGCACGGGTCTCCCTCAATCACATGAGGGGTAATTGTCATACTCACCACGCTTGGCAGACGGGTTGGCGAGGGTTTTGATATAAATGCAGAGTTTTCCTTCTCTGGGTGCTGATGATCATGCCAGCAGCTTTACCTTAGTCGCCTTTTACGACAACCTCGGTAAGAGTGAGGGTGGCCCATTCTACTCTGGACCTGGGGACCACACGGCATACTAACTCTCAGACACACTCATATTTTAAATTCTATTGTGGTTCACACTTAATGTGAACTTTTCGCGATCGGCTGAGGGGACCACCATTCTGACTGCTTACTTTCTATTGTTGAGCTGAACAGGGGGGCAGGGTGGCATTTTACAAAATTAGTTTACAAATCTTTTACCAAGAGAAGTAATTTACAGGAGCTGTAAATTTTAAATAGATTATAAGATATGGGCACGTGTCAGTCACGACTGAGGGTCACATTTTGAAACGATGTTGTAACTTTTGAATGCCGACTTTTACACATTTTTAGGAATGCGTTGCGATTCGCTCCACCCGGCCCCGTTATAATGTGCTAAGGCATGTGGGTGGATTGTTTCAACAGTAATTTCTGGTAGTACGCCCTATTCAAATCCGACAATGCATCCGGCCCGTCCTTACCTTACATACTCAAAAGCTCAAATGGCCTATCACAGTGTAGCATTTTGCACTGCACTGCGCTGCGATGCTTTCCGCCCCATCACGCTACGGCCTGGCGTAATGTGCGCCACAGATCACTATATATGTAGCAAGCTAATGTGTCTACTTCTATCATTCGTCGTACTTTTATCATCACAAATACAACATAGTTTGCGAACACAATTTTCCATCTATTCTGGAATTTCAGGTGAAGTCCGGTAAAAAAAGTGTCTTACTTATTTCATTATTATCCTAGATGCGCATGAATAATTCTAAATTCCTTTGCCTGCTTTGTATGTCTGACAGTGCCTATCAATGTCATTATGACACTCACCTGACGGATCGACACTGACATTTCATTTTTGACAGATTGTTTTCAATTTTAATGTGAGCTGGACTGGTTTTCGCCGCTGTATTTATTTTACGACACCAACAGGCTGTTGATAACGAAACACGATGACGTGTGCCTTGCCGTAAGTGAAAGTAACTTATTAGTGGTAGGAGCAATACGTGTAGGCCTTCAATATCGACTGTACATTCCAGCAGTCGCAGTCTCTCGCGCGTCGGAGTTTCGTTCAGTCGGTTGCTCGTATCGTTCTACTCCAATAATTAACTATGTGCGGAATATTTGCGTATATTAACCACCTCACGCCTAAGACCCGGCGTGAAATTTTGGAATTACTTGTTAACGGATTGAAACGCTTGGAATATCGAGGCTACGATTCGGCAGGCGTCGCCGTCGATGCCGCTGACTTAAAAGATATCGCTGTTGTGAAACGCAGCGGTAAAGTTGCCGCTCTTGAAGAACTGCTGCAGGAGCGCAGTGTCGAGCTCTCTGTGGAAGAAAGCGTCGAATCCCATTGTGGAATTGCTCACACCCGCTGGGCTACTCACGGTGAGCCGAGTTCTATCAACTCTCACCCGCAACGGTCCGGAGAAGACAACGCTTTTGTGGTCATCCACAATGGCATCATCACAAACTACAAAGAAGTTAAAACTTTCCTAGAAAACAAGGGGTATGTGTTTGAATCCCAAACTGATACTGAGGCTATTGCAAAACTGATTCATCATATTTACAATCAGCACAAAGATTACAACTTCCAAGAACTTGCTGAGCAGGTAATCCAGCAACTTGAAGGTGCCTTTGCTTTGTGTTTTAAGTCGCGTCATTTTCCTAATGAATGTGTAGCTACTCGTAGAGGCAGCCCTCTACTTGTTGGTATCAAGACCCGTCGACGCCTCTCAAGTGACCATGTCCCCATCATGTACACTAACAACAAAGCCACTAGAGGAGTGGTACCCTCAGTCCCTCGTGTTAACAGCCACGCTCACTTTGAACCTGAGGAGGAACGCGATGTTGAATATTTCTTTGCCTCGGATGCTTCTGCAGTTATTGAACATACTAACAGAGTTTTGTACTTTGAAGATGATGATGTTGCTCATATCAGAGATGGAGTTCTAAGCATTCACCGTTTGTCCGGCAGCAGCAATGATCCTCATGAGAGAGAAATTCTGACTTTGAAATTGGAGCTGCAGCAAATTATGAAAGGTAACTATGAATATTTCATGCAAAAAGAAATTTTTGAGCAACCAGAATCTATTGTAAACACAATGAGAGGCCGCCTTAATTTTGCAAATGGCACTGTTACACTAGGAGGTATCAAGGACTATATTCCTGAGATCAAGAGGTGCAGACGCCTAATGCTGATTGGATGTGGTACCAGCTATCACAGTGCTGTTGCTACTCGTCAGCTGTTGGAAGAACTAACCGAGTTGCCGGTTATGGTAGAACTTGCTTCTGATTTCCTAGACAGGAATACACCTGTATTCCGTGATGATGTATGCTTTTTTATCTCTCAATCTGGAGAAACTGCAGATACACTGATGGCCCTCAGATATTGTAAGCGTCATGGTGCTCTTATAGTTGGTATCACTAACACTGTGGGCAGTTCCATCTGTCGCGAAGCCCACTGTGGTGTTCACATCAACGCTGGTCCCGAGATTGGTGTCGCATCAACAAAAGCCTATACTTCCCAATTTGTTTCACTGGTGATGTTCGCTTTAGTTATCAGTGAAGACCGTATCTCTCTTCAAAAACGTCGTCAGGATATCATTGAGGGTCTTAATGAATTAGACAGCAAAATTCGTCAAGTACTCGCTTTGGACGCCGAAGTTAAAGCTCTAGCAGAAGATCTGTACCGTCAGCGATCTTTGCTTATAATGGGTCGTGGATACAACTTCGCGACTTGTTTGGAAGGAGCTCTTAAAGTAAAAGAGTTGACATACATGCACAGTGAAGGAATTATGGCGGGAGAATTGAAGCACGGCCCGCTCGCCCTCATTGACGACTCTATGCCGGTTATGATGATTGTAATGCGTGATCCAGTTTACGTTAAGTGCATGAACGCATTACAGCAGGTGACCGCGCGTCAAGGCCGCCCTATCGTAGTGTGCGAAGCAGGTGACAAAGAAACCATGTCTCTGGCGTCCCGCAGTCTTCAAATACCAAAGACTGTTGATTGTTTACAGGGAATCCTTACTGTAATACCTATGCAATTGCTCGCATATCACATAGCAGTTTTGCGAGGCTGCAATGTCGATTGTCCACGAAACCTTGCCAAGTCTGTGACTGTGGAATAACTGAAACTTAGACATACCTTTGTTTATAGAGCAGTTAACAAGCGATCTCCAATGGCACAATCATTTGTTTTGTAAATAAGAGTATACATTGATGAATGATAGTTAATTAATCCTTGTAAAACTTGACACGAAATTTTGCGAAGCATAGTTTTCTTCTTTGCGAGTACATGTATGCGTTACGGGTATTATTTAACTGGTCGGTAAATGTGATCTTTCAGCAAATTATGTGAATTAAAGTGCTATATTATCGGCGTAAGCGTACTAGTGCTTTATTGAACTGGATAACACAAATGTAAAGTTGTAAGGTAGTCAAATCTAAAAATAAGTGGATTATAAAACCTAAGTTGTTAATTAAGTAATTATCCCTCCCAAATTGTGTTCTGTTTTTCTAATGAGGTTGGATGAAATTACCACACCTATTATTTGGAATCGTGGAATACTCTGAAGTATATATTTCACAAGCTAACCTCTGAAGGTTAGCTTGTAAACCCAGCTTTGGCTAATATCTTTGATTATATTTTAAAGTAAAAGTAGTTTAAAGTAAAAAAAAAAAGTCTTTCTTACGAAACTATGGTCACTTCTTGAACCAGCTAATCTCTTTGTTTCTTAATAAATCCCAGATCGTGTGAATCTCATTTTAAAACCTTAACAAGCCACAATTTATGAATTACAAAACATACATGTATTGCAGATGTCTATGGGCGACGATAATCACTTACCATCAGGTGAGCCGTCTGCTCCTTTGTCCGCCATAATGTAAATTAACATAAATATACATATTATATTTTAATTTAAAGTTTTCTTGCCGACCAATTTGATATTTTTGCCAGTCACGTATGGACTTATTTGCAAAAAAAATATCTTCGACCTATTAATTAGTAGCACATAGTTACACAAGGAAGTAAAAGCCTAGTAAGCCCGGAAAGCGAAAAGCGTGTACTGTGTCAATAATATGATGTGATTATTTTAAGTTCACACTGTTGTGAATTAATTATCTATCATGCACAAAATAAGCTTCCATGCGTATTAGAATCGTAAAACTCTTTTAATTACATGAAATAACAGTCATGTAAGGCTGACTCAAATATAAAAAATCCGCAAAATGGAGAGGTTTTTTATTTTTCTGGTCAGCCTGTATCTTGCATTTAGATACTAAACTTACCTACTTAAAAATATATTTATAATATTCATTAGTTTCATGATCTGATCCATCATTTTTAAAAGTAATTAAGTAAATATTTGTTGATCGATTTACATTCCGTTCAATTCATGAAGGTATCCTGTGTACGATGTTTGTATAACATTCCATGTTAGTTGTCTGGTAGACTTTTTTTTCGGTACCTTATTGTTCCTATGACATGATTCCAAGGGTTTACAGATCCAATACAGCTTACCATTTATGTAACTACTTTACTCACAAATATTAAGTTAAAGACCATACATTCTTAGATTATTATAATATTATGTTTAAAATCATCATCAACATCTTAGCAGTAAATCCCGGTTGCGTTCCATGCTGGCGCTTCAGAGCCCGGGTCCTCTTTCTTGCTACATACATCTCCTCGAACGGTCTTTTTAGCACTCATTCATAGTATGACGTTATCGGTACGCATGTCATTCTTTACGACGTCAAGCCAAACCTTTTTGGGTATACGCACCCCTTTACCGGGACATGGAGGCATGGCTAGACATGTTGCCTCGTAGATATCCGGATTCGTAGAACAAGCGTAAGCGATGCTCCTACTGTTTAAAATGTAGGTAGTAACTTTGATCTGATTTTATCGACTGCTCTATATTCCAGATTACTTAATACGCCATCCATAGAGCTGTGTGTAGCACGTTCCTTGGAAATATCGAATCAATCGCTCATATACTCGCGTTAGTACAATGAGATTCGTAAAGTATTTTTATAAGAATTATAAATACGAGTAGGTCCTTTATTAGAATAGTCGGAAGTAGGTGCTAGAATATCCGGCATTATGCAGTTAGATAGTTTGGTATTTATGTAAGCTCCGTTATGCAGTGGACGACTATCGAAAGCAGGGATATTTCATAAAAATTAAATTCTATCTGTCGTTTATGTTATTGCTGTTAATTACGCACACTGAGAATGGGTGCTAATGCTCAAATACGATTAAACTCACAGACGGTAAATTGAGTAATTTCTACTAATAGCTAACGACTCTTTAAATAATCGAGTTTTCTTTTAATCTAATATCTTATACAAGTAAAGGTACCTAACACACTTAGAAACCCTCGAAATCGGACAATACAATAATTTAAACCCCTAGTTTCTAGTCCTCGATAATAGTAGTATATTTCATCATTCGTATGGATTATGGTTTCAGTAACTTACACAAAAAATTTATAAGATTCTTCTGGTTATTATCGACTTCATAGCCACTTTCATAATTTCTAGAACTAGAGTCGTCCTCGCAAACTCATCTAGGAAAAATACCGGATGCAATACTAATAGTATCCCGTAATTTACAAAGACGAAGATTTCGAGGGTTTATTATTATTATAACACACGATGCTACAGTAAACGCAAAAACTCGCGGCAGAGTATTTTATTCATTAATCACGATGAATGATGATGACAGTTGTTCAAGAAGTAGGTTTACAAGAGGAAAGTAACTGTTATACTAAAGACTCGTTCATTCATAAATAGTAAATGGAATACTCTTTAGTCTGCCGCGAGTCTTTGCGTTTAGTATAACCTCATGTGCGCTATAATCAACATCGTTTAAAGGTTTCATGATCGATCACTACAAAAATCAGAAGTCGCAACTATACCTAAGCTTTAGCGGATACGCTGGGCACTTAATATTTTAGGAATGTCTAAACATAAATAAAGAATTTATTTATAATTGTATTAGTATAAAATAAAGTTAATACGTAAAATTTATTGTGTCACTTATTCTGGTTATCGATGTAGCGTAAAACAAGGAAATGGGCTATAAGTGCCTACTTGCTGAGTTTGATAAAGCATTACTATCCGGTATAATCAGTTATGAATGCTGTTGATATGAATTTACACGTCATTATGTCCATGTGTTTTGTTCTACAATTAGTAATATATTAGAGAAAATTGGTAAATTAGGAGGTAATTGACAATTAATACAATTTATGTACTTATTTCGTTTTCAAAATTCGGCCTGTGGCATGTTTATTGAGCTAATTTAATACTAGTCAAAGCAAAATTGTTAGTTTAAAAATATTATGCAAATTATTTATAAATCTTTTATCGGTTGAGTTACATATTAAAAATATGAAACGAATTAATAAAAACGAGGTTTTAATAAGAGCCCAATTTTCGATATGAAAGGCTCGACCGGAGTGATAACACGTCCTCACAGAAAACCGTGAAGCAGCACTGTGCTGTTTCGCTGCGTGAGTTATAGGTTGGCGGATCTCCATGGGCGGCGACAATAGCTTACCATCAGGTGCTCCGTCTTTCGTCTGCCACCTATGACGTAAAAAAAAATGTATGAAAAACATGGCGGATGTTACCTGAAAATCATACAAAAAGCTATGTTTTTGCGATTTGTGTATATCGATTTTAGATGAATATCACAAGCACGAGAATCGTGATATTTTGAAAACATGGCGGATGTCACCTGAAAATAAATGTCACGAGCACGAGAATTGGGCTCCTGGACTCCAATTCTCGTGCTCGTGACAATTATTTTCATACGACATATTCACTAAAAACACAGTTTTTTTGTATGGTTTTCAGGTGATATCCGCCATGTTTTCAAAATATCACGAGCACGAGAATTGGGCTCCTGGCATTTGTAGATTCACGTAATGCTTATCGTACAATGTTATTGTTATTTTTGGATTTTTTTGAGGATGTCAAAAGCAAGTTTATTGTATTGTTACTATTATTCCGCACATATATAATTTGTATATTCTCTTATCGCTATGCAGGCATAGACTGCAACAAAATTGTTAATTATACGTTTATTTTTGTTAAATTTAATAAGTGGATTATTTTGTAGGAAGTTGGCAGATTTATATGCTGATCCCTCGGAAAGCACGAAAAGCCGAAATTCGGCCATGAAAACGTCTGCATTATGTACCTATTATATTTTATTTAGAGTATAGAATATTTTTACTTTCAAATATAATTTTACGTAAAATAATAATGTTTTTTTTTAACCTTCTGTCAATGCTTACTCGGGCTATTCCACAAATCCTCATTAATGGGGATTTGTATGAAATAATAACAAAATTGTGTCTTCCCCTTATTTCAATTCAAACTTTTTTTTAAAAAACTATGACATCGAATCTTACTTATAGTACAGACAGCCACACATCAGGTTCACTAAAAATTGTAATTTTTTCTCAATTGATATTGAACCAAACGTTTCATTGTATTTATTGGCTGTCCGTAAGTACCGCATCGCCAATTCCTTGTTGTTGGTCAACTTTTTACAAAACCATGACCATAAATATTATTGCTCAACAAAAAGTAACTGCGGGGAGTATTAATACTCGTATGATCTTTTTACATTTAGAAAGATTCCACACTGGCGGATTGCAAGAGATTTCAAAACCGAGCGGAAGCGCAGCGAACACGTTGCGGACCCGCAACGGATTCACCCCGAATGCGCAACGTAAAACAATCGCGTTCCTCTATTTCACCGTTTGAAAACGCTTGCAATCCGCCATCATACCTACCAGTGGTGAATCTCTCTTATATGTGTGTGTGTAACATCTAAGCCTAGGCTACGAACGCCATGCATAGTAATCTAAGATCTACAGATTCTGGAGATACCTATCTGTGTAAAGTTTACTTACCATCTTATTACCTCAGAATTTGAACGAGCTTTTGTGATTTTTTTACTCTTGTGGAGGTCCTCCTCCACACGAGTAAAAAAATCACAAACGTGCACTACTGTGTACTTTTTTTTTATTTCCCGCCGTGCAATAATTTTTAATGTCTGTTCTTTTTACTTGCTATAGTGACTTCAGTGTATCGAGCAAGATAACAAGGCGGTCATTGAGAACCTTCGAATAGGGAAAAGTTGAGAACATTTGACAAAAGGTGTTTGCATATGAATCAAATATGAGGAATTACGTTTAGAATAGACCGAATAACAAAAGTTGTCAACACGTTTTATCCAGTAGTCCACTTCCTTCTTAGACACGATGTTTATTTATACATTATTATGCTTAGATATCAAATACGCTCGTCTCTAGTGAAAACTAGAGGACTATTTCAGGAATTCTTTTTTTTTTACATTATAGCGGACAAACGAGCAGACGGCACACCTGATGGAAAGTGATCACCACCGCCCATGGACATCTGCAACACCTGAGGTATCACATATGCGTTGCCGGCTCTTAAGAAAGTAGGAGGAATTCCGCCCTCTTTTCGTACAACGGTACAACATCGCGCATTTTTGGTGTCAGCAGGGTTTGAAACCATCGTGGCAGCAGGGTCATAGCTACCGCCTTATCAAATTATAGGAGGTCCCCAGGCTACAAGAACCACTAATGTGTAAGCCGGAACAATTCCCCCTTCATTTGGGACCACCAACAAATTTGCATACAGGACTCCTCTGAAACCAAAAAGTACTTTTTAATATCTAAAACACTACGTTACTGCATGGCAGTCAGCTTGTCACATATGGGGAACAAGATGTTGCGTGGGACTCTACCATCCATCCATTTCATTGTTGTTGTTCATCTCGACGAAATCGGGATTAGTAGCGCACTGCACTGCAGAGGGCTGAATCGTACCGTGTAGGATCGTCGTCGCCTCTTCTGTCCAATATCTATCGAATTTGATACCATGATTATCGTTAGATAAAATTGTGGAAGGACAACTTGTAAAAAAAATCTTTTTGTACACCTACGAATAAAATTAACTTAACCGTCGTCGCGTTCGTAACTTTCAAGACAAATATTATTACAAATGACGACATAAAAGGTAGGTAGGTAGTAATAAAGTATCCTACCTATAAACTGTCCCACTGCAGGGCAAAGGCCTCCATCATAGAAAAAGTAGGTAGGTATCATAAATCTTAGGATTCCCCCCATTTGTAGATTTAAATTGCATAAAACAAAACACTTTATTTTGCTCATACTGGCTAGTTCCGTACCTAATCTAAACGATAAGAGAAGATCAAAGTAGTGATTATAGTAGATACCTACCTGGTCGGCTCAATCAGGACGTCATTTTCTGATAGTTAACTTATCGATAAGATAGGATTGTCTTAGACTGAGACAAGTGGTAGATATTCAAGATATGCAAAAGCTTAAATAAATTTAAATAAAATGGAACCAGCACGTCTACTTCATCGAGTTATGAAAAAAACCACTTTATACGAAAAGAAGACCTAGACAAATTGGTTGGTAAAAAATGTATATGCCATGCATGGCTCATCTAGGAAAGGGTTGGTGAGAAGAACAGCAAATGTAATGTCATATCAGTTATTTATGCTGTTGATTTTTTTTATGTATATAGCGCAGACGAGCTGACGTATCACCTGAAGTAAGTAATAGCATTTTAAAGAAAACGACCAAAATTCCAAAATGTATTCGTTTTTGTTTGAGTAAAGGAAAAAAACTTCATTGTTTTCTAGTAGTGCCTGCTAGTCAGACTCTTTGTCTAGTTGTTAAACGTATAATGGTAAGCCAAAACTTAAATATTTTCCAATTTATTCCAGCCTTTTTAGATAGATATATCAACTAGTAAACTACATTAAATACTACTAAATTCATATACCTAAATATGTATGAGATTACCAAGTTATATTTGCTGTTTATCTCACCAACACTTTTCCTCCAAGATGAGCTATATGGCCATATTTTTCAACTTCGTATAAAGTGGTATTTTTCATAAACTGGATGAGGTAGACGGGTTGGCCGCCCA
The DNA here is from genome assembly GCA_019059595.1 of Marasmia exigua. Taxonomy (NCBI): domain Eukaryota; kingdom Metazoa; phylum Arthropoda; class Insecta; order Lepidoptera; family Crambidae; genus Marasmia; species Marasmia exigua. Next base: position 1,803,464 of record CM032464.1, on the reverse strand, counting down.
GATTAATTACATATAAGTGTACTACTTAATAGTTGTCCCTATAGTCTGAAACTCTCCTTAGTAACCTTTAGTAACATATTACTGCCGATTATTAATAAAATAGTAAGAGGCGGATTATAATTATGCGAAGCACGGTCATTAGGTACATAGGTACTACAAAAGACAAAAGTTTTTATTATTTAGAGTTGAGCAATTTCTAAAGGCCAAGATAATATTTATTTAATAACAGTGGAGTCAGAAGTGTGCTGCCAACGTTTAATAAAGGAGTACGCTCTTTTCTTTAAGATTAAAAAAGTACTTTTAGTTAAGTATTATAATTATTTTCTTGTTATGAAACACATCACATCAAAGTATACAAAATTGTTAACTACACCAAATCAACACTTTCGGTTAAATATGAAATGAGGAATTTTGATAGGTTGTAGTAACCTGTCGTGTGGCTGCCTGTACTATTCCAACTTATAGGGTATCTATTCGAGTTCGTAGTAATTGTTGATCTACCTACATAATATTACCAAACGAGTTTTGAATAGGTAGGTAAGCTTGCTATGTCAGCTGTGTGTCGTGTAATATCAATATGGTTTCGTAATAAGATCTCATTGATATATTTTGAAAGTTTTATTTCGTAAGGACTCTGTCTATCATAGAGGGTTTATTGCAAAAGTTGCTCAACAATCAACAACATTCGTGTCAGGAGAATATCGAAACCAGTCTCTAAAATTCAGTCCATAGTTCCAAACACATCGCGCGAGATTCCTAGACGTTGATAGGCTTTGTGTTTACTCTTACAAGGCCACCAATACGACAGAGAAACTAGACACCGAAACTAATATAATATCTAAAATGTCTTCCTTGAATAGGTAGGCGCCTCGGTATCTCACAAGTTGACAATCGGGAACCTAAGATAATAAATTGCTATAGAGAAAGAACAATTACATACTTACCTAAGTACTTAATACTAAAAAGATTTTATGTATTGGTTTTTTAATATCTCTTATTGCATTTGGCACGCATAACGACCTTGTGCAGATAATTTCCTAAACAGAAAGCATACCTTCAATAGTTCACCATGTAGTGTAGGTAGGTACTTACTGTGTAGTGTCAGTGGCTAGGTGTCGAGCCTTGGCGGGGGTGGCGGCCGCGTGCCGGTGCCCGCCAAGTGGGTCGTGTTGTGAAACAGAGAGAGGTGCGTGATGCTGTCTGCGCAACATCATTATACACACCGACACACACTTCAAACGGAATTGTTCTCATCTCTCCAGGAGCCCAATTCTCCTGCTCGTGACATATATTATCATACGACATATGTATCACTAAAACATAGTTTTTTGTATGGATTTCATGCGACATCCGCCATGTTTTTTCATATCGAAAATCCCGAGAATTGGGCTCCAGGACCCCAATTCTCGTGCTCGTGATATTTTGAAAACATGGCGGATATCACCTGAAAACCATACAAAAAAACTATGTTTTAGTGATATATGTCGTATGAAAATAAATGCCACAAGCACGAGAATTGGGGTCCAGCTGTAGTAAAATCCCGCGTTAGGTAATCAGCTAAAGCCCGTGAAAAATCGCATGAGGTAAATCTGAAACAAGTGGGTATTTTTAATGAACTAATATTTACCATGTATAAATTTTCCTATACTTTAATTATATAGCTATCGATTATATTTATAACTAAGTATAGGAATCTTCATTTTAATCAGGAAAGATATAAGGAAATCTCAACAGGTCTTCATTCCACTTTACGTAGAGTATTTATGTGAAGAATAGGTATTTTGTGCTATAAACTAGATACTAAAAGACCTAGTGTGAAAAATACTTATCGCGTTATTTATTAGTGCGACACGAAAATACTTACAGGTGTGCAACAGGTTGTACTTGTAGTTAGGTAAATTTTCGATCCATTACAGAAGATAAATACATATCCAAATGCTTACCATTTGTTGGAAATGTAGAGTTTTGTCTCGAGAAGATACCAGCAAAAAAAAAAAAAGAAACCAAAGCACGAATAAAATAAAATAGTTTTTTCTCGTCCGTACTTTCGAATAGGTACTCAGATTGGTAATTTGAGAGACCCTTTGACTTCGACATCATATACATTTTCGAAACAAATTCTTTGAATGATGACCAAAAGTTATCAACCAACACCCATATCGAATTTAAGACCTAAGCTCACAATTTGATAACGATTTTGTATAAGTAAGAAGAGAATATGTATTATAGCATTCCTTTTTTATGTGATAGGTGGCAGACGAGCAGCTGATCGCCTGATGGTGAGCGATTGCTGCGGCCCATAGACACCCGCGACACCAGTGGAGTCACAAGTGCGCTGCCAACCTTTAAACCCCCTTTCCCCCGGAATGGGTCTCCGGTACCCGGTCAATGCTTCAGCGTTGCCAGAATGTTACTTTTGTAACATTTTACGTTACTTTTGGCCTTCCAATGTTACTTCCATGTTACACCACACTCAATGTTACTTTTATGTTACTTTTGAGAATTTCGAACAAAATCCTGGTGGACTGACCAACCAATACGATTGTTTGTCAAATTTACTTATTCATTCACTCGTGTATATTTTTCAATCTTTTCAATACTCAGTACTCAATATCTTTATTGCATCTATAGGTTACATAATTAGTTGGTTCATAATAAATGTAGGTATCACTATAGACTCAGGAGGGCACTGCAATATGGGAGAGGACGCTCATCATTACTAAGTTAGGATTAACTTTAAATAATATACCTTTATATAACTATAGTGAAATATAAAATGAAGTATGCAATTCTATATATATTATTTATGTATTATTAGTATTTTACTTTAAATATATGTGTTTAAGTGTGTTATTCTCTATGTATTTTTATCATTGAGGTATTCATTTATTTGTTGTTTGATTAATTCGGGTACCTTATTAAATATTTTTATAGACAATACGTAGGGGCTGTTTGAGTGTAAGGTCATTCAAGAGTTCGGTAGGTTAAGTTTATTATTAATATCTGAATTCATATTTTTAACATGTCCATATTGTTTTTTTATATGAAAATAGACATAAAATGAACAGACCCATATTTTTTCTTTTTTCAAAATTTGTCCATTTTCATGCATAAAATAATTATTGAAATTCTTTTTATTCTAAATAGACGTAAGCGCCAAATGACTTCATCGGACGGCTGAATACAGCGATATTCCTTTGCTTATTATTGTTTTGATAAAAAAAAGGTACTACTGTCAAAGGTAAATAATACTAGTGTCAACATTGTCAACGTCATTCATACATTCAACGTTGACAAGTTGTCTTTTTTTTTACAGTTACATGTCATGGGTTTGGCATTTCGTAAATTTAAAACTATTATGTGCTAAGCAAAGAAATATTTTACATTCTGCCGTCCGATGACGTCATCTTACGGTTTTTAGTTTTTAATTTTTTTCTCAGTAAATAAGCAATATAAAAAATGAATAAATATATATTCAAGCAGCGGAAAAGTAAACAAAGAATTGGTATTTTTTGTTTCAGAGCTTAGCAATTTTGAAATGTTGTCCATTGATAAGGGGCGGCGTTGTCTTTACGTTTGGTATAAAAAATTGGGTGTTTACGAACAAATTTACATGTTTCTAAAATATAAATACATGGGAGTGTAAGAATTTGGTACTGTTCAAAATACGGTTTGCAGCTATCAGTTTGATCTATGTTTGCGATAATTCTTTTGAAGGACGAAGAGGGACATTTATCCCGCTTACGTGTTTTTTTACTTTTAATAAAAGAGTCAAGGAACGTATTTTATTTTAATCATTTAAATTAAATGCCATTATAACGTATTTTGCCAGTTTCCAAAAAAAAGGGCAATGTTACTTTTTCTGACAAAATGTTACTTTTTGATCTGTCTCGTGTAACTTTTGACTATCGGCCACTGGCAACACTGCAATGCTTGTTTTTTTGTGTATTTTCTTTTATGCTTATTTGTGGTCAGGTAACCAACCAACCACCAAAAATAGCTCTTGTTGTGGTCTTATGACAAAAAAATAATATTCTTATAGAAGCCGCATTATCACTAATAATAGTGGATACGTGTTTTATTAAGATCCGATACATCCCCCCGTTCCGCTGGATTGGGCCTCCGGTACCCTCACTCACGCAGCGGAACACAGCACAGTGCTGTTTCACGCCGGTCGGACCGGCCCATTCATGCCGAAGCGTGGCTCTCCCACGGTCAAAGACAGGTTTCTATGTCTTTTCGTCACTCTGACGGACCTATAATCACAACACTATATTTTTTAACACTAACTTCCAAATCTTTGACGTTAACAAATGGTCTGAAGAGGTCTGTGCTAGTCTGCAGGTCATGCGCTGGCGCCGCGCACCAAAAAGGCCATTTGGCCGGTCACTCACGGTCATTGGCCGATCCCTCACGCACGTCGCATTTCCCGACCGCTTACACACAACCCTGAAATTACCTTTTTTTTCAATCGGTATAATATTACACCAGGCACAAAGCAGGTATGTATTTTTCTTAAATCTTTTTTACCATGCATTTACAATCGAAACATTATAATAAAATTACTATAAGTCTCTTTTTTACCTACTTCTATGTGGTTTTGTCAAAACCTAAGGCTGTGTATATGTAAACAGTTCCTACATTAATTTATTTTAACCCAATGATTATGTATGATCTTAATACGGAATTGCCGTTAAGGTGAAGGGTAACCATGCACAAATGTTGGGTCCGTGCTTGTATGCGAAAAATTGATTCACGCCAAAAGTGGCCGCTTTTGAATCAATTTCTCGCGTACGCGTTGGACCTAACATTTTTGCATGGTTACTTAATAAGTGATTGCCGACAGGTTGTAACCCCGAAATTGTTTAAAATAGATCCGGTTTAGTAGCTAAAAAATAAAATCGATTGGCGTCGCTAGTGTGCCCTACCCGTCACCTTAAGTACCCCAGTGTAGGTTAAATTAAATGGAAACATTTTACGAGTAAAGGCAAATTAATGTCACGTACTATCATCAAAACAGGTAAAAGGTAGGTGACTCAATAAAAAAATCGGTTAGTTTCTGAGCTAGGTCTACCGCATTCTTCGTATCTGCTTCCGTAACCTGCTTAGAGTTATTATTCATTAATGAGAAAACTTACCAAGGCAAGGTAATTGGTAATTGTGTAGCCACTAAATAATATTCGCTTGTGCTTGATGCAAGCTGCACTATTAATGTTGCGACACCGACGGTGGGTGGTGCGGGTACTCACACTTACCTACCAGTTTGTAATTCGCAAAAGTTAAATTGCGCACTTCTTGCGTCAGACACATTGGTTAGAGTCGTTTATCATCCTTTCTTATGCTTGATTGTTAATCCACACTATATCTTCCAAAAGCTTCATGTAATACTCACTGTTAAATAACTCTATACAGAACTATTATGTAGGTAGCTATCATCCTTTCGTTGTTTTCTCATTGATGCTTTACAACAGCTATGGTCAGATCAATTAGTGTTCGAGGCATCATGAGCCACCAAGAATGGGGCTTGATAAACGGGTAAGTAGGTCCTGCTCCAATGAGTTGACTTGTGAATGTAACTCAATAGGCTATACACCAATAAGTTGGTTCGCTAGTTACTAGAGCAATAATTTTCGTAATCTTTCTTGACTTTCCCACGCGCCACAAATACGATATCGAGCATTTCATTTGTATTTGGTTTGGTTTGTTGTATTAACTTATAGGTACATTTAAAATAAATATAAAAAAGCAATACGTGTGGTAAAAAATCGTGACCTAATAAAATGGTTTCCCGCGCCTGCGCCACTTTATTGCATTTGCACGCCGATTGTTTTCAATAATGCCGAAGTGCGAGATAACGCATCGCGTCGCGCATGGATTATCTCTGACTTAGGTACCTATATTGTATCTTTTCGGGTAGTTATCAATTGATTCCGCAATCTCGGCTCATAGGTAATTCTTTAAAAACGAAATGAAAATACGATAAACTGCTTGATCGATCGAATGGCGGCCAATTTCAATCAAGTAAATAAAATTAATAGCCTATTGAAAAATATCCGTGGCTAGCCTATGCCATTTTTATTAATTTCAAGTGAATATTCAGAAACCAAATGTATAGATCATCGGTCGAACCAATGCCCCGCAAACCGCTCCCTGACAACAACTCTACTCAATCAACAATATTTTTATTCCACTACCGTGCGTTTTAATACAACGTCAAGATTTTGATACAGCTATGTAAGGTTGTAATTTAAAATGCATTGCCCTCACCATTCCAAATTTTTCACATTTATAAATTTAAAAATAAAGCGCAGCATTAGGTGTCAGTGGCCTAAAGGCGACCCCCACGCGGCGGCGAAATTCCTCGCATCCAACCGCGTCCTTTGAATACTAAACGAATAGAAGGGAGGCGAGTAGCGAAACGACAATAGTGTTGTTTTGTAAATAGGTATGTAGGTGGTACAATAAAATAAAAAAGCATTTAAGTACCTACTCCTATAAAGAGTACGGAGGGGAGCGGCTGCCTCCCTGGAAATCATCACATCATTAATTGTTAAACTTGATCCGTCCTTCCATTAATGTCTGAAATTATCTTATTTATTACACCATGCTTTTAACCGTCTTATTCACTTATCGAGATCCTATGATTCTTGGGGATCTCAAAAAAAATTTTCCTTCCGACAAAAATTGCACCAATCAGCTGATCACTTTTGTATGGGAAGGTGCTTTTTTTCAGATATAAGACCTTTCCTTTCTTTTCGTTCCTTTGGCAAAAATGATTGTTTTCATCAGTATAATGCCATCGATAAGATAGCAAGAGAGTTAAAAAAGCTTGGTGTTATACGAAAGAATCGTGTGAAGACATTTGATAAATTGTACCTACATCCCAATGCAAACAATTCCCCGCCTCCCCGAAATGCACGATTTACAATGTTCAGCCATATGCTTTGCAACGTAACTGATAATAATGTAAAAACATGAGAACTTTTGAAGGTTGCGGCAGCAATTAGATAGCAACATCCAAGGCTGTCAAATAGTTGGATACAACCAAAGTTTCCATTAACATCTATACCGCCAAAGTAGCCAATTTATTGAATGCACCTAGCCTGACCAAATATATCGATACACTGTGTTTTTAAATACATGGATACATTCTAGCCGTTATTATTATAACGACAGGCAAAGTGTCAATGGTAACGAAGCACCCAAACTATACCCAAAACTGGAATTCAAGACCATAAAATCTACTACAATGTTGCCACTGCAATAAAATGATCGTACAATAATACCTATTTCTTAAAAACATACGCCGACATAATTTGTTTATTGTTAATTTTCGTTAAGAGTAGTCTCGGCAGCATCCGTAGGTCGATAACGCGCCCGTTTTATTGAGTGACTGACTACGATTGTTTGTCGAAATATCACTGGACCTTTTTCCTTACGAGTTATTTCGCCTAATAACTCCTTAAATCTAAAACCTGTAACAAAAGTGGACGAATTAATTACTGGAGTGCAAGTGGTGGAAAGCTTTAGTCTACCAGATTCCGAAATCAGAGATTCTGACATTAGTGATGGTGAAGATGAAGATGTAATTAAGTTTCTATTTTTTGAGACCCAATATCACCATATCAGGCGTCATCTGCTCTTATCCTCCGGGAAGGGATGCAAATCTATGGCGTGTCCTTTCAGGTGAGCCGCATGATCGGTTGCCCGTTCCCTTAAAAAAAATAAAGTTATTACACCTTTTTGACTGGCTCTGAAAAATAATCAGAAATCGGTATCGGTACCTACTTACTTTGTCGACTGAATTAAGTCGTCTATTTTTACATATTTGATTGTTATTTTAGTCCAATAATGGTGCAAGGGTAGGTATCTATTTATTTACCTTGTAAACTGTTCACAACAACACAACAGTTAACAGGTAGCTCGGTTAGATTATAGACTTGTGGATTTGACGTTATTACGAAGGCAGATTTTGAACAGCCAAATCTATACAGGGTGTATCTGTGAACATTTACATCCCATTAACCAGGTGTTCGAAATTCATCGAAAGTTTTTTCGGCTCCCCATACAAAATGACCAAGTCACGTGACCGACTTTCTTTGAAAAGTTGAAATTTTTTCATGCGAATTTCCAAAAGTGATAAGACAAATGTTGTTCATAATTATTTTGATTTTAATGTAATGCTCAATGTATTTTCAATGTTCACCAATTATTATTTTTTGTGTATTATTTTTGTTTTGTGATGCACCAATTGTTTTAAATTTGATAAAAAATACTAATCTTAAACACGCTAGGAACACTTTTATTGGATTACGATCTAGACTTAAGTTAATTTAATAAACAATACTAAGTTATTATCTGTAATGAACTAATGATTGTAAACTGTCTGTGTTCTTTAATAAAGAAATAAAAAAATAATGTTTAGTAGAACACGTGGTTAAAGGGATGTAAATTTTCACAGATACACCCTGTATTTATAAACAGGGTGAAATGGAACTCGTTGCCGGCGCATGTATTTTCTCTCTCCTACAATATTGATTCCTTCAAACGAAGCGTGAAGAAGCAGAAACTAAGAAGAAGATAGGTACTGTGAAGAAGCATCTCGCGGGCCAGTATGGCAGTCCCAACGGAGGTGATACCTTGACATCACCTCCGTTGTAATTGCAGCGTGGGCTCTTCTCTTGCTTAGACTATCAGGCTGAGGAGAGTCAATATGCCGATTGTGTCACTGTAAATAAAAACTGATCCTTTTAAATCATGTTAGGTTCACTTTCGCGTCTGCATCCTAACTAGAGGTAGGTACCTACTACTTATTTATGGAGGTACTCGAATGTAGGGTGATCCTACTGACTGCCACAGACGGGTATTTCTACCATTAGCTCAGCGGTGAGGGAAAGCATTGTGGGGAAATCTGCTAATTTCGGATAGTTCCTCAAATTAAGGAAACTTAATACAAAAAATATATTTTAGATAGGTTATATTTAGCATAATAATATAATGAGGCATTGCCCGGTATTAAGATATTAGGTACTTACCTATATTTAAGCAAAATTCCCCAAGTAGTTTTCCTTTCAGAAAAAAATTAATCAAGCATAATATTTTACTGTCGCAGGTCAAGCTTACATTTCCAATAAATTGTCTGCGAAATATTAGCAATCGAGAGTTTTACGTATAGGGCGTATCTGACCGATACAGTATGTAGTGCCATATTTTTGCAGTTGATCGAAATATTCAAGATGAATGTAGGAATGATAAAACTTCTGGTTTGTGGAAGCCTGTGATGGGGCTCGCCTTGGGGACACTTCCTGCTGGTGCATTCGCCCGCGGCCCGCGCAGTGAAGGGGACTCACTCTTTGTTTCACTGTGAAATGTTGCAAAACTGGTCTTTGACCTTTAACATTCCAAATATAGTGAACATTTCAAATCACTAAGGAAATTATTAGCGGAGTTTAGAATGTAATGTACCTACTTTACGGACGGGCGACATGTTAAACTACACTGTTAGCTGTAGCGGGCCTGAATTCAGATTAGGACATATTTTTAAACGGACTGGAGGGAGCTACGTACAACTCGGTTTGTTACAAATAGCTAATGAACTACAAATTCAATTCATTCTTTAGGTGGCTGACCTACCATACAACATTTGGGCAAAAAAAAACCCATAAAAACAAGTCGTTGCAGAAAAGACGGCAGTTGCTGCACTGCAATGCAAATGTAGGTAAATGCAGCGTTTGGTTGCAGCCTCCTCTTGCTCACATAACTTAACTAAAAGTAGAGTGATTCTTTTGTAATACCTATTAGGTAACTTAGCAAAACACGGGCTGCACCCCGAGGTCCTTCTAAAAGGACGGAACTCGTCCAATACATCTCTTCACACTATTCACGAAATAAGGATAGTTCTAGGACAAAACTCGTGCCAGTCCTTTACTTACCGTAATATCTTTATATCGCGATTTATGATAATAGTAATAATAATGTGTTTGGAGTCCGGGGCCACAAAATAAAACCAGGGTTCGCTAAATAGCAAAGTGTAGCTACATAGATGCCTATAAAAATCAGGGGCGTAGCTACCGCCGTATCTGCCGTATCATTATACGGGGCTCCCGGGCCACGGGGGTCCCCAAAGAGTGTAAGGAAAAAATAAATAAAAACTTTCTAATTTATTTAATTTTACAAATGACAAAATTCTATGAAGAACGGCTGGCAAATCAATCACTATTCTCCATAGAGGCAGAAACTTTAGAAAAACTAAAATCAACATCAGCCATAAGTGATGTAATAAATCAGTTTGCCGAAAAAAAGGCAAGGAGAGTGAACTTTTAAAATTTGATTTATATTTATGATAAATAATCGGTAAGCGTAGTGTAGGACGCCCTGCGACAAGATGGGATGATGACATTCGAAGGCTGGCGGTGTGGGCTGGATGAGAGTGGCCGAAAATCGGGAGCAGTGGCGTGCATTAGGAGAGACCTATGTCCAGCAGTGGACAAGTGTGGGTTGCTGACGATGATGATGATGATAAATAAATGTTTCTTTTTATAATATTTTTTTTCTTTTGTGAGAAATCTTTACCCCCATATTAGGGCCTCCAAACATTTTTTTTTACGGGGCCCTGACAAGGCACGGTACGCCACTGATAAAAAGCCTGTATTGTACAAGCTTAAGTAATGATAAATTAGTCCGGAAATTCCGATTGTGTAAATTTCAATTAATAATTATTATATATCGACATAGCCGGAGGGTCACCCACCCAGAACACTCGGACCCGAGGAATTCAGAAAACTACCTAATACCTAATTTGTGATGTTTACTGATCGGCACTCTTTTAGAATTTCTTCGAAACGGATAGGAATCCAGTTTATATTTTTTAAACTTTTCCTTTTAACGTTAAAACAATACTTAGGTAAGGAAAATAAAACGAAAGTGGCGACCACGGCGATACGGCATAATAATTTCAGCGGAGGATATTTTCTTGTTTCGTACTATTTAGGGCGGTTTTTAAGTTTTTAAACATTAAAAAGTATGTTTCTTAGTTTGTACTTGGGTTGCGGGTTCGATCCTCGTACAGTACAAACATTTGTGTGCATGAACATGCCTGTTTGTATTGGTCTGGGTGTTTTCTATATAGGTATTATTAGTAGATATGTAAAAGAGAAGTATCAAATGTATATATTTGTAATTCCGCTGTTGGTTCTGATATCCGTAACACAGGGGCTTGAGCTACCTATCTCTTTATGCATACCATACATACATACAGGTCAAAAACGTATCCTCCTTTATGCTTCGATTTAGTCGGTTATAAATAGGCACTTATAGGCCTACCTACCTGTAATGCTACATTATTATAGTAAGTACATAAGTGATGATTTAAGCGTAAGTAAGCGATGGTATATTCGAATCCGACCATGCACCTCTGGATTTTTCAAATCTATGTGCGTATTTCTACCATTAGCTCGGCGGTGAGGGAAAACATCGCGAGGAAACCTGCACGTTTCGGATAGTTTTTGAAACCTATAACCATGATTCAGTATTGGTCTGGTTCCCCTGTCAAAAAGGGTTGCAAAGGTCAGACAGCAGTCGCTTCATTGTAATTACCAGACTCCCCAAATCAAGAATCATGGTTCAAGCGTACCCCGGGCGCCAGAGCGACACCTTAAGACGCAACTGGGAATTACACGCTAAGATGAGAGAGCCAGAGATGATTTTAAGTATTACCACCTATCTACTAATTATGTATTTATTAATGACCCGAAGTATACTTATTAAATAAATCTTTAAGTAAGTTATGCAAAGCCAATTTCCATACAGCATCAATTCAGTATTTTATGAGATTCATTTTGTTTCGTTAGCCATGTTTTGCAAGGTGAGGTAATTTATTTGGAAGCCGTCTAACCTGTTCTCGGTTGCTCATGCTGCTGAGATTGAAAGTTTACTTATTCAATGACATTTTAACAACAAATTAATATAAAATTAATTATTTATCTAAATAATTTTAAATAAGCTGCCTATCACAAAAATAGCACAGTGTAGTGTGATTTTCATCAGCAAAGAGTGTAGTGTGATTTTGAAATGTTAATTTGCTATAAGTAAAATAATGTACATTTTGAAAAAAATATTTGACAGATTGATTAACCCGACATGTGGCTGTCTGTACCTAAATTCGAACTAGCAGAAAGCAGACCCACTTACGCGATATATCAGATTTCGATTCGATTTATAGGTAATGGACGATATGAACGTTTCTTGAACAGAAAATAGGTATATTTTCTGTTATCGGCATTTTAGAAAATATAGCTAGTCGAGCTAGAGGCTGATTTTTTGCCTAATATTAGGTACTCATGTGAAGAAACAAGAAATCTAGTAAGTAGGTAAGTTCTTTTTTTCAGATAGGCACTTACGAATATAAAAAAAACGAACATAATTTACCTCCATTGTACCTTAGTACCCATTAGACTTATAATAAAAATAGGAAAGTCTGAGTTAGTCTGTAGAAGTACTAAGTAGGGCTATACCTACTAGGTTTAAACCCCGATTAGACTAATCTTTATCCATGGATAATCTTTAGTATAACGTCTGATTAATTCTAATTGTACCATCTTGTAATCCATCACTATTGTAACATCTAATTGTACATTATGGTTTTGCAATAAACCATTTTGAGTATTGATTAGGTATTGTACCTATAGAATGACAGCGCTTTACCTAGGTACCATATATCCAGTATCGGAATAAGGTTGGTCGAATCGGGTTTAAGTAAAAGATACTATTACCTACCTAAACATAGAATTATTACTAAGTAAGTACTTATGGAACTTCCTTTTAAGACAGCTCAGTGACTTTAGCTAATTTGATACCTATTAGCCTAAGTGGCTATACTTAAAACAGCCGATTTAAATATATACCTACTAGAATTTAACATTTAAAATTAGCAAATGGTAAAAGTCAAGATTCAAGGTGAGCAGGCGGCCGCAAATCGGTGACGGGACGCGTCCGGCTCAGTCCGAATTTTATTGAAATGTTATAAATATTCTACACAGATTACCTATGTATTTCAATATTTAGGTATCTTCCGCGTAGTATATCGTAGCCCTCTAGTACAGTCAGCTTCATAAAGATCGTAGTGTCGAAAATGGTCAAATTTATTTAAAGGACACAAGTTCAATTTTATGTTGATTGTCAGATCATCTAATTGTTTTAACCGTAACGAGTGGTCAATATTAACTACACAATGCCTAGAAGTATTATGTTATGTGTTTAGATGACCAAATACATATTCTTTATAAATATTCAACGGTGTGTCTAAGAATTCACAGTCACCAAAAATATGTTGGCGTAAAGAAAAGTAAACTCTAAGCTGAAGTATTAATTACGTAGGTATTTTAATGGAATAATATGTATTATATATTATTTTCTTCATGTCCATACTGGGTGAATAACTTGAGCTAGTTGTTCTTTCACAACTTTAACAAGCCACACCCAGCCCCCTGGCCTCTAATGCAAAAGATAAAACTGACCTTCTGGGCACTCTTTTGATGCGAACTCGATTTTGGCTGACTCTGGAAACTCACCACCAAAATGTATCGCCTAGTTGCTTTATGGTGACGGGTAGGGTACACTATCGATTATAAATGTTAGCTTTTAAACCGAATCTATTTTAAACATTTTCGGGGTTATAACCTCTCGGCAAACACTATTTTATGAAATAACCATGCACAAATGTTGGATCCGTTTTTGTACGCGAAAAATTTATTCACGCCAAAAGTGGCCGCTTTTGGCGTGAATCAATTTATTGCGTACGCGTTGGACCTTACAATTTTGCATGGTTATTTAATAAATAGTATAAGTGTTTGCCGAGAGGTTGTAATCCCAATGTTTATGTGCTGGTATTTTTTTTTTATTATTTGGGTTATAAAAACAATATCACAAAGTCATCTCATCATTAATTTATGTTAGTGCATATTACAGAAAATACTTATAATAGGTAATTATGATGTATTTAAAAAGTGCTAATTTAAAAAAGTTATTTTACAATAAGTTAATTATTTATTAAGGTGTTCTTATGGTGATCCTACCAAGGCTCGGTTCCTGTCGTGGAACCAACCAAAAAATAATAAATGTGACCGAAAAGGGATCAGATGCAGGCGCGCCGGACCGACGGCTTGATGTGCAAGCTACGATTTTTTTTCCTATTATTTCAGTTTTTATTAGTTACGAGTAACGGTAGATAAAATATTAGAGTTAATGCATAGGTGCTGTTATAGTAGATTGTGAAACCAAAAATTGGTGCAAGAATACCTCCTTGTGGAACGCCCACACTTTACGTACATACTAAAAATACACGAAATGTTCAAAAACAGTAAAATGCAGAGTCAGTGGATTTATTCTGTATTTGATACATAGACTGCCCTGCTAGATTTGACATGAGTAAAGAAAATTTAACAGGATAAAGGGATAGACAAAGTGAACAGACACAGAGTGTCATTATTTGAATCTGAATATTATTTTAAACGTGTGTGGCCAGGATGTAGGCCTGCATTAACAGTAATAAAATTGGAAACTAAGGAGTTTCAACAAAAAATCTACGTAAAAGGAAGATATTTATGAGTACTCTGTCCTCTTAGATACCAATGAGCGGTTACGAAGCGAACATGTTAAAGATTATTGTAATCGTGTATATGTAAATGGAGACTTATTATTTGAAGATATTTATGACTTATTCCTTGTGTACAATATATAGGTGACTTTCAGTAAAAACATTTTTTTGCACGAGACGACACTAGCGACGCCAATTGATTTAAATTGTCAACAACTAAACCGAATATCTTTTTAACAATTTCGAAGCTGCGATCTCTCGGAAAACACTTATACTATTTATTTAATACTTATACTTAACTTTTGGGTCTGCTTATCTACTCGAAATTTAAATTACCGCCAAAAATTGAACTCAAACAGAGTTATGAATGTATAGGTATTTATTTAGATTGCACTAAGAATGAATTAAAGTTCCTTTGTACCTTAGAATCTTGGCAAGCAATTCAGCTTGTCCGTTGTTGATAACAATGAATAACAAAAGATAACACGAGTAGAAGTTCCCTCCTATCAAATATTATATACGTTGATTATTAATGTTTTATGACCATAAATCGTATCACATTTCTCGAAACAATATACATCTTCTAGGCAATCACGTATCATCCTAGACGTCATGGTCGCTTTCCATAAAGCGTTATCAAGCGTTAGCCTATAGTCGAACAAAAAAAAAACCTATTAGCGAAAATTGACTGCCAAAACTGTTTTGAGTGCCATAAAAGTATATTCATTCATTATATTTTTTATGAGAAAGGAAAGCAAACGAACAAGCGATTCACCTGTTGGTAAAGTGATCACCTCTGCGGCGCCCTTGGACCTCAACCCCACCAGAATTATATTAGGCAGGATTGGGAGGGGTCGGGGTTAGTTCGAATATTAAGGGCCGATATTTTGATCCGTAGTTATGACCACTTATGGCGTTAATCCAAATTTCGAGTGCAAAAACAGATCAAAAAGTAGTGCACAATTATTAAATAAATAGTATAAATGTTTGTTTAGCGACTGCCACTCCGGAATTGCTTAAAATAGATCCGGCTTAGTACTTTAAAATTTAAATCGATTGGTGTCGCTAGTGGGGTATACCCTTCACCTTTCACCTTAATAGGTATGTTATTGACTACCTTGACACCTCATATCTTTATGAAGCTAACTGTACCTACCTACCACCAAAATAAGGTATTAAAATTCTATGTCAAAAAATATTAGTAAACTTAATTTGATTAGATCGTTGGGTAATTAACAAGCAAATGTTATTTTACAAAAATATCTAAGCATGTGACAAAAGACAACTGTTTTTCAGTAACACGCCTACGTGCATTTTCATTTGTTGTTCAAGAACTAATGAAAGTAGGCTATTAGTCAAATGCTCAGATATTTTTGGTAGATTAAAATGCTAAGATCATATTGATACTTACTGTATATATTTTTCCCTTCATATCTACTACCCAATTCCTCTGTCAGAGGTTTTTCCGGGGGAATACACCATGAAGTTCTTCAAAAAAGGAGTGCTAAGGTTTTTAAGGGGTCGGCAGCGCGTATGCAATTCCTCTGGAGTTGCAAACGTCCATAGGCTGCGGTAATCGCTTACAGCAGGCGAGCCGCACGCTGGTTTGCCACCGACGTTAAGTATAAAAAAATATTAAAATTTATTAGATCTTAAAATATATTGACCTGATACCATAAGTAGGTAGGAGTACGATAAACTATATATATGGTAATACTTACAAAGAATCGCGGTGTCTGAATGTTGGAGGCGGGCGACTAAAGTGGCGCCTATCAAGGGACATCTTTGGTGGCGCAGACAGAGTCTAACTAAACTGAGTATTATCTATATAATGATTACTTTACCCCGGTAAAGTTAAACTCCGGCTTTCCGGACTATTCGCGAGGTAAGATTATGCGCGCTCCCCTAGCGGCGATAATTGGAAACTCTCTAAGAACGACACTGCTTATTTAATGTTTTTGGTAAAAATATTTGATTTATTCTTGTTCACCATTAAATAATATAAACCGGCTGCTAATAAAGCAGAAATACGAAGTATTGTTGCGTTCCTCAATGTAATACGTGCGCAGCTTCGAGAATAAGTTCCCAAAAGACAAAATTGTGAAGTTACACATTTATATGGAAGACTGCTTAAAGAATAATCAAGCCAAGTTCACTACAAATGAGTTTGTTCTCATCATTATCAGGCTATAAATTACATTCAATAGATTATTAAGTACCTACCTACACACAGCTTTAGTTTTTTTTTTTAATTATTACATATAATTCATCATTATATACGGGATGTATCTGTGAACATTTACATCCCTTTAACCACGTGTTCTATCAACCATTATGAACATTTGTTCTATGACTTTTGGAAATTCGCATAAAAAAAATCAACTTTTCATACAAAGTCGGTCACGTGACTTGGTCATTTTGTTTGGGGAGTCGAAACAATTTTAGACGAATTTCAAAAAGTCGTAGAATAAATTTTGCTCAGAATGGTTGGTAGAACACGTGGTTAAAGGGATGTAAATGTCCACTGATACACCCTGTATAATTCCATACTCGTCAACTATCCTAGAATGAAATATTTCGAAATAAACATTAACTATACAATAAAAAAGTAAATATTTATGATTTTCATCAAATGAAACTTATATTTCCCTAATATTTCCTCACCAACGCAATGGTCTAGGTAGGTATATTCTGCCGACACTTTTATTACATCTGTTACTAGACTGCGCCCGCGGCGTTACTGACGAAGTTTTTGTCTTTATTACAAAAGCCTTCATTCAAACTTCAAATCCGCGCAACTCCCCCGTAAGGGTTGAAAATTCAAAAGTTTTTCAATTTTTTTCAAAACCGGTGACCAAACACCAATTTTAAGATTCTAACTTTAAATCTATCTAATCTGTCTAATTAAACTGTCTAATTCCCCCATACTGACATTTCACCCCCTATTTTAACCCCTTTAGAGGTGATTTTCAAAAAACGTTTGTTGTGTTACTTTTTATTTCAAATTATTAGTCTCAATACAAATTTTCAAATTCCTATCATTAAAGATGTCGGACATTCATACAGACTTTTAACCCCCTTTTTACCCTCTTAAGGATTGAATTTTCAAAAATCCCTGTGCTCACTTTCACTATTAAAGGAACCTCCTTTCCAAATTTCAAGTTTCTAGCGCAAGTAGTTTCGGCTGTGCGTGCATTGAGCACATAAACCGGATCTATTTTAAACAATTTTGGGGTTACAACCTCTTGGCAAACACTTATATTATTTATTAAATAACCATGCATAAATGTTGCGTCCGTTTTTGTACGCGAAAAATTGATTACCGCCAAAAGCGGCCACTTTTATCGTGAATCAATTTTTCTCGTTCAAATGTTGGGTCCGTATTTGTGCATGGCTATTTAATAAATAGTATAAATGCTTGCCGAGAGGTTGTAACCCCAACATTGTTTAAAATAGATCCGGTTTAGTAGATAAAAATTAAAATTGATTGCCGTCGCTAGTGTGCCCTACCCGTCACCTTAAAGCACGAAAATAAGCATGAGTAACAGTACCTTTAAGCTTCGTTACACATGCTCATTGGACAACATTTCAAAATTGCTAAGCTCTGAAACAAAAAATACCAATTCTTTGTTTACTTTTCCGCTGCTCGAATATATATTTATTTATTTTTTATATTGCTTATTTACTGAGAAAAAAATTAAAAACTAAAAAACGTAAGATGACGTCATCGGACGGCAGAATGTAAAATATTTCTTTGCTTAGCACATTATAGTTTTAAATTTACGTAATGCCAAACTCATAACATGTAACTGTCAAAAAAAAAGACAACTTGTCAACGTTGAATGTATGAATGACGTTGACAATGTTGACACTAGTATTATTTACCTTTGACAGTAGTACCTTTTTTTTATTAAAACAATGATAAGCAAAGGAATATCGCTGTATTCAGCCGTCCGATGACGTCATTTGGCGCTTACGTCTATTTAGAATAAAAATAATTTCAATAATTATTTTATGCATGAAAATGGACAAATTTTGAAAAAAGAAAAAATATGGGTCTGTTCATTTTATGTCTACTTTCATATAAAAAAACAATATGGACATGTTAAAAATTTGAAATGTTGTCCTTTGTACCATGCTTAATTAACTGTCCATATTTACTATCAATAAGCATGCTATTTAGGCACCAATTAGCATGTTTAAAAATAAGCAAGCCTGTCTACATCTGCTAAAGCACTCTGTCATGCTCTTCCTTCCATCGGCACTACAGGTGCTTCAAGCATGCTTAAAAATCGACTGGCGTGCGATTTTTGAGCATGCTCAAAATTAGCATGCTTATTTGTAGCACGTCCGTCCACACATACACTACTAAGTAGCACTAAGTAGCACTTGCTCAAAAGTAGCATGCTAAATAAGCATGTGTAACAGTACTTTTATTCCGAAAATGTCACATTCCGTTTAAGGTGAAGGGTATATTGTGCATTGTATCTCTGTATACCTACCTAGCTTTTATGTTTTTGTATGTTGTGCAATAAAGAGTATCTGTCTATCTATACCCCGCTAGCGACGCCAATTTATTTTAATTGTTAGCTACTAAACCAGATCTATTTTAAACAATTTGGGTGCTTAGTCTCTCGGTAAACCCTTATACGATTTATTTAACAGTTATAGTTAGCTCTTTGATCTGGTTTTGCTATCGAATTTTGAATTACCGCCAAAAGCCACTTTTGGCGTGTATCAATTTTTTAAGTACAAAAACAGACACAACATTTGGGCATTTTTTTTTCTTTCTGGACTCAATCACACGTTCTGCGACGCAATGATTCCGCCAATGTCAAGTGCATTTGGGCATGGTTATTAAATAAATAGTATAAGTGTTTGCCGAGAGACTGAAGCTCCGTAATTATTTAAAATATATATGTTTGGTAGCTAACAATTAAAATCAATTGGCGTCGCTAGTGTTGTTGGAATTTACATACGTAAATAATAAGATTAATAAATATGTAAAAATTACATTTTATTTGAAGCAACGAAAATTCCCAAGATGGATGACAGATGACAGGAAAGAATAGAAAAGAGGATTTAGGCTAGTGCGGTGCTATCCAACACTCCTCCTCACAGCAGTAGCTAGCAGGCATCAGTGGACACCTAATTGTTCTCTTAGCTTCTGGAATCTAGGTGCAGCTAAGCCCTTTGTTAAAATGTCTGCTTCCATTTTCTCCGTCTCAATGTATTGTATTTCTACAGCCCCTTTTTCTATGTTTTCTTTAATAAAGTGAATTCTTAAATCGATGTGTTTTGTTTTTCTGCTTACCATAGCATTTTGACTAATTTTTATTGCTGCTTGGTTGTCGCAATAAATTGTCATTTTTTGCTGAGGCTCTTTGTTTATAGTATTTACTAACTTTTTCAAGTGTAGAGCTTCTTTAACGGAGTCAGATAGGGCCATAAATTCAGCTTCTGCTGTTGACATTGCAGTAGATTTTTGTTTGCGTGACTCCCAGCTGATCATGGCTCCTGCGTGTTTAAAACAAAACCCAGTGTAGGATTTGCGGTCAACAATACAAGCTGCCCAGTCAGCATCTGCAAAGCCATGCAGCGGATCAAGGCTATCTTTCCTAAAAGTCAGTCCAAGTCCTTTAGTTCCTTTTAGGTATCGTAGGACTCTTTTTAAGGCTTTGAAGTGTCCAGTTGTATAGCAGTTGTTGAACTGTGAGAGGTAACTGACAGCGAACATTATATCTGGACGAGTAGCCACAGCCAAGAACATTAGGGCTCCTATAAGATTTTGGTAAGGTAAGTCTGAGTTTTCATTATTTTCTCCTTTTTCTAGTTTAAGGCGCTGTTCAACAGGTGTGTTTACAGGTTTGCAGTCTTCCATTTTATATCTTCTAAGAAGTTTTTCTATGTATTTTTCCTGTTTCATTTTAATGAACTCATTATTTTTCAGGACAAATTCTATTCCAAGAAATTCAGTAGGAGGTCCAAGGTCCTTCATATCGAATATAGAGGTAAGTTTATTTATTATGTCATTTAGCATTTCCTTAGAAGAGTAGGCTATAAGTATGTCATCTACATAGAGACCTAGTATCATTTTATTCCCATTTTCATCATTTAATGTATAGATACAGGGATCGTTGGAGGGGGTAAAGCCCATTTCTTTCAGTTCAGAGTCAAGTCGTTTATACCACTGCCTCCCAGATTGCTTTAGCCCATACAATGCCTTCTTTATTAGGCAGGCTTTCTCACTTTTTGTTTTTCTGATGTCCTCTAACATTTTTCTTGCCTTTGTGTATACGTCTAAGTCATTACTAGAACTTTCCTCTAACATAATTTCCTGTAAGTATTTTTCTAAGTATACTGGTTGTTTCATAAAAATTTGCTCTTCGAGCACTCCATTTAAATATGCCGTGGTCACATCTAACTGATGTAAGTTTAAATTTTCAGTGACGGCTGTGGAGATAAGGAGTCTGATGGAGCTCAGTTTTGCCACTGGAGAGTAGGTCTCATTGTAATCTATCCCTGGCCTCTGGGTGAACCCTCTGGCTACTAAATGAGCCTTCTTAATTGTTCCCTTTTCTTTTAGAATCATTTTAAAATCGACGATATTCGCTCCATTGTCCTTTTCTTTTATCTCCCACGTTTCATTTTTGACATGAGCTCGTATTTCTTTTTTAATAGCTTCATGCCACTCATCACTATTTTCGTTGTTTTGTTCGTCTTCGTCACACGCATAGTTTGATAAGTACTCTTCAGAAGAGCTGGTACAACTTTCAAATTGTACATAGTCTTTCATCCATGTAGGAGGCCTTCTTTGTCTTTTACACTCTTGTGCTTCTTCATTACTTGGTGTACTCCTCCTATCGTTGGTATTTATATTTTCAACTTGCTGTGTATCGGTTGACTGAGTACTAGTAGCCTCTTCAAGGTTAGTATCTGTTTTATCTTCATCTCCTTTTTGAGAGCTTTTTTCTTCTTCAGTGCATATTTTCTTTTCTAACACTTTTTTCTTTGGTTTCAGGTTTCTTATTGGGTTAGTTACAATTTCAGCGGTAAGTTTTTTCTGTTTATTTTCCTTATTTTTATTTGGTTGATTAATTTCTTCTTTTTCTGTTACAGGTTGCGACGGGTTCGTATCTCCAAAGAGGTCTTCATAGGTAAGTTCTTCACCATTTTCATGATACATTTTATTTATGATTTTCACATCACGGCTGACGATGACATCGCTTTTCCTTGGTAAGTATATTCTATACCCTTTTGCATTCTGTGCATAGCCAACAAAAATACCTGCTTCGGCTTTTGCTGAGAATTTTCCTTTTCTGTGCTTATTTAGAACAAAAGCTTTGTGACCAAAAATGTTAAGATGATTCCCAGCTGGTATACGCCCGGTCCATCTTTGGTAGGGGGTAGTATTCTCACCGAGTGCTTTGGCTAGCGATCTATTTATCAAGTAGTTTGCGGTATAGACTGCTTCTGCCCACAGTTTCTCCGGCAATTTAGCTTCCAGCATTAGACAACGTGCTTTGTCTAATAATGATCTATTTTTTCTTTCAGCTTGCCCGTTTTGCTGTGGCGTGTATGGTGTCGTCAACCTTCTTTTGATGCCATGCTCTTTGAGATATTCATCGAACTGTCTGTTGCAGTATTCTCCGCCGTTATCTGATTGTATAGATTTAATTTTTCTCTGAAGATAATTTTCCACTTTATTTTTCTATTCTTTCCTGTCATCTGTCATCCATCTTGGGAATTTTCGTTGCTTCAAATAAAATGTAATTTTTACATATTTATTAATCTTATTATTTACGTATGTAAATTCCAACAATTGGTAGCAGCGCTACGAAGATGTCGACGCACCTCCGTGTGGAAGCACTTTCCAAGGAAAACTATGACACGTGGTGCCTACAAGCCCAAGCTATTCTAATAAAAAATGAATTATGGGACTTCGTCAATGGTAAGGCAAATGTGACGACAAAATCCACAGCCGACGAAGTCGCGGTCTTTGAAAAGGGTGATTTAATGGCTCGCTCAGAACTATTTCTTCTGATATCCCCTTCGGAATTAAAGCAAGTCAAAGGTTGCAAAACATCAAAGGACGTGTGGGATAAGTTAAAAACTATATACCAAAGCTCTGGACCAGCCCGCAAGGCGACACTATTAAAGAAACTAGTTCTTCAAAAACTGACCTCTGATGACATCCGGGATCACTTGAATAACTTCTTGGACATAGTGGACAAGCTAGCGGACATGGATGTGTCCATACATCCAGATTTGTTAAGCGTAATGATGCTATATAGTTTACCAAATAGCTATGATAACTTCAGAATCGCTATTGAGTCCAGGGACACACTGCCGACGCCTGAAGAGTTAAAAGTTAAAATTATAGAAGAATACGAAGCCAGGAAAAACGTGAATAGTCCTCATACATCCGAAGGAGCCTTCTACACAAAGAAAAAGGTAATAAAATTTTGTCAACATTGTAAAAAGAAGGGCCACAGCACAGATGCATGCTGGGCAAAGAAAAAACAAATCCCCAGCCAAACAAACAAAACCGCCCTACCCGTCGCCTTAAAGCGCGCTTTTTGTACTTCCATGCGTCCATGCCCAATGCTCGTCATTTAAAAAAAACTAACGAAAATGACAGCTGGATGACATAACATGACATTGACAATTAGAACTTTCATTCATCGGATCCGGTGATCTGCCCAAATCGGCCATTTTGTTAGATTCGAGATCGAATGTCGGCGTATTGGTTTATCGAATTTGGAGTTTTCTAGTGATTTAAAAAAGCTGTGAGTTTTATAATAGCACTCAGATTGTTGTGAAGATCACAATGTCTAAATCAGGAAATAATTATAGTGAAGATCTCTTTGATTATATAAAAGTAAGTGAAGATGAAGATGAATCGAATGCCGTGGAGATTCCTTGCGAATTAGATGGAACTCTCTTGCTGTCGACACTCGTCGCTCAATTCCCTGGAGCATCCGGCTTAAAATATCGTCATCCTGACAGTAAATGTGTCCGCGGAATTCGTTTGAGCGATGGTAAGCTGCATCCACCCAGTGAGATTGGCTGGGGTAAGCACTTGTATGTTTGTGTATTTCCTAAGGAAAACAAACGTAAGATGGAAGACGTATCGCCCGAAAATTCAGCGGCAAAGACTAAAAGATTGGAGAAAAAACTGACTTGTTCTGATTTGATTTGCCTTGGTTTACCATGGAAATCTACTGAAGAATCAATCAAGTTGTATTTCGAGCAATTTGGCGAAGTGGTTATGGTTCAACTGAAGAGAGACAAAAATGGTTCATTCAAAGGCTTTGGATTTATACGTTTTGCCACCTATGCATCCCAAATGAGAGCTTTAGCTCAAAGACATAACATTGATGGGCGATGGGTAGATGTACGTATACCCAACTCCAAGGAAGGTGTAGTTCCCCAAATGCCCTGTAAAGTTTTTGTAGGAAGATGTACTGAAGATATGACAGCAGATGACCTCCGTGATTATTTCTCAAAATTTGGAGAAGTGACAGATGTATTTGTACCAAGACCTTTTAGAGCCTTTGGGTTTGTTACTTTCCTTGACCCAGAAGTAGCTCAAAGTCTATGTGGTGAAGACCATGTCATTAAAGGTGCGTCAGTATCAGTGTCAAGTGCTGCGCCAAAGATTAAAAGCAAATCTAACCAGAATTGGAAAGAAGACTCTTACGGTAATAATTGGGAAGGTAATAATAACCGATCTGGACCATCAGGAGGAGGAGGTTCAAACAATAATGGATCAAACAGCAATATTGACTCACTGAATATGCAAAATTTAGGCATCAACCCCAATGGAGGCCCACCAGCTAACTTTAATTTGCCAATAAGTCTAGTAGCTGCGGCTCTGAATCAAGCAGGTTGGGGTGGTTTTCTAGGTGGCCCTGGAGGAAATCAAGGCCCTAATAATTGGCAAGGTGGACCACCACAGGGTGGATCTGGAAAGAATTGGAATAGCAACCAAAACTGGGGCCAAAATGGACCTCCACCTACATGGAACCAAGGTGGCAACCAAGGCTGGAACAGTGGTGGGGGTGGTGGCGGCGGTGGCAAAGGCAACTGGAACCAGGGAAACTGGCCTAATGGACAAGGAAGCTGGAATGGAAATGGAGGTGGTGGCTCTGGCTCAAGTGGCGGATGGAATAACAAACCCCAGACATGAGGTGAGCTGTCTCAATGGAGACTCGTGACAGGGATGTTTGTATGGTATCCTATTATAGTGTGTTTTAAGTGAATATTAGATATATTCAAATTGGTTTACTTATAAATTTATGTTAAAATTGTATTTTATGAAGTGATAATGATATCATAGAGAGGAAATGTACTTGAATGGATAATAAGACCTAAATGAAGATTGTATTAGAAGTACAGTGACTAGAGCTGAATGTAATTTTGTGATGTGGAGTGATGAGCTTTATTTAATAAATAAGTAAGTAACATGAGATGGATGTTTTTTATTTGGACACAATGAGGTTGTTTTTTATTTTATTGTTGATATTGTAGAGTGCAGGTGATTTAACAGCATAGGTCACTCAATTCTTATTTCAATAAAAATTAAATGTATTTTATAGTTGTATGAATGTTTAGTTTGATTAGTGGATGAGTTAGGGTGTTGCTGCAGGATGCCTTGTAGGGAAGTGTGCACATCTGTGTGTGTATGCTAGCGACAAGCATGGGTGTAGCAGCCAGCCCTAGGAATGTTGTGAGCTGCTGCCTGCCAGTGGATGATGTCCCAAAGAAGCGGCCATAATGGGTGAGTGAGCTGTGGGGTTGTATGTAACAACAGTATAATGAAGGAATTATGTATTTTGTCCTTTTTGTGCAGTAGCAATATGGAAATATGGCTTGTCAAGAATGCTAATATTGAAGCGGAATGAAATGTAAAGTGGTAATAATTTGTTAATGTAATTTATATTGCAATACATAGTTTGATTTTTCATATAAATAAACCAGTATCATAAAATTTTACAATCTATGATATTATAATTTTAATAATTATTACAGGAAAAAGTGAACATGTGGAATAAATCAAACTGTACTTGAATATACAGAAGAATATTTGGGAATTCCAACTTGAAAATAAGAATAAAATCAATTATTCAACGCCAAACATACACAAAATAAAAAATATTGATATTAGAAAAGAACATCAGAATGGCACTGAAATGGGCTCCACTCAGCATGTGAAAAACAAATCATTCATGGAAAGAAGATGGTAAACTCATATTCTATGTATTTTTTATTATAATGTTAATATTTTCTACTAATTTACCTAAGTTAAATAGTGTATTTATAATTGTCACTTTGTAACAATAGATTAAAAAATACACTAATAGTAGGTATTGTTACAGATATTATGTGGGAGACCAGAAATACTATTCAAAGAAGCACTTGGTCTGCAACTCATCTGTGCTAATTGACAAAAACTCAGATGGTGTTATAGCAATACTATGTATGTGGTAAATTCTTCAGATCTGGACGCAGTTTCAGTGATAGTACTAATGATAAATAATGTCTTGAGAAAATTTTAATTATTATTCTAAACACTCTCAGCGAACTTCATTCTGCCTCATCATCATCATCAGCCCATTTAAGTCCCCACTGCTGGGGCACGGGCCTCCCTCAATCACATGAGGGGTAATTGCCATACTCACCACGCTTGGCAGACGGGTTGGCGAGGGTTTTGATATAAATGCAGAGTTTTCCTTCTCTGGGTGCTGATGATCATGCCAGCAGCTTTACCTTAGTCGCCTTTTACGACACCTCGGTAAGAGTGAGGGTGGCCTATTCTACTCTGCCGCGGACCACACGGCCAATTCTGCCTGCATTGCACATTGCACATTCTGCCTACTTTTTGATTAATTTGTCACCTTTTAGACTTTCCCTGGACTACAACAAACATTTTAAAACTAAAATCAGCTCAATCGGTCCAGGCATTGTCGGGTTTTAATCAGACTAACTAACATCAATTCATTTTTATTTATATAGATAGATGTTCTTCACAGCAAAGATCCTTGAAAAGCAAGACACTTAACTCTTTTTTCTGCTTACCAGAGAGTGCCTACAACGAAATTGTCGCATTAAAATGAATGATACGCACTCTGTGCATGCAAGGGACAGGAAAAAGATTCCGTCGTAAATTAACCTGATGGTCTTGCCATGGACCGATGATAGTTTTTTTTTTTCTTTTAAAGTTTACTTTTCAGAGTTTTAAGACGAAATAAAATGAAGTTAAATTTTATTATGGTGTTATTAAATTCCCCACTAGAGATGTAACGAATTAGGCATTCACAAATCTGTAGTGTATCGATTTATACTCAAATCAGTATAAATCGATACACATATTACCAGTATTACCTACTCATCCTCTTAGCTGTAATTCCTAGTTGCGTCCAAAGCCGTCGCTTTGCTTCGGAGTTCGGGGTACGTTTGGACCATGATCCAGGATTCGGGAAGATCAAGCGACTGCCGTCTGACCTGCGTAACCCTTAGAGGGGACCAGACTAACTGTGCCACGTTTACATGTTCAGATTCTTATTGTAGGTAACAACAATTTCAAGAATCCGAGACGTGCATGGTATATATTTTAGAAATCCAGTGGTGTATGCTCGGATCCGAACCACTACCGGATGGAAGGCGCGTTCTTATCCACTGAGCTACCATCGCTACAGTACTAGTTATCATATCACCAGAAAAACTGGTAGAGAGGGTAAAATGGCAACAATGACCCGGAAACGTACTATTAACCCCCTTATAATATTGCGAACTAAGGATAGTCCCGGAACAAAATTCGTGTCAGTCCCTTTTGACATTGCGTGTTGAATAATAATAACTTTAGATCGCGATTTATAATAAGGTGGTTAGAAACTAGCTTGTTTTTGCCTGACAGCAAAAATGCTAGTTTGGATTAGTGATCGTCAAAGGCCACATATGTCAATGCATCAGCAAATCATGCAAGGGAGGAGGGGCGGTAATAGCTCAGTGAATAAGGGCGCCGGCCCACGTATGCGGTGGGCGACAGATTAGAAAAAAATTGAACGTAGGTACATACAAAAAATATAGTGTGGATACGAGTCCGGCGGGGAACTTACTTATTGCAATAGCGCAACGCACACGTCCTATAGGAATTACAAAACTGCCAAGTTACTCTCTGATACTACCGGCCCCCTATAATAAGTCTGACCCCTGTTTTCTCTTTTCTCCCGTTTATTCCCGCTGTCCACCCTGTTCGTCCACCCCGGGTGGACAGTGAAACAATTGTTTAAAAGTTCCCTCTGTCCACCCCCTCTTTCAACCGACAAGGGATGGACAACGGGATTTTTTTAAATACGCGTTTCGATGTCCACCCGGGTTGGACGGCGGGAAGAAACCTTTTCTCGTGGGCGACGTAGGCGGGCGGGCACGCTAAACGTGCGTCTTATTAGTTCTACGGTGGAACTGTTAATGTACAATGGAACTAGTGGGAATAAAGGTTCCCATAGGTTCGAATCCAAGCGAGCACCTCTGTATTTTTCAAATCTATGTGCGTATGTCTACTGTTAGCTCGGCAGTGAACAGAAACAGAAGAAACAACTTAGCGTATCTGATTCGGGTGTACAGTAAAAAACATATGTAGAAAAAGTTCAATTTTTATTAGAGACGACTGCGACAGTTATTTTGATAAAGATCGTTTTACATTGACTGCATCAAAATCCAAATATACATATAGGTACATACATACTTACAAACTTTCATTTTTTTAGCCAAGGGCTATTACATACCTAGGTACTACATACCAATAACATTTATACGTAAGATTACAATAGTACTTGTTTTGGTGACTTTTTATTAATAATAAGTAATTGACAAATATTTACATAAAAATACAAACATTACAATCACCATGTGGAAGCTTTCTAAATGATACATTGTAGTTAGGAGCACCACGATGACGTCGTTAACGCGTCTACAGCGAAAAATCTTAGATCACAGGCCATCACATTTCCGTGAGATCGCCATCAATGACGTAATCTCACCTTCAAAGATACAGAGATGTTTAGAACGGACAGAAAAGCACACGTAGGGCGTTTAATAATCTTTCAAATTCATCCGTATAGAATCGAACACAAACACATTCGGCTCAATATCAATGAATTTAATAGGTGTAGTAAAACCCGACGTGTGGTCGTCAGTACAATAATCTTATAAGTACAGACAGCCACATGTTGGGTTACTACAATCCATCAAAATTTCTTCGTTCGATTTTACCTGTATGTCAAACATTAGGGTGAGAGTCGTAAAAGATCACTTGATAGATTGTAGTAACGCAACGTGGGGCTCCGCACACATTACACATATAATTTGTTTGTGATACAATTTAGGTAAACACACAAAAAATTTAAAGCTTGCTCTATGTACTACACCTCGCCATCACAAGCAATTTAGCTCTACGTTTAAATTTTTTATTTTATTGTAGTTTTGCGCGCACGACGGTAGTCAACGTGCTACCGGCCGTTTCGGAATTAGATTATATTTAAAATATTACGAACCGTATTCACATATTTTGAATAAAATCTATAGTCAACATAAAAAGTAAGAAATGGAAAGCTATCGAACTTTTAAGATTCTCTGACTCTGAGACCTTAGCGCGAAGGCGCCCCGTAACGAACGAAGAATATACCTGTCTCACCCAAACAAAGGAGTAACACATAGCACGTGTGAAAGGGTAGAGAACTCCAGTCATAATGTCCAGTTTGCACTAAGGCCCCTGGTTTAGAAACGTTTCCCCTGTAACTATAACGGTTAAGGGTGCAACCACATCTGACGAATGCGCCTCGAAAGTGTAGTGTAGTGTATCGCAAAACGCGTGTAAGCTACTCGCTGTAAACGCACACCGCTTGTCGAAAACCTCTTTTGTACTGAGAATTCTCTCTCTACAAGCCTCGCATGAGTTGCGCTAAAGAGGTGCAACTGTTGCAGTAACGCGAGCTGCGCGTGTTTAGCTCTCGAGCCTGTCGCGAAGTGCACATTCGCGGCTCATTCGTAAGATGTGGACGCACCCCCACACCTGATCCTACTGACTGACTGGGGTTAAATGCTTAGGACCAACTACTCCATATTATAGATATATTGATCTCTATGTTCACCGTGCAGGCTAGAATATAAAAAAATACATTTAATTTGACGGCTAGGGCACACTAGCGACGCCAATCGATTTTAGTTTTTAGCTACTAAGCTGGATCTATTTTAAACAATTTCGGGGTTACAACCTCTAGGCAAACACTTATAATATTTATTATATACCCATGCACAAATGTTGGGTCCGTTTTTGACCGCGAAAAATTATTTAACGCCAAAAGCGGCCACTTTTGGCGTGAATCAATTTTTCGCGTACGCGTTGAACCCAACATTTGTACATGGTTACTTAAAAAATAGAGTTGAATGGTTACTAAGAAAAGTGTTTATTTAGAGGTGTGAAATTGTTTAAAATAGATCCGGTTTAGTAGCTAAAAATTAAAATCGATTGACGTCGCTAGCGTGCCCTACTCGTCACCTTAATATATACCTACTAACAATTTTGTAAGTTTTTTGGAAGAACATAAGATTATTTCAGTAACTATTCTGGAGTGACAGGCAGAGGTTTAGGTACATGCAACTGGAATACTCGTAGTATAAGCTTATTTTATTATAAGACCGGTTTTAATCCGTCACTTTTACAAATAAATGTCTGCATATGCTTCCGGAGCTTTATGCTTTAGTGAGGTAAATAGGTACTTAGGCTGTCGATAGTAAATCACACTCTTAGGGCGGATTCGACCAATATTATTTCGATAGTATATGGTATAGATAGCGCCGTCCATTCTATACAAATCTGACGTTATACCATAGATTTTTCTACAAATAAAGATTGGTGGTGATATTTTTATAGCAATTTTTTGCAATCAATTCTCACGTATATAACGCACTTAAAAATGTCTCGGTTTTATATGTGTGTAGTTACTTAACTCGAAATTGTTTTTAGATTACCTTTCATCCCCTTGGATGCTACTATTTTGACTCATGTAAGTATCTAAAATTTTAAGTTAGGTCAGTATTTTACTAAGGGTGCGAAATATACAACCTGTGCGGATAAAGAATGGGATCAGAAATGGCGGCGCATCTATTCACTTCTCGCTCGCACACAATTTGCGTCTATACTCGCACTCGTGGGGTGCGATTCTTTATCCGTACAGGTAGTAACATTGAGAAATTTGATAAAAATAATGTGGAAATACCTATATAAATAAAAACACCAGACGATACACGCTGAGGTGTCGTGTGTCGCGTCAAGTTACGTGGTACATATCGCATATCGCGTCGTTGCGCGGCACGTGACGCGCCGTGCAGCGCCGCGCCGCGACGCCATAGTGCGGTCGTACCATTAGGATAAGAATCTAATAGATGACGATAGCGGTAAGTTCCTAAATTAGCTCGACCGATGATCGAATTTTCATAAAACCACAGCCAGCCAAGCCACTTTCCCATCGAAGTCATGACTTCGATGTTTAAATTTAAATGCAATCATATGACTAAAAAGAGCTATAAGGATCGCCTTTCTCGGTAATGACATTAATGTAGGTAACTATTTTACGATATGATCAAATAATCTTAATCATTTCATGAATTAGCCGCGGGTTTAGTTTAGCCCCATATCGAGAAACACATCATGACGTGGACAAAAGTCACAATAACATTTTATGAAACGCGACCATTTCCTAAAATTATCAAGCATTTCATGAAGTGAGCAAATCTACGATATGGCCACGACAGATGCTAGTTAGGAGGAATGTTGTTGGTTTATAGAAATATTTTTTTATTTACAAACACGAGACGTGACTGAACCGATCGCGTAGAGCTAGTAAGAATATATTCTCGTAAGTATAAGACACGCATATCGGAATTAATATCTTAACATAAGCGCACATCAAAGTATACAAAACTGTGAAATTTCTTTAGTCGATTCTCACCTTAATGTCCAACACGTTTGGTTCAATATCAGTTGAGGAATTTTGTCAGACTGTAGTAAACTGATGTGTGTCTGTCTGTACAAAGTTGTACCAGTTTTATAATGGACATCGAGGTACCTGCGCAGAAGTCTCATTTTCGAATGCTGAAGTAAAATCTTAACCAATCACAACGCTCCATTTAAGCGCGCCAAAGATAACAATCTTATTGGTTGATGCGTGCGCGTCACGTTCGGTGCGAATGCGGCGGTTATGAGAGAGATAACATTCATCTCGAGACTTATTGTAATAAATAATAAAGTTTGCATTTCAACAGCGTTCACAATCGTAATCAATAGGATTTACCTTTGCTCTACTGCATAGACGAATTTTGGCGATGTAACATATAAACGTGGTACAGTTGTACGTATTTATTTACACATCGGCAATACATAGTTATTCACAAAAAATCTACAATATGTTTTATAAACTGACTGAAACTCTAGAGATCATAATATGCGTAATTAATTAATTTATGTTTATTCATTTATAGTACTTGCGATTTTATATGAAAGGGACATTTTAATACAAATATCTAATTTCTGCTTACAAGCGTTTTTCGGGTTTAGATTCTCATAATTAATAGTATTGCAGTTGCCATTGTATCTTACTAGTAACTTTTGAGTAACTGCTTGCCATATATATCATAATCAATCACGCGGCATAAAATAGGATAAACAATAAGTTTTATTAGGTTTCAATAAACAAATTAAATACTGAAATTTCGTACAGTTAACGAGGTGAGAATAGTAGTCATAGTTAAACCTTTAACTTCTTAGCGGGGCGCAGCGCGTAGCCGAGCTCCACCTGGCGCTTGATGGCGGCGCGGCGCGGCTGGCGGCGCCCGTTCCACTCCGCCTCCACTTTGCACGCCAGCTCGTAATCATTCTTTTCCTGTTCAATTATTTTTTCAATCCTAAGTTGCTCTTGCACTATCTTCTTAACATCACAATTTTTCAATGGACTAGATAAATTCTTTACAGCTAAAGTAACCTTATTGTTATTTAATGCTTCTGGAATAAGCGGTGGACTAATCACTTCTTTTTTGGTAGATTTTTTGGAATCACTCCTTAAATATGGCTTTCTTTCTGAACATACTTTTCGTTCATTAAGCTTTGCCTTTTTCGGCGTGGTCTCATTTTCTTCTTTTGTTATGCTGCCCATAGATCTAGTGCGGCGCAGATTAGTTTTAGAATTTAATTTTGTAACGGCTTCTACCAAATGGTTCTGTTTATTTTTATTTGTATTTTTTCTGGGTTGCATAATTGGCACATGTGGGTTGGTGGACACATACTTCTTAACTTTTGACCTAGTATTCATACTACCTTTTGCAGGTTCATTCTGTAAAAGAGTTTGATCAACATATTTAGTGAAGGGTCACAATAATTTAAAAATATATAAATTGCCTATTTTAATTGTAAAAAAAATAAAGTACCTTATGCACCCTAAGTATATTAAGAGCTATGACAAATGCAGATGGCAAACTTTTGGCTATGGACAAGTTACGAAGACGACAAAGCCCGTCTAAGTATTGAGATCTGTTTGGAGGAGGCTCATGATCCTTAAAGGTGGACTCTTGTTCAATGCGTCGACCTGGTACGCGAAGAGGGCCCTTATTTGTGTTGAAGCTAAAAAAAGGAAAAAAAACCATTTTATATAAAATTTAGCAAAATGCTTGTTGATGAAACCTTAGATTCAATCAAAATAGCTGAAGATAAGTGACTCGTCTCTACCGCGTGGACGGCTTAAATTAGGTCCCCGTCGCCTAATTCCACGCAGTCGTAAATTAGCGAGTCTGACAAGGGGGTCACACAAAAATATTCTTTGATTGTTTTAAGTGGGATAAATGTTTGAGATAGAAATATACAATATATTAAATCCTTTTGACGGGTTTCAACTCTGACACGTAGCTGCACATAACACGCTTGACCTGCTCATGCTTAGTTAAAAAAGAAGGTTTGTCTCTGTCTACCAATATCGTACAACTTTAAACAAATGTGTCATAGATCTGTGAGTATGTGAGCATGTATTTGTGCATCAAGCCCGTTTTCAGTTGTCTAATTGAAGGGATGTGCTGTATCTTCCACTATTTTATATTAATCCAAGGATCAAACCCTACATAAGATGCAAAATGACTAAGTTCTAATATAATACAACTGTTTGTTGCAAGTTAGTTGAAAAATAAATAAGTCCTAACCTGGTAGGGGTAGTACCCTCTATTGGTTTAAAATAACACAGTTCCTGATGCATGGAGTCCACACTGTCGGTCTCCAAGTTTTTATTCTCAACAATATTTGTCTTGTGTTGTAATATGCCAGAACATGGAAGTGGTAATGACACAAGTAATGATTGAGTATTACTTTTAGTTTTCGAGTTTTTGTCCTCTGATGTGTCTGCACATTTACGACCTCCAAGTAATTCTTTCTAAAAATATACACAGGGTATTAGAATATTCATTTTTAAATGAAAAAAATGAGAGGCAATAGAGACAGTCAATAATAAATAAATAAATATTTCACAAAATCACATACATTGGATCTGACTCTGAGATAGGTAGCTCAAGCACCTGTGTTACGGATATCAGAATCAACAGTGGGATTACAATTATATACATATAATACTTTTCTTTTGTAAATAAATACTTATAATACATAGATAACACCCAGACCAATACAAACATATGTTCATGCACACAAATGTTTGCATTGTACGGGGATCGAACCCGTAACCCTTGCACCAGAGGCAGCGCTCACTACCACTGTTCCAAATGGGTCGTCAACACCAACATAAAAACCAAACTTAAATTATAAACTAAAATATAAAATGTTAGGATACTTGATCAAAATAAGCTTGTTATGAAAATTATTACAATAGCAACCTTCTCTTTAACATTTTCCCCATTCTCCTTATTCCAAAATCCAGGGCCATGTTTAATTTTTTTGTCTATTAAGTTTTTTAATAGTTTTCCATAACTTGGAACCATTTCAGGTGAAGCATGATTGTATGGTTTAGCCGAAGCTTCAGCTGCAGCAGGTGTGGATCTATCTGTACTTGTGGTGTTGTCATCTGTTAATATTGGAGTACTGAAAACAGTTGATGACTTCAAAGGCTGTTTTACATAATAATATATTTTTTATTATATGAAGTATTTTTCAAATACACAAATAAGACAACAATGAAAAAAAATATATAACTTACTTTTTGCACTTGGGTATTGGTTTTTTAGATAGAAATCCATCTATTTTAGTGGCTTTCAGTCGAGGTTTTATAGTGGTGCCCCTGATATTATTCTTTTTTGTTGAACTCTGGGAACTTTTTGGCAAATCTCGTTGCATTTGCTTTGCTAAAATCTCATCTTGCTTTAATGCTGCCAAATATTTTTTATGGGCCTCCTCTTCTTCTTCTTGAATAGATCTGAAAAGAGATAAACCGAATGATAGTGAGACCATGTAAGAAATGGTTTAGATTAAAAATAAAAACAATAGTGTTGGTAAATGGGGAAGTCGAAAATGATTTTCTGGACTTATGATCTTATTCTTGTACCAAATTCTAGGAAATATCCATACATAGGTCAGATGACAATTGTTTTTCTTAATGTGGGTTGTGGGAGGTTGAGGAGCACTTACTGTATTAGAAGTTCAGATTCCTGTAATTGTTTCTGCTCAAGTCGTAACCGCTCTGCCTGCAATCTCTTCAACTCAGATTCATATTCTAGCCTAATCTCACCAGGGGCACTAAGCCGCGGTAATGGTATTTCTGGAATTTTTAAAATTAATTTAATAAAAAAATATCTTCTCTATCTAAGTATGTACCTATACGTGTTTTATCATTTGTCAGTCATAATCAAAATGACAATCAGCTGAACAGCTGTTTGTGAGCATTTAACATTACTACATCATGTACGTTACGACACATTTTATCAAGTACAAAATTATAAAGTAAGTGTAATAATGACTAAAACAAACTCACAATTCATTGGTAAACAACGCAACTTTCAACATAATATCTGCAGATAATTTATGTGGATTTTTAAATGGTTTACAATTCTCACCTTCTGGTAATTCTATATCTTCTCCTCTGGTCTTCGAACTAATTTCCTGTGAAAACTTAGACCTGATAAAATTCCATAGTTCGACATTCACTAAATTCTTTTGTTTTGTTGCTGTTCTAAGCCAAGATCCAATTCGTAGACGACATAAGGGGCAACACAAAGCATTATTTTCTATGCTACCATTGAAGCAACGATGGCAAAAATCATGAAAACAAGGTAAAGTTACGGGTTCTATAAGAATAGAGTGACAAATAGAACAAAAAACATCTTTTAACTGTAATTTATCCAATTTCAATAGCTTATTTTCAATTTTAGACAGCCGCTTCTTTGACTTGGCCGCCATTTTTAAAATATTTTTTTCATTCATCTGCCAAATTCTGCCATCTCTTTATTAAACTCTACTCTCTTTGGTCATTATTTTTTATTAGGCATTTTGGGCTCTTTTTTTTCTTTGCCTTGTATTCAACCATTTGTCAAATGTCGGCGTTTTTTTCTTGGTTTGTGTCGGCTATCGGGTCGGCTGTAAGCCACTGTAAGCTATGGGAATGTTTTTATATTTTGCTCAGTCCACTGAGCCCACCACCAAACAGTCACATTGTGCCCCAGATTAAAGAGATATTATAAAGAATACAAAACGGCTCTGAGCTAGCTACTAATATACTAATCTGTGGGCTCTGCTAATCTGCTTTGTTCAGAATTCGTGGTTTAAGTAGAGAGCACACATATAATAAATTAAATAATTATTTTAAAAGTTCATAGTAAGTTCCCAAGAACATTGTTTGGTTTATTTTAGTCTATGGATTTTATCTTTTTAAATTTGCAGGTCTACCAACATACCGGACGTAGAAGCCATGTTGATATTTTCCTTCTTTTTTCGTCATGTACCGACTCACATGTATTTGAGAACGAGAAACGATCACGAAAGAAACCTCGAGAAATATGGTGGTCACAAAAGGATTTTAGATGGTGTTCTGTAATCTTTCAGTGAATGTGGTGAAAAATTTAACAAATGTTACAGTGTTCCTTTTGAAATCTGTTGCAAGCTCAAGACAAAACCTCAGAAATGTCTTCAATGCATTTTGTGGTTCATCCTTTGCCTGGAACAGAGGATCAATTGATAGATAGGTAATGTATTTTATCGTTTTACTTGACTCCATTTCGCTGTTATGAAATCCGACATTCTATGACAATGATGACGGCGATTAAGAGGTGAAGATTGGCGTTCTTCAATAGATACAATTACCTCATCGCATTACGGCCACGTTTTCTGTATCAATGGAAATATTTCCATGACACTATTACTTGCTTGTAAGAAAGAGTTTTACAAGTAGGTGTTTGCCGTATCATCTCCTAGGCATAAAGCTGTGCCAAAATGTCGACATCTGGGCAGGTCTGGGTTCGATCGCGTATTTCGAGGACGACCCCTTTATTTAGCAAGTAGTGCTAATTACATTTCTCTGTAACTTAAATAAAGATACAAGATTTAACTCTAAAATTTGATTTGTATGATTTTAAAAAAAAAAACTTACTTGTAAAATACAAAAAGGAGATTCTCGGACTTTTATTATTTTCGGTCCAGACGTGAAAGAAAGCATTTTGCTGTATTCTGTATATACTTGCCCCCTGATGTTCTAATGTCACAATATGGCATAACAAAAAAAAATTTTTTTTAGTATATTCACCGAAAATTAAATTTTTGGAACTCAAATAAAATCAAGGATCATTACTCTACAGCTTTAGTGCAATAGTAATAAGTACTCAAATGGACAAGTCCTACAGAATACAGCAAAAAAAAAATCTGGCCGGCACTTGGACCAAAAAAGAGGATCCTATCCATATTTGTGTACAATGCTACACAACTTGATTTCACATTTTGTTTGCTGTTTGTTTGGAGTGTCATGTCTTGGGAATGTCTATTTTATGTGATTTTTGAATTCATGGGAATGTTGCCTCCCCACTGTGGGAAAGTTCTGGCCTCTAACCAGGAAAGATATTAAGAAAAAGAAGTCCACCTTTCACAAAAATATTTAATCCAACATTTTATTCAGATCAGGACAAATTAATACCAACATTAAACTATAGTCCATTCAGTATGGGAAGCTGAATAGAACAGTCCTATTATCTTAATCAACATTTTATCTAAGAATGTGAGCTATCTGGAAATGGAATACAATATGTAAATATTCTTGGTGGTACAAACGCAATAAATCACAAATAATGATGAAATAATTTCATTTTATTCATCTGAAAAATAAGAACTCTTGCTTGATGTGTCGAAACCACCTTCGTCACCAAGAGAAATTACCAGTTCTTGGTCCCTAATGCAATCCATATGTACATATTTTGCATGAGACAATAATTGTGATTCGATGGTAATATGGCCGTCTTAACAATTATTGATGATGTCAATCGCTATGAGCAAAAATTCCAATTATTACATTATGCAATTTATAAGATATTTCTTACAAATTTTATTGGCAATAATTATTTTAAGTTCTTTTTCAGATTAATTGAGAAATATTAATACTTTTTATTTTGGAAGAATGAGAACACAAAAAAGTTTGATTTTGACAACTTAATATTTTTATTTGTAGAAAGTTGGATGCATAATATGAAAAATTTTTACTGTCCTATTCACCTTCAGATACTGAATGGACTATAAAAACAATTATTTTGTTGGTTATTTCATAATATTAAGCAAATACAATATGATTCTACTTAAGGAAATCCTTGGACATTCTTATATCTATTTTATTTATGGTCCAAATATGAAACCGCCAGGCCATAAAATAATTGCTGTATTTATTTGGTGTAGCAAAAGAATAAATGAATGAATGAATGATAACTTTATTTGGCACAATACAAAACAAGGAAACTTAATAAGAAACAAAACCTAGACATAAATAATGACGAAAAGTAGGACAACATTATCCCTGTATGTGCCAAACAGGCGGCCGCTCAGCTAGTCGGTGCTGATCCATGAGACCAACCTCGACGCTGGTTTTCAGCGACTACCATTACATTAAAAGAAATATTTTTTGTTTGTTAATTCATTGAAAATGTATGAAGAAGTTGATTTTATGAACTCAAATAAAACCTAGGATAATGAACCTATACCTTGGATATTGTATAGTAATAAATATTCAGCTACAAGTCCTACAGAATACAGCGAAAAATGTTTGTCCGGCACTCAGACCAAAAAAAGATGTCCTTTGTCATGCCGAAACAAAGCATGGTTTTAGAAGCAAAACCTGGCACATTTCAGATACCTACCTAATAGGGTCCTAGAGATGCACAAAGGACCAAATGAGAGTCTCAGTGTCGAAAAAGGAGTATACTTTACATTACATTAGGGTCCTAGAAAGATAAATAAAAGTGGACTGTAAAATACAGATGCTGTATTCTGCCAGTTTAGATTACGAAGAGGTCATCCACGGAGACCACTGTGTTTGAACTTGTCTGTCCAATGTTGAATGATCTCGATCAAACTCTTGTCGCGGCGTCGACCTGCAAAGATTCAAGAAATATTTGTAGGTCGACACCGCGAGAAAACTAGCTCGGCCTGTTGATTCATATTGATTGCGGCGATTGAGAATGAAGTGGTCACTTTAGGCAATTATGAAAGTTATTATTGCATGTTGGAGGAAATAATTACATTAGTCTTATCGCAAAAAAAAACAAAATTAATTGAAGTACTTTTTAAGGTCCGCTCCATTGCCAAATAGCAAAAAAACCGAGCCCTATAGATATAGCCTGTCATTTCTGTCTGTCTGTCCATAATGTCACAGCCACTCTTTGCTGAAACTATAAAAACTATACTGTTGAAACTTTGTAGATGTATTCTCTGTATACATAAGAGCATTAATCATTTCACACAAAAATAGGCCAAAAACATATTTTTGGGGTTTCCCATTCTTAGAACTAAAAAAAAATTGTTTAATGATTGTACTTCATAAATGCTAATTTAATTTTAGACTCAAAGAAGTTGCAGAACGTTGGAATAGATACGGAACTGGCGCCGGCTCTTCAGCACTCAGCTCATTGAGAGGAGTGCGTGCAGTAGCAGCTGGCCCAGCCCATATTGCATGTCTGCTTGAAGATGGCACGATATGCCGCGCTGCGTTCTCTATCATACCTGACCGACTAGATTTGAGCAAAACTGATGCCACCAAAAATGGAGGCAACGGTGGCGGTGGCAGTGGAGGAGGCGGTACAGGTGGGGGGAAGCAGGGTGGCAGCGGCGGCGGCTGCGGGTCTCGACAGCAGCCGCAGACAAGGGCTCGCATTATGAGACGAAATTCTATCCGTGCTGCACCTAATTCACAAGGTAATAAGTAAATAATCAAATATGATTTCGAATCTCAGTTCGTGATCCTGTCATGCTGCTGTTGGTAATAATTCAGAATTTTTACTTTGGATATTTGAATTCTAAAATAGCAAACTGTTTTTTCTTTATTATTTTACATATTCAATATTTTATATGCAGGCTCTACAAGCCGAGCAACAGGTGTAATCATTGGAGCGTCGGGTTCAGGGAGGGTGGTGTCAGTGCCAGCTCCATTTGTTCCTGAAGATCTAGTTACACAGGCACAAGTTGTGTTACAAGGCAAAAGTCGAAGTCTCATTATCAGGGAGTTGCAGGTAACAGTGATACTCAAAAAGTATTTGATGTCAAAAGAGATATGATTTTAAAATGT
Organism: Marasmia exigua; assembly: GCA_019059595.1. NCBI lineage: Eukaryota > Metazoa > Arthropoda > Insecta > Lepidoptera > Crambidae > Marasmia > Marasmia exigua. The sequence continues at coordinate 1,763,072 of CM032464.1, read as the reverse complement.
GTAATAATTTTTAGCTTTTATTCTAACGCTTTGCAGTACACAAATATAAAATTTCATAATGCTGTAATGTGTATTCACTTAAATGATTTAGCGTACAAATTTGGACGTGAACTTGGCGGTGAACAATCTTCTGTCGCGCGATGACGAGGAGGGCGAGGAGCCCGAGGGCGGGGAGGGCGGCGACGGCTACGTGCCCGAGGACCTCATCTCGCTGCTCGACGGCGGCTTCCACGCGGCTCAGCAGGACCACTCTGTCATCATCGACGCCGACGCCATGTTCTCCGATGACATCTTCGGGTACGCCGCTATCCGAAGGTATACCTGTCAAGCTATGCTCCTCCGCCTATACTCTCCTCCGTCCGTAGATATTAGTCTGCAACCCAATCTCTCGCACGCTGACGAGCTTACGCAGTTTCTGTTTTTTTGTTCTGTGATTGGGTGTTCTTTTGTTCTAGTAGTCTTTTCTGTCATACACGACGTCGGGATGTAAAAAGACCGTTTCAATAATGTTTAAAGGATTAGTCAAATTTGTCTAAAATTGTATACTAAAAATGGATTTAAGCTCTGGTACCTCAATTAGATGTCGTCATTGCGCGAGTCTGGGATTGTGTACTTTTAAAAAATCTTTACAAAAGATAATATTCTAAGATAATCAGCTATGCAGCCGCTGCAAAGTAAATAGATATTATAGATAGAGGCTTCAAGTCTAATTGAAATAGGAGTTGATTAAACGGTCTCTTTACGCCCGATACGACATGAGACTAACGTTGGTTTCGATGTAGCCGTAGTGGGGGCGGCGGCGGCAGCGGCGGGGGACGCGGTGGCGCCAGCCGCGAGAGCAGCAGCTCCACGCAGGAGCGGCCCTCGGAGTTCAGCCGGTGGCGCGAGCGTCAGTACTTCGGCCCACGCAGGTGGCTGGAGTCTGCCCTACGGGATACTTCTTGGGATAAAGATGGAGGTTAGCTGCGTAAATCAGTCAAATAAGCTTTACCTAAGTAGTGAAAGATGTTTTTTTTTACAATTGACGGACTGCCTGATAGTAAGTGATTACCGCCCATGGGCATTTGCAACACATGAGGCATCATAGACGCATTGCCGGCTCTTAAGGGAGGAATCATGGTGGTGTGGGGGATATCCTTGCTTTTCGAATTTTGAATTTTCATTTTTGTAAATCATTATTGAGTCATACATAAGCAAACCCAAAAAAATTATGTAATTATAAGTTGATACTTTTAAGTTTGTACTGTAAATTTGATTGTTTTATTTTTTCTTTTTTAGCTGAGAGTAAAAATAAAAAGGACTCTGCGATGGCAGCATCTCCACTGTGGGTGTCTGAGGAGTTGGAGTATTGGGACAGCAATATTAGATTCACTCATATAGCAGCGACTTACAGTGAGCTTGTTGCTGTATCCACTCAGGGACAGCTACATCAATGGCGCTGGGCGGACGCTCATCCTTACCAACGCAATGACGTAAGTAACTAAGTAAACTAGATTTAACCATGTTGACTTTTAAAAATATGTTGTGTGAAATGAAAGAATTCTCATTAACAAGTATTTCCAGGCCTCTGGTACAAGTAGCACATACCACCCCCGCGCCAACTGGCTGAGTCTGGCTCCCGGTGAGCGCATCGTCAATATCAGCGCTGCTGGAATTCGCGTTTCAGTTCTGACAGATGCAGGAAGGGTGGCAACTTATCTGGACGAATCTATTGGTAAACATTTTAAATATTTATTTATTTATTTATTAATAGGCACAACTACAGAATACAATTTAAAGTACATGCTACACAATTACAAGCCAAGTTTCATATTAAAACTGTATCCCGATAAGGGTTGCGCACAGCATTTACTTTTATATAAATCTAAATAAGAAAAAAAAGGATACTCAAACATGCACACATAACTGCTGTTTTACAATTTTAATAAAAGAGTTTAGGTTCTGCGAAAATATGTCTAAACTGCTACTATTAGCATTATATGATCTACAAAGGATTTAGATTTGATTATATAATGGTATTATTATTTCTTAATCATTACGTCGTTACAGCTCACGCTTCTGGTGCATCTCGTTTGGAGCACCCGCTTCAAACATTTACGGAGTTCGGATCGGACAAACCAATATCTCTGCATGTCTGCTCATTGTATACTGTTGCAAGACTGGATTCTGGTGCAATATTTTGGTGGTAAGTTGAAACACAGGAGGATGAAATTGCATAATTTTCTACCGTTGGCTTAAGGGTCTAATCTAACAATATTTTTTTTGCAGGGGAGTGTTGCCTCTTGGGCAGCGAGCTCGCTTGTGGGAGAAGCATCGCGCTCGCTCTCGCAAGCAGCAGCGCGGCCACTCGTCCGCGGCGCCTCAGGACCTGCAAGCTGGCCAGAGCGTCACTATGAAGAACGCTCCCATGTATCAACCGGGTGCTGTCGGTCAGTATAAAGTATAAATTTATTTTAAATATATTTGCCAGTTTTTTTAAGCGATAGGTGGCAGACGAGCAGACGGATCACCTGATGGTAAGCGATTGCCGCCACCCATGGACACTCGGAACAGCAGTTATAAAAATATGGTCTCATTGCTTGGTCGAGACATAGTAGCTAAACGAAAATTATGTTACAGGCTTCAACATGTCGACGGGAGTACCGAAGGTGGGCGTGCTTCAGAATGCGGCTTGGAACCTCTCGGACATGTGCCGCTTCAAGCTGCTGCCGCCGCCGCAGCCCGAGCGCTCCGTATCTGACAAGGACAAGAGGGATTTACAGGTATGCTTAACTTTAATCCACTATAGTAATTGTTGATCATCCAAGCGTACAACTTGCTGCGAAGCGACAGCTTTAGGAACGCACCTGGAAATCTCACGCTAAGATTAAGAGTATATTTATGGTCTCGTGGACAAACTGATCATACTCCAAGAATACTCTTATCTTTCATGTTTAGACAAAATCATAAAAGGTAGAGTTCTATACAGTGAAAATTTTAGTTAAACTAGCTAGATTGTACCTATGAAATATGGTTGAAACATCTTTTTCACTCACCTCATGGTAAGTAATCAAGGCCGCCCAAGAACAACAGCGAAATCAGAGAGATCGCTAATGCGTTGCCGGCCTTTGAATGAGTGCGTTCTTCTCTTAAGATCTCTGTCGCCATCGGCAAATACTCCTGCAGCCAAACATAATCAAAGTATTATAATATGTATATATTTGTAGTTCTCTGTTGGCTCTGATATCCGTAACACAGGTGCATGAGCTACCTATCTCGAAGTCAGATCAATGTAAGTGGTGTGAAATATTTATTTATTTAATGCTTTGTTGTATTTGTGAACATAGAACCAGTCGCCGCTGACGGTGTCGTCAGTGAAGGCGTCGTCGTCGGGCAGCAGCAGCAAGGACGGCAGCAAGGACAGCAACAAGGACATGGCCGACCGCCTCGACATGCCGCCGCCGCCCAGCCCCGCCTCCTCTACTTGCAGTGACACTAGCACCTCGCACAGTATGACATATTCTCTTTATACTAACCTCCAATTACGTCCTTTGGAGTTATATACTTCGCGCCACGAAACAACCGCGGAAAAACACGGAACTAAAATTTTTGTTGTGTCTGAACATAAAGCTCAAATTTGAAAGTTGAAGGCGACTGCAGTGCGCTTCAGACCTCTTTGGTGGCGTGGACTCTACACTTCAGTGTTTAGAGCATATTGATCCACTAAACGCGACCACTAGCTAGTAGCTCAGTTTCCACCCCTAAATGCCTAATGCCACCTCTTAGCCCCGCCTTCTCCACTTACAGCGACACTAGCACTTCACATAGTACGACGTATTTTCTGTCTACTAACGTCGAATTACGTCCGTTGTAGTTTAGTTAGACACTTCAGTGTTTAGAGCCTATTGATCTAGTGGTGGCAGCCACTAAACGCGACAGCTTGCGGCTCAGTTACCACCCATAAATACAGCCACATATCGCAGAGACTAGTGCTGTTAGTACAACTTTTAGTTACTGTGTCCTAGTATGCGCGTGTTGCGCGTTGCGAGTAGTGCGACCATGAAGGTTGCCACTAAATAGCGAGCGCGGGTAACTCCCGCAACGTGGGGCTTGAAAGTAAACACCCGGACGCTCAGTTTGCGCCGATTCTATACAAAATGTACGAGACAATTTATTCACGACGTAAAGACGCGTCAGTGGCCGCCTCCAGTTCTCAATGTGCGATTGACCTTAAAAATCGTAATAGACAATTTTTATTAGGAAAATAATTGTATTTTATAAAAATCTGATTTAATTACTCATGAATCTCTTTATCACTGTCCTAGAACGTGCTAAGCGCGTCACAGTTCGCGGCGAAGAGGGTTCATCGAACGACGGCTCAAAGCGTGACGAGGAGGAGTGGCCGCTGAAGGAGGTCGTGTTCCTCGAAGACGTCAAGAGCGTGCCGCTCGGCCGCGTACTCAAAGTTGACGGCGCGTATGCCGCGGTGCGGTTCCCGACTGTCGGCAAGGACGGGAAGGAGGTGGTGCCGTCCACCCCAGACGACTGGACGGCGCTGCTGCAGGACTGCCGGCTTGTGCGGAAGGATGACTTGGTTGCGGTCAAGTGGGGTGCTGGCGGGGCCGCGGGGCCTAGAGGTCCGGACTGTCTACAGCGTTCGCCGAGAAAGATTGCCTTGCCCCCGGAACTGCAAGTCATCACTATTGCTGTTAGTATTGTATATTCCAATTAAAACTAAATCCCTTATAAATGTGTAATTTGTAGCATGGCAAATAATGGCTGTTTAAAATTTTAGGTGGATAGCCGCGGAGTTCACGCAGTCGTACGTCGGCCAGGAGGAGCTCTGGCCTATGCAGTGTACGCAGTTGGCACAACTCGTGCTCTGACTGATAGTACATTCCCTACGGATCATAACGCACTACTTGGATACTCCAATGGTCAGGCGATTCAACTGGCGACGGCTGCGGAGGTGAGTGTGAGGCTTTAATCTTTTATATCATCAGGGAAATGTCACGAGCGTGGCAGTGGGGATTCTCAGGTGATCTCGTAGCACAATTGCCGCCCTTATGGTAGTTCATATTAGTCACGCTGAATGGCACGAAAGGAACGTGTAGCTATTCTTGTGGCTTATTTCCGCTGTCCGTCACCTGCTCGTCCTTCACCAGTGGGTAGTGACACAAATGTTTGTGGAAAATCCCGCGGGAATAAGCTGATTTTGTAGGAGTATTCATACTCAAAAACCGTTTCATTAATTCTTATAATACTGGATTTGTAAGCTCCGATAATCGTGTTGCAGTCAGGGAGACGTCATTTGAACAAGCTCTAAGGCTGGTTGCCTTAGAGCTTGACCAAATGACGCGTTTTACATGCAATTTCCAGTTCATTTTTGGAAACGATTCACGCATCATTTACAGATCTTATTACTTCGAACTACAAATCGTGTGTAAAACGCGTCATCAGTACAAGCTCTTTATCAGGTACATAATATTTACAAGGTTAATTGCACTCGCAGGGCAGCGAGCCAGTGGTGATAATGCTGGACGGCAACGGCGCGCTGTACCCGGTGGCGCGCGACTGCGTGGGTATGGTGCGCGAGCCGCCGCCGCTCAACCTGCCGCCCGCGCGCGCCCTCGCCGCGCACGCGCTGCCGCTGCACCCGCACTCCGCCGCGCACGCGCACCACCAGGCGCTCAAGTCGCAGGTAACAGCCGGTCGCAGCCTGCCCCGCGCGCGCTGCCGCTGCACCCGCACTCCGCCGCGCACGCGCACCACCAGGCGCTCAAGTCGCAGGTAACAGCCGGTCGCAGCCTGCCCCGCGCGCGCTGCCGCTGCACCCGCACTCCGCCGCGCACGCGCACCACCAGGCGCTCAAGTCGCAGGTAACAGCCGGTCGCAGCCTGCCCCGCGCGCGCTGCCGCTGCACCCGCACTCCGCCGCGCACGCGCACCACCAGGCGCTCAAGTCGCAGGTAACAGCCGGTCGCAGCCTGCCCCGCGCGCGCTGCCGCTGCACCCGCACTCCGCCGCGCACGCGCACCACCAGGCGCTCAAGTCGCAGGTAACAGCCGGTCGCAGCCTGCCCCGCGCGCGCTGCCGCTGCACCCGCACTCCGCCGCGCACGCGCACCACCAGGCGCTCAAGTCGCAGGTAACAGCCGGTCGCAGCCTGCCCCGCGCGCGCTGCCGCTGCACCCGCACTCCGCCGCGCACGCGCACCACCAGGCGCTCAAGTCGCAGGTAACAGCCGGTCGCAGCCTGCCCCGCGCGCGCTGCCGCTGCACCCGCACTCCGCCGCGCACGCGCACCACCAGGCGCTCAAGTCGCAGGTAACAGCCGGTCGCAGCCTGCCCCGCGCGCGCTGCCGCTGCACCCGCACTCCGCCGCGCACGCGCACCACCAGGCGCTCAAGTCGCAGGTAACAGCCGCTCGCACCCTGCCCCGCGCGCGCTGCCGCTGCACCCGCACTCCGCCGCGCACGCGCACCACCAGGCGCTCAAGTCGCAGGTAACAGCCGGTCGCAGCCTGCCCCGCGCGCGCTGCCGCTGCACCCGCACTCCGCCGCGCACGCGCACCACCAGGCGCTCAAGTCGCAGGTAACAGCCGGTCGCAGCCTGCCCCGCGCGCGCTGCCGCTGCACCCGCACTCCGCCGCGCACGCGCACCACCAGGCGCTCAAGTCGCAGGTAACAGCCGCTCGCACCCTGCCCCGCGCGCGCTGCCGCTGCACCCGCACTCCGCCGCGCACGCGCACCACCAGGCGCTCAAGTCGCAGGTAACAGCCGCTCGCACCCTGCCCCGCGCGCGCTGCCGCTGCACCCGCACTCCGCCGCGCACGCGCACCACCAGGCGCTCAAGTCGCAGGTAACAGCCGCTCGCACCCTGCCCCGCGCGCGCTGCCGCTGCACCCGCACTCCGCCGCGCACGCGCACCACCAGGCGCTCAAGTCGCAGGTAACAGCCGCTCGCACCCTGCCCCGCGCGCGCTGCCGCTGCACCCGCACTCCGCCGCGCACGCGCACCACCAGGCGCTCAAGTCGCAGGTAACAGCCGGTCGCACGCAACATGTGGCACCGTGTGCCAGCTATTTAATGACATGACGCACTGACGCCACCGCGATTCGAGCATGATACGCAATCCATCGAGTAGCAGGACGTCCCACACATCTATATATATAAAATGAGAACCTGAGTGACTGAGGTATTAAGGAATGCACCCACAGCCCAAACTACTGACTCTGGAATCTTGAAATTTGGGAAGGGGATTCCTTTAATAGTGAAAGTGAGCACTAAGAAGGGATTTTTGAAAATTCAACCCTTAAGGGGGTTAAAAGTTTGTATCAAAGTCCGCCATCTTTGATGTTAGAAATGTGGTAATTTGTATTTAGTCAGACTAATAATTTAAAATAAAAAGTAACCCGTTAACGTTTTATACTACCCGAAAACCACCCTTAAAGGGGTAAAATAGGGGATGAAATCCCAATATGGCGGGTTATCCATTTTAAAATCGCTAATCCTTTTTTTTTTAACCAAGAACAAGTTGTTTAAAATTTTTATAAATTTAACCCATAAGGGGGTGAAAAGGGGGTTTGAAGTTTGTATATTAGTCCGTCATAATTGATGTTAGGAAAGTGAAACATTTTATATATACATATAATTAAAATTAAAAGTAATTCACTTAAACATTTTTATAAAATCACCCTTTGAGGGGATAAATTAGGGGAGGAAATGGAGGATATTTTAAATTGTCTTAAAAGTTAAAATCTTAAAATTGCGCGGGTTTTAAGTTTGAATGAAGACTTGTAATAAAGACTAAAACTGCGTGAGTAACGCCGCGGGCGCAGTCTAGTCTTACATAAACATAGGCTCCACAAGACATGTCGGCTGCCTCGATTGTCGGTTCTGTCTTCGTGGTCATATACTTAATTCTTAAAGAAATTGTTGTCACTAATGATATAATAAGCTTCTGTTTTTCCTAGGTGGCCCTTATAATAATCGTTCCGGAGCCTCAGCTTATGATGCCGCGTGTCCTACGCTGTGATCTAGACGGTGTGCGCCAACTGCTGCATCAACTGGAGACTGATACAAACAGTAAGTCAAAAACACGTAACATCTGATTGTGCTGTTGTTTCTAGAACAAATTGTTTTCATTTATTTTCTTTATTTACAGAGCAACAAATCTTGTCGATCCTGCAAGAGCGCTGCGACGGTAATCGCAATATATTACACGCATGCGTCCACATGTGCGCTCCGACATCGAACAAGGAACCTGATATAGGTATGATCTCACACATTTGTTTTTTGCAAGGCTACCCCACACTGTAATGTGCTTATAAAACGTAACGAAATAATGCTAAACCATGATATAAATCGGTTTATTCCCGCTGTCCACCCTTTGCTTGTCCACCCCGGGTGGACAGTGAAACAATTGTTAAAAAAATTCCCGCTGTCCACTCCCTCTTTCAACCAAGAAGGGGTGGACAGCGGGAATAAACCATATAAATCTGATATCGCGAAAAAAAATCGTCTCTTCATACAAATTGGCACAGTTTACTAATCGATTTTTATGAAACAGCAAATTTTTTAAGAGCTATCCTGAGAGGTTTGCATTATTTCGTTAACACGTATTGTTGTTTATCATTTTCTTTACTTAGTTACTTAACTAGTCTTTATTTTGTAGAGAATCCCTCGATGCCGAACCTGGCTGGCAGTACGGGAAACAGCGGCGCCAGCACAGAGGAAGCCGTGCCGGCCCTCTCGTGGCCGCCGGAGACCTTCGAGGCTTCCGGCGACGAGGACAGCCTGATGGGACTTACCAATAATGGGTGAGCATATCGTAACCCCGTTTATTGTAACTATTGCATGAAGGTTTCGCTATTTGACCTATTGCATGAGCATTTTCGCTGAATGTAAACATTAACCAATAAAGTTTTGAGAATAAAAAAAAAATAAGAGCACAAATGACTGACCAAGCTTGTGGTCATACCATGTGAACATAGAAATATCACTCAGTAGTGTATGCAAAAGAAGTCTTTTAATTTTTGTTTAAGTTGAAGAATTTTAATTGGGCCGGCATTTGTCTGCAAAACCAGACGATGAAACCGAATCTGTACGGATAAATTTGTTCAGGAATAATATAGTAAACAACTTCGGGTCAGCTTTGTTGTACAAATGCTGTCGAACCGAATATGTCGGCTACGGCTGCTTTGAAATAAGCTTTATGGTCACTCTTGGACGCTGTCTCATTTGCGCGTTTTATTGATCCGCCTGGCGAGTCTTTGCGATTAGTATAGTGGTTCTTGAAATGTGACTGGCAATCATAGTCCATTCAGTATGTGAAGGTGAATAGGACAGTTCTATTTTGACATTAAAAGTGAGACGCTCTTTTTAATCCGAACCCGATATATTTAAGAATCGAGAATATTTTCTGTAGAAATCTAATCGAGTTTTTATTTGTTTGATTTTTAAACTTAATCAACATTTTATATACGAATTTAAACTGTCTGGATATGGAATACAATATGTAAATATTCTTAGTGGTACACTCGCAATAAATCATTAATAATGAAATAATATGCATCTTATTCATCTGAAAAACAACAACTCTTGCATGCCGTGTCGGAACCACTTTCGTTACCAAGAGAAATTACCAGTTCGTGGTCCTTAATGCAATCTTGCGGACATATTTTGCACGAGACAATATCGCGATTCCATGGTAAGATGGCTGCCATACCGATTTATTGTTTGTTTGTGTCAATCCCTATGAGGAAAAAATCCGATAAGCGCATTCTGCAATCCATAAGATATGTTTTACAAATTTTATTGGTAATAATTATTTAAGTTCTTGTTCAGATTAATTGAGAAAGATTAATACTTGTTATTTTGGAAGAATGAGAACACAAAAAAGTTAATTATTTTTACAGCTTAATATTTTTATTTGTAGAAAGTTGGATGCATGATACGGAACGTTTGAACTGTCCTATTCACCTACAGATACTGAAAGGACTATAGTGAGTTGTAAAAGAGCGATATGGCGCATGGTATTGTGGGCGCAAAAGATGAGTTGTTGTTACGGTTTCAGTAAACTGTCCAGCGGCGGCGGCGCCGTGAGCGCAGACCCGGCGGAGCGGCGCGGCAACGCGCTCGCCGCGCTGCGCGCTCTATGCGACAGCGCCGCGCTGCAGCCCTTCCTCATGCAGCTGCTCACCGTCAAGTAAGTGCCATCACTAATATTGGGATTATGTAAGTAAGTAAAACATTTATTTACAAGATGTTAAAAATAAGACAGGAAGGAACAAATAATAAGTAGGTCACGACTAGTGCAGAAAAACCTACGACGACAATAAGACGTACGCGGGTTTTTTTCGAGTTTGTTTGTTGTTGAATGTCGTTTATTGTTTGTTGTAATGCCAAAAAATAGTTTAGCATAGTCAAGCGCGAGAGTTTGTGGTGCCCCTTCAAGATTTATTTTGATCGTGCAACGATTACAATCGTGTAATTCTTTTTCGACAAAAAACAAGATTTGAAGTTTTGCATGCCTAAAAGTGTTCTTTCGACAATGTTGGTAACCTTAATTGTTGAAATTTGATTCGATTAAAATTGGTTACAAATCGAGATTTGATGCCACTGAGTATCGATTTCCCTTCGAGGGTACTTACCTAGTACTGAACTACTTACATCTGTCAAAAAGGACTAGACTAGAATAGACTATAAAAAATAACAACTTAGTCGCCGACCACTAACAACTCTTTGTTTACATTGCAAGACTCTGCATTTGCCAAGTAGGTATAAAATGTCGTGTACACTTCAATGCGCCAAGTATGTTCATAGGATTACAGTTAGTGACAGCTTTTGACACTTCTCTACAGGTAAATTGCAGTGCAGCGCCCCTATTTCTATGTAATCTTTCGACCGAAACAGCCTTGTTGTACTGTAGAGACCTGTACATATACCCGTATCTCTTTTTATTGGTGATGGGGTTGCTCTTGGCTTTACACTGAACTCAAATAGTTGCGAAAGAGCCTACGGTGGAGCGAGCCTACCCAGAAGTAGCCTATTCACTCTAGCTCAGAAGCAAACCCCCCGAAGTACAAGCCTGTACAGTTTTTTTTTATTTCTAAAAATAGGCAGACGTGCATGCAGCCCTCTGATCGAAAATGGTAACTACCGCTTCTAGACATCAACAATGCCAATTGAAAAAAATGTTCTGCGAAAAAAAACCGCCTTCAAAAAAACCGAAGTCGGCGCCCAATACTATCTTGTAATTTAATACAACATTCAATTATTCAACAGGGATTAGGTGCCGTCTTCGGTAAAACCTTTTCTCGAGTGTACTGTTATAAAATTTTATTTATAAGTGTATAAAGTGTTAAAAATATTATTTTACACATTTTAGTTCGTGGTTTTTGTAGGCGGTTTTTTTATCGCATATATTTTTTAACCTTAAACTTTCTTAGGGATGGCATGGGCCAAACACCGTTGATGGCGGCGGTGTCGGAGCGCGCGTACCGCGCCGCGCTCGTGCTGCTGGACGCGATCCGCGCGTGCCCTGACGCCGACGAGACGCAGCGCTCGGCGGCCATCTTCCCGCCCAACGCGCACTCCGACCACTCGCCGCTGCTGGTGCTGTGCTGCAACGACACCTGCAGCTTCACATGGACTGGCCAGGAGCATATCAACCAGGTACCTATATAACTACACAGAACTAGCACCCGCTGTATGATTTGATACAACAAAAAATACAAAACACAAAAATATTTATTTCTGTTTTCTTACAAAGTAATATTACATTCCCCATTTAAGAAAATTATTTTGCTTCTGATAAGAGATGCCGCTCTTCTACATCAGTATCCATAATTTATTGATAGCTTGTATAATTAAAGCCAAGTGCTAAAAATGTAATTGTTTAGAGTGTTACTGCCGCACTCAGAGACGTCAATTAAGCTAAATGTTCAATAACTTAATCATGCAAAGTCTTTATGCGTATTGATATAAGTGTCAATATTTTTTCTTATGTAACAATTAAAGTTAATTTGACGTCTCTGAGTGCGGCAGTTAGCCGTTGTTTTACAAGAAAAAGGAAACAGCTATGTCCCGAGTTGTACCTACATCCTTTTCAATGTTGTGCCTTTGTTCACAGGATATATTTGAATGCAAAACGTGTGGACTCACTGGATCTCTATGTTGTTGCACTGAATGTGCTAAGGTACGTTTAATTGTTTAAAAATGTAATCATTTCGTCTGTGTTTAGTTATATTATTCAGATCAGTGATGAAATTAACTAAACTCTTTTTATTTAACGCAGGTGTGCCACAAAGGACATGATTGCAAGCAGAAACAGACGTCCCCCACGGCCTATTGCGACTGTTGGGAGAAGTGCCGTTGCAAAGCTTTAGTCGGCGGCAACTGGGCCGCACGCTGCGACCTACTCGCTAGACTCGCTAGAGATACTCAGCTGGCGACACACTTCAATTCAAGGTAAGATCATATAAATAGATTTTACCCTTCTTCATTCCGTAACGTATTTAACGTTGGATAAATTTATATAAGTTTGATAAACTAATTTAGATCATCATTAAGGGTAAATTCTAACTGCAACGCTTCAAATAAATCGCCAAGAATGGATGGATAGATGTTTAATCCAAAAAACAAGGCGTACAAGCATTTATCAAAAATACACTAGTAACTCACGTTCACGTCATAATGTGCGATCTTCGCAGACTTGAGTTTGAGTCTATTTACTTAGAGAAAGGCGACACGTAAAATTGCAACATTATTTTCTAACCGGTCAACGGGGATAGACAAGAATGCTAAACAAAATTCCGTGTAGCTGCAGCACCGTTGTGCAAGATGTTGAGATTTGGGCTAAATGTGTTGTTGGCGACAGGGGCGAGTCGATCCTGCTGTTCCTGGTGCAGACGGTGGGGCGACAGGCGGTGGAGCAGCGGCAGTTCCGCGCGGGAGTGGGTCGCGGCCGCGGACCGCGCAAGCAGCCCGGCTCCGACGCCGAGGTGGACGCGCCCGACCACGACCTGGAGCCGCCGAGGTTCGCGCGACGGGCGCTGTTACATCTACTGAGTAAGTGATGACCCTAACAGGCCACTCCCACTTGTCGGCGTTGTATTGGCGTTCGATTAATATAGGGATCTGTCACCCGACAAGTAGCTATAGGCTGTAATGTAAAGTTAGTGGTTATAGTTGAGCCAAACAAATAAGCCACTTTTGACGTTTCTAAATTTCAGCTTCTAGAGAGGTGACCTACTAAAAAACTTCGATTCAAGTGAATAATCGATATGTACTTCAAACGAACGTGAATTGAATACTATAATAATGCAAAAGATGTTATTAGTACTTTTATTTGGAGAAATGTGAATCAAAATTATTGAAAAGAAAGAGGAAAGTAGGTACAGATCCTAGAGATCGATCCGCGGCCAGTTTAATTCTTTTTCTTAGAAATCAAAGTGCTTAAATTGTGTGCCAAACATTATTTTTTCTTTTTACAAAGTTATTAATGTATTTATATTTTTGAACAAGAGAGTACATAATACGTTTTAATTTAATCAGAATGTGGCTTTTCATTTATGTATGAATATACCTACCAAATTAACATTTTATTCGTACGATTATTTGGGGAAAATTACTAGAGCTTAAAAAAGAAAATGGGTTGACACATACAACATTGTATCAAAGTTCAATTCTCTAGAAAAGTGATATTTTAATAAGTTTATAAATAGTTTAACAGAGAAAGTAAATCGTGAAATTACCCTTTTTGTGTTTATTGAAATAAACAAATGCAAATATAATTTTAAAAAGTGAAGAACTTTTTTTTTTTACATAGAAATACTGATATATTCAATGAACGCTGTTACAAGGTTACGTTGTCGAATTTTGTTGAATTGTCAAATGTGGCCTTTTATTTTGGCCCAACTATAGTTGCATCTACTTGATAAGTAATGATGACCCTAAGGCTAGCGGGTCTTACGGGTCCTGGTACTGGTGGCTGTGCGGCCTGTGTAAGCCTAGAGCTGCCGAGATACTGTCCCATATGCTCAGTTGCTTATCAGGATGTCTTATTTTATTACTTTAAGATTAAATAAATCTCTATTGAAATTCATTAGTAGTAAAATGAATTTGTTGTTTACAGGCGACTGGCCTGCTGTGGAAGCGGCGGTGATGTGCGGCGCCAGCTGCGGCGCCGGCGACGCGGAGAGCCGGCCCGCCAGTCCAGCGCCCAACCAGTCCGGGACTACCTTGCTCGACAAGTTCACGCACGCGCTCATCGTAAAGTGCACTAATGAGGTACGGTTTTATATCACACGTAACTATTAGGCTGGCCGGGGTTGGATCAGAAGTTGGGACGTCTGCATTCGGAACAACTTCCCCTTTGACATGGCCTGCATTATGGCACCTAAACGCGGAGGGTGCGTCCAGCCAATGATCCAGAAACGTGTTGCCAATAAGTGACATCCGTTTGTGGGGTGGGGTATCCAACAATAATTGCGTTGTACGCTGGTCACCCCGAGGAATTTTGGCTTGGGTTACAGTCTCACACATCACTACGATCAGAAGGCGCATCTTTGATAAGGACAAGAGGGGGTTGTACAATATTTTTTCTGTGGGAAAATGGGCAAACCAATGACACTTTTAAAGGAAACAGCATTGGTTTCCATTTTTCCATGTGCGAAATAATCGTAGGGCGCCTGTACCTATGAAGAGACAACGGCCATGATGGTTTCTCCTGGGACCAAAATAGAAACGTGGCTGTATGCAAATTATATTCTTCGCTTCATCTATCATTAAAGTTCATAAGATCGTTACCATAAACACATTGACGACATTACTAGCAGAGCCTTCAAAATGTTGGGGTTTGTAATTCGCAATTGCAAGGAGCTATAATCTACCACTAAGATCTTACTATACAATGCATATGTACGTTCAATAGTTGAATACTGTAGTCCGGTTTGGTCACCTCACTACGAATTACACGTTAAACGGTTAGATACTGTCCAAAAGAGGTTTCTATGGCACATCTCATTTCAATTGGGTTTAGCCAAGCAATTGCCTTCGTACGATGATAGACTTTTAAGATTCAAGATGTTAAAGCTAGTTGATAGAAGATTCATGCTGGATCAGATGTTTCTCTTTAAAATATTGAGGGGCGGGCTGGATTGCCCTGGTCTTTTGGAACAACTCCAGATAAACATACCGTTTAAACTTCCAAGGCAAGGTAAATACTTGCCATTTAACATTAAAGGATCAAAAAAAAAGGACAAAAGCAATCTGGGTCACTACTCAATAATGAACAGGCTGCAACAACAGTACAATGAATACCAGAAAAAATACGATGTTGATATATTTTCAGATAGTTTTTATAAATTTTAGAAAAATATGATAGTCTTAAATAAGTACTAGTAATAGTCTGGCATATGCCTTCTCAGCAGCTGTAACTTGTCAGTAACAATATAGTAGTTGAGTTGACATATCTTTTTCTTCCTATATTTATATAAAAAGAAAAATGTAAGTACTTATAATAAACCTATATCTAATTAATTGCCTCACATTTGCAAGCCGTGGCAGCTTGTAACTGAATCTCCACTTAGATGACCTTTGAAGTTTAAAATAATGTTTTTTACTAGTGTAAGTTTTGTTGGTTGTCCTATTAATAAATAAATAAAAAATAAATAAAGAACCCTAATCAAGCAAGATTATACCCAAATATTATTATTTGATTTATGTAATAAACATATAAATATATTCTCCTGTTGTATATAGATGTTAGACACCCTGCTGCATACGCTGATCCGCGAACAACAGAATGAAACGGTCCCTGGCCGAGCCGAACGCGCCCGCGAGGTTGCGCGCAGATTCGTGCGGTCCGTCGCCAGGATATTTGTCATATTCAGCGTCGAGATGGCGCCCGGAGCGGCCAAGAAAAAGGGGTAAGTAATCAATAAACAGATCGCACACATTCTATGTTCACATTAAATCATGACAAATGTATCATGAAAATTATGCAAACAAACTTTTATTTGTGGTCCTTTCTGGTTTTTTGAGCATTACATCTATGTGAGTACCCCACTGATTGCTGAGTATTAATTGAATGATTGAGGTTCACACTAATTCAGTTCAATCATGTTATAAGACCGACTGGTAGGTCTTTCATGGTGAAAAACGTTAATGAAACTAGATTTCCACATGTCTTGCTTACATCGACTGTCACGTAAATCTTTCTGGAACCTATTGAAACCGACTATTACTAAGGCATGAATAATGAGCGGCTACCTTAAGTACGCTAAAATATTTTTTAGTAAGTGCGTATACTCCTATACCACTTACGCCGACCGTTCTCGACCGGGGCCGGGGCCTATACCACCCGTTTGATCAAAAGTAATGTTACTCGCAGACCCCTGTCGATCACGTCGTCGCTGGTACGCTGCAAGCGCGTGTTCGCGGCGCTGGTGGCGCTGGCGGTGGAGGAGCTGGTGGAGGCGGCGGACGCGCTGCTGGCGCCGGTGCGGCTGGGCGTGGTGCGGCCCACCGCGCCCTTCCCGCTCGCCACCACCTACGTCGAGCTCGTCAACGGCAGCGAGGACCTGTTCGGCGTCGAGCCGCTGTCCACTGGTCACTCGCGCCTCGCTCATGCTCGCAGGTTTGTAATTCGTTCAACCTTATTCTTTTTTTGTTCCTTGTGTGGTTGCGTTATGCGGCGTCGGACGCACCCGCTAATTACCCGTTCCGAGATAATGGCCTATATTAATAAAGCAATTTTATTTTTGAACAGTGACAGAAGGCCCTATTTTTGAATAGTGCAAGAAATAATAGGCATCAAAGGTCGACTCTAGCTGATATTTCAGTTGATATTATTATTGATACGGCAAAGATCGTCTCGTGAAAAGATCATACCAAGGCCGACCCGTGGGCTGACGCCCAGTTGGCCGGCCTAGGTATCGCTGGCAGGACGTCGTCGAGACTGATCTGCGCGAGCTCCTGGTCAAAAACTGGCAAGAAGTAGCGCAGGATCGACCGATGTGACGATCTCTGGTTTCGGAGGCATATACTCTATTTGGTTCGATGAGCCAGCGGAGTACAACGACGATGATGTTGCAAAACCTCCTATCTAACTAGAGTTTTGAAGAAAATTACTTCCGTATGTCATTGGTGTTAAGGTTGATTATTAATGGCAGTTAATTTGTTCGGAGGTATTGTCACATCATCGTCGATTAGCTGATATTGATATCGAAGAGTTCTTTATCTACACGATAGACAGTATCATATCAAATCTCTGCGGCACACGTTTCGTAGTCTGACACGACAAATCGACGAAAGAGCCCTTAGCAAATACCTGAAGAGCGTGTCCCAAGATTCGGTCCATAACCCGAGACGATAAGAAGGACCATGGGCTGATGGCGGGGTCTTAGTCTGACTTGTTTCACGCTGAATCAAGCTAAAATCACTTTACGCTTGCATCATTTGTGCGCGTAGCCTAGTACAGCACGCAATGTAGGCAGCCGGCGTCTATATTGTCCCCAGTTCAAAACGTGGGTAACGAGCGGAAACCAACCTTGCAATGGACAACATTTCATATTTTTAACATGTCCATATTGTTTTTTTATATGAAAATAGACATAAAATGAACAGACCCATATTTTTTCTTTTTTCAAAATTTGTCCATTTTCATGCATAAAATAATTATTGTAATTATTTTTATTCTAAATAGACGTAAGCGCCAAATGACGTCATCGGACGGCTGAATACAGCGATATTCCTTTGCTTATCATTGTTTCAATAAAAAAAAGGTACTACTGTCAAAGGTAAATAATACTAGTGTCAACATTGTCAACGTCATTCATACATTCAACGTTGACAAGTTGTCTTTTTTTTTTGACAGATACATGTCATGGGTTTGGCATTTCGTAAATTTAAAACTATAATGTGCTAAGCAAAGAAATATTTTACATTCTGCCGTCCGATGACGTCATCTTACGCTTTTTAGTTTTTAATATTTTTCTCAGTAAATAAGCAATATAAAAAATGAATAAATATATATTCGAGCAGCGGAAAAGTAAACAAAGAATTGGTATTTTTTGTTTCAGAGCTTAGCAATTTTGAAATGTTGTCCATTAGAGCCGTAAATAAACAATTGATGTATTGCAATGTTTAGAGAATCGACCGCAGCCGGCGGGCGCGGCGCGGCTGCCGGCGGCACGTCCATGGGCAGCTCGACGCTGGTGCCGGACGGCTCGTCCACGCCCGTGGCCACGGAGTACGCGGACGACGTGGCGGGCGAGGCGCTGGGCGGCGACGACGACGCCTCCGAGACCGACGAGCCGAGCGTGCCGGCCCCCGTGCCGCCGCCCGACGCGCAGCACCATGACGATCCTATGGGCGATAGGTAACAATCAACAACATACAACCTGTGCGGATATAGAATGGGATCAGAAATGGCGGCGCATCTATTCACTTCTCGCTCGCATACTATTTGCGTCTATACTCGCACTCGTGGGGTGCGAGTATAGACGCAAATAGTGTGCGAGCGAGAAGTGAATAGATGCGCCGCCATTTCTGATCCCATTCTTTATCCGCACAGGTTGTACCTTTTTTTTTGGTGACCCAGGAGAAATGCGTTACGCATAACCATCCGTCTGTAAACGGATTGGTTATGTTGGACTCTCCTCTGGCGACGGCTTCTCCTAGCGAGAAGCCGGCCAGAGGCATACGGACTAAAATTCCTGAGACTCTCCCTCATCGTCCATAGTGGGAGAAAGTCGTGGGCCAAGGTACGAAACCTGCCACCACGACAATCAACAACATCCTCCTTTATTCAAATCTTGCGTAGTCATCTGCTCCATTGGTGTCGTGGGTGTTCATGGGCGGCGGCAATCGCTTACGATCAGGCGATCCGTCTCCTCGTCTGCCACCTATGACAAAAAAAATGTTATAGGTGGCTGACGAGCAGACAGATCACCTGATAGTAAGCGATAGCCACCGCCTATGGACACTTGCAATACGATTGGCGTCACAAGGGCGCTGCAAACCTTTGAAAACCCTTTTTTCCCCCCGGATGCCCAATCCGGGGGAAAGGATACCTATAATCACACTGCAAAATGCAACACACACGCGGGTTCATGCCATTTGTGTACATACTTTCCAAATTACATGGCAAAAGATTTTCACAGGAATATATTTTTTGTGAGAACTGTTCACTTGGGCTACCATGAATAATAAAAAATCGGTAAAAAAACTTTTAAGTTAAACGGTTTTATCTTATGTGCACTGAAAACTAGAAAATAATAATAACAATTAGGTATTTTGAACTTCTAGTTCAGAAATATTCTAATACCAAGCAGAATAGCTTTTAGGCCTATTAGACTAAAATAAAAACGTGGGGCCCATAAACTATTGCTGTAATACTTTCTTCTGTTTTAATAATTGCTGGATCTTTCACGGAATCCCCGGAAGAAACACTGAGACTGCTTGCTCAAACGCACTTTCCGGAATCCGTGTACATTAATAACGAAAGAGAACTCCAGGACAGTAAGTCTCCGGACAGGAGACCGCGGAATAAAGACTGGAGGAGAGCTTCCGTTATTTTTCGTCCCCAACAGATAAGTTGGGCCATTAGGAGCTTCAAGCCTTATAAATCTGGTGGGGTCGATGGTATTTTCCCGGCTTTGTTGCAACGGGGCGAAGATATCATCATCTCAACGCTGATAAAACTTTACCGTGCAAGCTTTGCTTGGAGTTATCTGCCATCAGCGTGGACTCGGGCGAGGGTCACTTACATCCCCAAGGGAGGGGACAAAGACAAATCACAGCCCAAGTCCTACAGACCGATAAGTCTCACCTCATTCCTACTAAAAACGATGGAAAAGGTGTTAAACAGTCACATCAGGGCAACATACCTCGTTGAAAAACCCCTGAGTGCAAGACAACATGCCTACCAAACAGGCAAGTCCACGGAAACGGCACTTATTGATCTGGTGGACAGAATTGAGAAAGCCATAGAAGACAAAGAAATTGCACTCTGTGCCTTTCTCGACATCGAAGGCGCTTTTGACAACACCAACTTCGATGTTATAACACGTAGCATGGTGAATCGTGGAATCGACGATACCACCACCAGATGGATGGGATCCATGCTACAAAATCGAACTGCAACAACAACGTTGATGAATAAAACTCTTCATTATAGAGTGACCAGAGGGTGTCCACAGGGCGGAGTCCTATCACCCCTTCAATGGTCATTGGTTGTTGACAGTCTCATCTGTGAGCTCAATGAAGCCAGATTCCTGACTCAGGGTTACGCAGATGACATAGTAATAATGGTCATAGGAAAATGTCCTAGCACCATTTCCAGTCTTATGCAAAGGGCCCTACGAATAGTAGAAAACTGGTGCACAAGACACGTGCTAACAGTCAACGCACGGAAGACGGTCTTAATCCCGTTTACCAAAAGAAGGAAACTAGAGGCGCTTCACGCCCCAACACTTCTTGGTACGAAGCTATGCTTGTCCAACGAGGTCAAATATCTGGGAGTCTTTCTAGACCAAAAACTAACATGGAACAAGCATCTCGACTACATTACTAGAAAGGCAAAAATAGCGATGGGGGCAAGCAGTAGGTTGATTTGATTGAGGTGGTGAAGCCGCCACGGCTAGATGGCGGCTTCACCAGCGAACGCCCAGCTCATGATCTACCAAAGTATAAAGATATGCTTTGCCATAGGTAGAATTTCAGAGGGGCCCCACGTTTTTATTTTAGTCTAATAGGCCTAAAAGCTATTCTGCTTGGTATTAGAATATTTCTGAACTAGAAGTTCAAAATACCTAATTGTTATTATTATTTTCTAGTTTTCAGTGCACATAAGATAAAACCGTTTAACTTAAAAGTTTTTTGACCGATTTTTTATTTTATAGTTTTTAGTATTTAACGGAAATGCCTACCTTTAGTGCATCATTATTACATGTTTTTTTACCTGATAATTTATTACAATCTAATTCCTCAATACATAGCCCTTCCAGAGACTTGATCTGTCGTTTTAACGTCACACAATCTTGGACATAACGGTTCTGGACGCGACTACTCATGCCCTCACCTAATATGCCATTTTGTATCCACGTCCATCTTGGATTTTATATTTTGTCATAATCACAGTATTCTACTAGTAGTATTAGTGTAGCCCTTTCATTTGATACCCATATTGAGGGGGTTGCGGAAAAATGTGAAATCCGCCATTTTGTACCGGCGGCCATCTTAGATTTACAACTTTATTGATATTACTATATTATATTGTCATCGGAACTAAAGGTGTGTACCAAATTTAAGATCAATCTGACAACAGGAAGGTACTCAAATTTCAATTTCTAATTTTGACCCAAATAAATAAATACCGTACGGGTCGAGCTAAATAAAACCGTTTAAAAACTGAAGGCTTTCTTACTGGAAAAAAGTCCTTACTCTATTGAAGATTTTTTTAATGTGACATAAGTCAATTTGTAATCTCTATAGTTTTAATTATTATTGTTCTCTAAATCTCTCTTAATCAGCCAGGGGTACGGATCAGACGAAGGATCGCGCACTCTGACAATCCACGAAGCCCAGGGACAGACGTTCGAGAACGTTGCGATAGTCAGAACAACTGCCAAACAGTCCCATCTCCTGCAAAGTGTCCCACAAGCGGTGGTAGCCATCTCCAGACACACTCAAAATGGCGATCCGCCGGGGCGATGACGCGGTTAGGGACAGGCTTGCAAATAAAACATAAAGTATTAACATACCCCAAATCTCCCCCTCTGAGGTCCTTAACTGTTGTTGATACCCATATTGGTGGGATTGATAAAAAAATGTTATCAGCCATTTGGTAGCGGCGGCCATCTTAGATTTCAATTTTCATAGTAAATTGTATTCTACTTGTTGAGACCTTTCATTTGATACCCATGTTGGTGGGATTGATAAAAAATTGTTATCAGCCATTTGGTGGCGGCGGCCATCTTAGATTTCAATTTTTCATAGTAAATTGTATTCTACTTGTTGAGACCTTTCATTTGATACCCATGTTGATGGGATTGATAAAACCTAAGTTATCTGCCAATTTGTAGAGGCCGCCATCTTGGATTTTAATTTTATATAGTACATTGTATTCTACTGGTTGATCACTTTCATTTGATACCCATTTTGATGGGATTGATAAAACCTACGTTATCCGCCATTTTGTAGCGGCCGCCATCTTGGATTTCAATTTTTTATAGTATATTGTATTCTGCTTGTTGAGCCCTTTCATTTGATACCCATATTGATGGGATTAATAAAACATAAATTATCCGCCATTTTGTAGCGGCGGCCATCTTGAATTTATAATGATAATGAATAAACATAATTGTATTGTCACCAAAATCCAAAGTGTATACAAAATTCAGATTAATCGGTTGACAGGAAGAGGGTGAAATTTGAATTACTAAATTTGACCCAAGAATAAATAATAAATAAATAAAACAAACGGGGTGAGCTAAATAAAACCGTTTAATAAAAATAGCCGCTTAATGGCGTTATATTGACGTGAGGTAACAATCAATGACGTTGAAATGAAACCCCTCGCCTACATGCCGCCCTAAAACAGATTTTTCATTCGCGTTAGCTACAGTTCAGTTCAATACAATTTAATTACACTAGAATGTACTTGTAGGGTTCAAGAACAACACGTGGTAGTGGAGAACGGAACAGAACGCGCCGAGGGCGGCGAGAGCGAGAGCGAGCTGGATATGTTGGCTGAAGTGGAGACGGAGAGCGACTCTGACGACCAGGACAACGCGGAGTCCGCGCAGCGCAGCGTGCAGACCGGCGCCACGCAGGGCTCCGACGCTGGTATGTGCTTGAGCCAACTAGTACCCAGTAGATTACAGATTACTTCAAGACTATACATTTATAACCTACGAGTGACTCATCCCAGATTCGCACGGATGTACATTTGTTTTTAAATTTTTGTCTATTTTAGTGTATATTTTTGGCTATGATAAGTTTTCTTCTTATAAATACTACTTAGGCCCGATTCGATCAATCTTAATCCACAACTTAATTTTTGTTATAGCGCTCTCATATCATACAAATCTGACGTTGTACCATAGACATTATTCTCGGAAGTATAGAAAACGTAGAATTTTTTTTTAAATCATTTGCTCTGATTAAATCTAGTATGAACCAGAATGCGTCCTTTGTACGCTTATTTGTAATAAAAACTTGAGGTTGACGTTCGGTGTTATGTTTATCATTATAATATGTTTACAAATATAACTTAAATATAATTATAATGTAATATAAATATAATAATACCGTAACATAAATATTTTAATAATATAAATATAAAAATGATGAATAGATAAATTATAAACATATTATGATACTTGTGTTCCTAACACAATGTGATAATATTATGAGTCCGACTCTCTCCAAAATATTTGCAGTGCCCTACAGGGTCGATATTGTAACGTAAAATACTCTAAACTAAGATCTTTGTTCAACATATGAGAAAGCAATAAAGATGTTGAATTGAATGTTCTATTAGAAAATTTTATAAAGCTAGCAGAAAATAGTCTAAACTCGCGGCCACGGGCCCGTCGATGTATTATCCCAATTATCGTTTTGACCGCGACAGGCATAGCCTCGCTGCTGTTGTACCCGGACGAGGAGAGCGGCGACTCTACGCAGCCCGAGGACGAGGACTCGGAGGCGGGCGAGACCGACGAGCAGGACGGCGAGGCGGAGCCCCCGCTGCACGACGGCGAGCCGCTCGAGCGCCGCACGGCGCCGCCTTCCAGGCCGAATTTGGCGCCACATTCTATGCAATGGGCTATACGGTAAGTGACCTATTTGCCTGTAGCTTGTTGCTTGCGGTATGTTGAACGGACGAGCAGAAGGGCTATCAGGAATATTCAAATAAATCGTAACATAAACCTCATTCATCTCAATCCTACTCCCAATCCTTCTCCGTGTCTCCGACTGTGGAATGCTTTACCTCTGACAATCAGGCAGTCCAATTCCCTACCCATCTTTAAAGCCCAAATCAATTCACATTTCCTGAACCTGTGAGACCACTGTTCCCACTTCCTCTCCCCCATCTCTTCCTGTCCTCTGATTAAAACCATTCGTCTGCTGTGAGATCCATTGTTATTATTATTGTTATAAGTTTTCATACTTTATTTTGAGTGCATTCATTCATTCATCACGTAAAAATATATTGAATCAGCGTTGACGGGCGCTAGAGCCACGCTTACGTTACGATTCTATCCTGTCAGACGTTCGTGCTGTCAAGTTTAGTAATGTTTACGTATGATAGAGGGAAGTCTTTAATTTTCATACAAATTGCTTACGATACGCATACGCGACGAATCTTTTCAAAAGTTCGTGCTAGCCCTTCAGGACAGCGAATCGGAGCGGAACCTCTGCTGCACGGCGGCGTTTATGGTGGAATAAATCGTACTCTACTTCCCCCAATACTTTTATATTATACTTGGTCGGTGGCAAACTAGCGTGCGGCTCGCTTGATGATAAGCGATTACCGCAGCTTATGGACGTTTGCATACGCGCTGCCGACCCCTTAAAAACTTTGACTCTCCTTTTTTGAAGAACCTAATGCTGTATTCCCCCGGGAAAACCTTTGATGGCATTCCACAGCCGGAGCGTTCGCGGGAGGAAATTCCTCTGGAATCGTACTGTGCGAGACCATTTGGGTTCCAATGTGTGAGGGTGGACGCTCTGACGTCGGCGGGCTAGTGATGTTTTTGCACATTTTAACGTGACTTTTGTGTAATTCCTTTGGTCATTGGAATAACAGGTATTTTCGCTAAATGCCTCCCAGTTTTCGCAAAACGCCGCTTTCTCATAATGTCTCTTCGGAGAATGTCGCTTTCACAAAATGTCGCGAATTGGTCTTAAAAAAACAATATGTTTTTTTGAAGAATTCATTTATCATAGTTTAGTTTTCTAATTACTTAGGGACCATGCGTAAAGTACACATAATTTTTGATCCCCCTCCCCCTTCTGGTCATATATATCTGAGACCATCCCCCCTCCCTTGTGTGACGTCAAACGTTTTGCAATTTCACCTCGACAAATAAAGTGTGTGAAAAATAAAATAGTGAGAAAGCGGCGTTTTGCGACTGGAAGGCATTCTGCGAAATCGACATTTTGCGAAAAAACCGAATTACAATGATTTATTTATTATCTGTCCAGTTCCCGCGAGACGAACCGCGGCACGAGCGGCAGCACGGGCGGCGTGCGGCTGTCGGGCGGCTCGTCGCTGGTGTTCATCGACCCCGCGTCGCTGCGCCGCTCCACCGCCGCGGCCGCCGCCGGCGCGCACGACCCGCACTCCACCTCCACCACCGCCTCGTGCCTGGCAAGGGCGTTCGGTCAGTGCACGCGTCGACAATTGTCTAGTACTTAGCCTTAGAGAGACCCCACACTAGCGTTTTTTGAGCGTCGGCGTCTTGCCGGCGACCTCCCCACTAGAGATGCGCAAATCATGTCCATTGCGAATTGAACATGGAACGGTTAACTTGCCCTTCGGAACCAGTTTCGTTAACATGTTCGCGGAACTGTTTAGTTCTACCGATATGTTTAATCCCATTTCAGGTATCGCGCCGTAATTGATATTAGTTCGCCAATGTATAAACAGTTCCCATCTTTCCCTTGTGATACAATGCAAATCAATTGATTTACCGTCATACTTGCCAGGATTAGGACTGTCAACCAAAAAAATTAGGTATACAATCATTTTGTTAAAGATATTTTAGGAAAAAAAAATGAACATTAATATACGCTCGTGCGGCGCGCGTTCCCTACCGGCGCGATCGTTCCGGCGGGTCTGCGGAGAGCGGTCGGATATGTGAGGAACTGTGAACATGTTTACCGCGGCGCCTCCCCGTAAATATTCAACAAAATACGTTCAGGCTTTCTTGGGTTATAAATAGTGTAACTAACGTGACTTCCTTTGTTAAATATAGATTTTAATTTTGTCAGAATGAATTAATAAGTATTTAAAACAATATGAGGAAAGGAACAATCTAACAAAAAGCAAATCTTACAGGTATCGTGATCCGTCAAATAGCGGATCTCCTGTGGGAGTACGAGCGCGTGACGCTGCCGCTGCCGCGCATGGTGCCGCTGGCGTACCGCGAGGCGCTGCGCCTGCAGTGCTACCTCGAGCGGCAGCTCAAGAACACCTGGGACTGGCTCGTCACCGTCATGGACGCCACCGAGGCGCAGCTGAGGTACAGAGTGGCAGTTGTTATCTTACAGTTATCTACCCAGTGTTGATCCAGTATCTACAGGTTTTATCTCTGTTCCTATTTGGCTTCACCGTAACAGGATGCATAATGGAGGCGGAGGGGAACAGAGGCGCAACAATGTCTTAGGTTAGCTGCTGAAAACCAGCGTCCAGGCGCCGACGCTTTGACACATTTTTTATTATTATTATGTTTTAATTATGTATTTATGTTGTTGTTTTGTTTGTAATTTTCGTATTACCTGTATGTTCTTTTATTGACTGTGTAAAATAAAGATTTATTCATTCATTCGGTATGCACTGAGAAGGACGGAATACCCGCGCAACGTACGGTATGTTTTCTACAAAACAGATCCGCGCGCGGATTACGTTCCACGTAGCAGAGGCATACTATAAATTTATACCTAACTGGGACAGAACAATATATCACATAGGTATATTGTCATGGATCCAGAATGATGTGTCATCAACAAACATTTGTATTGGTGTCGGAAATTTAACTTTTCGGCTGAACCGGCGCTCAAACCACTGCATTCAATGATGTCGTTTAAACATATTTTTTTTAGTTTTAGTGACACATTACATTTCGGTGCGTATTCGCAGATTTGGCGCATCCTTGACGTCAAACAACGCCGGCAGCGCGAGCACGGACAGCGGGCGATCGAGCGCGCCTGCGGCGAGACGCGCCACTTCCTTCACTTCGCCCGCGACGCGCATCATTGGCTTCTCTGAGGGTCCAAGACCGAGGGATCGAGAACAAGGTGTGTTCAGCTAAAACCATAGTTAAAGTGCTTCCACAGAGCAGTTATGTAAATATTTTGTCGCTAGAGGCGACAAACGAGCAAGCGAGTCACCTGATGGAAAGCAATCATCGCCGCCCATTAACATCCGCAAAATCAGATCGCTAATGCGTTGCCGGCCTTTTTTTAACACAATCCTAGGCGAAGTGGCATGGCAATATGTTATCAACCCATACAAGCCATCCACAAAAGATAACTTTTACTATTTTTCAAATACAATGTTAAAGTACAGCACTGAAGGTCAGAGATCTGGGTGTTATCGTTAAAGCGACACGCGCAATCACCTGACTAGTCAGGAGGGCCGTTGTAACTTATATTTCTTCTATTCATTTTTTTTGAACTTGCGTTTTTTTTTTTGCAAGGTCCACTTAGCGTTCATCGTTCATTTAATGTTGCATTTCTATTCTATAATGACTGTACAGTAATGTGCACTAATACGTATACAACCTCATTCAAATATGAACCTTATTGTTCTACCTTAAGAGTCGAGGTGTTTACATTTCATTGCAGGTGACTGTACATGTTTATACTTACATGTTACTTATAACGCCCATTTAGGCTAGCTACCCGTCTGGTTTGCCTCAAAACTAGCACAGCTTCATTTTGTGGCAGCTTTCGTTACGCAGCCACAAAATGCTGGAACAATATCCCCCACCCATTAGAAATCTCCCCAGCATTCGATCTTTTAAAATTAGATTCAGAGATAACCTACTAAACAAAAAGTCAAAGAATAAGCTGTGTTTTTTTCAAGCCATGTCAATATTTTTATCTCTTAAATTTATTTGGGGAAAGTATTTACAAAGTGTATTAAGTGGCTAATATAGTATTTTAGTCCATAAATTATTTGTATATATTAAATATTATTCTCATATTACTCTTTTATTTTATGTGCATATTTAATTTTATAGTAATATATATTTATGTTAACGACGTTGGTGCGCGCAGTTGCGGCATTTATTACACCTGGCATCCACGGAAGACCAGCATCGAGGTGTTCATCCGAGCATCTCGGCCACTGCTCCGAGCACCTCATGCTGAGTGGAAGCCGTTTTAGAGCTGGATTTGATAGTTAGTTGATATGATATGTAGATCGTTCTGTCGCTAAGTTAGACTCTCGACTTTTAATACCGCTTTAGATAGTAACATGTATTTTTTATTATAGGCGTAGAAGCAGGCAGCGCGCGGCGCGAGTTCCTAGCGTACTGCCTGTCGCTGCTGCGCGCGCACAGCTCGGAGCACGCGGAGCAGCTGCCCGTGCTGGACGTGGCCGCGCTCAAGCATGTCGCCTACGTGCTGGACGCGCTCGTGTACTACATGCGCGCCGCGCAGCCGCAGCCGCACCACCACCACCACCTGTGGACGCCGGTGAGTCCGACCAGCCAGACCAGAGGAAAATATTGCCAACCAATCAGATCCCGAGGAAGCGTTAAATACAGTAAAATACTAAGAGATGGTGTAGTGTTCTAAGGCGGTGGACTAAAGTCCACAACAGCATTGATTGTTTTGTTCGTCAAATTGACACTGACAGATCACATTCAAAAATAACCTATCAAACTTTTCATTCACCTCAGTCCTACAGAAACCCATTTATCTGATTTTTTACAGTCGTTAGTCACCACTCACACACACTATCTTTCTCCAACCGTCGGTACATCGTGCGGCAGAACCTTTCACGCTATCCTTCCGCAGCGAACACTCCAGTCTAGTACTGTACGCGATCTTCGCTTCTTATATTTTTTATTGGATAGTAATGGTGGCTCACGCCCACAAAAAAAAATGTCAGATGGCCCACAAAAAAAAATGTCAGATGGTGTGGCGTATAATGCCCGTCAGGTCTAATTTAAATGTCATTGGTGGTTTTGTATGCAACATTGTCATACGCGGTGACTCTATTGCCACTTTTTGCTTACAAAAATCTATTTTAATGTAACCTTTTTCTTACGCCCACAGCAGGATGAGAACGAGAATGAAGAGGGTGACGAGGAGATGGTAGTAGGGGGCGGAGCAGCCGCTGAGTCGGACAGCGAGGGCGAGGGCGCTCGGGGCCGAGGCCACGCCTTCTTCCAGCG
Organism: Marasmia exigua; assembly: GCA_019059595.1. Classification (NCBI taxonomy): domain Eukaryota; kingdom Metazoa; phylum Arthropoda; class Insecta; order Lepidoptera; family Crambidae; genus Marasmia; species Marasmia exigua. Next base: position 1,733,954 of record CM032464.1, on the reverse strand, counting down.
TTCGGACTCCACGCTGTGCCTGGGCTGCCCACCTCCCGACCCGTTCAACAGTATGTCTAATTAAATAAATATTTTGCAGACTGAACCTCTTGGCGGCCTGATGCGTATGAATTTCGCCTACGCCTTTGAACTGCATATAGCTTTTCTAAGTTCATAGCGACCAAGAGGATTGTAGGTTACTTTACATCGTCATACATTACAGTTACACATCCAAACAGGACACATGCTTGTCCCAAAGTAATTTCGTAAAAAATATAATAAAAATTCTCTCTGTTACGTTTTAACATCCAAAATTCTCTCCTAATGCATACAAATAAATGTTGTTGTTACTGTATTTAACGCCAAACTTCTTGTGCAGTGACTATGCAAGACGCGCTGCCGCTGGCGGACCAGCCACAACTCCTGCAACCAAACGCGCGGCGCGAGGAACTGTTCGGAATGCCGAGGCAGCCCGTCACCGTGCCCGCCACAGGCGACGCACCGCCTGGAGTCAACAACCCGCTTGAAGGTATGGAAAAGTTTCTGATAAAATTGTTAAGACTATGTATCCCCTGCGGGAACAGATCTTTTCCCTAATAGACAAGTTACCGTTGTGTGCTGTAAACCGAGCGCTGGCAATCATTTATTTGTGCGGGAAATTTCTGGAACAAAGATTTCAGAATGAACGATCCACTACGAAGATTCGAGAACGTTCAAGATTGGCGATTTTCCGCTCTAATATAAGGCGCGAATTTACAGTTCGCAGTTCAATTCTGATTTATAAAGCGAATTGTCTGCGAACAATGGTCCGCAGTATGCTTTTGTATGATATCTGTGACAGCAGGACAGAGTTTTTATACACGAGGCAAACTTAAGAATGAGACTAAGATGAAAAATGTACAGATCTGTCATCTATATCATGCTAAAGCGAAAGGACCATACCACAAAAGTGAAAGCGAATCGAAGGAGGGGAAAAGTCAGTCTTACCACAGGTTGGAAGATTGAATACACGCTTAAGGATTTCTTCTTCAACGTATGCAAATCCATAGATGCGCGCTCCGATAACGTACAGTCACGAGCTTTAATTTGGGTCCCACCAAAGGTTGAATGTCGTATAGCAAACTTTCGCTATTAAGAGCTAAGGTTTTAACGTGTCAAAGTCATAATATTTACCATCGACAACTTAACTTTTCTAGCGACAACCGTGCTAAAACGTCAACTTGAGCGAACGCATACGATCATTACCGATGTTTTCCGAGTAAATTGTTACGTGGGTAAATAACTTTTTGGCCCTATGCTTTTATCTATATAGCAATATCGTTTTTATTAAAATTTAAACTCTTATTTGGTCATGATTAGCCGCAAGCATTTTATTAATTGCTAAAATACTATTTGTGAAAATGTAAAAATAAACTATTTACTTGACTGACACTGGCTCGAGTGACACAACATAATATATGTTCGTAATTAGAAAACCGTAATGATAGCTTTTTGCAAAGAGGTTATCGTTTCAAGGGTCGATTAGATAATACATTTTATGTCTTAACTTGACATTCAACATTATGAATGTTCTAACGACATTTAAGGTGACGGGTAGGGCACACTAGCAACGCCAATCGGTTTCAATTTTTAGCTACTAAACCGGATCTATTTTAAACTATTTCGGGGTTATGCACAAATGTTGGGTCCGTTGTTGTACGCGAAAAGTTGATCAAGCCTAAAATGGCCGCTTTTGGCGTGAATTTTTCACGTAAGCGTTGGACCCAACATTTGTTTAATAAATAGTATAAGTGTTTGCCGAGAGATTGTAATTCCGAAATTGTTTAAAATAGATCCGGTTTGGTAGCTAAAAATTAAAATCGACTAGCGTCGCTAGTGTGCCCTACCCGTCACCTTAACGGAAATAGGTCCCAAATTAAAGCTCGTGACTGTAGCTACGTACGTTACGTTGATGACGTATAACGTTGTGTCGTGCTCGTGCGCAGTGGTCCCGCGGCGGCTGGGGCTGTCGACGCGCGGCACGGCCCGCGGCTGGTCGCCGCCCGCGCGCCCCGCCTCCGCGCCGCCCGCGCACTCGCACGCGCACGCGCACCCCCGCGACGAGCCACAGGTACGTACAGATGCAGCACTCACTACACTATACGATACACACTAAAATCATTACAATTTTACGGATAAAAACGTGGCGTAACGAAGCGAAGGCGTCCGATCACGGTTATTTGGTAAAGTCGGAACTAATGCTGTTTTGACATTTTCGATTAGACAAAACATTTTACAACGTAACTATAATGTATCAAGACGTGGAATTAACACGATATTTATTATATGAAACAACATTGTGTACTCACATATTTGGCTCGACGTTTCGGCTACGTTACAGCAGCCGTGGTCACGAGCCGACTCAACCACGCTCCGCTCGTGACCACGGCTGCTGTAACGTAGCCGAAACGTCGAGCCAAAATGTGAGTACACAATGTTGTTTCACATAATAAATATCGTCTTAATTCCCGTCTTGATACATTATAGTTATAATGCAACGTGCAAATCTAATAACTGTTTTACAACGTATAGGTTATAAATAGGTTTCCTTGAAGAACTCGGCTGGTTGGAGTGACACCGGCCGATTGCGGAAAAGCCCGCACGAAGAAGAGGAAAAAGAACGTTTTACATCGTCCCCCTGTCAATGTCATTGAAGTGCTTACTGATCTTGTTCGGTCTGTACAGTCAGCTGCAAAATGATATATACATTTTAGTACCTTGTCACATTAAAACCGTGTGTATTCGGGTAGGAAAGTAGAAGTTAAACGGTATTATGACAGGGTGGTAAAGTGTATACATTTCTTTGAATTCGACCGTACAAGGCGATTGTTTTGTGACGTGACATCCTAATGATAGTGGTGTTTTATAAAACAACAAATGCCGTTGAAGTTGAACCATATGGGCAGTTAATACTACCTTGTTCAAATGCCCAGTTAACTAACCACATATGGTTGCTTTGTTTATTAAAGCAGTACAGTCATGTGCACTAATAAATATACAACTACATTCAAATATGAACCTTATTACGCTTGTATAAGAGTCGAGCTGTTTACATTTCATTGCAGGCGACTGTACACAATTAATAGTACGAGAGCCCACGACCAAAACCATGTCTCATAGCAATACGGCAAAAACCCTATAAAATCGTTAGATTGTATGATTCTGAACCCGACTAGGCGTGTAGTAACGGTCGAAAGTGTAGCAACTGCGTGGGAGGCCATTTCTGCTGTGTCAATAAAAAAAGACAGTCGGTATTATAGCAATACGTCTGATAGTGAAAATGTACATAGATTTTATAATTGTATTACGAAAAAGTTTGTTTTCAGACATTTTGCGCGTAGCATATAGCCTGAGCGCATTTTTGAAAATGTCAAAAAATTTAGCCGACCTGTATCATAGCAATACGGATAAATTTTTTTTTCAACTTTTTGTATTGCTGCCAGGATTACCAAAAACCTGTTTTCAGACACTTTCAGTGTAGCATATACTCCCAAAAACGAAAATAACGTTTCGGAGTCGCCTGACCGACGCACACTGGGGCAAGATACCCTTATTTCTGGCATTAAATCAGTTTACTGGCTAAATGGCTTTTGTAGTCACTAAATTGAAATAAAATAATGTTTTCGATGATTTAGAATCATTTATATGACTTTAAATACATAAATGTATGTTTTTTAGGTAATTTAACACAAATAATGAAACAAAAAGAGTAAACAATCGCTTATATTTTATTAAAATTATTCTGAACCTACTATTCTAAAGATATGCTAGCGCATCATCATCATCTTCATCAACATCATCTTCATCATCATCATCTTCGTCATCGATATGCGTTACTTTATCGGAATTTATGTTTGAAGATGGATCTTTTAATAAATTTAAGATTTCTTTTGGAAGAGTCTGAGGATTTCTTTTCTTAAATTTCTGCTTGCTGGTAATCACGGGATCTGATCTCAATAAAAAAAATCTCTATTTGATTATTCTCGGCCAAATTGAAGATCTCCTGAGCGACGTCGAGAGTGATTTTGAAGACGACGATTCCGAATCCGACAGCGATTGAATACGATAATATTTTGTAACTTTAAATAAACCGTTTTTTTTTTCAACTTCATCCTAGTTTCCTTTTGTGCGATTTATTTCAGTCCTTCAACTTCAATGTTACGGTTTCGGGTAAATTTTTTGTTAATTATCATCTAATAAATTCAGGGTCGCAACGTATTCATTGATTTGTAACAGAAAATTCAAGATGCCTCAATACGATTTTTAAATGATATCTGGGTATCGAAAAGTTGTCTGATAGAGAAGGTACTACACTTAATTTGTCTGATATACATTTTTTGCACATGTGGACAACTTATTTTATCATGTCCAACAATTTTCAGACATATTGCTATGATACCGATCGGTCAAATTTGTTAACATTTTCAAAACGGTCTCAAAATTTAATGCGTTCACATTTCCGTCTGAAAATTGTTTTGTTCGCATCAAATAACCAAAATTTACTAATAAAAAAGATTTTCAGACGTATTGCTATGAGACATTTTTTTTGTCTCATTTTTTATTTTTGTTAGTGATTTTACGGGTTTGCGCTACACCACTAACGTCTGAAAAATATGTTTCCGGTATCTCAAAACTACCATTCAACTACAGTCTGCAAATCAGACATATTGCTATGATGCAGTTCGGCAAAATTCTTTGACAATTTTGAAAATTCGGTCAGATCAAACGCTACGCGGAAAATGTCTGATATTGGTATTTTCGAGTTCAAGATAATCGTATCTATCGATTTGATGCGGTTTTGGCCGTATTGCTATGAGACAAAAATTTTGGTCGTGGGCTCTCGTACTATAAGTAATTATTCATTTTTGTTTTTCGTTAAATTCTCCACAAGATAGATAGATAGATAGATACTCTTTATTGCACAACATACAAAACTTAAAAGCTAGGTATACAGAGATACAATGTACAATTTAGGCGGTCTTATCGCTGAGAGCGATCTCTACCAGACAACCTTCAGGTAAAGGACATTAGATAGAAGAGGGGAGGGTGGTGCAATCCTTTTGATTTTGAACATTGTTTGAGTAAATTTATGGTATAAATACATATATCTAGATAATAAATAAATAAACACAAGATATTATTTGATCGAGTTTCTTTCAAAAGATCGCATTCATTAACTTCCCAAATTTTTTACAATTTTTAACCATTGCGTTACGTTGTCGATTGAACCTATGTCACCGCGTTGTACGTTTTGGCATTTAGTCATGTTAGGATTCGTCTGCAAAATGATGATGTACTTTACCCAATACTTCACCCATTGTTTTAGGACTTGTCTTGTACAAAGGACACGACGACAAAAATGGATATAGACACAGATGGAGAATACTTATCAGATTCTGACTCAAATGAAGCTAGACAAATTCCAAGGAAGAAGCATCACAGGTAAGCCTCTTTTTTATCAATAATTTAAACTTCTCAATATGTTATTGAATTTAATCACTATGTCTGTAAACACTGTTTTACAATACATTCATGATCTCGTGGATAAACAGTTATCAGTAAAATATCTACCATTGCTACAAGCAAGAATCTAGTTACGTAACTATAACTCACCATTGTCATCTACCTCTTTGATTATTTTATTTATTTTAGAACACGAAAGCTGCAGCAACTTTTAATCAAGACTTACTTTTATTGACATTTATTCCAAACAAGATAGATAATATTTTATTTTTATAAGTGGACATTATGATCGTAAGGAGGCCGTATGCGCTCAACAGTAACTGGGTATGGAATAGAAATGTTTACTAGTGTTATTTTGATTATTCAGGCATCCTCACACGGTGAGTTTGTCGGCGGGCAGCAGCGCGCTGGAGGCGAGCGCGCAGCCGTCGGAGTTCCACACGCTGGTGGACACGGCCTGCTCCATCATCGACGCGCCGCACCACCAGCCCATCGCCGCCTCTCCGTCGCCAGGTACCTGACATTACCATTTCAACTTGCCATTTTCATTACCATTTTAAACCATTCGCTACACACAACCACAGTTTCAGTTACTACAATCTGACTATCTAATTCCAGAGGGCCTAGAACGAAACTTAATTGACTGAATTTTTATCCCCGTCCCTTTGACACGCATTGTGTTAGTTTGGATCCGTCAGGCATCCGATCGTTCGGATGATCGACCGGTTTTGTGATAGGCCCTCTGAATTGATTATGCACCAAATGTATTAGACATTAAGACGACATACATCAGATGACGAAACTCCATCTTGTCTGTATTTTAAAGCGATGGCTTTGGTGATGATGTCTGATTTGTATACATCTATCGGTTTCTTATTGTATCGTGTCGAGTCACGGGAATGTTATGATCAGGAAACGGTTTACTGATTAAAAAACAAACATTTTAATCTTACACCTGCTAAAAAAGTGTAATAAGTTATAATTGCTCATGTATTCCTAAGTTTCTTGTTTGCAAAAGTTACTGTTTGGTAAATGTATGTTTGTTCCCAGGTCCCAGTAGTAGCGGCGGCGCAGGCGAGCCCCGCGCGTCGTCATCGCGAAGCCCAGGGAAGACTGTTATTGTACGTGCTGTAAGTCACTCCACTTATTTGGGGGACTTTTTATTATCAAAATTCATACCCTACTCCTTCAATTGGATTTAAATTCATCTATTGTAACACTTATTACTTTTGAAACCTTCCAGTATTTTAACAAATTTAAAATTAAGTAACAAAGTTACTGGTAGGTCACATAAATATTAATGTATAATGGAGAAAGGTGTTATTCATAATTTACTGAATAACGATGTCATTTCTTTTGGCATATAAATATTATTGTTATTATTAAGACAAGTATAGAATATAAAAAAACAAGTGATAATTAAGTGTCTTAAGCCATGATTATTAATTTTATACTTGTCTGTTATTTAATATTAATTAACATATTAATAATGGTTATCAATGAAAAAAGTCCTTAGTAAGGAATAGTAAATATCTTGTCACTCCAATCAATTTCAATATACCTCCTAGAATCTTTTATTTAAAACCCAAAAAAAAAAGATCCTGACGAATTGAGAAGTTCCTACATTTTTTGAGTCGGTTATAAAAAGCTATAAAATTGGAAAATGTTGGGGTTGCCTTCACCAGGGGGAGCTGCTGAGCGCGGCGGACCCGCTGGAGTCGCAGGAGATCTCGGCGCACGTCACCGTCGAGACCACCGGCCTGCCGCCCCCGCCTCTGCTGCCGCCCTTGAGCGCGCCGGCACCACCGTAAGTGCTCAATTTACTAATACTAGTCACCTGCCCCGGCTTCGCACGTGTGAATTATATCGCTTCCGTGCGAATAATAAGTATAGTCATATATGATTATACTTAGATTTGCCTACTGCATAGAGACTGCCTCGGTGGCGCAGTGGTTAGTGGATCGCACTTTAAAGCGACGGCTGCGCAAGAGGTCCCGGGTTCGATCCCCGGGTCGGGCCAAAAAATTGTACCCAAGTTTTCGGTAAGAAATTCTTAGTGGCAGTCCGGAGACTGGAAGTTGGCGGTCTTGTACCCCCGTGCCTCGGAAAGCACGTTAAGCGGTTGGTCCTCCGCCTGATCCCTTTCCGGTCGTGTCACTGTAGTGTCCCATTGGAATATGAGGGTAAGGGAATAGAGAGTGCACTTGTGTTTGCGCACACACATGAGCACTATAATATATCCTGCGTACGTGGCTGATCGTTGAGATTGGCCGCCGTAGGCGTAATCGGTTGAGATATTATATATACTTAGATTTCATCCTTCCACTTGAATGATTATCCATTAGAAAAAACTGCATCAAATTCATTTTAAAGATCAAATCTTACAAACATACATAGGGACAGATAGCTAAGCAACTTTGTTTTATACTTTGTAGTGATTTGGTAAACAATCCGCATATTAGCGTGTAATTAGGGATACGTTCCAAAGCTGTCGTTTTGGAGCCCGGGGTACGCTTAGACCAAGATTCAGGATTTGGGGAGTCGTAATTACAATGGAACGACCGCCGTCTGACCTTCGTAACTGTTTTGACAGGGGAACCAGACCAACTGAATCATAATTACACGTTTCAGAAACTATCCGTAACTTTTTTAAGTATCTCTCATCTCGTTTTGATACATATTTTTGTCAAAGGTCCAGTAAATTTTGGCAAAAACTTCGTTGTCGGTACTAATGCCCATGGGTAGCGCTTTTTTTTGTGAAACTGGGGGGGCGACCGAGCAATGAAGTTTTTGCCCTTATAGTACGACAAAAGAGGCCATTTCTTTAAAAATCAGACATTATTCTATCTTTAGTTGATATTTTATAGCAATCTTTTGCGATTTATTCTTAAGTAAATAACACACTTAAATTCCGTCAACTTAATAATTCAAATTTCGTCGACTTAGTAACGCGTTCAGTGGTATAATTGGTAGTACATTCACCAGGATTGTGGAAGGTGTGGGTTCGAGTCCCGCCTGAACACGAGATGAAATTTTTAAGTGTGTTATTTACTTAATTATTCTATTTTGCTTGCTCGGATATTTATTATTGTAAGGGTATCTATGATTTGAATTATTGACAACAGATTAAAACTGTCGAGTAGCTTTGTACCATACACCTATATATAGGTAATATTTACACTAACCCTGAGGTATCGTGTAAACTTAAGTGTCTAATTGCTATCTGTGCATACAGTCGTGCTTGCCCGTCGCTGGGCGCGTCAGTTTCGCACGACCTGCTGCTGGGGCGCTGGCGGCTGTCGCTGGACCTGTTCGGGCGCGTGTTCACGGAGGACGTGGGCCTGGAGCCCGGCTCCGTGGTGGCCGAGCTAGGTGGCTTCCCCGTCAAGGAGGTCAAGTTCCGCCGCGACATGGAGAAGTTGAGGAACTCGCAGCAGAGGGATTTAACGCTACATAAGGTATGGACACAAAATAGATAAACACAAAACGCTGGATATCTACTTCGTGTTTTAAACAGGTTACGCACATGCACACAGGTTAAGCATATACATGAACTTGTACAGTGTTTTCGGCGTGGTTCGGCATGTGATAGAGACGGAACAGAACTTTTGCAAGAGAGGCATGATACGATATACTGCCTAGCGCGTAGGTCAATAAACTCTATTAATAAAGATAAAAGATAAAGATAAAAAATTTCTTTATTCAATTTAGGTCCACACAGAACACTTATGAATGTCAAAATAGTACATATTATCTACCGCTGGTTCGGAATGTCGATTTCTACTGAGAAGACACCAGCAAGAAACTCAGTAGTTACTCTTTTCAAATATTGATGAAGAATGTTAGCTAAAGCCGACATTCTGTGTATGTTTATTTTGTAGTGTGCACTTTTTTATGAGATAGGAGCAGTCTTAGTACTCCTTTGCTGTGCTGGTTATCTTATTATTGTGCTGATGCTAAGTAAAGCCCAAGCACAACCGAGCCGTTAGTGCATTAGAAATTATAAAGCAATCAATTAGGCGTAATATACGCTTCCTGTAAAGTAAACAAAAGTTTTAATTTATACCTGCCTAAAAGTAAACATTGTATTTCATGATTCTATTCTCTCATAGATGGAACGAGACCGAGCGAAGCTACTGCAACAGACGTTCGCGGAGCTGAACAGCGCGTTCGCGGGGCAGAACCGGCGCGCGCACAGCGCCCAGCCGCCGCTGGCCGTCAACCGCGTCAAGGTCACCTTCCGCGACGAGCCGGGCGAGGGCAGCGGCGTCGCGAGGTCCTTCTACACTAGCGTCGCGGAGGTAATGTACACACCGGGGACCCGAGCGAAGCTACAGCACCAGACTTTCGGCCTATAGATCATAAAAAAGATGCCCTGTTGTGAAGGAGAATATACCTGTCGCTTCCAAACAAAGGAGAAACACAGCGCCTGTGAAATGGCCTCTCCTTGCACACGTGCTGTGACTCCGATTCGCAGGGCGAAGGCCCCTGATTTCGTATTTGGCTCAAGAACTTGTGTTACGAATGTAATACATACTTAAATACCACCTAGTCATTGGGCAAATACAAGGTATTCATCACAAGAATGTTTGTCCAGAGTGGAAATCAAACCTTGAAGTAATATGCAGGGTCACTACCAAATGCGCCATCAAATTTATATGTACCACTGCGTCACGTCAAGTTACCCTTGTAGGAGTTTGAACCGTCCATATGTCTGAGATACAAGTATTACTTTTGCACTGCGGGGGGGGTAACTTGAGCTGACGCCGTCGGTACATCGACATGTTGGTTACGACGAGGAAAGTATGAGTGATGAAGTGATGTACATTTATTTGATATTATATTTAATAGAAAATAATTTCATTTCAGGCCCTACTCGCAAATGAAAAACTACCTCCACTAGAACCGACGACCGGAAGCGGAAGTAATAATAGCAGCACAAACGGGACATCTGGATCAGCCGGCACGGCCGCCGGCGGAACCAGCAGCAATAGCGGTGCTAGGTAAATATCTATATCATCTTGACAGACAGCGTATTTCTACCATTGGCTCTTCGGGTAGGGAAAACATCGTGAGGAAAACTACACGTTTTGGATTGTTTGTGAAACGTGTAACCATGATTCAGTTGGTCTGGTTCCCCTGTTTGAGAGTTGCGAAGTGCAGAAGGCAGACGTTTCATTGTAATCACCAAACTTATTATGGTTCAAACGTACCCTGGACTCCGAAGCAACGGCTTTGGACGCAACTTGTAAATGATAGTCTGCGCTGATGATGATAGAGGATTTGTGAGGATTTGCGCAATGGGGGCTATCGCGTGTGAAAAATCCGCTAGATGGCGTACTGTTAAGACTGAGGTCCAACATCAACAGCATTGGTTGTTTAGTTTGCAAATTGACATTTTGACAAACCACATTTAAAAACAACCAATCATAATGACCGATCTCAGTCCTACAGTACGCCATCTAGAGGAAATTTCACACGCGATAGCCCCCATTGAAAAATTCTTTAGATGGCGTTCTTCAGTAACGTCATTATGTAGACGTCTGAACCAACTATTATACAAGTGGATTAGTTATATTTCGACGCGGCTTATCCAAAAGAGGATGTTGAGATAAAAAAAACACAATACGCCTTCATAGTTTGACCTGACGTCCGCAACGCCATCTATCGAATTTATCAATTGGACGTAGTTATGCTACAACGTTCCAATCCACACGAAGTTCGAACTGAGAAAATCGCGTTTTTGTGTTTTTGTGGTACACTTTTTTATGGTAGCATGTAGAACCGAGCAGTGTGTATCATCTATACGAAATAAATAAATATTATTTTATCATATACCTTTCATTGATAAATAATAATATTACCCATACAAATTTAAAAAAAATGTACATGGAACGTTTTAACAAAAAGGCATTTTATATGAAAGTAGGATTTAAATTAATCTGAGAAAACGTTCCAAACTGTAAAAATTACTATACTTGAGTAGTTTATATATATTTTATCAACAGTTGGGCTGTGGGTGCATTCCTAGTCACCTTCTTAACTCACTTTTACTATTAAAGGCACTCCCTTCCCAAATTTAAAGTTTCTAGGGTCAGTAGTTTGGGCTGTGGGTGCATTTCTAGTCACCTTCTTAACTCACTTTTACTATTAAAGGCACCCCCTTCCCAAATTTTAAGTTTCTAGGGTCAGTAGTTTGGGCTGTGGGTGCATTCCTATTCACCTTCTTAACTCACTTTTACTATTAAAGGCACTCTCTTCCCAAATTTAAAGTTTCTAGGGTCAGTAGTTTGGGCTGTGGGTGCATTTCTAGTCACGTTCTTAACTCACTTTTACTATTAAAGGCACCCCCTTCCCAAATTTAAAGTTTCTAGGGTCAGTAGTTTGGGCTGTGGGTGCATTTCTAGTCACACTCTTAACTCACTTTTACTATTAAAGGCACCCCCTTCCCAAATTTAAAGTTTCTAGGGTCAGTAGTTTGGGCTGTGGGTGCATTCCTATTCACCTTCTTAACTCACTTTTACTATTAAAGACACCCCCTTCCCAAATTTAAAGTTTCTAGGGTCAGTAGTTTGGGCTGTGGGTGCATTCCTATTCACATTCTTAACTCACTTTTACTATTAAAGGCACCCCCTTCCCAAATTTAAAGTTTCTAAAGTTAATAGTTTGGGTTGTGGGTGCATTCCGAGTCACATTCTTCACTCACTTTTACTATTAAAGGCACCCCCTTCCCAAATTTAAAGTTTCTAAGGTCAGTAGTTTGGGCTGTGGGTGCATTCCGAGTCACATTCTTAACTCACTTTTACTATTAAAGGCACCCCCTTCCCAAATTTTAAGTTTCTAGGGTCAGTAGTTTGGGCTGTGGGTGCATTCCTATTCACCTTCTTAACTCACTTTTGCTATTAAAGGCACCCCCTTCCCAAATTTTAAGTTTCTAGGGTCAGTAGTTTGGGCTGTGGGTGCATTCCTAGTCACCTTCTTAACTCACTTTTACTATTAAAGGCACTCCCTTCCCAAATTTAAAGTTTCTAGGGTCAGTAGTTTGGGCTGTGGGTGCATTTCTAGTCACCTTCTTAACTCACTTTTACTATTAAAGGCACCCCCTTCCCAAATTTTAAGTTTCTAGGGTCAGTAGTTTGGGCTGTGGGTGCATTCCTATTCACCTTCTTAACTCACTTTTACTATTAAAGGCACTCCCTTCCCAAATTTAAAGTTTCTAGGGTCAGTAGTTTGGGCTGTGGGTGCATTTCTAGTCACCTTCTTAACTCACTTTTACTATTAAAGGCACCCCCTTCTCAAATTTTAAGCTTTCGAAAAAAGCATTCGCATGCACTGAGTAGGTACCTAATCGGAGAGAGAGTAGAGTAAGTTCAAAAGCTACGGAAGTCGTAATAGGCTGGTGAGATACGAATGTTACAACCACCCAATAGTCCACTTGCAAAGTTCAGTTGCAGCAGTTTAAGAAAAAGATCCTATTTAGGTACACGTCATGGTTGGCAGCCTTCCAACATGCGTGCATCGCGGACTTTTCCCCACGTATTGCCTTTAAAAAAATGTAATATAATTTCTGAGAACACTTCTTTGCACTACAATTATTTTAGTGATAACGTTTTAAACTTATAAGACATTTTATATTTTCAAGTATTGTAATCAAATATGGCTTTAGTTAATATTTATTCATTTATAAACAGCAAAAAAAAAGTTTATTACAACTACATACTATTGAACCAAAGATACCTAGTAGATTTTTTTTTTCTGAGAGCACTATGAGTATAATGTAGCCATTGTTAATTTTCAATTTTTTTCATGTCAGTGTCTAAGTTCTTTATTAAGTAACGTATGTAATAGTTTAAGCTAATATAATTTATTTTTCAACCATACAAAATCAATTTTTTGTCATTACTCTATTTGTATTGCATGTGTCTATGGGCGGCGGCCATCGCTTACGATCAGGTGATCCGTTTGCACGTCTGCCACCTATTACAAAAAAAAAATAGTTCATTACGACCAATATTAAGAAATCTAATTATTTTAGCTGCCTTCAAGTTTCAGTTTGTTACCTAGCAAAATAAATAATACGTTTTATTTTTTTAACAAGACCTTATATTATAAGAAATACAAAAGTGATAGGATCGTTTCATGACTAGATAAATGTATGTTCCTACTAGTACATACGTTTTGAATCGTTTATTTTTACCATTATAATTTCTTTTCCACATTACAAAGTACTTGGAACGTTTTTTAGAAATAGATATTTTCATAATATACATTTTTACTAAACGTTCCAAGTTGACTGGATCATTGTTTTTTCCAAAACGATTTAAAATATACGATCCAAATGAATTGACACATTTTAAGGATATAATTAGGTCTTTTGGGACGTTTTATCGTTTGGGCGGCTTAATTATTTCAATAATTACTATGGTAAGAGTGTCAGTGTCTTCAGCAGTAGATAGAACGGTCCTAAATACGTAGCTTGAGCATAAAAACTCGATTTTGACCACCTTGTGGATTGGAACGTTGTAGCATAACTACGTCCAATTGTGAAATCTCTTATTGACCTCTTCTTATATGTATTATCAACTCTGTATGTAACTATGTTATTTTCCTTATTTGTATCTCTTCTGTGTAGTGCATGTAAAAGCATTTTTATTTCTGATTGTTATTCGTGAAAATTGTTTAAGGCATATTTGTTCTAAAATACCTCCCTCAATCATTATTGTAAATTAAATACTATTTGTTTTCCATAAAGAAATAAAAAGTTAATAGGATATCGTTTTAAGATAATGTCTTAAATTGTTTATTACAATACATTTCGTATTTAAATCGTTGTCAACTTGTTAATTTTTTACAAAAAATGTCGTCAAGTCAATTCAAGTATTTTACATTATTTATTATGTGTTTGTATTGATCTGGGTGTTTTCTATGTATTCATCATCATCAGCCCATTTAAGTCCCCACTGCTGCGGCACGGGCCTCCCTCAACCACATGAGGGGTAATTGCCATACTCACCACGCTTGGCAGATGGGTTGGCGAGGTTCTATGTATTATAAGTATGTATTTGCAAAAGAAAAGTATTATTTATATGTATATATTTATAATTCCGCTGTTGATTCTGATATCCGTAACACAGGTGCTTGAGCTTACCTATCTCGGATCTACGTATGTGATGTTGTGGAATATCTACCTTTTTTTTTTTTTTTTTTTGTAACGAAGGGAAAATGCATTAGGCACCTTCCCGTCAGGTCGGGGGACCTGACGGGGTGTGTGGGACTCCCAGAGGTTTACCCACTAAAAACCCTCCGACGCTCGCTGTTGATTTATAGGCGAGGCCTACGGTGACTCAACAGTCCGTTTGACCTCGCCAACGGCCAACGTCTGCCAGACCAAATAGGCAGGTCGCCTCAGGGGGGTGCTATAATAGGACCCACTCCTTAACTTTAAAAATTCGCGCCCGCGTGCAGCGCGTCATTCTCCTCATGTGGTGTCTCATTATGGGACAGCCGGTGCCCCCGCACCTACCACCCGAGACCCTCCAGACAGGGGGGCGTTGTTGTGACGTGCTCCCCTTCTGGCGCGTCCGCCCCGCCCGCGAGTGGAATATCTAGCTAGTATTATTGAAGTAGTTATGAATCGAAGTACAGTAGCCGGTAACAGATATAGCATGGTGATCTTGTTCCGCAGCCGCAGCGGCGCCGGGCGCGCGCGCGCCAAGGACGCGGCGCGGCGCACGCCCGGCCGGCCCGCGCCGCGCCCGCCGCAGGCGCGCGAGCCGCGCCGCGTGCTCAGCATCGACGCGCGCCCCTACTCGCCGCAGGTATACCACCACACACCACACCACACCACCACACACTACACCACTACACCTGTCGGACAATACGCTATGTGACAGTATGAAAAATAAATAAATAAATCTTTATTTCATTTCTGTCTTCCGCGCAGTTTATATGTTTAAAAAGGAATGGACAACATTTCATATTTTTAACATGTCCATATTGTTTTTTTTATATGAAAGTAGACATAAAATGAACAGACCCATATTTTTTCTTTTTTCAAAATTTGTCCATTTTCATGCAATAAAATAATTATTGAAATTCTTTTTATTCTAAATAGACGTTAGCGCCAAATGACGTCATCGGACGGCTGAATACAGCGATATTCTTTTGCTTATCATTGTTTTAATAAAAAAAAGGTACTACTGTCAAAGGTAAATAATACTAGTGTCAACATTGTCAACGTCATTCATACATTCAACGTTGACAATTTGTTTTTTTTTTTTGGCAGTTACATGTCATGAGTTTGGCATTACGTAAATTTAAAACTATAATGTGCTAAGCAAAGAAATATTTTACATTCTGCCGTCCGATGACGTCATCTTACGTTTTTTAGTTTTTAATTTTTTTCTCAGTAAATAAGCAATATAAAAAATGAATAAATATATATTCGAGCAGCGGAAAAGTAAACAAAAGAATTGGTATTTTTTGTTTCAGAGCTTAGCAATTTTGAAATGTTGTCCATTTGACAGTATGAAAAATAAATAAATATATCTTTATTTCATTTCAGTCATCCGCGCAGTTTATAACTTTTAGGATTTAATATTAGAACACATAAAATAAATAAATAAATAAATAATAAAATTTTATTGAAAAATCTTTAGAACATAAAAGACTTATAAGCTACTTAAACTTAAGGAACAATTTTAAGTTTACTGCCAAAACTAGGAATTTCCTGTATCTTAGGCAGAAACAAAGAGAAAAAAGGACTTAAATTAACAAATTAATTTTAGCAATAAAACAAAACATAAAAACTTCAAGATAGCTAATCATTAAACTAAATCTCGAAATTACCTAATCTAGCGTGAATGTAAACAATACAAATACCTACGAGTGAACGTGATGATTATTTGTGAATATTGACCCAGTAATAATTTTGATGACACTAGTCATTTCGTGACATAAATACCTCTATTGTTTATCTAGCATAACTTACTCGTACATTATAAACAAACTACATAATTAACGTAACTAAAAATAACCTAACAAGAGGCGCTTTTTGGCGCCTTCATAATCTATAGACCTTATAAATCGATTTTCGGCCAACAATACATATTGAATATTTTCATCATAAAAACCAAAATAAAATTAATTTGTTTTGTGCTTGGAACCGCGTGACCATAAACGGTTTTGATTGGCTTTCTTTACTGTGACGTCAGCCTTTTGTAAGCAAAACAAGTGACAGACTCGACGCCATTGTGTTCTACCTATACGGGACTCTAATCATCTATCAAATTGATCGTGTACTATCGAATTTCCTACTGGTTTACAAAAGGTTAACGTCACTCCAATGATTGGACGCCATAGTGCCTGAATTGAATGAAGCGTTTTTGACAGATAAAATAATCCTTGTATTTTAAAATGATTTTCTAAACGAAATATTCATAATAAATGAAACTAAATATTATTTTTACGGTTCCTATACACCAATAAATAATACGAGAATGTTTGTCAAAACCAGTCATATAGCCTACGGACTGCCTTAAGCCAATCCCATTAGGCATGTTATATGAACTTACCAGTATCGCCACACTCGGAGTCCTAAGGCAAGTTGCAAGCTCCGTCGAGAAAGCAAAAGCAGAGCGTGACCCTCGCCATCCCCTAAATGGACATATCCGGACGCTCGGCAAAGGCTCAAGAGTCAACGGAGCTTTGTTAAAAACACGTGTGCCAATACTGGTGACCCATACCTTAATAGAGCCGACCTGTGGGATCATGAGTATCCCTCTTTGCTGTGCGATGCGCAGGGTGCAGCTCATGCAGGTCATGGGGCTGGTAATACCCTGGTGTCTGCACGTGGGTTGCTCTGTTGAGAAGACCATGTTGCGACATCTATGAGGCTGTGATGGTTCCATAAGGCTGGCTTGATGCTGGCTTGCTGTGTAGCTACCGAAGTGATGTATCCACGAAGTTCCCACGAAGATACTGAAGATAGTTCAGTACGGGTGTACCGCCATCTTGTTTTTGGTCCGTGATTTAATTAGCTTTCACATCTTCGCAAAACGTTATATTATTTCTGGGGGTAGACTCTAAAATATGTATACTACATATATTTCTATTTTATTTCGGGAAACAGGCTGCGCCAGGCACGGAAGGTGCCGGCTACAGCGGCGACCGGCCGGGGGGACACAACGAACACCTCACACTTCATCAGGCGCAATTAGGCGAAAGACTATATCCTAAGGTAAGATTATATAAATATATGCAAAAGCAGACCAGACAGTTAACTATAAGTATTAAATAAATAGTATAAGTGTTTGCCGAGAGATTGTAACCCCGAAATCGTTTAAAATAGATCCGGTTTAGTAGCAAAAAAATTGGCGTCGCTAGTGTGCCCTACCCGTCACCTAAGTTAATGAATGTGTTAGATAGAAGATATTGGCATATTATACACTTGTAAAATGTCTCTTGTAACTCTCGGAACCTTGTCATTTTCTAGGCGTAGCCATGTAATTATACTACTCTGCTTGGGCAGCCAAAATTTGAATACTAACGACGACTTTTTTTGCAATGAGCTTAAAAGTTTGACTTGCCTGTACCGTGAAAGTACAAAAAATATTTATTTTAAAAATAAACAATATTGACATTTTTTTATTTGATAGGTTCATTCACTCCATCCAACATTCGCTGGTAAGATAACGGGCATGCTGCTGGAACTGACGCCCGCGCAGCTGCTGGTGCTGCTGGCCAGCGAGGACGCGCTGCGGCAGAAGGTGCGCGAGGCCATGGATCTCATCGTCATGCATCCATCCGAGGCGATACTTGGTGAGTTGATGTCAACTTATCCATTGTTGTTGTGCCAAGGCATTTTTCTAAAGACTGACTAGATGGCAAGTAACACCAGAACGGCAGATTTTTGAAGAATCGTAACGTATGCGTATCGTAAGCAATTTGTATGAAAACAGAAGAACTCACTCTATCGTACGTAAGAATAACTATCTCTCCTATAGATTATCCTCTCTCTCACTAGGAATTATAAGGTGACAAAGTATTGCGTGGACACGCAATGTTCATGCTAGTTCCTCCGGTCTAACTCAAACAGTGTTGGTTCGTCTCAAGTTTCAGGACTGGTGTATGTCGCAATAAGACCTTCCAATAAAAAAAAATAAGACGAACGAAGGAGAAAACCTAGTTTTTGGCGCTCGCACTACGGTAAAGTTCATTACCGGCTAAAATTCGACGACCCGTTTGGAACAGTGGTAGTAAACGCTGCCTTTGGTCCAAGGGTTGCTGGTACGATCCCCGCACAGTACAAACATTTGTGTGCATGAACATGTCTGTTTGTATTGGTCTGGGTGTTTCCTATGTATTATAAGTATGTATTTACAAAAGAAAAGTATTATATGTATATATTTGTAATCCCACTGTTAATTCTGATATCCGTATCACAGGTGCTTGAGCTACATATCTCGGAGTCAGATCAATGTATGTGATGTTGTGAAATATGAATATATTTTATTATTTATTTATAAGCTCCGGTAACGCATTGAGCATGTTAAAATCAGACACTGTAAATGGAGAAGAACGCCCGCTGAAGCGTGCCGTTGTTTCAAAATTCAAAAAAAATTCAAAATTCAAAAGTGCTTTATTTGCATAGGCTTATATACAGCTCTTACAAATCGTCATACATGAAAAAAATATAAATTATAGCTATGTATATTATACATGTAATTAAACATATATGTCAATACAAAAAATATACTAAGATATTAATAAATATAATGTGATTCTACCACCGGAATCGGAAAGTTGATTCTGACGAGAAGATCCGGCAAGAAACTGGCCAGTTACTCTTTTTAATCACCAAAATTTTTTAAGTACAGTATCATGGGTGTAGGCGAACAGTTTATCATTTCCACAAATTCTTGTCATTTAAGTAATCATTAACTGTATAATAGGCTTTTGCCATTAAATAATTTTTAACATGTGTTTTAAATTTAGGCATTGGTAAATCAACAAGCTTTTGTTTATCGGCAGACCTGGACGTGTTCTCCCTGTCGGAGCGCGGCGGCGCGGGCGCAGGCGCGGGGGCGGGCGCGGGCGCGGGTGCGGGGCCGGGAGCGGGCGCGGGCGCGGCGGGCGGCGGCGCGGGCCCGTCGGCGGCGGGTGCGCAGGTAGGGATGCAACATCGCTCTTAAAAAACATCGATATTGGAACATCGATATTTTCAAAACTGAAACATCGATGTCGAAAACATCGAAGTTTATGAACGATATATCGATTTTTTTTCGATGTTTTTTATCACCATTTATATATCGAATAAATATATTTTTTTAACAGAAGTATCGCAGGCGTTTGTTTTATATTGCAGATTGCAGGGGGCACAAAACGCTAAATAACAAAATCAACGCTTGTGTTGTGTGTGACTGAGAGAAGTGTCAGTTAGGCAGTGTTGCTAACTTAGTGGATTTTCTACTAAAACTGGTTGTTTTGACTGTCCATTTAGTGGCAAAAAATTACTTCGAGTGGCTGGTGGATTTTTCTAGTGGTTTAGTAAAATTCAATTTCAACGGAAGATAGCACTATGATAAAATATCGTTCATAAAACATCGCTCATGAAGAACGATGTATCGTCGATGTTTTAGGTTTCAACATCGATGTTTATGAACGATACATCGATGTTTGAAAAAAATCGATGTATCGTTTGCATCCCTATGCGCAGGGCGACGACGCCGCGCCGCTGTTCTACTCGCCCGGCAAGCGCGGGTACTACTCGCCGCGCCAAGGCCGAGCCACCCCGGAGAGGATCAACGCGTTCCGAAATGTTGGCAGGTCAGTGACCTTTTGTTTTTCTTTTTTTGCTTTGCAGGGAAAATGCGCTGATGATGAATTCGATTGGTCACCATCTGCTGATGCTTCATAGCATTACCCTCTGTAATCTCCTATAGTAGGGAGGTGTCGTGAAGGCTCCGAGTTATTGGGTGCTGCGATTTTTATTTGAGGGAGGCTCGGGAGTAGATTCGTAAATCTTGCCCGGAACCTGGAACTAATCGTTCCACTTACCCTTCGGAACTAGTTCCGTTAACATGTCCGTGGAACCTAAGTTTCACCGATAATCTTGCGCCTTTTCAGTTATCGCGAGGTAATCGTTCTAAGTTCTACAATCATTTTGATTATCAATCAAATAGCAACTAGTATTAAGTCACAGTTTAACGTACTTATTACAACGGCTTAAGATAGCACTTCGTTTCACTCAATGTATCGGCGCCGTCGCTCTGCACTCGGCAGTGATCGGGTTCCGCACGGCCCGTCTCGTCCACGTCGCTCGTTCTTGCGTTTGGCCAGGACATGTAAGGAACGATGAACATGTTTATCGCGGCGCCGCGGATCGGAACGATATCGTTCCGATCGGAGTGTCGGACATAGTTCCTGGAACTATGTAGATACGGAGCTCATGGCTACTCGTGAGCCTTTAATTTTTCGGATATTTCTTCAATGCAGGAAAGCGTTCTCAAGCCGTGTCTACTTTTAGCGATCAGGGAGCAGCGACTAGACGACGCATCGATGACTGACTCGATCGATAGTCATGTCCATCGATCTTAGAGTGAGCGAAGCTATAAGTATTAGCGCATTGTTGAACCAGTCGATCACCAAGTGCACCCCTATGCAGTTTCGCACACCTATGTTGACTGACAAGTGATATGCGAAACTGCATAGGGGCCGTCCATTAATCACGTCCAAACGAAGGGGGACCTTGGTGATATGTAATGAGGTTTACCTACAAAGAATTTTAGAATTTTCAAAATATTGCCTTTAAATACAGGTATAAACTATAATTTTATTTTATTCTAAAATTAATTACCATAATAAAAATGTGTAGACTAGGCTGCAAGTTCAAAAAGATTCATATTCATCATAATAAATGAAGAGTGTAATCATACGAATAACGTTTGACGAAAAAATAAATACTTCCCCCCTTGTGATTTTTATCAAACCCCTCTCTCCCTTTCAAGCCTCACGTGATTAATGGACAACTCCATCCAATACGACACGTATGAATATTAAAAATATATAGAAAGGATAATAGGTAGTTTATAATTGTGAGCTTAATGGAACAACCTTTATACCTTAAAATTGTATTCAGAAATCCTCGGTGGGTTTTTTTTATTATTAATGTATTGTATTCTGCATCATTCCAAAAATACAGCTGAGATGATACTACTTCTCCACGTAAATTACTTTGCAATATTTTTATTAAATAAATCTGTTTTATATTTATTGTTAGAATCGTCGGCCTATGTCTGCTACAAAACGAGCTATGCCCGATGTTCCTGAACCGGCACGTCCTGAAGTACTTGCTGGGGCGGCCGGTGCGCTTCCACGACCTGGCGTTCTTCGACCCCGTCGTGTACGAGAGCCTGCGGCAGCTCGTCGTCGACGCAGAGACCGGCGACTCACATTCGCTCTTTGCGGCACTCGATCTCAACTTTAGGTTTGTATTATTTTTTATATGGGACTGTGCAATAAACTATAGGTGGCACCACTTTGTATGGAGTCAAGGTCCAATTTATCAAACTAAGTTCAATAAGATGGCACCAGTTGGCACCAACGTCGATGCATTCTCTATAATGGCACAGTATTTTGGCTCACTTTACTGATAAGCACAAGCACTACCATACTGGCCCGAGAATTGCTTCTTCACCCTACGTTCCCTATGATGGCACAGTATATTGGCTCACTTTACTGGTAAACACAAGCACTACCATACTGGCCTGCGAATTGCTTCTTCACCCTACGTTCCTTATAATGGCACAGTATATTAGCTCACTTTGCTGGTAAGCACAAGCACTACCATACTGGCCTGCGAATTGCTTCTTATAATGGCACAGTATATTGGCTCACTTTGCTGATAAGCACAAGCACTACCATATTCGCCTGCGAATTGCTTCTTCATAATACGTTCCCTATAATAGCACAGTATATTGGCTCGTAAGCACAAGCTCTACCAAACTGGCCTGTGAATTGTTTCTTCGTCCTACGTTACCTATAATGGCACAGTATATTGGCTCACTTTGCTGGTAAGCACAAGCACTACCATACTGGCCTGCGAATTGTTTCTTCGCCCTACGTTACCCGTAATGGCACAGTATATTGGCTCACTTTGCTGGTAAGCACAAGCACTACCATACTGGCCTGCAAATTGTTTCTTCGCCCTACGTTCCCTATAATGGCACAGTATATTGGCTTACTTTGCTGGTAAGCACCATTCCTACCATACTGGCTCGCGAATTGCTTCCTCACCCTACTATTTTATTTAATGTTACTAATTCTCTTAGTTACAATCATAGAACTTGCGTAATACCATCTTAGTATGAAATAGACTGCAATAGCTTTGTTTCTTATAACTTGTCCTCATTTTACCCCAATTAATTAACGATTTTCTCGACCTTTTTCATCTTTTGCAGTTTGGAAATGTGTGAAGAGGAAGGAGGCGGTTGTGTAGAATTAGTTCCCGGTGGCCGCGAGCTAGAGGTCACTGCGCTCAATGTATATGACTACGTACGCAAGTACGCGCAGCACAGGATGCTGTTATCACAAGAGAAAGCCTTAGAGGTGAGTTAATATTACTTAAGACAAATGATAATTTTCGCGAATGACGTCTGTAGAGGTGTAGTTTCAAATCAATTTTAAACATGGAAGAACTACGCTTCGGCATGAATGGGACGGCTCAACCGGAGTGATAACACGGCCTTACAGAAAACCCGTATGAAGCAACGTCTGTGTTATGTATCATCTAGTGAGTGAGAGTACCGAAGGCCCAATTCGGGGGAAATCTTTAATCCCCCCAGCGGTAGCAATAGCTCATCATCAGATGATCCGTCTGCTCGTCTGCCACCTATCGCATAAATAAAAATCAAATCGTAATTTTTTTTATTTGATGTTTCATATTGCTTCCATGCAAAAAGTTGTTACATTTGAGCACTACCTCTACAAACAGTATCCAAATAAACCTGTAATATGCAGCGGATTGATCGTAATGTCGTGTCCGGCAGGCGATGCGTGTGGGCGTGCTGGACGTGCTGCCGGAGTCGGCGCTGGAGGGGCTGACGGCGGAGGACCTGCGGCTGCTGCTCAACGGCGTCGGCGACATCAACGTCACCGCGCTGGTCTCCTACACCAGCTTCAACGACGAGAGCGGCGAGCCGCCCGAGCGGCTGGCGCGCTTCAAGCGCTGGCTCTGGGCCATCGTCGACAAGATGACGCACTTGGAACGACAGGATTTAGTGAGTAGTTCATTTTCTTGTTTCATGAGATCTTTCGTATTAAAATATGCTTCTCATAAATCCAAATGGCAATAACATTTTTTCTAGAATATTTTGGAGAAAATAAAATGTTCGAACAATTCCTATAATCTCATGCGGCGGTGATCATCGCTTACCATTAGGTGACCCGCTTGTTCGTTTCTAAAATAAAAAATAGCAAGAACTTATTTTATTCAATGACTAAATCTGATAACGGTTGCTCTTTTTTTCAACGTTGTGTGTTGTCCTCAGGTATACTTCTGGACGGGGTCGCCGGCGCTGCCCGCGTCGGAGGAGGGCTTCCAGCCGATGCCGTCGGTGACGATCCGGCCGGCGGACGACGCGCACCTGCCCACGGCCAACACGTGCATCTCGCGGCTCTACATCCCCCTCTACTCCTCGCGGCACGTGCTCAAGCACAAACTATTGCTCGCCATCAAAACTAAGAACTTCGGTTTCGTCTAAATGCTCGCTGCCATTATATGTATTTCCTTTAGTTGTAAGCCCAATTATGTAAGACTGTCGTTGATCTTGTCGACGTATCTCGACTGTGAGTCTTTCTATTTTGCGAATGCCATAAACCAAACTCATTTATAAAGACTATTTGGTACTTACTAGTACAAACTTACATCTGTATGTTTTGTATTAATCTTGACGCATGTTTTGTATTTACATGATTGGGTATATTTGACTGAATAGTAATATTCAATACGCAGTAATATTTCGTTCCAAGGAGAATAGCCAACGGAAAGGTCTGCACAAGTACACGTAATTTTTAAACTATTAAGCTCCTAAATCCCAATGGATGGAGGTTAAGCTCATAGACCATAAGTATTTAATTTTGTCTTGGAGAAAGATTCATAAATCACAATGGCAAAACGATAGATTACGAGTTGATCATAATCATAAATCATTCTTTACTTTTCTAAATTGATTATTTAACTTTTCTACACTTTTTTGATGCAATGGCCTAATTGAACAGCATTTGACTGCTTCCCTCGTTTATTTATTAGCACTTGCTCGACGAAAGATAAGGAAGCGTGACTCGTGAATATTCAAAAATATTTTTAACTGTTTATATAGCTTTGTTATATAGTAAAAATTATATAAGATAAATAATAATGATGGGTAATACTGCTACGTCATGGGTAAGCTTGGGCGAGAGGCGTTGGATCCGAGCTGCGGTGGTTTTGTGATATCAGAGGAAGTATTTATGCGCCTCAATCTCTAAATTTAAGTTTATAATTAGATTTTTCCTTTGATTAGTTGTATTAATATGGTTCATAATAAACAATCTCAAAATGCTTAGTTCTTTTTTTTATTTCAACTCTCCACTACTGTAACCTTAACCTTCCAAAACTACTTCTACATGAAAATGACTCATTGTCTTCTATAATTTTTATTTTTATAACATCTCATAGGTATACACTACACCCATCCATACACATCATCACTTACCATCAGGTGAGATTGTGGCCAAATGTCTGGCTATTCTAATAAAAAAAAAACAAATATCATGATTTCATGCTAATAAAATAACTTATGGTCATAATCAAAGTTACTTTAATTTACTTGTGTTACGCACGAATATCACAGAATAGAGGGAACACAAATATAGTAATTTAATACTATTTATTTATTATCCCCAGACAGAACCCCTTTATCCATTAGGATCCACTATTTCGATCCACCGGTGGATAAATAGCACGCCGAACAATGAAACCGTCCGATCGTATCCAAACTAAATGAAACTTTACGACCCGTTTAGCGCAGTGGTTTGGATTCCCGTATGCTGGTTCATACGGGAATCCAAACCAGACCCAACACAAATATCTGTTTCATCAACAAATATTTGTTGATGAAACAGATATTTGTGTTGGGTCTGGATGTTTCTGGTACCTTCGTTGTTTCTGGTTTCCATAGTACAAGGGAAAAACCTTAGTTTGGGACCAGGAACATTGTCCTGGTCACATTGATTTGGTCTCAATTTATTTATAAAAAAAAAAATACTTATAGCATGTGTGAAAGCGACGGCTCTTTAGATTTGGTACCTAGTGAATTAATTTTCGTTGTAAACCCTGTTTCCTATACGCGGACTTTTCCACACAGATTTTTTAAAATTTACAACTCTGAAGTAAACAGATGTTTAGTCACGCGGCACTCATGGCCACGATGATGATATACCTCTAGATACCACCAACACATTTCTGAAACTCATATGAGTTTCATAGGTTTCTGAAACTCATATGAGTTTCAGAAATGCGTTGGCCATTAATTTGGCTTATTTTGTATATACAAAACAAGCCTAAGTGGCCATGAGTGCAAAATTAAACATCTAGATCTTAGAGAAAAACTCAACATCTTACAGAACTTAACATCTGAGAGACTGCAACGAAACCGTCCAGTAAAGATCGAGAACATTCCTATTGCATCCAAAAAGAGACTCACAGCGTGTGAAACTTTCAAAATGGCCACGAGTGCCAAATGAACTTAACATCTGAGGGACTGCAATGAAACCGTCCTGTGAAGATCGAGAATATTCCTGTCGCATCCAAATACGGCGTGTGAAAGGGATAGGGATATAGAGCATTTCGTTTCGTTGTAGGCCCACTGTTTATAGCTTTACTTATTATCTTTAACTTTAGGCCCTCTGTTAACAGCTTTACTTATTATCTTTAACTTTCAAATGAAAAACACTTATTTTTGCAAGCAGTTCTTTTATTTTATGTAAAAAATAACTTATCATTACTATAATTCAAACATATATAAATGAACACAACTCATTACGATATCAATTAAGGATTTTTAATATGACATTTAATTTTTTGTTTATAGGTACATATAATAATCTAGAACATAATCTTCAAAATCTGTATATTCTTATGAAAAGTAAATAGATAACACTAAATAGCAGAACTCATAAAAAATACTCATATACATACTTTTTAATCTGCCGTCATTATTTTTACATATTACTGCACTTTAGATGCTAGTTTAAGTTCTGTTGATAACTTCTTATACACCCCACAGAGCACAGTAATGTGACAAATGTGTAATAGACCACTAGTTAAATAGGTACTTGGATATGTATTCCAGCAAAATTCAATTAGAGCTAAAATTAAAAATCTCCCGATTGTGGAGAAGTTTGTTGACCATAGAAGATATGGCAAGCTATGGAAGTACCAGGAATAGAACTGATAGTGGAGACTTCGAGCACACACAATACCAATGAAATTAACAATGAACATAGGAAGAATAAACAGTTGTGATAAAATATCAAAGTTGATACTGTAGTGAGAATCTTCATTGGATTCCTGTTGTTTCTTTTGGGCTTTTCTACCATCTTTATGAGAAGACTTTTTTAGCATTGACTCAAATGAATTCAGAAAATCTTCTTGTTCCTTAGTAAGAGTTTCTTCCTCAGGTTTCTTGGCAAGCTTTCTTTTAGTTTCCTTATTCAGCTTAGCTTTGCGTTTATTTTCTAGGTTTTTAGCGTCAATCTGTGGCTGAACTTGTTTCTGCACATACTTTAATCTACAATAACTTTTAAAGTATTTTATGCACATGGGTAAGAATATAATTAACAACATAATATGTATTGCTAAAAGTGTTAAGTGGAAACACTTATTTTCAAATAACTCAATGTCAAGAAATCTATAATTTACAGTCCAAGTATGGTTGAAGACGCGGCCCACATCAAAGCTGCCCTTTAAATATGCTACAGGTGCACTTATCAGAAACGGCAGGCCCAACACTAGCTGTATTATTCCACATACAAATAGTTGCTTCAATGTATCCTTAACACCCAAGTTAATAAGGTAAAAGAAAAAAAGTGCAGGTGCATATAAAAGTATGTTCATCTTAACTGATACACCCAAGCTATAAAATATACTTCCTAAGTACCATTTAGAATCTAAAAAGCAATTTAAAGATATATACAACAGAAGAACAGCTATGGGGTCATTAAATAAACGTAGAACATGAATAGAATGTATTCTGTATGATGTAAGAATTGTAATTACCAGAACATAAGGTGGCACTTTTTTTGTTTTGATATAAATTCTAAGTACAAAATACAGTTGCAACAGATAAATAACAATAAATACATACTGAGCTAGTTTTATGTTCTCGCCTTGGTTTGTAAGGAAGTAGAACACGGAATATATGTAAACGAATCCAGCTGGGTATACAAGGGGACCAGTATCTCCACGTAGTTTGCTGTAGTCAAGGGTTCCATTCAAAAATCCTTCACACTCCTGCATATAGGCTTTCCAGTCGATCTCTGTGTACGGAACTCGCTCCACCACTAATATATTGATAATGAGCTCTGCGATGATTAACAGAAATGCGACGTAAGTTAACTGTCCTGGATTTATAATAAGCCCCTTCAAAAACGTCCATGTAAACATTTTTTTGATAAATTGGTACATCTCTTGAGTTTTGCTCTGACCGCCCATAGTTCAATGGTGAGATCGAAGGAAGTATATATAAACATAAGGTAAAAATATTACTGCCTTAGTTATGTTTTCTGTTGAATTTAGTTTCTACGAGCTAAGCTCAGTATAATTTCTATTTTAAGAATAGGTCACAATCACCGGGTCCCCTGAAAACTCAACGAAGTTGAAACCAAATGTCAATTAACTGTCATACTGATGACAGCCATAGGTAAACGATTAACAAGAGTATAAGTCAAACTAAGGAATAAAGTATTATACATCCTTTATTTTAGACAAAATAAGAGATTAATGATACTTTTTAATGATGTTCTTCAGAGCAATGCGGGAAGGATGAATGACTAAAAAAGGAGTTGTAAGTACCGTACCCACTCAAAGAGGATAAGTGGTTCGAGCTGTTTGGGTGGGCTGGGCCATCTTTACGAGCTAGTTCGTAAAGATGGCCCAATGTTTTTTCACCCTGTACATAAATGGGTGCCGTTATTATAGGAAAATAATGGGTGCTATCACTTTATCCCTCTTATCCTCGCGGATAGGCGCAGAATAAATGAACTGTTACGAATGTCTCGGCGCATTGGCTCCGTTTACAGCTAAGTAGGTACCAACTTAAGGCACACACAACATTCCTGGTTGGGGCTATCTTCTTTGGCCGTGCTCGCCCATGGTACGGACAGTCCGCCCGCTTGACACAGCAATCGAGTGTTGCTGCTCCTGCGCGCATTTTTTCGGCCTAGCAGTTCAGAGCCCCGTCCGTCTGTCGGCAAAGTGTAGGTAAGTACCAGCGGGCAGGTGGGGTGTGCTTGGACCCCGATGGTGTTGATGGGGTCCCTTGCACCTGAATTTAAAATTATTGATAAGTATTAGCTATATTTAGTTGCTGCAAGACTTCAAGTTAGTGCGCCTACTCATTAGCCTTCTTATTATGGAAATCGTGCTAGGTCAATCGTTATAGCTTCATCGAAAGAAACAATTTTATTCTACGAAACCGACGCTGGACATTGAAAGTATTAGTTACACGCGATGGCAAACTGAAATTAGCTGGACCCATAGAGTAAAGTATATACTTACCGGACCTAAGTAGCTCCGCTAAGAGTAGATAATATTGTGCTAACTAGAACTGAAAGCATGAAATTTTCTGAGTACGACAGCCTCGATGGATAGATGTGAAATCGTGCCAAAGTGAATTTCCCGGAATCGATCCTGGCCGGGTCATCAACGCCCCCAGCTGCGCCTAGGCATATAGTTTGAAACGCAGAGCGGCATCCTAACTCTATGTTTGAAACTAGCTGATCGGTGTGAATTCACCGATATATGTTATGTTGTGTCATGGACTAATTACCTCGGTATTCTCGTTGTCATGAATTTGACCCGACCAGTAATCGAACTCGAAACTTTCCGAGTTTGAGTGCAACACCATAGCTACTGCGCCATCGTGGTTATTAATATTCTTACCAGCGTCTAAGTACCTATATAAAGAAAACATTACGACGTTACGTACTTTACCTACGCAAACCCCTCAATAATCAAACAATCCCTCATCAAGAGTAAGACAAAGTAAATTATATAAGTATAATTATTTAAAGTAAAACATTATAGAGCATTCTTAACAAATATTATAAAGAGAGTGACTACTCGTCGAATAGGCCTGAATATTTTACCTCTTATTTCTCAGTAATTAAATTACTGCCCTTGACCGACAAGATTCATGAGAAGTTTATCACGAACGAACTAATTTAGTACTTAAAGAGATTATGAAGTCATAACACTTTACCTTCCATCTAAGAAATTCCATTTGTTTTGCGTTGACTAACTATAAAAGTAATCAGGAAATCGCCCTTTATTATCACCGACAAACACACAAATTCGTGAGTGTACTTGTTCGTAGGTATTTGTGAGGCACAAGTTTGTCAGTCGATTTTCAGTAAGTAAATAGTCATCTAAGTACCAAGCCTGTGAAGAGTAATAGTTACGGGTATAAATAAGAAGTTTCGTGACTGCTCCGTCTTAGTTGGTGCGGCAATTAACTCAAGATGAGGTCCCTTTTACTTATTTTCGCGATTCTTGCGTTCAGTGTAGCGGTTAGTGGAGTTGACACGACACGTGAGTAAAGTACTAATTACTTTATTGCATTTTAACCTACAGACTTATTAAAATATTTATACTGTATCTAAACCTCTCCTATAAACATTTCAACGTCATTTACACATTAAACTTAGAGAGGCATCTGAGAATCATTTAAATCACGTATCGGTATAGGTAATACGTTACTGATACGAGTTAGTACTGGTTTTTAATAAAATGTTAAAACACACTTTTTATTTATTAAATAGGTACATAGATGCAATATATAAATAAAACTTAGTTACAAACTAAATCGAAATTAACACTAATTTTATATCCAAAATTATGTAAAGTTTCAGTCACACATCCTCGATGTCTAAGGGCTTTATTCATAAACGTTTAATAAACCTTTTGTTAGCTAAAACGGTGTTAAAGAGCAATTTGGACGTTTGAAACGAAAAAAATATACCTATACATTTTCTAAAAAAAATATTAAAACTGCTTTATAACACCGTTTTAGTTAAAGGTTTAACAAACATTTATAAATAAGAATCCCAGTGTTTATGTCCGAGATTTTATTAAGTATATACCGTAACTACAGGATAAACTAAGCGATCAGTTTGTAGTATTTTACATAAATAAATTAAAATGGTTTACAGCAAAGAATAAGCTAGAGGCAGATATACTGGACCTTTTGACGAACTGGAGGGCTGGGGACCCGGGGCCTTTCTCGTTCCCGCTGCCTTCGCTGGATGAGATAATTTTGCCTGCAGTTAATGGGAACTACGAAGGATACGGAGCTAAGTAAGTAATATATATACCTAAACTTAAAAAGAAAGACAGATATAACCGCAAAACTTAGATGTAGCCTGGGGCCTAGCAACTATCCATCAGTCGCCCACTCCCAACTTTGGTAGATAAACAACGAGGGCCAGCAAGGGAAATAGATGATTAATTTATTAATCATTACAATCGGATATATTTTTGAATAATATTCTTCTAAAACCAAGCAGAAAGAGCAGGTTTACTTAATAAATAAATTAAGTAATTATATACAACCGGTGCGGATAAAGAATGGGATCAGAAATGGCGGCGCGTCTATTCACTTCTCGCTCGCACACTATTTGCGTCTATACTCGCACTCGTGGGGTGCGTGCGTTCTGATCCCATTCTTTATCCGCACAGGTTGTAGGTACATACGCTCACGATGCATTTTCGAGCGCATAGTCATAGGTAGAGGACCTCTATCTACCTACTAAGGCTACTTTTTTGTATATGCAGTGTGTATCTGTGAACATTTACATCCCTTTAACTACGTGTTCTATCAACCATTCTGAACAGCGTTGGAATGGTTGATAGAACATAGATAGAACACGTGGTTAAAGGGATGTAAATGAACTTTTGGAAATTCGCATAAAAAATTGCATCTTCTCATACAAAGTCGGTCACGTGACTTGGTCATTTTGTATGGAGAGTCGATAATTTTTTCAACTAATTTCGAAAAGTTGCAGAACAAATGTTGTTCAGAATGGTTGGTAGAACACGTGGTCAAATGGATGTAAATGTCCACAGATACTCCCTGTTTTTATTAATTGAATGGAATGAATACCATCGGATTTCGGACTTTCATTTATTAGGTAGGTACTTACGTACCTACCGATTTCAATCAATATTATTCCTTCACCTACGTATTTCGACTTAAGTCCTTATTTTGTTATAAATTAATAGGTAAAGTATCAGCCTGTAACTGTCCCACTGCAGGGCAAAGGCCTCCATCATAGAAATCAAGTCATCGCTATTATGATGGGATTAGGCTTAATCACCACGCTTGCCAAATGCGGATTGGTGATCACAAACCTGAGCTATGTCCGTAAAATTCGAAACACACTTTTGCTCGGCCCAGGAATCGAACCCAGGACCCCGAGATCACGGCTCGGTACTTAAACCACTAGACCAACAGGGCGTTCAGGGCTGCTAATTAATAGGTATTTCAGAGAAATTGCTTCTTTTCGATTGCTTATTTTTCATTCTTAATTTAAATTTTAAGGATAATCTACGCAACGAGTGAACTGAAACTATCCGGCTTGAAGAATTTCCAAGTTGAAGTGCTAAACGCATCTAAGTCTAGTTTAAAGGCTTCTACAAAAGTCACAGTGCCTAGTTTGACAGTCGTAGCAGGTTTGTTAAAAATATTACATAAGTACGTATCAAATATAGCCACATATCAAAGTATACAAAACTGTCAAATTCCTTCAGTCGATTTTCACCTTAAGGTGACGGGTAGGGCACACTAGCGACGCCAATCGATTTTAATTTTTAGCAACTAAAACGGACCTTTTTTACAACCTCTCGGCAAACATCTATACTATTTATTTAATACTTATAGTTAACTGTTTGGTCTGCTTTTGCACTCGAAATTTGGATTACCGCCAAACGTGGCCGCTTTTGGCGTGAATCAATTTTTTGTGTAGAAAAATGAACCGAACATTTTTGAATGGTTATTTAATAAATAGTATAAGTGTTTGCCGAGATATTTTAACCCCGAAATTGTTTAAAACAGATCCGGTTTCGTAGCTAAAAATTAAAATCGATTGGCGTCGCTAGTGTGCCCTACCCGTCACCTTCGGTTCAATGTCAATTAAGGAATTTTGACATATTGTAGTAACATAATGTGTGATTATCTGTACCTATCTATCACCATCCATGCTTTCCAAAAAAAATATGGGTTTTTTTTTCAAATATTGTACTGTAGGAAAGTACAATATTTGAAAAAAATCCCATAACTTTACTCGTAATTAGGAAGGTTAGGTACGTTCTATAACTATTTTAAATGTGGGAGAGCCACGCTTAGGCATGAATGGGCCAGCTCGACCGGAGTGATACCACTGCCTCACAGAAGACCGGCGTGAAGCAGCGCCTGCGCTGTGTTTCGCCGTGTGAGTGAGGTTACCGGAGGTCCAATGGGGGGGAAGGGAAAAAGGTTGGCAGCGCACTTGTCACTCCACTGGTGTTGCGGGTGTCCATGGGCGGCGGAATTGCTTACCATCAGGTGATCCGTCTGATCGTCTGCCACCTCTCATATAAAAAAAAAAGGAAATAAACCTATCCTTAGGTATTTTAGCTTGATTCATATTATACAATAATGTTGATAATTGCGAAATTATTGATAAAAGAAAACTCAGTAATAACTATTATAGTATAAAGTACTTAGGCACACTTGCAGATGATACGTGTTCAGCTCTTTGTTATTATACGATTATAGAGCTTAGGTATCATAACTATCACGCCGGTTGTAGCCCTTCCTCATACACAAGACCGGGTATATTTAACGAGTTATGTTGTTGTTTGTTATGATCAAAACGAGTTTAAAACAATTTGACGACCCGTTTGGAACAGTGGTAGTGAACGCTGCCTTTGCTTTGGTCTAAGGTTTGCGGGTTCGATCCCCGCACTGTACAAACATTTGTGTGCATGAACATATCTTATACGTATGTATTTACAAAAGAAAAGTAATATATGTATATATTTGTAATCCCACTGTTGATTCTGATATCCGTAACACAGGTGCTTGAGCTACCTATCACGGAGTCCGATCAATGTATGTGATGTTGTGAAATATTAAAAAAAAATCCTATTATATTATCGTAGAATACCTACAACTAAGTAGGTACCATACAATCGACTGCATTTAATTGTCTAGCCTACGCAATTAAATGCAGCCTCTTGATGTTTAGGAGACTCCTTTAGCGCAGCGGATAAGTGCCACGGTAGTAGTCACGGGATCGATTCCCGCATAAGAATAAATATTGTTAAAGATACTCATAGGTACGTCAGATTTCTTCATCCGAAACCGCACACAATCAAACATTAATGAGGAAAGAAAAAGGTTAATTAATACAATTTACTACTGGCTGACGTTGGGTTACTTAACTACGTAGGGATCTCAAATCTGTACGAGTAGGTACCTAGGTATCTATATTTTACGTAAGTAGTAAAGGCAAAAGCAAAATTAGACTAGTTAGGTGTGTAAATAATAGGAAATTTATTGTTACATTCCAGATAAATACGACGTAAAAGGACGAGCTCTCTGGTTCGTACCAGTCAATGGATCAGGTCAACTGAGGTAAATTTTAAATCTTTTGACTGTATCAATTTGAATTTGCGAAGGAGGAAAAAGGATTTAAGTTCAACATCCAGATTATCTTTTGTTTGTACTATGTTTACTTTTCAGTTTAACTGCCAGAAATAACGAAGTGACGTGTTCTATTAAGCTTCGCACCAACAGCACTACCACGTGGGTGGACTCGTTGCTGTTGGCGTTCACAGTTGGTAGTATTGAGGTGAGTAAATACCACTTTTCAAGCCTGATCTAGGATAGATTTATAGCAGATGTTCTAAAGGTCCAACTTATATCCCTAAATAATGTATGGTCAGTCATCACCACTCCGAAACATTTTTATTTACAGTCGGCTTAATTCACCTGGGTGCTTTGAGTACTGGGTTATTTAAGTTTACTAATTGGTCTACTTAAATCACCCAGGAGGTGATTTAAGTGGAATAATTCTCAATTTACTAATTTCCATCTGAGGTAGGTACATAGTACCTAGGTATTAATTAGATATAATAACGAATGAGAATGGACAACATTTCATATTTTTAACATGTCCATATTGTTTTTTTATATGAAAGTAGACATAAAATGAACAGACCCATATTTTTTCTTTTTTCAAAATTTGTCCATTTTCATGCATAAAATAATTATTGAAATTCTTTTTATTCTAAATAGACGTAAGCGCCAAATGACGTCATCGGACGGCTGAATACAGCGATATTCCTTTGCTTATCATTGTTTTAATAAAAAAAAGGTACTACTGTCAAAGGTAAATAATACTAGTGTCAACATTGTCAACGTCATTCATACATTCAACGTTGACAAGTTGTCTTTTTTTTTTTGACAGTTACATGTCATGGGTTTGGCATTACGTAAATTTAAAACTATAATGTGCTAAGCAAAGAAATATTTTACATTCTGCCGTCCGATGACGTCATCTTACGTTTTTTAGTTTTTAATTTTTTTCTCAGTAAATAAGCAATATAAAAAATGAATAAATATATATTCGAGCAGCCGAAAAGTAAACAAAGAATTGGTATTTTTTGTTTCAGAGCTTAGCAATTTTGAAATGTTGTCCATAGTGATTTGTTATCTATTTAAATAAAGGTTCCTTTTATATTTTGGTTAGTAGTACAAGTGAAATTGAATAGGTTTACTCGTGCGAACATTACCAACGTTATTTTTCCATTTTATTAGCAATTAGCAATCTTCTAAGCTCATCAACCTGTTATTTTTCTAGGCCAAGTTATCAAACGGTCCCGCAGCAATTAACACGATTCTAAACAATTCCGGGACTCTGATCCTGAGGAGCAATCACGACGAAATCGTGAAGGTGATGAGGGGGCAGATGGAGCCGGTCATCAACCAGTTCCTGCAGGGCATGACGCCGGACCAGCTGCTCCGGACCATCGCGCAGGGGGCCGTGCCCAACGCCGTTGCAGCGTAGCCCCAACAGACTTTTTGAAAATAAGACCAGTGTACAATAATTACATAATTATACAAATTGTTTTATAAATAGTATAGATCTAAAATAAGATGAAAATATGGCGTAGTCTAGCAGCTAAAAGTTCTTCCGTTATCAAAGTACGAGATGGAATCTGTACCTACTTAGAGAACTCCGACCACGATATGACTTTCCATATAAAACATACATATGAATTTATTTAATTTTGGTGATCCTTAGCTACATAAATGAATTTTTAATAACTAATTTGCTTTAAAATACTTAGTATACTAGCTAACATTACAAGTGTTCTAGTCGATAAATTATATTGTTGAATAAGTAGACATAGGTTCTTAATACTTAAGGATTGTTCATTTTTTTACAAGTAGTACTTATATTTATTTTTGATATGATTAAATTAAAATCTTGCAAATAAAAATAACATCCTTAAATGAATACAACTTTTTAGTGTTACGTTGTGATTCAAATGTTGTTTTTTTTAAATATACCTTACCTATATTGCGGTTAGATAGTTACGGAATAATGCTCTGAAGACGAAGATAGTGATCAGATGCAGATCCAGGACTTTGTACTGATAGTTTTTTAGCTTTTCGCGTTGCATTATAACTATAATTAATTAAGACTAATATAATATATATCATCATCATCATCAGCAACCCACACTCGTCCACTGCTGGACATAGGTCTCCCCTAATGCACGCCACTGCTCCCGATTTTCGGCCACCCTCCTCCAGCCCACACCAGCATGCCTTCGAATGTCATCATCCCATCTTGTCGCAGGGCGTCCTACACTACGCTTACCGAATAATATATATATATAGTTGAAATATATGGGTGGTTTTATTTACTTATAGGGTTATCTATATTTTATAAATCTTTTTGGGATGTTAACAGATGGCTTCTATATTTTACCTTAAATGACATAATATTCGTTAGGTTCCTTAATGGTGGAGGGATGTTGTTCCAATACTTAGTTGCCATGTATCGGAAACTACCACTGAATGAAGCTGAGTGGTAAGTGGGACAAATGAGGCGATCGTTAAAGCGAGATACGCGTTCCGTTAATTTCAGGTTGGAGAAAAGATATGAGGGATTCTGATTCTTAATTACGCCGAAAAGTAGCCCTGCAAAGTGTAACGAGCGGCGAGAGTGCATGTTCATGAGGTTAC
The DNA here is from genome assembly GCA_019059595.1 of Marasmia exigua. Lineage (NCBI taxonomy): Eukaryota > Metazoa > Arthropoda > Insecta > Lepidoptera > Crambidae > Marasmia > Marasmia exigua. The sequence continues at coordinate 1,696,917 of CM032464.1, read as the reverse complement.
TTCTATTGAGAAAATATGTGACATGAGATCTACGCGGTATTGAGAAAGCGAGATGAGCTTTTTAGTTCTGGCCAGCAAACATCCCCCTATTACAGTATCCGCATAATTTAATTTAGATAAAACCAATGATTCGCAAAGATATATTCGTAGGTCCTCACTTAAATACTTTCGCATTCCGTATAAAACTTGTAACCTGTAATAACATTGTCTAGCAACCCGAAATTGTTTAAAATACATCCGGTTTAGTAGCTACAATTTAAAATCGATTGGCGTCGCTAGTTGACCCTACCCGTCACCTTAAATATGTAAGTAAGTAGTTGACTATTGTCTAATTTTCTACTTGAGTTTAGCCAGGTTTAGGTGTGAAACAGAAAAAAGAAAAGTAATAGTTCTATGTATACATATGTACCTATAATTATTTTCGAAATTATTAAGATTATGATAATCCTTAGTAACTATAAACTCTGATTTTGTTATGTTAAGGCGACGGGTACCCCTAACTAGCGACACCAATAGATTTAGGGTGGATTAATCTATCCTTAATCTTAGGGGGTAACTCGGACACAAAATATCTCATCCGCAGCCGAGTTTCTTACTTCAAAATTTTGATGTAGCCTTTTCGGACGATATTTATATCTTAACGAAATTAAATTTATTAAAAACGAATGGTGTCGCTAGTTAGGGCTACCCGTCGCCTTAAGGATAAGCATTACATCGATTAACCAGATTATAAGTCTTATAATCTGATTAGGAATTTAACTAATTGATGATATTTACGATTGTGTTCAAAATATAAAAAGAGCTGCAAATGGAAAAGATAAAACCCTTTTCTTGTGTAAATCAAAGGATAAGGTACCTAGTATTAAAATTTGCCACAACTATTGTAGTGCCCTAAAAAAACTGAAAGCACTTTAATCTAAGACCTAGATTTGATCCAAGCTTTACCTACAGGAGCTATAAAGAATATGAATATGAATGTCATTATAATAGTATAAGGAAGTGAATACCTAATTAATCACTTTTTTTTTTTACAGAAAATGAGGGTTTTCAGTCTTGTTCTGTTGTCCTTGTGTGTGTTTGCAAAAGCAGAACTAGGTAAGCTATACCAAATGTAGAACGAGGCTAAAACATAAAGTTTAATTCTGAAAACCATGGGAGCTTTATTAGTAGAGCTTTGCAAGTCTAAGAACTTATTGCAATTTTAGGGGGCAGTCTCCAGCGCAGCTTGGGTGAAAGTGAATACCACGTGATTTTTCAAGCCCCGGATGACAGAGTGGTCACTGGAGACGATGATGCCGCAATATACCACTCCTTGAGCGTGCAAGACCGCAATATGATCGAGAACCAGATCAAGGAAGTCATGGAGGGCTTCAGGGATGTCGTCATCAATGGTAACGACGTCATTCCGGTGTTGGATCCCTTCACTGTGGACCTCATTGGACCGTTCCTGTTCACTGCCAGCGGGTGTGTGTTTTTATTATACCTACATTTGATTAAAAATATTTTATAGCAACGTTTTGCAAAACAGCAGAAATATGTTTTTAAGCAGGACAAGCATTCGAACCAAATGAGGAGCAACTTTAAGCACCATCTAAATTTAAACTGGACCAACGAAATTCATGACATTAATGAAAATATTTGCGTTTGTTTGCACTTTTGCAGAGTTCGCGCTCAAGGGAAGGTCCACAATTTGAGGGTGGAAGGTCTGAAGTGGTACCTGGTCGACCGCGTGACTTTCAGCGCCTTTCGTATGTCTTTCGGAGCCCAGATCACCATCCCGCGGATCGATACCACTGGTTAGTAAGGTTCTCGGGGATGAATATGCTGCGGTGGATGTGTGGAGTTACGCGGAACTCACGCATGCGAGGAAGCCTATATGCCCGTTACATAAGAGGCAAAATGCTGGAGAGTCACCTACAATGGTACGCCGGTCATGTCCTGCGAAAACTGAACAGCTACGCTAGAAACAAATGTCTGGCCATGCCACCAACGCCGGATCGCGGCAGAAGGAGACCTAAAAAGGTGTGGCTTGAGATCGTTAAGGATGACATGTGTGGTAGGTAGGGATGCACAAGACCGTGTGAAGTGGAGGAGTCGAAGTAGGAAAGCGGACCCCGTACTCCGAAGAGACAAATTGGGACGCAACCAGGACAAAACACTAAGATGATGGTGGAGTAAGGTTATTATTATGATGGGGATGATAGATATGAAGAAAAATAAGTGCGTATTATAACGGATATAAGTGTTATGTGGACCTACGATTAAAGAGCTGTTATTGTGTTATGTACCTACTATTGGTTCATTTGTTATTACTTATTTACTAATCTAAGGTCAGAAGCTATGTAATGTAACAAGTTGTAGCTTAATAAACATGATCTTATTTTATAGGCAGCTACGAAGCTCAGACGTCAGTCGCTATAGTGACTCACCGTGCTGGTGGTAACTTCAGGTGAGTGGAGCTCAAATAAAGACATTTTACATCTCAGGTACAAACAATGAGACTGACTAAATAAGATATTTTGCCTTTGTAGGGTGTTCTTGAACCGCCTGGTAGTGAGCGTGGACGCCAGGCTCGGCACCAACATCATCGGAGGAGGACATTTGTTCCTGAGAACGCTGGACATCAAGATCGACATCCATGACTCGTTTGTAAGTTTCGGTTCTATATGCGAACATCCAAATGAGTAGGGGGGTTAAATTAGAAATCATATTGATATCAAAGATCCCACTGTCCAAAGCCAGATTTATAGCCATCAGGCACTGTATACCTAGGTGGTACGTGGCTAGGGATCGCCTGCCTGCACCTAATTAAACCAGGCGTTAAAGCAGCAGCAAGGGTGGCAACTGTGCGTGACTAGGTACGGTCCCGGTATGTCTTGTGGCAGCTCAGCTCCTGCTCCCTCCTTAGGTAAGCACATGTCTCCCTCATTACCTAATGCTCTCTCTCGTTATACTTTTTTTCTATTATATACCTATTATTGGTTCTGTGACTTTGTGGGAAACATGTCTGACCCACACAAAAAGGTGTGTTTTGACGTTGTACAGGACAACATGCGTGCCAAAAAACTGACGACTAAGGATGCACAAGACTGTGCGAATTGGAGGAGATGAAGTAGGAAAGCGGACCCCGGGCTCCGAAGCGACAGTTTGGGGCACAACCGGGACAAAACGCTAAGGTCATGGTATTGGTTCTGTGAGTGTGACTGTTACGAGAATATTTTCTGCCTTCATAATAGACATAGACTCCTGCCTACTTAGGTAGGTAGCTGGTTAAGGTGACGGGTAGGGCTCACTAGCGACGCCTATCGATTTTAATTTTTAGCTACTAAATCGGATCTATTTTAATCAATTTCGGGATTACAATCTCTCGTCAAACACTTACTTATACTATTAATTTAATAACCACGCACAAACATTTTGGGTCCGTTTTGTACGCAAAAAAATGATTTACGCCAAGAGTGGTCGCTTTTGGCGGTAATAAATTTTTCGCGTTTCGTGTGCCTTACCCGTCACCTTAATCTGCCTCTGTTTTTATATCGTCGTTTCTTCCTAAAATTGTATGTTTGTTGGAGGTCCAAATTACCGGCATGTTCGGCTCCAGCTGGCTCAACGCCTTCATTAACTCCTTCGTGCAGTCGCTCACACAGCAGGTGATCCAAGAGCACATGGAAACCCTGAGCACGGCGCTCAGCGAGCAACTCTTCGACATCATCAACGAGATTCTCAGGGATCTTTCTACCCTCAACATGTTAAATTGATGACATCCGTCTGAAGGGTTTATTATTATAACACGTACAAAAGATCCAAAACAAACAATTAAAGTTAATTCGTTATCTAAGTACCTTAGATTAATATTTAATCTAAGTTATCTACGTACTTACAAAAACTGTAACTATAATAGTGAAGTGAGTACAAAATAATGTATTTTGAGAAATAAAATAAACAAAAATAAAACTAACTGGCATTTGTGTAATTAACTACCCATAAAGCGCACACTTCGTTACTGTTGCATGCTGCGTCTCTCGTCCGTGGTGGACCCTACTACCTAGTCTGTGGGTGAACCCATGACGTCTGTTAATTGTATAATATACGCAATCTACCCGCGTTAAGGTGTCAGCAGGGATATTCCGGTTAATGTTAACCTAACAAAAAATCTATAGATGTTACAGAATACACTGTTACATAATAATGGACAACATTTCATATTTTTAACATGTCCATATTGTTTTTTTATATGAAAATAGACATAAAATGAACAGACCCATATTTTTTCTTTTTTCAAAATTTGTCCTTTTTCATGCATAAAATAATTATTGAAATTCTTTTTATTCTAAATAGACGTAAGCGCCAAATGACGTCATCGGACGGCTGAATACAGCGATATTCCTTTGCTTATCATTGTTTTAATAAAAAAAGGTACTACTGTCAAAGGTTAATAATAGATACTAGTGTCAACATTGTCAACGTCATTCATACATTCAACGATGACAAGTTATCTTTTTTGACAGTTACATGTCATGGGTTTGGCATTTCGTAAATTTAAAACTATAATGTGCTAAGCAAAGAAATATTTTACATTCTGCCGTCCGATGACGTCATCTTACGTTTTTTAGTTTTTAATTTTTTTTCTCAGTAAATAAGCAATATAAAAAATGAATAAATATATATTCGAGCAGCGGAAAAGTAAACGAGAATTGGTATTTTTTGTTTCAGAGCTTAGCAATTTTGAAATGTTGTCCATTACATGTTGGTACGTTTTTTCATTCCCGGTGGCACTAACTGGCACAAGTGATATGGCAGATACGCCTGCGCGCAGCGCATCCGATTGACAATTATACGTGGGTCACTTAAAGTGACGGGTAGGGCACACTAGCGACGTCAATCGATTTTAATTTTTACCTAGTAAACCGGATCTATTTCAAACAATTTCGGGGTAACAACCTCTTGACAAACACTTATACTATTTATTAAATAACCATGCAAAAATGGTGGGTCCAACGCGTACAAAAACGGACCCAACATTTGTGCCAAAATTAAAATCGATTGGCGTCGCTAGTGTGCCCTACCCGTCACCTTAACTCCGGGCGCAAGCTCTTTTGTTTGGTTTAAATGCAGTTAAATATCTTACTCAGAAAAAAAAGATATTTATGAATTTCTTTAGCTTAAGTACAAAGAACGCTGTAAAAAACAAAAATGTCATGATGTTTGACAGCTGTCAATGTCAATCGTTTCCATTACACAAAATTTGCCGTTTGCATTTGTCTGTATTTTATATAATTATCATAATTTTAAGGGTATGCAAGTGAAAATCATATTAGATTAATTGTTACAACTGTAATAACTAGTAAAATTAAATTAAAGCTTTATAAAGAAAAAAGATCTCTAACCTATAAAACAAATATGGCTGGTAACTTTTGGCAAAGCTCTCATCATCAACAATGGATATTGGACAAAACAGACCTCATCAGAGATCGCCAACACGACTTGAACATATTGAACGAAGAAGAGTATCAGAAAATATTCAACTTTTTCGCTAGCATTATACAAGTGCTGGGCGAACAACTGAAAGTGCGCCAACAGGTCATCGCCACTGCCACGGTGTATTTTAAACGCTTCTACGCGCGAAATTCCTTGAAATGTATAGATCCGCTGCTTTTAGCTCCAACCTGCGTGTTTTTGGCTTCAAAAGTTGAAGAATTTGGTGTGATATCCAACTCAAGGCTAATAACTACGTGTCAAACCGTTATCAAGAATAAGTTCGGTTACGCGTATGGACAACAAGAGTTTCCTTACAGAACGAATCATATATTGGAGTGCGAATTTTATTTGTTGGAGAATTTAGACTGCTGTCTCATAGTTTTTCAGCCATACAGACCCCTGCTGCTAGTTTGTACAAGATATGGGCCAGGATGACCAATTGCTGACATATGCATGGAGGATAGTGAATGACTCTCTCAGAACTGATGTCAGCTTATTGTACCCACCATATCAGGTAGGTTTAAACTTACTATACCGTGCTAAAGAATATATTCCCAACAAATTCTAAAATTAGTAGGTTTTAGAAGATTTAGTTTTAACTTATTTTTTTTTTATTTTTACAGATAGCAATAGCAGCCTTACATATAGCATGTGTAATGCTTGGCAATGAAAACCAAAAGAGTTGGTTTGCAGAACTGAATGTTGATATGGATAAGGTGAGGTTGAATTTGTTCTTCCATAAAAAGTTAGAGGGTTGACTTAAATCCAAGTTATCATATAAATTAAAGTAAGCAATTTTCTTCCACAGATACAAGAGATTGTCCGATCAATTATCAACTTGTACGAAATGTGGAAGAGTTATGATGAGAAGAAAGAAATTCAAGGACTGCTAGCTAAAATGCCCAAGCCAAAGCCAGCACCCCAAAGATAATAGTAACAAGCACTGATCTCAGTGAGGATTGGAAAATTCACAAATTATGTATCATATTTTTATCAGAATTAACAATGTATAGTTTTAGCTGTATTAAGATATCCAATAGCAAGACAAGATGTTTCGACAAATGCTGCCCCAGTTGCCCTGTAAATATAAACTTGGTTGCCAAAACAATTATACAGAGAACATTGCCTGCACTGCAACCATTTCCCTTACAAGATGCGACCTATCGGCTATCCATTAATACGGCGGTTCTAGTGAGAGATAGTTACATAACCTCTTCTTATATTTATAGAAATAAGCATTTGAGGGCTAAAATCAAATTGTGGATAAGAAGATTATGAACTGGTTCAACATTAATTATGTAATCTGATATGTATGTGTATATATAAATGAAATCTAGGCAAGCTAAAATTAGAAGAAGTGGGCCAAAGTAATGGGCTATATTTATTAATTTAGCTATAGTGTTTAAGGGCTCATTGACTCCTTTTTTCGAACTTCTATGAGAGGAGGGTAGGGTATATGGCTACTGCAGTACAATAATAGTACTATTAGGATTAAGTATTAAATTATACTTTGTGTATTCAGTGCCTATAGACTATTAGGTCTTGTGATTATGCCAGACTTCACAAGTTCCTGAATATGAATATAGATGTTGTAAATATTGACAAGATCAATCTTTATTTTTAAAGACTGCCAGTATTTTTACCTGTGAAAATGAAATAAAGAATTGTTAGATATTTATTGTTTATTTGTGCTCCCATCCAGAACGTCCAGTCAAGTTTTACCTACATGTAAATTTAATTTAATGCAACTATCAAATCATATTGGTTGTCCTATACATAGCTATTTACTTACGACCAAAACAAAAACATGAAAACATTCGAAAAACATGGCCAATAGTATAGTCAATCAAACTGAATCATGACCCACTATAAGGTAATTTTTCTACTGTCATTCTATACAAGTAGGTTGCAATTCGCTTGAACATTTTGCTAGTAACGAACAAGTTATCATTTTATTAGTCATTGACAGTTCAGTACAAAGGCTGTGACCACTAATAAATACACATAAAAGAAGTTAATGTGACAATTGTTTAAGTATAACATCAATATTGTTGAAATTATCGATTTTTCTAAAATTCAGACTCATTACATACTCGACATTTTGGCCCACATTGTATTATTTTTGTAATTTATACTTTTATACGTTTCCCATGTAGTGAAAAGAATTTGGATCATGAACTTTTTAAAATTCAAATTAACTGGTTTATATAAAACAAGCCTTCTGATCGTGGGAGTGCCACGCTTCGGCATGAAGGCTAGACCCTAGTGATACCACGGCCTCACCGAAAACTGGCGTGAAGCAGCACTGTGCTGTGTTTGGCTGCGTGAGTGAGGGTACCGGAGGCCCAATCCGCGGGAAAGGGGGGTTAAAAGGCTGGCAGCGCACTTGTGACCACTGGTGTCGCGGGTGCCCATGGGCGGCGGCAATCGCTTACCATCAGGTGATCCGTCTTCTCGTCTGCCACCTATAACATAAAAAAAAATCTTAAGATTATAAAGGTTAAACTTGCATAGAGCTCTGACCCGTAATGACGCATTGTTGTTCATATTTAAAACGTACACAATTTGTAGATTTATGAGTATAAAGGAATGATCGGCAAAGTGGGTCATGATTCAGTTTGGTCGAATGTACACTCGCGGGTGGAAATCTATTGTTTTCAATTTAATCCACAAAGAATGGGTGGGTGGTTTTGAAGACACGCCCTCCTAGTTTTAGAGACAACACTCAGCCATTCCACAGAACAGCTTACCCGGCGGCTGACTGCAGAGGCCGAAGTGAAGATTTGCCGCCCCTGGGCTACCTAGAATTTTCTCTCCCTACTAATGGCGTAGCGTGGGTGATGGTTGCCAAGGGCGGAAGACTCCCCGCCCCCTCTGGAATGAAAAAAAAAAGATTTTGCCACCCTGGGCTATAGCCCATTAGTAAATCCAGGGCGGTTGGCTGAACAATATAGAAACCGTAAAATACAGATTAGTTTTCATTTACCTACAGTTGAATCTAGAAAAAATATTTTGCCTCACTTTACATCACCTACCGTCCAATGAAATGACAAAAATGAACTGCATTCATCTCCCCTGTGCGGAGATTCCTCATGAGAGATCCCCATTTTCTGCCTGATAGGACAATCGTTTCAATCTACATTACATTAAGGTGACGGGTAGGGCACACTAGCGACGCCAATCGATTTTAATTTTTAGCTACTAAACCTGATCTATTTTAAACAATTTCGGGATTACAATCCCTCGGCAAAATCTTATACTATTTATTAAATAACCATGCACAAATGTTGAGTCCGTTTTTGTACGCAAAAGTTTATTCACGCCAAAAGTGGCCGCTTTAGGCGGTTATTCAAATTTCGAGTACAAAAGCAGACCCAAAAGTTAAGTATAAGTATTTAATAAATAGTATAAGTATACTCTGGGTGCTGATGATCATGCCAGCAGCTTTACCATAAGAGTGAGGGTGGCATATTCTACTCTGCCGGGGACCACACGGCGTCCCCTTACCGAGGTGTCGTAAAAGGCGACTAAGGTAAAGCTGCTGGCATGATCATCAGCACCCAGAGAAAGAAAACTCTGCATTTATATCAAAACCCTCGCCAACCCGTCTGCCAAGCGTGGTGAGTATGGCAATTACCCCTCATGTGATTGAGGGAGGCCCATGCCCCAGTAGTGGGGACTTAAATAGGCTGACGATGAGTATAAGTGTTTGCCGAAAGTAACCCCAAAATTGTTTAAAATAGAACCGGTTTAGTAGCTAAAAATTAAAGTCGATTGGCGTCGCTAGTGTTCCCTATCCGTCACCTTAACTCGACTACACCTTTGAATCTAAGCTGGCGACGCTAGATTTTAAGGTGCCTAAGAATAAAGAAACGTGCCTGACAATACACAACAATCGTCTAAAATTATTCGTCATTGCCCGTAGGTACTTTGAAATGGATACCTATGATTAGAGCCAGAGGCGATTCTGCGCACACCCAGTCCCGAAACAGTAAAAAATAGTTTTCTAAATTGACCCGACCGGGATACGAACCCGGAATCTACCACGTTTAAGCGCAACAACTCGCTGCGCCATCGAGTTTGTCAAACAGTATCTTATCTCTTAGGGGCCATTTTCATGGAGCACGTCGACCCTAAGGGATCTTTTGTTATCCTTTGCACTCCTACTCACGAAAGATTCGTTTCATCTGCGTCACGATGTCTTTGGGATTGAAGTGCCTGTATTCTTATAAGCATTACCTAGAAGACACATTCAGCCTTTGGCTAGTGAGTCGCATTCACATAAAAGATATTCTATTGTTTCAGTCTCCTTACATGCTCTGGAGTCGCTTGTCGATGTCGTCAAACAGTAGGTACACTAATGGGAAAAGAATATCGTGAAGAACAATACTATTTAGATTGTAAGTTTTCTTTCAACATTTAGATGCATTTACTGTTGTTGATAGAATATCAGTAGAATGGGGCGGTCAGACAGTCTCGAAATGGCTTCCGTCCAGCTTCTCTCGTATCGAGTTGATCGGTAGCTCGAACACTAAAACAAAACCGCGACACGAGGAAACGACTTATTGTATAACTGGCCCGACGATAACAACAACCGACTCTTCATATCATAACACTGTCCAGTCGTATTACAACAGGGTAACCACCATTTTTTATATTTCAATTTCTTCTCCCTCCATCGAGAAGGATTTACTATGATATCAATTAGTTGTCTTTATAAAAAATATCCCCTCGAATTCGGTTAGAATAAACTATCTTTAAACATAAATCACCTTGTCATATAAAAAATTGATGGGCCTATGTTCAGCAGTGGACGTCCTGTGTGACTGATATGATATAATAAATAAATATTTCACAACATCACATACATTGATCTGACTCCGAGATAGGTAGCTCAAGCACCTGTGTTACGGATATCAGAATCAGCAGTGGGATTACAAATATATACATATAATACTTTTCTTTTTGTAAATACATACTTATAATACATAGCATAGCATGATGATCATGAGTTTTATAAAGGTGATTAAATAAAGGGGCTTTATAGGCAAAGAGTGAGTTGCTTAAATAGTAAACAAATCGTTGATGTCCTAGCTCAAGACACTGATGGGTTTAATTTTTTTTATTTAGCTAATTTTTAACTAGCTTGTAGACTACATACCGCCATTTCCATAGAATTTGTGTAAGTAGATAACATTATTTAGTTATTTTTGTGTGTTCTTTTGTTTGCCTCAGGCAAAGACTAACCTAGGTCTAGTAGTTTTTTAAGTTTTTTATGTAATCTTTATTTTGTTTTTCGTACTTACAATCAAACTTAATAAATTTTATTTGAATTTTGGTCGAATTTTGCATTGACTACAAAACTATTTTTTTATTTAAATAAATAAAATATAAAAAAAACATCCTGAATCACACGAAATTTAATATTTATGTAGGCATTGTGTCAGTTCTAATGCTGTGAATACATTTATGACAAAAAATGTGAAATAATCCATAAACTCCAGTTCTAATAGAAATCAAGCGCATCGTTACCTGGAAACGAGATGTCCCACAGACGCCACACGCTTGGTCACCTCTTCGTCACGACACTGAGCTATAAAGGTTCTCCTCCTGCCTTGATCTCTACCAGTTCTCAACATCATCAGGCAACCAACATGACCTGCTCCAAGGCTATGTTCTGCGACCTCGGCATCATCCTGCTGTTCGGTTTATCTATCGTCTTCGGCGAGGAAAAATCCAGGTGCCTCAAAATATCAAAGTTTTGTTTTTTTTAAATGAGGTCCAAAAATCGTAAAAATCCGTAAAATTATGGTGTTTAACATAGCCTATTTTATAAGTAGAAGTTTGCAATTTTAGAGGTTTGAATAAACCCGACCAAAACGTACAATATGAAAAAATAATCTAAATAAACTAGACCAATTAATTTGCAACATTTTGCATCACAACACCAAATTTACAACTTAATTTTGAACGGAGATAATAACTACATACCTACTTATATACCTTTTCCAGTGGCACAACAACAGACGGGACACCAACTGGGAACTGTTCGTGCGGCGGGTTCCCATCCGTCTCCCCCGCCGCAGACTCAGCGCCCCTGCTGTCCCAGATGCCCGGCCTCGTGATCAAGTGTGACGACGAGGGACAGACCACCTGCAAGAGCCTTTGCAACGCCTTGGCTATGGCTACAAAGGCAAAAGGACCAGAGATTCTGTGCAATAAGCTGAAGGAAGCCAATGAATTGAAGGTCTTTTTACTATTTTTATCTTAGTCATGTTTAGCTTTGAATTGCAGATTTGAAATGAACACGACCGCAACAGCCAAGACTCTGGGCTTATATAAATGATAATCAATACATGGATGCAGATAAGATTTCAAGATTCCTGGCAGGAATCTTGAACAAACCAATCGAAGGGTGTAGAAAAGATGTTGAGCGGGAAATGTGAAATATAAGAAGCAGCTATGGGCCACCAAGGGTGAAAACACCTTTAGCCAATTAGGGGAGTGTTCTGCTCTGAAACTTGCTCAAGTTAAGAATTTTATTTCTGCTATAAAGCATTCAATTCAGACTACATATATCTATACAGCCTGCTTGTTATTTAATCCCCGAACAGGTGTGTGTGTGCGCAGGTGTGTGTGTGTGTGTGTGTGTGTGTGCGCGCGCGCATGTGTGTGTATGTCGTAGCTCCCGAACGGATGAACCGATTTTGATTTTTTTTACAGTTGTCGGCGTTCTACAGAATTTGCGATATGCCCTGGGTATACGCCGACATAACTGCAGAGGAGCCGCTCTGTTGCGCCGACGGGAAGGTTAAGAGATGTCCCTCCGTAGAGAAGCTGAATACGACGTCTGTCGACGTCGTCGACGACAAGACTGTCATGTAACTCGTTGAGTACACGCTTGCCTGAAGCGGTTAGAAACTATTTGGCAAACTTCTTGTAATGTTGTTAATAAAGATTTATTATTGATACATACGTTTTTATTTCTTCTATATTCAGTAGGATACAATGTGGCTGAATTTGCATACGTTCCGTATAGCTTTACTCGCATTAGCAAGTGCTACAATTTTGCTAATGCGAGTAAAGCTATACGGAAAGTGACACAAGTATGTTATTTATTTTCTTATTTATTCTCTATTGGGATTAAAAATATTTTTTGATTATCATAGCATGTTTTGGGTACTTGGCAAGATAGTTAAAAACGCACGATCCACGCATAATCCATATAGTAGACTGGTTAAGGCGACGGGTGGGGCACACTAGCGACGCCCATCGATTTTAATTTTTAGCTATTTACCGGATCTATTTTAAACAATTTCGGGGTTACAACCTCTCGGCAAACATACTATTTATTAAATAACCATGCACAAATGTTGGGTCCCTTTTAATACGTGAAAAATTGATTCACTTTTGGCGGTATCCAAAATTCGAGTTCAAAAGCTGACCAAACAGTTAACTATAAGTATTAAATAAATAGTACAGGTGTTTGCCGAGAGATTGTAACCCCAAAATTGTTTAAAATAGATCCGGTTTAGTAGCTAAAAATTAAGGTTACGGTTAAGGTAGGGCACACTAGCGACGCCAATCGATTTAAATTGTTAGTTACTAATCCAGATCTATTTTTAATAAAATCGGGGCTCCGAACTATTGGCAAGCACAAATACAAAAACTATTTATTTAATAGTTGTGCACTCCTTATTGGTCTGGTATTGCACTCGCAAAATGGATTAACGCCAAAAGCGCCCACTTATCGCGTGAAACCATTTTTCGAGTGCAGAAACCGATCGAAAAGGTAAGTGTGAGTATTAAATAAATAGTGTAAATAATTTCCGAGAGGCTGCAACTTCAAAATTGTTTAAAGAGATCCGATTTAGTTACTAATAATTTAAATCAATTGGCGTCGCTAGTGTGCCCTATATAGGTAGCCTGACGAAAATATTATTAAATTAAAAAAAAAAGATGATGTAAGGACAAGTAGGTATATTTACATGAACATTATTTTCACATGTAAAATAATTTTGTACAATGCAACGTTACAATATCAAATTAGTTCTAATAAAATAGGGCTATAAATTCATTTAATGATGATCTTGCAACAGAAGTAGCCTGAAGGTTTTAAAAATAACAGTTTTACTAAGTACTGGCACAATAAGAACATTATTTAAGCATTTCAGATTAAATTTTGCAACAAACTTTAAGAGTAACACGTCAGTCAAATTTGTATATTATTAACAAATAAAGTAAGTAAGATTTTGTATAAACGGGCCGTACGTAACATAAAAAACTATACGCATTGTATTAGCGTGGCGGATTTAAAATAAAATAAGATAATGTGATTGTATTTTTTTTATACACATTGCTTTTTACTATAATTTAGGCAATAGTTAAATATTTTTTCTATTTTATCACTGCCAACTGTACGTACTTACAATTTATCGAAACGATTTTAATGCAAAATACTTCTTGAAACCTAATCATTTAGCAATAATATTTATCATACTGTGTCGTAATGTATTATAATATGTATAATATATTTCTTACATATCCTACTTTTTTATAATACGACGGCTAAATTCTAATACCATACCTACCAATTATTCTGGGTTATCGTAAAAATTACGTATATGATGCTTTAATCGTCAATATCTTGGAGTCGTAACTCAGATGCGCGGCCCACGCGGGCGCGATTTCATAAAACCGATCCGTTATGGGGATGCGGCCCCCCGCCCGCCGCTGTATTGTAATTGCGGCCCTATAACCGCCTTTACGCCACTTGCATTTTTTAATTTCGCGATAAATCGCTGTATTTTTTTTAAACAAAACAATTTATTTAAAAAAAGTATTTACTTACATAAAAGGAACGCACAATACATTGGAGGGTTATAAAATAACAATTATTCGAGATCGGCCCGATAAGCTTATGTCACTAGAAAGTCTACAGTCAACTTATTTTTAACTCATCATATTTTAGGCCCGGTTACTAGTATCAGAAACATTTACCCCATGATTCAGGACTACTTACGATTTTAAACTTGCGCGTAGCATTTTAATAAAATTCATATATCGGGGCTAACGCGACGAAAATAAACAAGTACATTAGTAGTACACTTACTGCTTGTCAATTTATTACAATTTCTTATTGGTTGACGCGTCAGAGCCATGTTCGGTGAGAGTGCGGTTAAGAGAGAGATAGCATTCCACTCTGGATTTATTGTATTTAATCTTAACGTAACGCAATAAAATCTGTTTCAACTGCTTTCGCAATCGTAATCAATCGGATTTAACTTGCTCTTCTGCGTAGACGAGTTTAGCCGATGTAACTTATAAACGTGGTACCGCTGTACTAAGTATAATGTACTTGTTTATTTTCGTCGCGTTAACCCCGATATATGAACATAGCTACTCATATTCTTCACTCTGTTTTTAAACATCTCTGATTCACAATAGTAAAATATTCTTGAGAAAACCTGGACAAAGCTGGACTTGAGAAGCTACATATAACACGAAAAAACCATACACGGATTTATATTAAAATATATGTATGAAAGAAGTTGTCGATTTCTTAGTTGAAGAATATCGTCACTGCCGCCAAAAATATCTGGCATAATCCATACTCCTATATTCCTTGTACTTCCATAATCTGGACACGAATTGTTCTTTCTACGACGACAAAGCCGGTATAAAGGACAGTAATAGCTACATACAATTATAGGTATTTTGCTTCTCCGCGCGAGAACCTCGTGTCCAAAGCTTGAGCCTTCTTGATGATGGACCGCTTCTGCGCGTCATCGAACCTGTTTACCTGAAGGTCTACGTCACGGCTGAAGGGACGTCGCTCATTCTTCTCACCTTCTTCTTTTTCTTCCTTCTGCAAATAAAAATGTTTTGGAATGAGTTACAATTTTTTTGCATTCTATATTAGTTAACCTATTTTGCGGGGAACGTCCGGACTTTACATGTGTTATTTGTAGTGAAATTACAAAGTACCTTTTTCTTCTTTTTCAACTTCTTTTGATGCATTTCTAGTAAGCTTTCTTCTCTTTTATGCTTCTTTTTGTGTTTTCTGGAAATAAATAGGAACTTGTTATTTTGGATAAAAACACAGAACTATTTTTGTCGGTGGCAAACAAGCGTTCGGCTCGCCTGATGGTAAACGACCGCAGTCTATCTACGTCTGCCACTCCAGAGGACTTGCATACGCGCTGCCTTAAAAACCTTAACACTCCTTTTTTGAAGAACCTCATGCTGTAACCAGACTGACCAGATGGCGTAATTGGTAGTGACCCTGCCTTTTACGCCAAAGGTCGTGGGTTCGATCCCCACCTTGGACAAACATTCGTGCGATGAACACTTGTGTTTGTTCAGTGTCTGGGTGTAATATATGTATTTAAGTATATATTTGTGTTCCTCTGTTGTCTGATATCTGTAATACAAGTGCTTAAGCTACTTAGTACGGAATCAGGTCAACATATGAGATGTCGAGAGAATTATTATTATTATTATTATTGTATTCCCCCGGGAAAAGCTCTGATGGCAGCTCATTCCACAGCTAGAGCGTTTTACTTCCGGGACTATTTTAATCTAGGTACATTATCTTACAGCAGTTTGTAAGATAGAGGTTAAGGTTGCCAACTTAAAAAAATTGGGATCGTTCTATAGGAGCGGTGCAAGTTGAGGAGGTATGATGGGTCAAAACGAGCGCGGGTAAATAGCACACGCCAACTGCGGGCGCCAGCCTTAATCCTCAGCCACTAATCGTACAGTTGACAACACTAGCGCAAGCAGTCCACCGTCAATCTAGTCATACAACATGGTTGGCGTTGATATGATAGGTATACAAATTTTCAGAAAAAAAAATCATTAAAGTAAAAGTTAGTATGCAAGATGTGCAACTCACTTGATAACTGTTTCCTGCTCAATATCTCTATTGCTGATCTGGCGCGCTCTGGCTTCTCTCTGCAGAGCGACATCGGCGTCCTCTTCCTTCGCTATGCCGGCGGCTTTACGCGCCTTTTCCTCAGGTGTGTCTGTCCAGCTTGATCTGTAACCAGATAATGTGAGGAGCTTATAAACTATTTACTTGACGCATGAATTAACAAGAACATTATCCAGCGCGTGTTAAATTGTAAATATGGTAAGAAAACGTTTATTTTTTACACAATGAAATTACCTACAAATGTAATTTTATGTAATTGATTCACATAAGCTTCGTACAGCAACTATATTATTTTGAAGATACATCTTTATTATTGGGACTCATCAACACATCTATTTGCCAATTAAAAGTGGCCAATCTATAGTGTACCACCCACTGAGCTAGTTCAACATGCTGTTTTTTAATGCCTTAGTGTGATTTTTTTTTTCTACATGCATATACAAAATTCTACTTACCTATCTGACATATCAGGCCCCTCTTTGGCTCGGAAGCTACGCGCCTCCAAGCCTAAATATTTAGCTTTTCCTTCAGGCAACTCCAACATCCATTGTTCTCTTGACTTCACATTAGATTTCTGCATTGAATGTCCATCAAGTTTCCTTATCTTCATATCTAGAGCTCGCTCCTCTAAACGCTGGTGCGCCTCAGACCATTTCTCCTCTGACCCTGAGGGTAACGGTCCAATGCCAGCATCCTCATCTGAACTCTCGTAAACTGGCTCTTTCTCTGATAATACTTTTCGCATATCTTCAGGAATAGATGGCCCTGGAAATCAATAAAGTAGTATTGTTACATAACGCGACTTAGACCCAAAGGGTGTGTGATAATCAAGAAGCACATTTTTCACTCATTACAGTGTACTACTAGAAATCCTAATCAATTCATCACTGCTCTTTTTTCAAATCTCATTCCATGCCTAAAAGTTCTTCAGGAAATATGACAATTTCATTAATATATCCTGTAGAACTGAGAAATATAGTATAAATACCTATATGTCTGGATTTCCCCTTCAGATGAGGTGGTAGTGCAGGTCCTTCTGCTATCGGCGATCGCGTTTTTCTTTTATCTGTAAGATTAGGTGGCAAAGCAGGTCCACAAAAATCTTTCTTGCTATCTGATTTAGCCACAGAACGTTTTAATTTGTGTCTCAAATCAGTAGGATCAATCTCATACTGATTTTGTGAATCATCATCACTTATAATCTCTCCTTCCTCACCACTCTCTTTTTGACTGCTTTTTTGAGTGGAAGACACTTCGACAGGCTCTGTTAGACTGTTTTCTTCAGTTTTAACATTTGGAATATCAGTTGTACTGGTCACTTCAACTATTGCAGCTGTGTCTTGATCACTATCTTTATCAGACTTTGAATGCTTCTTTCTGTGTTTCTTTTTATGCTTCTTTTTCTTAGTTTTATGAAGCTCTTTTTCTAAGTTTAAAAGTTTAGCTCTCAGTTTTTCATCATCAGATGAGTCTATTTCACTTGACTCTTCAGATTTATCTTTGAGTACAGCTGGAATCATTTTGTAGTATGAACCTGGCTGTACCTCATCAGAAGGGTCACTGTGTTCTTCAATTACAATTGGACTTTCACTCTTTATCTTTCTGGGTTCAGCTGGTGGAGGTTTATAAATTTCTGATCTTTTGCCTTTGTGATCAGGTGTCACTGACAGTCTTTCCTTTCTATGACCTCTCTCTGGAGAAGTTCTATCTCTTCTATAGGATTTCTCAGGAGATAATGACACTTTATCTCTTCTACGAGGTTTTTCTGGAGATATTTGAACCCTATCTCTTCTATGAGACTTTTCAGGTGATAAAACGATTCTTTCCCTTCTATGAGATTTTACTGGAGAAATTGATACTCTACTCTTTTTCTGAGATTTATCTGATACTGTCATTTTTTCTTTATCTAATTCTCTGTCCTTGGATTTCCTACGTAGCTTTTCTTGGCTTTTCTCTCTTGGAGTAATATTACGTCGAATCTCCTCTTTTAAATCTCTTTTTCGTTCTGGTGATCTTTGTAATCTTGATCGTGAATGTTTACTTCTATCATGACTGTCGATTCTACCAGGTTTGATAACTCTGGAATCTCGTTCATGTCTATGTCTCTCAGGAGACTTTCTGACTGGACTCCTTTCTCTAGAGGGTCTCCTACGTATAGGAGAATTTCTGCCAAATCTATTTCTATCTCTATCTCTGGGGTATCTATCAAAGCGATCTCTGTCACTTTTGCTTTTGTCAATATCTCTTTGAAATTTGTCATTCTCGGCAGCCCTACTTCTTACTGAAGAGCGAAAACTATCTTCTTTTCGACTTTTACTTGATTCATCTTGAGTCTTTGATCGACATTTAAATCTGCCAGTTTCAGAATCACTGCTTGATTCATCAGAAAGCATAATGAACCTAAAAACAAAAAAAGAGGATATTAATATTAAATCAAAAATTTGTTTCTTTAAATACTAACTTTATTTTGTACATATAGCTTAGATGTAGTGAATTTACAATTATTAAAACATTTTAGCTATTTTCTTAGCACTATAGCGGATTGATTTCATAAAACCCGCTGTCAAAATTCCTTTCAATGACTGTCTCACACTAGATTGCCATACTAAATCTTTGAGTATTTGTCTCAGTATCACTGCACAGTCTATATCATAGGCAACAGCACGAAGCACATCTTCCATGTCTTGTTGAAGGCCTCCATGGTTCCAAAATTTTACTATCCTCTGCTGAGGCACCATGGGCAACTGCATCAAATGATGCAGCTTCGTTTCTGGGTGTATGTCTTGATGGCATTGAGCATCTCCAGTAGGAAAATCTACATAGGTATGGAACTGTTGCAAGACTGGTTTGTACAATTCCCGGAAATTCAGCAATTGAGGCTGGACTATATTCCTGACTTTGTTTTTGTTTTCTCCAAAGGTCATTCTAAAATCACCTGCATAACTAAGATTTGATATAGCAAAATAAAAATCATATTCAGAAAATGTTTCTGGTAAGATCAGTAGTGCTGTATGAACTGCTGATCTTAAGTTACATTGTATGGCATTTTGAAGCTGTGAGCTGTTTGTCTGTTTGATAATTTCTACTGGTTTATGAAGGCGACCAGACAGGTACAAGTCATTCCAGTCAAGAAGATCAGCAATGAGGTCTTTCTGTGAGACTACACCATACTTAATTGTGACATTTTCTTCTTTCATTTCAACTAATGTGTTGAAATAGACTTTGGCGCCCCACTTCTCTTGGAACCTAGCAACAAAGCCTTTCCCGAGGTAGCGCAGGGCAGAGTAATGAGAAGGGTTCATCTCGATGTTTGCTGCGTGCCATCTGTGTGAGTTTTCGACGCAATATATCAGATCGATCATGTTTTGCTTCTTCTGGTTTCCTATTTGAGGTTTCACTGCCGATCCGTATGCGAAGCAAAACGACATGTTTTGCGGAAATTTAGACAGGATTCTATAATACAATGGAGATACATCTTTAACCACACCGACAGCCTTAGCTACCGTTGATGCCATGCCAAGTGTTTATAATAAGTGGTGCTGCTGACCTGACAAGAGTTGCGCCTTCAAACGGGTATTTTGGTTGATGTCTTCTGGGTTATTTGACTATACCCGCTCCAGTTTAAACTCGAAAAATATTAAAACTTTCTTTCAAAGACTACAATATGCTTTTGTTTCATGTCTTTATTAAAATAACCACAAAATTGTCAATCTACATCGACATTAAGGAAAAAGACAGATAAGATAACGACGACAGATAATAAAACACATGCATGAACGAATGACTAGAGCTGCGAATTAGTGAAGGTGATTGATGATAGAGTAAGTGTTATGCAAAACCTGTAATTTTGTATGTGGACAATAACCGCTTATTGATTACAAAACGCGATCTAAAAATATTACCGTATTAGAGTTCATGCCATCCAACACGGAATGATAAAAGGGGCTGGAACGAGTTAAGTTTCAGAACTTGTGACAGATCGGGATTTGTAATCATTGTTTAATTTTTTTTTACTACGTCGGTGGCAAAAAAGCGTGCGGCTTGCCTATAGTAAGCGATTACCGCAGCCTATGGACGTTTGCAACTCCAGAGGACCTGCATACGCGTTGCCGACCCCTTAAAACCTTATGCACTCTTTTTTTGAAGAAGCTCATGCTGTATTCCTCCGGAAAAACCTCTGATGGCAGCTCATTACACAGCCGGAGCGTTCGCGGAAGGAAATTCCTCTGTAACCGTACTGTGCGAGACCTTTTATCTACTTATTTGCAAAACAGTAAGACACGCAGATAAAACAGATCAACAAAACTATTGTACCAGAGGTAAGTAACTGGTGTCTAATTACACCTTTGGAGAGTACTAATACCTTATTCTACGCCATTGGATTGGTACTGCCTGGCTTAGCTTGATACATATAAAGTGATCAGTAGCCTGGCTTTTAATATATTGTTATTTATGGAATGTTATCTTAAACATTATTAGTTTTTATAAACAAAAGCAATAAATTTGAGTAATACGGTATTTTTCTACATTTTTAAGTATGTAATCAAAAGTACCCTTCATTATAAGAAAAAAACATATTCTTTATTGCTCATAAACATAATACAGGTATGAGATACAACATTAAAAACAATACAAGGCGTTTTATCAAGACAACCTATGGGCAGCAGAGATTGGCGCCGTGCAAAGCCGTTTAGTTATATCAAATGAAATAACACATCTTTCAAAACATATTTTTTGGGAAAGCCCCAAAATCGCTCCATACAGATTACAGTAGACATGTGACGTCACGTCCACCCGTTTGTACTTTGTTAGCATTTCTTGTGAACTTTGTTTGGTACTTACATAAAATTGGCCAGCTAAATAGTTTTACTACAGTATTTGGTGTAAATTTAATGGGTTATTCAATGATTAACATATTTTTTTAACAATTTCATACTTTTAAAACAAGTGTAGAGCGCGCTTAACATAAACACTCAATGAGTGAATGAATATTTATGATCATCATCATTCATCTAGAACGAGTGAATTTTTATGACTGTGTTCACAGACCACATTACTGAGTGAGTTGCCATTTTGCCATCTGTCTCATCTGTCTGTGTTGAGTTGCTGTCAAAAAATCAAATAAAAAATTTGTTTTGCGAGGAAATTGATTGATTGAATACACATATTGAATATCATTTGACTGCTTGGCGTTATTTACTATTTTACCTCCCCAAAAGTCGTTGGTTGAAATATGTCTAGTGCTGATAGAATTGATTTTGAAATGGAAGTGGAGGTAGAAAGTGCATCATCCGGACCGCCAGTAGACCCACCTAACCCTACTTCTCCTGCACCGCCGGCTACTCCCGGAGGCGGCTCTAAGAGCGTGGTCGTCACTACCGCGACGGCTGGCTCAGTCACGGTGTCGCTACATCCACTGGTCATTATGAATGTATCGGAACACTGGACAAGGCTTAGAGCTCAAGAAGGCTCACCTCAGACTGGTATTATCATCATACCAATATTTTTTTCGTATTATAATTGCATGTCATTCCAGTAGTACCTAGCCTTGTTTCTAAAAAACTCCTTATTTTTAAATTTTGGGAAATGCTTTGTGATCAGCTTACTTTAAATGACCAATATTGTATGAACAACTACATTTTCACCATTTAGAATTGTATTGCTGTTATCAGGGATTGGAAACTGATATTTTTTTTTGAATTCAATGCAAGCACTGGTTGTGATTTGCTGTTGGTATTATTACACATACTTTTTAATTTACAGTCATTGGAGCATTGATCGGTAAACAAAAGGGAAGAAATATAGAGGTCATGAACTCTTTTGAATTAGTATTTAGTGTAATAGAAGGAGACATTATTATAGATAGGGATTATTATAATTTGAAGGAAGAACAATGTAAGTATTCTATTGTTTTTATAGTATTGTAGCGGTCATAATTCTTCACTTACATAGTACAATAAGAGTTGCTTATGATACCGAGTCCAGACCAAATGTTTGTCATTTATCTATTACCACACAAATATGATAGAATTGCAAGTACACTAAATAGTGATTGAAAATTTAAGATATTATGCAAATAACTTTGTTTTCAGTTAAACAAGTATTTTCCGACATGGACTTCCTGGGTTGGTACACCACTGGTGACACACCCACCGAGAGAGATATTGCAGTTCACCGGCAGATATGCGATATAAACGAGTGCCCAGTCATGCTCATGCTCAATCCTGCTGGGCGAAATGGAGAAGTGAGTCAAGTAAAATACATTTTATTATAATACTTTGTTTTTAACGTAATGCTTAACCACATACACACACAAATGATCGAAAGCGACAATCAAGTCTAGAACGATATGTGTTTTCCAGAAAAATGCATGTTTACCATGCTAGCAATATTTCTAAATGTCAGGGTTCGAAGTGATAGTAATCTTGATAATTATCTAAATTGAGATAGATGTGCTCAAACAAAATTACCACTTGCTTTGTAGTTATAATAAAAAAATATCTTGAAAATTATTATAACCACAAATCAAGAGGTACAATAATATAGCCTTGATTTAAGATTGTACTGATTTTCTGTCCAAATATATGTTTTATACTTTTTCTTTTTGTAGCAATTGCCAGTAGTCCTATATGAATCCGTAATAGATGTGGTGAATGGACGTGCGACAATGCTCCTTGCACCATTGACCTACACCCTGGCTGCTGAGGAAGCTGAACGGATTGGAGTGGACCATGTTGCCAGGGTTTCATCTGGTGAAGCGGCTTTGAATAGTTTAGGTATGATTTTACTTTAAATTTGCCTTGTCTTTTTTTTCCACCAATCCAAAAATATGACTTATGCACCAGCAAAAATATTGCCTCCAACCTTTATTATGCATATAGGAACTCCTTTAAGTAGTGGTTCAGAACGCTCTTTCTATATTGGGGACTGTGGTGAGAAGCAGAAAATGGACCTCTAGATTTTTCTAATCTACCTATGTGTATATTTCGACCATTAGCTTGGGGGTGAGGGAAAACATCGTGAGGAAACCGGCACATTTCGAATAGTTTCTAAAACATATAACCATGTTCCAGTTGGTCTGGTTTCCCCGTTAAAGGGTTGCAAAGGTCTGACAGTAGTCGCTTCATTGTTATTACCTGACTCCTCAAATCCTAAATCATGGTCCAAGCGTACGCCGGGCTCCAGAGCAACAGCATTGGCGCAACCGAGAATTACACGCTAAGAGAGAAGGAAGGAATTCCTTTTTGTCCATTGTGACTGCTTAGTGTAAAGTGCGGTCAATGATTGATTTGTTAAACATTTTTATTACAGTGGCGGAACACTTAACCGCTCAACGTTCAGCAATAAAGATGCTGGTGTCGCGCGTGCGCGCCGTTCTAGCAACGGTGCGCGCGATCCGAGACGGCACGCTGCCGCCGAGGCCCGCGCTGCTGCGTGAGGCCCGCGCCTTGTCCAACAGGCTGCCATTGCTCACCTCTCAACAGTTCCGGACTCACTTTTATAATGTATGCATGACATTTTTTTTTACTAGAAAATGTTTTTTGTTAAAATGCTTATAATAGGCAGACGAGCTTGCGGCCCATCTGATGATAAACGGTAACCGCCGCTCATAGACATCAACAATGCTGGAGCACAGTCACGCCACTGCCTACTGTGAAAAAAGAAAAAGTATATGGTCTAATATGGTGGGATATTTTATAGTGCTCAAGTGTGTGCGCAAACACAAGTGCACTCTCTATTTCCTTGCCCCCATATTCCGATGGGACACCAGGACCAACGGCTTAACGTGCTTTCCGAGGCACGGGGGTATAAGACCGCCAACTTCCAGACCCCGAGCTTACACTGAGAATTTCTTAACAGAAAAACTCAGGTAAACATTTTTGGCCCGACCTGGGGATCGAACCCGGGACCCCAAATGCAGTCATCGTCGTCATCGTCAGCCCATTTAAGTCCCCACTGCTGGGGCACGGGCCTCCCTCAATCACATGAGGGGTAATTGCCATACTCACCACGCTTGGCAGACGGGTTGGCGAGGGTTTTGATATAAATGCAGAGTTTTCCTTCTCTGGGTGCTGATGATTATGCCAGCAGCTTTACCTTAGTCGCATTTTACGACACCTCGGTAAGTGTGAGGGTGGCCTATTCTACTCTGCCGGGACCACACGGCTTACCCCAAATGCAGCCGTCACTTTAAAGTGCGGCCGACGACCCACTGCGCAAACGAGGCAGTCTTCTTCATGTCTACCAGGTATAAAAAATACTTTAGATCTTTTTTATGTGATAGATGGCAGATGAGCAGACGGATCACCTGATGGAAAAAGATAATCACCTCCAATGAACACCCGCTACCCATGCGCTGCAACCTTTTGACTACACTTCCCCTGGATTGGGCCTCCAGTACCCTCCATTCGGCGAAACACAGCGCAAGCACTGCTTTATGCCGGTTTTCTGTTAGGCCGTGGTATCACTAAGGTTGTCCTGGCCCATTTATGCTGAAGCGTGGCTTTCCCACGGTCTTTTCAGATTTTCTTATGAATCCCCAGCACATATTTGCTTCCAGGCTATTGCGTTATCAGACCGCCTTATTGTACTGTCTGTTGTATCATACTTGTGTTGTGTTTAATCCTTTGATATATTAGATGTTAGTAGACCTCACTAATCAGTCAGGTACTACCTCTCTATTTTTCACAAAACTTTCCTAATTAGACCCTTTTGTTCTAGCAATGCAACGACGTCGCCCTGATGACGTACCTAGGCACGATCACCAAAGGCTGCAACGCCATCAACCAGCTCGTGAACAGGTTCAACGTGCTCTACGACAGGCAAGGTATGGGCCGGCGCATGCGCGGGCTCTTCTTTTAGGGCGGACGCTAATATCGCAAGAGATTTCAACAGCAAGGACATAGGATTGTGGAAAACGAAACGCCGTTATGTAAGATCTTTTCCATTCATTCTATGTTTAAACATTTGTCATCGACAATGGAGGGAGAAGAGTGAAAGTGATGTGGCACTTTTGTCATTTGGTTCCTGAATCTTTAGCTGTGTACACTTCTCCTGAGCTTATATGTACGGCAATCGCTGTTTTTACGGAAATTTTCCGAAGAGAATTGAGGCTATCAGCGCTAAAGTGGTGTAACCCCAACATACATCATTAAAGTGGTATATCCAGCTTACACCATCTTGCTCTATGGTTTTGTTTTAATTTGCTCCGTGCAAAAACAAGGTTTTCAGAGCGATCTGTTGACATGCAGAAAAAGGTGGCTTACGTCACTATTTTATTGAAAGATTTCAATGTAATGAATGTATTTTACACCAAAACTGTCTTAAAAAAAGCTGTGGGTTACACCACTTTTGCACTGATAGCCTCAATTTATATAGCGCAAAATCAACATTCATTATTCAACTTGTATATATTTTTATGTGATTGGTTTTTCACACCAAAACATCTGCAATAGTTATATAGTTAATCATCATTATAGTTAATCTTGTTTTTTGATATTTAAAACGTCTTCATTACATACGTTTTAGTAACGAATTTAATTAAGGTGACGGGTAGGGTTAACTAGCGACGCCAATTGATTTTAATTGTTAGCAACTAAACCGGATATCTTTTTAACAATTTCGAAGCTACGGTCTCTCGGAAAACACTTATACTATTTATTTAATCATCATCATCAGCCCATTTAAGTCCCCACTGCTGGGGCACGGGCCTCCCTCAATCACATGAGGGGTAATTGCCATACTCACCACGCTTGGCAGACGGGTTGGCGAGGGTTTTGATATAAATGCAGAGTTTTCCTTCTCTGGGTGCTGATGATCATGCCAGCAGCTTTACCTTAGTTGCCTTTTACGACACCTCGGTAAGAGTGAGGGTGGCCTATTCTACTCTGCCGGGGACCACACACATTTATTTAATACTCATACTTAACTTTTGGGCCTGCTTTTGTACTCGAAATTTGAATTACCGCCAAAAACGGCTACTTATGGCGTAAATCCAAATTTTGACTCAAAGTTCAAAGCAGACTCCAAAGTTAAGTATAAGTATTAAATAAATAGTATAAGTGTTTTCCCAGAGATCGTAGCCTGGAAAAAGTTAAAAAGATATCTGGGTTAGTTGCTAACAATTAAAATCGATTGGTGTCGCTAGTATGGTATACCGTGCACCTTAAGTTAAAATGTGCTTCGGGATATTTCGTCAACAAAGATACGTGGTGCCAAATAAGTTCTCCATTAATGTACTAGATTTCTTGGAAGTAATTGGTACACTTTTTTATGATCAGTTTTATTGACAGCAGTGTAAATTATATAGGTGCAAAATTAGTCTAGCAGCTTTAGCATCTTTACAAACCATCTTATACGATCAATGATCGGATTTAGGTGTGCAATTTTTGACGAAATCTTAATATGGACACGCCAACGGCGTTCATAAATGGATGAAAATTTCTATAAGAGTGCTTATACCAAATGCAATGTTTAACATACTTAAATAATTGTTTTATTTTTTAATTTCTGAGAAGAGAAATTGTATTTTACATGTAAAGAACATTGCCGATATCTCGCAATCCCGCGGGCGTATCCATACTAATGTAATGTTGAGGGCGTTGACCCTAACTTGCCCTACCTATTCCGATCACTGTATATGAGACATCTCAATCATTTTACACTACCTCCTTGCCGAATGCTATTTTGTTGCATAACTTGAAACAGATATTACATCTGCATTTAAAAGAATTACGTTAATTTCGAATTAATTAAATATACTGCCAATCCATAAAAAAAAGGTTTATGTCATATAATCATCTTCCTGATCTTTTATTTATTAAAATGTATAAACAAACAAAGGCAGGTAAACAGCATTGAAAGAAACTGAACTATACGTCATAATTATTTAATTATTAAATAATGAAATGAAAATTTTAAAATAGAAGAATTAATTACTATGATGAATGAACATATTTCTGGTTCAGGTAATAATATGAAAGAGTCGTTTGTACACACGGCGTCACGTCGAGTTACCCTTGTTGACCTTTGGACCGTCCTTATGTCTGGGGCACAAGTGCTATTTTTCCACTGCAGGGGGGTCACTTGATCTGACGCTGACTGTACTTTGTTTAGTGCAGATTTGATAAGAATATCTACCCCAAACTGCATTAAGGCAATGAGAAAAATAAGAGCATAAACAATTGCTAAAGAATTTTAATATTATGGATAAACATATAAGTTCATGATTGTGATTGAAGGATAGTTATAAGTGTTTTAATAAAAAAATCATAACGAGATAAACTATATCTTTTATTGGGCTTTTTGAGTTTCTATTGGCATTTTTTAATTTCCTTTTATTTTATTTTACAAGTTTTTGGAAAACTTACAGCTAGATTTAGCTACTTACAGCTAGGATACAGTCACAGAAAAAACTTTGAGGGCCAATTACAAGTTTCCACTGATAATCACTTGGTTGTTTAACAGAAATGCAAGTGGGTAATGTTAAAAGAGAATAAAGTTACAGCTTTATGTGATAGGTGGCAGACGAGCAGACGTCACACCTGATGGTAAGCGATTGCCGCCGCCCATAGACATCCGCGATACCAGTGGAGTGCGCTTGCGACCTTTATACCCCCTTTCTCCCCGATTAGACCTCCGGTACCCTCACTTACGCAGCGAAACAGCACAATGCTGCTTTACGCCGGTTTTCTGTGAGGCCGTGGTATCACTCCGAGTGTGGCTCTCCCACGGATAAAACTCCCATGACCATTGACTTGTGGCATTTAGAGATATAAGTTGTATTATAGGTACAGTACCTTTTAGTTGTTGCATGTGTACAACAACTAAAGGAATAAAAATAAAGTTTAAAAACTAAAACCCGACTGCCAAAAAAACACGATCTAAAAAGTACAAAACAAGAAAATTGTCTCTGCTGAAATGATTATGCCGTATCGCCATGGTCGTATGCCACATAGTTTTAAACTTTATTTTTATTTAACATATTTTTAGTTATGTAAATATAATTACATATTTGAAATGTGCTAAAGAGCTCTTTCATTTAATACCCCGCACGGTACCGTCAAGCAAAATTTTTTTTTTAGTTCTTTACTCTAAGTCAACTAGAGGGCGCTGTAATAAATTTAACGTGACGTCATGTTGCCTATAACCAGAAGATAACCAAGACGCTTCTAACAACCCCTCATTTGTTCAAATATGATAACTAGTTAAGAAGTTACGTGGAAACATATGAACATACATACATACATACATATATAGCCTGTCAAAATCATAACCCTCCTTTTGCTTTGCCGTAGTCGGGTAAAAAGTAGATGACGGAGGGAAAAATGGAGAATACTCCACCGAAAAACAAAGAAAAGAGTGTAATCTTTTAAAAAAAGGCCGGCAGCGTACTTGTGAACCCTTTGACGTTGCAGGTGTCCATGGGCGGCGGTGATCACTTACCTTCAGTTGATACGTCTGCTCGGATTCCCCTATATCATATCAAACTAGTGGCTACTCACTTTCGTTTCGGGACATTAGTTCCAATTAATACTAATAGATGGCGCTAGGTGTCGATTACATCGCGCAAACGTTTCGTGTTTCCGGATTACCTTTAAGCGTTGCCGCTGTCTGTAGGATTTACTTTTTTATAAATACTCACATCAAAAGTATATAGGGATATTTCATGAATTTTCATTCAGACTAAGTTTAAGGTAGGGACTAAGCTAAGAAATCAGATAAAAAATTGTATTGGGAAAATTACTTGTCTGTCCCCATAAAGGATCTTATAACAAAATCTAGCAAAGAATAGCCGAATTCAAAACACGACGAAAAAAACTAACGCCAAAGATGCGTTTCACAGAAACATCTAAGGAAACCTCCAAACGTCGCAGTTTATCGCTCTGCGTTTTGAAATTGGTTATACTTTGCTGGATTTTTTCAAAAAATTATTTGAACCTACATTTGATCTCACTGGTAAAACAAAAATATTTTTTCAAATTTAATTTCTTTTCAAAGTTTTAGGGCCTTGAACTTAGCCTATATTTATGAAAATTCTTGGAATATCCCTAGTTACTTTTTATGTGTGTAGTATAGAATGACGAGTGCGACACTTTTAATATAAGAGAAGAAGTAGTCTTATTTCCTATCGTTCGTTATTATATGTTCTTATACTAGGAATACATAGGCGGTGTCTTACTTTACATTAAGGAAGTAAAATCAAAGACGTATCATGACGCAACACATTTATTTCGCATCATCCAGGTTGAGTATTTTGTAATTTCATAAAATTAACAAATTTTGGACACATCGAGATTCATACTATGGAAGACCTTGTCAAACGAAGTCTACTTGTCTTACACGGTACGACAACAATAATGAAAACTCAATCGCAAAGTGCCGACTGTTATACAATTTTAAATGGGACCCTAGCTAAGTTCAGTTGTATTTCTAAAATGAAAGCATTATGAAATAACAATACAATATTTACAAATGCGCATTTGCCAATGTATCGATTACAATAGTACATTTTGAAGCTGCCAAGACATACTCAAATATTCTCATAGGTATTTAATTTTATATCTATGTAAGTAGGTATGAAACAGTCTTAACTTAGCACTGACCTACCATTATGTAAAATGTATTTTTTATAAATCACATACATTAGTATAAGTTCCATTATTTAAATATACTTAACAAATATTTGATAACTTTTACATTAGTTAAATATTACACTTGTACTTTAATTGATAGGTTGTATAAAAATATTTTTAAAAGTTGCTAATTTAAATTGAACTTCCAATACTAATATTGCTTTTTGTAGTTATGTTATAAACAGTATCTAAAATTGTGTAAAAATAAGACACGATTGTCTTAAAACACGTATCTTATTAAAACGAGATAAATGTTCACTTATGTTATTGTATGTCGTAATTATACGAATGATTTGGTTTTAAATGCAACAAATAGAAGCCGTGACAACGTCGGTCAAAGAGCAGATTAAACACGGTCATAGATAAATCAGGCAGAATAGCAGCATCTTCTGATTTTATCGCTGTGGTGGAGCATTTTAATTTATTCATACCTATCTAAATCACACTTGGATCGCACCGCATCGCATCGTTACAAAATATCTTATTATAATTAGTTTTCAATTATTACTTGGCTCTCAAGTAGATGCTGATATACACTTTCAAAGCACTCTAAAATAATTTTGAAAAAATATAGTAAATATCTTGATAATATCATAGTAAGCCACTTGTTAAATCGATAGTTTTATGTTGATATAATGCAAAGCAACGTTACACTATATAAAATCGATAGGTCGAAATTTTTGAAACGGAGCGGTGCGATACGAAATAATGCACCATCTATTGATAACAATATTTACCTAACATTATTTGGAATCCTGTGTACTTACGTAGGAGTAAAAGTCACCGATGTATTTCATCGTTTTCGCTGTCATTGGTATTAAGCCTACGTTGTACTCTTGTTTCTATCAGATCACTTCCAGTTACTTTAACCGTGTTTTGAATTTACAGTTTTTTTGGTTAAGTACTTAGTTTCTTTGATAAGATGACTACTAGTATTTTAATACCATTATCTACATCAAGTTGATCTTGCTTTAAGTACTCTTAAATTATTCAAAACCTTGAACCTTACGATTAGATATTAAAACTATCTCAAGGCATAGTTGGATCTTGCCGTGCCGGTAGCTCGCATCAGTGGATATGGATTCTTCATTCAGGGTAGGTATTGGTATAATAGCAGTGTCAACCTTTAAATAGTTCGGTTAAACCGATAAATTTAAAATTTGCTTGTCATAATTACTGCCGCTTGCAATGTCAAGAATTGTAAGCTCTGTTCTACGTGACCTTATATCTGGTATAAGGTCGTCGATGTCGATGCTATGTGTCGTCGGGGAATTTCTCTATGCCGATGAGCTCGTCGAACAGCGAGTGGTTGTCGGGGATGACGTGGGGCTCGTGGAGGGTCTGTCGAGCGAACTTGAGCACTGCTCGGGCGAGTTGACCCACTGTCCATTTTCTATCTACCAGCACGCGGACTAGTGTGTCCAGCTGAAAAAATATAGTTTTGTTTAGTGAAGGTCAGATCTCGTGTGGTGTGTTACTTGGAGGGCCCAGTTTATTTGGGACGACGATGCATGTGACGCTTCTATAACCTGAGTGTCAGAAAATGTTGATGGTTTTATAGGGCAAGAAGAAATGGTTTTGAAGTTAGGTCAGATTTTTGCATGGAACTGATAAGGAACATTCTCTAGGATTCCCTCGATATTATACTGTTCATATTTTCCACACACAGGATATTTTGGTATGCTCCAATCACAGATAATATTAATATCTGCACTTCACGGTTCACTGCACCACGGCCTGCAAAAGGTTTCCTTGAAGATATTCTCTTCACCTGCAAATTTTTTGTTGCAATAAACAACTTTTCTTACCTTAAACAACTTTTCATTTCCGAAGGTGTAGTATAAGAGCGCAGGGCATCCCGCCACACTGGCTGCTAGCCATTGGAGGAGCATTTTTAGTTGAGGTTGTCCCTTTTGCCTGCTGCCGCAGCCCCAGTTGCCGCTCGCCACGGGCTTGCACGATCCTCCCGAGACGATCTTGTGCGCGAGTTGGCTTAACTGTTGAATAATTTTAAAATGAATAAAACAAATTCAAGGGAACCTTATTGTTTGTATGTACAGAAGCGTGTCATCTGTAATCAGCATGTAGTCTTTCCCAGTTGGTATGTTTTGTTTTTATCTTGACTTGAATGCTATGAATTTGCACTGGAATGGACGATAAAATTTCCATTTATGCCTCTTTGATCTTTAAGCCATGAGTTTATTAATTTATACTACAGATTTTTGATGGTTCTTTATTTATGATTTCATTATAAGGTAGATACGTAAGTTCCATCAATTGGAATCGGATCAGGGCAGATATTATTTCCGCTAATCTGTTTTTTATAAACTCTATCCTTTGTCTTGCTGAAGCTTACAAGGTTTACGTTAATGAAGCTAAAGATGGTGATAGATATATTAACAGTGATAGGTGCTTAAGGTTTCAACACAAGTGGTGTGAGTGCGGACTCGTGATACACATGCAGAAAATCGTGACACAAATTGATATGTTTCGACAGAAAGCGAAAGTCAACAAGATGTATTATTGATATTGATGTTTGCCTTGTTAGTAGTATTGGATGGACAGTTGGAAGATTAGCGACAGACAGTAAGCGTCTGACCTTTGGTTTCTTTAGCTTTATCGTGACGGGTTCGCATTGTATGTTTTCTTCGATCGTTTCAACGATCATGTTTATCATCCAATTCAATTTTTTCCTTCTAACAGTGGGGTTGGATAGTTGCGTGGCACATGTGTCTGTGGAACTACCGATTGAACTTGTACTGTTTTGTCTACTTGCTTCTCTTTTCGCGGCCACGCTGCTCACCCGAGTGCTTTCGACTATCTCCTCCGGTATAGACTGTTTTACTTTACGTTTCTGTCAAAACATAGGAATTTGTGAATTGGAGTTAATAGTTTTCTATGCTCTTTGACTCGGAATGGGAACAAAGCGCGCGTTTGTTAGGGGTGTACTTATGAGGGATTTGTTTTCGTGTTTTCTGCTGTACTTACTAAATACAGTTAAGCATGTAGAACAATTTTACAATTGTTCAAAAGCAGTTAGCGCGTCATTGGTTCCCGTGATTCGCAATTATTATATTATTGGTTTTATCGCCACTTTATTTGCATGTTGCAACTCGATAATGTAGGAATTCTATAAGAATGTACGCCACACTCACATTCCCGTCGTGTGTATAAACTAGATGTTGACTGGTTGAGCCGTTTTGTAGGTGTGCAGCCAGCTGTGTGAGAGAAATACTTGTCAAACTTGGCCTCCTGTCCAATAATGGACCCCCATAAAAACAATTCATTTCTTGTGGCGGTTCTTAACTCGGCCTTTCGCAGTATCTTTAGGAGGTAAAGGATTTTTACAAGATGTTTTGTTAATAGGTACTACCTACACATTATCTAATAGAAAAAACATCTATTATATTTTATTAATAAAGGAAGAAGGAAGTCTGGTTCATAAAACTGTGTTAATGTTACGACACACAGTATTATTGTGCCTGAAAAGAATTGACACGTGATTCAGGTGGCCGTAGTACCTACTTGTAGGCTTAAGGTGGTCTGATGTCTTGACTAGTGTTGAATAAACATTACCTACTACAGTCAGCTGCTTACGGTTTGTAGTTTTATGGAAAGTTAATTTTACTTATCGTTTGTTGATAGCTTCAGTTTTTTCCATTTACAACAATTAGTTGGACGACGAGATTAATTCCATAAGCCAATCAATAGATAGCTTCAAACTTGCCGCTTAACTATATCCACTCATAAATACAAAGTATTTCGAACATTCAATCTCTTTCCTGGAAGAGATACGGATCACATCCGTAGGTACTTCCGTTTGCTAAGAATCTGTTGAATATGGATCTTCTTTACAACACTCATTGTAAGTTTTATACGATCTTCTTCTTCTACGATTGTATTTGCGTAAGTTCTACACATATCAACCGTGTTATGGTTTGTTTAAATAGTACTTACCAACTGCGCTGCTAAGCGGTGTCTGTGCCTGGCCAGTTCAAGCGAGAGGGACCGAGCGGCGAGCGCCAGCCGCCTCGGCCCCGCGCGGTCACGAGTGTCCCGCCCGTACAGCTCGGCCGCTTCCGCGGCGCCCTCGGCGTTCACGCCGCTCAACCCACACGCCATTGATTCGCTCAATGTGCGTTTAAGAAGAGAACCCGCGAATCTGTA
The DNA here is from genome assembly GCA_019059595.1 of Marasmia exigua. Lineage (NCBI taxonomy): Eukaryota > Metazoa > Arthropoda > Insecta > Lepidoptera > Crambidae > Marasmia > Marasmia exigua. The sequence continues at coordinate 1,662,702 of CM032464.1, read as the reverse complement.
GAATTATAGTTTATTCACAGATGGTCATAGCGGAACATGACACAAAACCGCATGAGCAAGGCCGTATAGGTAATGACGAGACTTGGACAATAAAGAATGGACAACATTTCAAAATTGCTAAGCTCTGAAACAAAAAATACCAATTCTTTATTTAATTTTCCGCTGCTCGAATACATATTTATTCATTTTTTAAATTGCTTATTTACTGAGAAAAAAATTAAAAACTAAAAAACGTAAGATGACGTCATCGAACGACAGAAAGTAAAATATTTCTTTGCTTAGCACATTATAGTTTTAAATTTACGAAATGCCAAACCCATGACATGCAACTGTAAAAAAAAAGACAACTTGTCAACTTTGAATGAATTAATGACGTTGACAGTTGACACTAGTATTATTTACCTTTGACAGTAGTACCTTTTTTTTATTAAAACAATGATAAGCAAAGGAATATCGCTGTATTCAGCCGTCCGATGACGTCATTTGGCGCTTACGTCTATTTAGAATATAAAGAATTTCAATAATTATTTTATGCATGAAAATGGACAAATTTTGAAAAAAGAAAAAATATGGGTCTGTTAATTTTATGTCTATTTTCATATAAAAAACCGGCCAAGTGCGAGTCGGGCTCGCGCACAAAGGGTTCCGTAGCAGCAAAGTCCAAAATTACAGTTAAATCAACCTATCTCAAAAACTATAAGAGATACTTTGATCAAACCAAAAATCGTTGAAAGAGTTAATTAGCATGCATCACCTCTATTTTTTTTAGAATTTTATACCCCGTAGTTATAAAAATAGAGGGGGGGGGACATACTTTTTACGACTTTGAGAGCTGATATCTCAAAAACCGTTCACTTTAAGAAAAATGTTTTTTAGAAAACTTTATATCATTTTAAAAGACCTTTCCATTGATACCCCACACGGGTATGTACATCGAAAAAAAAAATTTCATCCCTCAGTTACATGTATGGGGGGCCCCACCCCCAATTCTTTTTTTTACTATTTAGTGTCATATTTTTGTAGCGGTTCATACAACACATATTCCCATCAAATTTCATCACTGTAGTACTTATAGTTTCCGAGTAAATCGGCTGTGACAGACGGACAGACGGACAGACGGACAGACGGACATGACGAAACTATAAGGGTTCCGTTTTTGCCATTTTGGCTACGGAACCCTAAAAACGATATGGACATGTTAAAAATATGAAATGTTGTCCATTTAGGCCTCTATTGGCCACAATAAGAAACACGATATTATATCTGGGCTTCGTGAGTTGAGGTGTTCTGGGCACAACCCTCGTCAATCTTTATGACAAAGAGGACACTTTGTCTAGTGCTAAGATTTGAGGGTCCTCCATATTGTGTTGTTGTTGTGATTCGTTAACGCTCTTGAAGTAGTCTTCCCGCTATTCTGTGCTAATGTGTGTCTGTGCATTAGAATCTAAATGTAGACCTCAACTTACCTTATCACAGCCAAGTCCCGAGAGTCTAACTCTCGATTTTTGTGTTCCCCGGTTCCCGACTCTACTATTGGGTCGCTTAGCCACTGGTTGAACTGCTCGTAGACTTCTTCTAATTCTGATCTGCAATCCAGAAAAAAAGCCAGGATTATCACTTGATCTAAGTTAAAGAGCTTAATAGCCTAATTATCAAAGAGTTATATTAAATTCTTACGTGTATTCAGTACTGAAGCTATACTTAGAGCTGTTCCCTGTCTCTCTTCTGCCCAGAGGTCTGCGTCTCGGTGAGGGCTCGCCGTTGCTGATAGTATCCTTGTCTGTGAGCACGAAGCCTACGGAACCACCTCTTTTAACTCTGAAAACCAAATACTTTTCAATTAGAACCTATCTCGCAGATAGACAGATAAATAATTTGAAGCCGGATTTTACTGCTTAAAAGTTTTATTCCCTCTCTCCAAGGTAGAATGACTCAAGTATTTGAAAGATTTTCTTTAACAGCTCAAGAAATCGTCTACTATTTTAAATTAACCCTGTCTCATTGGCGTATTAATAACAGAGTAGGTCCTAGTGAAGAGTAACAATAAATATCGGACAACAGCACAATGCTTTCTCCTGGTCACAAATTACATAGCTGAAGCACTTGTATCTTGTGATATTGGGTTATCAGAATCTACGAAGGAACGACAAATAAATGACTAAAAATAGAAATACACAGAGTCGTGGTCCAATACAGTGGGAATCGCAACCATGATGCGCTACTACCAAATGCGCTATTAGAGCTAGTCAACCTTAGACAATTTAGCATTGTCTAAGCAGTAAACAGTAAAAATGGTCAATGTCCAAACAGTTTTTTCTTATTCAAGCTATTATTGTTACCTAATATCGTTATCGTTGACACCAGCTCCCGATATGCTGATCCCGACTGCGTAGCTAGAGCTGTCCGTAGACCAGTCGCCAGTAGTGCTGGTGGTGCAGGAGTTTTCTGCTTCTCTTCTGAGCGCTTCTCGAAGCCGGTCCGCGAAGCTCATGCGTCTTTCTTCAGTTGACAGCTCTTTTGAGTATTGGAATGAGTTTGGCCGAGCGCTTTCGCCTCTGCCCTCGTCTTCGCTTCCTCCTGGAATATTAGTTTCAGCTTTGAGTAAATCATCGTCATGATAAGCTGCTTAATGGACCTCTTCTATTCTGAACGGCCTGACAATAACGAGACCTTGAGATTAAATTGAGGTTCAGCTTGACTTCCTCTGATACATAAACTACTTTTAGGGGAAGAATTGATTTTAGAATTTGAAGTGAAGGAATCTCTTAAGATTATTATTGACTTTTTAATTTTCTGGTTTTTATTGTACCGAGAAAGTACCCACCGTAATCGAAGCTATCATTAGCACTATGATATTCGTCGTCACTGGAGTTGCAGCTAGAATATAGACTGTCTTCCTGCGTGTCTAGGTTAGGGTGTCCCGGGCTCCTGGTGACAGGAAGGCACTCTCCGGATGAGCCTAACACGATGAATCTGCCCCGTCTGTTGTTCAAGGTGTCTCCGTCGGGAGACAACCAACATTTTCGTTTCGACGACAACTCGACACCTAGAAGTAGGTAATAGATTTTTTCGGTTAAGGTAAAATATGACTGGAAGCAAATCACAAATTAATGAGAAGACTTTAGAATGGTACTTGATGTTGATGCAACCATCAATACGATGTTGTTGCTTTAAAATCATTCTTACTATTTGACTCAGGCGAGCTGAAGACTTTTAGCAGGATAAATTTTATGGTACGATAAAGTGCTTGGTGTTCCTACACCAAGGAAATTTAAATATTTATCAAAGATTTTGATTACCTACTTGTAGTTGTTTCATATTCAGGACATAGTTAAAAGTACTGAAGGTTTTATTCAATAAACATTTACATATATTAATATTAGCTTGAGAAACTGAACGTGGAAAAGAATGCTGCAACTACAACAAGTATACGCAAGGACTTACTAGGATCATTGAGGTTGAGTGTCGCAGCGCAATAGTTCTGAGGGGAGGGGCTTCTGCTGTTGAAGCTATTGATGGTGCTGCACGAGGACGCCTGTTTCACCACCACCGTCGCCTCTACTTCTGGTGGTGTGTGGCTAAATGATTCACCTGCAGAATACAAGTAAATTGATGTTTTTGAAGACCCTCTTCGATTAATTCCAGAATCCGAACTTTGCACGGTCGATAAAAAACTATATAGATTTTGCCAAATCTTGGGTCGGTTTCTTCTCATTTATTATTTTCAACAAAGCTTTGATGGTCATCATTCCTAAGAGTTACTTCAAGACTAAATAGATGCTTACCGATCGGAGAAAGTCGCCTTTCGTGCCTGGGACTTTTCATAGGTGTTTGTTGGAACGCTAGTAAGCATTTATTGAGTTCTCTCAGTACATTATCTTCTTCCCATTGTCCTAGAGGTAGCTTGCTGTAGTCTTCTGCGTCCATGAGACAAATTGTTACCTGTGGATGAATGTATAGATTTTGTTTTTTATTGGAATCCGTTGCAAGTTCGGAATTTAGTAAGTTTCCGTATTTTCTTTTCGTCTAGTACTGTTGGTAACAGTTATTAAACTATTTACTTCAAATAATTTTAAGTACCTATTCATACACACATTGCATGTATAACTTTTGCGTATTTCCTCGCCATGACACGGTAGTAGGCAAATATACAGGAACATTAATGGTGTTACGTATGATTAATATGTGACATGCCATTTGCATTTATTCGTAATTTACCTAGATAGTTTTATAGATTAGTTGTAGCTTTCATTAAAATTATAAATGATACATGCATACGCACGTTGGCTTATCTATGAAATTTCTTTATCATCCATCCGATTCTCTCCTCAATATCAAATACATTTGGTTCCATTCCAACGTTAGCGTTATTTAATAATGTATAATTCTTAACTCACACTTTTCGGCTCATCGAGAAGTTCGATTTTCGTCTTTTGTTTCTTTTCGCTTATTCGACTAAACATCCTGACACCTTCCACCTTCAGCACCTCGTTGTCTTCTAGCGCCTCTACTGACAACATTGCGGGCAATAGTTCCGGCATCATAAACATTGATAACGATTCCTGGAATAGAAAAAAATATTATTAAAGACTCCCTTGACCATTAGCTTCTACTATGATGCACTATATCCCTGGTGGAGTCAGCATCGAAAATAGCATTGACTATTGATGTCTGTTGAACTAGGAGTCATGAACTGTCACAATTACCAACCAACCTTTGATACGGGTCGTTCTTTGTTTGCGTGGAAGATGTTTTAGTAGCTATTTACGAATTTATTTCTTTTTTACTAGCTCTGTTGCTTATACCTACTGTTTTCGCTAGAATTTCGTAGACAACTGGCTATAGATAATAGTCTAGAAAGCATATGATTACCTTGGTGTCGGATTGAGATGCTTCTTACCTGAGATTCACCGTCACTCAATACGTCTCCCCCAACCCTGCTTGAAGCGAAGCACACCCTGATAGCTTCATCGTTCTCACACCTCTCCGGTCTTCCTTCATGCCGGACAAGCAGCTTGCATAGCGGCAACGTGCATTCCAGCCAGTCTTCTATAGTCAACCACTGTTTTGACGACATTACCTAAAAAAAAATGAATTTATAACCAATTAAAATGTATATCCTAACCAATCCAACCACTATTTCGTTTATTATGTCTACAATTTCGTGATATCTTACCTGTCGGCTTAATTTAATTGAACCTTCATCACTATTTTTGTCAAGCCACTCGAAATAATGAAGTAAACTTTTTAATTTATTTCTTTGTGATTTTCTGAAACAATTTTTTTTTAGAAGTAAAATGGTTACGTACAAATAACTATAATATGCATTGCCATTATCTCACTCATGGCTGTTGCCATTGAAAATGCTAATGTTGAATGCTGAATACAGGGTCTCGCAACCAAAAAGTTCTATAGTCTTGTCGAATGGTCTTCACTCTAGAATTTTATTTCCACATAGACATATGCCATTCGTCCTTCTTGTTACATGTTATCCACCGTCTGTCTCGTTGGTGCAGTGGGTAGGGCGTCCCACTTAAAAGCGATGGCTGCGCTTGGGGTCCCGGGTTCGATCCCGGGTCGGACCAAAATTGTTTTTCTGTTAAGAAATTCTCAGTGTCAGCCTGGAGTCTGGAAGTTGGCGGTCTTGTACCCCTATGTCTCGGAAAACACGTTAAGCCGTTGGTCCTGCGCCCGATCCATCTCTGGTCGTGTCAGACTGGTGTTCCATCGGAATATGAGGGAGGGCAAGGGAATGGAGAGTGGACTTGTGTTTGCGCACACACTTGAGCACTATAATATATCCTGCGTAAGTGGCTGATCTTTGAGATTGGCCTCCTTAGTCGGTTGGAGGACGTTATTATTATTCCTATTATACACCATCATATCCGTTCATAGTAATTTAATCCTTCCTAATCGATTTCAAAGTGCACTTACCTATGTAAATTCTTAAAAAAATGCGTAAAATTGAAGTCTTGTAGCGTTGGGTGAGTTTTGAGCGTCCTTTTAGGGAAAGTAGAGAAAAATGCGTGAGCAATGAGGGACGATACGAAGTTGTAATCCAGTTCGGTTACATCACCTGAAATAAATAACTGGGTCAAAGGGTTTTATGGCGAATTAGAATCTAGCAGTCGGTTGTCACGAGAGTTTTCCTAGTAAATATAAATTTTCTAAAGGATTGTAAATTATAACTATTGCCGTGTGGTCCCCGGCAGAGTAGAATAGGCCACCCTCACTCTTACCGAGGTGTCGTAAAAGGCGACTAAGGTAAAGCTGCTGGCATGATCATCAGCACCCAGAGAAGGAAAACTCTGCATTTATATTAAAACCCTCGCCAACCCGTCTGCCAAGCGTGGTGAGTATGGCAATTACCCCTCATGTGAATGAGGGAGGCCCGTGCCCCAGCAGTGGGGACTTAAATGGGCTGATGATGATGATGATGATGTATCAATACGGGGAGTAACACGATATTTATTATGTAAACCAACATCGTGTACTCACATATTTGGCTCGACGTTTCGGCTACGTTACAGCAGCCACAGGTCACGAGCGGACTGATGTCGTGTTAATATTTATTTTTTATTTATTTATTGAAGGTACACATACAGATTAACGTCACAGTAATTATTGAAATACATAGTACATTTAAAATAGCTTATCTAGACCTTAATCCTAAACAAGTGTACACAACATGATTAACGTTTACATATCATTGGAAATTAAATTATAAAATATATATGAAAAGACTTAAATATTATTACAACGATCAGGTCGCTAATAACAAGAGGACGAGGGCCCCTTGTCAGCAAGAAGATCAGAAATTAGTTTTTTATATCTGGGGAAATTGTGATCAAAAATGTCAACGACAGCGTCAACGTCTTCGCTACCTCGCGCCAGTTCATTATACGTGCGGCACATCCTTACTAGTGGGCTATAGAAGGATGTGTTATTTTTGTATGTTTGAATAGCAAATATGTTACTAGCACCTCGCGCTCTATAGCGAGTGTTAAAACTGAGAGACGCGAGCAGGTCAGGGGCATCAATGGCTGAGTGAAGTATTTAGTTAATCCCCGTATTGATACATTAAAGTAATAACTGCAACGCGAAAAACTAAAAAAGATTGTAAATTACTTATGAAATCTTGTAGGCCAGCCAGAGACGATTAATTTCACACTTCGGCTCTAGACATTTTATCAAAATACCTAAATCATATCGATTTATCACGTTAAATCGGACTGGTAACAATAAATAAGTGTTTTTATACAGTTTTTCTCTTAGACTCGCCTCGAGGTATGATTAATGGACTTCCTTTTGGGCTTTGCCTGTAGTCGGATAAAAAGACGTGTGAAATTTAATCTTCAAATATCAGTGCAATGGCAATTACCACCATGTCAAAAGTGTCAGAAGACCACAAGTTGTTCCAAATTAATTAAATACATACTCGCACCCCACGAGTGCGAGTATAGACGCAAATAGTGTGCGAGCGAGAAGTGAATAGATGCGCCGCCATTTCTGATCCCATTCTTTATCCGCACAGGTTGTAGGTGCCGTCGATAAAACCTAATAGGTGCATACCTAAACGTTTAGCATCAATAATAATAATATAATAGGTTTCAACACGACATCATATACTTAAATGAAAAGTTATTATTATGCGACAACACATTGCAGTATCAATTATACCTGTCGTTGCATTTCTAACAAATGAAATTTTAATTTTTTTTTGAACACGCGACGACCAACACAGTGGTTATTAGTGTCCTTCCTGGAAGACCTTATACCTACTTGAAAAATTATACTACCCAATTATTATTATGCGTAACATTAGTCGTTTTCATTTAATTTGGTCCTTGTCGAAGATAAACTGGTTTTTGGTCTTTTTTGAGCCAACTTAAACGGTTTTAGTCCTTGTTCAGTCAATTGAAGGTGTCGGTTAGGGCACACTAGCAACGCAAATTTCGACGCCGGCAAACACTTATACCATGCACAAATGTTGGATCCGTTTTAGTACGCGAATAATTTATTCAAGCCAAAAGCGGCCGCTTTTGGCGGTAATTCAAATTTCGAGTACAAAAACAGACCCAAAAGTTAAGTTTAAGTATTTAATAAACAGTATAAGTGTTTGCCGAGAGATTGTAACCCCGAAATTGTTTAAAATAGATCTGGTTTAGTAGCTAAACTTAAAATCGATAAATCGATTGACGTCGCTAGTGTGCCCTACCGGCCACCTTAAGCCGCTTTGTTTCAGCTTGAACCGGTCGTAGACATTTTCTAGTTAAGTCCAACCGTTTAATTCCTTTTTGAGACAAAATAAATCGTTAATTCCTTTTAGACATCAATTCTTAGCGTGCCCACGCAAAATTTTGTCACCTTTTGATTCCAAGTGAGACAGCTTTATGTTGTCCTTTTTTGTCCTACCGTTTGGTTCCAAGTGAGAGAGCTTACGTATGATACCTAGAAGGAGCTCTTCAGTTTTCGTACAAATTGCTTACATTTACGCATACGACGCTACATCACGACGATTCATCAAAAAGTTCATGCTAGCGCTTCAGTACAGTCAACAAAGAAAGAGTGAAGTTAAGTTGGGTACTTACTCTGTTGTTGTAAACTAAACATGAGCCCTTTGGGCGGCCGCCACCGCTTGAGATGCAGAGCCCTGTTCACCATGATCCTGATGGTGTTGTCTAGGAAATACCGCCGCTCGTCCTCTGTCATCTCCTCTTCTAGGAACTGCTCCAGACCTTTCATCAGCTCTGGGTCTTTGACATCGTCGTCTGGGTCGATTCCTATGCTGTATACGATAAAAAGAGTTAAAATTTTCATTAACTTGCAACTTTTTTGGGTTAAACTAACTCGAACTTCCAAATCCTCACAACACAACATTTGTTTTTAGCGGGAACTGAACTTGCTATCCCCCCCGGTTATTAAAGTCTAGGAAGAGGAACACTAAAGTAGTTCTACATCGCCGAAGTTACCAAAATTCCAGTCGGATAAAATGTGGTACTTAGAGCGTAAATTTAATGTCGAGTTTTGTGAGTCAAAGTCAAAGTCAAATAATTCTTTATTTGCATAGGCTTGTAGGTACACAGCACTTACAAATCGTCATACAATTGAATGATTTAAAACTATTTATAAGCACTTATGTATGTATAATTTACATGTTAATACATAAAATATACTAAAAAAATAAATAAACATGATGCGATTCTACCACGCACCGGCTCGGAAAGTTGTTTCTGGCCGAGAAGATCCGGCAAGAAAGTCGCCAGTTACTCTTTAATCGCCAAACTTTCATACAATGTTGTCTTCATCCTACCAAGCCATAAAGTTTAATTGTAACACAAAATAAAATAAAGGAAATATATTATGAGGTAAACAGAAGCAGACCAGTCCCCAAAGGTGGCACCTGCTCACAAGTATGACGTATGTGTCAGCCATAATTTCACTCATGCTATTAGATGAGATAACAAATAAAAACAGTTTTCAAAACAAGAACATTACGATATGTAACAACCTGCGTATGGGAAGTCTGCAGGTTTAAAAAGGTAGGTAAATTAGAAGAAGGTATATAGGTAAGGATTTATCATCATGTCTGGTAGAACTTACTTGCACATGTCATGTATCTTCAGCATGCTGGCGGTCAGTTTGTTGGGCGCCGACGCCAGCAACAGATGCTTCAGATGCCGTTGCACCGATGTCCACCAGGGCAGGTCGCATGGTAGCATTACAAGAGCCATCCTGCAAAACGTCATGAATGTCACTGCTGTTATAGTTTATATTCTAATAAAATAGTGGCACGCCCTCACTTCGTTTCGGGACATTATATGTATATTAGTTCCACTTGTACCAATAGATTGCGCTAGGTGTCGATTACATCGCGCAAGCGTCGATCTTATAAATGGTATAGAACATTGTTGAATGTTGTAAGTAAATGTTTTATGCTCATGTAGGTAGGAAATACCTAATCCATAGAGAAGTTTTAGGTCGGGGTGTGCTGGGAGACGCTTCTGTCTTTCCGACTCATAGTACAGGGAATGTCCTAGTTTAGGACTGAGTAGGTACACGAACACCACCACCACTAGACCAACGGGGCGTTGTTGGTCTAGTAGTTTAAGTACCGGGCCGTGATCTTGGGGTCCTGGGTTCGATTCCCGGATCGAGCAAAGGTATGTTTCGAATTTTTCGAACACAGCTCTAGTTTGTGATCACCAATCCGCATAAGGCAAGCGTGGTGATTAAGCCTAATCCCATCATAGTAGCGATGACTTGATTTCTATGATGGAGGCCTCCCTTCTTTATATTTCCAAGGGTTAGATATCAAGACTATTTCGTATCTGAAGGACCAGAAGGGTCAAACGGAGATGCATATCCGAGCGGTTGGATGACAACGAAAAGTTTCGTGAAATACCTTGAACACTTTACGAAATACTCTCGTGCCTCCAAAACCAATCGCGTACTCTTAATACTAGATAATCATGAGAGTCATGTAAGTATTGAGGCGATTAGTTTTGCCAAGAATAATGGGATTACACTGTTAACACTGCCTCCACATTGCAGTAATAAATTACAGCCCCTTGATGTTTCTGTTTATTCCTCATTTAAATCTCGATACAACACAGCTATGAACAATTGGATGTTATCCCACCCAGGCAAGACTATCACTATCTACAATATCCCAGGATTTATTAAGACGATTATGTCTCAAGCAATTCACCCAAAGTAACATCTTAAGCGGATTCCAGAAAACTGGCATTCATCCGTTTAACCCAGAAATTTTTAGTGACGAAGACTTTTTGTGTTCTGCTGTCACAGACAGAGATTTACCTCAAGAACAAGCATCAACAAATGAAGAAATACTTTTAGAAAATCAAATTGAAGTTGCCACTGAACTTGAGGTATCTTCTCAGCTTGCACGAAACACTACATTCCCGATTGATGTTCCACAAGTATTTGAAAATAACATGAGTAATATTGACCACGGGTCTATTAATGAGTTACCATCTCCTAGTATTCTCGGAATCGAAAATGAATCTCTCGAAAATGTTCAAGATAATACTTACGGAAGCCCAAATGGTTCAAAATCAAACGTAATCGTTACACGTGCCAAATTAAGGCGTGCTAGTTCGGAGCCAAATCTATACTCAAAAAAACAGGAAATATCTATAATTTTTCCAGAACCTCGTAGGAGTAAACGGGCATCGTCTTTGACATCACAAAAAGAAATATCTTCCAATTCACTTAAAGCTGACCCATTGACTCAAAACAAACACGGCAATATTATTTTGCAATCACCTTCTACATGTATGGAACCCAAACAGCATAATACCCTGGACCTATTCACAGCCTCACCGATCCAGTCCACTTCAAAAGATTCTAAAGTATTAATCACTCCAGAAAACATAAGACCATATCCGAAGGCAGCTCCCAGAAAGATTACTCGGCGAGGTCGTCAACCTGGCAAGACCAAAATATTGACAATGACGCCTGAAAAAGAAAATTGCAACAGTGAAAATCTCACTGAAACTCAAATTCAGGAGATCTCCGACCCTAACAATAACAAATGTGGTAATGATACGAATTCAAAAAATAAGGGAACTGAAACTGAAGCTTATAATGTGATAAGAAGACAAAGAATAGGCAGTATTAAAAAAAGAATTCTTGAACCAAGTGATACAGAAAATGATGCAAATTATTCTATTAAAAAAATTAGGAAGACTCGAGGAAAAACTAAAGGAAAAAAGAATGTGAAAGTCAAACAAGATGTGAAACAAAAATATAAGAAAACCAAACTAAAGAAAACCAAAAAAGAATGTCAAAACAAGAAACATGACAGCGAAACTGAATCTGATAACGAAGATGTGCCATACGCTGATAGTTCCACAAATGATGACGTTGAAGACAATCCTGACACAACAGATCGTTGGTACTGCTTTGTTTGTCAAACTGACGATGTTATGACTATGCGCCTTTGTCTTATATGTCGTAGATATGTTCATGAGCTATGTGTAGGGCTTACAGAGGATATCGATGATTTTATTTGTCATGAATGTGATCAGAAATAGTTTTCTGGGCAATATAATCGATATTATTACCTAGTATTAAAATGTTTATGTGATTTAAAATAATTTTGAGACTGATCAAAGATTTATTAGATGTTAATTAATAGTTTTTAAAAGTTTATAAACACAGATAATAACAAAGTATGCTAATATTTTTTTGTTAAGGTAAAGTTTATTTCAGAAAGACATGAATAAATAAAGATATTATATAGATTTACAATAATTTTGTGACTGGTAAATGATGCCAAATTATTAGAAAAAAGTTAATAATAAAAAAATCTAAAATAAGTACACCCATGTTTGTTGAAGAAGTTTAATAATTTTTGTTTTGTTAATTTTTTATATTTAATTACAATTTTTATGAAAATTTGTATTATTTTTGCGTTTTCCTTGCTGGTAGTAATAAAAGCAAGTGATTTATGGTGTATGTTAATTAAATAAAGCTGTGATTCCAGCTGAAAATGATTATTCTTTTCCCCAAAATAGTATGTTCAACTCTCCCCATACCCCGGTTCAAGTGTCCCTGCTGATAGGGAGACTTGACTCATATCTCATTTTTTATTAAAAATTTCAATAAAATTTTACTTACGCGTTATATTAAAAAACAATTATTCACAAATGTAGCTAATATAATAATGTATCGCAAAAATCTTTAATCGATTTTCTAAACCCGATGAACAAGAAAATATGATGGTTTATGTAAAAAGTGGTTCAACTCTCCCGGACTCCCCCTATATTGGCTGATACTGTACTACTTACTTATACTATACGCGAACAGTCTGATTAGTTTAGTCCGCCTTAAAAAAGACATCACACACTACTTACTCAGGTAGATCGATGTGATCTACTCCCAAAGTAAGTTTATGTGTATGAAGCATCAACGAAGGTATTACAAATATGTACATGTACTGTGACTTGTACCTTTATAGTTAACAGATTTTATACCGGCGAGACACTGAATACTTGAATGTTAATCACAGGAATGTTTGTTCAGGGAGGGAAAAGAACCCACAACCCACAATAAAAGTAAGATATTGTTTGTTTTGTAAAATATATAATTCTTAAGAACGAAATCTGATTTTCTTTACTGTGCTACTCTGTGCTAGTTTCCAATAAAAGTATTACAGCATTATAATTGGATAGCGCCAAATACTAGCCGCATCATTAGAAACTGCTATATGATGTGCATAAAATATATAATAAAATACCAGATCATATAAATTTACTTCCTCAACACAAATTCAAAACGCAAATGGCTCCTGGAACACTCCTTTTACTCAGTCAAATAATTCTTAAACCCCAAATAAGATAGTTAATAAAAAATCATAAAGTAAATAGGACACATCATCAATATCAATGAAAAATCTTGTACTAGTCATTAATTTTAATATATTATTGTCACAAAATATAACATAATGTAATAATTGTTCATTTGTAGTTTGTAAAATTTTATTAGTCATGATTTTGTCTTTTATTTGAAAATAATTATTGTAATAATATGTTGTTTAAGTATTATTAGATACTTAGATATAGCTAAAACCACATACCTATCTAAGAACATTCGCATATTATTTTATATAGTTAAATAGGTCTTAAGAACTTTTATCCATGTATTGACATGATTTTGTATTTTTTATATTTGATGTACCTGCTGCATTATGAGTTCAGAACAATTATATAGTAAGAGAATCTGTAAAACTCAATTGATATTGATTTTACAAAACGTAGCTCGCTCCGCCGAAAATCGAAATACATAGAAGCACGGGAAGCTTTTAGTCTTCGATCGAACTTTTCACTAGCAACACGAACGCACCCAGAGCGCAACTTTGACATTTAGGGGTGAAATTATTTTTTACCTGTGTAAGCGACAGTCAGTGTTTTGATAAAATATTTTTACGATTTCGATTGTTTTTGTTTATTGTTGTTGTGAATTATGTTGTTAACACAGCTGTTATAACATTTTGTTCCACGTATAATCATGTTTTTCTATGTCATGTGCGCTCAATATTGTTTGCCAAACGCACAATTTTTGTGCGATAATGTCTAAACGTCTAAGTTTATTTTATCAATGAAATTATCAGCTTTTTATTGATAAAGTGATTGATACATATCGTTCAATGGTTTAGTAACCACTACAGTATCTGAAATTGGATGCGAGGCCATACAGCTTTTAATATACTCTTAATTGTAATAATAACCTATTCGTGCTGGGCAAAGTACACTTGAGACAAAGTTCATATTGATCTCGCGAACATGACTGTGAAGGCGAAATTATTGAAGACGCTAATACTGGGTGCTCCCGCCTCAGGGAAGGGCACTATATCATCTCGTATTGTGAAGAAATATGGAGTTGCACATGTTTCCAGTGGAGATAAGCTGAGAGAACACATCGAAAAAGGCACAGAACTTGGAAAGGAGGTCAAAAATTACTTAAATGAAGGTAAACTCGTACCAGATGATGTAATGATTAAGTTTATGATAACGGAATTAAGCAAAGTGGCCAATAAACCTTGGCTGCTTGATGGTTTTCCCAGAACGCTGGGACAAGCTGATGCATTGTGGAAAGTGCAACCAGTGGATGTTGTTTTAAATTTAGCTGTGCCATTTGAAGTTATTATAGACCGAGTTAAGAATAGATGGGTTCATCTACCTTCAGGGCGAGTTTACAACATTGGTTTTAACACACCAAAAGTGGAAGGCAAGGATGATGACACCGGTGAAGCCTTAATGCAAAGACCCGATGACAAGCCAGAAGCGGTGCGGAAACGTTTGGAAATATATGAAAGTGTAACTAGGCCTGTTATTGATTATTACAAAAAGAAGGGCATCCTGAAAGAATTTGAGGGGCGTACATCTGATGAAATTTGGCCAAAGGTGGTAGAATATCTGGATCCAATTTTAAATAAGTGAAGCTTTAATTAGATGTAGATGTAGTTTTTATGACATTGTGGTGCTAGGTTTTTGTCAAAAAGTTTACAAAATACAAACAGTGTATAAATATTAATATAATGAGTATAAAAGGGATTGTGGAACTCCTGTTGATAGTTTTGTATCTCGTTGAAATGAAGAAGCACAAACTATTTATACTTACTTAATTATTTTACATTCTAAGAGAGTTTATTTTGGAGTGTAATTTTAAAGGTTATACATTTTTCTTACTGGATTTGTAATGAAATCACTATATTAAAGGAATGTTGAAACTTTTTTTATTAAGTATTGTTAATTTCTGTTATTAATGTAATTACTCATTTTATTAATGTCTGTAAGAAAGAAAAATCGAATGCAAACTATTATAGAGTCTAGTGCTAGATGGATACATCCTAGTATTCATCTATGTATATAGTTATAAGAAACTTTGTAAACTATACCATAGATTTTCCAACAAATGTACTTAATAGTGAACTGTAGTGATATTATTTCGTGCCTTGAATGAAAACATAATAAATACCTATTAATGGTTTTTTAATTTTGTTGAACATGTATCTAGATGTACAACATATCAAGTAAAAATATTGAGCCCATACTGTTCCTCTTTGTTTTGCTCAAAACCAATGTGCAGAAAAAAATATATGAATATTATTTGTTTAATAAGTAAGTATATTGCATTGTGTTTGTTTGAATTAGTATTTTTATTTTTTGTTGAGTTTTGTGAGATCATTTTGTAATAAAAATTCAATAGTTACAATATATTTGTTTCAGTAAAAAATATTTAATATTTCTTGGCCTGTTTTGGGTTTATGTAGGTAATAAGATGTTTACAGTTCATGCTTAAGTATCAATATCCTTCGTATCAATCGAAAAGACGACTTTATAGTAAATTTCAAGATCTAAAACGATAATAGCGTCAATGATATTGTCCATAGCTACACTCTGAGCACCGACATCTACCCTCCGAATATAATAAAAAAATCATACAAAAGTAATCTGTGGAGCTAAAAACGATTTACCTTTTAATTTTTTTGGTAAAATTAGGTTTCCTTGGTTGGTTGAATTCCATTGTATAAAAATACGAAGTCAATGTCATTTATATGTCATGTAAAAGATATTGCAAAAAAAAAATCTTTTTAATTTATGAAACTTAGAAGTGAATACGTTGGTATGCGTAATAAGCGGTTATATGTGCCTCCAAGTGTATTATGGTAGGTAAGCATGTAGGTATGTTTTAGTACGAAACTGCTGTAAGCTGAAAGGACTGTCTCTCAGATCTCTCTGTAGGTACCTACGCAACTAATAAAACGTCCCGAGAGGGCTTTGAATACCGAACCGCTATTATTCCTATGTCGATGATTGAAGTCTTATGTATAAATAGGCAGATCGTGTAGGTACTGTGGGTCGGGTACAGTAGAATATCTTATGTACCTATGTTTACGAACTTGCGTCTTTATTGTTCTAGCTTGGTTTGAATTTCTCAGGTGGTACGTTATATACATATTATGAGTAGTGTTATATATATATGTATATAGATAAGATATGCGAGGTACAGTCAACAGCAAAAGTTGATGCTCACTTCGCAGCTCTTATGCTCCTCGGAATAAGGACTACAAACTGCTAAATATGTGCAGCTACTTCTGCTGTTGCTGTACAAATCATTGAGAATTTCCTTTAGTTTGAAATATTTGGTCCTAAACACAAGGACAGTCGTTGTTTTAAAAATGCGGCCCCGTAGTTCATTCGCCACCTTGGTTAGGGTCTTGGTCTTACGCCCTATTTTCTTCGTTCAAGTCAGACTGGTGCCTTAATATAAGGGTAATGGAGCTCACTGATGGGAGAAATTGAATTTGTTTTGCGCATACCTGATAACGTAAGGCCATTTTAGTTAAAATATTGGCCGGAGGACATATGCCTACAGAACGCTACAACCACGTAAACGCTAAAATGATAAGTATTTGTTACTACTGCAACAGTTTCTGGCATATAATTGGTATTGTAGTAAAAAACTCACTACTACAGAGCTGAAAGTGTTGTCTATTATTGTGCCAAAAGCGCCTACACTGTCTTCGACATGTGATTGCGAAATATTGTCAGTAATAAATTAACAGGCGTCAGGTAGTGATTTGTTTTGTTTACATTTTTTAAACGGATATAAATATAGTACAATCCGCCCCACGAAAGAGCCGCGCAAAAACACGGAACTAAAATTTGAGATTTCTTGTGCCTAAGATCATAAAACTCGAATTTGAATGTTGATAGCGACTCAAGCACGCTTTTCATGAGACTTTTTTGGTGGCGCGTACTCTATGTACGGTCAGAATCAAAAGTAGCTTAACAATTTAGTACCATGTCGAAGTAAAACATTTTCTTTTCTAGTATTTGAAATTAAATACATCTTATGGAATTAATGCCCATCCATTGGTCAAGTAAATACAGGAAATCTCGTACATTACATAGAAAAAAAACTCATTGGCAAATTGTTTATTGCGTAAAAAGTACATCAAAATTATAGCATAGGTAACGATTACTAGCCAGTAATCGAAAACTAATTGAGCTTAGTAGTTTTAAAAAAATATTATTATTTATTAATGACCAAGGAAAGTGCCTAAGCTACCACCATTCATTTGGTAAATCTTAGGATTACCTAACAATAAGGTACGAGAAATGTTGAAAAAAAATTAAAACGCTACAAAGAAGCGCAGTGAGGTCACCGGTTTGTATTCCCTAAAAAGATTTTAGCTCACGGAAACAAATATTTACCTAAATGAGATAGAGCCGAAAAGTTATGTAAATTCCTATTTTGTTTTATTACATCGTGGATCTCATAAAAAGGCCAGATGATCTAAAAGAATGTTGATGTTCATGCCAGTCCGCATATATAAGCACTGAAGCACATACTCATTATCTCGAACAGATACGTGCATAGATAAATTATATGAGTGACAAATATGCATTCGTCAATTAGAGCTATCTCCAGGCAATCGTCCTTGGGAATAATTATGTCAATTCGTCAATTTCTAGGACTCAATTGACTCATAATGAGATCATTCATGTGATTTAATGTACCTAAGTGTTACAAAATGTTGTAGGTAATTGGTAAAACTCCTAGGGTAGTTTTCGAAGTTTACTTTTAAGAAGTTGAACCAGTCCTGTGTCCGCTCATACTTTATGTCAATATTATTTTAGTGAATGGAATTTCTATTAGTTCTATTGAGACATTCGTACGAGTATTTTTAAATTGGTTTAGTTAGAGGGCTCTAAGGCAAGTGTTTTGGTGATATTAACCACTTTGCCTCAGATCGTCTTCTTAGCAGTTTTCTTGGTGGAAAATATTGATGCAGAGGTTATAGGTACTTATAAGGCAGACAAAAAGTACTCACTTTCTTATTGTTGCGCCGCTATTCTCGAGACACTATAACTCTCAGACACTCAAGCACCAAGTCACAGTCGCCTCGCGACAAACGGCTTCTTTTTACGCACTTTTCTCATTGTCTACAATGGATATGTCGCAGATCCTCCTTTTCATGTAGTATATCTTATTGCTTCCCTACAGACAGAAATAGTGTAGTGAGTGAAAACGCGCACCAGCTATCGAGTCGGGACGCGAGCGCGCGAACCCCAGCTATTTTTAGTTGCTTTCGTGTACCGCCGCTGAAATTAGATTGTAAATAAAAAGTTGAACTGGAGTCGTAGGCCCAGTTAATCCCTGTTGTAGGTCATCACTTCGTCACCAATAGAAGGATTACCCGGTGTTCTTATGGTGATTTATCGGGCAGTCTACCCTAATAACGCAGGCCTCAGCAATAGCCACACATAATCCGGGAAGTTAATTAACGATACTTCACGGTCGTTTAAGTAGGTTACGCGTATTTATAGTCATCTAGATAGGCTGTCATAATAATAAACCTACGGACACATTAGATTTATAAAGTAAATTGACTATTTAGTGGCGATAAACATTATATTAAAGCTGTTTTGTAAACTATTTTGGCCGTAACCGTGCGCGGGATAACACCATAAAAAAAACTATTTTGTGAGAGCGCAATAGATTTGAATTTAAGAAACAATGTACATAAGTACTAATACTAAATTACTACTATCTGACAAAAATGTTAAGAGATCATATATACCTACACATTTATACATTTTTAGATACGCAACTTCCGCCAATAAGTTAGTGATATTTTTTACAGGAATTGAGATCAAAACAAAATATGATAAATGTCAACATCGAAAAATTTACTCACAGGTCGAAATTAGAGTGTCGTCTAGTTTTTAAATGTATCCACTGCACAGATTGCAGTGTAATGCATGTATTTTAGAGGTTATCCGGTCCCGGGGAAGGCTCGGGTGCGAGCGGCTTGGCCGGCGGTGCAGGCTGTACTGACGCCGTCGAGCCGACTTTCACTGGGGGGCATCTACCCTTGCCCTACCGGCTGTCGCACCCTCCACCCTCCCAGTGACGTCATCGGGCGGCGCGTCACGACCTACGACGCCGTACGACGCGACGCCGCCCAGCTCTCACCCCACTCCATGATAACATGGCTCGTGAAATGTGGCTGGGCTGCTCCCGGCGTTACGTAAAGTGAAATATGAAAGTACGAAGCCTGCGTCAGCGCGGGACGTCATTTGAGCGGTTAAGGTCGTTCCGAATGTAAGTTGAAGGGCCTGTGAGATGTTAATAGAAAGTTCTCAGGGTCCATAGTCAAACCACCAATAAAACAAAGAGTCAGCTGCACGAGACTTGTAGGCTATAGGATAGTTAAAGTAACTGTGAATGGAATATGGGACTCGTGGAGAAATGTGTTCATAATCGTACCTTTTTATGATCGTTCTTACTTTTCTGTTCCAAGAACATAGTTTAGTTAAAATTATCGATCGGCTATGATTCGGACGATTTGATAATAGAAAAAAGGAGTAGATACCTACATACTACTTACCTACAAATTTTTGGGCCCACCCGGGGACCGCACCCGGGATCTCTTGTGCAGCCGTCGCTTTAATGTGCGACCCACTTAACTACTGCGCCATCGAGGCAGTCGAGGTTTTCGGTAAGAAATTCATAGTGTTTGTCCGGAGTCTGAAAGTTGGCGGACTTGTACCCCCGTGCCTCGGAGAGCACGACAAACCCGTTCGTCCTGCACCAGATCCCTCTTCAGTCGTGTCACGCTGGTGTCCTATCGGAATATGAGGGTAAGGGAATAGAGAGTGCACTTGTGTTTGCGCACACACTTGGGCACTAATATTATATCCTGCGTACGTCGCTGATCAGTTGGAGGATATTACTACTTACGTACCTACATGAAGCAATCATAAGATAACTTTTGAATATACCTAGTTATTAATAGATAAAACCTTTCTTATCTATCAGGCTTCTTTCTTGACTATTATTGTCATAATAGCAGTCGTTTGACTTCTTCAACAAAGTAATCAAATAGGTGGGCGGTCTGGAGATTCTATAATTTACGCTCTCTCTGTAAGCTGAGAGTCGCTGTATTCGAGATACAGCTAAGTATCTCGAATACCGAGACTCTCAGCTTTGCATTCATTTTTATTACCTATCACATCCTAAATTTTTTCTTAAAATATACTCGTACATATCGTAGGACACATAAAACATGTTTTGAGACAAGTTGTAGGATGTCATATAAACGTTCATGAAAATTTTTTAGCTAGTCTCTCTGAAAATTTGTTTGGATGACCTACAGGGCTATTTTTAAAACATCGACAACCTCTTAAATATTGATTGTAATGCTCAAATATTGGTAACCACTTTTTATATGGAACGAAATTCGAAATATAAAAAATCAGATTGCATTTCCATATGTACAAACTTTAACATCGATTTTGATACTATCGGTTACGATAGAATGGGCAATAGTATTTTTTTAGATTAAATAAAATAAATAAATAAATGATGATTATAATTAATCAAGACTGGAATTAACACGATACTTATTATGTGATACAACATTGTGTACTCACATATTTTACTCGACGTTTCGGCTACGTTACAGCAGCCGTGGTCACGAGCGGACTCACTTCCCGTCTTGATTAATTATAGTGATAATGCAACGCGAAAATTTAAAAAACTAAATAAATGATGATGTTTTACAAATTTTTACCCTGGATATCTCTAGAAAATTGGTAGGGTAGTGTACATACCACAGAGTACCTACCTACATACTTACATCATAAAAAATCTAGTTAAACCTTTCTTGACTAAAACGATGTTAAAAAGCAGTGTTCATTCTTTTTTCGAAAATTTTGTTTGAACATAATATTTTGTTTCAAACGTGAAAACTGCTCTATAGGTAACACAGTTTTATTGAACGTTAAGGAATAAAGCCTAAAAGTGTATTGTCATGTAAAGCTTACAAAGGTAATTTATTAAACACGAGTAGGCGGTAGGTATCTATTTGACTTTAAGTGCTGATTGCTATGAGTAAGTATAAAAACCTATGAGGTCTTTACGAGTGTACTTTACTCTAGGTACGGCCATAAAATTTGATAGATTGAAGCTATAAATTCAGGACCTTACATTTCTAACATTTAATTTTAGTAATGGAACTGACTTTTGTGATAGAAATCCTCATTTCTGTTCTATTAAGTACCTACAGAAAAATATACCAATAAAGTTAACTTACAATTCCCAGTTTTCTTTAGATACGAACAGTCTCAGGATGAACTAACACATAGGTGTTTTTTGATCAAAGATTATATCTTGGGTATCTTAAAAGATTTTTTTTTGTAAATAGATGTTTTGTTTTTAATATAATTGGATGATAAGATCGTAAAATACCAATTTGTTTATCTGGTAGCCAATATCATGTACCTTAAAGTAGACTCAATAGCTGGCGTTGTCTATACGAGTAGAAGCTTTCATTCTGAACGAATAGGGTGCGAACTGCGCATGCGCGAATTTCTCACCGAACACTTCTCGTTCTATCATTATCAGGCAAAGTAGACGTGTGTTAATATCCTTCGATTTATGGTGTCCTGGTAGCGAAGACGCCCGTGGAAAATTGTTGCCGCCCTATGGGACGCCGTTTAGCACTACTGGGCGGGCTAGGGCGGAGCGGGCACAGTTTAAGTATTTGTGAACGGAACATGGGTAAACTTATTATAAAATGTTACGTCCAAGTATTTTGTTTTGTTTGCTTGATGTGAACTTGATTTATACTGAAAATTGGTACTTTTCATCAAATGTTATACACGGTGTTTCAACTTATAATGAGGTTTAGTCATGCCACGTGACGAAAATAGTCTTAATAGCATTAAGGTATTAGGCGTCTACTCCATTGTACGATATTTGGAGGGCTTATATTCAAATTGTCTTTTTAAACTATTACCATTGTAATTTTTAATACATTTAAGGGACAATTCGACCAACATTAATCCGATAATAATCTATGGTATAGCATTCTATACAAATCTGACATTATACTATAGATTTATCCACAGATAAAGATTTTTCGAATTCAGCCTAAGTGTGTCAATACCGTAAAACAAGTAGTCACTAGCAAGTAGTGAGTAGCGTTAGCCTAAGGACCAAAACAGAAAGAACATGTGACAGCAAACAAATGCCGATCCTTAGAAAAGTATGTTGATCGAAAACTACCCTTAATATTATACATATAGGTATCTAACGCTGCTGATCAATTCAAACAAAAAGGACAGAGACAATATTACGTTTCTTTTCGGAAAAAAGTTTTCAACGGAAGTGCAAATGATTCTCAGTTTATTGAATAACGCTGTGTCTAATTGTATAAGAAAAAAGTTCGTAAATTGATTGCCTTTATTTTTTTAACGGTGACTAAAAGTGGCTAAATGTATAAAAAGAAACCTTAACTACTAACTACCTGGCACCCAACGTGGTAGAGTCGGTACAAAATTAAGCTTTAGTACATTTAGTACCTATCTTAAATTAATTACTTCAGAGTTTGCAGATCAATTCACGATCGACCTTTAATCTTTTAGCGTTTGGTATCTATTTTGAGAATGTGTTTAATATGGAGGTTCGCTAATATCACCCACGTGCTTCTCGAAGCCTTGATAGCGCACGAAAGCTAAATAATAACCTATTGTTCCTTATGAAGCCCTAGTAACTTTGCCATGTGACGTCGAAGCAGCACCGCCCTGCCCGCCTGTGGGCGGGGAAATATTTGCGAGGATTAGTGCCGACATCCCCCAAATTATAACCTTAACAAGCAACTGTAACTTGTAACTAAAAGTAACAGAGACTAGAATAGCCTGGCGGTTTGTGTCTAGGTAGGTACCTACTTAATACCAAATAAACTTCAAGGATGGACGAAAATAAAGAGTAAACTATTAATAGATCTTTTCATCGTAAATTAATTTTGGTGGAAAATAAATGAGTCTTTGGTTATTTAGCAATAATAGATAAACATGATTACTTTAATTTATCGGTATGTATAGTGTATACCTAGATACCTAATTATAAGTTGTTTTTATGCGACACGTGGCAGATGAGCAGACGGATCACCAGCGGTGAGGAGCGCTTGCCGTCGCCTATCGCCATCAGTGAAGTTACAAATCAATCAATCAGCCTATCGCCGTCCACTGCTAAACGTAGGCCTCCCCCAAAGAGCGCCAACCATCCCGGTCCTGAGCAGTCTGCATCCAGCTCAAACCAGACACATCTTTCTCGCAGGGCGTCCAACACAGCGTTTCCCCACGTGGCAACCACCAACAAGTGCGCTGCTAACCTTTAAACTAAGAAATAAGTTTCTGTACCATCGGCGTTAAATCAAGTTACCCTCTTCTTACCATGGTACAAAAACCGTTCTATGTCCGAGACTCAAGTGCTGAGTCCTGAGTCTCAGACGGTCCAAAGTCCAACAAGTGTAACTCCACGGGACACCGTGTCTATCTTTTTTTTTTATTCGTGATGGGCTAGCTCTTTACAAGTGTAAAACTCAAACAGTTGAAAAAAAGTCTACGAAGTAGCATGCTTACCCAGAAGTAGCCTATTCACTCTAGCTTTAAAAAAATTAAGTGTTGTAGACACTCGGTTGTATCTACGGGTAACTCGTATTAATTTAAATGTAATTTTTATTGTATTACCTACCTAGATATTAGCTAAGAATGTGCGCCTATTTTAACGACAGGTCGTAAGTTCAAATTGAAGCATACATCGCATCCTCGGGTTTAATCAAATCGATGTGCGTATTTCTATCACTAGGTTATCGGGGAAAGAAAACCTCGTTTTTAAATATATACTTTCGGAAACGTGTTAGTTGCGAAGTGCGAGTTGTGTGGGTTGCGAAGGTCAGAGGGCAGTTGCTTCATTGTACATTGTCCAAGCGTACCCTGGGCTCCGGTGTGACAATTTAGACGCAAATGAGAAAGACACGCTAGAATGATAATTTATCTAGGCATTTCATAAAAGGTATCGATTCTACATTGACTGTTAGTAATTAAGCTGGGAGTAAACTGACAAATAATGTAGCACTATTGTAGCATTAGTCATTACAAAAATCATATACTTGTGTATAATTAGGTAATATGATTTTAATACGTACATTACGTTATTACCAATAAAATAAGCGTTTTAAAGATTTTCTGAGAAGTTGAGTTTTCTATGTTACTTAAAATCTTTGAAATTTCCAAAGTATGTACATGTACCTACTTATTAATGCTATTATTGATCATAATTTTTAACTATGTGTGATTTCATTTTAGGCAGATCTTATAATAAATATATGTATATGAGTTATAATTATCGTAAAGAAAAGAATGACCTATTTGATTTATAAGTTAAGAACCTATTTTTATGAAAACTTTTCACGTTAAACTTTGACTATACAATAATCAGAAGGATATTTCGTCTAAAACAGGATCAGGAATCGGAACGCTTGAATCATGGAGTTAGATGTTTAGCAACAACTTCCTCGTATTTCATGTTATCCTGGTAAAATCGACCTCTGACACGGACACGTCAACCCTGACGGAGGCTGTATCCTTCGGGAAAGGTCACGCTAAATGCCAAAGGTACCGCCTCGTTTTGGCATGGTTTCACATTTTAGAGTAGCTTTAACAATTTTGCCAGATTTTAAAAGCTTCATGAAATTTTCGCAGAGCAAAAGGAATTCTATCTGTCTGACTGTTATTATGCGCATTTGGACGTTGGAATTCTGCCTAATTTTGGCTGAAGCTTGCTTTTAGTTCGGGAATTTAAAATGTTCTTATGGTATTGACTTGAGTGTATTCGGAGTGTTTCCCAACAGGTTTTCTTGAAAACAAATGTTTATTTCTTCCATTGAAAATAGAGCATGTTAAGTATTTTTAGCCCAAGCTACATTAAGAAGCGCATAAAATGTGTTTGTAAATGAAAGGTTAAAATTAGCATCTATAGACACCCTCACAAGCACAGTCGCCTTTGTTATTTCCCCTCCACGCGTGCACTTTGTGACACGTCAGCGTTTGTATGTGACCCTTTGTACTAGGGTAGCATAGAAATACGGAGATCGTTCACCCCTCACGACTTACCCTTAGACTAGACTAGACGCTACAGTTATTGATCGACTTTATAACATGTGGCTGAGTTTTTGTTTGTTGTCAGATGTGTTTTATGCAAATAAAATCGTCAAATTATGTAACTTTCCAGTCCGTGTCTGGTTAACGCTTAAGAGATTTATGTTTAATCGTAAGTTTATAGTATCTTAACTCGGTTTTCTCATACGTAATTATAAAAATGATAGGATTGTGTATTCATAAACTCCTCTCCATACGTAAAATTGTAGTCCCGACACGAACTTTTTTTTTCAAAACTCGAAACCTTTCGTAGAAACTGCCAACCCTCAATTTACTCGTTTAGGGTATGATTTTCGAAAAAATGTTTTACATATTGTGTTTCATGACTCGATGAAATACTTTCGTCATTCAAATTTCTCTCGAACAACTTAAAAAAGGGCAAAGTTTCATGCTAACTTTTAACGTTTTACCTCTTAGGGGGTGTATTTTCAAAAATCCAGCCATAGAGCTTTCTTCCTACACGCTAGAAATGGAAGACCTGTGATTTTTTTTAAAGTTTCTAACCCCTATTTATATGGCTCTGCGTTGATAGATCAGTCAGTCAGTTTTCGCTGACATAGATTTAGATTTATCGGGTGTTAAAGTTCGACGTGGAATATACGGGTTTTAGAAATCTAAGATTATGTGAAACATCTAGGTAAAGTAAATAACGAAGTAACTAAATAAAAATTGCCGTATTTTTCTAGACACAATAAGTTTTACAACTCCTTTAATAAGCAAAAAGTCACGATACTATAATTTTATTTTGATTTAAAACTATATTAGGGTTTATATCAAATAGAGATATTATTGTATTTGTGATGCAAAAAACACTTGAAAATTACCCTTTTTTTTCTTGGCAGAATTGACGTTTTTAACCGACTTCAAAAAAAGGGGAGATTCTCAATTCGACATGTATATTTTTATTAATAATAAAATAACTTTTTAATTAAAAAAAAATATTTTTTTCAAAAACTATTCTATACGTTCCTAAACGTTGTCCATTAAATCACAGTTAATTATGGAGCAGTAGCATCTTAGAGTAGCATTAATAGTTACTTTACAAATTAAAAAAAGTTACTATGGAAAATACAACTTCTAAGAAAATCGCCATACACAACGGCAAGTTCATAGGTAAAATTTCATACCTAGTATTAACAACAGTAAACTAAAATAGTACTCACTGGATACATGTCCTTGTATTGATATGAAACGACGTCGTTGAGAGCGATTAGGTATCATATATAAATAATATAAATCTTTTAATGATTACCCAACACGTAATACATCAATATTATAAAAAACATCTACGTTGTTTAACACGTAACCCGTCTGAAAGTCATTGGTTGCCACCTGCCTTTGTTGCCAGAGAAACGATGAGTTCATCAAAATGGCGCTCACGGAATCGTTTCCTTCAGCTGTGACCAGGGGAGCATGAAGTGTGTAAAGGTTTCCGTAGCACGTGGGCGGGCGGGAGTTTCCTCAGCTTGCTACGAGCTACGAGAGCGTTACAATGACGCTTTACAACTTTTTCAAGTTATGTATTCGCTATGTTAGTATTTTATGTTGATGTAGTTAGTTCGTTCATTCATTGTACAAGCAGAAGTCTTTTGTTGATATTTTTATAGCAATCTTTTGCAATTTATTCTTAAGTAAATAACACACATTACATTGGTAGAACATTCACCCGGATTGTGGATGGTGTGAGTTCGAGTCCGGCCTGAACACGAGATGAAATTTTTAAGTGTGTTATTTACTTCAGAAGTCTTTTGTTTAAAAACCAATACACTACATTTGATGAATAGCTATTATTTATCAAAGATTAAAAAAAAGTTATTCATTGGTTATTTTTATCTAATTTGACAATAAAATAAAAACCATACCCCGAAAGTTTGAATGTAATAAGTTTGAATAATAATGCAGGAACCGGATTATGCAAAATTAAGTCCTGAAACGAGTTGACCGCGAGCCACGCTTCGGCATGAATGGGCCGGCTCGACCGGAGTGATACCACGGCCTCACAGAAAACTGGCGTGAAGTAGCACTGTGCTGTGTTTCGCTGCATGAGTGAAGGCACTTGTGACTCCACTGGTGTCGCGGGTGTCTATGGGCAGCGGCAACTTAACGGTTTCAAAACTTATACCAAGATATGTTGGCTGAAAAAATGCACAAAGACCTTGATATTATCATAACGGCTATTTAATTTTTACTTTCTTTCCCGGAAAGTACCTATAGTTTTGTAGTGATAAAATACTAAAGTATATCTAGTACAGTTTTTTGCAACTGGCTGTACATATTCAAACAAAGAACAAGCAACCCAACTAAAACCAGCTCAAAATAAGGCGGAATGTAGGTAAACACTGCTAAATGAAGTACATTAAATTCTCGTTTCATTTCTGCGAAGCTTATTCCTGTTTATTTTATTTTACATCTTTAATATTCCTTTGCAAAGTTCTGCTGTTTTGTTCAATTTTTAGAGTTGAACTTTTAGCATTACCGTCTTGTGACCAGGGGAGCATGCAAATGCGAGGGTTTCCGTTTTGCCTTTTTGTACGCATTTTATAAGCTACTGCAAACCACAACAACTTTAAGGTATTTCAATTTAAAACATACTACGAAATATATTTACTTGTTAACGTTTTACTACAGGCTGATATTGTACTCTCTCTCATTACCTATTTAAATTTAGTTAGTAGGTTCTATAATAATACTAGCTTTCGCCCGCAGCGTCGTCCGCGTAGTAGGTATTAGTTGGTTTATCCCACAGGAACCTGACATTTTAAGGGGTAAAAGGTATCCTATTCCTATGTCCGGGTGCCTCTTCAATTTTCAGACAAATCAGTCTAGCCGTATGTGGTAGTATGTAGGTATGTATAGATTTAGGTTTAAGTCAGATAAGGTCAACAAGAAAAGCTTTTTTACATGGAGTAGGTATCACTGATTTTCTCATACGTAAAACAGTATACAGTTTTTATAGCGATTCTATTTGTGGAGACCGAACATAGAACTATTTGGATTTTACTAACCTTATCAAACGCGAATCAACGTAGAGTATGTGCTTCGAAGTTTTATCGTCCCCCATATAAATCAGCTTGCAACACACATAAGTATGAATCCCCAAGTGGGGTGTGTGACGTCACTACTACCCTCTCACCGTCGCTAATAGTTGGGAAACTATAACTACCTGCACGCGGTCATGCCGCCCTGTTGTACCGCACTAGCTTGCGCGGGGCGCCCGCGCTATCTAGCTTTAGTGCGACGGGAAACTCCTCGTGGTTCCTTACGCCCTGGTACCGCCGTAGTCTACGCGTTACGTCACCATGGAAATCTGTTCAACAATTTCTTTCGTAGTCGTGTATGCCAACGGTTGAAGATCAGAAAATTGTAAAAAAAAACATTATATTCACAATCCTGATCGTACACTTTCTATTTATTTCTAGAATTTATACCTACCTGAATATTGGAAAAATATATACCTTTTATAACTTTATAAGAGTTTAAATTTCTTACTCAGTTTATAATAAATAATAATAAATAATATTTTCACAACGTCACAGACATTGATCTGACTCCGAGATAGGTAGCTCAAGCACCTGTGTTACGAATATCAGAATCAACAGTGGGATTACAAATATATACATATAATACTTTTCTTTTGTAAATACATACTTATAATACATAGAAAACACCCAGACCAATACAAACAGACATGTTCATGCATACTGAGCGGGGATCGAACCCACAACCCTTGGACTAAAGACAGCGTTCACTACCACTGTTCTAAACGGGTCGTCAAATTATAATTCTGGCTAGTTAATGTAGCCATCCAATTAATTAGAACAAAATTTTGAAAGATAAAAAACTGCAAAAATATATCTTATTTTCAAAATATATAGCTACAATCTTTCAAGTAAATAAATTGTATAATTTATATAACTACAAGTGGCCCGCCATCACTTTGTTTCGGGAAATTAGTTCCCAGTATTATTAAGCAGTAGAAAACTAAATAAAGTAATGCTTTACTCGTACTTATTAGTGACACTGACTAATAGATAGGAAGGCCTTCCTAGTAGTTTCTAGCACTACTAACACCTGGTGGTTAGCGAAGTACTAAATTTTTATAAAATTAACGTTGATTCTGCATTCTCCTCAATGTTGATCGTGGTATCGAATGTTTTCCTTTTTAGCACCCAACATCGCCATTACTAACTAAACTGTTTGTTGACAATTATAAACCTGAAGAAGGCTGTAGGTAGAACACACGCTAGTAGAGGTGTGTTTCCCGACGGCCGATTGTGTATGTGTGTACCCGATGATATTCCTTCTCTGTTACTCCAGTGTCTACGAGTAGAATGCCTGGCTTAGGGAAGGGGGACGCTCGGGAAGGGAATGGCGACTTCCTGCGATTACTGAGCCCCTGGTGCAAATAACCTCCGGAACATTGAGGCGGCGATCGCGACACGTGTAACTGAAGGAAAAGATAACCAAGGGAGTAAATATTGGACCATTATAATTTATAAATAGGTATGTAATGTAACTAAATATCGTTCACCTACGTTGTTAAGTATACTCACATTTCATGTACGATAATAGTTGTAAGTAATATACGTAAATATGGATTGCTATTTCTTACATTCTTACATTCTTAAATCCTACAAAGTAGTCGTAGATTGGTAGGTTGTTTTGTTTATCTATTTTTAAGTTGTGTCCTGAGGTCGCGGCCCACAACATGCCAATCACTGGGTAACGAATTGTATCGGAGTCATGTTGCCGAGTCTGTAATTTTTGAATGCGCTTTATTGAGAACCTCATGCTGTGCTCCCTAAAGAAAAGGTAGTTTATTCAACGCATTTGGAGTCCATGCGCTACCATTACCCTTGAAACGTAATATCACACGATGAATATAATTTAATAATTTAGTAAGTTCCACCAAAGAAATTTCGAAAAAAAAATTATTTGACACAAAATACCCGCATTGACTGCTACGAGTGCTACGGTTTGATTTCCGCTGCCGTTCTGTAGCTCGTAGCACAGGGCGCCGTTTCGTAGCAAGCCGCTACAGGTTCTTTCAGAGATCGATGTACTACGAATGTATTCTGTAGCAAGCTTATCCTTGACCTTCACGCAACTTCTTTGTCCCTGGTAGATATAGCTACGGATGCAAATCAAAGAAATGCATTATGGTAGAAAATATTCATGAAATAAAAAAAGCCGTAGTACTCATACTACGAGTACCTGCCTACTTAAATAGATGATATTCTATATGCATACATGGGTTGCAATAATAA
This sequence comes from Marasmia exigua, assembly GCA_019059595.1. Taxonomy (NCBI): domain Eukaryota; kingdom Metazoa; phylum Arthropoda; class Insecta; order Lepidoptera; family Crambidae; genus Marasmia; species Marasmia exigua. The sequence continues at coordinate 1,631,891 of CM032464.1, read as the reverse complement.
AGACAGCACAACAAGGCCGACTTATGGCTTGTTTCGATTTCTTCCAGAAAACCTTTGGATATAGGCAAGAAATATTGTATTGGTAAAGGTGATAAGTCTGTGTCGATTCAATAATTGAAATTGAAACATTAAAACACTTACTAATTACTTTTACTTACTACTAGCATGGACTAATTATGTATACACGAAGGCAATTTGTGTTAATTAGGACTCTAACGAGATAGAATTCCGCGTAGCGCAATATCTTTGGACATGATGTGGAGGTAATGAGATTTTCGCCTTATTGAATAGGTAATAAATTATTTTAAAAAGATGAGAAAAGTTCTTCTTGAAGCGGACCACTTCTTATGAAATAAGCAACGACGGACTACGTAGTAATAAATGCATTATTATTTTAGTTTATATAATTACAATATAAGCAATTAGTTAACATTTTATGTCAAATATTTAACTATAAATAAGTTCATTTATGAAATTATGTTAGGATGACGGGTATGGCACACTAGCGACGCCAATCGATTTTAATTTTTAGCTACTAAACCGGATCTATTTTAAACATTTTCGGGGTTACGACCTCTCGGCAATCACCTATACTATTTATTATATAACCATCCACAAATTCTGGGTCCGTTTTTGTACGCGAAAAATTGATTACCGCCAAAAGTGGCCGCTTTTGGCGTGAATCAATTTTTCGCGTACGCGTTGGTCCCAACATTTGTGCATGGTTATTTAATAAATAGTATTGCCGAGAGGTTGTAACCACGAAATTGTTTAAAATGTATCCAGTTTAGTAGCTAAAAATTAAAATCAATTGGCGTTGCTAGTGTGCCCTACCCGTCGCCTTAATCTTTGTGATAGTAGCGCCCCCAGTGGAAAATAAGCATAAGTGGTCTTACTTCTAATCATCAATTTTATCATATTTTAAAAGTACGTTTAAAGATACATAAAATGTTGATTTGTTTTCATATTTTTCTTCTTTAATTTGACGATTTAATGGAAGACATTCTACATACGTATCTTTAAACGTACTTTTCAAATATGATAAAATCGATCATTCGAAGTAAGATCACTTATGCTTATTTTCTACTGGGGGTGTGTATTATTGTTGTGCGTGTAGTCCATAGCTCCTAGTAAGTCACTCCCTTGTTAGTAGCACAGGGGTGCTACGAACTTGCTACGGGGGTGGCAGTGCACGTAGGCTGCTACAGAGGGTTCCCGGTCTTTTGCTTCATGCAGCTTCTTCAACCCTGGTAGACGAACCCACAAATGCTAATGTAGGATTATGCATCAAAATTGTGCGGCGCTGAAAAAACATTCTTGCTTTGGAAGTTTTGAAGATAATTTTAATAAAATCAAGTAAAATAGTTATTAAAATAGAAGTAAAGATAATAATTTTCAGCTTTACACCTACACTTGAGCAGCTGTTGTCAATAATTTCGATATTTTTATCGGTTTTTTTGAACGTGGGAGAGCCACGCTTCGACCAGAGTGATACCACGGCCTCACAGAAAACCGGCGTGAAACAGCACTGTGCTGTGTTTCGCTGCGTGAGTGAGGGTACTGGAGGCCTGATCTGGGGGAAAAGGGGGTTTAAAAGGTTGACTCCACTGGTGTCGCGGGTGTCCAGGGGCGGCGGCAGTCGCTTACCATCAGGTGATCCGTCTGCTCGTCTGCCACCTATCATACAAAAAAAACTCATATCGTGGAAGAACTACAGTTTTTCCTAAAGTTATTGTTAGTATCACTTTATTATCTATTTACTTAGATTAAATTGTTTTAATCTAAGCCTATTTATGAAAATATTGTTATTTATTGACGAATTGATCCCACGTAAGGGTAACGGCCTCCTTCGGTCCGCGCTTTTCACATCAGTGCTGTAAAATTCTTCATATGCAACAGAATATTCAATAAACTTTTGCAATACCGCTATATATGCAAGTCCGAGCGGTGTGGGGTGAGGTTGCTTCCGTGTGATGTAGGACTAGGAGGTGCTTCTCGCCGCCTATTTTTCCCTAGTACCTAAAACCACGGCAGCAACGGGGCGCCACCATCACATGACACTTTATGTCGTGGGTGGGGCTGATAAAAAGTTGGCCCGCTCCAGAAGAAATCTAAATAAATTATGAACTGGAAAAATAATCTATTTCCTTCGTTGAATCTGACAAAATGTTTGCTTATTTTTCAATATTTTCAGTGAATAGGCTTGGTAGACAAAGCGCTGAAGGTATCATACACCTACTTTAATTTGTGGTTCATTGACTTGTTTATAATTTGTATTCAATCAAGGGAAATGTAAATTGTTTCAAAAACATTTGTTTTATGCGAGATCGTTGGATAACTACGTGATTTGGGAATCTAAAACATTTCTAAGTAATTTGGGAATCGTTTGAAGTATGTTCGTTCACGTAGCTACCAACATTTTGAGTTAAAATAATTAGAAAATTATGTTTAAGTTTCTAATTAATCATGTTTTACATCACACACACACGGTGCAAAAACTTCCACTGTCTTGTTGCTTTATTAGATTCCACTTGTTAGTTTTTCAAAGCAAAGTGATAAAGACTAATAAAATGTTTGTCGTATTAATGTAACATTATTAATAATAGCTTATGTTGAAAGGCGGATTCTCCTGGCACAAGCTTCCTATAAGCTTAAAAGGAGACTTTAGCCACTGTTATTGTAATGTAAGCACTTTAGTGAATAAAGATATTATTTATTTATTTATTTTATTATTACATCCTATGACACGTTATTCTTGTAAACTGACCGACTACGACTGCCTCGGTGGCGCAGTGGTTAGTGGGTCGCAATTTAAAACGACGGCTGCGCAAGTTTTATAAATTTTCGCGTTGCATTATAATTATAATTAATCAAGACGGCAATTAACACGATATTTATTGGACCCCACTCGTGACCACGGCTGCTGTAACGTAGCCGAAACGTCGAGTAAAATATGTGAGTACACAATGTTGTATCACATGATAAATATCGTGTTAATTCCCGTCTTGAATAATTATGGCTGCGCAAGAGACCCTGGTTTGATCCTCGGACCGGGCCAAAAATTTGTACCTAAGTTTTCGGTAAGAAATTCTTAGTGTCAGCCCGGGGAGTCTGGAAGTTGGCAGTATTATACCCCCGTGGATGGTTTAAGCACGTTAAGCCGTTGGTCCTGCGCCCGGTCCTCTCAGGTCGTGTCACACTCGTGTCCCAACGGAATATGAGAGCAATGGAATAGAGAGTGCACTTGTGTTTGTGCACACACTTGAGCACTATAATATATCATGCGTAAGCGGCTGATAGATATGAGATTGGCCGCCGAAATCGGTTGGAGGATATTATTATTATTTTGTAAACGTCCACCAGTATACAGACCGCCCTAACGTGCCTTTTTTAGATATTATGTACTAAGGAGCTAGAGTATTGGAGGTAAAACAGTTTCTAGACTTCGAGAATTTCAATACATCCTGGCATTTATTATGTCCTGGTACTTAGGTTAGCTAGTACTTAGTACCTCAGGGGCATATTTATATATTTTTGTGGCCTAAAGATATATGGAGAAATGTCTGCGAGTTTGTCTATATTATTCATACTAGTACTGTACTAAAGTTAACGCATTATGTTCGTATATAAAGCCACCAACTATTTGCGATGCTTTTGCTCATTTATTGTATATTCGAATTGACAAATTGAACAAATTGAATTAGAATTTATTTTTTCGAATCGTCTTTCAATATATCAGCTGCAACGTTTTATCGATATAACTTTTATGTATTTTTTTATAATAATAAATAAGTAACTAGAAATATTCCATCTAATAAATTTCACAGCCAGCAATCAACGAGTAACAAGTAACATTGAGGGCAAAAGTTATACGTAATTTTAGGTCCAATTTTTCTCTACTAAGTACTAAGGAATCAGAAGTACATGGAGACATAGGTAGTATCCATTTTGAAGCTAAACTCATATGCTCTCTTTTATGTTGTATGGGTCCCTGGTATGTAAAGGTAAAAGTGAAATATTTATTCATACGGTACTGGTAATACGTACTCGTCCTCGCTATAAGTTTTTTTTGGAAGACTAACAGCTAAATAATACACTAAACTAATATCAATAAGAATATTATAGTATTTGTGCGGTATGTGCAGCAGCGTCAGATCACGTTACCCCCCTACAGTGGAAAAATAGCACTTGTGCCCCAGACATAAAGACGGTCCAAAGGTCAACAAGGGTAACTTGATGTGATGCTGTGGTACTCGTAGTTCTTGCTATCATTGATGTCTTGAGATTTTTTTTAACAATGTATCTAGTGTGCATACCGTTGACAGATTTGTATTTGAATGACTTTCTTTATATTTTGGCTCTACCCGAAGATATTTTGCCAATGCCGAATAAGCTGACTGGAGATATACCACTGCCTCATAGAAAACCGGCACAAGCACTGTGCTGTGTTTCGCTGCGTGATTGAGGGTACCGGAGGCCCAATCCGGGGGAAAGGGAGATTTAAAGGTTGGCAGCGCACTTGTGACCCCACTGGTGTCGCGAGTGTCCATAGGCAGCGGCAATCGCTTACCATCAGGTGATCCTCGACTGCTGCCTATCACATAATAAAGTGGGTAGTCAACGTCGAAGTCAGTCATAGTCACAGTTACTCAATAAAACGCCATTGTTTTATCGGCCTACGGATTCTGCCGATAACACTCTAAATACAATCGCGGGTTTTAAGATTACATTAGGGCCAAGCAAGTTTTCAATGACAACTCACTCGACACACAATAGCAGTAATACAATATAATTCAACGATTCTTATTATCAGGATCACTTCGCGGCACTTCATTGCACAAACAAACACCAAATTTGTTCACTAAAACCGGCCAAGTGCGAGTCGGACTCGCACACCGAGGGTTCCGTACAAACCTGCAAGGTTTACAAAGTTCGTTCATTACGACAATCGAGTCATAACTGTGGTATTTTTATTGCAAAATGAAATTCATAACATTACAATGGGGAAAGATGGAGGAGCATAAATTTAAGAGTCTTTGCGTTGACTTAGATTTTTTTTTTTCACGGGTTAAAGGCAATTAGATCTAAGTATTTGATATGAATTTCAACTTGATAGGTCTACGCGTTCATGAGAAAAAAAGAAATAAGTTTATATTTATTAAAAAATATATATTTTGTAATGTAACTAAAAATTTAAGGCTTTCGGAATTTTTCCTTTATGTGTGCTATAAAACGTTGCTTCATGCCAAATTTCAAGATTCTAGGTCGACTGGAAGTACCGTTTAGGTTTTCATTCCCTTGCGAGTACTTGCGAGTTTCAAAATTTGCAGCTTAAATTGCTGTTTCTTTTGATTGCGTTGACATAGAAGTTTGATTTTGTTACAGCTTAAAGGTATTGTAGACCTGAGTATTTGGTATGAATTTCAATTTAATACCTCTACGCGTTTATGAGGAAATGGGTAGTAAGGTTAAAATTATTAAAAAAATATATATTATGTGATGTAACTAAAAATTTATGGTTTTCGTAATTTTTCCTTTATCTATGCTATAAGACGTTGCTTCGTACCAAATTTCAAGATTCTGAGTTCACGGGAAGCACCCTGTAGGTTTTGATTCCCTTGCAAGTGTCGAAAATTTGCGGCTTAAACGGCTGTATCTTTTGATTGCGTTAGCTTAGAAGTTTGATTTTTTCACAGCTTTAAGGGACAGTAGACCTGAGTTATTGAATTCAGCTTCATACCTCCACGCGTTCCTGAGAAAAAGGGTCTTGACAGACGGACGGACGGACGGACAACAAAGTGATCCTATAAGGGTTCCGTTTTTTCCTTTTGAGGTACGGAACCCTAAAAACCACTAGATACAAATTTAAAATCTTTGAATTGCATCAGCCCACGCGTGGTGTTTGACTCCTACCCCCAGACTCAAATTTTAATGACGATTCCAATGCAAATCTCTCATTTGAATCGATGTAGTATAGTTCATAGTCATTTGACCCGTTTGGGACAGTGGTAGTGAACGCTGCCTTTGGTCCAAGGGTTGCGGGTTCGATCCCCGCATAGTACAAACATTTGTGTGTATGAACATGTCTGTTTGTATTGGTCTGGGTGTTTGTATGTATTTTAAGTATGTATTTTCAAAAGAAAAGTATTATATGTATATATTTGTAATTCCGCTGTTGATTCTGATATCCGTAACACAGGTGCTTGAGCTACCTATCTCGGAGTCAGATCAATGTATGTGATGTTGTGAAATATTATTATATATTATATTTGATGCAACGCAGAGATCGCTTGGTGACCCATTGTCCACAGAATGACGTATAGTGCAGAGCATATACTATTATGTACAAACTTATTGTGTAGCTGAAAGCATTTCTAGATTTTTACAGCTACATTTTAGCTGCTTTTATGAAAACAGCGTTAATTCAAGAAAACACTTTAACATAACAATATTTGATTTGCTCTCATAAGGTCCCTCTGTTATTATGAGAGAAGGCTCCTCTTAAGGTGACGGGTAGGCCACTCTAGCGACGCCAATCGATTTTAATTTTTAGCTACTATTATTAAATTACTCTTGTTACACATAATAATGAATTATAAAAAAAAAATTTTTTTTAAATATAATATAAAAAAATATATAATCATGTGTACATATTATTTACAAAAGCAATCTTATTATAAAAATGCCTTCGTTAATATCTGATAGACCTTAAGATATTTGCAGAATTTAAAAATTATAGTTTAAATATAATTACAATACCTAGGTTTTTTTTTAGTTTGTATTGCAAGGTCCAGTAAATCAACATTCTTGTTTTTATATAGGTAAGGTACATGAGGTATTATTAATGATTGAAGGATAAGTTAATTCTAAAGAAAATATTGTTGGAAGTTATTTTAGCAGATACCTACCTACTAATCGATTTGCTGTAAAGGGAAGCCTGTAAAAAAAGTTTAACAATGACCTCGCTCGTTTCTGTATTGTTTCGTTACCATAACGCTATGAAGCTTAGCGGCACGAGCCACATCCTGCCTTTCTCTGCTCCCCTGGTACAGTCAACCTCGAGTTCAATCACGGTGCAGTACGTCATCCACCCTAGCGAGATAGCGTTGGCATATTATGTTAGATATCACTTTTTTGTTGTCTCTTTTCTACGTACTCTTTGGCTGGAGAAAAAATATAATAAATAATAGACGAGCAGCTGGATCACCTGGTGGTAAAAGATTACCGCCTTTATATTTTTATGTAAACTGCTTTTAAGACTAATATTTAAATAAGTGAGAAGATTTCTATGGCTTTATTCATAAACATTCAATAAACCTTTGTTATCTAAAACGGTGTTATTTTTTATTTATTTTTTTATGACATATGTGCAGACGTATGTCATAAAAAAATAAATAAAAAATTGGTAAGCGATGGACACCCGCAACACCAGTGGAGTCACAAGTGCGCTGTCAACCTTTAAACTCCCCTTCCTCCCTGGATTGGGCCTCCGGTACCCTCACTCACGCAGCGAAACAGCAACGTTCTGCTTCACGCCGGTTTTGACGTTTGAAACAAAAAAATGTTTATACAAAATCGTTGGATTGTATAATTTTTAACACTGCTATTGTGTGTCGAGTGAGTTGTCTCGTGACAACTTGCTTGGACCTAATTAAGTCTCAAAACCCCCGATTGCTTTTAGAGTGATATCCGCTGAATCCGTAGGTCGATAAAACGTAAAAACACCGGCGTTTTATTGAGTGACTGTGACTTTGACTGACTTTAACTGTTGACTACCTACTTATTCTCAATAAGTTTCGATGAATTTCGAAAAGTCGTAGAACAAATGTTGTTCAGAATGGTTGGTAGAACACGTGGTTAAAGGGATGTAAATGTTCACAGATACACCCTGTATATTGTTAAGCGCGAATCCTCCGAAATGCAGCCATTTTTATTGAGATATGGTCCCAGATATGCGTGAAGCCTTGTTATTTGCTATTCTTATTTTAACTTATAAATGTTTTAAGTCCTTCTAGTACAAAAAGAACATCAATTGCTACGCTGATACGTGTTAAATTTAGATTCTTAACTGGTGGTCTGACTGACTGTTTGCGAAAAGTGGAATCCAAAAGAAGCGTAAAAATGCACTAAAATGAATGGCTTTTTCTCAAACGCGTTATGAGGTAAAAGTGAAAAATCACAATTAGTTTTAAAGGCATGTATAATAAGCATATATATTGTTTGTAAAGAATTATGTACTTACTTATTTATAGTCTATTCAATAACTCTCTTGATGTTCAGTATGTAATCTCCCACACTAAGGAGATACGTATATTTACACATCAGTTTGGTAAAATCAATATACTTGCTACATCACGAGTCTAATCGCGTCCCGCGCCCGATCGATGTTAACCCCTTGTGACGTCATTGTTGTGTATTGATTTTTCACACCCCACTTTCTAAAACTTATGCGACCCTGGTATCTAAGTATGCCGAGGAAAGCGTTAGCCAGGGGAAAACTTGAGTAGGTATTTGGAAAACCTTAAGGAATGCATTCCATGTTACTTTTTTCCTAGAATAAGACAGATGCTATGGGAAAGAAAAAGACAACCGTAAGGTCGTCGTTAGACTTTGTGTGGATGTTTCTGCACTTGCGCTCAATTTGTATGCAGGGGACTGTCAACATGATAATGTTTATTAAGGAAGTATTCTCGCATAACGAGTAAATTACCACAAGCCGTGCGTCCGTGAGACGTATCAGTTGGGTCTGTTCATTTGACAGCCCGCCTACACGTCCGAGAGAGTTCGCTTCCACTCTATCCGCCGGTTAATCTGCACGCCATCTCCTCGCGAGTATAGTCGCCTGGTACACCCGGTACAGTTTATCCGAGGCGTTTATCCGATTATATCCGGGTTATCTCAACCGGTGAGCCCAAAATGGCACTCCGATTGGTTCTATTATCTTTTACCGTAGGATTTGCCGCGTGTTATGAAGCAAATAGTTATTCTTTCGAAAATCACAAGTATTGCGATGATTTATCCCCATATTATGGTGAAATCAATTTGGATTCGATAACTGGCGTGTGGTATGGAGTGGAGAAAATACCTCACCTGAAAGGGGAATACAAGATAGAGCATTCAAAGGAGTGTTTCTATATTGACATAAAGGAGCTTTACATTGAGGTAAATATTAATGTCTGTTTATGAATGCATTTTGTTATTATCAACTTGCTTGTGTTACTTTAATATTGTAAATAACTTTGAGTGACTTAGGTACTTTATATTCCAATATACTATTTTGTAAGGTCGGTAACCAAACACTTACTACAAATCTAAAATTAAGCAGGTTTGTCCTTATTGCAATGTAGAGATTATGTTTCTATAAAAATATTGCAGAGCACATTATTTTTATAAATGAATCAAAGTAGTTAGTCCAATCGTCACAAACACAAAGCACCTGTTTTAGAAATATTATCTAAACGACTCAATAGAACGTTAACATTTTGAACACGTAGAAATTTTGATAAATTCTACTGGGTTAGAAGAAGGGCTTGGTAATTAACGATTATGCATTGAATTCATTTTCACACATATAATACAATTCAAGGTTCAGACAGATCAGGCATACATCATATTGTAACAATATTTAAACAAACGTTTTATGTAATTTGATAGATTAGTATACATTGAGGTATCGCTACAAACAGAGACAAGTAAAAGAGATAGAACTAACTAACAGACAAATGAAAATGAAAAATATCAAAACGTGTCCTGGTTATATTATCTAATTAGCTAAGTTATTGTCCTCGCTATAAACGTGGTTTTATAGTACCTAAGCCTTTCTACCTACATCACTAATCTATTTTACAATGAACGTAACTTTACATGAGTTGCCTATTCAAAGAAAGTACGGCTCGCGACCTATAAATTGAACCAAGTTTTTAAAACCAATCAAAGTATAACTACAAAACTGTCAAATTTCTTCAGTCGTTCATCACCTTCATGTCTTAATGTCAAACATGTTCGGTTCAATGTCGATTGAGGAATTTTGACAGATTGTAGTAACCTATTGTTTAGCTGTTTATAGGGTACTTACAAGTATTTAAACCTGTTGTCCCTATCGGTTCGCATAGTTGGCTATATATCGAGGCAAAGTTAACCGTAAGTTATCGTAGGCCAAATTTTCGAATTCATACTTTATCCTCTCGCGGCAATAAGGATGTAGGGTTCACCGCGTCAATTAGGAGGTTAACAGTGTCACAGCGAACTCCAGGATGAGCTATGAGACACCACTAATTACCCGCTGCCTTCGGACGCGACACAAATTTAATTAACTTCGGGCTTTTCATTAATTCAATATGTTCATAACACTTCTCGTCTCAATATTCACTAGTAATTTGATCTCTTGTAGTGCGGCAGGAGTTGAATTCTGCCCGAATTTTGACCCCACACACGACTTTGACGAGGATGCGGTACTTGGCATGTGGTACATACACGAGTACATCTACCACAAGGAGAACTCAACGCGAACAGAGTACAATCCATACTGTCCCATTATACAGATTCGGAAATTCGAAGACTATGTTAATGGCGGTTTGATAACAAGAGACTTTGTGAGTGCTTTCGTCGCTGTTATATTAAATTTGGGTGAAGTTTATCTTTGTATTTAAAAATGCTGTTCTTAGATTACTCATGTTTTTTGTGTAAATTTTTGATTTAGCTTTGTATTCAATCCTAAGCATTTAGTAACGTGCGATAATAAGTCGAGTATTTTGAATCAAGGTTTATTGATTTTGGTATCCAGGTATTGTCTCTTGTGGTTACTAAAACAGGTCCTTTAGTGGCTTACGTATACAGATTTTGGTTAACATTGACAAGCAAGAATGCTTCTAGATTTTTATTGTAACGGCCTTGTTTAGCCATAGCATACTTAGTCCATGGACATAGTTATTGAAATGAAAGGGATTCCTTTTCCGAACTTAAGACTTTTTTTGGTCCATTTTGTACGGGATGAAATCCATAGTAGCAAAATGGTAAATTCACTTATTTTTATTGTTTCTTTTGCAGCCCACGCCCCCGACTCCTTACCCCCCACACACCAATTCGCCGTACGTGAACCGGCAGCAGTACCCGCTGTACGAACCGTACCGCGTGCGCCACCTGGTGCTGGAGTGGCACGAGGGCCTGTATCGTGACGACTACCACATCAAGGTCAACACTTCGCATAAGGGCTTCTGGCCAACGGACGTGCCTGACAGATGTGAGTATCGTGTCAACCTACTGTTCTTTCTTCTTCTTTTTTTGGGTTCCTAACCTTATAGGGAAAAAACGGAACACTTATTTATAAGATCACGTTGTCTGTCTGTCTGTCTATGTGTCAAGAACCTTTACTCACAACACTCACTATCGTGTCTACCTAAGAAGAGCGGTAACGTTATATGGACGCCCGCGCGGTTACGTGCAAAATACTCCATAGTGTTCTGGTTTCTTCTTCGTGTTCAATCATATTGGAGCGTAACTTAATTTATTGGCGTTAATTTGGTGACCCTGCCTCATACGCTCAAGATCGGTTCACTCACGGGACTGGTTGTTCTCGTGTTAGGCCGAAGAGCGGAATGCTCCTCAAATGTCTCAAGCCTCTTGCGAGGACACTGGCCTTTCTGTAGTTTAATAGTCTTGAATGGCGAGTGAGACAGGAATGCTTTTCACTCCCCGTGAAGAGCTGTTGGTTTCTGCGCAAAATTAAATGTACTTTTAACGATTATTTGAACTCTCATTGATATTCATATCACATACCTAGTCAGACGCTAACTATATTTAATTAGCATTAATGAGATCATCCAGACTTGTTCACGTGTTAGTGCATGGGTTTATGGATCTAAGTGGACTTAGTACTAAAAGTGACCAGGTTACTTAATTTAAATCCGCCCCGTAACGAAAGAGAACATTATACAGGATAGTCTCAGCATCCTTGGCATCGATGTTCGTAGCATCCTAAATCAACGGGACTACATCGAGAGCGTAATAAGAACTGCTTCACGTATACTCGGGATTCAGAACAGAGAGAGACGGTATTTTACTCCGGCGCAGCTTTGTCTCTTGTACAAGGCACAGGTTCGCCCGTGTGTAGAATATTGCTCCCATCTCTGGGATGGTTCTGCTACGTACTTGCTGGAGGCTCTCGATAGGTTGCAGCGACGTGCTATCCGTATTGTTGGAGATTATGAGGTGACTAAAGCTACGTAGAGACATTGCCAGTCTATGTGTTCTCTACCGCCTCTATAATGGGGAATGCTCTGATGAGTTATTTCAACTTATCCCATTGCGTTGCCATGCGCAAACCATCCAGACAATGGCGGCGCGCACCAAGAGGTTTGGCTCCTCGTTCCTGCCCCGAGTCATCAAGACATGGAATGCCCTCCCAGCTCATGTGTTTCCTCCTTCATACAATCCGGGGTCTTTTAGGCGGGGCGTGAAGCGGCCATCAGGGTGAGGATGGCAGACTCAATGGGTACTTTGTTAGTTCTTTTGTGCCTGTCAACCTTATATTTATATTTTACGGACGCTTACCATCAGGCGGAGTGAGGTCATCTTGATTGGCCTTTCTATAAAAAAAAAGAAAATATACCTGTCGCATCCAAACAAAGGAGACACACAGCGCGTGTGAAAGAGAGTGAGTGGTCGTAACGTCTGCTTTATATTAGGGTCTAATTTAAAGCCCTTTTTATTTGAATGGCCCGTCATTTGATAGTGTTCCTGCCTCACACTCGAAAGGTTGTCGATTAAATTCCCACGCAGTCCACACTGGATACATTAATGTGATGAACACAGTTTGTTTAAGAAGCTTCTTTGTAACAAAAACGCCTTATTCATTTACAATTTGTCTCCAATTCCAGCCGTAGACAACATATACCGCTTCTTCGGCGGCGTGATACAAGTTCTAAAAGTGGCGAACAATCACCTCGTCCTGAACTTTTGCATGCGGCTGCCCCACTCCCAGCTGTACAGCGTCGTGCTCTCCAGGAATGAGAACCAGCTGACTGCGGAGGACCTGGCCAGCATACACAACGTGTTCACCCTTAAGCATCTGTCCACGTCTGCCCTGAAGAGGGTCTGCGAGAACTCGGCGGCAGCAGTCAGCGCAACCTACGTGGTTGCTGTAGCTTTAGGGGTTATGCTTTGGAGATCTAGAGGTTAATTTAGCAGTAGAGAGATAGCAGCATAGAGAGACATTAGCAGTTTAGAGAATAATACAACTACAATCAATCGACATACATACTTTCAAAGGTCAAAGCTAAAATTCGGGGCGGGGGGGCGATTCGCATATTCGCGCGTTCGGGTTATTAGGCGTGCACTATAATCGTATTTTTAATTAGACGAAGTCACAGATATACGAAGTAAACTTACAACGTGACAGAGCCACGCTTCGGCATGAATCGGCCGGCTCGACCGGAGTGATTCCACGGTCTTACAGAAAACCGGCGTGAAGCAGCATTGTGCTGTGTTTCGCTGCGTGAGTGAGGGTACCGGAGGCCCAATCCATGGGAAAGGGGGTGTACATGGGCGGCGGCAATTGCTTACCATCAGGTGATCCGTCTGCTCGTTTGCCACCTATCACATAAAAAAAAAATGCAAATGTCAAGTCCCTATATATTTTGACAATTTGGATTTTGCAAATGTATGGGAATGACACATTGACATTTGTCAGTTTACTTCGTCTAATTTAAAATCCGACTTTAGTCGGCATGGCTCTATACATGTTCGGCGTGCACTCGTCGTGTGGTCCCCGGCAGAGTAGAATAGGCCACCTCACTCTTACCGAGGTGTCGTAAAAGGCGACTAAGGTAAAGCTGCTGGCATGATCATCAGCACCCAGAGAAGGAAAACTCTGCATTTATATCAAAACCCTCGCCAACCCGTCTGCCAAGCGTGGTGAGTATGGCAATTACCCCTCATGTGATTGAGGGAGGCCCGTGCCCCAGCAGTGGGGACTTAAATGGGCTGATGATGTGCACTCGTCTCGCAGCGTCGATGCTCGGAAAGAACGGAAAAGTTCGACCCTCAGTTTTGGGAACCCTACGTTTTCGTTTACAAGGTCACCGAAGCGACACTCGTTGAAATTGTTGCTACTGAGTATACTGTGATACCTACGGGTAATGCACTTTTTTAGTTGGTCTACCATCAAATTAAGTCTTGGTACAACGAAGGTCCCTACCACAAACACCAAAACCCAACACAAATATTTGTTTCATCAGCAAAAATTCGTGTTGAGAATCGAACCCGCGTCCCTTGCGTCTCTATCGGTGCTCAAAGAGTTGGGTAAAATACATTTTAATCTAATGTTAAGTACAGCGGCGGACAGGTCAAGCTATACATAACTGTCAAATTTCCTCAATCGATTTCGAACTCAATGTGTAACAATATAAGGTTTATAATCGAATGAAGAAATTTGACAGTTTTGTATAGCTTGATGTGTCCGCCACTGTACAATGTGGCATTGTCATCCGATTAACTAGGAATATACTTACTCGTCGGACGCCATGTTGGTCTAGGGGTTTAAGTACCGGGTAGTGATCTCGGGGTAGAAAAAAGTAGGTATGTTTCGAATTTTTCGAACATTACTCGGGTTTGTGATCACCAATCCGCATTAGGTAAGCGTGTAGATTAGGCCTTATCCCATCATAGTAGCGATTACTTGATTTCTATGTTGGAGGCCTTTGCCTGGAGTGGGACAGTATATAGGCTAATACTTGACTACTTGATACCTACTCGTAAGCCCAGTCGGAAACTGAGAATTGAGTCATACCTACTTATAAGATTGGATTACACACTCACCTATACCTTTGACGAAAAGAGGACAAATAAAGATAAATAGAGGTTGCTAAAATATGTTCTTATTTTTGTGTCTGGGATCCTAGTTACTTAGGACTAAGCGCATTATCCTAAAAACCCTCTCTGTTTTAAATATCTGTGAAGTTAAGAAAATAAGAAAGTAGTACTTAGGTACCTATCTATGTAAAAAATATTTATACAAAACTGATATATAACATATTTATGTAAGCATGTGAGTTGGAAGATCGTGATGGAATTTATTTTTCTATAATGATGATAAATTGTGTTGAGTTTTAAATTATGTTGAGTATTGTAACAAATTATATATATTTTTAGTAACAAGTTGTTTTATTTAATTTAAGTTTGTTGTGGTCTTTTAAAACAAGCAAACGAAAAAAAGATGCTGATGCCTTGAAAGTACTTTAGGTATCAGGGCTCAATGATTCAGTTTTTAAAAAGAAATAAGATGAAAACAATTTTTGTTTTATCTTTATACCTCCTCAGGAAGGAAGGGGAGGGGACTTCCCACCAATGGCAATCTCAAGGGAAAGCTATCCTTAATCTTTTATCTACCCTTATAGGTTGATGCCATGGGTAAATGTATAATACAACCGTGCGGATAAAGAATGAGATCAGAAATGGCGGCGCATCTATTCACTTCTCGCTCGCACACTATTTGCGTCTATACTCGCACTCGTGGGGTGCGAATAGATGCGCCGCCATTTCTGATCCAATTCTTTATCCGCACGGGTTGTACATATTAACCTTTAGGTACTGCACTTTCGATTGTATACCGTACCCCACACCTATTATAGCGATATAGGTATTGACCACCTTATAGCTATTATGAATAAAGTTGATGAGTAAGTAAGTATATTTGGGATGAAGATAATCAAAAACTATGTAGTTAAGGTGACGGGTAGGGCACACTAGCGACGCCAATCGGCTTAAATTTTTAGCTACTAAACCGGATCTATTTCAAACAATTTCGGAGCTACAACCTCTCGGTAAACACTTATACTATTTATTAAATAACCATGCAAAAATTCTGGGTCCAACGCGTACGCGAAAAATTGATTCAAGCCAAAAGCGGCCACTTTTGGCGTGAATCAATTTTTCGCGTACAAAAACGGACCGAACATTTGTGCATGGTTATTTAATAAATAGTTTAAGTGTTTGCCGAGAGGTTGTAAGCCCGAAATTGTTTAAATTAGATCCGGTTTAGTAGCTAAAAATTAAAACCGATTGGCGTCGCTAGTGTGCTCTACCCGTCAGCTTAAGGAGTAGTTAAATACCGGTACAGCTTTGAAAAAAAAAACTGTAATAAATCTGCTTACGTAATACTTGAGCGTCCCCTAAGTCTGACCTATGAAATTTCTCCCTCGATCTCTCTGGTCTCTGATCCCATCACCAGATCCTAACATGGTAAAAATGTGACCAACTTGGGAGTGTGTTCTTCCAAATAAAAAAAAAACTGCAAATCGCGGATCGAATCGAATCAATAATTGGCGGAGAAATCGGTGAACATACATAAAAAATAATAAAAAAAAAGAACAGTCGAACACAGAACCTCCTTCTTTTTTGAAATTGGCAATGAAGTCGGTAAAAAGGAATCATCGATTGGTTTAGGAACATTGACAAGAGCATAAACTAACAAGACATAAAAGTGAACGAAGATATTTTGGGTCGCTATAAAAATACCACTTAGATACAGAAATTATGTAACGCATTATTGGTATAAGAAATTATGTTCGATAAAATACATGCGTATTAGTAGGTATTCGTTTCTTTAATCAAACCTTATTCATATTTTCTGAGAAAGCCACAAACGGCAAGATAAGTGCTCATAGATTGTTTTTTTTGTGATTATGTAGGTATGTACCTACTGCCAATAACAAGATAATCGATAGCCGAGTAGGCCTACCTTCATATATAACAGAACGTGCCTATTCGATAAAACATATTTTGCCGTGAATAGATACGCAATTAGCAGTAATTTTATTGTAAAAAGAGATGATCTAAAAATGGAGTGTGTTTTCAAAATACTTTTGTTCTCTCTGTTGTTTACCTACACTTACAAGTTCTGCGTTTACTCTTTGATTCACATTTTGTACGCAGGTTTCGTATGTTAGAGGGCAAAAAATAACAATAATAATAATTCTCACAACATCTCATACGATGACCTGATTCCGTACTAAGTAGCTTAAGCACTTGTTTTACAGATATCAGACAAAAGAGAACACAAATATATACTTAAATACATATATTACACCCAGACACCGAACAAACACAAGTGTTCATCGCACGAATGTTTGTCCAGGGTGGGGATCGAACCCACGGGTCACTACCAATTGCGCCATTCCGGTCAGTCAACAATGATAAGTACAACGTGTGCGGATAAAGAATGGGATCAGAAATGGCGGCGCATCTATTCACTTCTCGCTCGCACACTATTTGCGTCTATACTAGCACCAGATTCTTTATCCGCACAGGTTGCAGGTAATTAGTTTACCAATAATATCTATATTTATGGTCGTCTGTGAAAAATGTTCGGCGATCTTCTCTTCTTCTTAAACTTAGCGTAGATTTCCCAGTCGCGTCCAAAGCTGTCGCTTTGGAGCCCAGGGTACACTTAGACCATGATTCAGGATTTGGGGAATCTGGTAATTACAAAGAAGCTACTGCGGTCTGACCTTCGCAACCCTTTAGGGGAACTAGACCAACTGAATCATGGTAAAACGTTTCGGAAACTATCCGAAACGTGCATATTTCCTCACGATGTTTTCACTCACCGCCGAGCTCATGGTAGAAATTCGCACATGGATTTGATAAATCTAGAAATTCATGCTCGGATTCGAATCACGACCCTCCTCCGGAAGGCGCGTTGTTATCCACTGAGTTGCCATCACTAAATGTACAATTAGACGAGATAAATAAGTATCCCCTGCCATTCACAGGTAGAGGCAGGAACGTAAGAATAGGTAAGTAACTCTACCACTATGGAATTCGTGGAGTAGCTTTAAAATTAATTCAATCATATCTTAGCAACAGAACACAACAAACGGCCATTAGGAAAATCTCGGAACAGACGTTACTAGAAAATGAATATCTTTCAAAGTTTAGAGACGTAGAGCACGGCGTTCCTCAAGGAACAATACTTGGCCCTCTCTTATTTATTATTTATATAAATGACTTGCCGACTAGCACTGATTACCCAATGACACTATTTGCCGATGACAGCACTATTATAATTAAATGTAAAAATGATATGACATATGAAAATGAAATTACAATGACATTGAATAATATAATTAAATGGATGGATAGTAATAATTTGAAGATTAATATTGACAAAACCAAAATAATACATTTTCGACAGTATACACAAGCTCCAAACATTTCCATACAATACCAAAATGAAACTATAGAACCAGTCATTTCTACAAAATTCTTAGGGCTACACCTAGACTACCAAACAAACTGGACAATACATACCGACGATCTATGCACACGCGTGAATAAATTTGTTTTTGCACTAAAAACTTTATCAAGAAAAGCCAACTTAGAGACAGTCTTAACAGCCTATAACGGCTGTGTAGCTTCGATCCTAAGATATGGTATATTATTTTGGGGAAACTGCGCTAACAAATTACAGGTCTTCCGAGCTCAAAAAAAGTGTATCAGAGCTATGAAATCATTAAAATATAGAGATAGTTGTCGATCAAGTTTTATAGATCTTAGAATATTAACTGTACCATCACTGTATATTTATGAAACGGCAATGTTTGTTAGGAGAAATCGACACTTGTTTCCTACTATCTCCACCAATCAATTAAAGGTAAGCCGACGACATGGTGATAAACTAAGTGCTCCTATGTCCAAAACAGCACTAAAAAACAATAGCTTCTTTTGTATGGCTCCTAGAATTTTCAACAAATTGCCAAAACCCCTAAGAGACTCTGACATTGATATGTTTAAGAAAAAATTAAAAGCTCTTCTTATAGGTAAGGCTTATTATACACTGACGGAGTTTTTAACTGACAAACTATAATACCAGAATTGTATTTTGTAAGAATGTATAATTGATTGTAATATTTTTTTTTTAAGAATGTGTATAATTGAAATAGTATTGAAATCTGTATAAAAATTTAATCTGATCAGAATCAAAATTAATTATAAATAATTATTTACCTACCTACCTATACCTATATTTGTACGCCTACAAAGGGCAAGACATAGTGCTACACTTACAAAAACATTTTAACACCTGTATCAATCCACCTATGTTTTACAAATAAAAGATTTGTATTTGTATTTGTATTTGTAATTGGTAATAAATATCACCTTGTAAACTGCAGTTGCGACATGCACATACTATCATTCGCTAATTGGCAGCGCCTCGGCCGAGACCGTCGCCTCGCATAATGTAGCCAATAGCTGATCCGACACCATGTTGTTTCTGCTCCCCGTGTTGTTCCTGCTAACTCCTGCGCAAGTGAAATCGTTCTGCGGCGAAAACATCAAGTGGGCGCACCACTTTAACATAGAAGACGTGTATGGAGTGTGGTACGGGGTTGGCTATGCTCAACACACGCCAGATATGACTAATAAGCCTAAAGAAGTAGGCTGTATAACTTGGTACGTAAGCGATGCGACCATCGAAGATCATGACGTGAACGACTGGCTAGATTGGTCGGTAAGTACTGACTAACTATAGTACTGGCTATACTTTAATGTTAATTGCATAGTAGGTACGCACTTTCCGACTGACGGTTAAATAAATTTCTTGATCTAGATAGCGTAGCAGTTTTATCTAGAATAAAGAGGAAAGGTACGGTCGCGTGAATAGGCGTCCATTTAAAACCTCGCACTAAGATCTTCATTATCAACCAATAAGTTTTACGAGTAGGTATGTTTGAATGTAGATTATTTTTAATTAAGTTAAGGTAGGTGCAGCTATTGCAATCTAAGAATGCTAACAGCTGAATATAGTGTTTCTTTATTTCAAAATTCAGAGCGAACGGCTAGCAATCACAAAATGACACCGCTCGTACCTAATTTCCAATTTTTATAAATATAATTTATTTTATCTTTTTTCTATTTATTACTAGTGGCTCCCGGCGAACTTCGTTTCGCCTACCTTTTGTTTAATTTCTCAACTTTTAGAACTTCCCTGGACTACAACAAATATTTTAAAACTAAAATCAGCTCAATCGGTCGAGCAGTTCTCGGGTTTTAATCAGAATAACGAACATCAATAAATATTTATTTATTTAGATTAGTTTAGTTTAAATTTTCAGCAATTATATTTTACTTAAGTTTATCTTTTATTGTAAATAACTGTAAAGAAAAAGTAAATAATGACAAATTTCTGTAATTTTTTTAAATTTGTCATAGATCTAGATAGTTTTTTAATATATGTTATTAAAAAACTATTTAGATCTATGACAAATTTAAAAACCATTTTTACCATTTTTGACCTACGAACAACAATGATAAATACATATTGAAAACAACGACTAGGTACTGTCTTTTAGGACCAATATTTCATACGCGGGTGTACAATTAACTTTTTAAGTAATAAACGCTTTATGCCTACTTTCAATTTACGAGTCTAGGTATACTGTGAAATCTTAGTACAAAATGGAACGGCCACTCGTCAATAAGGTATTTACTTATGTATGGAGCAGTAGATGTTTTTTCGCTTATTTTATTGATCTAACTTTCTAACTAAAAGGACGTTATTTATGATACATATAAAGAGGGCTTCTTCAAAATAACCACTAAAATTTATATTATTATAATCAGAAGACAAACATACTCGTAGGTTACACAGAGTTGATAGAGATGTCATCGGGACACAAGAAGAAGAAGGGGTTACCACCCTTATGTGGTAGAAATACCGGCAATACCTACGTTCAAATACCTATACGGTTCAAATATACATTTATGATGCGTACAGCTAAGAAATGGAACTCTCTGCCGGAAGATGTGTTCTTCGAACGCTATTATCTGAACTTATTCAAGAAAAGAGTGAATAGGCTGTTACTAGACAGGCATGATCCATCCTCGGTCACATCATCACTTACTATCAGGTGAGATTGTGTCCAAATGTCTGGCTATACTAAAAAAATAAAAAATAAACTTGATGAAATGTTACTAGTGTACAAAACTGTTACCTATTGTTACGTTACTTAACTATTGACATAGGTAATGTAATATGTATAAGACCCAAAGTTTCAAAGTAATTTTCCAGACGACCTTGATTTCTTATCCAATTTTGCTGGTGACATTCAATTTATTTCGGATTGATAGTTATTGCTTTAACTTTATTGAAAAGGGATAAGATATCACTTTTATGTTGGAAACAGGCAGTCACGTAGAACATAAGTATTGCTGACAATACCCTGGGGTAGGCTATAATGTACGGACAAATGTATGGATTCTAATTTGTTTCAGTTCGGTTTGTTTGTAGAATATTGAATATTTCTTTATAGGTTTAGAACTTAATTTATATAAATAAATTGAGACCATATCACATACATTGTCCTGATAGCAAAGAAAAGTTATTCTTTGTATTATGGAACCAGGTACAACGAAGGTGCCACGAACACTCAGACTGAACACAAATATCTGTTTCATCAACAAACAAAATCAACAAACAATCATAAGTGTTGGTGCAGGAATCGAATCCAACAAACTGTTCACATAGGTTGATAGGTACAGACAGCCACATAACAAGTAACTATGTTTTTCAAATTTCCTCAATTGAACCAAACATATTGACATGAAGGTGAAAGTTAATTAAAGAAATTTGACAGATTTGTTTACTTTCATGTGTGGCTGTACGTACATAAAGCACTAACGTGACCGTGGGAGAGCCACGCTTCGGCATGAATGGGCCGGCTCGACCGGAGTGATACACAGAAATCCGGCGTGAAGCAGCACTGTGCTGTTTCGCTGCGTGAGTGAGGGTACCGTTGGCCCATTCCGGATAAAGGGGGATTTAAGGTTGGCAACAATTGTGACTCCACTGTTGTCGCGGGTGTCTATGGGTGGCGGCAATCGCTTACCGTCAGGCGTCCATCTGCTCGTCTGCCACCTATCACAAAAAAAAAGATAGTCTTTAGTCCAGTCGGTCATTACTCCAACTTAATTAGGAGGAACAACCAAGACAACGCAACGTGGACCCGACCTATGCGTAATTATATCGTATTTAATCGATATTAAAACACTGTACCTTAGTATCTTAAATTTTTCATGCAGTTACTTACTTCAGTTTGGACAAAGTTATATATTATTGAGCCGTCATAGCAGATTTGTTATTATTATGTAGTTAAAATAAGTAAACTATTTAATTATTTAAACCGTAATATCGTCAGTAAAGTTCTCACACCACGTAAGTCATTTTAAGCAACTTTTCAGGTAAGCCAAAAAATTTATCGGAGACTTACGTGCTATTTCCATTAGAATTCAATTGTTGACTTCCGTTCTGTTACCTTTTCAAAATTTAAAAGGTTTTTGATGGCCACAACTTAATTCTGATTGATAAAAACGATCCGTCTTCCAAGTGTCTAACGAATGGCATCAAAATATTATAACCGCCACCAACAATTTAGTAAAAAAATTAAACACTAAATTGTGACTTACGTGGTCATCTCAAAGCGTAGGTCATTTTATGACTTCCGTGCTGTTACTTTTTCGTAATTATAAAGGTTTTTATTGGTCTTATCTCGATTCTGATTAGGGGAAATGACGCTCTATCGATTCTCTAGCGAATGGCATTAAAATGTAAAACCGCCAAAAAATGACTTACGTGGTGTTAGAACTTCACTGACGTTACATGTATTAATTTGGATACTTTTTACAGCTATACCGTCGTAACTACACTGCCCAAAATTGGAGGTCATACAAAAGCAACCCCTGGTCTGATACGCCCATGTCGGGCTCTTATCTGGACGTGCGCGTCAGAAGGAGGGCAAAGAGAGACATCTACACCGAAAGGAGGCTGAGGGTTATATGGGATGAGGACGGGCAGACCATGGAACAGATTTACATCTACACGCCAAGCGCTCCTGGGCTGTGGGTGGCGGAGAAACGAAGGCCTGGGGAGCAGGAGATGATCGCAAGAGGGATTGGTATGTAGAAAGAACTTGACGTTGGTAATACACAGGCAGGATATTTACTAAGAAAACATTGTTTCATTATTCATCGAATTTGAACGAATTTTTATCGATCAAAAATAGCAGACGCTGTACGGGAATCAAATCTGGAGTCCAATGCTCAAGCTCGTGACATCTGCCATGTTTTCAAAATATCAGGAGGTTTTCGATATGAAGACACATTTCAGATGTCGAATGAAAACCATACAAAAAAAACTATGTTTTTGCGATTGTAACTATCGTATGACGACAAAATGTCACATCCAGAGATTTGGGCTCCTGGACGCCTCCAATGAACGTCTCAAGCGGCGTTTACTTCCTTGTTTTAAATCCTAACTACGATTGAAAATTTTGCCGTAAATATCATTGTAGGTATTGGATGGCGGTCCTATTTAGAACAGTTAAAAGTAGTAACATTTCTCATAGTAATGATATATTTTATTTCCCAGACATATGGTATCCCGACGACCCACCCCGCCATCCTGAAGTAATCAGAATCTTGAAAGTGAGTTCGAATATGCTGATCATCAACCACTGCTCGGAGATGGGAACCGTGGGCATTTATACGCTGATCATGCAGCGGTCCCCAGAGCGGCTGGTCCGGCAGGAGTGGTACGAGATGCAGAGGCACTTCTACAGCTTCGATCTGCCCACCATGCAGAGGCACTCCACCATATGCGCTGGATGTATAGAACACAGCTCAGTGGTTTTCGTGATGGTGTGCTTCACGGTGCTCAAATTGATACTATAAAACATGTAAACGACCGAAACCAACATGAATATCCGAATATTCTTTTACAAATTCGAACTACCTATCTTGCAGCCGCGCCCCAGCAATATAGGGTGGACGGATCAAATACGACTTTAAGCTTACATGTTGTTGTGCTGGGCGGTGCTTAAATTGATACTATAAAGCACGATAAATACCAAGACCAACATGGACATCTGAATTCACTTCTTCTACTTCGACCTGCCTACCTTGCAGCAGTGCCCCACCATATACGCTGGATGCATCAAACAGGAGCTTTCATGTTTGTGCTCAAATTGATATTCTGTGGGTTGGTATAGAGATGGTCATGCATGATAATAAGAATTGTATTGAACTAATTGAATCTTATTAGTGCTTAAAGTATTAAGAAGATTGACCAGTTAGATTAACAGCTACTTGTACCTAAAAAAATGTAATTTATTTTTATTTTAAAAAATAAATAAATGTTTCAATACTGATTGGAAAGGTTTTTGATTTTTAGTGAATCATTTCATGTCAGGATCCTCTAATAATCGCGTTTGTATCCAACTTCGGATCCCAGAGTACCTACGGTTTGACCATGATTCAGGGTTTAGGAAGTCTGATAAATACAAAGAAGCAATGGCCGCCTGAGCTTTACAACCCTTGGACAGAGAAACCAGCGGGCAGATTTACTCGAAATGTTTTTCAATGGCAATCGTAGACACATAGATTTGTAAAAATCTTGAAGCGTATTCGAACCTGTGATCTATTTCCGGAGTCGCCCATTATTATCCACTCAGCTTCCATTGCTCTTAAACGCTCGTTAAGTCAATACTAAAAAATAGGATACATTTTCCTACGTGAGTACGTAACAGTGCGTAATATAGTAATGGGACTCATTAATCGAAATAAAAAATAAAGAATTGAAACAGAGACATTTAACTATTAAAATGTAACCAGATCAATTGATCGATCGTCGATCGAAGACATCGATCAACGTCGTTCGACTGCTCTGGTAGCTCGAATACCATTCGACTAACTAATTCAGGACTGCAACTATCATTAGGTTCTCTAGGGCATCCTTGTTCTACGAGTAGGTATGAATAGTATCTATTAGATGATGATAGCGAGCAAGTAGGCGTCTCCCACCAAAGACAGTTTAGAATTGTCTGTTTTCTAAGTAGACTCGACCTGAAATCGAATCTCGAACCTTCTGCGCTTAAGCGCAACGGATCAACCACTGCGTCGTTGTCAGGTTGTCGTCTGTCGTCATGTTGTATACCGTCCCGATCTATGGGGTAACCAGATAGTCCAAAATCTTAAATACCTTAGGGCTGATTTTTTGATCCGTAGTTAAACTGAACTTTAAAAAAGTACCTTAAGTTACTTTTAAGGAAAATATAGCTAAAATGTGTTTTTGAGCAATAATTAGCTTAACTAATAGTTATGTTACAAGGAATTCGTCACTTTGACGCTGTCACTTTAACTATTGGTCAGACAGTTAACTAAAGTTAATTTAACCAAAAGGTAACTACGGATCAATAAATCGGCCTTAGTGCACATGGTGTGCGTAGCGAAATTATAAATACATAAGTATAAAGTAAAGTATCAGTCAATATACTGTCCCACTTCAGGGCAAAGGCCTCCATCATAGAAATTATGTCATCGCTACTATGATGGGATTAGGCTTAATCACGACGCTCTTGCCAAATGGGATTGATGATCACAAACCTGAGCTTGTTCGAAAAATCATGGCCCGGTACTTAAACCACTAGACCAACGCGGCAACGGGGCGTTCTAGGCCAACGGGGCGTTAACATAAGTACTTTTTTCATTATATATTTATAAGTTTAACGGCCGCACTCAGATACGTCATTTAAACTAATGTTCATTAGCTTTAGTATCGGTAGTCTTTATGCGTATCAAAATAAGTGTCAATATTTTTTCTTAAGTAGCCAACTAAGTTAATCAATGACTCTGAGTGTGGCAGTTAGTCGTTGTATAAGTTGTTGCTTTTTCAAAAGACTGAGACTTTCAACTGTTCCTACTTATCATATAGACAACATGCAGAGCTGTAGACAATACCTACTTTACAAAATATAAAATACTAACACTTCCTTCATTATATATTTTAGATCTATGTAACTTCGTTTTTAAAAATTACAATAAATTTACACAAATTAAATAATAATAATAATAAATAAATATTTCACAACATCACATACATTGATCTGACTCCGAGTTAGGTAGCTCAAGCACCTGTGTTACGGATATCAGAATCAACAGTGGGATTACAAATATATACACATAATGCTTTTCTTTTGTAAATAGATACTTATAATACATAGCAAACACCCAGACCAATACAAACAAACATGTTCATGCACACAAATGTTTGTACTGTGCGGGGATCGAACCCGCAACCCTTGTATCAGAGGCAGCGTGCACTACCACTGTTCCAATCGGGTCGTCAAAACAAAGATTAAAGATACACATAACCTGAACACTCGTCATAAAAATAGATTATACTTACCGATGTCTAGAATAAAAATGCTAAACTGCAGCCCTTATTATATGGCAATCAAAATATTTATTAAAACTACCACCAGAAATTAGTACAGAACACCTGCATTGTTTACCTATCAATAGACTGAAAAAAATTCTAATAAAAAACTGTTTTTATTCTGTTGGTGAATATATGTCTTTACCTGTTCATATAATATAGCTAACCAAAGTTTAAAAATTGTGTAAATGAAGTTTTCCTGTGTCCATTCTACATTATTATGATTATAATAATTTAATGACTATTCCTTATGTATGTTATTTATTGAATTGATATTTGCTAAATTGTTAACTGAATTAACTATTTAGATACCTACTTATTGTAATTTGCTATACAACCTGTGCGGATAAAGAATGGGATCAGAAATGGCGGCGCATCTATTCACTTCTCGCTCGCTCACCCACGAGTGCGAGTATAGACGCAAATAGTGTGCGAGCGAGAAGTGAATAGATGCGCCGCCATTTCTGATCCCATTCTTTATCCGCACAGGTTGTACCTGAAAAAGGTCACTAAGTCCTAAGTTCTGGTACTGTTTTAAGACCTACTAGTATAGGCATATACACTTAGATGTTGCAAATAAAATTTTGAAGTTTAAAGGTTTAGTCCACTTTGTGTCTCCCCGTGGTAGACAAGGATGGTCCGTGGCGATTTCCCCGACATCCCGTGATTATGGTGATCGGTTACGGTGTTTCTACATATTTAATCAGATTACGCGTTATGGCGTCGACACAATTCCTACGAGTTACCTTTAAGAAAGTCAAATGATAGATAGGTATGACTAAGATACGTGTCAGTAGCACGGTAATTAACATGCTGGACCCTAGTATGCGTAACATGTTGTTTGTGAAGGATGTACCAGTGACTTCTGGCTTCTGACCCTCACTCCGCAGACGCTTAGTAAGACGGAGGAACACCCGTTTAGGCACAAATTACATCAATTATACCAGACGTATTATGCCATTTAACAGGACTGATTTTAATAAGGATATATGAATGTAATGTACCTACTTAAGAACATACTTAAGAACCTACTTAATCAATTAGAACAGTAATTTATAGATGTACAACAATTGATGATGCACTGTTGGAGAAGCTATCAAATACCTATGAAGGGTTCAGTGTGCTAGGAAACTTTTAGAAAAAAAATACGAATTATGGAATTCGTTTGGTACCTATACAATGAATCCACGCGTCATCAGCAACCCACACTCATCCACTGCTGGACATAGGTCTCCCCTAATGCACGCCACTGCTCCCGATTTTCGGCCACTCTCATCCAGCCTACACCAGCCAGCCTTCGAATGTCATCATCCCATCTTATCACAGGGCGTCCTACACTACGCTTACCGAGTCGCGGTCTCCACTCAAGGACTTTACGGCTCCAACGGCTGTCAGTTCTGCGGCTAATATGACCAGCCCATTGCCACTTCAGTTTGCTAATCCACGCGTATACTTAATAAAATACCCAGTATTTGACTAAACTGATCTCTCGGGTTCGTTTGAAAATGGACCGCTCTTGGCGAATTTCCGTATGCATGCTTTATGGTTTAAGGCGACGGGTAGGCCTAACTAGCGACACCATTCGTTTTTAGCTGCAAACCGGATTTATTTAAAACAATTTCGGGGTTACCACTTCTTGGCAAAAACGTATACTATTTATTAATTAAACCATGCACAAATGTAGGGTCCGTTTTGGTACGCGAAAAATTGATTACCGCCAAAAGCGGCCACTTTTAGCGTGAATAAATTTTTCGCGTACAAATGTTGGGTCCGCATTTTGTTGGGTGCATGGTTATTTAATAAATAGTATAAGTGTTTGCCGTGAGGTTGTAACCACGAAATTGCTTAAAATAGATCTGCTTTAATAGCTAACAATTAAAATCGATTGGCGTCGCTAGTGTGCCCTACCCGTCACCTTAATCTAAGTATGCATGACACAATTGCTTAAAGGCTAAAGGGATATGTAACTTTAACTGATATACATATAAGTACCTACTATATTTTTTATTACAGTGATCCTATTAGGTATACCTAATGGAACATCTACTTGGGTAAATGAGGTCTGAAATTTAACGTATGTACGTTATAAGTCAAGTAGGTATTGTCAACCGAAATGAAATTTTGTTTGTGACGGTAGCAAGTGTCATTTTCCTAAAATACCATGACTTCGTGATTGTAAATAAATGAATTATTCCTACGTATTATTTATCTAACAATTTGGCGACGAAATCCCATAGCAACGCTTTTCTGTTACCTCAAATTATGTGATTGTAAATAAAATAATTATTCCTACGTATTATTTATCTAACAGCAAGTATTGGTAGGTACTAGGTACCCGGTGAGGCTAATCCAATATTATGCCTACGCATAAAACTCTACTAAGATTTCCC
Source organism: Marasmia exigua (assembly GCA_019059595.1). NCBI lineage: Eukaryota > Metazoa > Arthropoda > Insecta > Lepidoptera > Crambidae > Marasmia > Marasmia exigua. The sequence continues at coordinate 1,603,235 of CM032464.1, read as the reverse complement.
GGTATCTCTCAAAGATTTGCCGCTCGAGACTTAGCAAAGATTTACCGCCTGGGGCTTTCCAATAATTCCGCCTTTGCGTCTTGTTGCTTTTTTATTTTCACCGCTTTGAAGCAGCAGATGCGGCTTTATCGATGTGCCATCCATTTTAGGACGCATGACAATGGCAGCCTGGTGATAACCGGTGGCCCAGTGTTAATGCTAATGGTATGGCCACACGCCAAGCTTCAATTAATATCATGTTCAACATTAATAAGTTTCCATTATGAGTAGAATCAGCCTCTATTTCTTCAATTGTCATTATTGGATTAAAACTATGCGCTTATCTGATTTATTTTACTTATTTATTTATAATAAGGCATACATTACATGTTAGTATATAAAAGGTATAAGGCTAAGTACGATAACTAGATTGACAACCAATTTGCATACGCACTACTCAACATGCCAACATTGTTCTATTGTCACAGTAAAAATAAGAGTTAATCAAAGTTTAGCAATAAATTAACTTAAAATGCAAAATATTAATATATATAGATTTGAAACAAAAAAGGTAGAGGTTCCATGTTTCAGTGTTCGAAAATTGTAAGTTTCTATCTATATCTACTAAAAGTAAGATAACCTTCAGTTTATTATTAAGATTACCTATATAGTTAGGTATTTGGCACGTGGCAAAAATCGGAATTTATGCTGTTACCTATACAAGTATTAGTGGTTTTGACATTTTCCCACGGAAAATATTGTACAACGTCCTTCTGTCCATGTCACCGAAGTGCCTTCTGATCGTAGTTGCACTGTAGTTAGATTAGAGGAAGTAAATTGATAAATGTTAATGTGTCATTGCCAAACATTTGAAAAATGCAAAATGTGAAAATGTATGGAGACTTGACATTAGCAACTGTCAGTTTACTGCGTCTAATTAAGGGGCCGGCGATCAACGTTTTTCCCATACAAACGAAATACCAAATTAGTTTGCAATTTGAGGATATCTCGACGTTTCATGGCTGTTATATTTATCTAGTATCTAGTAAGTCAGTGTTAAAACATAATTTTTGAAATATTTACGCACATAAAAATATATACGATTACATTTCGTAAATATTTCGACGTAAGCGACCTATTTTCTGCCTATTTGTTTTATATTAAAAACTCAATGAATCATTATGTAAATTTAAAACAATGTTTAACACTCAATGTTTTAAAGAAAATCAAAATATAATCAAGTTTAATTTATCATTTTGGGTATTCGCAAATAAACACTGTTTTCTTATTAATTTCAAACAGCCATCTTGTTGTTTCTACTCGCACGTAAGGGTCACGGGTGGCGCAACAGAGATAGCAAGATGTCCGAGGTACGGCGAAGCTTGCCTCAAATTGAATTTGAACTGACCTCCACAGGTCTCTTAATAATTCGACTTTATATGTATATACCTTTAATATACTCCCTACTACGTCTACTAACCTGACCTACTTATTTTACTACGAGTAGGTATTTTATAATTGATTAGATATTTTGGAAAATATAATGTTTTAATACAAAGGTTATCGTGGAAAAAACTTCGCGGTGCTTCCCTCAAAGAAAATACAGAGAGATTTTGTATTGAAGCGGAATAAGACGAAAAACATGGTTATATTTAGAGATGTGACACTCTTTCCTAATTGAAGAGTCGATACTATACTAGAGAAGTAACTATTCTTAGCAATAATCAATTTTAAATGTTTTCTATAAAATCATCATTCCATTCAAATATGTAATTAGATATTAGTAGGGCCACCCTCCCCTCTTTTATATGTTTTGAACCTGAATGTTGTTTCCCAGTTATAAGACCGCGTAAATTCTGAAACTCTGTATTTTAAATTTTGCCTGTTGTATTATAAAAGGTTGATTTCATTCAGAACACAAAACTCAAAATGTTTTACAGTGTTGAATTGACATTGCAAGATTTACAAGAAAATCGGCCCTTTACCGGCTGGCTATTACTATCGCAACATCCGACGCGAAAAGCAACGAGTGATCAAGAAAATGCAGGGAAATTAACAGAAGTTGGTACGCCGGGTTGGCTACAGGTAACTGAAAACAGACCGGAAATGGCGAAGTATCGTGTGAGGCCAAGTACCAATGGACAATACGACAAAAATATTTTAACATTTTTATATGCTTTTCGAATAAAGAAAGAAAAAATAGATGAACCATATTTTTTTAGTTTTCATTAAATGTGTGTTTAAAAACAACATTCAATAAATTGAATAAAAAAAATAATAAAAGATAGATAAAAATGCAGGAAGTGACGTAGTCCTGAGGCTCTACGTAGGTGATGTCTTTGCTATATAATAAAAAAATTGACTCTCTCTGTCATTATTCACTAGTCAGTGTCAATCATTTTCTTTTTTCTTTAGTCAACGTGAGCAGAGGCGTCATTAATTTGGCATGCCCAGCTGTGACGTCACACGGGGATTTGTACATTTTATTTAATTTCTCCTTAAATGTCTTTTAAAAAATTCAAAAACAATTTTTCTTACAATCCTAGAAGGCTAATCTAGAAAACAGTATTTTTAATTTTGGAAAAAAAACTGTCGTGTTGTCCATTAGGGTTGCTTAGCCAGCGTAGTACTTAAGTAAGTAAGATATGCCACGACGAGTGCAACGAGAGTCCAATTTATTGTTCGCGTCATCGCGTGAAGTGATAAAATTGGTAAAAAAAAACGTGTATTTTAAATACTGAACAGAATGTTGTTGTTGTTGCTCATCTCTAGGCCTATTTCCTGTAATATCCGGAGCGTGGGCGCCTCTCTTTCTCCCTCAATTCGCAACACCTAATTAAGTTACGTGAAGTTCGCTAAATCTCGCCGAAACATTCTTATTTTGGCCGAGACAAAATACGATTCGGCGTTCAATTATTATTCGGAAGTGGTCGGAAATTTGTAACAATCAATTGTATAATTAAAATTCGTTAAATATAATTAAAGACTTTGGTACGAGTAAATAACGAAACGACTTTACCAAATAACTTTATACAGTAAGTACCTACTAACTAGGTAGGTATTAACGACGCAGTGCTCATTATTTAACTACGGTATTAGGTACAGTTATCATCTGAACTATATGTATACTATTCTTGGCTATACTCACTCAATATATCTACATACTTTGTTGCAAAACCACAGAACTTAAAAACTAATTACGAACATTAAATATCTCTACACACACACTGCCACAGGGACCTACTTTGTTTTAAGTTTCCTTTTTTACTTACTTTTAGCTTAGCTTAGGTCTCAGTCATTAATTTTCTTTGTAGTACTTAGTTACAAATTAATTACATATCTCATCGCTGGAAGCTATTTCTACCAGACAACTTTCAAAAGATACAGAATAATAAGGAATATTATGAACTTTTCAGAAATATTTTGTAGTTTCAATAACATACATCAAACAGGTCAACAAGCTTACTGCCGCACTCAGAGTCGTTGATTAACTTAGTTGGCTACTTAAGAAAAAATATTGACATTTATATTGATACGCATAAAGACTACCGATACCAAAGCTAATGAACATTAGCTTAAATGACGTCTCTGAGTGCGGCCGTTAGACAATTTGTCTAAGTCAACAAGTAAAGTTGAGCTAAATCTAACCGGAGTGATACCACGGCCTCACAGAAAACCGGCGTGAAGTAGCACTGTGCTGTGTTTCGCTGCGTGAGTAAGGGTACCGGAGGCCACTCGTGTCGCGGGTATCCATGGGCGGCGGCAATCGCTTACCATCCGGTAATCCTTCTGATCGTCTGCCACCTATCACATAAAAAAATCTTCTTCTATTGTATATTCTCCTATTGTTCTAGTGTTCCTTCATGTGTGTCATTTGTTTTACTTTTAATGTGTGTATTTGCAGCAGAACAAACAAACGTATTATTTATCTATCTATCTTTCTTTATCCATGTGTAGGAAATAAGAACTCCTAACGAGTGTTAGTGGGTAGAGAGACTGGGGGAGCCAATTAATGCTTTATCCACTCACCGTTTTGTTCTGCGTGTGAGTTAGGGACGTGACAGGATTTTCAAATAACTAGTAGGTATAAATACAATGTAAAAACAAATACAATGTAAAACCATAGTTTCTAAGTGACTTCACATAAATAAAATCAAAATGTGTAGATGCTTAATCACTTCTAGCTGCTGTTATGTCACTCCTATACAGGGTGAAATTTTTAACACCAGCTAAATTTTGACTTGGTGTTCTACTCATAAATAACTTTCATATGGGATCAATAGTGAAATCTGTAATAGTTGATATTTTATAGCAATCTTATGCGATTTTATTCTTAAGTAAATAACACACTTAAAAATTTCATCTCGTGTTCAGGCGGGACTCGAACCCACACCTTCCACAATCCGGGTGAATGTACTACCAATTATACCACTGAACGCGTTACTTAGTCGACGAAATTTGTAAGTGCTTGATTCGACATGAGCTGTCGATAGTCTCATCAATATTGTAGGTATATTTTACAATATCCAGTGGAAATATTATTACAAATATTTGACCACCAGTTAAGATGAGACTGCTAAATCAATAGTTGATATTTTATAGCAATCTTATGCGATTTTATTCTTAAGTAAATAACACACTTAAAATTTTCATCTCGTGTTCAGGCGGGACTCGAACCCACACCTTCCACAATCCGGGTTTTGAAAGTTGTGTGGAAGGTGTGGGTTCGAGTCCCGCCTGAACACGAGATGAAATTTTTAAGTGTGTTATTTACTTATGAAATCTGTAATGTTTGAATCATCGTCAGCCCATTTATGTCCCCACTGCTGGGGCACGGAGCTCCCTCAATCACATCTCACAGTCATGCTTGGCAGACGGGTTGGCGAGGGTTTTGATATAAATGCAGAGTTTTCCGTCTCTGGGTGCTGATGATCATGCCAGCAGCTTTACCTTAGTCGCCTTTTACGACACCTCGGTAAGAGTGAGGGTGGCCTATTCTACTCTGCCGGGGACCACACGGCAATGTTTGAATGTGGTCAAATAAATAGTTTTCTTTCTTTCTTTCAAATCGTAAAAAGCAGTCGTCTTACTTCACTTTTGGACTTTGTACCGAACAACTAGGTTTTTTGTTCAATTTCGCGATTGCACCCATAAGAAAGGTTGTTCATAAGATGTAAAATAGTATACACCATGCTACAAAGCTACGGATAAAAAGTAAACATATGTAAATAAATGGCCAAACAAATACAAATTATAAGCATAATAGGGATTTATAAAATTAGTTTTACTACAAATCGTGAACTAAGGATAGGCCCGGAACAAAAATAGTGCCAGCCCCTTTTAATATTGCGTGTTGGAAAGGGATCACACGAGCTCTAGTCCGTTAAATAACTTTAGATCGCGATTAAGGTAAAGTGGCCAGTATTTAGTATTTCATGTAGATTTTACATTTTATGCATGCAGGTACACTAAAATTTCGTAGATTTTCCTTCGTGTCCAGAGGTGTTCTTGATAAGTTGTGTCTGCCATGTGACAGTTCAATCTTCTTCATGTTAGATTTGTATTAGATTGAAGGTAATTTACACAGTCGGGTGGAAATCATCGCAATGAAACCGAATACTAAGAGGGCGTAGAGTCATACCGTAGGAAGTAAAAAAAAAAATTTGTTATTTAGTGACAATCACATTAAAACCTATTTATTTAATTTAACTTGCAGGAGTTATTGGAAATATTGAACAGTAATCAATACCAGTGAGTATGATCGATCAGTTATCAAGTCATTATTGAGTCCTCTCTCATTTTATTACTTATTATCAAAATTTCAAGAATTTCTAGTGAATAGTATGTTCATACATACTATTCTATATATGGGTGTAATATATGTATTTATTTAAGTATATATTTGTGTTCCTCTGTTGTCTGATATCTGTAACACAAGAGCTTAAGCTCCTTAGTGCGGAATCAGGTCAAGGTATGAGATGTTGTGAGAGTTATTATTATTATTATATGTGAGAGTTATATATTATTCACTAGAAATTTCATTGAACGATTCCTAAAATAAAGCATTTAAGATAAATGTAAGAACTAACATAGTTCGACGAAAATATAATCAAATGTGTTCTTACTCGATTCTCGCTCACAGCCCGTATTAAAATCGAGCTTAATTAGTTTACATTCCCAGTCTCATAGCGCTCTCGGCAGTCACACATCGCTACCTTACGGTCACGCGACGCGGCAGCAACGAACCACCGAAATGTACCGAATTCCTCGCGATCTTCGGCGCCCTGCACTCGGCGCACTGCGCGAGCTACCAGCGCTACTCCGACACGACCGGAGCCTACCCCTATTCGACGATATCCAACTTCTACCAAAACTTTCCCATCAAAAACACCAACTACGGAAGCGACTTATCGAGTTTCCCGGAAGCAACGAGATACCCCAACTACAACAGCGGGTACTCCACGCCTGGGTACAACAGCTACAACACCCCAAGCTCTAATAATGGGTATTACAATAAACCCGGGTACGGGGTTAGCTCGCCTCGGTACGGGCAGGAGTATAGCGGCTACAGCTCCTACGAGATGCCTTTCATGAAGGACATAAGGGATTACTGCGTGAACAGGTCTCCGCAAAGCAGGATCCTAGTGGACAGCCTGATGGGGATGTGGTACGGGGTGGAGAGGGTGGAGCACCTGGCCGGAGACTCGCGGGTGGACTACGCGAGGACCTGCATCGTGATACACATCTCTGAGCCTATGGAACAGGTAGGTCATATTTTTTTAAAATTTTCGCGTTGCATTATAACTATAATTAATCAAGACGGGAATTAACACGATATTTATTATGTGATACAACAGCGGACTGTCTGCTCGTGACCACGGCTGCTGTAAGGTAGCCGAAACGTCAAGTAAAATATGTGACTACACAATGTTGTATCACATAATAAATATAGTGTTAATAATAATAAATATAGTGTTAATTCCCGTCTATACCCGAAACTGGAATTCAAGACCAAAAAAGTTACTACAATGTTGCCACTCCAATAAAATGATATTTCAATAGTATATACCTATTTTCTGAAAACTTACTCTGACATAATTTATTTATTGGTAATTTTGATTCTAAAATTTAAAGAAGTAATTTTTTTGAGTTATTTTTACATAAATAGAAGACGCTTTAATAAAAACTTAATCATCCGTAATGTTTGGTAGAAAAGCTGGTAATGCGCTTGTGTCACTTCAGGTGTTAATAACGTTTGGTACAACATTTGAACTTACATGTTGTTTTTTCGTGCAGTGAGGTGCCGCAAAGTAATATTAAAATTAAGAATCTTTGAATTACATCATTTTTAACACTGCTATTGTGTGTTGAATGAGTTGTCACGTGAACAACTCGCTAGGACCTATGAGAGTCTTGAATCCTGCGATTTCGTCTCGGCAGAAGCCACAGGTCGATAAAATGCTAAACGCCAATGTTTTATTGAGTAATTGAGATTGACTGACTTCGACTGTTGACTACCCACTTTGTCAAAATATCACTTGACAATTTTCCTTACGAATTATAAATAATTATAAATCTAAAACATGTGAAAACATTATTATACAAGTGACCGACTCGGTAGTGGTGACCGACTGTCTTAATAATATGCTACCTTTCGTAGGTGTTAATGGTTAATTCAATTTATTTAAGTTCTTTTCAATAAAATTTTGTCAATGTTGGTTGAGTTGAAAATAAAGTTTGTAATTAAGTCTCTGTATTTTGAGAAAATCCTCAACATGAATTGTACCTACTAAGAAAAGAAGCATATAACAAAAAGGTTGACCAAACCTGAAAACTTGATTTGACAATGACATAAGTGACATTGATAGATTTGACAGTGACGTATCTTTCGTAGTTTTTTTGGTCTTGAATTCGAGTTTCGATTATAGATTAATTATAGGTCATAATTTGTATTAAAATACCAGCTTATGATGTTTCGTACGTCTCCGAAATTCACCTTGTATATTAATCCATATCCCATTTTTATTGGTAGGTATATGTTACTCTATGATATACACCGTCAAATGCTCTGACGACCTAATGACCAACCTTTTGGTCCTATCATGTATTGGTTAAACTGGCTACAAACCCGGAAAAAATTAGAAGCCTTTAAAATGTAAAAGGAAAAATTTTAGGTATTTTGTTTAATAAATGGCGTCTGCTTAATTTTTTGGGGCCAATGAATGTTCCCCGGATAAGTGAATTGAATGCTTTTTACTCTCGAATATTTCTGGGGCTTTCTCGATAAAGCAATCGAGACTAAAATCGGACTACCTGATGGTAAATAAATGATTGCCGCCACTGCACCGGTACCCTCACGGTACCTCGGTATATTTTTGATCTGGGCTATAGGGTGAGACTTGTTATTGGCATTGTTTTACTCTCATTGTATAAGCTTATTGTAATATTTAGCTGTTAGTCTCCTAAAAATAAATAATTATTGAAGAGCGATGATAGCCAAGTAGTGAAGAATGCGCCTTCAATAAGTGGGGTCGTGGTACCAATCGGAGCATGCACCTCTGATTTCTTCAAACCTATTTACATATTTCTACCATTAGCTCTGCGGTGAGGGAAACATCGTGAGGAAACCTTCATGTTTAGGATAGTTTCCAAAAAATGTACTTAACCATGATTCTGATGGTCTGCGATTTACGAAGGTCAGACAGCAGTCAACTCATTGTAATTATCAGACCCTCTAAATCCTGATACCTTGTGGTCCCCGGCAGAGTAGAATAGGCCACCCTCACTCTTACCGAGGTGTCGTAAAAGGCGACTAAGGTAAAGCTGCTGGCATGATCATCAGCACCCAGAGAAGGAAAATTCTGCCTCGCCAACCCGTCTGCCAAGCGTGGTGAGTATGGCAATTACCCCTCATGTGATTGAGGGAGGCCCGTGCCCCAGCAGTGGGGACTTAAATGGGCTGACGATGATGAAATCCTGATGCATTTGCCCGAACCGGACGTCAGGATCGAATCAGAGTTCCCCTCCCTTTCACACGCGATGTGTTTCTTATTTGTTTGGACGTGACAGGTATGTATATTCTCTTTCATTACGGGAAGTCTTCGCGCTAAAGCTTGAGCATCGTCCGAGCGGGCTCTAAAGCTTTGATGAAAAAGGGCTGGAACTCGCAGTTATTTTTTATGGCTCTACGCCTTTTTCTATGAGGATAACTTCAGCAAGTCAATTGAAATGTATATTTATACTATTTATAAAAGATGTAATGCCTGATATATACTAGATATTTATAATTGACTGCCTTGTTGGCCCAGTGGGAAGTGCGTCGAACTTTAAGCGACAGCTGCGCTTGGGGTCCCGGTTTCTATCGCCGGGTCGGGCCAAAATTTTGACCTGAATTATTCTGTTAAGAGATTCTCAGTGTCAGCCCGGAGTCTGGTAGTTGGCGGTCTTGTACCACCGTTAAGCTGTTGGTCCTGCACCCGATCCCTCTCCGGTCGTGTCACACTCGTGTCCTATCGGAATATGAGGGCAAGGGATATTTGCGCACACACTTGAGCACTATAATATATCCTGCGTAAGTGGCTGATTGTTGAGATTTGCCACGTTAGGCGAAATCGGTTGGAGGATATTATTGTTATTAAAAGATGTAAATACAACAATGACAAGGTTTACAGGTAGGTAAACTGATAAGGCGAAACATTTGTGTTATGTAGGTAAGTAATCGACGCTATATCTTGATAGAGTTTGGAACGAATAGCAAAATGAAATCCCGAAACCGGAGCGGGCCACTAGTCTGATAAAGTGAGTAGTCACTATCGAAGTTAATCAGCTACTTACTTAAAATTCAATTATTCTTATATCACTTCGCGGCACTTCACTGCACAAAAGCACCGTATAGGACTCATCTACCGTAGTTAATTTATTTATTTATTTAAACACTGTGCTTTTTTAACCGTCTTGAGGGGTCCCTTGTTGAAGGTATACTGATAAAAAACAAACATTTTTCCTCGTGGAAAATAGGGTCTAAACTTTAAAAATAAATTCGCCTTCCCATACCAATTGCACTAATCAGCTTATCACTTTTGTATGAGAAGGTGATATTTTTTTAAAGTTTAGACCCTATGTGCCTTGAGGAAAAATGATTGTTTTCGTCAGTATAATAAATAATAAATATAATAAAATATAATAATAAAATATCTTTATTTCAACTAAGCAAAGGCTCTTACAAAATTAGTGGCAGGAGCCCCCTTTTAAGCTTCAGAAAGCCTGTGTCAGGAGGCACCGCTCTTCAGTAACAATATAATACACAGTGCAATAACTTATACCTACTAGATTATGATGATCACAGGAGCCCAATTATCGGGCCCGTGACACCCCGAAATAATAATAATGCCCTAAATAAGGGACTAAGATGGTTAAAAACGCACGATGTATATAAGGTACACCACATAAAACATAAATGACAGCATGTACTTAAAAAGGAAATATTCAAATATGTTTGCCAATTATAGGCATCATACATACAGCGTCTTTGATATTGTAGCTAATTAAGAAGGTTGGTTTATAACTAATTTTAACCTTAAAGTTCAAGAGAACCTAAATATTAATTGAGGGAACACTGGGCTGGGAGACTGCAAATCATTAATTATTATTTCCTTGAATATTCTAATCGAGTCTTGGTAAATGTCGAGAGTGGGTATTTTATTCATAGTGTAATAGATATAATGTAATTAAATTCATGGTAGGACTACAAGAGTAATTTGCACACAAAACACTGCAATATCAGAGGCAACGAAGTGGCTGACGTGCTAGCAAAGGCCGGGGCAGAGAGGCCCACTACTCGGACCGGAACCAATAAGTGGCGTTCCAGCCTGCATGGTCAGGTTCGAGTTAAAAGAGTGGGAGCATAAGCAAAGCACTGAATATCGGAAAAGACTACCTCGACTAGAACAGTCAAGGCGTTGATACAGGCGTTCGGCCAGAGACGAGCTGTAGAAATAATAAAACTGAGTAGAGGACATGTTAGGGCACTCGCTCGGACCCTCACAGGGCACTGCAAATTAAACAAGCACCTGCACAACATGGGCCTTTCAGATACCAAAATCTGTAGGTTCTGTCGAGAGGACGAGGAAACGATTATCCACGTCCTCGGCGAGTGCATAGCGCTGCACCGCTGCAGAAGCCGGCACCTAGGAGCACACATGATCCCAGCAGACCAGATCAAAAGCTCCCCCATCAGCTCCATTCTCGGGTTTGTCCTGGAACTGGAGCTACATGAGGTGCTGTAATAGGTTATGGGGCTGCCACAATAGATCATCTACTGGTCGCAGTGGCTATGAGACGCAGGGCTCACCCCATTTCTAACAAATAATAATAATAAGAGTAATTTTAAAAATATTGCACCGTTATTCGATAAATGTCATAAACTCTCCTCAGTCGTTTAACTTGAAACGAAACCAACAATGACCTTGTATGTCTTTTATTTTATTTCAGTCAATTTACCCATCACACTAACTACAGCTCCCGTTAACAGGTCCTGTCCTAGATCGCGATAAGCGCACGCGCAGGGTTGTTAACAATCACAATTAGTCGTCTTCATTCACATCTTGATCAATGTGACTCGCTCCGGCTAACACCACAGACTTGGAAACTTTTTGACAGTATCTTTATTCAATATCGTTTTTTTGTGTGATGGTAATTTTGCCAATAGTTGATATTTTTATAGCAATTTATTCTTAAGTAAATAATGAGTTGACATTTTGAAGTCCGTTATTTACTTTATTTTACCAATGTCAAGTGAAAATAAAATGATGACTCATTAGACTACTAAAAAGACAAATTGTATTTGTATTTTGTATCTAAAATTAGGTACTGGACTATATCTAATAATAAAGGGCGTAAAACAAAAAGTACAATGTGCAATTTTATCTTATTATTTTCTTTAAATGTTACCTTAGGAATCTAATATGTATTCCCAATATAAGAAACTGCTTATATGGGGATTCCTTTTTGAAAAACTTCTTCGCTACTTTCCTTGTTCTGTCCTGAATCCTGAATGCTGCAAAAACTTACAACTTGACGTAAAACTAGGTATGCGGTAAAAAACATTTTATTTTATTCGTTTTTTATCGTTGACAATTTGTTGCTCTGATAATCTCTAATTCATAAAATTTTACTTCTACTCTCAACTAGCCCCGTAAAATATGGTACTAGTGACTAATATGCGTAAAGTAGATTTAATTGGCAGACATTAAGTGAGATCATCTGGGATTTCTGTCGATATCGACAGGTGCCTGGGAGTTCTATGAGTATTTAAGTGTGGGGTCAAATGCGATAACATCAAGTCAGTCATACGCGCGCCGCCGCGGCTGTCCAGTCGGCGACGAAGATCGCACGCGCAGCGTTCGAACTTTAAAAATTCAGTCTAACGAAGTTATGAAGACATTCGTGAAATGTGATATTTAAAAAATGGGGCGTCTAACATCGCTCTTGTTTATTTTAATTGTTCACTTCTCTTCGGCTACGGAGGTAATGATATCGAACACTACAGATGGGGACGTGAATGTTACTTGCAATCTCGAACACGAATATGATGATCTGGACATCAGGACTGTTTCGGGAAAGTGGAGAGCGGTGGAACTGTACACGCACCTGGGCAGGGAAGGCGTCAAAACTTATATCAGCTGTCCAACTGCTACCATCTGGGAAGAGGCGGAGTTTCCGAGATCAACTTACGGGGTATGTAATGTACCTTAAGGCCTATTTTATGATCCGTAGTTACCTTTTGGTTAAATTAACTATAGTTAACTTAAACTTTGCTAAATAGACGAGTAAAGGCTTCTACTAATTAAATGTTTCTAATATTGTACGGTAAGCCACAGATCATTGTATCTATACAAATCTGTCAAATTTCTTCAGTTGATTCTCACCATAATGTCAAACACGTTTGGTTCAATATCAATTGATGAATTTTGACTGATTGTGGTAACCTGATGTGTGTGGCTGTCTGTACAAATAATTATATGACTATTTTAGCAAGACTGCATTTTTATGAATCACACTCAGTTTTATAGTCCAAAACAATCGTTCAATTTGTTTCAAGGACAGATAAATAAGTTCCTCTAAGTATTAGTATTCATTCTAGCAGAATCGTAATAATACCTTGGTATAGTTTATTGTCATCTAGGTCTATCTAATTTGCTTTTTTGCAAAAGACATTCAGACACCTGTTACCTCAGATCATTCATAGAGAACTGTAGCATATTAAGTACTTACATTTTATCATCTCACAATGAGTTATTCATTGCATTCAGAAAACTGACATCTTCAATGTACCTACTATACAATTCATAATAACCTATACACTATAAAATCAATAGATTCATTTGTTAGTTACATTTAACATTATTTACTTATTTTCAGGCCTTTACAGAAATATCTCGAATTAACGGAAAGTATAGAGTAAATACCTATTAGTTTAAATTGCTCATCATCAGCCCATTTAAGTCCCCACTGCTGGGGCACGAGCCTCCCTCAATCACTTGAGGGGTAATTGCCATACTCACCACGCTTGGCAGACGGGTTGGCGAGGGTTTTGATATAAATGCAGAGTTTTCCTTCTCTGGGTGCTGATGATCATGCCAGCAGCTTTACCTTAGTCGCCTTTTACGACACCTCGGTAAGAGTGAGGGTGGCCTATTCTACTCTGCCGGGGACCAAACGGCCATTAAATTGCTCACCAATGGTTAATTCTCTGGGGTCGGGACTTCTGGTTCCTGCTGTCTCTGATTCACATGGGCTCAAAAATAGAGTAAAGTTAGAAGTTTATATAAAAATATAAAAAATATGAAAATTAACTGTGTTTAATTGTTCATATTTCGTGTTTATATATATTGTGTTTAAGGGTTCATATTTTAAAGTGTTCATATTTTAAACTGTGAACAATATTTGAGCCCATTTTAATCATACGAGAAGAACCGGAATTCTCTAATCCATAAGGTACATATTCAAGCAGGTGCCTATAATGAAGGATGTAGAGGTGGATACTTACCTAACATTTGTGATATTATATCAATTCTCTTTCAGACAAAATATTTGATGCGTTCAGCTGCGCCTGCAATTTTGCCGAGTCATTCTTTTTACTTTATTCGTCTAGACTAAAATCCAGACAGGTGAACAAACACTACTGATAGTTACCAATAATCGATTTTAGAACTCGAGTCGAGTAGAAGAACTAAGCGAAGGAAGGAAGGTACATACCGTTTGGTCATACAGTTCCATTAGAAACCTAACGATTTGCCCTTTTTTAATTGTTGATGTATTAGAATTATTGTTTTGTGGTTTTGAAATTCATGCGTGACCAAATTGGTTTTTATTTCTACCATACCGTAGGTATAAATGCATTGTCTTCATGCCACATATGTTTGATAACGATTGTATTTTATTGGTTTATCCAAGTATGTTGTCGAATGAAAAATTCCCCGATTTTTATTGGAGTCTCAATATATGTATTTTTATCGTTGAGTGATACCTAGTTGTTATTTAATGGCATTTAATAACTTAATTGGCAAGATTGTATTTTGATAGTGGTACAACATTTAGGTAGGTAAATACACCTCTATTCACATGAATAGTTGAAAGGTTATTTGGTACAAAATAGACTCTTATGTTCTACCAAACAAAGTCCTGTGGAAGCAGCGGTAAAATAGTACAAGTGTTGGTTGATTATATCGAGCGGTTTCTTCAATTACACTTAATATGGTTGTGACCTAGAGTCCAGCGTAGTCATTCTGTTCCTACATATTATTTAATATGCCATCTAGTTCAAAACATTATAATAAATTCTTACAACGTCTCATACAAGGACCTAATTCCGTACTAAGTAGCTTAATACTAAGTAGCTCAAGATAGTGATCAATTCTAAGTGGGTTAAATTTTCATTTCGGGATCTTTACATAATATAGGTTATAAATATTATAGGTTACTTCATTATATTTGTATAACCATAGTTTTTTTATACTTTACTAGCTGTTTTACGCGGTTTCACCCGCGTCCCGAGGGAACTACTTCCCGTACCGGGATAAAATATAGCCTATGTTACTTCTGAATAATGCAGCTTTCTAATGGTGTAAAAATTATTGCAATCGGTACAGTGTTTTTGAGTTTATTCATTACAAACATACAAAAATACAAATATTTCCTCTTTATAATATTAGTGTAGATATGTAATTAATAGTTACACTATTGTATTAGGTTAAGATTACCTGTAAAGATAGCGTAAGAGAAGATAATAAATAAATGTCGCTCAATGGAGAATGTTAATAAGTACCTATATAAAATTGCTTAACACTGTGGTCCCAATAGAGCTTATATATACAAACACACAAGTTTTTGTTTCATCATAAAAGACCTAGTATTAATGAAGTTACAGAAAACTAAAATGTCGCAGGCGCACCTGCGACATTTTAGTATTGTGACGTCACCGAAAAACTCTTTTTTACATTATGCACAAATACACATTTGTGCATGGTTATTTAATAAATAGTACCTATGAGTGTCTGCCAAGAGGTTGTGACCACGAAATTGTTTAAAATAGATCCGGTTCAGTAGCTAAAAATTTAAATCGATTAGCGACGATAGTGTGCCCTACCCGTCACCTTAAAAAATTCATCTCGGGGTCAGGCGGGACTCAAACTCGATTGTGGAAGCTATGGGTTCGAGTCCCGCCTGAACACGAGATGAAATTTTTAAGTGTGTTATTTACTTAGGTTTTACTTTCTTTTCACGATGTTTACACTGATCGCGGTACGAGTAGTAGAAGCCTTCAAAGAATATAACATCCAGAGGTATATGCTTGAATACGAATTTACGATCTCCCGTTTAGAAAACGCAAGATCGTATCCACTGAGCTAAGTACACGCACTTTTCATCCTGTTCTTGGTAAATGCTTTTTATAAGAAATCTAATCTAATTTATTCTAAAACACTTCCTCCTAGTGGTCCATGATCTGACAACCCTTGGGGACCCTAAAAAGTTTTATGTACAATTTACCCGGTCCTGTGTAATGATATCTAAATGATTTGCGTCGATGTCCCCTCCTGTCGCATTATGTCGGCCCTAATGCACTATCCGGTACCGGTTTGTCGAACTGTCTTCCTTTCGACACTCTTCCGGACTTTACAACATTGCTAATGTCACCGCTACTGTTGTAGGTCAACATTTTATTTTTGGTGGCGTTTAGGTACCGAAGAACGCGTTTTGCAGCTCTCCAATGTAGTTGCCAGTGTCTGATTACAAAAAGCAGGTTTTACCTACAAAAAGTAAGTAGGTACTAACTTTTACTGTTGTTCGAATCCTAGCGAACATTAACTATTTTTCACGCATGATAACCCTGAGCGGCACTGGATCCGTTTCCGCTTCAGTATTAATATGATGGCACTAAAAGACTTAGAAAAATTACCGTTTCATCTCTGCACAAGAAAGGGCCGGGTGATAGAGTTAACTATGAGCATTTAACGTTTTATACAATTTTTTTTTTAATTTTTTTTTTTAAATTTGTATCACAACATCTCATACGTTGACCTGATTCCGTACTAAGTAGCTTAAGCACTTGTGATACAGATATCAGACAACAGAGGAACACAAATATATACATATATTACACCCAGACACTGGACAAACACAAGTGTTCATCGCACGAATGTTTGTCCAGGGTGGGGATCGAACCCACGACCTTTGGCGTAAGAGGCAGGGTCAATACCAATTGCGCCATCCGGTCAGTCAAATATTATGTGCCTATCATGGCCGTAATAATTATTAATTAAAATACATAAACAACACAACACTTCGCGTCTAATCACGTATGTAGTAGTGTGTTTTATACAAGTGCATTTAAAATGTCCCTATAAATTAATGGACGAAGCACGCCCATACGTGGATACATAATATTATAAAGAACATGCTTCACACCAATATTGTTTAGCTGCAAATGTGAAGAATGATTACAATATTGCAATAACTAAGAATTTGTGCGGTGACCTTGAAAAGTGTAATGTGATGAACAGTGAGTAAACAATAAAGAAATTTACACTATAACCTTGGAAACTGTGTCATCACACACAAGAAGCTAGAATAACGCCACGAAGGTACACATATAAGTAAAGCATAGAATCTTAGCCGCGTGGTCCCCGGCAGAGTAGAATAGGCCACCCTCATTCTTACCGAGGTGTCGTAAAAGGCGACTAAGGTAAAGCTGCTGGCATGATCATCAGCACCCAGAGAAGGAAAACTCTGCATTTATATCAAAACCCTCGCCAACCCGTCTGCCAAGCGTGGTGAGTATGGCAATTGACCCCTCATGTGATTGAGGGAGGTCCGTGCCCCAGCAGTGGGGACTTAAATGGGCTGATGATGATGATGATGATAGAATCTTAGAGGCAGCTCCTAGATTCCAACAGGAGGATACACCGATTTCTACAACTGTACCTAATTGAGATTTAGCAGCTCTTCTCAAAAGAGTTTGATAGTCCATAATATGCGATTGCCGCTGTGGATTAAATAGGTCAGACTGTTTGACCTTTCCAATCCGGTCTGACTCAGGCCCGTGGGTGTAAGGTCCTGACTCAACCCTGGAGTCAGGACCTTTAAGCAATTACAACTTATTGAACAATGTTCATTAACGAAAGTACTTAGATATAGTGGTGCTAACTAAGCACTTGCGGTGCTAGATTTGGCACTATTTTCATAGTCTAACGCGACCGCACTTCGAATTTAGTTCCACCCTTTTTATGGTATAGGTGGCAGACGAGCCGACGGCTTACCTGATGGTAAGCGATTACCACCGCCCATGGACACAGTGGTGTCACAAGTGCGCTGCTTACCTTTCAACCCCCCGTCCCCTGGATTGGGCCTCGGGTACCCTCACTCATGCAGCAAAACACAGCGCATGGACTGCTTCACGTCGGTTTTCTGTGAGTCCTTTTTAAAACTATTTTGGAATCATGGTCTATATCTGTGATGTCAAAACCAATACGAGCTAGGTACTTTGAAAGTTAATAAAGGATTCTGGCGGTAAGACTAAAACACTCCGCGTGGGCTGATGCAATTCAAAGGTTTTAAATTAGTTTCTAGTGGTTTTTAGTGAACAAATTTGGTGTTTATTAGTGCAGTCAAGTGCCGCAAAGTGATCCTAATAATAAGAATCGTTGAATTGTATCGTTTTTAACACTGCCATTGTGTGTCGAGTGAGTTGTCACGTGACAACTTGCTTGGACCTAATAGTCTTAAAACCCACGATTGTGTTTACAGTGGTATCAACAGAATCCGTAGGTCGATAAAACACTTTTTTTTATGACTGTGATTTTGACTGACTTCGATTGTTCACTAGTCACTTATTCCTTATAAGTTGACATTGGCAAGATATCTTCGGGTAGAGCCATATTAAAAAAAACCTTGTCACATGTCTAATTCTACATGCATTATTCTATACATAGAAAACTTTGTTGCTAAATTTTTTTAGCGATTTAGCCTCATAGACAGATTCTTTACGTATATGGATCAATACACGAAACATAAGCGTTCTTATGACGGTCTTATAGCTGAGAGAGAATGTACGAGTATGTAATCTCGGATGAAATAATATAAATGACGCATCGAGTAGTTATTGTTTGATAGTGATTTGTGAGAAGTAGAGCGTGGTTATACTGTCATAGGTCATTAAGCAGTCATGATTACTTCTTAATTCTACCTATAAATTATGATATGGCTAGAACCTGGGGGTCACGTTACGAATGATAATACAAATATGTCGTATTTAAACAAACGAGTTGCACAGAGCATGTGAAAGGGGCGGGAATAAAAATTCGGTTGAACATTTCGTTTTTTTATAGGGCCTCTGAATTAAGGCGACGCTTAGTTGTAGCCTAGCTGAACTAGGCAATAACCGCTTGATCAAATCTAGTATAGGTCGATTCATCTTCATCATCATCAGCAACCCACACTCGTCTACTGCTAGACATAGGTCTCCCCTAATGCACGCCACTGCTCCCGATTTTCGGCCACTCTCATCCAGCCCACACCAGCCAGCCTTCGAATGTCATCATCCCATCTTGTCGCAGGACGTCCTACACTACGCTTACCAAGTCGCGGTCTCCACTCAAGGACATTATGGCTCCAACGGCTGTCAGTTCTGCGGCTAATATGACCAGCCCACTGCCACTTCAGTTTGCTAATTCGGTGGGCTACGTCGGTGACTCTGGGTGGTATCGGTGGGATAGGTCGATTATTATCGGATAAAACTAGGTACAGCTATTTTTCCGGCTAGAACTATGTCGAACCACATCTAGCGGCTGCTAATACCTACCTACTGTTAGCCGAATAAATGTCGAATAGCTAGACATCACTAATACCTCATAATAATATCATGTCGATACCACATCCCTAGTGGTCTCGACTCTGTCTCAGTCTGTCACTCGAGCTGTCAGATTCATAGTAGATTTCGCGCGTACCTACTGATATTTGTTAATTCATTTTGTTCCTACTCAGACAGAATGCGTTTTATTGTTAAATTTAGTACTAGGTACTAAATTCAACCATACCCCGTAAAATTTGTCATGGAACCCTTCGAGGGACTAGGCTGGAGGACCACGACAAAGTGCCGAAAACCACTCTAGGGGTCTCCCCTAAAGTACAGGGTGTATCTGTAAACATTTACATCCCTTTATCCACGTGTTCTACCAATTATTTTTACCAACATTTTAGTTCTATGACTTTTGGAAATTCGCATAAAAAACAAAACAACTTTTCATACAAAATCGGCCACGTGCCTTGATCATTTAGTATGGGGAGTTGAAAAAAAAATCGACGAATTTCGAAAAGTCGTAGAACAAATGTTGTTCAGAATGGTTGGTAGAACACGTGGTTACAGTAGCGATTTCTTCCAGACAACCTTTGGTTAGAGGAAACAATCGATTCTTACCTTATTTTGTTGTCAATCACTAGAGATGTCGATGTAACCTGGTGGCTTAATTTAAAGCCGTACCGTTACAAACTAGAATATACCTGTCGCATCCAAACAAATGAGACACACTGGGCGCGTGAAAGAGAGAAAATTAGGCCCTCAAATGTGTGGCTGTCTGTACCTACATAGATAGGAATGCGTAAACCAAAACACCAACGATAATTCTGTATTCTAGTCACTATAGTAGGTAGTCGATAATGAGTATACTAGATTAAATCATTATTTAATTCATTAAAAATGTTAATCAAGCTTTAATCATACATTATTCTTCTTAGGATCTTCCATAGAATTGCGTGACAAAAATATTCAAGCGGTGTTAGGAGTAGATAATATACTATAAATTGATACAGCCTATGTGTATATGATAGTATTTTGGACCCTGGAAGAGCCACGTTTCGGCATGACTGAGCCGGCTCGACCGGAGTGATACCTACCGGAGGATAGCAGCACTGTGCTATGTTTCGCTGCGTGAGTGAGGGTACCGGAGGCCTAATCCGGGGTAAAGAGGGGTTTAAAGGTCGGCAACGCACTTGTGACGCCACTGTTGTCGAGGGTATCCATAGGCGGCGGCAATCGCTTTCCATCAGGTGATCCGTCTTGTCTGCCACATATCATATAAAAAAATTATGGTGTAGTGGTACAAATAAGCACACGTTGGGCTATTAAAAGTATATATTTATTTATTACAAATCGCGAACTAAGGATAGTCCCTGAACAAAATTCGTGCCAGCCTCTTTTAACACTGCTTGTTAGAACGGGATGACATGAGCTTCAGTACGGTAATAAAACTTTAGAGTGTCTACTGTCTACAATCTAGGTTACTAGTTTTCGCGTTGCATTATAACTATAATCAACCAAGACGGGAATTAGCACGATATTTATAATGTGATATAACAGTGGACTGTCCGCTCGTGACCACGGCCGCTGTAACGTAGCCGAAACGTCGAGCAAAATATGTGATTACACAATGTTGTATCACATAATAAATATCGTGTTAATTCCCGTCTTGATTAATTATAATCTAAGTTACGCCAAACCACAATTTTATTATATTGCAAGTCAGTCGAATTGTTTCTTTTTTATTTTCTTTTTGTCATCATCATCATCATCGTCAGCCCATTTAAGTCCCCACTGCTCGGGCACGGGCCTCCCTCAATCACATGAGGGGTAATTGCCATACTCACCACGCTTGGCAGACGGGTTGACGAGGGTTTGGATATAAATACAGAGTTTTCCTTCTCTGGGTGCTGATGACCATGTCAGCAGCTTTACCTTAGTTGCCTTTTACGACACCTCGGTAAGAGTGAGGGAGGCCTATTCTACTGCCCGGGGACCACACGGCGTTTCTTGTTGTATTTTTACACAAAAAATAATAACAACATCGGAAGCTAGGTGCATGAGCAAGCAGTAGGTACAAGCAGCACAATAAACGACCTTGCTGGTCCTCCAAAGTCACAGAATTAAATTAATGTACGTTCCATTCCGCGCAAAAACGCCAGCTGCCACGTTATCGTGACAATGAACGTGACATGTTTTATTTTCTTGGTAAAATATTCTCTTGTAGGACTGAAGTCGTGGGCGTTCCGAACAATAAAAGGTATAACGCGTCATAATGGATCCTTGGTCATATTTCAAGAGATTGTCTTACAACTTTACATTTGTGGGAGAGCCACGCTTCGGCATGAATGGGCCGGCTCGACCGAAATGATATCACGGCTTCACAGAAAACCGTAATGCTTGATTAAAATGCTTCACATACCTAATAATCACATTCTCTTAGGACAAAGATACATAAATTGGAGATTCTAAAAGAAATTAGGAACCACCTACTGGTCTAATGTAAAAGGATTCTGTTTCTTGCCATTTGTCTACGAAACCCTGAAAATGGAACGGCCATGCCAGGTAAAAGTACGTAGGCACCAAGGTACCTCACAGAAAACCGGCGCGGCGTGGAGCAGCACTGCTGTGTTTCGCTGCGTGAATGAGGGTACCGGAGGCTCAATCCGGGGGAAAGGGGGTTTTTAGGTTGGAAGCGCACTTGTGACTCCACTGCTATAGCGGGTGTCCATGGGTGGCGGCAATCGGTTACCATCAGGTGATTCGTCTGCTCGTTTGCCACCTATTTCATAAAAAGAGAAAATCTGTATAAATGCATGAAATCTTCGTCAATACGTTTTCTGCTTTCTTTGCGAAGTTCATGAAAATGGGAGATGCTTATTAAATCATGGAATGGATAAAGTATCATAATGAATTGTCTTTCGGCTGTTATTTTAGTATGGCGGCTTATCTTATTGTCTAATTACTAAGAAATAGTATTATAATGGTTAAACGTCTGAGCAAACACAGGTGCACTTTATTCTCTACCCTCATATTCTGATGGAACCGTAGGTTAAATGCAGGCTTAACGTGCTCTCCGCGGAACGGGTCCGAAAACGAAATACTTCAGATTGATAACTGAGAATTTTCCAACAGCAAAACTTAGGTATCCCTGGGGATCCCCAAGAGCAATCATCGATTCTCGACCTTCAATCAGCATTTCTACCAACCGTTCTGAACAACGTTTGTTCTATCTATGTTTTAAGTAACCTAATACCATACTACTAATAGGTACATACATACAATAAGTCATGTAACGGACTGTTTATCGAAAGTTGAAAGTTTTTGATGCGAATTTACAAAAGTCTAAAATCAAACATTATTCAGAACGGTTAGTAGAAGTAGTTACATATAAGGGACTACCTAAGGGTGTGTCGATACACCCTCAGGTACCCATAGGTACTCTTGCCAGTGGGATAAAAGTTTGAGTATCTACTTACTTTAGGACAGATTATAAATAAAAGTGGCCCAAAAAAAAGGGTGGTCAACCAACCTCAATCAATTTTATTATATTTCACATTAATATTATTGTTCTTAAATTTATTATGTAGATAGGTAACAAATTGTTTGAGGTGCCCCTACGGGGTGTCATGTGCACATTGTACTGGTTTTTAATGAAGATCTTTATCAATATGTGACACGTAAAAAAAATAAATTATGTCCAAAAAAAATAAATTGAAAATTTAAAAAACCCCCGACATAACTATACATAACTATTGAGGCAGTTGGAACAACAAATAGGTTATTCGTCATTTTCTGATGGCGGCCATCTTGGATTTAAATTATTTCACAATTAATATATTCTGCTACTCAAGCCTTTTTATATGATACCCATATTGTGGGAGTTGTGTTAAAACATAAAATCCAAATCTTTGTGACGGACGGCCATCTTGGATCGATTTTTATCCAACATAGCTAAGAACACTTTCTCATTATTTATCTTTAAAACAAAAAAACAAAATCAAAATCGGTTCATTTGTTCGGGAGCTACGATGCAATAGACAGACACACAGACACACACACACAGACACGTCAAACTTATAACACCCCGTCGTTTTTGCGTCGGGGGTTAAAAATAAATAAACCCCTAAATGCCGCTGAGGCAGGACAAAACATATGGATCGATGAAAGTCTTGAATCATATATAGAAGCGTGTATGTAACATACGTATGTAATTAGACTTCAATAGGACTGGAATCAAGCAACAAAGCTTGCATTGTGGTGCTCGGTTTCTTGGACTACTCCCTCAGTAAAACTATACGGCCGGGTTACAGACTAGGTACGTACTATTCTATTCTGTTTAGCAATCGCCAACGACAAACTATAGCCCCATATCAAAAGGATATTATTATAAATATTAGGTGTATAGTGTGTAGTGTATTAACTATGTATTTTTCATACCATGGTACAACAGGTAGTACCCACATCTAATCTATAAGAACGTTTTATGAAATCGTCAAGTTGCCACGTTAATTCTATGAAAAATACGCTTTGGCCGGTTATTTGTATTAAGGCTAGGTAGCCTAACTAGCGACACCATTCGTTTTTAATTGTTAGCTGCTAAACCGGATCTATTTTAATCAATTTCGGATTTACAAACTCTCGGCAAACACCTATACTATTTATTTAATAGATAGATAGATAGATATTCTTTATTGCACAAAAATAAAATACAAGCATGATACAACAGCAACAGACAGTACAATAAGGCGGTCTTATCGCTTGTAGAGATTTCTTCCAGACAACCTTTGGGTAGAGGAAAGAAATATCGTATTCGTAATAAGGGAAGGCAGTGCAAAGTAATTTAACAAATGAAATTGAGAATGGCAGAAAAATACATTATTTTATATATAAATATTATTTCATTACTATCCGTGCGGATAAAGAATGGGATTAGAAATGGCGGCGCGTGGAGCCGGTACCGTCAGCATCAACGGTTTGAAAACTTATAACTGACGTTTTTCAGTATAAAATATCGTTACCGTTAAACTGTTTTGTTTTTTTTTTAATAAATAAATTAATGTTATTAATTAAAATACGATTTATGTACATAGTACATTATGAGTATGTTTTATAGGTTTTATTATTTTGGAGTCTTTGACTGTATATAAAAAATGTATGAAAATTATTCAGATAGCAGATTATATATATTTAACGATAAACGAATTTGTTCTCAAGTAAATATATATTTACTAGCGGTCCGCCCCGGGTTCGCCCGTGGTACATACATAGCCTATGACCTACCTAACGTACCTTTCCTATGGTGAAAGAATGATTGAAATCGGTCCAGTAGATCCTGAGTTCATCGCGTTCAAACCAACTATTTAGCTTTATAATATTAGTATTAAATATAGATTGCGTTAGAACAGTTTATGATTTATACAGTTGTAATTTAATTACATTAATTTCATGTACTATTCTACATGCACTTCATAACTTTTAAAATTAGTATCTTGAAATAAAAGATTGTAATAAGTATATCTTAACTATATCTATATCCTATTGTAACTATATCTTAAAACACTATCTATACTCAATAAATAACTAACAAAACAATTATTTAACATACAAATTAACAATAAACTATAACAACAAACAATAACAAATGACAAAATAACGAAAGGTTCAAAACCACGGAAAAACTGAGAACGCGTCGGACTGATGCGACAGGGAAGGGAACGCAGAATATTTTTTTTGCAGTCAGTACCCACGAGTGCGAGTATAGACGCAAATAGTGTGCGAGCGAGAAGTGAATAGATGCGCCGCCATTTCTGATCCCATTCTTTATCCGCACGGGTAGTACATAAATAATAATAAACAATACATACATACCCAATAATATATACATAGTTAATTTATAACAAAAATTTAATGAAAATATTTAATACTAATAGTTAACTGTTTGGTCAGCTTTTGCACTAGAATTTTGGATTACCCCCAAAGGTGGCCGCTTTTGGCGTGAATCAATTTTTCGCGTACAAAAACGGACCCAAAATGTGTGCATTGTTATTTAATAAATACTATAAGTGTTTGCCGAGAGGTTGTAGCCCCGAAATTGTTTAAAATAGATCCGGTTTAGTAGCTAAAAATTAAAGTCGATTGGCGTCGCTAGTGTGCCCTACCCGTCACCTTAAAAGAATGTCCTATCAAATTTCCTAATTTATTATCTTCAATGTACAGACAGCCAGCCACACATCAGGTTACTATAACCTGTTAAAATTCCTCAATTGATATTGAACCGAACGTGTTTTCATTAAGGTGAGAATCGACTGTAAAAAATTGACGTTTTGCATACTTTGATGTTTGACTGTACGTACAAGTACAGAATAAATAACAGTAAAAAGTAAAAATAAGAAGATCAACTACATATTTTTTCCTTTGTTGCAGCCGTCTACAGAAAACCAGCTGTTCCACGTGCAGCATATCAACGCTCGCTTCAGGCAGCAGTTCCGTCACCTGCGCCTGCTGTGGGACGAGGCGGGGAACACCATCGAATTCGCACTTTACTTCAAGAACGACTCTGCTGGGTACTGGCAGGTTTTCGATGGACAAAATGGTAAGCATAGTTCTATGGCCAAGCAAAATTCAGACGGCACAAGAGCCCGCTATTTGAGATAATGATTCTGTACGTGTAACCGTGATCCAGTTGGTCTGGTTCCACTGAATGCTTAAAGTTGCGAAGGTCAGGCGGCAGTCTCTTCATTGTAATTATCAGACTTCCCGAATTCTGGATCATGCGTTCAGCGTACCCCAAACTCCGAAGCGACAGGTATGGACGCAACTGGGAATGATGCTAATATGAGGAGAAGGGCTAAAATGCCCGCTACACATTCTAGCGCCGTTCATGTAGACTTGCCGAAGTCCGGATCATGGGCTGATAGGGTTTGTCCTAGGATTCGCTGTTGATAAAACACAATGAACTGTAAAAGGGATTTCTTAATTTTGCATACCTTTGGTCTTATGGAAATCGAAAACACGACACGCAGGTGCGTAGTAAAGTACTACTAACGCCATCTATTATAATTGTTCGGAACTAGTTTTACTTGGAACTAGTGACGTGTACATGGTCTTACACCATGTCAAGTCTGTTGATATGGGGATACCTGTCTTTATAATAAGGGCATCGGTTGACTAAAAATAAACGCCTTCACCACTTCTAGATCAATAGATAGGATTTGTTGCATGTTTATAATTTTTATTGAACAAAAACACAAGAAAATTAAGACAATAACTAAGAAATAAAATTAAACTAAAAGTAAATAAAAAGGAAAGTTAAAACAAAGTAGGTCCCCGTGGCAGTGTCCCCAAAATGCTGGCAGCATTACCCCGCTGGATCGCGATGGAAATTCGCTGGGCGAGGTAGCTGCCAGCTTTTGGCTCTCCCGTGACTTCGACAAGACGCTTAGCTAAGTCACGGAAGAAAGAGAGAGCGTCGGAACCCCACGGGCCCAGTGTTTCAACACCGGAAAGCTACAAAGTGGTAGGCACCAGATAGATGCCTATACTTTGTAGCTTTCAGTCTCTCTGCAGCGTCAGCCGCAGCTCCGGCACTCCTCGTAGTCCCGGGAAGATGAGACGGTGCCAGAGTGTCGACGCAGGTAGCATCCCCCACTAAAGCACGTCCCATCTTCCAAGGGATGAGAGACATTCCGTCTGGTCTCTTGCCATCATCACGTAAAATGCCGTTCGGCTCTAAGTTTGCCGGCACATTGATGGTGGCAAGCGACCGACGGATAATGTCGTTTAAAGAGGAATGCCTGGAGAGACGACCGGCACTTTTTACATAGGAGAGCCCATGGTGCCCCAAGGCGCTAACAGTGGTGCCACAGAGACATTTGTGTGGGATACAAACCTCAGCACCCAGACGGAGGCCCACGGCGACTCTGAGGGTTTCTGCGTCCAGCAGGGTGCCCACGTTGGCAGACGGGTAGGCTTGCAGCCAATGGCCTTCCTTCCTCGAAACCGCTCTGAGTCGCGCAAGGTCGGCGTTGGTGCTGTTGTTAATCAGAGTATTTTGTATGAATTCACATTGAATTTTGTCCCAGCACCTTTGTGAATTTGGATCCACTGGTAAATTTTGACCCGGGAAAGCCATTTTCCAGGCATCACTAGCCTCAGCCAAGCACGCCACATCAAGGGGAGCGGTTGCATTACAGAACATGATTAGGTTGATATCAATGTCAAGCCACAACAGCTACCAGTACTGGCCGATAACGATGACTTTTAATCAAAATTTAGGAAAGAGCTGTGAAGTTTACTAACTTTGAATAATACATTTGTAAGTAAATAAAGCATTTGTAAGGCCGCCTTCGTTGTACATATCCTGTAATATCTAGTTTTAAGTTTTCATACTTTATTTTGAGTGCAATAAAAGTATATTCATTCATTCATTCATTTGTTTTCAGGTACATTGCCCACCAGGTCGAACTACCAACAGTTCAGCGGCACAGTCCAAGTCCTAAAAGCAGTCCACGACCACTTGGTGCTCAACTTCTGCCAGGAAGCCAACGCGGGGCGGCCAGCGCAGCTCTACTCGGTGCTTTTCTCCCGAACACCGGGAACTTTGCCCCGATGGGAAGTCGACTCCATCCACACCATGCTTCAAAACAAAAAACTGTCTGTAGCTTCCAGGAGATTGGTCTGTGGAAACAGCGCGGAGAGGCCATTACAAAGCCTGGTCATTTCCATCCTGACTGGTGTGCTTGCGTATGTCTTAGGTTCATCGTAAAGTAATGAGAACTACCTAGTTAGTTAGCTACCAATACCAGTATGGATCTCCCAATCAAATTGATAATGTTTTGCGAAGTTTTAAAATGACGGGGCCTCCAGACGTGAGTCATGTGTATAAATTTGACATTTTGAATGACGATGAGTAAGGTATGACTGTTCCGTAATGACTTAAGACGACGGGTAGGGCACACTAGCGACGCCAATTGATTTTAATGTGTAGCTACTATACTAGATCTATTTTAAACAATTTCGGGGCTGCGCTCTCTCGGCAAACACTTATACTACTTATTTATATATATAATAATCATGAAAAACGTTGGGTCCGTTTTTATACACGAAAAATTTATTTACGCCTTAAGTGGCCGCTTTTAGTGGTAACCCAAAATTCGAATGAAAAAGTGGACCAAATAGTTAACTATAAGTATTAAATAAATAGTGTAGGTGTTAACCGAGAGACTCAAACCCCGAAATTGTTTAAACTAGATCTCGTTTAATAGCTAACAATTAAAATAGGCATCGCTAGTGGGTTATACTCTCCACCTTAACTTCTTCTTTCTTTGATCAGTTTCGAGCCGGAAACATGAAGTATATAATAAGTAGGTAAGAGGATCAAGTTTCCAAATTTTTTGCAACTCTTTGTCAACCTCCGTCCTAGTAGGTAATTTGGAGGTAATAATTACCTACCTTATGATTTACTCCTTTCGTTATAATGACTCATACCTATAGCAACAATGGATGACATCGTTACCTTGGTGAAATAAATACACACCTATTTATTGCAGCTAGTTTGCCATTTACCTTTGTAATTTTGAGGTGGGATAGGTATTATGTGACGTCATGTTTATGAGTTTTTAATTTGACAGGCTAGGAATATACTTAAGAATAGGTATAAAATTAAGTATGATCTAAGGTTTGATTGAATTCGTGTTTTTGAGAGAGATTAAGACATATAAATTAAAACTATTCTTAGTCAGTACAGTCAGCATCAAAATGATCTTAGCGTTCAATGTTAAAGTTTATAATAATAAAAAAAATACTAAACAATGACAGTATAACTATCAATGAATAAGTGTAAAATAGCATACTTATTTACTTAAGCAGGTAAACCTACCTGCCTAAATTATAAACGGCATGTTTTGTAGCTAATATGTAAACATATAATAAATGAGCTAATTACTAAATATTTATTAAAAGCTTATGTTAAAATTATATTGATTTATTTATTGACAGTGCCAAAGATTTGATGAATAAGTTACTGTTGTTAAACTTTTTTTTAAAATAAATATATTATTTGAAAATTGTAAGTTACTTAATACAAAAAAATATTAAAGAGATTGTGTTATTAAGTAGATATTGTATTTCACCATTCACATACGAGATTTATCGGTAAATATTTTCCCCCTTATTTTATTAATTGAAATTACCTTATCAACCGACAAACAAATAAATTATCAGATGAAAAAACACCTTACATGAATAATGAAAATAATAGGTACATGTTAGTATCTACCTAATAATATTACCGAATAGTAATGCAATAAGTTACATGCGTTCGGGAAGCTACATAGCATATTTTCGGCCCATCTACCGCAGTGTCTCAAGACGAAAGTCTTTAATGCGTGTTGCTTGTGATGAGATACGGAAACGAAACGTGGCCGCTTACAATGTGCCGATAATAGAGGCTCAAAATCACCCAGAGAGCAATGGAAAAGGCTATGCTCGGAATCTCCTTGCGTGATCGTATCAACAACGATGAGATCCGCAGGAAAACTAAGGTCACAGACATAGCCCACAGGATTGCATGCCTCAAGAGGCAAGGAGCAGGGCACATAGCGAGGAGAACGGACGGCGTTTGGAGCGGAAAGGTCCTTGAGTGGAGGCCACGTACATGAAGTCGCAGCTGTGGCATTAGGCCTCCCACAAGGTGGACCGACGATCTAGTGAAGGTAGCGGGAATCCATTGGATGCAGGCGGCGTAGGGCCGATTTGTGTGGAGAACATTAGGGGAAGCCTATGTCCAGCAGTAGTCGCCTATTGGTTGAAATGATGATGATTAAGTTGCAACCTACAAATTATAGCCTAAAAGCGACGATCGTGACCCAAAAAAATAATCTCATTGTTGATCGAATACGGCTTCGTGTGCGCCACCTGTTCAATCCGATTATAGCCAAATCTCATTCTAAAACAATTGTATAAAGTGATGATGACGTAAGGGGACATGTCCGCCGCCGGCTTTAGAAAAATATCCATAAAGACGAAGCAGATATTCTTACTACTTTAGGAAACTAAAGTGGTTAGAATGTCTGCTTCATCTAATGACACTTGGATTATAAGATTTATGCATTTGTTTTTTCCGTTTGTTGGCACAGCACCTCGACACCTACCATTTTATTTAAGTGATAGGTGGCAGACGAGCAGAGAGATTTCTGTGAGGTACCTAGGTACCTACTTCTACCTGGCATGGCCGTTCCCTTTTTAGGGTTTCGTAGTCAAATGGCAAAAAACAGATGCCTTTTACAATCGACCAGAATGTGGTTCTTAATTTCTTTTAGCATCTCCAAGTTATGTATCTTTGTCCTAAGAGGATGTGATGTGAAGCATTTTAATCAAGCATATCAATAAAAAAACCTTTCAATTTGCTCAAAAAATAAAAAGTCAATCGGTTTTTAAGTCCCATAGAACCACAGTAGATAAATACGCTAAACCAGTATCGACACTCCGCCATTTTGGACAGAAAGTTTCCTACCGTATAGGGTTGATTCTTATTTTTGTAAAATATTATTCTTACCTTGGGACTACTTGTTTAAGTACCTTGCCGTGATCGCAGGGTCCTAGGTGCAACAAGTATCATCTGGTGCGTGTTTAATTAGAAGTAATGATATTTCTTAAGAAATAAGCATTATATTAGCATACATTATTCGTACACAAAGGTACACAAAAGGATCCCTAAAGTTGCAAAAAGCTACGCAAAGATGCATAAAATTAGACATACTTTTCATAACGTTTTGTTTTGTTACTTGGAAACCACGTGAACGTATTGGTCAAGCACCCGATCGCTTGGGCCAAGTCACAGTGAGGTCCACCATCCCCCCCATATCAATCTCCATCTCCGACCCCCCAAAATGTAATTGTGGTCGTAACTCGTAAATTACAGCAGACAATTGTAAATTTCGACTAAAATAGAAAGGACGCTCCTTAGGTACAACAGTCCCCCCCGGAAAACGAAAGGAAAACATCGTCAGAAAACCTGCACGTTTCGGTTTGTCTTCGAAACGTGTAACCATGATTCAGTTCGTATGGTTCCTCTGTTATGGGCTTGCGAAGGTCAGACGGCAGTCACTTCATTGTAATTACCAGACTCCTCAAGTCAAGAATCATGGTTCAACAGTGTACCCAGGGCTCCTGAGTAACAGCTTTGGACGCAACTAAGAATTACACGCTAAGATGAGAAGATGAAGAAGATAGATATACATTATTGCACAAAAAAAAAAAAAAAACACTTAAAAATCTAGGCATTACAGAATATTAGATTTCTACCAAACAACCTTCAGGCAAAGGACATTTGATAGTAGAGGAGATCTACCTACGTTAAATACTTTGATGCAAATCCTCAACTCTTATTCTAATTTAGCTACAATATTTATGTACAACAAAACTAACTACCTACTTACCTAATTTTTCTTTACTCAATCTATATTGTCCCACTACTGCTGCGATATGTTTTGTTGTGATGTAAAGAGTAGGTACTAAAATTACCCTGGCTGCTCAAAAAAATCGTTGCCACAGAACAGTATAAAATTAATCAAAAGCCTTCGATATTTTACTGAAAATTAATGGTTGAAGCCCAGATTTTGTATATATACATATTTAGGACATGCGAGATTTAGGCGTTTCCTTCGTCATTGATTTGTGGTGACATTTATAACTTCGTATGTCAGAAATGTCATATTTATGCATTCTTGTTTCTCTAAAACAAAACTACCTATAAACTAGGACAGTTTTAAAATTACTTAATAAACACATCTAACGTAACTCTACAATCCGTTGTGAGCACGGTTCATCCAATTAAAACAGCTTTGTTTCGAAACTGCATTTTAAACTCTAAACTGTTTAGTATGAAGTCCGTTGTGCAACGGCAGGCATCGAAGCCAAATGCCCGGTTCAGTGGCCTAGTGACGTCATCAGTGGGGGAAGGCGAATAGGGGGTGCATGGGTGAGTTTCAGGTGTCCCCCTGTAATCGGATAATGGTGTGCGGCGCTGACGTTGGGCCGTTGTGACGTCAGAACAAAATAAGAATAAAAATATTTAGGTACTAATTTCCATTTAGATTCATTATTCCATTAAACAGTTATGAAATGAAATGAAATGAAAAATCTTTATTCGGTCCGACATTACATATATATACACTGAATTTAAAAACGAAAGTAATGGGACCAAAATGGCGCCCACTCAGCATATGGCACGGCCGGGGGAGTAGCCCCGATCAAACCGCTGGTATTCTGTGGAAGCCAGTTAGTTGAGGGAGCGTCACCAGTCAACGAAACAAACAACTTTATTAATAGGTACTTATTAACAGTTTATGTTACAAAAATAGTAGTACGTATTGTACAGCAACGTAATAGCACAATGCCTAACAGTGTATGAATGATGAGTTAAAAGATAAAGTACTACTACGTATCTAGCTAGATACGAGTAGGCTCTACATTGATAATCCTATGATAGTTAAAGATGCGATAAAAAGAGCGATAGTGGCTCAGTGGATAAGAACGCGCCTTCCATGCGGGGGATCGTGACTTGGAATCCGAGTATGCACCTCTGGATTTTTCAAATTTATGTGCGTATTTCTACCGGACGTGAGGAAAACAATCGTGAGGAAACCTGCACGTATCTGATAGTTTCTGAAACATGTAATCGTGATTCAGTTGGTCTGGTTCCCCTGTCAAAAGGATTGCAAAGGTCAGACCGCAATCGCTTCATTGTACTTAAATACCAGACTCCCCAAATCATGAATCATGGTCCGGGGTACGCTTAACCCCGCAACCGGGAATTACACTGCAGGAGCCCAATTCTCGTGCTTGTGATATTTTGAGAACATGGCGGATATCACTTGAAAACCTTACAAAAAAACTATGTTTTAGTGATATAGGTATGTCGTATGAAAATAAATGTCACTGAGCACGAGAATTGGGCTCCTAGTGCAGTGGCTGCCTAGACCATTATACATAATTTACTTATACCTACAGGAACACTAACTTCAAAAGTATCCATACTTAATAAATGTATACTTTAAATATTAGATACATATTTAAAGTATACATTATTAGACTCTATGGATACTTTTGAAGTTTGTTTGTTAAGAAAAGAATTTATTCGTAGTTTTGACTTAAATCTTTTTGGTGGATATCATGCATTATACTACAGATACAGGTACCTATGTATTGATAGAGTTTATACAATTTTGCTTATCTTTTCCTGTTTTCCGTTTTGATTTTCTTCTCCACATTTTTTTGGTTCAAGTTTTACAATCTCATGTGGATCAGAATAAATCATGTTATTTTTTTCATCGAAAGTTAATCCAAAAATGTTCTCAATTTTAGCTATTTCATGTAGCTTGTGTTCTTCTTTATTCGGCAACATAAATCTCATTCTGTCCACAAAAATGAGCCACGCCATGTCTGTCCACTTCAAATGCGCGAAAAACATTAGGGCCCCTTCATGTGAATGCGATGTTTGGAACCTTTCTTTATCATATACACACCAGTCTTGTTGTTTATAAAGGTGTCACCGTCGTGGTCAATGATAAAATTATATAGCTTCTCATGAATGTGCTTCTGCAACTCGGTCTTTTCTGAACAGTGCTTGAACAACCGCCTTGAAGGAAAGGCAATGAAGTACAGCTCTTCATTTCTGTAGAACAGATCCCAAATGTCATGTTTAGGAATCAATAGGCGGGCTTGTGTTTTATTACCCGAAATTGTTGCGTTCAGGTCATGGACGTAGATCCCGTTACTGCCCCCTAGGTATACGAGGCTCTTCTCATGATTGGCAGCTGTTGCAAACCCGTTTTCCACCTCTGTCATGGGGACAGGTAAGTGATACCCATTATTTTCAGAATATCCTATTGCAAAAGTGCTCTCGTTATATCGACCAACATTATAGCTGAAGTATAATACGTGATGAGTTGCGTTTACCTTGCAGTAAGACAGCTGGTAAGGACGATCGATGCCGTTTAAGAGCACCTTCCGTTCGTGAATCGCGCCGTTTACACTAATTCCTTCACACGTTACCTCCTTTTCTCTTACATTTTTCAGGGTTTTTGAATGTGCCACGTTATTTACGTACGCATTTATTAAAATAATTAACTTTATTAATGAAGAGACTGACATATTTCCTGCACTAAACTAATATGAGTTATTTTCCAGAGCTAATATTTTTTTTTATATCAGAACAGATGGCCAGTTTCACGTTACAATCATTGTGTCATGGATGTAGTTTCACTTTATTTGGGATTAAAGTAAATTAGATAGATAGGCTAGGTAAGAATATTTTAGTAAAATAGGGCAGTAATTTTTAGATCAGTGTCAGTCGAGTAGGTAGAATGCAGAAATTATTAGGCTAAAGGGCGACTTAAGCTCTAACGAAAATTTTAAGGATAATGTGAAGGAACCGGTAATGTTGCGTAACTAAATACAATTTCAAATACAATTTCTGTAACTTGGCATGAGACAAGTAATAAATAGAACAAATAAAATAATCTTACCTGTAAAGAACACAACACGATTTGCTGATAGGCCGCAAGTATCAGAATTGTTACTCTAGTCATAAACAACTGCTACCAGGCTCACAGAAATCCGAGGATGTTGCATATTCAAACACCACAAGCTAGATAAAGAGGTATAACTCGGTCACGCTCTAACGCGGAGGGTGCGTCCCTCCCAGATTTTCCCCCATCCCTCCGTCCACGTTCCGTCCAATCCGAACTTGGCAGACAAAAACTTCCATTGATGTGTGCCTGTGAGTGATCAATATTTTACTTTCATAAAACTTTTTGTAATGGGTTTTCTTTCACAAGTAACAAATAAATCACGGTAAACAAATTTGAGAAAAGTTCTTCATATCAAAAACACAGAATATTTTAACTCATTAAGCAATTCTATGCTAATAAAATCGAACTGGGGGTTGAATGTTAGAGGCGCGAAAAGTTTAATTCTATCTCCTATTATGTTCTGGGTGTTTGGTAACGTCGACGCTGGATTCATTCACGTCGCCGCCATTTTCAAATAGCGTCGTCGCTACTGAACGAATGAGTAGGTAGTTACTTAGTTAATTACCTACTTGAAAGAAAATCTGGAGCAGTAGAAACCCAACAATACCCAAGACAAGTCTTACAAGACCCTTTGAGCGCGGGTCATTTAATCGACATGGAAAACATTTCTGTCGAAATTAGTAGGTTATCTAGCCTACTTATAATTTTAGTGATTACAAGTCATAGTATTTTTTCCAAAATTAGAGGTTTATAAATTTTTCAATGTACTACATTATAAACAATGATTTACTTACGTATTTAGGTACCTACCTACCATATTATTGTTATGAAAAACTACGTAGAAACTTCTTAGATTAATCTAAGATAAACTTAGGTAATAATTTCTTCAGATTTTCTTTTAATTAAATAAAATCTAAATCACATTTGATAACATATAAAATTCTGTCTAAAAATAAATGTAATCTCACATTACGGTTTTTCTTTGATTCAGAAATACTAGTGTATTTCCAACTACTAAGGTCTTGGAAAATTTGTTTACAATCACTACAAAGTTACTTCCTCAGATATCATGTTTTCCTGGTAGCAGCGTATTCGCCATTGCTCGTAGAAAACTGCGCCAGACGATTCTCGTTGCTACGAAGTCTACGGTTGGCG
Source organism: Marasmia exigua (assembly GCA_019059595.1). Taxonomy (NCBI): domain Eukaryota; kingdom Metazoa; phylum Arthropoda; class Insecta; order Lepidoptera; family Crambidae; genus Marasmia; species Marasmia exigua. The sequence goes on along the minus strand of CM032464.1, from coordinate 1,567,214 downwards.
TTTCCAATGAACAAAACCAATCTGAAAAGCGTCGAACATTTTTGTCGACGACTTTTCCGAGTGGACAGTGGTCAAGGTAACTCGCAAAATTACCATGACAACGTCGCAAAATCGTCAGCAGAGGTCGATTTGACTGGGAGAGAAGGAGGCGGCTGGAGTAATCGGGCGCGTCGTTCGTTGCCACGGCAACAGGGGTGCTCCCACATTGGGGTGAGGAACACCGAGGAATGCTGCCAGAGGGATGTGTGAACTCTTTTCATTCCTGTGTTCCTAGTACTCGGCGCTGTTTGGAAAATATTTTTGCTATGCTGAATCGGCAGGGGCAACCGTAACACGATAGAGAAAACGCTCATTTAGTTTGGAATACTTTATTTTGGAGTGAATATATTAAAACTTAATGAAATAATCTTAACACAAATTGAGAATATTAAATTACAACAATATTTACAGTTAAAAGTTATTAGACCTCACAAGCACCCGCAGACGAGACAGTCACTGTGCCTCGGACAAACGTAACACCATCTCTGCATTCACAACCGTCCTGAAAAAAAAACATGTTTTAAACCTAAACTTGAACTGAAGCAAAACAGTTTTTACTATTTTAGAGCAGTTTAACTCAATCTGAAGAATATTTGGGTTTAATTTTTTTACCCTTGATACATTCTATGTCATTGATGTAATAGCAACTGACAGACATACAGAGAAAAAACGTGCCAAGTTTGGAGGCCTACTAAAAAAATTGGTATAAAAGTTTCACTGTTATAAAGTTTAAAAAAAATAGGCAATAAAAAGCATCCATAATTAAATGTTTTAAAACCTAATTTAACCAAAGAGAAACTTACAAATATATCCTCCAAACCAGCAGCACAATTCTGAGTTTGCTCATAGAACTGCACTTTCTGGACGTTGTGTCCTGATAATTTCTCCAGACGACTTCTTCCCCTGGTCACAGGCCAGAGGCACGGGCACCAGGCCTGCGTTGTTCTTCTTTACCGTGAGGTGGTCGGTACTCAAATTCTCCATCACGGCTGGGCTGCCAAAGATCGCTTTGTCTAAGTAGGCGCAGTAGGGATCTTCTGGGCTGGAGCATAGAAACGAAAAGTTAAATTGAAGAATTTGGCTTCTTTAAAACCTTTGTGAACTTAAACAGTCTTATAAAATGACGCTCTTCAGGGCATTTTGCACCTCCTTTTACACGTGCAGTTTGTGAGTTAGGCATACGACAAGAGCGCTGGATTCCCTTTGCGTTCAATATAATAACGCATTCAGGGCGCTGTTGCGGCTGCCTCGCTTCTGCAGTGTGTCGCAGATGTTCGCGGAGGCGCGTACGGACTGCTTCCGTACGATTATGCGCAAAAGGGCTGCCTCGATGGCGCGGCGGACACGGGCCAGCGGCAACAGCCTCCTCGTTGTTGTAGCGGACCGGATAGATGGTCCATTTTTGGGACACTGGAGGTCCTTAAACTCTCCTGTCCCTAATAATAATAATTAGATATACTAACATAGTTTTAAGCACCAAAACTTTACTAACGAATTTGTATGGATTTATTTTTCTGTAATAAATGCTTAGTAAAAAAAATAAAGCAGTTTACATATTTTTTTCGAAAATTGTGTATTGTTTTTTTTTCGTTTCAAACGCCAAATCTGATTTTAACACCGTCTTAGCTAACAAAGTGTTATTGAACGTGATAAAGCCCTTAGAAAGTTACAAAAAATGTGCCTCTTTCTAGAAACTTTACGTCATTTATTTATTTATTTATTTAAAATCTTACAACTAACATTCAGGTTTTCCCAATGCGATAGTGTAGATTACTTTTTTAACCAAATTTATTTTGTGCTATAACAAATTATAAATAAAGTAGCCTTTGTAAATTCAGTCAAAGAGCAGCTAAACACGTCGACTGTCTCAGCGACCTCGTTAAATGTGCGCAATGCTCGTGTTAGTGGCGCATCCTTTAATATATTGGTCCGTGCGTGCGGTCATCGATGAAGTGGTAAAAATGATAGTCACCTGCGGTAATTGTTATTGTTTATCGTAACACTGTGAGTCGCTTCCGGCTTCATCTGCTCTTTGTCCAAATAATTCTGATACAGGGTATTGTTAACTGTGGTCCGCCTTGGCTTCCGCCTGGCGCGCAGTCTGGCGTACAGGTTGGTGACGTACTGGAACTTGAGGAAGTACACCACGGCCTCGGCGATGCTGGCCGAGCCGCTCTTGTTGCGCCTGCGGTGGTGGCAGACGCCGCGCGGAGGTGACGTGCCGTATGAGAAACCTGCGCACGATTAGGTTTTAAAATAAATCTTACAACCTGTGCGGATAAAGAATGGGATCAGAAATGGCGGCGCATCTATTCACATCTCGCTCGCACACTATTTGCGCCTATACTCACACTCGTGGGTGTGCGAGCGAGAAGTGAACAGATGCGCCGCCATTTCTGATCCCATTCTTTATCCGCACAGGCTGTACCCAAAAATATCGCAGTTAAATTACCATAAGTGTGCTACTATGCTACTATAGAATACGTAGATATCATAATCAACAAAAGGTACTTGTTTTTGACTTTTTAAAATTTCAATCCGTCATATAATCGAGGCGAGTACAAAAACTGCAACTTGTGACAATCATTAATCATCATCATTGGATTAAGAAATATAACATAGCCGAGGCTCAGAGGAAATGTCTAAAAGACGTCCTATGTAAGTATTACAACCTGTGCGGATAAAGAATGGGATCAGAAATGGCGGCGCATCTAATTACTTCTCGCTCGCACACTATTTGCGTCTATACTCGCACCCCACGAGTGCGAGGATAGACGAAAATAGTGTGCGAGCGAGAAGTGGATACATGCGCCGCCATTTCTGATCCCATTCTTTATCCGCACAGGTTGTATATCAAGTAAGTAGGTATGAAAAAGTAATACCTACCTTCGGGCGTTGGTTGCCGCGTTTGCTGAAGTGTGACTAAAATGTTTGAACAAACATTTTTAACGCTCTGGTGGCCCAGTAATTTCAAAATTTGGTGACGATTAATTACTCGAGATGAAACAACTCTTTTAACTATATTAGGTTGGAAACAAGACCACTCACGAACTTAGGCCTTACTTAAGTATTGAGAAACTTCTGAAGCCGCCTGTCTTAAAATTGGTTTACCATTTTTGGTGGTGCTCGAGCACGGAGTCAGCAGCGGCGAGTTTTCGACTCTCGTCTCAGGAGCGCTGCGAGTCTTGCAGAAGTTGTTGCTGTTCCACGTGGTGTCCGTGTACGGGATCGAGTGCGAGTGGGACAGCGTGTCCGCCTGCTCCCACTTGGTGGACTCTCGCAGCGAGAAGAATGTGAGGGTTACAATTGCCTGCAATATTTAGAATGAAATCAGTGGTTGCGGATTAAGGATTGTTGTTTGGGAGAAGCCTAGTCAAGCACAATGTTCTTTTTGACATTTTTGACACCATATCTCTTAGCGACCGATCTGTGTGGAGAGCATTGGGGGAGGCCTATGTCCAGCAGTGGACGTATTGCCTGAAATGATAATGATGATCTCTCAGCGTGTCAGTCCCGGTAGACTGCAAAACCTTCGGCTCCAAAGGCTTCTGTCCGAAGCCTTCGGAGCTCGGAGGCGATTGGACCAAGCTCAAGGATTTGGTAAGTCTGGTAATTATAATGAAACGACCGTCTGACCTTCGCTACCCTTAGACAGACAGTCAAAATATTGCGTTCTTGACGATAAGCATCTTAAGCATCGATGACTATGGGAGATAAATAGCAAACTATTGCCGTATAATTAGAGGCGCTGCAGCGTGGCCAGCGCTGAAGCCTGCACCTCGCCCAGCGAGTAACAGCACGACCACACTTGCTGCACATGGCCAAGTGTCGCACTCACCATGGTGAAGCAGGCAGAGGCGCACAGCGTGGCGGAGAGAGGGAATCCGTAGCGCTGCGACAGCGCGCCGCCCAGCGCCGGGCCCAGCACCTCGCCCAGCGAGTAGCAGCACGACCATACCCCGGCCACAGCGCTGTATGTCGCCAAGGCCTCGGGACAGCCACCTTCGTAGCTAGAAATTAATAATTATTATAAAAGGTCGCTAAGCCACAGGGAGTCGTTGTGGTTGCTTATAGGTTAAAAATAATAATACAATACGTGTTTTCCACGAAAATTATCTGTAAATATTTTTATTTTTGTAAAATAGGTTTGAGTTTTTTTACCTGTTGATATACGAGAGCCCAAATGCGGCCATGATTGAGCATCGTATGACGTCACATTTCACTACTTATGTCATCGTGCTGTCAGTATCGCCTTATTTTTTGTGCATTATTTATTGAAAAAGACGTCACAGCCGCAAGTGTCACGTGACTGATTGTATTTGGCGCGAATTTTTAAGTCATATTAAATTAATTATTTTCCTACTAAATAACGCTTTTTTTGAGAAAAGTAATTATTGTAAGAGATATAAAATAAACCTAGGCCCATTTTAAAATATCTTTCTAATATTTGTCTAATAGCCAATTGCGTGGTCGACGTAGATTAATTTTGGAGAAGAGAGCGGTCGGTACTGCATATTTTCTATAGGTACAGTCACGAGCACTAAAAGTAAGTATACATCTTTATTCAAATGTGAACCTTATTGTTTCACTGTAAGAGTCGAGGTGCATACATTTCATTGCAGGCGACTGTATTGATAGAAATTGAATAAGTAGGTTATTTATTTATTTTTACTTACATTGAGCTTGTTAAAACTCCTTGAAAAGTAGGCAGTAAAGTTAATGCCACAGATACACCTAAAATTGAGAGCGCGACCAAATTCAGCCACAGGTCCCTGAAATAAACAAAAACAACAGTTATGTTAATATACAGCCATTGTTGGTCTGGTGGTTTAAGTACCGGGCCGTGATCTCGGGGTCCCGGGTTCGTTACCCGAGTCGATCAAAAAGTATGTTTCGAGTCTGTGATCACCAATCCGCATTTGGCAAGCGTGGCGATTAAGCTTAATCCCATTATAGTAGCGATGACTTGATTTCTATGGTGGAGGCCTTTGTCCTGCAGTGGGACAGTATAGGTATAGGCTGATACTTTACTAGCTATGTCACAAACAAGTGTCGTCCTCCTTCTGGTTAGTTGAAGACGTAGACGAAGAAGAATAAGTAGGGTATTGATATATACCAGAATAACTAAATTATATTAGAAAAACATCTTACCGTGGGAGACCAGGGATAAAAGGGCAGGGGCCAAGCAGCAACAGCCCGGCTGTTGACAAGAACAAACCCCATACCATCATGCACCAGTGGTTGTGTACTCTGCAAACATTAAAAATTTATTAGGTACTTACTAATAATAGCTCTTATACATATGTAATATTTTATGCTGTGCAAAGAATCCTCCAAATAATCTCAGACACTAAACATCTGCTGAAAGTGTCGTATCTACCATAAAACTAATATCCTCCAAACGCTTCCGGGTAAGGCGCTATAGTGCTCAAGTGTGTGCGCCAAAACAAGTGCACTCTCTATTTCCTTGCCCGATGGGACGCCAGTGTGACACGACTGGAGAGGGATCGGGCGCAGGATCAACGGCTTAAAGTGCTTTCCGAGACACGGGGGTACAAGATCGCCAACTTCCAGACTCCGGGCTGACACTGAGAATTTCTTAACGAAAAACTCAGGTACAATTTTGGCCCGACCCGGGGATCGAACCCGGGACTCCAAGCCCAGGCGTTGCTTTAAACGACGCACTACCCACTGCGCCAACAGTCTATCATAATAATATCACGGGATACTAAATTTGAAATCAATTAGACCACTAAAGTGAGATACATCACCTATCTTTCTAAAAACAAGAAAGAAAGACCCTTACCTATCAGCTACCCACCCCCACACGGGGCTAAAAATGCCATAAAGGCTTGAGAAGAGCAGGAATATCAATCCAATTTGCTCGGTGGAGAGGCCGAACTGGCGCAGATGAGGCTCCAGCGTGGGGTCTAGGAATGCCCACGTGTTCGACACCACCACTATCACCAGCCCCGTGATTATGATGGATGGGATTTTGAACAGCCTTAGTATGGAAGCGGATTTAGAGCCAACTGCGTATTCTGAAAGAATAAGACACTTCATTTAGTTAGTTGGATGACATAGATAGAAAGATACATACTCTATATATTATATTTTTTTATGTGATAGGTAATTTACCTTGACAGTCAGTTAGTAATAAGTAGTTGACAGGGACGATCAAGACCATTATGATTCCTAGAGTGTAGAATGGTAGACCAAATCCCCCGATCTACCTGAAACATAGAAGTTCACATAGAAAATTTAACAGCAAATTATCAAACTTTCAAAAAACCTTTCCCGACGTTGCGTTGGTGTCATTATGATTAACCAGCCAAGTGCGTGTGCGGAAATGCACGCTCAATGTACTTAGGGGTCCGTAGTCGTCCATATGGATGTCACCACAGAGTACTATTTAATATGGATGTCACCTTCTATGGACTTATCATGGTCTTGAAATGGTAAATACGACTGCCATACCGCCAGCTGAGGCTAAAGCGCCTGTGCGTCAAATTATTTGTAACTTTGTAAAATCCACAGTCAGTTTTCCCCACAGCGGAACTATCATTATGATGAAACCCTAAAAATACCGGAGTCTAAGTATGTAAACGAAAGTTATTAAGAAATCTGGAACAATTTGAATTATAACAACAATGTCAATAATAGAGATAAGTACATTAAACTCATTAACATATAGATAAGGAGAAGTGCATTGATTTATTTTGTATAAGTAAACGCATATTAAGTATATTCAAGTGCAATGCAATCAGTGTTATGACTATGACTAAATGAATTCAGATTATCAGCTAGTCTCATAATTACTAAGGCATTCCCAGTACTATGAGCATGACTGAATTGAGACAACATCACATACCTACCTAGACATTGTCCTGGTCCCAAACTGAGGTGTTACCTTGTATGAAAGTTTGGCAATTAAAAAGAGTAACTGGCGAGTTTCTTGCCGGATCTTCTCGACCAGAAACAACTTTCCGAGCCGGTGGTAGAATCGCATTATGTTTATTTATTTCTTTAGTATATTTTATGTATCAACATATATATGTATTAACATGTAAATTATACATAAGTACTTATAAATAGTTTTAAGTCATTAAAATGTATGACGATTTGTAAGTGCTGTGTACAAGCCTATGCAAATAAAGAATTATTTGATTTTACGGAAACTTGAAACCACGAAGGTAACGCGTTGACGACTAAAACCTAGCTGGCCAGTCACGACCAAATAGCTACCCAGTTTTAACGTATGTCCTTAGAAGAAAGAAAGATGAAGTACGGACCGAGTAGAGAATCCCGCCGATGGCAGGCCCCACAGACATGCCGAGGCCGACGAAGGTCTCCAAGATGCCCAGCACGGAGCCGATGCTGTCAGGGAACGCGTTGACAACAAACACGTAGCTGGCGGTGGAGTATGCGCTGGCGCCGAGGGCCTCCAGCCCCCGGACGAGGAAGCACAGCCAAGTGAAGGTCGTGACGTCTTCTATTAGGGCTAGCGTGCTGAAAGAACACAAATTATCATTTACCTTTTTTATTTCCGCAATCCGCTTCCTGACTGATCTGCGAGAACTTCAGGTCAGTGACTGAAGTACCTAGTGCAGGATCGACCAAAGTGGCTCCCTCTTGTTTTGTAGGCCAAGACTCTGTTCGGGTCACTGAGCCAGCGCAGTAAGTATCCGCTTTCTCGTTTATTACGTGGTCAGTATAAGGAATGGAAAATGGAATCAAATGTCTGTTTTCAATTATCATTATTGACTGACCGGATGACGCAATTGGTAGTGACCCTGCCTCTTACGCCAAAGGTCGTGGGTTCGATCCCCACCCTGGACAAACATTCGTGCGATGAACACTTGTGTTTGTTCGGTGTCTGGGTGTAATATATGTATTTAAGTATATATTTGTGTTCCTCTGTTGCCTGATATCCGTAACACAAGTGCTTAAGCTACTTAGTACGGAATCAGGTCAACGTATGATGTTGTGAGAATTATATTATTATTATTATTATGTTTGTCAGTTGTTCCATAACCACGGGCAATTATGTCCCGGACTTTTGGAAGGCGTGCGTGGGGCCGAAGCCAACACGTAGAGGCCCGTTCAATTGACAGTTTTACTATAATGTGATGTGACACCAGCCGGCGACTATCCCTGTATACACTACAGAAGTGTAGCCAAGGACAGTCCCCGGTTGGCATAAGACTATTGAAAATAATGGAAAACAAAATGAACTGGGCTATTGGGTTGAGGTGTTAGTGGACCGGTTAACTGGTACTATGGAGAGACTATGGCACCTGCCCGATCAATGATAAAAATCACGAAAAAATGGGCAGGTGGTGACTCGCAACTCACTAGATGGGCCCCCTATAATAAGCTACCAGGAAGCCAAGCAAAAGCTAGCTACCAGATATAGCAAGGCGGGCAACATTGGTGTGAGCAGCTCAGGGTGCCGAGAGGTGTACACCGCTTTCTACCCAGTGTCTGTGGTGACAGACACTGTGCCAACTCGCGACTTATGCATCTTTCACTTCCACCCTGCGAGCATATAGCTCTGACATCCCACTCTGGCCGGCTGGTGAAGGCAAGCCAGAGGTGAAAGTCCTGCAGCCCCTGCTGGGGTCCACCCCAGCCGGCCAATAAAGGCAAGCCGGGGAGAGGGGCCTGATCGACTTTCGGGGATATGGGACCCAAGGGACGTCACTTCCCATTCAGCGCGCCACAACGCTGCCCTGGGGAGACTAACTGCACTGATGAGAGTTGTTGCTCTTAAGCAAGAGCACCAACTCTCGCCAGCGGGCGATGGGGTCGTCACTTCCCTACGCACTTATTATTATTATTATTATAATCTGGACATATTTAAAGCAAGAGTGAATACCTAGGCCCTGAGGTTGTCTGGAAGAGATCGCTATTTTATTTGTTTATTTTCTACACATTACAGATTACAATTATTACAAATCTTAAACATACAAATAAAGGTTATAATCAAGATTATAATCCAACAATATGTGTATTTCTAGAAACCCCATGGACACCTGCAACACCAGAGGTGTCACAAGTGCGGTGCTTACCTTTTAACGTCCCTTCCCCTGGATTAATTAATGAAGAGTTGAAGAGAATGTTTCTTTTTTACTAAAATTCAGACACAATTTGGACTTTTCAAATAATCTTCATCCATTTCATTAATTTGCAAGTGGCTGACAATAAAAATACCTACTAAACTTTTTTAGACCAATGAATAGAATATATGGCATTAAAAGGGTGTTTGCCATGCGCCCTGTACAACAATTTCATAAGCCTTTTTAAGCAATTCACTTGATTGTATGCTGTAATGTATTTACGCACGACACACAATTTACTACTTTGGGAGCGTCTCTAGCATTGTATTTAGAAAAAAATGATGTTAAAAACCTCAATATCATTTTTAAAGACCTATCCATAGATAGCCCACACGCTTATAGGTTTGATGAAAAAAAAATTGAGTTTCTGTTCCAAGTATTGAGACCCCTCCCCAATTTTTTATTTTTTACAATTTTTGTGTAAAAATCGTAATGTGGTTAACAAAATACATCAATTTGCAAGTTTCAATAGTATAGTTCTTATAGTTTCGGAGAAAAGTGGCTGTCACATACGGACGGACGGACGGACAGACGGATATTCCATTGCCTTTTAGCTACGGAACCGTAAAAACGCCGGCAACATATTAGCGATCTTTCTAATTTCGCGGATGTTCATGGGGGGCGTTGATTAGTTTCCATCAGGTGACTCGCTTGCTCGTTTGTCCGCCTCTAGCATAAAAAAAAACACGTTCGGTTCAATATCAATGGAAGAATTTTGACAGATTGTAGTTAACTAATATGTGGCTGTCTTTACCTACATACTTACCCGAATAGGACGTTGCAGGTGCCTGCTACGAACATCCCCGCAATGAACATGAATTTGGCTCCTAACAGGGGCAACTATGAACAAACAAACAATTAAAATGAGTAAACACCGTAACTTTTTTACCGTTTAAATCTTGAAAACCTCATAATACTCGTAGGTATCGTGAATAAAGTAAAAGGACCTTGAACCAACAAACTAATAAATAGGTACTTATTCTAATACACAACTGTGTAACTACACTGTGTAAATATTAAGCTTTTATTTATTTTATATAATTAGGTAGGCACAGGTAGCTCATCCATACACACAATAATTACATTTACACATACGCTTAAACTGACATACACACACACAAACACACATGCACGCACGCTTCTTACTTATAATTCTAAATCTAATTATTATTAATGTAAACCTAATGTTATAAATCTAAATAATGTAGGTAATGATTACTTATTAAGAGCGAGGCATTCCCAACACAGGTGTCTTCTGACTACCTTCTGGGAAGCCCCGACAACTTTTTTGTTTATAATTTACTGGAAATAAAGATATTTTTATTTTTATTTATTTATTATTTACATTGACCATTTTATATATTATTATAACATACATAACTCATGTTAATAACATAACAATATCTCTACTTATCTACATACCATATTATTTACCTACTCACGAGTATTTACAGCGATAACGTATTTTTGTGACCATATTATGGACTCCTTTCTCCGCAGTTCGATTTTTCTCGTCGTTCTTATTATTATCCACCGTCATTTTTCCATCCTATTTTAGCATGTTAGATCAACAAAATAAGCGAAAAAAATCAACTGTTCCAAATATAAAAAATAGGATATCCACCCGGCAATAATGTAGAGAGCAGCTGATTTTTTTTTCGCTTATTTTGTTGATCTAAAATGCTAAAATGGATGAACAATTGACAGTGTATAATAATAAGAACGGGGAAAAACCGAACTGCGGAGAAAGCAGTCCATAATATGGACACAAAAATACGTTATCGCTGTACATACTCGTGAGTAAATAAATAATATGGTATGTGGATATTGGTATGTTATTCACTAATGAGTTAGGTATGTTATAATAACATATCAAATGGTCGATGTAAATACACAATTGTGTATTGGAATAAATAGGTACATATTTATTAGTTTGTTGAGTAAATTTTCAGATAGTACCTACCTACCTATGTCTATCGATATCGATACCTACGAGTATAAAGCTGCAGTAATACTGTGCCTATATTATTGTTATTATACCACGTTGCAGCTTGTAGCTGCAAATAGTATTGTTTTAAAAGTACCTTCAAAATATATGTGCACTAATAAGTAGGCATACAAACTCATTCAAATATATACCTTATTGTTTCGCCTTAAGAATCGAAGTATTTACCAGTTTACTATTAATGTTATAATGTTAATGACTAATGATTTGTATTATTTTGGCTAAACAAATTAGCCATAAGGTAGATATGCATTATCAGTATCTCATATCTTTTGTTTAGTAAAATAGTGGGTAAAATAATATTTTAATACTATCGCTGATACTCAGATTGAATGGATTTAAAATGTTGCGCAAAGTATTGACCTATAAAATAGGCATAACGACTCTTTTCTTTTTGATATGCTATCGAAAAAATTCTCAATTAAAGTAGGTACAAAACATCAGTGAAAGGATTAGGTATTACTTCGATAACTTCTAAACTTCTCAAGATATAACGATATCAAAATCACACTTTTAGACTAGACAAAAACCTCTTAACATAAAAACTGAATATAGGTAGGTAGGTATGCACTTCAAAATTCCTAAATATGGAAATCGATACTCGCTTACGATCAGGTGATCTGTCTGATCATCTGCTAATTATCATATAATAAAAATATGTCTTATTATGGGATTGGGGTTCGAAATCTCGAACCCACGACTTTAAGGTCCTAACCAGGCAAAGTAACTGCCCTAAATCACTAAGCTACAGAGTATGTTGGTTTTAAAAATAATTTATAGCAAATGTTATTACCTATGTTGTACTTAGTTCTTATTTCTGCCGCACCATCAAAAAATGGAACTCGTTGCCGGCGCATGTATTTCCTCCTTCCTACTATATGGATCCCTTCAAACGAAGCATGAAGAAGCATCTTGGGCCAGTAGATATGGCTGGTGGCTGAGGAGAGCCAATATACTGAGTCACTATAAAAAAAACTTACAAATTTCCCAAAAAGTGGTGAAGTCAGGAACATGACGACGGCATAGAAGCTGAAGACGATGCCGACCATGGTGTCTGACAAGCCCTTGGTGGAGGCTTCCCTGGGGAAGAAGGGCGCCATCACGCTCATGGAGCAGAAGCTCATGAAGTCTACCAGGGCCAGTGAGGCTAGCGTCAGCCGCTGCCGCCGGGAGAGGAACCGCAGCGCTCCGGGCCGCGGCCTGGTCTGCGTACGTACTAGTCTGGAAAATTGCAATAGGGATAACTTAGTCTATAAATCAATCAGGCTATCATCCACCAGTCTGAAAGTCGGCCTTCCCCAAAGAGCGCTAACCAACACGGTCCCAGCTTCAAAATGATCTGAGCGTCCAACCTCGAAAAATATCTCAGCATTTGACAAATGATAACGTACCTATGCCAATATAGATGGTGCGCATGTATTTGTTGTTCGAAAACTAATAACAACAAATGAATGTCCATGAAAAGTTTTTTTTATGTGATAAGTGGCAGACGAGCAGACAGATCACCTGATGGTAAGCGACACCATGGAAGTGTACAACGCCCAAGGAAACCCGTGACACTAGTGGAGTCACAAGTATTGCGCTTTTTTTCAAATGCTCAGATATTTTTGGTAGATTTGAACGCTAAGATCATTTTGATGCTGACTGTACCTACCTAAACTCTTAGTACTTATCCTATGACATTATTGACGTTTCAGTATACTTTTTTACAGTATTACTGCGGCAAATGCGATCTATAGTGATCGCCGCTGTGCTATGGGTTAAGGGAGTACTTCCACTTAGCACCACCAAGACGCCCCACTGGTGGGGCATAGTGGAAAGATTTAATATTGTAAATAAATAATCTGCCCCACTAAATCAATTTAATGGGGCAGATTCCTCTGCTTTAAAATTAGGTAGGTGTATTCTGCCCCACTAGGGTCGGCATTTTAGAGTGTAGGTGGGATTACTCTTTATTGTAATATTCGTCTATTTAAGTTTTTCGTAAGTTTAGCAAGTAGCATTACTACAATTAGCATACTATGTAACTATAAATGTTCTCAGAAAAAATATAATTTGGTTCTTGAATCACAAATCTGACTTACACCATTCAATGAAAATGAAATATTCATAATTATAACCAAAAAACATAGTTTTCAATAAAATATTTGAAATTAAATGAGCTAGGATACTTATGCTGCTTATATTTTACATTTATTAAGTTATATGCTACTTGCTAAAGTTACGTAAAACTTAAATAGACAAATATTACTATAATGAGTAAACCCACACCTACACTCTAAAGTGCCGACCCTAATGGGGCAGAATACACCTAATTTTAAAGCAGATTCTACTACGAATTTTAAAGAGATTCCTTCCAGTCTTGGTGGAGCAAAGTGGAATGACTCGGTTGCATGAAATTGCCGATTTGTATGGAGATTTTCTGAGAATCTGTGATTCCGATACTAACTCTTTTTTTAAATTTCAAAGTAAACATTAACAGGTACTAATAACTAATACGAATTTTAGAAAAAAAGCATTGTTAGTTATAAAAAAGTTACGAATGATGAAAACGTCAATCAACTATCATTCGTTGATCGTTAATCAAACTAACAAAAAAAAGTAACTTTCAAGTTTTTTTTCTCCATTAAGAATTCATTTTTTATTTATTTATTTGGAATAACAACAGCCGGTTTACAAAATAGTGCTACATAGGTACATTACATAACAATTAAAAACTACCAAGTGATTTGGGCCAAATATTTGAAATGTTACAAACCTTCGAAATATGGTCTTTATTCAAAATAAAAATAAAGTAGGTAGTAACTTTTTTATTATTACAGGAATTATTCATCTTGTTGTGTCTAGAAATAAAAACGTAAATTCATACTTTAACCACTTATATCCATCTCAAATCCTGCATTTTTCCGAAAGTGTACTTACTATTTGTGTGGGACTGGAATCCTTAGCTACATTACGGCTCATAGTACCTATACGTACTTTAAATCTACCTACTAAATAGAAAAAAAGACATTAAACTTGTCAAAAATAGTTGCTACTGACCTTAATAGGCATTCTACGACTCCCATCAAGTTAAAGTCTTTGAAGAGAGGTCAAAATACGATATACTGGTGCTTCTCAAAGTTGTCACTTTTTTAGAAAAAAAAGACAAAAGTAAAGACAGTTGTAGATGAACTCAAACACTTTCATTGTGCAGTATCTAGCCAGTTACAATTGCCCACTTTCAACAGTTCCTATCACTATACCTCAGCATGAACTAAGGTGAAACTCGGTCCTTTTTCACGTCATTCGTATTGTCACTTTAATTAAGTAGGTATTTTGTGAACGTGAGGAAATCAATCATCAGCGTGACGTTGTATGCAATTATTGAGCTGATTTAAAAAATACATTTGAACAACCTGTTTGGAACAGTGGTAGTGAACGCTGCCTCTGGTGCAGGTTTGCGGGTTCGATCCACAGTACAAATATTTGTGTGCATGAGCATAATTAATATGTCTGTTTGTATTGATTGTTTTCTATGTATTATAAGTATGTATTAACTAAAGCCATGTGGCCGTGTGGTGCCCGGCAGAGGCCGTGTGGTGCCCGGCAGAGTAGAATAGGCCACCCTCACTCTTACCGAGGTGTCGTAAAAGGCGACTAAGGTAAAGCTGCTGGCATGATCATCAGCACCCAGAGAAGGAAAACTCTGCATTTATATCAAAACCCTCGCCAACCCGTCTGCCAAGCGTGGTGAGTATGGCAACTACCCCTCATGTGATTGAGGGAGGCTCGTGCCCCAGCAGTGGGGACTTAAATGGGCTGACGATGACGATGTGACGATGATTGACTAAAGAAAAATCTTATATGTATAGGTATATTTGTAACCCCACAGGTGCTTGAGCTACCTATCTCGAAGTCAGATCGATGTATGTGATGTCAGTTGTGAAATATTTATTTTATATTTGTGATATCAGTGGATAAGAATGGGCGCCTTCCGAACGATAGGTCGTAAGATCGCACCATCACCGCTGGATTTTTCAAATCTATGTGCGTGTTTTCGGCGGCGGCGAGGGAAAACATCGTAGGAACCTGCACGTTTCCGATTCGATAATTTTTTCCGTGATAGGTGGCAGACGAGAAGACGGATCGCCTCATGGTAAGTGATTGCCGCCGTCCATAGACACCCGTGACACCAGTAGAGTCCCAAGTGCGCTGCCAATTTTTTGCCAACTCTTTCCCCGGATTGGGCCTCCGCTACCCACACTTACGCAGAGAAACACAGCACAGTGCTGCTTCACGCTTTCTGTGAGGCAGTGGTAGGTATCACTCCGTATAGAATGTATAAAATTATTCTGAAAGCGTAGGTGATTATGGCCGTCTCCCAGCGGTCGGGTGTGCTTAAGGCGGCATTTTCCACCGGGCCAACAAAAAAAAAAAAAGGTGATTATGGTTCAGACGGTCTAGTTAACCTGATATAGGGTTACGAAAGGTTGGACGGCAGTCGCTTCATGATAATTAGGCAGTCACGAAATCCTGAAACATGGTCCAAGGGCTCCAAGCTCCAAAACAATGGCCTTAGAAGCTATCGGAAATAATACGACGATATGTGATGCATATATCTCGTGCATACATTCGTCCTTAAAAATGTCGAATTCGAGTCTCGAGAATTGGGCTTATAGGGTTATTATAAAAAGTAATGATACCAATTTTTCATCGTCGCGTTCAAAATGTCGAATTCGAGTTTCGAGATTTGGTCTTCAGGGGTGATTATATATAAAAAGTATTGATACAAATTTTTCTACTGGGTACTAATTTTTCATCGTCGTTCAAATTGTCGAATTCGAGTCTCGAGAATTGGCTTTCAGGGGTGATTATAAAAAGTATTGATACAAATTTTTCCTATAAATCACTTGGTAGAAGTAGGTCTGCGTTCAGCTGTGGGCGAAAACAGCTTCTCAAGAATATCGATTACTGAAATACCTCTGAACCGACTCGATACGTAATCGAAATGGCGAGTATTACCCCTTTTATCCTACTATGCGGACGACCTTGTACGCCTGACTGAATTCCACGTGCAAGCCTGATTGCATAAACCATGTTTGTAAGCATTTAGGGCTGCCCACAGTCTGAGGACGAAATATAGTGACGATAGACGCAGTACAGCACTATTCATCTGCAACACCCGAGGCATTACATATGCCTTTCTAAAAGGCCACCCAGGTTTTGGATCTCTCAAGCATGAGAACCTTTTTATTATTCAAAAACATGAAAGGTGTACAGGCAGCCAGCTCAGCCCAGCTCAATTAATATTGAACCGAACGTGTTTGCATTAAGGGTGAGAATTGATTAAAGTATGACAGTTTTGTAAACTTTGATGTAAGGCTGTACGTAGGTACATACGTACATAAGTACACCAAGACCCAACATAAGGTCTTAAATATATAAATCGCAACATCACATAGTTACGTTGATCTGACTCCGAAATAGGTAGCTTAAGCAACTGTGTTACGGATATCAGAATCAAGAGTGGAAGTATAAATATGTACATTTAATACTTTTCTTTTGTAAATATGTTCATACTTTTAATACATAAAAAACACCCAGACCAATAAAAACAGACATGTTAATGCACACAAATGTTTGTTCCTACTGTGCGGGGATCGAACCCGCAACCCTTGCACCGGAGGCCACATTACTGATCCAAACGGTGGGAGAGCCACTCTTCGGAACAGTGGGAGAGCCACGCTTCGGCATGAATGGGCCGGCTCGACCGGAGTAATACCACGTCCTCGCAGAAAACCGGCGTGAAGCAGTGCATGCGCTGTTTCGCTGCATGAGTGAGGGTATCGGAGGCCCAATCCAGGGGATGGGGGGTTAAAAGTTAAGCAGCGCACTTGTGACACCACCGGTTTTGCGGGTGTCCTTGGGCGGCGGTAATCGCTTACTATCAGATGATCCGTCGGCTCGTCTGCCTCCTATAACATAAAAGAAAATGGGTCGTCGAAAATAAATTGATATCTGTCTCCTAAACATTATATCTGTGCCTAAACACATATTTGTTTTGGTGAGTGAATCGAATCGAACCTATCACCGCGCATCATCGCATGACGGAAACTATAGAATATGACGATAAAGGTAAGTCGGCAGTAGCTTCATTGTTCCTAGTTACCAAACTTTCTAAATCCTTCCACAATAAAGAACTTACTTACTTACTTACTGGATCATGAACCAAGCGTACGAATGGGGAAGGATAGGCTGAGATCTGATAATGATGACAAAATCTTGGATCACTTGGCTCCAAAGTGACTTTGGACGCAACCGTGAGATAAGCTGGAATGATGATGATTTTTTATTTATTTTATTTTTAACCCCCGACGCAAAAACGACCGGGTGTTATAAGTTTTTACGTGTCTGTGTGTGTGTGTGTTAGAAAGATGAATAAGGGGCGAGTGTTCTTAGCTATGTTGGATAAAAATCGATCCAAGATGGCCGCCGTCACAAATATATTGAATTCATGTTTTAACACAACTCCCACAATATGGTTATCATATAAAAGGGCTCGAGTAGCAGAATATATTTACTGTGACAAATATTAAATCCAAGATGGCCGCCGTCCGAAAATGACGAATAACCTATTTGTTTTTGTCGGGGGTTTTTTAAAATTGTCTTTATTGTGTATCTTAGTTGTGTATATATGATTAAAATTAAGTCAAATAAGTACTTTGCAATTGTATTTAGTTAAGAGGATTAATTCCAAATCACAAACGCTTAGGTAATCGCTGAAACGTATCCATCGCCAATTCCAATCAATGTAAGTATTTTATAAAGGCATGTATGCAGGCAGGACATATTTAATCATTAGCATGATTGATTTGACGTTCGTACAGGTATTCTGTAGTCGATAACTCACTAACCAAGCGTTCATTTATAAATGAGTTAATAGCTATACTACAATTAAAATAAAGTTTAATAATTAAAACCTTACCAAAAAACACGCTCTAAAAAGTACGAAACAAGAAAATGGTCTCTGCGGAAATTATTATGCCGTATCGCCGTGGTCGTATGCCACGTTGATTTGATTTTATTATTATAATAAATCTGTTTTGCTACAGTGGTGGTGGTGGCAAACGAGGACCACGAGCCCAATTCTCGGGCTCGTGACATTTATTTTCATACGACATATATCACTAAAACATAGTTTTTTTGTATGGTTTTCGGGTGATATCCGCCATGTTCTCAAATTATCACAAGCACGAGAAATGGGCTCCACGGCAATACGGCATAATCATTTCAGCAAAGACAATTTTCTTGTTTCGTACTTTTTAGAGCGTGTTTTTTTGGTAGTCGGGTTTTAGTTTTTAAACTTTATTTTTATTTAACATATTTTTAGTTATTTAAATAAAATTACATATTTTAAATGTGCTAAAAAAGCTGATACCCCCACGATACTGTCAACCATAAAGTCCCCTAGAGGGCGCTGTAGTCAATTTAAAGTGACGTCATGTCGCCTATAACCAGAAAACAATCAAGACACTTCTAATGACACCTCATTGATACATACATACAGGCAAAGAGAATATAATCACTACGCTTTACATATAGGTCAAAATCATAACTTCTTACTTCACGTAGTCGGGTAAAAATGGAAGTAAAATACGCGTAGATGGTAGACGAAGCCGCAACTTCCATGCATGCCTTCTGATATGGGGTTAGTTCCGTCATATCCTATTTGATTCATCCATTTTATAGTGTAGGAGCTTGTGAATTGAATAATAATAATGTCCTTCCAAACCGATATTTCGGTCATAGCGGCCAATCTCAGCGATCAGCCATCGACGCAGGACTTATATAGTGCACAAGTATTTGCGCAGACTGAAGTGCACTCTCTATTCCCGTACACTCTTATTTCGATGGGACACTAGTGTGACACGACCGAAGAGGGATTAGGCGCAGGACCAACGGCTTAACGTGCTTTCCGAGGCACGGGGATACAAGACCGCCAATTTCCAGACTACGGGCTAACACTGAGAATTTCTTAACAGAAAAACTCAGGTACCTACAAATTTTGGCCAGACCCGGGGATCGAACTCGGGACCCCAAGCGCAACCGTTGCTTTAATGTGCGGCCCACTAACCATTGCGCCAACGAGGCAGTTTCAGTTCTAGTGAATTGAGTATTTAGTAGGTATAATACCTAATAACTCATTCATGTAGGCACGTTGTGTTACTACAATTTGTCAAACTTCATCATATTCTCACCAGTCAAACATATTATATTAATTGTGCATATTTCTACCATTAGCTCGGCGATGAGGGAAAACATCGTGAGGAAACCTGCACGTTTCGGATAGTTTCTGAAACGTGTTTGGTTCCCCTGTCAAAAAGGTTGCGAAGGTCAGACGGCAGTCGCTTCATTGTAATTACCAGACCCCCCAATCCTGATCATGGTCTAAGCGTACGGCTCCAAAGCGACAGCTATTTACGCCACAGGGAACAGGCTAAGATGAGAAAGGGAGGCAAAAGAGCAAGCGGGTCACCTGATGGTATGTGACACCCATGGACATCAGCTACAGCAGAGCAGAGAGATGATGATGATTCACCTCTGGGTTTTTTTTTAGTCTATGTACTTCTTCCATCAGCCCGGCGATGAGGGAAAACATGGTAAGGCAACCTGCACGTTTCGGATAGTTTCTGAAACGTATAATCATGACACAGTTGGTCTGGTTCCCCTGTGCTAAAGTTACGAAGGTTAGACGGGAGTCGCTTCATTGTAATTACTAGATTTCTCGAATCCTGGATCATGGTCCAAGCGAAGTGTAGGACGCCCTGCGACAAGATGGGATGATGACACTCGAAGGCTGGCTGGTGTAGACTGGATGAGAGTGGCCTAAAATCGGGAGCAGTGGGAGACCTATGTCCAGCAGTGGACGAGTGTGGGTTGCTAATGAATGATGATGAATGAATACTATAAAGATGCCACGATACGTTAGTTTGTAGACTATCGTTGATTCTGATACCGAAAACAAAATAAGTGTTTAAGCCCACGGGTAGACTAACTAGCGACACCAATCGATTTAAATTGTTAGCTGCTAAACTGGATCTATTTTAAACAATTTCGGAGCGGGGGTCTCTAAGCAAACATTTATACTATTTATTGAATAATTGTGCACTGTTGATCTTTTTTTGCGCTCGAAATTTGGATTAACGCCATAAGTTTTTTTTATGTCATAGGTGACAGACGTGCAGACGGATCACCTGATGGTATGCGCTTGCCGCCGCCCGGGTGTCCATACACCCGCGACACCAGTGGAGTCACAAGTGCACTGCCACCCTATAAACCCCCCCTTCCCCCGGATTGGGCCTCCGGTACCCTCACACACGCAGCGAAATGCAGCATATAGGCCGTTTTTGGCGGTAATTCAAATTTCGGGTACACAAGCATACCCAAAAGTTAAGTAGGTTTAAGTATTGGATTAATAAATAGTATCTATAATTTTTTTCGAGAAACTGCAGCTCCGAAATTGTTAAAAAGATATCCGGTTTAGTTGCTAACAATTTAAATCAATTGACGTCGCTAGTGTGCCCTACGTCACCTTAAGCTTACTTTGGGAACAGGTTATATACGTGGTCTATTCTGAATATTCTTAGTGATCTATGTTGTCAAAATCGACATGGCCGCAGAGTTCCCTGGCATATTAGAATCTCAAAATGTTTAATTAGGTATTCTATGTCTAATAAACCGGTCTCTGCCGTTATAATGATACTATTTATAAGCGTTTCATAATAGGATATCAAGGTCATTCCCCTCGACAGGCTATAGGGTGGGTTTGTCTGCGAGATTTAATAGGGAATCGGAAGAAGTAGATACCTAAAGGTCAACGACAGACCTGTGGATCAGTAGTATTTAAACACAAGTGCACTCTCTATTCCCTTGCCCTCATAATCCGATGGGACACTTATCGGACACGACCGTAGAGGGATCGGGCGCAGATCCAACCGCTTAACGTGCTTTCCGAGGCAGGGGGGTACAAGACCGCCAACTTCCAGACTCCGGGCTGCCACTAAGAATTTCTTGCCGAAAACTTAGGTACAAAAAAAACTTATACTTAATATAATACATAAAAAAGTCCCAGACCAATACAAACAGACAGATTCATGCACAAAAATGTTTGTACTGTGTGGGGATCGAACCCGCAACCCTTGCAACAGAGGTGGCTTCACTACCACTGATCCAAACGGGTCCTCCTGAATGAAATGGTGGCTGAACATTACATTCGGTAAACATGCTTTACTGTATAGTGATAGTTTTTATGTTTTGATTATTTTCGACGATTAGTTTTATTGGTGCCGACTGTAAGTACATTTCTACCTATTGTTATTGTAATTATTCGAGTGACATGCATTAAAATTAACCGACTAGGCATTAACATCGTTCACGTCAGCATTGTATTGACACGATGTTTTATCATTTTCAATAACACTTGAAATGTAATTACAACATCAGCACGTGTAGTTTTGCAAATAATAATTACGAAACAATCAAAAGGTGGCCACTTCCTGTGTTCTTGTCATTTATTTAAAAATACCCTATACTATATTATACTGGGCTAATCCCCAATTAATGTGTGAATAAGAATAAATGGGCCGCAAATAAACAGGTCCAATATAAAATTCTCATATAAACTATACTTAGTTAGGCCAAAATAATAGGTCACATTTGACAGTTCATTAAAATTCGACAACGTAACCTTGTAACAACGGGCATTGAATTTATAGTAGGTCACCTCTCCATGAAGCTAAAATTGAGAAACGTCAAATGTGACCTATTATTTTGGCTCAAATACAAATACAAAATACAAAATACTTTATTTGCCAATAAATAGGGTGGTTACAGAGAATGTAGATGTTGTAAATTTACATGTTGCTTAAACCTATTTAGCCATTAAATTGTAGCATGCAAATATTTCAAGTTGTAAGAGCATTCGAAGTTCTCTGTGGTAAGACCTATTTGTAGGACCTTACACTACAGAGATAAAAAATGGGAAAATAATATAATAAATACATTTTTTAAGCATAACACTTGGGTAAAATAACATCGCGTGGGTTACAGACAGAAGTACACACATACTAAAATGTTTTAAATTTAAATAATTAGGTGGTAAGTCCACCTAAATAATAACAAATTAAAAAGGAATCTAAAATCAATGAACTTAATCTATCCATAGATAAGTAGGTAAGCTCGCTATAACTTACATTTTAAAAAATCACTGACCGCATAAAAAGTATTTTCTATTACATTCGGTACATACATTCGGTCGACTGACCGGATGGCGCAATTGGTAGTGACCCTGCCTCGTACGCCAAAGGTCGTGGGTTCGATCCCCACCCTGGACAAACATTCGTGCGATGAACACTTGTGTTTGTTCGGTGTCTGGGTGTAATATATGTATTTAAGTATATATTTGTGTTCCTCTGTTGTCTGATATCTGTAACACAAGTGCTTAAGCTACTTAGTACGGAAACAGGTCAAAGTATGAGATGTTGTGAGAATTATTATTATATTATTTTATTATTAAACAATTATTTATATTGTACCAAAGATTTTCTCACATCGATGTTTATGAAGATTGAAGTTGATGCGATGGAGTCGAAAAAGTGCGAGCGATGGCAAGTTTGAGTGAAAAAACATCGCCTTCTCGCTCCTAGGTCATAGGTTCGAATCTGAATGTGCACTTCTGGAGTTTTCATCGTGATGAAATCTTACACGGTTCGGAAAGTTATTGAAACGTATAACCATGATTGAGTTGGGCTTGTTCTCCTGCAATAAAGTCGCGAAGGTCAGACAGAGACTTTGTTGTAATTAACAGAATCCTGTTTCATGGCCCGAGCGTGCCTAAGCTTAGATGATGATGGATGATGCGATTTTATGTGAAGTTTTTTTTGTGACAAAGTATGACGTTCGTACATGGAAACCTAGTATTCATAGCAAATCCACTTTTAAGACCGGAATTAAGAATAAAAGACACATTAAAAATGTAGGAAGGCTTTTAGGCATTTAAAAAAAAATTAAGAACTGGTCTTTATGTAAATGTTTCTATCGGGTTAATATTTTAGTGCCAAACGTTATTAATGATAATGATACACGTTGTATGCAAAAAAACTGAATTTATGCATCCACTCAACCGGTTTTAATTTACTAATTTTAAAATGTCATCTTTATATCTACCTTCCAATATTTATTATAAAACATTTTTAGCGATAATCTAAAATGAATTTGGAGAATGTAAGGAATTTGACTACTGTGCATACCTATTGGTAAGTTACGTGAGCACGTGTGGTTTCATGGGCTAATTTTATCATTGCAATCAGTGACGGGCGATTTGGGTTTAATTTCTGTTTGTGCACCCATACCTAAAGCGAAGTGGATAATAAGTATTGACCCATAAGTATAAACCAATAAAGAGCAAGTTTTAAAGTATAAAATAGACTTACCGTTCCCGCAATATTCTGATTTCGGAACTGGCATCGTCTGGTGGGATCCCTGACCAGGAGTGGGCGCGGCGCAGCCTGCGGAAGTCGGCCTGCGAGCCTCGGCCGCCCCAGGTCGCCGCCAAATCCTCGATCTGCGTTGAGGTCTTCGCCATCCTGGCATCGAACACAATCGTCTCGCACGAGTTCCCACCTTCACTATTCAAACGCGACCGACCGTTAAATTCACTACGAGTCCGGTTCCTCAACAGCTTACTGCTCTCATCACAATCGTCCATGTCCATACCGTGCACCGACTGTCACTCGAGTAAGTAAGTTGCGCCTGGTAAACAATGTGTCCCGATAGTGTGTGTCAATAGTCCGCCCGCCCGATCGAATGTACAAAATCTACGCGGCATATCAATATCGACTATCTTATCGGAGTAAATAAATTTTGACTGGAAAGAGGGCACTTGTCAATTTGTAGGGTGGGTACGCGCCGGGCGATGCCGCGATGGTGCGAGAGCGGTGTGTTGACGATAACACGGTATTGGCCGTTTTATCGCGTGGGTAACGAGTAAAAACATACATGTTATATTCCTGACGCGCCTTTTCCGCTTTCGTGAGCCAGATTACTGACTTTCGGAATAAGATTGAGTATTTTTTTTTGTTAGGGCATCGGTCTTCAATTAGAATAACATTCGTTAATAAAACGAGTGATTGCGTGTAGTGTGAGTAGAGTTGATACTTAGCGAATTTTCAATAAAGGATATTTTTTATAACGCTCTTTCGTTCAACAAAACAAAATCAATTGGTTTGAAACATCGGAATTATTTGGCGAAATTTCAGAGGCTCTAAACAAGGTTTGCAAATACCACGTCTGTCTCAGAGTGTTTTCTAATAGCTTGAGTTGAAAAGATATATGGTACACATTTTATTTAAGACTTGTAGGCGTGATGTGGGTGATATTGAGGGAACAATGAGTTCTAAAAATGGAGTGACACAAAAGACCCGATGTGCGTAGGTTCATTCATGGTAATAATGAGATTAGATAGGGATAATTCTTTCAAAAGATAATCATTTTTTTGATAATTCTTTATTCAACGCACAATAATATATATTTTCCTTATATTCGATATTTCAACAATCTCTGTAAAAAAGTATAATCAGAAATATTTCTGTTCGGAAAAACATAAGTAGTGTTACAATAAATTAATAGCGATTTTATCACTGTATTCTAAGTAAATATTAAATGCAGTTTCATACAGTTTTCCGAACAAAAAGTTTCTATTTTTAGGAAGATTACATTTTTATACCGTAATATTCGGTTTTATTGTTACGCAGCATACTCTTAAAATTACAACAGGATTTTAAGGGAAATTAAATTGAGCTATGTAGTTGATACTAAAAAAAAACGCTAAAATACTAGACGCTAACTTATTATTATACAAACATAAAAAAACTTAAGTAACTAGTATACCACTAAATGCCTATCCATTCGATCAGTATCGCTCGATCGATCAGTTCCTTCAACACGTGTAATGGGAACAAGCCGTTATGATCTCACTTGCATGATCCCAGGGGATCATAAAAACTTTAGATTTTGCGTGATCCCAGTAGTGGGATCATAAAAATTAGGGGGCGGGGCTCCTAAAATACGGCGTTGGTTTCTATATACTCCTGTAGCCCTGGTATCATGGAAGTGGGAGCATAAAGGTACTGTTATACATGCTTATTTTCATGCTAATAGCATGATTCTTTCGAGCAATTGCTAACTGTATGTAGTATGTGTGGACAAACGTGCTACTCATAAGCATGCTCAAAAATCGCAAGCCGATCGAATTTTGCACGCTACCTGCAGTGCAGGGAAGGGGGAGTGCTTCAGCACGTGTAAACCGGTTTGCTTATTTTTAAGCATGCTTATTCATAGCAAATGTGGACAGTACATTAGGCATGCTCATATTTTTCAAGCATGCTACTAAAAAGCATGTGTAACCAGCGTAATGGTGTTATTTCCAGACTAATCGATCTGTAGTCGATCGAAATTCGAACGAGTAGTGTAGCATCGATCGATGGATGATTTAGGCAACGTCGAAAGAGACGAAACACAACTAGTCTATTGTCACAATTGTATCTAACATTTCTCGGTGTCAATGAATATTTATCTGTAGTAAAATAATGACATAGTGAGGTATAATTAATTATTATACCTATCTTATATATAGAATTAACGTAAAAATTTACGTTGTTTTTATACAATTGCGGATGCGGATATAATTTTTATATAATAATTATGGATTGCAAATACACATTAGAAATTTAAATAAATTAAAGATTTAAATTCTGAATATTATCATCCATCGTCATAGAACGTTTTACTATTTCAATTATTTCTCAATTAACGATGTATATTTTATTCGAATAATAAAATTATTTATAATGTATGTACAATTAGTGACCATCCAAAATATAGCTTTATAATATTATAGTTGAAGTGATCAATAAATGTTAGTTCATATTTTAAAGAAAATTATATACCTATAGAATCATTCAAAGTATTGCTACATTAAATCTGTATTCAGTTTATGTAAGGTACAAGGTATCTAAAATTTTACATGTTACAAAATTGCAAAGCTAACATTTTCAGTTGTTTGTTTGTCTATTGTTTATTTATACATCGAAATATATTTATTTATATAGGAACTCTATTTTGACAACAGAAAGCCAGCTATATTATATACAGGTCTGTTTTATAGCTACAAGACCGATTTTAATGAATATGCAGAATGTAAACTATGCGTTATTGGTTTTAGATTCCTATACCAATGCTATGGTGATACGCACAGTCGTAAACTTTATCGAAACTGGAGCCATAAAATGTAACATTAATGAAATGATATAACTGATATGAATTTATTTGTACGCGAAATGGTTTCATTTAATTTTCAAACCCTTTATTATAACTCGCAACGGTTACTTTATTAAATTCTCTTCGTACTATGTACTACAAATATTTTATATTTGATTCATGAAAAACAACCAAAAATATATCACTTTAAGATTGAGTTTATATTATATTTGCTGACATACTAAAATTTTAAAAATGACTAGTAAATTTTTCTAGGCTATTTTCCTATCAAAAAACACGACGGAAATTCTCGAAAAAAAATGCATAGGTACATTTTGATATCACGTCGCGATCACCGCGCATAGTTTTAACGTGTTAATTGAAATGTGATTCTTCAAACCGTGCGTAAAGAAATTCTTATTACTGAATTTAAAAAACACCCTACGCGACCGTGGTGCGTCGTGGCGTTTTCATTCGCGACCAGGCATAACCGCCACACTACTCCATAGTAAAACAATCATAATAATGTACAGCTTAAAATTTCATTACGCAGTCAACGCATACGCAAGTCGACATGCGCTTGAATCCGATGAACTGAAGGGCTAGCACGAACTTTTCGCAGAATCGTAGCCTATGCGTGTCGTAAGCAAATTGTATGAAAACTGAAGAGCTCTCTCTATCATACGTAAGCATGATTATCTTCTCTCTCACTTGGAATTAAAAGATGGCAAAGTATTGCGTGGGCACACAGTACGAATTCCTTAAATGTTTATGCTAGACCCTCAAAATGCGAATTGGAAATAATAAAACTTATCATCTGCATTAATGTTACCTTTGAAATGTATGCAATTTCTTACCAATGGATGTTTCAGTATACGTCGCCTATATATCACGTTTTTTTCTTTCGAAATTTCATGTATCAACAAAGCCATGAAATGGAGTGATTTGAATAGGTATTAGCAGCGCATATACATTTTCTGCATCAGGTTGGTCTCTTTAACTTAGGAAATAAAGTTGAAATTCCGGTAACCGCGTGAATTAGTAAAGTCATTCATTTAACCATAGATGCATTTTGTGTGGATAATTGATTTCTCATAACCAACAACCAAATAAAGTCGCTAAATTATAAGCTATTACCAACCGACATCCCAGTTCAGGTAGCGGAGTCTGTCTGTAGATTATTTCTTATTACAAGTAAATACGGTTGATATTCCAGTGGCCAATGGCCGTAAGAGTAAAAAAAAAGTGTCGATATATCCGCAGATAAAAAATGTTGTAGTCGTATCTTTCACAGACGTTTGATTTCTTATTACTAATACATAAGGCTCAGTTTACGGCAGCCACGAGATTAAAATAAAAGGTTGAAATTCTGGTGGCTGTGGGAGTTAAAGGAAAGTTTTCAATCATGACCGCAGGTCGATCAGCTCCTGAAGCAAGGCCTCCTCGTTTTCAATTTTCTGCAGCTGGTTGAGCTCAAGCTGCTTGCCCGCCTCCTTCTGTAGTTTCAGTTTGTCTATGTCGTTCAGTTTCTGGAAATAATTTGATATTGAAAATAATCTTCTTACATTAATAACACATACCGACAGGGCGTATCGGTAAATAGTTACATCCCTCTATCCACCACTTTTACAAATCATTCTGGACAAATATTTTGTTTTAAACTTTCATGGACACTAACATTAGAATAGTTATTAGAATGCCACGTCTCATCATCCCTAGACCCTAGACTTCTGGATTGTGTGGTGACTTCTCTGACGAACCTGCGACTTCTCTGCGATGATGAGCAAGATGACGGGAGCTAGAGCATGTTTGGGGGGTCCTACAGACCAATGGATATAAGGATCAGTTACCATCAAGACACGGAAATAGACAACAGAGAGGTAGGGTTTATAGGCAACCAGTATTTTTGCCCTACAAAAAAGGAGTGACAGATAAGATCTCTAACATTCTAAATAAATACTCTATAAAAACTATCTTCACTCCACAAAGAAAAGTGGCCCAATATCTGCGATCGGCCAAGGACAGATTTCCGTTAGAAAAGCCTGGTGTCTACAAGGTTGACTGGAGTTGTGGTAGTTCGTACATTGGCTAAACTACACATGGTGCGTGTAAAAGAACACATAAAAGCAGTCAAAAACAACGATAAACAGAAATCAGAAATCGCAGAACATTTGTTAGAATCGGGTCCAAATCACTGACTCTTTAGCCCTCAGATAATTTCGACAGAACGCCAGTACATACCAAGACTGGTCAGGGAAACGATTAAAATTACCAAATACAAAAATTTCAATCATGAGGATGGGTGCAAATTATCAAATGTCTGGAATCCAGTGATTCGAAAATGTAATAAAGCTAAAAAAATTGTCGTTTCGCGGCCAGATACTGTGAGTGTTGTGTGTCGAGAACAGGTGCGAGAAAATAGTGAACAGTGGTACCGCAGGTGCGCGTAATAAAATACTGCGAAGACTTGTGTGCCAGTAACAACTTACCCGCAATAACTTCAGTTACTCCGCGGACCATATCGCTTGTAACAGTGCCGAAATATCGGAAGCTCAAAAATATGTAACATGGTAGAAATCCCGTAAATAACTATTCTAATTCTGGACAAAGTTTGTTCTACTTTTGGAAACTCGTCAAAAAATATTTCAACTTTCCAAACTTCGTTGTTAGTGGTTTCCATATTACACGGGAAAAATCTTAGTTTAGGTGATCCCAAACTAAGATTGTCCCGTGTAATATGGTCCTAAAGGACAGTGTATGTGACGTTGTCTTAATTTATTTATTTAGAATGTCTTACAAAATGACTGAGTCACGTGACTCTGGGACGTGAGTCAAGTGAGAATGGTTGGTAAAACCCATGGAACTAGAAGTTAACAGAATGTCACATTTTCGGAAAAAACGTCATAGAAAGAAAGAAAGAAAGAGATTCAATCGGCCCTGACGCAAATTCTATACGGGTGCCGTAGACAAAGAACGTCGCCACGCACGTCACCCACCCGTTTCGCACAGTTTTTCTATTAAAAGGCATAGTCTGTTTAGGGTGCATGTGTATGTAAAATACATGTGGCTAAAGGGATGTAATTTATTTATTTATTTAGTTCACCAACGATTGTTACATTTGATACATACATAAAAAACATTCTAACTGACATGGTATAATGCACAATCACTTATAGGTAAACAAAACATACAAATGCAGAAAAAAGACTTAACGCTACTTAGGTTACTTAATTAAAAATTGATGCTACTTATGCTATTAAAAAAAAAAAATAAAAGATAGATAAAAGGGAATTACGCGAATAGAACCGCACGGGTCAAACAGACCCTAGCAATTCCTTTGCTCTCCACTTGAATTGGGCTAGTGAGAGACTGTGTACATCCACGGATCCACTGATCTGGTTATAAAGACGACCCATCCTGGAGATGGGCGAGTTGGAGCCGTGAACAGTTCGACGAAATGTAATTGTTTAGGGATATAATATTTATTGAAAATTATCCAGTATAAGAAAAGGGACGTTTTGGTGAAGGTTGCGCTAGTTGCTACGGTGGCCTTGCAAACAAAAACTTAGGGTTTCCGAAATAGTATGTCGATCGCACTGTGAACACTCGGTTTCTACTGCGACCTGCCGACTAGGCAGTCACACTGACGTGCGTATATGGTTACCACCCCCCACAGAAACCATAAAAGAGAACATTCCAACTCAAGCGGCTATTGCGTTTGAAAAACCCGCTAGATGGCGTACTGTCGGACTGAGATCCAATCTTTAGTTCCTAAAATTCTGTCAAATATCCGGAGCCCTCATTCATTTACTAGTATGATGACGGTCAAAATAAGATCTAAATACATAGCCTGTCAAAATCATAACCCTCCTTTTGCTTTGCCGTAGTCGGGTAAAAATAGAATTACAGAACATAGATGTTATTAAATATAGAATCTATTATAAAATAATTAATACTTAAGATTCATATTCTTTATTGTTTCATGTAGGCAAAGCTACAAAATACATCTCTTAGCTCTGTAATAGTCTTAAGAACTTATAGCGTATTCTAATCTAAGTAACTAGTCCTATTGTCTACTTTTTCGTTTCTATATTTAACTAGATTTTATTATTGTTTCAATTAAATTAAGATAGCTCTAAATACCTGTGATACAAGATTCTCTTAGTACAGGTAAATAATAAGTCTGTTTTTATATAACTATGAGTGACCATCTGTAAAATTAACTCTAATATGATTAATAAAGTTTTATTTTATTATTATTATTACTAGTGAAGCCGTGGTAATAGTCCAGTTAAGCCCGCCCATTCAGGGCGAAGTGTGGTTCTCCCAATGACGTCATGTTCGACAGGTCAAAATTACCTTATTCAAGTTCTTAATCCTCTTATCCTTCTCGGGGTCGCCGGTGGAGGCGAACGAGGTGCGTGAGCACGAGGGCTGGGGAGGCGACGACGCTTCTCCCTTGGCGCGCTCTTCGGCATTCCTCAGCTTGCGGGCTTCGCGTTTCCCTTTTCGCTTGATCGCTTGCTTTGAGGGGCCAGCTAAAACAAAATAGAATAAATAGTAAAGTGATTTTCATAAATACATTGTACTGTAATTTAATGCTTCATCATCGTCATCGTCAGCCCATTTAAGTCCCCACTGCTGGGGCACGGGCCTCCCTCAATCACAAGAGGGGTAATTGCCATATTCACCACGCTTGGCAGACGGGTTGGCGAGGGTTTTGATATAAATGCAGAGTTTTCCTTCTCTGGGTGCTGATGATCATGCCAGCAGCTTTACCTTAGTCGCCTTTAACGACACCTCGGTAAGAGTATTCTTCATCTGCCGGGGACCACAAGGCACATATAATGCTTACTTCGGAAAAAAAATAGCAATATACAATCGGAATAGCGATTGATTTATACGATTTTACACTTTCGCCTTGCTTCAAGGCGAACAAACAATATGGCATTGTAAAGCATTTACCGCTTGACATTGGGTACGCTTCTAAGTAACCTTGAGGATAGACTTATGGCAGTTTCACCAGGGCGATGCGGCTTCTCGTGCTCATGCAGGGTGAAGGTGGAAGGCTTGTTCCTGGCGCCGGGCGGCTGGTATGCCGCCGCCAGCTGGACGAAGGTTCTCGATAGTCTGTAGTAACTTACCGATGGCAGTTTCTCCAGGCGGATGCGGCTTCTCGTGCTCATGCAGTATGAAGGTGGAAGGCTTGTTCCTGGCGCCGGGCAGCTGGTATGCCGCCGCCAGCTGGACGTAGGGTCTCGATAGTTTGTAGTAATTTACCGATGGCAGTTTCACCAGGCCGATGCGGCATTCTCGTGCTCATGCAGTGTGAAGGTGGAAGGCTTGTTCCTGGCGCCGAGCAGCTGGTATGCCGCCGCCAGCTGGACGTAGGGTCTCGATAGTTTGTAGTAATTTACCGATGGCAGTTTCACCAGGCCGGATGCGGCATCTCGTGCTCATGCAGTGTGAAGGTGGAAGGCTTGTTCCTGGCGCCGAGCAGCTGGTATGCCGCCGCCAGCTGGACGTAGGGTCTCGATAGTCTGTAGTAACTTACCGATGGCAGTTTCACCAGGCCGATGCGGCATCTCGTGCTGATGCAGTGTGAAGGTGGAAGGCTTGTTCCTGGCGCCGAGCAGCTGGTATGCCGCCGCCAGCTGGACGTAGGGTCTCGATAGTCTTGTAGTAACTTACCGATGGCAGTTTCACCAGGCCGATGCGGCATCTCGTGCTGCATGCAGTGTGAAGGTGGAAGGCTTGTTCCTGGCGCCGGAGCAGCTGGTATGCCGCCGCCAGCTGGACGTAGGGTCTCGATAGTCTATAGTAACTTACCGATGGCAGTTTCACCAGGCGGATGCGGCTTCTCGTGCTCATGCAGTGTGAAGGTGGAAGGCTTGTTCCTGGCGCCGGGCAGCTGGTATAGCCGCCGCCAGCTGGACGTAGGGTCTCGATAGTCTGTAGTAACTTACCGATGGCAGTTTCACCAGGCCGATGCGGCATCTCGTGCTCATGCAGTGTGAAGGTGGAAGGCTTGTTCCTGGCGCCGAGCAGCTGGTATAGCCGCCGCCAGCTGGACGTAGGGTCTCGATAGTCTGTAGTAACTTACCGATGGCAGTTTCACCAGGCCGGTGCGGCATCTCGTGCTGCTCGTGCAGTGTGAAGGTTGAAGGCTTGTTCCTGGCGCCGGGCGGGCGGTAGGCCGCCGCCGGCTTGGGCGAGGTGTCCTCGATCGCTTTGGGGACGATCCTCGAGAGCTCGCTCTTGGGGAAGGAGCCTGGCTGCCAGTTGATTGCGAGGAGGTTCTCCTTATCGTGGCACAGCCGCTTGTGCATTAGGGCGCCGGTGTAGTGCCAGATTTTGTATCTGAAAGTTATTTTAAGTGTTCAACTTACGTAAAATTTAAGGAAACCTAGTACCGTAAACAGAAACTGTAGGTCAGATGCGGTCAATCATGTGGTTGAAAAATAACTTAAGAATATTACTATTATTATAATTATGAATTACAACGTTTATTCTCACCATAATCAACCTTTTACATTGTACAAACAATTACAAACTGTTAACTATAAGTATTAAATAAATAGTATAGGTGTTTGCCGAGAGGTTGTAACCATGCAATTGTTTAAAATAGATCCGGTTTAGTAGCTAAAAATTAAAATCGATTGGCGTCGCTAGTGTGCCCTACCCGTCACCTTAAAGAGTTAAAATTTTATTCCTGGTTCGCATAAGAAGTTTAGTGGTGAAGTTTATTAATTTAAGTAGATTTGGGTCATAAAATTCGGAGTGGATGACTTTGTACAAGTTAAGGAGATCTATTTGCCTACGGGGCGTTTTCAGGGAAGTGACACGTTATACAGTACAACCTGTGCGGAGAAGTGAATAGATGCGCCGCCATTTCTGATCCCATTCTTTATCCGCACAGGTTGTATATGTAGGGTAGGTAACAAAAATCTTAAGTTCGTAAAAGATACAGTACAGTAAAGTCCTCACTGTGAGTTCTTAACTCACAGTGAGGACTATGGCGGGTTAACACGTGAATTAGGAATATCCTGTATCTCAAGGTTGTTAACCCTCCACCCCTTATAATGGACAGTTTTTAATTAATAATACAATTCATTCCACAACAAGGCTTAAATAAAACTACTGGATACAATTCGAAATATTGATACGGTTACTTCAAAGAGCAGGAACACACACAAAGAAGCCTTAAATCAATTATGAACAGTATGCAGCAAATTAAGTTAAAGATAACGAATGAATGAATGAACGAATGAATGACAATGAATTAAATTATACTAAATATTAGGACCCCTTTCACTGAGGTCTAGGTACATACAACTGCAACAAAGAATATTGCTAGTCGCTGCTGAAGTGATCGGACTTTGTTCAACTGATTATTGTGCTGTGTTTCGCTGTGAATGAGGGTACCGGAGGCGCAATACGGGGGAAGGAGGGTATAAAGCTTGGCAGCGCACTTGTGACTCCACTGGTGTCGCGGATGTCCATGGGCAGCGGCAATTGCTTACCATCAGGTGATCCGTTTGCTGGTCTGCCACCTATGACATAAAAAACGGATTATTCGTTTCAACATATTTATTCATTAAAATATTCAGCTCATCGTGGTCGAGTAACAACTCGTTATAGGAGCGACACATCCGAACTATTGCATTAAAGCATGACGTGTTGTTCTTAAGGGCACACTAGCGACGCCAATCGATTTTAATTTTTAGCTACTAAACCGGATCTATTAAACATTCCGGGGTTACAACCTCTCGGCAAACACTTATACTATTTATTAAATAACAATGCACAAATGTTGAGTCCGTTTTTGTACGCGAATAATTGATTCACGCCAAAAGCGGAACGCCAAAGCCAAAGCGCGCCAATAACAGGTAATCCAAAATTTGAGTGCAAAAGCAGACCAAACAGTTAACTATAAGTATTAAATAAATAGTATAGGTGTTTGCCGAGAGGTTGTAACCATGAAATTGTTTAATATAGATCCGGTTTGATAGCTCAAAATTAAAATCGATTGGCGTCGCTAGTGTGCCCTACCCGTCACCTTAAAGAGTTAAAATTTTATTCCTGGTTCGCATAAGAAGTTTAGTGTTGAAGTTTATTAATTTAAGTAGATTTGGGGCATAAAATTCGGAGTGGATGATTTTGTACAAGTTAGGGAGATCTATTTGCCTACGGAGCGTTTTCAGGGAAGTGACATTGAAATGATGATTGAGTGACAACTGTCTGAGCTCTAAACCTGGCAATAACGTATCTTTCAAATGATTGGAACATTTGCATTTAGATCAGTGCAAAGATGCGGAACAGTGAAACTCTTCATTTGAATCATTTGGAACATCAACTCAGATACATTTGTGATTTATTGATTTTGTTACGAATGAATAATCGATCCACTCCTGCTGTGCCATGTCATAAACATGGAATCTCTTTCCCCCGCGTTTGCATGGAAAGACGCCAATTCACCCCAAGCAGCTCACAGCTTACTTTTTCGCTCTGATTTCGGTCAATCAGATCATTCAGATCATTTGTCTCACTCTGGATATTGGGATCATTCGGCTCACCCGGATCATTCAGCTCATTCGGCTCAATCGGATCATTCGTCTCACTCGGGATATTAGGATCATTCGGATCATTCGTCTCACTCGGGATATTCGGATCATTCAGCTCATTCGGATCATTCAGCTCATTCGGATAATTCGGCTCACTCGGATCATTCGGCTCATCCGTATCACTGAGCGAAATGATCCATACGAATGATTCGAATGATACTATCGGAGCGGACATTAGAGATTCGGAACAGTGTATCATTTGGTTGAGTCGGATCACTGAGTCGTTTCAGTAAAGAGTTACAACCGTCTACTGAGTACGATGCGAGTTTATATAAAACTTACCCGTTGCCAACAGTGAGCCTGGGATAAGTGGTGGCGGTGAGGAAAGTCTCCCCGCGCGGGTCCCACTGCAGGCACGTGGTGTCGGGCGCGGCGCACGAGCCGATCTTCCTGTAGTTGCGCATGTCCCACACCTCGACGCTGCCGGACGCTATGTTGCCGAAGCCGCCCAACAGGACGCGTGTGTTGAAGTTAAGGTTTTATTTTTTTAATTTGGCAACAATGACCTGTATGTGACACTAGTGGCCCGCCCTCCCTTCGTTTTCGGGACAAACTAAAAACTTAAAAACGAAAAACAAATTTCATACCAACTTTGAACCCCCATTTTATCCCCTTAGGTGAATTTACAAAAATCCTTACGCTTAAAACGAACCCCAGAGCATAATTTCAAATTTCTAACCATTATAGCTGCCCTGTGTTGATAGATCAGTCATTCAGCTTTTGCTTAGAGGTATAGGTTGATTTACATGAACTACAGTGCGACCAGTTTCATATGGCATATGGTAAAAATTGGTACTAATGCTGTTTCCATTGCAAGTGTCACAATGACTGAGTAGATTCCACACTCTTCTGTACAAAATGAGGAGTACAACGCCCAGGGGGGCGTTGCGTAGCGGGGGGGGCTTATTATAGCACAAAGTTACATTGACAGGGGTCAATGTAACTTTGTGCTATAATAAGCCTTCGCACTGTACAACCAGTGTAGATGCATGTAGTTACAAATACATGTTCTTCTGAGAATTATTTTGTCTTTTAGTGTGATTCCCTTTGTCAACTAGAAAATGTCTAATATCTACACATTTATTAACACTGCTATTGTGTGCCGAGTGAGTTGTCTCGTGACAACTTGCTTGGACCAAATAGAGTATTAAAACCGGCGATTGCTTTTAGAGTGATATCCACTGAATCCGTAGGCCGATAAAACGTAAAACACCGGCGTTTTATTGAGTGACTGTGACTTTGACTGACTTCGACTGTTGACTACCTACTTATTCTCAATAAGTTACTTGACATTGGCGAATTATCTTCGGGTAGAGCCATAATAAAAAAATACACATTTTTTGTACTTAAGGTGACGGGTAGGGCAAACTAGCGACGCTAATAGATTTTAAATTTTAGCTACTAAACCGGATCTATTTTAAACAATTTCGGGGTTACAACCTCTCGGTAAACACTTTTCCTATTTATTAAATAACCATGAAAAAATGTTAGGTCAAACGCGTACGCGAAAAATTGATTCATTGTTCGTGAATTATTTTTTTAGTTTACAAAAACGGACCCAACGTTTGTGCATGGTTATTTAATAAATAGTTTAAGTGTTTGCCGAGAGGTTGTAACCCCGTAATTGTTTAAAATAAATCCGGTTTAGTAGCTCAACATTAAAATGAATTGGCGTCGCTAGTGTGCCCTACCCGTCACCTTAAGCACTACGTAAACTACTTTCTGAAGAAAACAGCTAATGAGTGGAACTCATTGCCCGTCAATGTATTTCCTGAACAATATAACCTGGACCTCTTTAAGGCAAGAGTGAATAGGCTTTTCACGGACAAGCGTGGCCCACCTTAGACCTCATCTTCACTTAACATCAGGTGGGATTGAGGTCAAATACTTGTCTGTCGCAATATAAAAAAAACTTGACCTTGTACTCATTCTACGTTAAAATGAGAGACACAGTATTTTTTGACTGACCGGATAGCGCAATGGACAACATTTCATATTTTTAACATGTCCATATTGTTTTTTTATATGAAAATAGACATAAAATGAACAGACCCATATTTTTTCTTTTTTCAAAATTTGTCCATTTTCATGCATAAAATAATTATTGAAATTCTTTTTATTCTAAATAGACGTAAGCGCCAAATGACGTCATCGGACGGCTGAATCAGCGATATTCCTTTGCTTATCATTGTTTTAATAAAAAAAAGGTACTACTGTCAAAGGTAAATAATACTAGTGTCAACATTGTCAACGTCATTCATACATTCAACGTTGACAAGTTGTCTTTTTTTTTGACAGTTACTCTCATGGGTTTGGCATTTCGTAAATTTAAAACTATAATGTGCTAAGCAAAGAAATATTTTACATTCTGCCGTCCGATGACGTCATCTTATGTTTTTTAGTTTTTAATTTTTTTCTCAGTAAATAAGCAATATAAAAAATGAATAAATATATATTCGAGCAGCGCAAAAGTAAACAAAGAATTGGTATTTTTTTGTTTCAGAGCTTAGCAATTTTGAAATGTTGTCCATTGGTAGTGACCCTGCCTCTTACGCCAAAGGTCGTGGGTTCGAAACCCACCCTGGACATACATTCGTGCGATGAACACTTGTGTTTGTTCAGTGTCTGGGTGTAATATAGTGTGTAATATTTAAGTATATATTTGTGTTCTTCTGTTGTCTGATATCTGTGACACAAGTGCTTAAGCTACTTAGTACGGAATTAGGTCAACGTATGAGATGTTGTGAGAATTATTATTTATTATTATTTTTAATTTAGAAAGAAAGAAAGAAAGAAAAAAATATTATTTTGGACATCACAACACTACATACCGAGTACAACATTAGTTACAAAAGAACAAACAAACAATTTTTTGTTAAAAAAATGTTTGTTAAAAAAATAGATACAGAAAATAAAAAAATAACAAAACAAAGAAAAAACAAAATAATGAGTCAAATAACCAGGCAGTGCAAATAATATATTGTGTGTTGTGACCTCAACATAAATGGCCCCCACTCAGCCTATGTCATGACCCTGAAAAAGGTAATTTAATTCTGTAAAAAGGATATAATGCCCATCTGGCGGGAAGTAGATGGAGTTCCAAGAGCCAGTGCCGAACTCGAAGAGAGGTTCGCACTTGGCGTTGAAGATCGTTGCTTTGGCCGGCGCGTGGCCGTACACTGCCACCCACTCGTTCCAGTTGCCCGGGTTCCATGAGACGGCGTGGATGGGGCCCTCCTTGCCTGAGGGAGAGATGTAAACGTAAAGTAAAGATAAAAAGATAAAAAAGTCTTTATTCAATTTAGGTCCATACAGAACACTTACGAATGTCAATATAGGTACACATATTATCATCTACCGCTGGTTCGGAATGTCGATTTCTACCGAGAAGACACCAGCAAGAAACTCAGTAGTTACTCTTTTCAAATATTGTTTATGTTACAGAGTTTCAATTGAGAAGAAAAAAAAATACAATTGTCAAAGTTAACAGACTAATATGAATAACAACTCACAAGACTAATCGATTAACATGACCAAGAATCCTTATCATTTAAATACTCTTGTACACTATAGTAACCTTTCTTCATTCATCATCGTCATCATCGTCAGCCCATTTAAGTCCTTACTGCTGGGGCAAGGGCCTCCCTCAATCACATGAGGGGTAATTGCCATACTCACCACGCTTGGCAGACGGGTTGGCGAGGGTTTTGATATAAATGCAGAGTTTTCCTTCTCTGGGTGCTGATGATCATGCCAGCAGCTTTACCTTAGTCGCCTTTAAGACACCTCGGTAAGAGTGAGGGTGGCCTATTCTACTCTGCCGGGGACCACACGGCCTCTTCTGGCTGTTTCTTCACTAGGCAAGTTTTAATATGAGGCTTAAACTTATCCAATAATAGGTTAATGACATTTTGTGGGAGCTTATTGAATATCTTAATACTTAGGCAAACAAAGGAATTACGGGTTTTATGAAGTCTGAGGACTGGGACGGCAAGTCTATGTTTATTTCTGGTGTTAATACTATGACTATCGGACTTTTTTGGAAAAGTGTGCAAGTTTTTACGTACCTACATAATGCAGTCTTGCATCTTTTTTACGTACATACATAAAGTGGATTCTTAAAGACTACTAATTGGTACGCTGTGTGTTGGGTCCTGGCTATCTTATAGCTTTACATAGTGCATGTTGGTTGCAGTCAGCGGGAGCGGAGTGGGAAGATCGACTTTGTAGCGGTAAAGCTATAGCCAGTTTAAGGTGACGGGTAGGGCACACTAGCGACGTCAATTGCTTTTAATTTTTAGCTACTAAACCGGTTCTATTTTAAACAATTTCGAGTTTACAATCTCTCGGCAAACAGCTATACTATTTATTTTATACTTATAGTTAACTGTTTGGCGGTAATCCAAAATTCGAATGCATAAGCAGTTATGCACTCGAATTTTGGATAACCGCAAAAAGTAGCCGCTTTTGACGTGAATAAATTTTTCGCGTACAAAAACGGACCCAACATTTGTGCATGGTTATTTAATAAATATTATAGTGTTTGCCGAGATATTGTAACCCCGAAATTGTTTAAAATAGATCCGGTTTAGTAGCTAAAAATTAAAGTCGATAGGCGTCGCTAGTGTGCCCTTCCCGTTACCTTAACACCGCCCAGATATGCCGAAGCTTCCTGGGATCTTCAGTCTTCACGGAGTGACCTCACTGTCCTGAGGATTTCCTCACGTTTATTGGTCACAGTATCACACTCTTGGACTACATGTGTTAATCTAAGAGAGGTTATTATTATTTATTTATGTAGCTTAAAATTTAAATATTACGAAATGATGTCTAATTATTGCTAAATAAATAACTCAACATTTATTTCGCTATTGTTCTTTTATACTTAAACAAAGCGTTAGAATCTTTAGACACATACTTAATACATCAGCTCCGTGATTTCTTAGTCTTATTGAGATATCGCTAATCAAACAACTAAAAAAACAACTCCGGAACATAGAGTTCGTCAAAAGGGCTACCAAGTAGACAAAAAAGAAGAAGTAGTTCTTATATGCTAATGTCATGATTGTGCAGCACCGTAGGGAGTGACGTCACAAGCCAGCGAGCGTTTCCGCGCGAACTTTGAAGTGTCATTTTTTGATTCGTGTTTAAATCATAACTTGTGCACATTTTAACTTTTTGTTTTTGCTATCTTTAAGTTATCTTTAAATGTATACTTTACTTTTAATGTATATAGATAGAAGGTATAAAAAAAATGCGAAACATGCATTTCGTTTTTGTTTTTTTTTCGTTTTTAAACGGTTTTATTTAGCTCACCCCGTTTGTTTTATTATTTATTCTTGGGTCAAATTTTGTAATTCAAATTTCACCATGTTCCTGTCAACCGATTAATCTGAAATTTTGTATACACTTTGGATTTTGGTGACAATACAATTATGTTTATTCATTATCATTATAAATTCAAGATGGCCGCCGCTACAAAATGGCGGATAATTTATGTTTTATTAATCCCATCAATATGGGTATCAAATGAAAAGGCTCAACAACCAGAATACAATATACTATAAAAAATTGAAATCCAAGATGGACGTGGTTACAAAATGGCGTATTAGGTGAGGGCATGAGTAGTAGTGTCCAGAACAGTTATGTCCAAGATTGTGTGACGTTAAAAGGACAGATCAAGTCTCTGGAAGGGCTGTGTATTGAGGAATTAGATTGTAATAAATTATCAGGTAAAAAACCATGTAATAATGATGCACTAAAGGAATTAATTAGAATGAGGAATATTCGGTAGGCATTTCCGTTAAATACTAAAAACTATAAAATAAAAATCGGTAAAAAAACTTTTAAGTTAAACGGTTTCATCTCATGTGCACTGAAAACTAGAAAATAATAATAACAATTAGGTATTTTGAACTTATAGTTCAGAAATATTTTAGTACCAAGCAGAATAGCTTTTAGGCATATTAGACTAAAATAAAAACATGGGGCCCATTAAATATTGCTGTAATACTTTCTTCTATACTAAGTGTAGATTGCATCGACTTAGTATAATCGTAACTCAAGATTTTAACAATCAATAACCAGCCGTGGCGGTTTCACCAGCGAACGCCGAGCTCATGATTTACAAAGTATAAAGATATGTTTTGCCATAGGTAGGATTTCAGAGGGGCCCCACGTTTTTATTTTAGTCTAATATGCCTAAAAGCTATTCTGCTTGGTACTAAAATATTTCTGAACTATAAGTTCAAAATACCTAATTGTTATTATTATTTTCTAGTTTTCAGTGCACATGAGATGAAACCGTTTAACTTAAAAGTTTTTTACCGATTTTTATTTTTATTTATATTTTGATAAAATATAAATAAATAAAACAAAAGTTCCTAAAGCTGTAAATGGGTAAGGGGGATCGGCTACTCGAGGATAACATAATATTTAGTGATATTATAAAGGCTGCAACAAGGACAAAATGCTAAGATGAAGAAGATTATAATGGTTAATATATTTTTTTTTACTTACTGAATGCCATATTCCCAGAGCTGCCTTTTACATCGCCGTGTGATAAAGATTGTTTCCCATAGTAAGATCCACCTGTTTTATCAACCTGCAACATAAAACAGTTTATTACATACATGTAAAAATTTACAAGAATCTGCTTACGTAATAATAAATAATACGGCTACAGCGGCCGAACCTCACATTCCGATGGGACACTACTGTGACACGAACGGAGAGGGATCGACCGCAGGACCAACAGCTTAACGTGCTTTCCGAGGCAGGGGGGTACAGGACCGCCAACTTCCAGACTCCGGGCTGTCACTAAGAATTTCTTGCTATTACTGCTACTATTTTTTTTTTGTGTATGTTTGGCGCTGAATAAATTATTTTATTCTTATTTGGCCCGACCCGTGGATCGAACCAGGGACCTCTTGCGCAGCCGTCGCTTTGAATTGCGACCCATTAACCACTGCGCCACCGAGGCAGTCAAAATCAGCTTACTTACTCTGTGGAATATGGTGATTACACAATGTTGTTTCACATAATAAATATCGGGTTAATGCAACGCGAAAATCTAAAAAAACATCTTACATCAGTCTGAGTCATGACCAAAACGTTGGTGCCACGTCGGTTCCACTGGAAGCTGGCTTTGTCCGCTTGGAAGGTAGAGCGGCTGACGACCGCTTGCGCCGTCTCCAACTGAGGGAACTTGAACACGCGCCAAAACGACGGCTGTCCTTGTTTACCTACCATATGATATAGATAAGATAGATAGTTAGATATTTTCTATTGCGCAAATCAGAGGCCAAGGGTAAGGAACGAGAATATGCATGTCCTTGTAAATAACACACTTAAAAGTTTCATCTCGTGTTCAGGCGGGACTCGAACCCACACCTTCCACAATCCGGGTGAATGTTCTATCAATTAGACCACTGAACGCGTTACTATGCCGACGAAATTTGTAAGTGCTTGATTCGACATTGACGGATTGTGGAAGGTGTGGGTTCGTCAGCCCATTTAAGTCCCCACTGCTGGGGCACGGGCCTCCCTCAATCACATGAGGGGCAATTGCCATACTCACCACGCTTGGCAGACGGGTTGGCGAGGGTTTTGATATAAATGCAGAGTTTTCCTTCTCTGGGTGCTGATGATCATGCCAACAGCTTTACCTTAGTCGCCTTTTACGACACCTCGGTAAGAATGAGGGTGGCCTATTCTACTCTACCGGGGACCACACGGCAATAAATTATTTTATTCTTATTCTTATTTGGCCCGACCCGGGGATCGAACCAGGGACCTCTTGCGCAGCCGTCGCTTTGAATTGCGACCTATTAACCACTGCGCCACCGAGGCAGTCGAAATCAGCTTACTTACTACTTGAACGATATTAGATCATCTTACATCAGTCTGAGTCATGACCAAGACGTTGGTGCCACGTCGGTTCCACTGGAAGCTGGCTTTGTCCGCTTGGAAGGTAGATCGGCTGACGACCGCTTGCGCCGTCTCCAACTGAGGGAACTTGAACACGCGCCAAAACGACGGCTGTCCTTGTTTACCTACCATATGATATACACGAAGACTTTTAATCGGTGATCAGGACCTACTGATCCCGACTAGGTGGATGATGGCCATTGCTATAGTAATAGTAGTTACATGTCAGCGTTCCATTTTTTTTTCTTGTCTGGGACTTTAAGTTAATAACTATGAATATGGTCATCCTATTCCTCCTTGTTACAAATAAAACCTCTTCATAAGTACAGGTACAGTGATGATAACAAACCTCATTAGAGATTTAAAGTTTTTCATGTTATTGGTAGAAAACTGTCAAATGGCAGACAACGTCAAATAAAACAAATTAAAGAAAATTAAAATAGCTTTCTACACTTCATAAAAATGTAGGAAGACCATACATTCCAATTAAATTTAGTTAACTAATAAAATTTAAAATAAAACCTAAACAAAAAGAAAACATGTAACTACTATTACTATAGCAATGGCCATCATCCACCTAGTCGGAATCAGTAGGTCCTGATCACCGATTAAAAGTCTTCGTGTAGATAGATAGTTATTTAGATATTTTCTATTGCGCAAATCAGGGGCCTTAGCGCGAAGTCGTCCCGTAAGGAACGAGAATATGCCTGTCCTTAAGTAAATAACACACTTAAAAGTTTCATCTCGTGTTCAGGCGGGACTCGAACCCACACCTTCCACAATCCGGG
Organism: Marasmia exigua; assembly: GCA_019059595.1. NCBI lineage: Eukaryota > Metazoa > Arthropoda > Insecta > Lepidoptera > Crambidae > Marasmia > Marasmia exigua. Next base: position 1,523,413 of record CM032464.1, on the reverse strand, counting down.
TGAATGTTCTACCAATTAGACCACTGAACGCGTTACTATGCCGACGAAATTTGTAAGTGCTTGATTCGACATTGACGGATTGTGGAAGGTGTGGGTTCGAGTCCCGCCTGAACACGTGATGAAATTTTTAAGTGTTATTTACTTAAGAATAAATTGCAAAAGATTGCTATAAAAAAATATCAACTATATGCCTGTCGTTTTAAAGAAAAGGAGAAATATCGTGTATCGTGAATTGACCGTGGGAGAGCCACGCTTCGGCATGAATGCCCCAGCTCGACCGGAGTGATACCACGGCCTCACAGAAAACCGCGGCGTGAAGCAGCACTGTGCTGTGTTTCGCTGCGTGAGTGAGGCTACTAGAGGCCCAATCCGGGAGAAATGGGGGGTTTAAAGGTTGGCTGCGCACTTGTGAATTCACTGGTGTCGCGGGTGCTCATGGGTGGCGGCAATCGCCTACCATCAGGTGATCCATCTGCTCGTCTGCCACCTATCACATAATAAAATGAAAGGGAAAGGAACTTCTATTTGGTTGTAACGTCCAGTTCGCGCTAAGGCTTACAGAACTTGATTAGTTGAGTAAGCTACAGGTACTAAGAGGCAATACAATCTAGGCACTATACATACGTAACAAAGATAAATTACTTGTATGTATCTCATTATTATTTAATATTTTCTTCTTAGTAGATATATTTAGACACAAATGTAAGTATTATATACCCACATTACACACATACACGTTAGGTACACAAAATACACTAGACAAGCGTCCGTGGCACTCATTCAGCTGGTCTCACTGAAAACCAGCGTCATGGCCTTTGTCTGGGCTGTGACATAAGCTGAATGAGGGCTATTTATACTAGACGTCATAACACACCATAATATTAATTTGGCACTGTCTGGACATGATTGAATATATGTTTGTTTTTTTTTCCTTTTGTTTTTATTTATATGTACTTTTAATTGTTTTATTTTTTATTTTGTTTTCTGTTTGTGCCAAATTGTGTTCTCTTTACAACTGCTATAAGTTCTGTGTTGTGATGTCTATAATAATAAATATTTTCTTTCTTTCTTTCTAAATTAATGGGCCAAATAATTCACATCACTACAGCATTTGACTTATAGTTCATGGACACTTCCTGAAATGTTTTGGGAACCCTAAGCGTGTCACCAGACCAATCGGTCGATCGTCGATCGTTGGTAGAATCAACAAGTCCACGTCGATCAATTGATATAGGTCTTGTAGAAAACTATTAATCGACTTCGACTTATCGGTCCTACCAACGACCTTTGTCGCCCTTGACCGACGATCGATCGACCTGGTAACACCCATATTCTGTAGTCAGACAGCTAATGGTAGTCTTTTTGATTTTGGTAAATTAACAAAAATGAATTTAGGTTCATAGAAATTTCGTACCTAAGGTAAAGACAGCAAAATAATATGCCGGTTCTGGACTCGGTGAAATTTTAAATGACTGCAACTTTTCAGCTTGGATCTGATGTGTAAATCGGTCCAGTCTTGCATCTTCATAGATGAGTACCCTGTTGTTAACTTGTAGGGCAAACAGCTTCTCATCAGATGACCATTGCGGTTCCCTGTCAAAGGAAGAAGTTTAGTTTTACAGTTCTAAGTAATGTTCGGTTTCACATTTTCCTGGAATTATTAGATAGAATTATATTGAGCTACTAACTATAACTACTAAAACTAGAAAAAATTTAGTAAATTTTCATTCAGTTCACAATTCAGGATCCTGAAATACTATTTTAGCTTCAGTCAAGAGCCTACTAGTAGTAGCGTCTCTATCCCATTTATTGTTTATTAGAGCTGCAATAATGAATAAATAAATAAATATTTCACAACATCACATACATTGATCTGACTCCAAGATAGGTAGCTCAAGCACCTGTGTTACAGATATCAGAATCAATCAGTGGGATTACAAATATATACGTATAATACTTTTCTTTTGTAAATACATACTTATAATACATAGGGAACACGCAGACCAATACAAACAGACATGTTCATACACAGAAATGTTTGTACTGTGCGGGGATCTAACCCGCAACCCTTAGACCAAAGGCAGTGTTCACTACCACTGTTCCAAACGAGTCGTCGTCGTCGTCGTATCGGGTCGTCGTGAATGAATGAATGAATATACTTTTGTTGCACTAAAAACTCAACACGAGGTATTACATGATCTCCTATAATAACCTAGTACATCTGTACAACAAAAGCGGCCTTATCACTATGAGCTATTATAATATGACTTGGTATATTACCATCCAGGTTGAATTTTCTGCGTGAAGGAGGCTACTATTTCCCCAGTTGCTGTATTGATCACATGTACATTTGGTTTACCCTGGAAAAAATATTATACATAAGTACCTTTATATTATATTAATGGTGATAAAATTATCTGTACATCTTTGTGTTTATAAAACTTCTAGTGTTATATTTAAAATAAAATTCACTGATTTTGGACCTTGTCTCAAGTGAATAAGGTTAAAAGTATGTAATAGTAAGTATCCTTATCCTTACTAATATTATAAAGGCGAAAGTTTGTTTGGATGGATGTATGGATGGATGTTTGTTCCTCTTTCACGCAAAAACTACTAAACGGATTTTAATGAAACTTTACAGTAATGTAGCTTATAGATCAGAATAACACATAGGCTATAATTTATAAAGATATCTATAAGACCTTGCTTTTATTCGAATTACACGCAGACGAAGTCGCGGGCAAAAGCTAGTCCTAAATAAAGTTGGAATCATTCTCTTCACAATCATCTATTTATTTATTATTTATTCAAAGGGGGATTAAGGATCCCCTGCCTGGATCCACCCTTGAGCACAATTGCATTGGATCTACTTATAAATCAACAACCTTTTGTTTTTATGGACACAAACCATTGTATGGACCATAGTACTCATAATATATTTCAGTATAAGGAATAACTATTTTATAGATTGATTCTAGACTTTGAACCAAAATTTAAGAAGCTATGTGATGTACAGTAAACAAATTTTCAAGTCTACTACCAGCAGTAATAATTGCTTGCACATGTAGCAGCAAGGGTGAATTGCTTGCACATGTAGCAGCAAGGGTGGCGAAACTAATCCCTGAGCTCACGCATAGTGCAGACAAGCAAATTTTGGCAGCTAAATGGAACACCACAATATGATTTAGTGATTATAATTATTGTACATTTCTTAAGAGTTAGTTAAAATCTGGAGGCACGGCAGTGCCCCCGCTTAGTCGAGCAAAAAAAGCGCCACGGCCGTACCATCATTTTCTCGAAGTAATTCAGGCCTATAATTTCGTTGTGGATAAAACAAGAAGCCTGAATTTTCAGTAACTAATCAGGCATTGCATAAACACGGTATATTTAAAATTTCAGTCAATTTGAACCAGTGGTTTAAGAATGACAAATTATTAAAGTTTTTGAATTTTGTCACTGACTGACTGACTGACTCGCCAATCATCATAGTCTAAGTCACTTCTAGCAGACATAGAAGCTTCAAATTTAGAATGCAAATAGAATTTAATGTCTTAATCATGGGAAAACTTAAATTGTTTGTAACTTTGGTCCAATTTTCTAAATACACCAACTGCATAAATAACTTTGTAATCTCACATAAATGTAAAGGATTACAAAGTTACGTTTGCAGTTAAAGGTAATGGAAAGAAAAAAAGTAGATGGACTACAAAAATAAATAATATCCCATAAAAAACAAGACTTCAAAAAATCCAAGTCTCGCACTCAGTTGTTCTACTGTGAAAAGTTGGGAGATCTATGTTACCAAGTTGGTTATTAACTTGGTAATGAGTTGCGTTTTCATGCAATCATTTCAGCCAATAGACGTCCACTGCTGGACATAGGCCTCCCCCAATGTTCTCCACACAGATCGGTCCTGTGCCGCCCGCATCCAATGGATTCCCGCGATCTTCACCAGATCGTCGGTCCACCTTGTGGGGGGCCTGCCACGGCTGCGACTTCCTGTGCGTGGCCTCCACTCCAGGACCTTTCTGCCCCAACGGCCGTCTGTTCTCCTCGCTATGTGCCCTGCCCATTGCCACTTGAGGCATGCAATCCTTTGGGCTAAGATTTGTTTTTTATGGGATATAAGTTACCTGAGGATTTTCTTTGGTCATCAGAAACATTTCCCACACCATGAAGTAATTATCTAGGGGGGAAAAGAACATATCTTTTATGTTCCCATTTATTGAAACTGCTACTGACCAATCCGCACATTTCACTATTTCAGCTCTGCAAAAGTTTAGGTTATATTTTAATTACAATAAATATAATTTAATAGCTATGTAGTAAAAAGAAATAGGTACAAGGGTTGTGGATTTATTTCTCATTCTGAATTAACAAAACTTTAGTGTGATAAACTCTTATGTTTATTCATTTGATCAGTGTCTGGATGCTGCATATCTTTAATTTTATCTGAGGTATTTTTGTTGATTATTATACCCGAAGCACAAGTGCTTGAGCTATTTACTTAGAGGTCAGGTCTTTGTGAAGTTGCCCGATATTTATTTATTTTATCCTCCTCCGACCCAGACTTAAAATCGCAAGGTAGTCATGAAAACCCACTGGACAAAATTTTGCACATATTAATTTTTTGCTGTCAGACATCATCAGATGATACGTATGCCTGTATGTCCGTCTGCCTACTATATCATGAGAAAACTTTTTAGATGCATAATATATTCTGATTTTGGGAGTAAATTCACCTTAATACTAAATGTCTAAGGGATATTATTCAACAATCTACATTGTTCTATCTTTTGTACAAAATTTTGAACATTCTAAAAGATTTTTTTTATATATGTAACAAGTCATGGGTAGACTTGAAAAAAAAATAGAAGAGAATAAAAAATATGTACAAAAATTTTCACAGCGGGCAGCTACTTATTACTACAAACTATATATAACAAAGCTGGGACTGAGGAGTGAACTTTATATTGTACAAAATGTTGAACATTCTTAAAGTTTTTTTTATATATGAAACAGTCGGGGGTAAATTTTGAAAAAAAAGTAGAAGAGATTAAAAAATATGTACAAAAAATTATACAGTGGGTGGTTATTACTACAAACTATATTACAAAGCTGGGACTGAGGAGTGAACTTTATTATGTACAAAGTTTTGAACGTTTTTAAAGTTTTTTTTAAGTATGAAACAAGTCGTGGGTAGTTTTGAGAAAAAATTAGAAGTGATTAAAAATAGTACAAAAAATTGTTCAGTGAGCGGCTATTACTACAAACTATATTACAAAGCTGGGACTGAGGAGTGAGCTTTATTTTGTACAAAATTTTGAACATTCTTAAAGTTTTTTTATACATGAAACAAGTTGCGGGTAGTTATGAAAAAGAAATAGAAGAGATTAAAAAATATGTTCCATAAAAAATTACAGAAGGCAGCTATTACTACAAACTAAATTACAAAGCTGGGAATAACTTTCTACCAGGAGTTTTAGGAGGAGTAAAGAAATTATATACATGAAGGTAGCACTTACTTTTTGTCAGTCCTGTATGCCAGATATGTGCCTTTTGGACTGTATATGATACTGCGAATATTTGGAGTGGTCTCATCTCTGAGTTTTCTTTCTCCATATGGCTGATTAAAATCTACTAAGAATAAATCCTTATTGGTTAGACCTGAAAGCAAAAATTAAGCTTAAACATAACCTACAAGTTGCGCACTCAATTTCATTTAGGAACCTTTTGCATATATACAAACTTACCTGCAATACATGGTGTAGTGCTCATTTTTACTTTTGGTTACTTAACTTTAACTATAAAGCTATTCTCATTTTACTGAAACCAATTTCAATACTGACTGACTGCAGCATGTATCAAAAGATATTGACAGTTGACAACTTGATTTTGAAACCAGTGTTGCTATATCCAGTTTGTTCCATTTCCCCAGATTCCGATTTTTTTCCCCAAAATGATCCGTTTGCCAACTTTTTTCTCCATACATACTGTATCCATACTCAATGAAAAAATATAAAAAAAATAAAAGAGTCCAAAATAACTGAAACTACTTTTGACTTTTCAAATTATTGTTGGGAGGTTTTTAAATTTTAAATATATTTTTATTTTTCGCTTTAGATACTCTATAATATTTATTTTACTTAAGTACAAATCAGTTCCCGCTTTTAATAGGGGGTGTACAAGCCCTCAAGCGTACAATATGTGAATCCGACATTTTGTGGCGGCGGCCATCTTGGGTCAATTTCCATCTAACATAACACTGATGATTTTTTTATTTTAAAGGTGAATTGTCACCTTTCAAATAAAAAAAAACAATCAAAATCGGTTCATCCGTTCGCGAGCTAGGATGCCACACAGGACAGACACACACACACACACACACACACACACACGCGCAACCAAAGACACGTCAAACTTATAACACTCCGTTGATTTTTCGTCAGGGGTTTAAAGCACGTTTATTAAAAAAAACGCTAGACGCTCAATTACAAAAAAAAATTATGTAAATTTCAGGTCAGTTTTATGTTTTCTTAAAATGAAAACCAGTGAATGTTGATGGTGACTGAAGTTCCGTCTGGTCGCCCCGCGGATCTCTCTGCTAAAGGTCTTAAAATTGCTTGCTTTGCTTTCGCGCTTGAACGATGAGGTGGTTATTTTTTATCAAAAATGTATTTATGTCGATAGAAAATTACTTTTCCACATGACAGTGCAGAATTAATCCTTGATATTTTTTTCCCCAAACTTTTCCCCAAGGATTTCATTTCCCCAAAAACATTATTTTTCCCCAAAATCGCGAAAACAAACCCCAATCTACCAACCATGTTTGAAATAGACGTGTAACTCTTTACTGAAACGACTGATCCGACTCAGCCAAATGATAAACTGTTCCGAATCTCTAATAGTCCGTGAGCCCGTGACCATATTACCTACCTACGTCATATGACAACAAGATAAGATGCATGGTAGACACGGCATGGTTGGCAAGAGCTGGATGCGAGAAGCCATGGATAGATCACAGTGGCGAACAATTGGAGAGGCCTACGTCCAGCAGTGGACTGCGATAGGCTGATGATGATGATGGTAGACACGGCGGAAAAAGTAGTGCTGAGTGAGAATTAAAAGATATATAATCGCATCCACAATTGTCCGGAAGTGAGAAAAAATCCTTCCTTCCGGTCAAAATTTTAGGGTCGTACTTATGGGTCATATTTACTTTTACCATAATCAAGAAAAAGTGTATGGAGCGTAACAAGTTAAATTTTTTCTCTTTCTTTTTACGTCAAGTGACAACGCTACGAAACACGTGGCAGCCATTAGTTCTTTAATCGTAGAGAGGGTAAACATAAGTCTGCCACCTCTAAAATGGGAAGTACTTGGCAGACCAATTCCAAGATGGTCACCGAATACGTTTTCCTACCTCATGTGACAACATGATGACAATTGTTCTAAATGGTTTGAATTATATAGTGTGTTTAAGAATATATAAGTCTGCCAAGTGACATCTGGCCGAAAGTCCTCGAAAAGTGATGTTTCAACTTATAGGTAAAAGTGAAAATTCGTTGTAAAAGTGCATAATTTCACCAATTGATTGATACTGAGACTCGCCGAAGCCAGCCGCGTATATTTATGTGTGACGATTTTTAAGTGTAGGTAGCTAAGAATGGACAACATTTCATATTTTTAACATGTCCATATTGGTTTTTTATATGAAAATAGACATAAAATGAACAGACCCATATTTTTTCTTTTTTCAAAATTTGTCCATTTTCATGCATAAAATAATTATTGAAATTCTTTATATTCTTAATAGACGTAAGCGCCAAATGACGTCATCGGACGGCTGAATACAGCGATATTCCTTTGCTTATCATTGATTTAATAAAAACAGGTACTACTGTCAAAGGTAAATAATACTAGTGTCAACATTGTCAACGTCATTCATTGATTCAATGTTGACAAGTTGTCTTTTTTTTTGACAGTTGTATGTCATGGGTTTGGCATTTCGTAAATTTAAAACTATAATGTGCTAAGCAAAGAAATATTTTACATTCTGCCGTCCGATGACGTCATCTTACGTTTTTTAGTTTTTAATTTTTTTCTCAGTAAATAAGCAATATAAAAAATGAATAAATATATATTCGAGCAGCGGAAAAGTAAATAAAGAATTGGTATTTTTTGTTTCAGAGCTTAGCAATTTTGAAATGTTGTCCATTTTATGTAAATAAACACCCTCGTATTTATTAATATCTGTGCTGTGTGAAACAAATATATTGTCTGTCCCTGTCTTCTTTTCAAATTATTTCTGTATATAAGTAGGTAAAATTTTGGAAAATAAATTCATTATATTCGCAACCTTCTTGGGTCATTGCCACAACCTCTATCCTCACATGTCACATTCATCAAATTTTACTAATAATCTGCTAACGTAACAATTTAGAGTAACTACGGGTCTACGGGTAATACGATATGAGTCATCACACTATGGTTCCAAATGAAAAAAAAAATGGCGGCGACCGAGATATCGATCTGGAAATATTCCTCTGTGTAGAACTTGTTATACCCTACAGCTTTCGGTCAATATTTTTTTATATAAATAAAGTACTTTTAGAAAAAAAAATCAAGAAAAGGTGTATGGAGCGAAACAAGTTATTTTTTTCTCAAATATGACAAAAGTAATTCCATTGTGGTTGTGTTGTAAGAACTAGAACTTCATACTCAACTAGGAACGAAACTCCATTACTTCCGAACAAAACAAACAGCCTCGGTTGTTCACTAAGTGACCGTGGATTGCTTCCAAGCAATTGCTCCATTCCTTTAACTTAAAGGAAAAAAAGAAAAATATTTTTTCTTTTTTCCTTTAAGTTAGAACATCACTTTTCAAGGACTTCCAGCCAGATATAGCTTGGCAGACTTATATATACTTAAACATACCATTGATTCAAACTATTTAGAACAATTTTCATCATGTTGTCGTATGACTTAGGAAAACATATCCGGTGACCATCTTTGACTTGACACCTGCCAAGTACTTTCGGCCATTGTAGTGGTGGCAGACTTATGTTTCTCCTCTCTACAATTAAAGGGCAAACGGCTGCCAAGTATTTTGTTATGTTGTCACATGACGTAAAAAGAAAGAGAAAACATTTAACTTGTTTCGCTCCATACACTTTTTTTGATATTTTTTTCAAAAAATATTCCTTTTAGGGAAAAAAAACATTATAAGAAAAATTGTAGGGAATATACAAGATTCACACGTTGCAGTTGTAGGGAATAATAAGATCTAAACGGAGGATTTCTTTCAGATCGATATCTCAGTCGCCGCAATTTTTTTTATTTGGAACCATAGTGTGATGACTGGTACCTTATTAGCCGTAGTTACTCTAGATTATTATGTTAGCATATTATTAGTAAAATTCAATGGATGTGACGATAATCCTTGTTAATCCATCACAATTAGTGAAATTATGCACTTTTAAACGAATTTTTCACTATTACCTATTAGTTAAAACATCACTTTTCAAGGACTTCCCGCCAAATTTTGCTTGGTAGACTTATATATTGTTAAACATACTATTGATTCAGACTATTAATAAGAACTTCCATCATGTTGTCATATGACGTACGAAAACGTATCTGGTGACCAACTTAGACTTGGTCAGACAAGTACTTCCGGCATTTTCAGAACTGGCAGACTTATGTTTCTCCTCTCTACCATTAGAGAACTAACGGCTGCCACGTGTTTCCTAGTGTTGTCATATGACGTAAATACGACACTAAAATTTTGACCGGAAGTGAAGGATTTTTTCTCACTTCCGGCCAATAGTGGATGCGAATATCTTTTGATTCTCGTTCAGCACAACTTTTTCCACCGTCTGCCATGCATATTATCATGTTGTCATATGACGTAAGTAATATGGTCAAGGGCTTACGACTCAAATGGATCTCGAGTTCGAGTGAACCGAATGATCCGAATGAGCTAAATGATCCGAGGGAGCCGAATGATCGGAATGATTCGATGAGCCGAATAATCAAAATGAGCTGAATGATCCGAGTGAGCTGAATGATTCGAATGAGCGGAATGATCCGATGAGCCGAATGATTAAAATGGGCTGAATTATCCGAGTGAAATGAAATGAAATATTTATTTGCTTGCGAGTGAGCCGAATGATCCGAATCACGGATTTATCTGAGAGTCGATGTTCCAAATGAAGCGTTTCACTATTCGCCATCTCTGCACTGACACAGATATGTTTTTTGACGGCTCCATTACGTTTTGCAACAAAGTTTGCGAATTATTTCCATTAAACGGTTGTAAGGCTGTATAATCTAAAACAACTACATACGTGCTTTCTTCATAGATAAGAACTAATGTCAAATTGACATATCGTGTTACAAAATGGCGGCTGGTGTGTGTAATTCGTGAAAAATATTAATGGATTTGAAATAAATCAGCTTGAAAAAGTGGCATAAGATTTATTTTAGATTTATTTCTAAATGTTCAGTAATAAAACTCAACTTCAAAAACGGACCCCAGAAAATGGGACTGATCGTGAAAACTTCTTGTCTCTACTAGTGGATGAATATCTGAATTCAACTTCATACGGTAAGATATCGAAGAAGTACGCAATAGAATTTCTGTATTATCAACGTACTGTTAAATTACGAATTCTGAACCACATTTACTATTGTTTTGAACTTGAGTCATGATAACTTCCTTACGATTTCGTCCGAATTTTATATGAAAATTAATAAATATTTATTTTGCGATCCGTATCCAATAAACAGTTATCATGCAAATCGGTACAGTCCTTGATTTACCTATCAATGGTGCAAATAACATGACTGTTTTACATTTGAATTTCAGCTGAACTTGTGACACAATAGGTGTTGCAGGTGTCCATGGGCGGCGGTAATCGCTTACAATCAGGTGATCCGTCGGCTCGTCTGCCACCTATACCATAAAAAATGAACAGGTTTTCTTTATCTTCTGTTTCAGATGCCAAATGTCAAGTATTAGCAAATTTGGCAAATTTTGCGTATGATCCAATCAACTATGGCTACATCAGGAATGTGGGGGCTCTAGACATATTCTTGTATGTAGTGAAGAATGAAACAGATACGAAACTATTACATTTTGCGATTGCTGGAATCTGTAATTTATGTATAGGTAACTTCCCTGAGTTATTTAATCAGACAATTTGATTTTTTATAGATCGGAGACTGACTAAGTACCTACCATTGTAGTTAAATCCTTTTTTTTCCATTTTCAGATCCAGCCAATGCTGATTACATTTTGTCTCATATGGGACTGAAGCCAATTGTAGCGCTGCTCAAGCTTAAACACAATGAAATTATTAACAACTCGATTACTACTTTAATTTACCTCTTCAACGATCAGACAAAATCAGAAATAAATACAACTGAAGTGAAATCACTTATTGAAGAGTTTTCCAAGTCAGATGACAAAATGTTGGCTAACATAGCTACAGTTTTCTTGCAAGATATCAGTCAATGATACTAGCTCGTGAATAACAGTTTAATTGAAATAAAAATGAACAAAATGCTATCCAATAGATTCCCTTATATTGTTGTAAACAACAAGAACTATCAAAAAATATGCAAGATACACACTACTTCCTTCAGTAGTGCAGCATTTAAGGCTGGAGACAAAATACGGATACAGAAGACATTGACTCAAAAGGATCTTGATGCATTCTCCAACCTCACCAGCGACCATAATTATCTTCATCAAAATAATGGGAACAAGCGGCCAATAGTCCACGGTGCCCTATTGAATGGATTGGTGGCAGGCCTCATTGGCACGCACCTCCCTGGTCCCGGCACTGTCCTAGTGTCTCAGACTATGAAGTTTCCCAACAAGTGCTTTGTCGGTGAAAAACTGACAATAAGTGTGGAACTTGTTGACGTGAGAAAGATCCTTAAAGTGAAATTCTTCTGCATAGTGGAGGAAGAAAAAAAGGTTGTGTTTGAAGGCGAGGCTAAGCTTATGTTAGCCAAAGACTGTTAGCTTTTTGACATAATATTTAATTGATTTAATAAGTTATTTCTTATTCATAAGTTTTATAACTCCAACCTTTTGAATCTACAATATGTAAAATCAGTAGATTATATGAATAAAATAGTAATTTATTGAATTATTAATAAGATACTTTTAGTATTTTGTCATAATGTGCCAATTAAAATGTGAACAATATAAAGAATCAGACTATATGTTGATAAAAAGTACAATTTAGTTATAACTATATTTATTATAAAATGAAAATGTTTCAAAAAGTAATGGAATGCTACAAAACTTGGTAATCTGTCCATTGGTTGTCCATTATTATACAATTAGTCAATAACTATTTAAGACTGATAGTCTCTAGTTAATTATGTATTTTTGTGATTGTCTTCACATTTATTACTGTGCATACCCATCAACTTTTTTGGTTTTGGCGAAAACATGATTATGTAATAATCATAACATACACAGCTCACTTATTATTTGGAAAATGTGTATGTTAAAGTTTAAACAATTTCAAACTATTTTCTCGCTATTTTTTGTAATTTATGAAATGATATTAAATAGTTATAAAGATTGCTGTTAATTTCAAAAATTATGTACTAGCATTTAAAGCAAAATTGAGATTTTTGATAAACTTGTTTAGTGTAAGACTATGCTTGTATGTGTATTTATTTATGTATCTGTGGATTTATATTAATATTTATCACTACCCATTTAAGCAAGTGAATCTACTTAAACTCGAATAACAGTGGTTATGAAACATAGGCATCTTGTTTTAATTGTAGGATATTGTTGATTTTTAAGATTTTTTGTTTTGTTATTTAATTTTTCAAAGCATGATATTGTTATAAGCACCATAGTTGGAAAAGATAGGATGGATGTAGAAAACTGTACTGTTAAAACATAAGCTGTTCTCTTATAAGTTTCAATTTTAAATTTGTTGATTGATCTGTTTTGATTGATTTTTCCTTAGTTATAATGTTAAAATTGATAAATAATTATCGGGTTTTCTTTTTGAGTCAGTTTTTGTAAATTTTGTAACATGTGGCAGTATAATGAACTGTGTATCGCTGAACTTAGATATTACATTATCAGAGTATTTCATAGTATTTCGTAGTGGTAAAATATAAGGTAGATGTTAGAGTTTTCAAATTTTATTGAAATTCTGCTAGAGTAGATTGCCTCAAAATTATAGTAAAAGTTTTAAGATTGCTATTTATTGATATTGGATCGATTGGGAGGGCTGTGAAGAGTTTGTGATTCAATTTGTTACATTTAACACTAATAAATATTTCACCAGCGCACTGAACTTTGTGTACGTACAGATATTAAGTCTCTATGAATATTATGGGTTTTTAAATTTAAATTATGCTTCTCATTTATGTCATTGAATGTAACCACATACATGATATTTCACTTGTTTAATTCTTATGCTTCTCATTAATGTCATTGAATGTGGTTATACATAATTTCATGATAGGTATTTCACTTGTTTGATTCCGGCGAATTTGTTCTATTAAAAACAACAAGTGCTTACAGAAATGTAACAAGGAGAATAAACATTTTTAATCAATAAGATAAATGCATGTCTTTTTATTTTTTTTCCTAGAATCTACAAACTAGATAGGTTTAGATTTTAATTTTCACCAGATATAGTTATAAACTGTGACCATATTTCTTTTGGACAACTCTTGAAAAAATCTTTGAAAGTTGAGAGTACAAGGACTGTTTGAAATATTCTCGGCCTGACCAATAAAACATTGAAAATGGGATAAATATTTAATATTATTTTTCTACGTAAATATTCTCTTATTTTATACATTTATTCCATCTATGTTCTAGGGCTTCTATACCTTCCTTGTAAGCCAATACTCTAACCCTTCGAGAAACCGCTCCGTCTAGGCCAATGCCTCCAATTTGTAAAACCGCCCCCTCCCATACATTAGTTGGTTGAAAATTTTTTGGTTGATAAAAATCTGTTTTTTATTTAGAAATAGCCAAATCAGGCGAGCAAGGTGGATGAGGAGGCAGGACCTACTTCAAATCAGAGTTCCTGGAGCTTTGCCATGACGGCAACTTGTGATAATTAACTTGTGTCCCTGATGAAAAAGGAAAATCTTTTTGCCCAAGTCAGGTCTTTTTTCGCGATTTTCTGGAAATGCTGTCGGCCCGAAGTGCAATGACGGGTAGTGTTTGGTCCCTCATGACTCGTCTCACGTAGCCTGAGGCCGTTAAAAGGGCCTACCAACTAAACCCCCTGCATCCCTGGGGCTATTCCCGTCATATCAAGGGCTGCGGGGTGGGATACGAGCTCGACGGACTTAACCTGGCACGGTATCCCCCGACGGAAAGCGAGACACGCCAGCACCGCCTCTTCCGGGTCTTAAAGCCTCCCAGGTAGCTCCCACTGCCCTCCTAAGAAAGGCGCCCACATCGCTGGTTTGCGATGCGGGCGTCGCGAGCAAGGGTCTCCTGCAGGACCTCCAGGCTGGAGGGTGCGGAGAGAAGGCGAAGCTGCAGGCTTCCAGAAAGAGGCTGCGCTCCAAGGACGGGACAAAAGAGGCCACTATGTGGGAAATGTTTTCCTACACGATCCCCAAAAAGAGGCCGGTCCTCCAGCCCTGGGCCAGGACAACGAAGACCCTGTAGCGAAATGCTCTTCGACGCGGTCGCACGACGGGGCCGATCCTGGCCAGAGTGCGTTGTTGGCTGGGTGGTGATATATCACCCGCCATTGCCCAGGTGATTCCGGACCCTAAATAGGTCACAGGAGCAATAAAACTTCCGACGAAGCCACTGCACCTTAGTCTCCCAGCGTAGTATTGACCTTCTAGAGTGGAGACCACGTCTCGGTAAACGTAGTGAATGGCGCCCCGAGGCCAGATGAAGATGGGGAACATTAGGAGAGACTTATGTCTAGCAGTGGACTGCATACTGATGATGAGCTAATACGAACTTCTCCGTCCATAAGGTACTTGATTTTCAAAGGTATGAGACTAATCTCTTATCAAAAATGTACATAGTCCTTATGCGTAGTGGATTTAAGGCAACTTAATTGGTAGGTATACCTACCTATCAGCACCTACCTACCGAGTATGCGAGTTACCTTCTATCATGTTATCAAAGGCCCTAGAGGTCGTGCTTATCTCGAAATCAATAAAAATCTTAACAATTCTGTCCTGATCACGTACAAAACGTGGTCATCCAGTGGCACGTTCTACGTATCTGTACAGTCGGCTTCCGATAAAAGGATAATTTAGTAGATAGACAATTATAATTTTAGGCAGAGTCTAACTATAATACCAACGTAGGTATAATACCAACATAAAGTTTAGATTATGTTATAACTAGATAACGCCCTGTTGTGGTGTTTTAAGTACCGGGTCGTGATCTCAGGGTCCTGGGTTTGATTCCCGCGTCGGGCGAAAAGTATGTTTCGAATTTTTCGGATAGCTCGGGTTTGTGATCACCAATCCGCATTTGGCAATCGTGGTGATTAAGCCTAATCCCATCATAGTAGCGATAACTTGATTTCTATGATGGAGGCCTTTGCCCTGCAGTGGGACAGATAATAGGGTGATTATAAAATATGTTTCTGATACCCAAAAAAGAGTGACAGCAGGTCTTTTGGTTTTGAAGGCAATATTTAATTAATCTATTTTATTAATGAAACCACTGCTGTTGCTTTTTTGAATAGGTAGGTACCTAGGTTTGGTGCGTTTATGTATCCTGCCATCTGTAGGTCCTTTTCTCTCCAGTACCTACAGTACAATTATACAGATAAGTATTTATAAGTAGATATGTATACCAACCTTTTTACTCTACATAAGTATATTTTAATTAAACGATGTGGATAATTTTATTAATCACGTAATTGACCCATGGCGTTACGTACTTACGTTTTTGAAGTAGAGATATTATATCTTGCCTACTTATTTGTTGCTGACTGTACCGAAGGCAGAATCAGCACTTTTGCCTGTGAATCGTTCACGTGCTTTCAAAAACCTTGTTTATAAGGTGATGATAGACATTTTTCTAACATTTGATGTTCAAAGTGATAGTCAGTGTGGTGATAAACTAAGAATAGGAGTGCAATTGGGTTTTCCTACAAATATAGTTGGTAAGTTGTATTTGTTTCATGCTACAAGTGACAAATGAGCAAGCGGGCCACCTGATGGAAAGTAATCAACGCAGCACAGGCTGGACGTTCATGGACATCCATGAAATCAGAGAAATCGATAAAGAGTCGCCGGCCTATTTAAAAAGAGTAGGTATTTTGTTCTCTTGAAGGTCCCTAAATCGTAACCGCGTCGGGAAATACTCTGAACTGAGGAACGAACTGTATAGATTAATGTTGGAAAGGTAAATTTTAATTTTATATAATCGATGTGACCCGATTACCAAGTATTCATGGAAGGTTTTGTGTTAGCAATCCCGTCGAGACAGGCAGCGGCGCAGGACGAGAAAAAATTGTGTCGAGTGTTTATTAAATTAAATTTTTATTGGAAACTTACGATATTACCTACTATATCAACATTTTCTTTCTTTAGTCCATTTTCATATTTTCTCGGCTTAGTAGGGATGTAAATGTTCACAGATACTCCCTGTATTAACAGGGAGTATCTGTGAACATTTACATCCCTTTAACCACGTGTTCAGAAACCGCATCAGAAATGATGTAATCCGACAGAGAACCATAGTCACCGACATAGCCCACCGAATTAGCAAACTGAAGTGGCAGTGGGCTGGTGGTGATATTAGCCGCAGAACTGACAGCCGTTGGAGCCGTAAAGTCCTTGAGTGGAGACCGCGACTCGGTAAGCGTAGTGTAGGACGCCCTGCGACAAGATGGGATGATGACATTCGAAGGCTGGCTGGTGTGGGCTGGATGAGAGTGGCCGAAAATCGGGAGCAGTGGCGTGCATTAGGAGAGACCTATGTCCAGCAGTGGACGAGTGTGGGTTGCTGATGATGATGAACCACGTGTTCTATCAACCATTCTGAACAATATTTGTTCAACGACTTTTCGAAATTCATCGATTTTTTTTCGTTTCCCCACACAAAATGACCTAGTCACGTGACCGACTTTGTATGAAAAATTTAATTTTTTTATGCGTTTTTCCAAAAGTGATATAACAAATTTTATTCATAATGGTCAGTAGAACATGTGGTAAAAGGGATGTAAATGTTCACAGATACAACCTGTATAAGTAGCATCATAAAATTTAGTGAGTGAGCAGTATCGTTATAGTAAATAAGCAGTGGCTGTTTTACAGTCCCTCATTAGAAGAGCGGTGACAACTATATTGTAGTTTCTAATGCCTCTTCAATTAACACTGCTCTTATAACTACCACTAACTAATTTAGTTAGAGACTTATACTTACCAACTTGTTAAATTATTTAGAAAACTATGCTCACCCGTGACTAAGAATTTTATAGGCATTTGACAATAACTTATGTACCTAGGACTCGCCTTAATGAATGAAATATGACTCTAAATAGTCATTGCTATTTTTAATAGGTATTAAGTAGATATTAAGCTTTAAACAGTATAACTAGTCTTAGAATATTTTCTTTTACAAAAACAGGCCCAGAATTCATCCTTGCAGTTCGTTTCAAGGTTTCACTATGAAGAGTTTCCGTTGTTGGGTCCTGCTTGCAATAAGCTTCAGTTTAGTAATTGCCGCGGAAAGCAGAAGAAAGTACAAACGAGATGAATATGAAAGTTTGAGATCCACGGAAGAAGATGCGGATTTCCATGATGATTTTGATGAGGTAAGAATTTTTAAGATATAGTTCTTCTTACCTACAAGTAGATAGATAGGTAACATATTTGCATCAAAGAACACACATGCATACATTTTAAAATGATAAAAAAAACAATAAATAGTGTAGGTACATATAAAAGAACATAGACAATGCAAGACAAAATAAGGTCAAGTGTGCAGCAGCGATACAGAATGGCTGCAGCTCAGTAGTTGTTTGCTCGATATTGCACGAGCAAATCACTGATTTTCAGCTCTCGCTAGTACGTAGGTACTAGCTAGTAGTACCTATATATTTGTTAGGTTGTAGGCGAAGTTCTTTATACACGTTTATTGTAACCATACGTACAGTCACACATCAAAGGCTACGAAACTTAAAAAATATTTCATTCGATAATCATCATAATGTCAAACATGTTCGGTTCAATATCAATTGAGGAATTTTGACAGATTGTAGTAACTTACGTCAAGTTGCTGCCTGTACATAACCTGAAGCCGAACTAGGTAGGTATTACTTATTGATTGCCTTTACTCTATGACCTAAAGGGTTTCGACAAACAGCCGAAAAAGGGACTGTCGCTGGCAACCTGATGCTTATACTGTTGTACAGTCAACTCCAAAAATATGTATACACTTTAGGACGTTGTCACAATATATAATATAAGAAAGTAAACCTCTACTTTCTTATAGGTAAGTATTGTGACAAGGTCCTAAATTGTATACATATTTTTGGAGTTGACGTATATATTTGCCCTGTTGGCCTAGTGGTTCAAGTACCGGGCCGTGATCTCAGGGTCCTGGATTCGATTCCCGGGTCGAGCGAAAAGTATGTTTCGAATTTTTCGGACATAGCTCGGGTTTGTGATCACCAATCCGCATTTGGCAAGCGTGGTGATTAAGCCTAATCCCATCATAGTAAAGATAACTTGATTTCTTTGATGGAGACTTTTGCCCTGCAGTGGGACAGTTTATAGGCTGATGAAAAAAAAAGGTATATAGGTACTGATAAACCGTCACCTTTACCATCAATCATCAAATCATTTGATGAGCCATGGTGGGCACGCAGAGCACTCTTATGAAGCCGCGGGCGACCACGTAGGTAACAAAGTTTCTATCCATAGACCGACAAATAACTTTAGTCCATCCTCACTCCGCATTCTAGCTCAGAGCTTCTTAGGGAGTTGCCACACTGGCGGACTGCGAGCATTTTCAAAGCAGGTGCCTTAGTTTGAAGTCGTCCCGTAATGAACGAGAATATACCTGTCGCATCCAAATAAAGGAGACAAACAGCGCGTGGGAAGGAGAGGGAAACTCCGATTCGGTCGTAACGTCTGCTTTAAATTAGGCCCTCTGAGCTACGATATGGAGCGACCACGTCGCGGCTGCGCAGCTTTCAAGCTGCGGATGCGCAACGGATTCGCCGGAGATTTTCTGGGCCTACAAAAAACAATGAGGTTCAGACTCCTTCTTGCCGTGGGAGAACCACTCTTCGGCATGAATGGGCCGGCTCGACCGGAATGATATCACGACCTCACAGAAAGCCGGCGTGAAGCAGCACTGTGCTGTGTTTCGCTGCGTGAGTGGGGTTACCGGAGCCCCAATCCGGGGGTCACGGGTGTCCATGGGCGGCGGCAATCGCTTACCATCAGGTGATCCGTCTGCTCGTCTGCCACCTGTCACATAAAAAAAAACTTATCTCGCATCTGCGTGTGTTTTTAATTTCTTTTTATTTACTCACAAAAGGTAATGATATTTTTAGCTAGAGCCATGTCAATGCGGCGTGTTCATGTCTGCACAAGTCGGCCTTAAGGACGGCCGCCGCGGCAGGCCTAGAGGCCCCCCTGAAGGCGAGCCTGTCGTCACCTACGATACAGAGGACGCTAGTCTCCCTTGCGGCATGGGTGGGTTCAAAGGTTGCATCAGCAAGTGCTTGGATGTGGTAAGTATGACTTTCTCCTTATTTACATTAGCGAACAAACGAGTAGATGGCACGCTTCACGATATTGCAGATGACCCATGGACATCTGCAATAGAAAGAAAGAAAGAAAGAAAGAAAAAATATTTATTTGGACACAATTAAAAATTACAAGTACATTTAAATAACACAACTTAAAATTTTACAGTAGGCAAATCAATACAGGTATACAAGTAAGTATATGTGCCCAAAATGGTATCCACTCAGCATGTGTTAGCGACTAGAGTAGGAGCCGCTAACGCTGGTTTTCAGTGGAACCTATTATTATGAGGGACTAAAGTGACATGTATAATTACAAGAAGTAGACAATTTCCAATTCCAAATATGAATGGGTCATTCACAAAAAATTTGATAATAATATTAAAATATCTTAATAAGTAGGAAATCTGGAGGCAAAGGTATTTTATAGATATAGGGAGAGTTAATATATAACATCGCAGATGCCTTGCGAAGGAATTTGGTTCAGAATGTTTCATTGGTCAGAATGTGTCGTGTGTACAACAAATTACTAAAAGACAAAAAATAAATATTACACAACATCACATACATTGATCAGACACCGAGACCGAGAGAAGTAGCTCAAGCACCTGTGTTGCGGATATCAGAACCAATAGCGGAGTAACAAAGATATATTTAATACTTTTCTTTTGTAAATACATATAATACATAGAAAACACCCAATTATGACACAACAATTATGGAATCTTGAATGTATTTTGCGATAAATTGCCTGTTTTTAAGAGAAAATTACTACTTACATATTCTTTCGGAAGATCAGGAAAGTTAAAATTAAATTAAATTAGTTTTAAACTGCAAATTATTACTGTAATTAACTCAGCTTCTGTCATTTTAAGCATGTACCTATACATGTTTCAGGATATCATTTTACTTTTCCATCATATCATTATCATTTTACATTTCACCCGTTCCATACGGATAGGTGGAGGGAGGTCCACCACTGTGCGCTTTACACGTCATTTTTTGCCACGCACCACCTCATTGTGGAATCAACTTCCCGCAGCGGTATTTCCGAACCGGTACGACATTGCGAGCTTCAAAACTACCTATACCTTCCTAAAACGCATCTCTACTTCCTCTGGTGTGGCTGATGTCCATGGGCGGCGGTTATCACTTACCATCAGGTGACTCGCTTGCTCGTTTGCCTCCCTTTCTCATAAAAAAAAACTTACTTACTTACTACTCTGGCTCAGCGACCCGAAGTGGATCTTGGCCTCCGAAACTATAATTCGCCATTCTGTTCTGTTCTCAGCCACTTGTCACCAATCATCTAGCTCATTAGATTTGTCACTGTGTAGTTTAGATTTTGTAATAATTATGTTCTGTTTTGTAAATAAATAAATATCAATCAGGCTGCGTAAATACCTCATGCCATAAACATCATCCTTAAAGAAAGTGTTACTTCTCACCAGATCCTCAAGTACCTTCCCCGGGCCGGGCCAGTCATCTGCGGCGCCGTGGAGCGGGACATTCACAGAGAGAAGGCTTTCCTCTTCATCAGGAACTGCGGGGGGGAATGGACGCCCACCAGCTTCTCCGCCGGCAAGGAGTTCTGCTGCACGGACGGGCAGCACCACAAATGCTAGGGAGGGGAACCAGTACCTATAATGTTGTGGGCATGACAATGATAATCACATAATTTACTATGCATTAGGAAAAAAGCACGAATTAGCACGTCTATGACATTATTAATATTTCATTGGAAAAATAGCACAGATGCGAAATGTTCGCCATCCTGTGCAAGGTTTTACCGGTAACTTAGCCCAAGGGCTACCAAACTTTTGCTGCTCAATATCTACTCAATCGCTTTTATGCCCTTAAAAAGGGCAGTTATCATCACATTATCTCTTTTTGAGCTAAAAATCTGCTATAAATGTTATGGTCTCTGTCCGAAACATGAGTTTATGACAGAGACAATGAAATTTTTAGCAGTTCTTAAATTAAGGAGCGTTTTGGATAGAGCATTGGGGTGTTAGTTTTTATCAAGAATAATAATAATTCATAAGGTATATTTTAAACAAAAAAAAAACGCATTTTTTGTACTCTAATTATTCCATTAGTTTTAACAGTCGGTGCTGGTATTGCGCAAACATCACATGTAGATAATATATTATAAAACATTTTATTATTAAAAATATTTTGTAAAGATTAGTTTGTAACGGATAATTTATTAATATTTTTTAAATAAAGTTTTTAACATTTCTAATCTGTAAGTTATTTTTTACTCTTCCTTGAGATAATTTTAGTACGCAATGTCAATCCAATGTTGTGGACATTGGATAGGTAATTTTATTTCATTGCATTCGATGTCTTAAATAGAAAGATAAACGATGCCAATATTAGGCTAGCGGTAAGCATCGTCAGTATACCCATCTAACTATTGTAATTTATTATCATTTTAAATTAATATAGCGCATGCAAGCAGTTGGTAAGCAAATCTGTTCTGCTAAAAATAAAACATTGTAATTTCTCTAATAGAGGAGTTTTGTAGAGAACTTCCAATTTTTGCAACCGGATAAAACAAAGTTGCACTGTATACAGATATGGCAATAGTGAGATCGCCAAACCCCCGCCTAAAACATACTTCATGGTATCGGGCGAAATAAGGAGCGCCTTATCCGGCGGACAAGTTACCGTGTCAATGGAGCTCCTATCAAGGACTTGAGGCTGGCGGCGGGGTGCGCGGGGTGGGTGATAGGGCTGCACTACAGCTGAGTGATTCTTCGAACTGCGGCTTTCGTGGCCGTCCTAAAATCTAATATTACTCCAAAATTGACATCAGAATCTTAAACTACACTTATAAAGAGATCTTTTTTAAATTCAGAATCTTTTAAAATTTTGAAGTCATTTTGGGAATAATACCTATTAGTAAAATCTAATAGGATTATTCCCAAAATGAATGGGTCGAGCCCGAAAATCACATCCCGGGATCCCCTCGTAGCAAGCGAAAAGCCGCCGTGGGACCCCTCCGTAGCAAATGATGAGCCGCCGGGGACCCCTTCGTAGCCAGTGTTGAGCCGCTGTAGCAACAAACGAGACGACCCTACATGGTCTCCTCTAGAAAAAATCCCTAGGTCCGCATAGTGTAGACATGTAATAACGTGTAAAAAATAATATCCTCCAACCAATATCGGCTAATGCGGCCAATCTCAACGATTAGCCACTAAAGCATAATATATTATAGTGCGCAAGTGTGTGCGCAAACACAAGTGCACTCTGAAACAGTGTGACACGACGGGAGAGGGATCGGGCGCAGGACCAACCAACGGCTTAACGTGCTTACCGAGGCAAGATGTACAAGACCGCTAATTTCCAGACTCCGGACTGACACTGAGAATTTATTGACAGAAAAACTCAGGTACAACCCGGGCGGATACAGAATAGGATCAGAAATGGCGGCGCATCTATTCACTTCTCGCTCGCACACATATTTGCGTCTATACTCGCACTCGTGGGGTCGCTCGCACACATATTTGCGTCTATACTCGCACTCTTGGGGTGCGAGTATAGACGCAAATAGTGTGCGAGCGAGAAGTGAATAGATGCGCCGCCATTTCTGATCCCATTCTTTATCCGCAAATTTGTACACATTTTGGCTCGACCCGGGGATGGAACCCAGGGCCCCAAGCGCAGCAGCCGTCTCGCTTTTAAGTGCGGCGTAGTACCCATTGGGCCAACGAAGCAGTCAACATAAGAATAACGTGTATCATCATAGGGTGATACACGTTGTTAGGACGTCCTGTCATAGTGTTGTTTATTCTAGGATCACTCGGAGTCCTCTATAGGGCAGCCCTAGAGCGGGCGCGGCTGACCCGGATCGCTAGGGTGAACAACCCCGCCACGTGCCACTTTCTATGAAACGTCGCCTGCGCATCCTTGCGTGGACCGAGTCTATCCTTAACATCAAATCATGTCCTCAATTTTTTAATGAGAGAAGGGATTAGTTCCCAGAAATATCTCCCCTCTCTATACTTACTTCTCACTTAACAGCTAAACTAGATGGCGGGAATATCTACTCTGTATTTGTTGAATAAGTTAATATAAATAACAAACGCAGATTTCCGTAAGAGTAATCTGTCTTTTCTCTAAACTAAGTCCGTTATCTGTCTCCGTTGTTGTTTTGGTTGTCTGGGAGAAATCGCTATAAGCGATAAGTTCGCCTTATTGTACTGTTGTTGTTGTATTATGCTTGTATTTTGTTTTTGTGCAAAAAAAAATATCTATCTATCTATCCCTTTTCCAAGCTAGATTTTTTTATGGTGGCAGACGAGCCGACGGATCACCTGATGGTAAGCGATTACCGCCGCCCATGGACACCTGCAACACGTGGTGTCACAAGTGCGCTGCTTACCGTTTAGCCCCCCTTCCCCTGGATTGGGCCTCCGATACTCACGCAGCGAAACACAGTGCATGCACTGCTTCACGCCGGTTTTCTGTGAGGACGTGGTATTACTCCGGTCGAGCCGGCCCATTCATGCCGAAGCGTGGCTCTCCCACTGTTATACAAATACAATAACAATTGGTTTATTAACAGTAATTTGTTACACAGTGACTTAATTAATACTACATAATAATTTATAATACAAACATGTAACAATACGAGGGAGGCAACCTGTAGGTCCCACACTAGAAAATCCTTTATCGTGGGCACCCACTTAGCATTGGCCGTGTGGTTCCCGGCAGAGTAGAATAGGCCACCCTCACTCTTACCGAGGTGTCGTAAAAGGCGACTAAGGTATAGCTGCTAGCATGATCATCAGCACCCAGAGAAGGAAAACTCTGCATTTATATCAAAACCCTCGCCAACCCGTCTGCCAAGCGTGGTGAGTATGGCAATTACCCCTCATGTGATTGAGGGAGGCTCATTCCCCAGCAGTGGGGACTTAAATGGGCTGATGATGATGATGATGACCCACTTAGCAACAACAAAGCACAGATCATGTCTTAAATATGTACTAATAAAGACAATCAGTAATAACAGAAAATATAAAGAATAAATGCTCGGTTGGTTTTAGTTACATTTAAAAATAAATATTATGAATGAATTTTAAGCTAAGAGAAGTGAGAAGTGAAGTGAAGTAAACCGACCTATATGATTTTACTGTGCGTGTGTGTGTTAGTGTATGTGTAAAATACCTAATGTAAATAAGTTTTGACTTTTAATTTTTAATGCAGATCGTTTCTTTTTACCATTAACTAGTTAGTTAGTTTTATTACATAGGTAGATACTTACCTATTAAAAGCTTTTAAAATAAAGAGTTTTAAATAAAATCGCGAGAAACTGGCTATTTCACCTCACACAAATTAAGAAGTCGCCATAATGGTTTTAAGAAAAAAATTGTCATTAAAATGTTTCTTCTAAATTTTCAAGGTTTTACGTGTGTTTTTTCCTAGCATTTCAGCCAGTCAAAGCTTAGTTAAACCTTTGATTAAATATCAAAGAGTATTTAATTTAACAATGCACTGTCATTTGAGCACAAACATAAATTATTTAGGTTATGTGCTTACCTATTTTGTAATAATTCTATGGGTAAGTATGGAATGAAATACGATATTATTTTGCTTTGTTTTTTATATTTGTACACCGACAATACAATTACCCCTCATGTGATTGAGGGAGGCCCGTGCCCTAGCAGTGGGGACTTAAATGGGCTGATGATGATGAATACAATTGCTTTTTTGTAAGTAACATCGCTAAAAAATTATGTCTTCTTAATAGGTATTTCCAGGATTCTACTCACGAATACGAGTTGTAACCTAATCTACATACTTAACCATAGATAACTAATAATTCAACTCTATGGTCATTGTACCTGTCTCCTTTGTGTCTTTGCCAATCATTGTTAAGGATCACAATCATGTTGGCACAAACATGGCACCCAGTTTTTTTTTTTATAAGAACTCACTAGAATCTAAGCCGCATTTGTTAGTGAGCCGGCCTCATCTGCCAAAAGTCGTGGGTTCGATCCTCACCCTACACAAACATCCATGTGATGAACACTTATGTTTTTTCAGTGTCTGTGTGTAGGTAGTTATATATTATATATTTTTAAGTATGTAATTTATAAGTGTTATAACTTTTTCTTTGTGTGCTAAGCTACTTACTTAGTACGGAATCTTAGAAGTCAATGACTGTTTTTTTTAAACATTTATTATTATTGTACATGAGGCCGTTCTGTCTTATTTTGTGTATTTTTCTGTCAGGAGCCCAATTCTCGTGCTCGTGACATTTATTTTCATAAGACATATATCACTAAAACATAGTTTCTTTGTATGGTTTTCAGGTGATATCCGCCATGTTTTCAAAATATCACGAACCCGAGAATTGGGCTCCTAGAGCCCAATTCTGGGGCTTGTGACATTTCTTTTCATACGACATATATCACTAAAACATAGTTTTTTTGTATGGTTTTCAGGTGATATCCGCCATGTTTTTTTCATATCGAAATCCCGAGAATTGGGTTCCTGACATGCAAAAAATCCTCCATTTTTCCGTCTGATCAGACAGAATAATAGTTTTTTTTTTGTGATTAAGTAGCAAGAAGAAAATCGAATTCGATATAAGTCGACTTGTACCACTTCTCACAGGACGCACAGAATTTTATTTGACATAAATACAATGAAACTGTTACATTTGTTGTGTTACAGGCAAGCAAAGTCAACTACCCTCCGCACTAGTTAAAAACTGTGTTGCGTATATATATACCTACGTACAATAGGTACTCGTGGATATACCTACCTACCGAGACCTAACATGCTATGCAGGGAGTATCTGTAAACATATACATCCATCTATCCACCTCTTCTTCCAGAACCACAACTTCTCGGGTTCTTCGGGTAGATAGTACCTAAGCATGAGTCAACGACTCACGGATGAGGTCACGTACCAACCACCGGGCGACAACCCTACCTCGGGCGCGGCTGACCCGGATCGCTAGGGTGAACAACCCCGCCACGTGCCACTTTCTAAAAGAAACGAGCGTCGCCTGCGCATCCTTGCGTAGACAGCTGGATTCTCTATTACAATGCACCTGATGGATTGAAATTAGAACAACTTTAGATGTTTTGATCTATAAAAAACAAGCAATGAGGAAAGGAAAATTTTTTTTTATTCGTCGTAGGTACGCTAACGCTTGACACAATCACACCTGATGGAAACCGCCCATGTATCGCGTTTACCTAGAAGATTATTACTTACCACGGTGACTTAGCGACCCGAAGTGGATCTTGATTTCCGGCACCGAGAATTTAACACTGCATTTTGTTTTTAGCCACATGGAGCCACAAATGCAGATGTTGTAAGTTACCAAGATCCTGGATCTTTCCAATTAGGGGGCATTTTCATGAAACACGTCGCAGTAGAATCGTTAATACTTTTGCACTCCTACTCACGAAATATTTTTTTTTACCAGCGATATAAATGTCACAGATTTTCTGTGAATATTATAAGTTCCATTTTCTAAAAAGAAAACCCAATTTATTAAGCAATCTCAACTCAAATCAATCTCGCTCAATACAATTCCTGATATGTCTGTATTCACTTGATATTGGCAGAGTTGACTGCGTCTCTGGCGCACAACACCAGATATATAAAAAACTGTGATTATGTCTATCGGTTTGAAATTCGGATTACTTATTAACCGACTTCTTTTAAATCCATAGATAAATAAGTTAAGTAGATAAAGTATCAGTTTCAGAAAAACTATAATCAATGGGAGATACACCTAAGTTACCTTTCATTCTTTTTCAGGTGTAAAAGCGAAATAAGTGGTTCAAATTACTTGGTGCCCATAAAGAAATAAAACACCTGCATTTTGCATTTTTTTCGCTAATTTGACCTGACAAAACTGAATGGCTTTATGAATTAACAATGTTTGTTTACGTGGCCCATGAGCCAGGTGTTTATTGTGAGACTTAATTAACATAAACAAAACCGCTACTGATGAGGAGATACTTACAGAATGCAACATGTGCGAGCTTTTTATGCCTAACCAAGACCATCTTACCAGAGATTATTAGGTATATTTGTTAGACCAGTTCATTATGTGATATTGGCTTAATCTTATTTGATTAAACCAATATCACTTATCTATTGATAAGCAAGCGGGTTAGGTGTCCAAGACCAGCATCGAGACACACTGTGTCCCGACAAATAGCTGAGCGAGGACCTTTTTGGCGCCTCTTAGATTTATATTATTTATAACTCAGATTAGATTAATTATAATATAAGATTTTCAAAATTGTGAAATGTATCTGTACTTTTGGTCCCCTGTGCCTCGGAAAGCAAGTTAAGCCATTGCTCCTGCGCCTGATCCTTCTCCGGTCATGTCACATTAGTATCCTATCGGATTATGAGGGTAAGGGAAGAGAGAGAGCACTTGTGTTTGCGCACACACATGAGCACTATAATATATCCTGCGTACCTAAGTGGCTGATCGTCAAGATTGGCTGCCTTAGCTGAAATCGATTTTAGGATATTATTATTATTATGACGATATGTCAATTGGTTCTAGAAGAGAAAAACCTGAAAGAGAATCTTACCCATAGCACACCTTTCTGCACAACCCTAGTCTGTGTATGAACGATCGCAGATCGGCTGCCTACTTATTACCTTTAATGAATGACCCGCGGTCATAAGAACCTTCAGTATCTTACCGTCCCGACCTCAGTTGAGAGATACGATGAGAGTTACGAGCTACAATTAAATAAGTCATCACAAGTGTAGCATCTGCACATTGCTAGTCTATGCAGCTACTATCGTAATGGCGGTGTATGATCGCAGATCGGCTGCCTACATAACGAATGCGCCGCGGTCGTGGGAACCTTCTATTTATAGTGCCTCGCCATTAAGCCTTACTGTGCTCTTTGATAGAGCTGACTCACTCGAATTGTGATGTTGAGGCGTTGGCAACATTTATAATGAAGAAAAGTGACTTCGTTAAGTGTAGACCTAGCAAATATTTATCGGGAAAAGTGACTTAGTTGGTTAAGGACGTGAAAAAAGTTGTCATAACATTTTACTTCGATTTTATACTATCCTTCTTCAAAGCTCCAATCTTTATAAATTTTAAAGATATAAATCGTGCGTCCAAAACGATTTCTATGGAGCGTAACCCCGGAAGCTCGGACCTTGATCTAGAATTTAAGGACAAGTTATAAGTAAATAGAAGTACAATGAAAAAGCTGACAATCTGACTTTAGCTACCCCTTTTTTTGCAAATCTTTTTTTATCTTCGTTTCATGGAAAATGTATTTGATTTGGGAAACACAATCTTTGTCTTTAAATATATCCCTAACTAAGGAGAAAGACAATGAAATCCCTGATACCTTTACAAACTATTCAGTTATCCATTTCAAATAAGGAAACCGTGCACCATTTAAATCGTGGTTCACCCGCTAGGTGGCACTAGTTACCTCGTAATACGGGACTGGAAACTTGGCACAGTAAACAATAATACACAGTATCAAATCAATGTTTCAACCTTCCGACTAGCAACACACGGTAACATGTAAACGAAAAATAGGGTTCAAATTCACAGCGCAGAGCGGTAGCCTTCCTGCATGACTAGACTGGGCAGCGCCCATGTAACCACATCTTGTTACTCTATTGGTGTAGTGGTCGGCGGCAATCGTCGTCAGGTGATTGCCGTCTACTCATCTGCCTACTATCACATAAAAAATAACTTCAGAACTTGTACTATGTGACACAGAATACCTACACTGTATTCTAGCCAAAGGAAATGTAGAGAGAGTTGAGAGAGCTAAATGTGCAATAAATGTTATGAAGAAATACAATTGTAAATGATGATCTAGTACCATTGTCTAAACACAATGGGCAAATCGTCTCAATTCTCTAGTTTGACAGAAGATTCGTCGAAGGTATGATCGATAAATTGGTAAACTAATGAATTAAAATTCAACTATTTGTTTTCAAAAAGTTATCGCATACGGATAACACATCCTGCCTTGGAGGAGACAAGTCAAGACATCAAACTAATACCTTAGGCCTGTATTTTGAAGATGCTTCTCCTCATTGTGGAATTAACTTCCCGCAGCGGTATTTCTGAACCGGTATGACATTTAGATCTTCAAGACACGAGCCTATTCCTTCTTAAAAGGCCGGCAACGGATCTCCACTATTTCTGATGTGGCTGATGTCCATAAGCGGCGGTGATCACTTACTATGAGGTGACCCGCTTTGTTATAAAAAAATGCTAAAGTTGATTTCAGGCATTAGTTAGTAGGTATAGAGTATATTCCTTGCTAAAAGGCCGGCAACGCATCAGCAACCCCTCTGATCTCGCAGATGTTTATGGGCGCCGGAGATTACCTACTAATCATCCAGTGAGATGCATACTCGTTTAGATAGATAGATAAAACGTTTATTTGTACTGCTGCATATACACACATTAAAATAAAACAAATGACACACATGCAAGAACACAGGAACATTACATTATAATTAGCGTTTGTTACCTCTCTAGATAAAAAAAAATATAACAAAAAGTGAGACGGTCACTCTACCTTTAAAGTTCCTCTTTGACTGAAATCGCACTAGATGTTCTTTGATATCATCATTGATCAGAAGTCAGGAGGACTAAGATGGACCATGATTGTTTGTAATATTTAACTATTTTATAGTTCAAAATCTAGGACAAAATACGACTATCCTGATGTCACTGTACGTGCCATATTAGTGTGGAGAGTTCACATGCGTTGCCAGATGATTGCTTTTGTAACCTTTTATTCAGTTTTCAGGCCCTTATGGTACTTTTAATTAAGATAGTCGATTCGTGAATGTGAAGTTTCTTAATTTATTTATTTGCCAGCTGACCCGGTGAATTTACATTGCTTTTTTTCTCATCTTTTGAACCTTCCATGGACTTAAAATAAAAGAAAAAAAAGATTTTGCAAAAGATTGCTATTAAAATATCAACTTCCATGGACTATTAAACCTGTGTCTGTGCCTTGATACCACTACAACATTCAAGCTTCCACATGTTCTCTAAGTTCACTTAAATTTTTAAGAGGACATGGAGGTAACACCACACTGTCATCGCATCCTTTGATTGCTATGCAACTGCCACAGTCCACCTCGGGTTTCTTTTTACCCGACTGCGGCAAAGCAAAAAGGAGGGTTGTAATACCTTCTTCAATCCTCCTCGTAACTATGAACCCTCCCCGAATGAAAATAACCAGAAGATCGAAGGTACCTTTTTTACCCACTCGAAGTAACTTTTTTATCTGATAGATGGATGAGCAGACGGATCTCCTGATGGTGAGCGATTCCCCCCACTTACCCCAGTTTGCAGACCGCAACACCAGTGGAGTCACAAATGCGCAGTCAACATTTAACTTTCAATCCCCCTCGGATTGGGTCTTCGGTTGCTCAGCGAAACGTAGCGCAGGCGCTGCTTCGCGCCGGTGTTCTATGATGTCGTGGTATCCCCTGGTCGTGCCGGTCCATTCATGCCGAAGAGGCTTAAGATCCTCCCCATAACAATAAGAGGACTAGCGTAGGCGAGTACTACGTTAAAACCAGCTCCCCTTAAACAAAAATAATCTGAAAATCCAAGGTATTATTTTACGCACTCGAGTTTACTTTTCACAAAACCTAGTCTGGCAACACTGCTGCAAGGACTCGCGTTAGTATGCGGGCCCGGCGCAAGCGCAATCTTATCTCTATGGTTTACAGTTACCCGGGGGACCGAGGTCCTTAGATCACCTAGTTTACGCGCTCTCTCCGGCCCAGTGATGTCATGAGGTGGTGGGTAAGATAGTAAACACTGGCTTTTGTTTTGGCTCTACATGTTTGACTATTTCGTAGAGTGCACAATGAGAGACTAGCTAAATAATATCGATCAATTTATTGCAAAACTTTAAATATAGGAACCAACAGTAGTGGAGGAACAGTATTATGGATCTTGTCGATCACGAAACTCAGGATAAGGTTCCAGATTAAAGATAAGTCTAATCTCGTAATAAGTAGATATTTATCATAATCCTGTAAGTAATTTTGATGTCGTCACAGCTGGCATTTCAGATATTTTAAGACCCCTTTCACCCATTGACTTCATGAAAATTAAAAGCTATTTTTGAAAATGAATGAAACAGCAACGTAATCGCTTTTTTTTCTTTTTTTTAATTTATTAGAGACAACAAACAGTGCCGTGTGGTCCCGGCAGAGTGGAATAGGCCACCCTCAATCTTACCGAGGTGTCGTAAAAGGCGACTAAGGTAAAGCTGCTGGCATGATCATCAGCACCCAGAGAAGGAAAACTCTGCATTTATATCAAAACCCTCGCCAACCCGTCTGCCAAGCATGGTGAGTATGGCAATTACCCCTCATGTGATTGAGGGAGGCCCGTTCCCCAGCAGTGGGGAGTTAAATGGGCTGATGATGATGATGATGAAACAGTTACATATTACAAACTTAAACAATACACTGTACAATTACATGATAATTAAATGTATAACCAACAGCGTTATCCACATGTTAAGTATAAACGAATATTGTAGTGTTCCAGTTAGTAGGTATAAAAGCCATGTTAACAAAAGAGTATACAAATAATAATTGAAAATAAAACCATAATATTTAAAAGGCAGCTTTATACTAATAAGAAATTCTAAAGTCATAAAACGTGTCGTGGTTTCGAACTATTATCATGCTCGTCTTGTAAATTGCATTATTAGTGTTTTGTAATACGAATATATCAAAATGTCGACACGATATCGTTAATTGTATTCAGGCAACGCTTCGCGTGCCCTTGGCATTGTAAACACAGCTGTGTTCCAGCTACCATCAGAGACCCAACCAACAGCCTACTTACTGGCTGGTTTGCTTATTTTTTTTTAAGCAGGAGGTTATGCAGGTCCTATTCAGACCAGTATCACTGCGATCGGTTTGATTTATAGTGATCGCCGCTGTGCTATATTCAGTCCCAAACCGCAGGGTTTGGGACTGAATTGGGAAAAGTGCAGACTTTTTAGAAAGTGTATAATTGTTTGGGACTGAGATCCTTAGCTTTATCGGGTTTTCTTATGAATAGGTACTAATTTACATAGGGCGTGTGGGGGCAAGACAAAAAGGTGGGGTTATATAGTGGAAGAGTTTTTTTTTGGTCAATCGGCTAACGCTTGACCACAATCGCACCTGACGGAAAGCGACGTCCTCAGAATGCAGAAAGTAAAAAACTTCTGACTATAGCGAGACAGCGCCCTCTATCGCGCCCTAAGCGCAATGCATTGCTGCCGGTTAGGTACCGCTAGCACTTATTTTCTGTTATGTTAGTTCCGTAAACGCCCGCAGGCCAATACTGGTTTGATTGGTACGGGAGTTCCTCTCCCCCCACACCTACCTCACTCTCTCGCTAACCAACCGCGTCCATGTTAAGTTGTTGCTCCGATATAAATAATTATTATCTTGTGTTAATTTGAGACAATATACGAAAATATATCTCCATAAAGTGTTTTGGCTACCTACCAACCAACCCTCACAGTACTAACACTACCCACTCCCAAAGTAGCTACGCTATAAGTGATCGCCCAACGTGTGTTAGTGAGTGGTGTGGACGCGAAGGTCTGCCGCCATTTTGGGTTTGGAAAACCGAATTATTAGGAAAATGCCAAGAACCAGGAGCCGAAGTTCGTTGCCGAGGGAGGCAAACCTCAATGAAACTATTATTCCGGCCGAAATTAACGCCGAGGAGTTGGTCAATGAAGACGCCGCGACTGAAACAGCAACCGAAGGTGCCACAGGAAGCAGCGCGGGCGCGTCCATCTTAATGACTCAGGAACATTTCGCCGCACTGATGGGACAGTTGCAGCAATCACAAGCAGAATTTTGTCAAATTCTATTACAAGAAGTACGATCATCTACACCAGTAATGCATCAGGTACAAACGGAGCCGTCGCTTACTATGAGGAGTACGAGCTGTCCGACAGACAGGGCCGCAGCCCCGGTTGGTGCTAATTTCATTACTTGTAGTGCAAGGTTTAGTGGCTCGCAGAACGAGTCTGTCGAGAATTTTATCGATGCAGTCGAAATTTTTAAAACTGCCGCCAACGTTTCCGACGAAAACGCACTGAGAGGACTTTCATTATTATTATCACATTCCGCCGCAACTTGGTGGCAAGGTATAAAACAATATACGAAAACATGGAGCGAAGCAATAGATCGCCTGAGGAGCGCATTTGGGGAACGAAGAGCACCGTTTCAAATATATAAAGAATTATATAGTATGCAGCAAGGAAAGTTAAACACAGAGTTATTTGTCGCACAAGTACGCGCTTTATTTGCTAAATTACCAGAAAACGACATCTCACAGAAGGTACAATTGGATATGACGTTTGGGTTGTTAGACGTCCGTATAAGAAAAAGAATAGAAAGGGACACATTGTCATGTTTTGAAGATCTTATAAGGAAGGCTCGAAGCATAGAAGATGCGATGCAGGAGCGCTTGCAGTCGCCGGGTGCACCGTCGCGTGGGCCATTCTCCGCGCAGTTTCGTGGGTCGTCCGCAGTGCCACCGCCGGGACAGTCTGCCGCGCCACCGCCGATGCGGGTATCGCAGCCGCAAGGTCCGTCGCACTGGGTGCCGCCGTCGGGTGGGCCATTGCCGCCACCGCCGCCACAGTCGCGTACGTCGCAGTCATATGGACCGCCGCCGCCGAGGTCGCGTGCGCCGCCGCTGGGTGGGTCGCCGCATTTGCCGCCACCGCCGCATCATGGATCCCTGAAAACAGACAAAAGGAAAGTAAAAATTTGTATTGTTATGGCTGTGGTGAAATAGGAATAATAAGAGCAAGATGTCCAAATTGTAGTAGTTATAAGTACAATAAGTTTTATGCGTGTGAGACCACCAATGTTAATATGCAGGGGGAGTCAACTGTATGTAACAATAGGGGTTACACTAATGGTAATAAGAGACCAATATTAAATATCGAAATATTAGGTGGGAAAGGTATTGCATTAGTGGATTCAGCCGCTAAAGGCTGTGTAGCTAGCCAATCAATGTATAATTTTTTAATAAAAAGTGGTCAATGTTTTGATAAGCAAATTAGAGATGTGAAGCTTGCAGATGGTTTATCTAGGAAAATGGAGGTTTTAGTTACCTCAGTGAATGTGAAAATGTTACATAAAATAATTGAAACTGAATTTATTGTTTTTCCAGATGCTTGTAACAATCAATCTTTATTAGGGATAGATTTTTTGAACAAAGCCAAATTAGTTTTTGATTTTGGTAAATCATTATGGTACTTTTCGGACACGAAGCACCGGAAGTACAGGTTGTTTTATGAGGATTTAGAACAAGGTTATAATGAGGTACAGTCAACACCAAAAAACTGTGATAATGATAGTATGTCACTTAATGATTTAATAAACTCTTTCAGTGATGTGTTCCGAGAGACTGGTGAAGCCACGCAGTATGCAGAGCATTTCATTGATACCGGCGAACACGCGCCAGTTGCTGTTCCGCCGTACCGCATGACACCAGCGCGCGCAGAGGTTATGCAGCGCGAGGTAGAGAAGATGCTTGCTGAGGATATCATTGAGGAGTGTGAGTCAGCATGGTCAGCACCAGCACTATTAGTGCCTAAACGTGATGGAAGTTTTCGTTTTTGCGTCGATTACCGTAAGTTGAACAGTATTACTAAAACAGATACTTATCCAATGCCGAAGATTGATGAGCTGTTACAAAGGACAAAACAGGGTTGTGTTATGAGTACTTTAGACTTAAAATCTGGGTACTGGCAAGTTGCCGTTAACCGGGATAAAGATAAGACTGCCTTTTCGACACCGTCAGGCACTTATCGCTTCAAACGCATGCCATTTGGGTTAAAGAATGGACCAGCTACATTTCAGCGTTTAATTGATCGTCTTTGCTCATGCCCGAAGTTGCAGAATATTACTATTTTAGCTTTTTTGGATGATCTTTGCATAATATCGGCTGATATGGAATGCCACATAAAGGATTTGCACGCTGTATTTGAAAGACTGCACGAATTTAAATTAAGGGTGAATCGGGATAAGTGTGTTTTTGCACGAGACACTGTCAAATATTTAGGTCACGTGATATCTAAAGATGGTATATCACCTGATGAAGAAAAAGTGAAAGCTGTATTAGATATGAAGAAGCCGTCATCACTTAAACATCTAAGAACCTTCTTACAGACTGCTTCTTGGTTTAGGAAGTTTATACCTGGATTTTCTAAAATTTCAGAACCACTGTCAAAGTTGACTAGGAAACATGAGCCATGGAGATGGGAGACAGAGCAAGATCAAGCCTTCGAGGAGCTAAAAAGGTTGCTGACGTCACCACCCATCCTCATCCAACCTGACTACACCAAACCGTTTGTGCTCAGAACTGATGCCAGTAACTACGCTCTGGGTGCAGTACTTCTACAAGGAGAAGGTAATGATGAAAGGCCTATTGAATATGCGAGCCGATTGCTCAATCAAGCAGAAAGAAATTATTCAACAACAGAGAGGGAAGCCTTAGCCATAGTCTGGGCTGTGGAACGTTTTCGTTCTTATATTGATGGTCATAGGGTTGTCGTAGGTACCGACCACCAGCCGTTGAAGTGGCTAATGACTGTAAAATCACCATCAGGCAGATTGGTAAGATGGGCACTGAAATTACAAGCATTTGATTTGCATTATGAGTATACACCAGGGAAGGTAAATATAATAGCAGATACCCTGAGCCGTCCCAACTGCGATGAGAACTCCGCAGAAGCATGTGGGATATGTTCAGTAACGATTGACTTACCTGCGAAGAGTCCCTCCGAGTTAAGATCAGGTCAGCTTGCAGACCCTGAACTTGCTAAGATAATTAAGAATCTGGAAAGTGAAGAGGAAATTGATGTTCATCGTTGGACGGGAAGAGGTTATATTATGGAGCAAGGAGTGCTCTATCGCTATAATCCGGATGCGGATACAGA
Organism: Marasmia exigua; assembly: GCA_019059595.1. Lineage (NCBI taxonomy): Eukaryota > Metazoa > Arthropoda > Insecta > Lepidoptera > Crambidae > Marasmia > Marasmia exigua. The sequence goes on along the minus strand of CM032464.1, from coordinate 1,486,679 downwards.
AGAACCGCAATTAGTTATACCTGTGGATCAAAGAGAAGAAGTATTAAAAGAATGCCATGACTCTCCTCTGGCAGGTCACCAAGGGATCGAGAGGACATATCAAAGAGTTGCTCAAAAGTTTTATTTTCCAGGGATGCGTCGTGCCATTGTCGAGTATGTCAGAACGTGTACATCGTGTCAGCGCTACAAGGCTGCCAACGACAAGCCACCAGGGTTGTTGCAGACGCCGATCCTGAATCAGAGAAATGAGGTTATTGCTATAGATTTATTCGGACCCTTACCTCCAGGTGATAAGGATGAAAAATGGATTTTATTGGTCGAGGACACCGCAACTAGATGGGTCGAGTTATATCCGCTTCGAGAAGCGACAGCTGAGGCGTGCGCGCGTACACTCATAGAGGAATATTTTCTACGTTTTGGTCTACCGCGTCGCATTATTTCAGATAATGGTGTACAATTTATTTCAGCTGTAATGCAACAGTGTATGTTCGTGTTAGATGTGAAGCAAGAATTGTTACCGCTGTATCATCCTGAGGGGAACCCTGCGGAAAGAAAGAATAGAGATTTAAAAGTACAGTTATCACAATTAGTAGGTAATAAACATAATTCTTGGCCTATATACTTACCGTCTATACGTTTTTCGTTAAATTCTGCACGCTGTCAAACTACAGGAGTTTCGCCAGCGTACTTGATGTTTGCCAGAGAGCTGAGATCGCCTTTAGAAGTAAGAAATGATCCTCGTTTGGTTTTGGAGAAAGAAAATTTCGTTCCACAGATAACACCATACCTAAAACGTTTTCTCAATACGCTAGCTGCAGTTCGCGAGAAGGTCGAAAGTCAGCAGGATAAAAGAAAGGACTATGGTGATCAGTCACGTCGCGTAGGACAAAGTTTTGTTGCAGGTGACTTGGTATTATTGAATTCGCATGTACTTAGCAACAAAGGAAAGGACCTGACATCGAAGTTCGTACCAAAAAGAGATGGACCATACGTGGTTACTAAAAAGGTAAGCCCTACAACTTATATCATAGCACCCGCACAGGACTCCAGTAGGTACTTAGGGAAGTATCACATTAAACAGTTAACACCTTACCTGGGTCGCGATACGACCCTACCTCAACCTGTAGTTCCGGTGCGGAAACGTGGCCGTCCCCGTCGTAACTTAAATGAGAATAAATGTAATAATGTGTCAGATAGGGAGGAATGTATGTACTCGCCTAATCTTTATGTAACCGATGTAAATTACAATTCTAATGTGGATTTAAATGATAAATGCAATAATGTGTCTGATAGGGAGGAATGTATGTACTCGCCTAATCTTTATGTAACGAATAGAAATTACAATTCTAATGTGGATTCAAATAATGAATGTCATAATGTGTCTAACCAAAGTAGTGTTTCTGTAAATGTATGTAACAATGATAATGTATGGCCAGCGAATGAGCGAGGACGCTTTCATCCTCTGGAGGGGGAGTATATAGCGAGACAGCGCCCTCTATCGCGCCCTAAGCGCAATGCATTGCTGCCGGTTAGGTACCGCTAGCACTTATTTTCTGTTATGTTAGTTCCGTAAACGCCCGCAGGCCAATACTGGTTTGATTGGTACGGGAGTTCCTCTCCCCCCACACCTACCTCACTCTCTCGCTAACCAACCGCGTCCATGTTAAGTTGTTGCTCCGATATAAATAATTATTATCTTGTGTTAATTTGAGACAATATACGAAAATATATCTCCATAAAGTGTTTTGGCTACCTACCAACCAACCCTCACAGTACTAACACTACCCACTCCCAAAGTAGCTACGCTATATGACTTATTTCAGGATGTCTTGTTCGTAAGTAGATCTTTGATTTCATTCACATTTGTCAATTACATCGACAGATATTAATTCAGTGCTTCTGACATATATCCCTCAAAGACATCACTAATTAAAAACCTGCCACTCTCTTGTTCTGTACCTCCTTTCGTTTTACTCTAGAAGGGAAGGTCAGTTATGCGTCTACCTAGTCGCCTCGATTTTTTTCGAATATCTCAAAGCCCACCGCGCATGGCCGTCACAGTTTGGCCATTACACGCCATAGAGGTCGATGAAGGAGAGTAAAGTTGATATAAATCGCTATCTAACCTTAGCTTTATTATTATTTGATAGAAATGGGGTGAGCCCTGCGTCTCATAGCCACTGCGACCAGTAGATGATCTATTGTGGCAGCCCCGTAACCTATTACAGCACCTCATATAGCTCCAGTTCCAGGATAAACCCGAGAATGGAACTGATGGGGGAGATTTTGATCTCGTCTGCTGAGATCATGTGTGCTCCTGCTGAGATCATGTGTGCTCCTAGGTGCCGGTTTCTGCAGCGGTGCAGCGCTATGCACTCGCCGAGGACGTGGATAATCGTTTCCTCGTCCTCGCGACAGAACCTGCAGATTTTGGTATCTGAAAGGCAAAAAAACCTTAGCTTAGCTGGTATTCCTACCTTGACATCACGGCATCCCTAAACGCGCAAAGTACCTACATAGGAGGTGCCATCAGTTGGACACTACAATTCATGAACGGTGTGAATTATCTGGAGCATTTATCATTCACCGAATAGGCGCAAGCGCACGTGGTCGAAAGGAAAACGGCTGAAATTTTATTCATCAAGGATGACGATTCTGCATCGCTTACCTACTGACTAACTACTTTGGCTCCACGACGCGATGTGGATGACTTCTAACACAGGACTTCGACATCATCAACATAGGTACCTAGTTAGTTTTATCCCGATTGCGTCTCAAGCTGGGTTTTTTCAGCTAAAAGTATGTGGTAACTAGGTATACATTGGTACTATTGTCCCTATCTTGACAACACGGCAACCCTAAACGTGTAAATGCGTATCGTCATTCCCCGAATCGGAGCTCGGCGCATGACCCCGCGCGGGCGCAGCGGCCACGGCACGTAATGTCGCGTTATTGTAATGCGTTGCGCAAGAGCACCCCGCGCCGCCCCGCCCACCCGCACCCCGCGCGCAAGGATGCCAGGCGATAACTGTTATTGACATCCCCATAGCAACTGAGTTGCTATTTTCTTATCACCTTTTTACCAATTTTTTCAATCTACGAGTATGTACGTATTTCTACCATTAGCTCGGCGGTGAGGGAAAACATCATGAGGAAACGTGCACGTTTTGGAAAGTTTATCAAAACATGTAACCATGATTCAGTGGGTCTGGTTTCCATGTTAAAGGGCTGCAAAGGTCAGACGGCAGTCGCTTCATTGTAATTATCAGACTCCCTAAATCCTGAATCATGGTCCAAGCGTACCCCGGGCTCCAGAGCGACAGCTTTGGACGCAACCGGGAATTACACACTAAGAAAAAGTAGCTGGACCACAATTACTCCTGATGGATAGCGACGATGTGGACTAGGATGTGGCGTACACCTGTGCCTAGAAGATACTTGTTTACTCTCGCCTTAAACATATCTTACATAATTCTTATATAGATTTCACATCACATCACATCAGGACCCCTTCCTTGTCAAAACTATATAGCTACGTCATTCCCCAACATTGAGGTAAATAGTTAATTACCTCAATGTTCCCCGATGTAAAAAAACTAGTCAAGTGCCAGCCGGACTGGCCCACCGAGGATTCTTCTTCTTCTTATTTTAGTTGGGGCAATCCACTTCTCGTCTGAGAATTACTGCTGCCTTTATCATGTATTAGATTTTAGGAGTTATTAACACGTTAAGTGCGATACGAGGCCTAAATCACCCCTGATGAAACTTCCCTGTGGTGCGGCAAGCAAAAAAGTGAATTTCTCTGTCGTGCGAATGGCATAGCTTTGGTTTGGTCCAGTGTAGGAAAGAGATAAATATATATTTGAGATCACTAATGGTTCCGGACTCGGTGGTGTACCTACCTTGGTACCGGATGTTTTAGGCCTCGTGCCGCACTGAATTAATATAATTTTAATGCAGTGCGGAACGAGGCTAAAAAGTCCCATATCCCCCCTGACCTCGTATCGCACTCAACGCGAGCTTCCCGCGACCAGTGTTGTGCATCACGTCGATTGGAGAGCACGTTCTTTTACAGCGCCGAACATGTCTAAACGATGTCGGAAGAAGTTAATTTTAAAAAACCCAGAAACAGAGCCAAAGCAGGTAAGTTTTTAATGAAAAAATCTTCAGTAAGTACCTAGTTTTTTCTTATCTTGGTAGCTATGTACCTAAAGTAAGTGTAAGATATTATTACTTAAGTATACTCGAAAAGGGTGAAAAAAGGAGAAGATGTGTTGGTTGTTACCAAAAACTACGCACATTTTTACCATCTCGTGAAGCTGATAAAAAATCTAAAAAGATTTTGACTCAGTGCACTCAGTGCAAAAAATCTTATTGTCTACCCTGTTTCAATGAAAAACACTCATAAATAAGTACAAATATATATTGAGATTTTTATAAAAAAAAGTATATTGATACTGATTTTTTAATGTTAGTTCAAGTTCTAATAAGTGTATTTTTAAAGCCCGAGGCAGAATAAATAGGACAGTTTCTTTTCTACTTCTGGTTGCCTTTTTTTTCTATTCTGTGAACCGCATTAAGATTTTCATATATCCTTATGCATAAACCGTAATCCATTATTTTCCAATAATAAGTCTGTAATAGGTGCCTCATAATGGTATAGAATGGAACGCTTCGTGCGCGAGTCCGACTCGCACTTGGCCGGTTTTTTTTTCTTTGTGGCGCCTTCAAGCACAATTTAGATTATTTAAATATTTGATAGCTTTGTGTTGTTTTGCCAGGATTTGCCCTTAAAACGTTCTAATGAGATATAATTGATCAAAATCGGTCAAGTCGTTGCGTAGTTAAGGCAGTTTAAAAACGTCGATATTATTTTTCCCATCACTAATCGCAGCGAAAATTTGCCCTATTTCAGTGCGTTACGAGGTGTATAAGATCCCATATTTTGTTTTCCTAATAATTCCTAAACTAGCCATCCGATCCCGGGGCGACGGTGGATTAGGGTTCATCAATTCACTGTCTATATCAATAAGGACCAAAATTCTCATTTATCTTTGATTTAACGCCAGAAAATGGATTTTAGCCTGTAAAAGGAGGTGGGGTCTAATAGACCGCGTGTCGCCCTAACGTCTGGTCACGGTACGGGCCGATTATACCTCGTGCCGCAGGAACGGAAAGTATGCAAAAATTGGTGCCGCAGCTAACGTGTTAAACGGGACAACTCGTCAGGAAAAAAAGTAAGTGATACATTGACAAAGTGTGTAGTCAACAGTCGAAGTCAGTCAATGTCACAGTCACTCAATAATAAATAGTATTTGACAGCCCTGCACACGCCCGCTGCGTGCGACTGCCCTCAAACCAATAGAGTCTGTTTCCAAGGACCTTGGACGTTGCTAGATCGACGGAAATATGCCGAGAAAATCATAAGAATTACAAATAATAGCGCAAAGTGCGCAGGCGATGGAATCTAGTCGGGGGTTTAGATCTACTGGCAGATATCGGTCAAGAACGTATTGTGTTCGTGAACTGTGAACAGCTTTATACAGCTTTGCGATCAGAAATAAATGGGAAGGCTTCGATTTTGTTCCTACACTTAGGTTCTAATGAATCTGAAACGTGTAACCATGATTCAGTTGGACTGGTTCCCTTGTTTAATGTAATTACCAAACTCCTCAACCCCTTCATCATGGTCCAAGCGTACCCAGGGCGACAAAGCGACAGCGTTGGATGCAACCGGGAACAAGCTTGTGTCCTATTTTTTTCTCTTGTTGGTAATATAAGAACCCCTCAAAAGTGAAACCATCGGTGAAAGAAGGGATTTGTTAGCTTGGAAACTCTTCGAGATAGGACAATTTGAAAATCACTTAAAATAGACTTGCCCAAAACGCTCCATACAAACAGCGACGCGAGGCGTGACGTCAGAACTCAGTAGTTTGTGCGCATCGCGAGATAACTTTGTTCGATAGCTATGTAAATTAGTGCGTTTATGAAAATGGTTTCTTAACAAAAGTTGCTATAAATTGAATAAGATATCGATTGCTATATAAATATTTCGTAAATTTAAGACTTAAAATTTACTTGCCCATGTTTGCCTTTGAGGGCTCATAACAAAAATAAAAAGGTTTCAAGCTGAAATTTTTTACAAAACTCCTTTTGACCGTTACTTCTCAATCTCTCAAAAAATCTGCCAATCTCTGACCTAGTACACAAGCCTACTATACGCTAAGATGAAGCTTTTATACATCTTTGGGATCAGAAAACAAATGGAAAGGCTTTGATTTCGTTCCTACACTTAAGTGTTAATGCATCTGAAACGTGTAACCATGATTCAGTTGGATTGATTCCCCTGTTAAATGTACCAGACTCCTCAAACCCTGCATTATGGTCCAAGCGTACCCTGGGCGACTAAGCGACAGCTTCGAAGGCAACCTTTATGTACCTTTTGGTTGTGCATAATACAGTGTTTGTCGTGCGCATCGCAGTGGTCTCTCGAGGTGTCCACGGAAGACCACCGTCGCGGCGTCAGTAGACGAGACGACATTATGCTGAGTGAACGCCTTTTTCACTGACACTATGTATACCTATTTCTTTGTATAAATATTTCTATGTATTTTTGTCATGAAATAAATTATTTTCTATTCTATTCTATTCTATTCAACCGGGATCTACACGCTAAGATGAATAGCTTTTAAACATCTTTGGAATCATAAAACAAATGGGACGGCTTCGATTTTGTTTAATGAATCTGAAACGTGTAACCATGATTCAGTTGGACTGGTTCCCCTGTTAATTACCAGACTCCTCAAACCCTGCATCATGGTTCTAGCGTACCCTGGACACAAAGCGACAGTTTTGTAGGCAACCGGGAACCTACACGTTAAGATGAAAAACTTTGAACAGCTTTTATACATCTTTGGAATCAGAAAACAAATGGGACGGATTCGCTATTGTTATTACACTTAGGAGCTAATGCTTAGAATGTTTACAAAATACTTCGCGCTTTACAAGGTGGTGTGGTGACACCTATATAATAGATATGCATGTATCAAACAATTTGATTTCATTAAATCTCCTTCCTACATAGGTGAGCGAAAAGGGCACTAAAATAATAATTATTATATGCTCCTTTGAATAAAAAAAAGAATTTTAATAAAAGAATATTTCCAAATCGGTCCAGCAGTCTTCGAGTAATCAGGGAACATACTCGTACCTAACCCGACGAATTGAGAACTTCCTTCTTTTTTTAAGTCGGTTAAAAATTAAAATTTACATACTTACCTGTTTCAAACAAGAGACAATATAGGTATGTAATCCAAGGTTTCTTGTAGTAATTTTAATAGCTCACTTTTGAGGTACTACAACACAATATGTGATAACTTCGACTAATTATTTCTATGATTTATATCCGCGTAAATGACTTACGTAGACAAATGTATGAATGTATGACGTAGTTTATATTGATGTATGTATAGTCAATCACACATTAGTTTATAGCAATCTTCATCTGATTCTCACCCTATGTGACATTAACGGCTCTTATGAAATCCAAAGCAAGTTATTCACACGACAACTCACTCGTCTATTATCACATAGGAAATTCTAGTACCTACCTATTAAAATTACCTAAGTAATGTAATGATTCACATACGTACCTATAGAATAGAACAGAATAGTAGGTAAATAAGTACCTATCAGCCTAAATACTGTCACACTGCAGGGCAAGGGCCTCCATCACAGAAATCAAGTCATCGCTACTATGATGGGATTAGGCTTAATCACCATGCTTGCCAAATGCGGATTGGTGATCACACATAAGCCTTCAAATTTATCTTTGAAAGGGGCTTTCCCGATAGTCATATCAGACTAACGTAAAATGTACTACTATAGGGCAGAGGTCTCCATCATAGAAATCAAAATCTTAGACCTTATTGTCACTTTCCATCAGGTGAGATGAGGTCAAGTGCAAAATTAACATATATAAAAAAATCAAGTCATCGCTATTACGACGGCATTAGCAGATGACGGATAGGGCACACTAGCGACGCCTATCGATTTTAATTTTTAGCTACTAAACCGGATCTATTTTAAACATTTTTCAAAATTTTGGGTCCAATGCGTACGAGAAAAATTGATTCAAGCCAAAAGCGGCCACTTTTGGCGTGAATCAATTTTCGCGTACAAAAACGGTCCCAACATTTGTACATGGTTATTTAATAAATAGTATAAGTGTTTGCCAAGAGGTTGTAACCTTGAAATTGTTTAAAATAGATCCGGTTTACTAGCTAAAAATTAAAATCGATTGGCGTCGCTAGTATACCCTACCCGTCACCTGAAAAATGGAGTCTCTGTTTATCAATGATAGTATTACATTCCATAAGTTTTAGATAAAACATCTAATAAGGTTAAATATTTTGTACTGAGAAATCTTAAATGACTTATTAAGGTGTGCCGTTTATTCCTGTTTTACCCTATTATAAGATAATCAAATATCATACCATGGATGAAATGAATGATTGAAATTATTAGCATCGAATCATAAGCTATGCTAAGATATTGCCTTTTATAGATATATAGTTAGATACACTTTATTGCACAAAATTTACAGATCTTTTAGCCTAAGTTATTATACTAAAACAATATAGGCGGTCTTATCGCTAATAGCGATCTCTTCCAGACAACCTCAGGGTAGAGGAAAAGTATAGTAGTAGTTTTATATAGGTACTGAGGTATTAACTAGCTTTTAACTACAATGTTACGAGCTGTATGGTGGAGATATTCAAGAGATCGGATAGAAAACTATAAAATGCACAAATGTATGACTATTTCCCGATGGATTGGTGAGCGGGCTGATATAGAGATGTGGAGAAATAATCGACAAAACAGACAACACGTTATAAATCCAGCTGATCCCAAAGTAATTAATTATTACTATAATTAAACAAACGCCCTGTTGGTCTATTGGTTTAAGTACCGGGTCGTGATCTCGGGGTCCTGGATTCGATTCCCGGGTCGAGCGAAAAGTATGTTTCGAATTTTTCGAACATAGCTCGGGATCACAAATCCGCATTTGGCAAGCGTGGTGATTAAGCCTAATCCCATCATAGTAGCGATGACTTGATTTCTATGATGGAGGTCTTTGTCCTGGAGTGGGGCAGTTTATAGGCTCATACTTTTATAATTAATCAAGACAGGGATTAACACGATATTTATTATGTGATACAACATTGTGTACTCACATATTTTGCTCAACGTTTCGGCTACGTTACAGCAGCCGTGGTCACGAGCGGACTGGCGGAGCACGGCGTCGTCTGCTGGGGCCGGGCTGTGAATCTTCGGACACCCTCACATTTTCCGACAGACCCACTAGTATATGCATGTGCACTTAGTTTTTTCAAATTAAATTTTGAAGTTTGAGGTTAGATATTCATGCGGCTGGATTTTGCCGGAGTAAAAAAAATTACGCTTCGGCATAAATGAGCCGGCTCGATCTGAGTGTTACCATGACAGAAAACGTGCATGAAGCAGCACTGTGCTGTGTTTACCCACGTGATTGAGGGTACCGGAGGCCCAATCCGGGGTAAAGGGGGGTTCAAACTCCACTGGTGTCGCGGGTGTCTATGGGCGGCGGCAATCGCTTACCATCCGTCGGCGATCCGTCTGCTCGTCTGCTACCTATCAGATAAAAAAACATCTAATAGATACTCATAAATAGTATTTTATCGCTTCTCAGCTTTCTGGCTCAGATAAAACAAAGGCTTATCAATTTTTTTAAATTGATAAGCTTAAAAAAAGGTTTCATCTACAACGTCACATCTCTAGTCTATCGACACACTTTCTGAAGGGCCCAGGCTTTGTGGCTACCTTTACGACCATCTAGGCCTTTGATTTATCGCGGACAGTTAGGGCCAGTGTACGGGGAAAAGTGATTATAGTTTCCGAAAGTGCTAGGCGACTATAGGGTGCGGAGGATCCTAACTTTATGAGCTAACGGGCGGGGTATTCGTGAAGGCTGCGGATACTTTGTAGTTTGCTAGAACGAAACGCAGAATGCTAGGTAAGTAAATAAGTACATTGCGGTGTTTCCCTCATATAATCACTGAATGCGGACCATTGATGCGCAAACATAACTTACATCTGGGAAAGCACTTTTTGAGCCCCAATGAAATTACTCAGTCCCAAACAATTAATACACTTTCTGAAAAGTGTAGGGTTTGGGACTGATATGTAGCACAGTGGCAATCACAGTGGCAATTTTGACTGACCGGATGGCGCAAATGGTAGTGACACTGCCTCTTACGCCATAGGTCGAGGGTTCGATCCCCACCCTGGACAAACATTCGTGCGATAAACACTTGTGTTTGTTCAGTGTCTGGGTGTAATATATGTATTTAAGTATGTATATTTGTGTTCCTATGTTGTCTGATATCTGTAACACAAGTGCTTAAGCTACTTAGTACGGAATCAGGTCAACGTATGAGATGTTGTGAGAGAATTATTATTATAATTATTAATCACAACAGATCAAACTGGTCGAAGTGATACTGGTCTGAATAGAACCTGCATAGCCGCCCGTTTAAAATGAAAAAAGTAAGTAAGTAAGACATTTATTTAGTGACCACTACAAGAAAAATTGTAAATTACATGAATAACAAAAAATACAGACAAATAATCAGAATAGAAGAATAAGGTCAGTTTTCAAATTCATTCGTTTGATATTCTACGTGAACTTATTACCTTTCGTAAATTTGTCAGAGTAGTTAATACCTACCTATTGCACAGAAAATTCTGCTTAACTATTGGATCAGAATATTCAGATTTGCTTGTAACAACATTGATTCCTTTTCATGTAAAGAAAATTTAAAGAAGGTTGGCAGATCTTTTGAAAGCGTTATGTTGGTATAACTGATTCTTGCCGTGCAAGCGAAATTTGAAAACTTTTTATTATCTGTACCGTACTTAATGGACAACAAGGTCCACACCTCGGGATGTGCTGCAACGACCGGTGTGACATCTTCATCTTCATCACTCCGTGGTGTGGCCGCTGCGGAGCTGGTTTTCAGATTAAACCTTTAGTGACATCAGATTGACATGAAAGGAAGGAAACAGACTCTAAACAAAACGCAAACAACAATATTCACTCACTCACTCTGTTGGCGCAGCGAACCGTACAACCAGGAACCGCATTACAGTTAAGATGTGAAAATAATTAAGGAATGAGACTAGGTACATTATATTCTTTTATGCATAGTTTAATTAGTGAATCGCCTCAGTCTGGAACCCTAACGGCCATGGTGCTTAGCTTACGGTAGCGTGTAAAAAGAAGAATTATTTAAATGATCCGCTTGGATCAATGGTAGTGAACGGTCGTGCAAGGATTGTGGGTTCGATCCCCGCACAGTACAAACATTTGTGTGCATGAACATGTCTGTTTGTATTTGGTCTAGGTGTTTAGTATGTATGTATTGTATTGTAAGTAAGTATTGACAAAAGAAAACTCTTTAATGTCTATATTTTTTGGTTCTGATATCGTAACACGGATGCTTGAGCTACCTATCTCGAAGCCGGAACAATGTATGTGATGTGAAATATATTATCTTGGTATTACCAACTTAAGTACTTACTTATTTACGTTTTATGGAAAAAAATATGGATGGTAAAATTTGATCAAAATAGAGACTCGTAAATTTTCCACAAGTGCCCGCTGAGAAGTAAATAATAAATAAATAAATATTTCACAACATCACATTACATTGATCTGACTCCGAGATAGGTAGCTCAAGCACCTTTATTACGGATATCAGAATCAACAGCGGAATTACAAATATATACATATAATACTTTTCTTTTGTAAATACATACTTATAATAGATACAAACAACCAGACCAATACAAACAGACATGTTCATACACACAAATGTTTGTACTGTGCGGGGATCGAACCCGCAACCCTTGGACCAAATGCGATGTAGGTACACTAAGAGGTCTCATGTCCTCTTCAAATGTTGAATGTAGGTATTTCAAAGTTCTATAACAATAAGGCGCTAACATAAACCTGAATCAGTATTCGTACAATATACTAGATAGATACTACCATGCACTAATCGCTACACAACTTAGATAAGTTAGTCGTTAGGTATCTTATTAAACAGTTCGGACTTTATAGATAAATACCTTCTACGGCTTATATTGTTACGATGTTTAATAACGGGTTTATGTAGTTGGACTGATCACACCCACATTTAAAAAGTAGTATCTACATGGTAATCTCGTATCCATAGAACCGTACAGTGGATCCATCTCGTTATAATCTAACACCAGTTTTACCGTAAACGTGAGACATGGCACAATGTGTGGACTCACGTGAACATAAAGGAGGGAGGAAATAGGATAACGGTGAGCGCTCGCGCAGCGCGCAAGAACTTCTCAATATCTCGCACCGTTCCCCTGTCTGCGACCAACAATGTATCATTAAAAACTCCACCGGTTTACTAGAGCTGTACCCCCTCCCACGCTGGTGCATAAACTAGGCGACGGAGCGGAGGGTGTATGACTTATGGCAGGTCTAGGTAATTTGGTTGTAGTTGCGGGTGATGCCGCCGCCCCGCCCGCTGTACTAACGTTCACAACTTTTTGCGATCGCAAATGGAAACTGCAGAGACAGCGGGGTAAATCGAGGCCGATACACTGCCTGTCGGGGTTATGTAGAAACTAGCTGTGCCTGGGACTTTGTGTTTTTATAGCAGTTAGTAGGTCCTGATTTAGTTAAGCAATATAGTCGGTAAGATCGTCTGAATCCAGACTTTCTTTGCTAGAGATAAACTTAGGACGAAGTGTCCGAGTACCTATATCGTCCAGTATTGCTAGACAGAAAGGAAGGTAACCTTTTTATTTAGACAATATTCAGTTCGATTTATTTATCTAGAGCTCATTCTTTTTACATTCATAGATAGTCAATAAAGAATGTAGAGTAAAATTCATAGGTATGTACTGACTTTGCCAGCACCCTACGATAAAATACCTAGTATAAGGTGACGGGTAGGGCACACTAGCGACGCCAATCGATTTTACTGTTTAGCTACTAAATCGGATCTATTTTACACAATTTCGGCAGCCTCTCGGCATTATTATATTTAATAAATAGTATAAGTGTTTACCGAGAAGCTGTAACCCCGAAATTGTGTAAAATAGTTCCGATTAAGTAGCTAACAATTAAAATCGATTGGCCTCACTAGTGTACACCTTAAGTAACACAATTGTTTTAGAATATCATAATTATTAACTAACTCACCCAAAAATATTATTGTTAAAGGAGGATAAATAAAATATGGAGGCCATTTTGTGTACCCTCGTACGTCACAAGATAATTTTGTCCACCATTATGTACGTGTATTAAGTAGTCACATGTTCATAGACAGTAATTTACAGTTTTATTTATACACAAGATGTAATGATAGATGAGAATATGTCGATTTCAAACGAGATTAAGAGAAAACGGCAATCCTCGCCAGCTATAAAGTCATAGGTTAGACACGTACGATGTTATTATTTTATTGTTAGCTAGAAATTGCATTGATTGAAGTTCAGACGAAACGGCGCGTGAGCATGACTGACTCACTCCACTTCACTGCTACTACATCTGCAGTCGCTATAGGAATAAATTAATAATTTAAGACAATATCTCATTGTACATTGTCCTGGTCTTAAATTAAGGTTTACCCTTGTACTATGGAAACCAAGAACAGGGATGGTACCACAAACACCCGAAACCAACACAAATATCTATCTGTTCGAACATGAAATCTCCCATCTTTTTTTTTTATATGAGAGGTGGCAGACGAGCAGACGGATCACCAGATGGTAAGCAATCCGCCGCCCATGGACACCCGCAACACCAGTGGAGTCACAAGTGCGCTGCCGACCTTTTCCCCTTCCCCTCCATTGGGCCTCCGGTAACCTCACTCACACGGCGAAACACAGCGCAGGCGCTGCTTCACGCCGGTCTTCTGTGAGGCAGTGGTATCACTCCGGTCGAGCCGGCCCATTCATGCCTAAGCTTTGCTCTCCCACATTTCTCCCTCATAGAACTAATCTGGGTTTGCATGCGCCAGTTACTAGATTTATAATTGCATATAATGAGTGGCATAGACTACTCGAACTTGACATTTTTCATGACCAAGCCAATTTATTTATTTATTAAAAAGATTTTTTTTTTAAATATAATGTACCTAACTATAATTTTTGTTAAGCTTACCCTTTAAGTAAATTACTGTAACCTCTAAAATATCATGATGTGCATGTCTGTAATTGATATAAACACTAGAATAGTCCCTTGCCTTGTATATGTAAAATGCTTGTGTTCATATTGTTGATGTGCCTAATAAATAAATAACTAAATAACAATCATGTGTTGGTGCGGGAATCAAATCCACCACCCTTACGTCTCCACCGGCTCTCAAACCACTGGGCTAAATGGGTCGATGGACCTGGGATGGATGAATGGATGGCCTATGGTTTCCTTTGTTAATATAGACTTTACTGCCCAGAAATAACGAAGGTATTTGAATAGGGATTGAGAATGGGAATGATGATGATGAGCAGGAGGATGACAGTGAGTGAAACAAGCACACCAACGTAGCACAGTATATTGTGAATGCACCCACACTTACATAGTAACACGAGAAATAAATAGAAAGTTATTATTCGCTCAATGAACACTTTATTGACCAAATAGACTATGTTGTGCCTAAGTGATATAATATTTTAAGTTATAGCTGTAAAAATGTATAGGTTCATAGAACCTATTATTGAGTTATACATATCACCATTGAACTCATTTAATTTTAACTAAACTAAATTTAATTATATTTAATAGAAGCTTTTAATAATGTATTTTATTAGATTTATTACTTGTACTTAATACTTACTCCTGTGCAATAAATATTGTATGCCGTAAGGCAGGGTACGTTTGGACTATGTAATTAAGTGCTAATATCTACCTAATGTATATAACATATTACTAACACAATAAAAGTTATGATTGCTTGATTGATTGAAGGGCTATACATAGTATTTGCAAGTACAAGCGGAACGACGATAACAATTGAAGGTAGATGTTAGGAGACTTGTCTTATTAAGACATTATGTATCATAAAGAACACTAGAATTTGACAAACGGCGGTTGCTTCATTGTAATTACCAGACTCCCTAAATTCTGAATCATGGTCTAACTAAGCGGACGCAACCGGGAATTACACGCTAAGATGAGGACTTTGAAGTACCTACATTGAAGCGGTCAAAAGGTGATGACGATATAGGTCACCAGACAGTATCACAAACATTTGTGTTTCTGTTCCACTACAAGTATCAATTCAATGAGGTAGCACCAGATAATTCATAAAGATCATGTACATTCATGTTGCGTACGGCTAAGGAAAGGAACTCGCTGTCGGAAGATGTGTTCCCTGAACGCTATGATCTGAACTTATTCAAGAAAAGAGTGAATAGGGTGCTACTAGACAGACATGATCCATCCTCGGCCACGTCATCACTTACCATCAGGTGAAATTGTAGCGAAATGACTGGCTATTCTAATTTAAAAAAAATCAAAACTCAAATTAATCTGTGCACAGACTACGGAAAAGACTTTCTCTGTAATATAAGCAGTTAATTGTAGCTATCATTTTGTAGCTTTCGGTGTTGAAACACTGGGCCCGTGGAGTTTCGACGCTGTCTCTTTCTTCCGAGACTTATCTAAGCGTCTAGCCGAAGTCACGGGAGAGCCAAAGGCTGGTAGCTACCTTGCCCAGCGAATTTCCATCGCGTGGTAAGAAATATAGATAGTATATAAATACATTATGGACCCTGTCGGGCACGGCAAAGTTCAAAGAGAGGAGAAGTCGCCTTACGCTTTATACAAGAGAAAATAAAATATTATTCATAAGTGTATTATTAAGGTGACGGGTAGGGCACACTAGCGACGCTAATCGATTTTAATTTTTAGCTACTAAACCGGATCTATTTTAAACAACCTCTCGGCAACCACTTATACTATTTATTAAATACTTATACTTAACTTTTGGGTCTGCTTTTGTACTCGAAATTTGAATTATAGCCAAAAGCGGCCACTTTTGGCGTGAATTAAATTTTCGCGTACAAAAACGGACCCAACATTTGTACATGGTAATTTTATAAATAGTATAAGTGTTTGCCGAGAGGTGGTGATCCCGACATTGTTTAAAATAGATCCGGTTCAGTGGCTAAAAATTAAAAATCGATTGGCGTCGCTAGTGTGCCCTATCCGTCACCTTATTGTTTACTTGTTATACAAATAACCACCTTCTTTACCACCACGAGACATGAACCAGGCTGTAGAAAGCCCCTAATTATTATTTGGCTATGACAGCGACCTCTCTCTATCAGTGTTCACACCGACATTGTTTAAAAAAGATCCGGTTTAGTAGCTAAAAATTAAAATCGATTGGCGTCGCTAGTGTGCCCTATCCGTCACCTTAAGTATTTATTGTATTTTAGATTGAACTATTAATATTTAAATATATATTATATTAACTCTACTATTATAAGTATTATAAAGTGTACATACTTGTACCTATAGATGTGTGTCATTTGGGATTCCATGATTCCAACAGTAAAATTACTCGAAAAACTAATCTCGTAGTACTTGGACGTTCACAAGCCCGCCCGCTGCATTGTCCTCGGTTCACAGAGCTCTTTCTCACTTGCCTTTCACCCTCGGGTGTGCCCATTACACATTAATTAAATTAGAGGTGACATAATGCCAAGATTGGGAATCGTGTGAACACTGATAGGGAGAGGTCGCTGTCATAGCCAAATAATAATTAGGGGCTTTCTACAGCCTGGTTCATGCCTCGTGGCGGTAAAGAAGGTGGTTATTTGTATAACAAGTAAACAATTGAGGTGACGGTGACACACTAGCGACGCCAATCGATTTTAATTTTTAGCTACTAAACCGGATCTATTTTAAACAATTATGGGGTTACAACCTCTCGGCTAAGCACTTATATTAACGTATACTTACGTTTGGTCTGCTACTCGAAATTTGAATTATAGCCAAAAGCGGCCACTTTTGGCGTGAATTAAATTTTCGCGTACAAAAACGGACCCAACATTTGTACATGGTAATTTTATAAATAGTATAAGTGTTTGCCGAGAGGTGGTGATCCCGACATTGTTTAAAATAGATCCGGTTCAGTGGCTAAAAATTAAAAATCGATTGGCGTCGCTAGTGTGCCCTATCCGTCACCTTATTGTTTACTTGTTATACAAATAACCACCTTCTTTACCACCACGAGACATGAACCAGGCTGTAGAAAGCCCCTAATTATTATTTGGCTATGACAGCGACCTCTCTCTATCAGTGTTCACACCGACATTGTTTAAAAAAGATCCGGTTTAGTAGCTAAAAATTAAAATCGATTGGCGTCGCTAGTGTGCCCTATCCGTCACCTTAAGTATTTATTGTATTTTAGATTGAACTATTAATATTTAAATATATATTATATTACTCTACTATTATAAGTATTATAAAGTGTACATACTTGTACCTATAGATGTGTGTCATTTGGGATTCCATGATTCCAACAGTAAAATTACTCGAAAAACTAATCTCGTAGTACTTGGGCGTTCACAAGCCCGCCCGCTGCATTGTCCTCGGTTCACAGAGCTCTTTCTCACTTGCCTTTCACCCTCGGGTGTGCCCATTACACTTTAATTAAATTAGAGGTGACATAATGCCGAGATTGGGAATCGTGTGAACACTGATAGGGAGAGGTCGCTGTCATAGCCAAATAATAATTAGGGGCTTTCTACAGCCTGGTTCATGCCTCGTGGCGGTAAAGAAGGTGGTTATTTGTATAACAAGTAAACAATTGAGGTGACGGTGACACACTAGCGACGCCAATCAATTTTAATTTTTAGCTACTAAACCGGATCTTTTTTAAACAATTATGGGGTTACAACCTCTCGGCTAACATTTATATCATTTATTAAATAACCATGCAGATGCAGATGCGCAGGATGGCTGGCAAGAGCTGGAGAAGCCATGGATAGATCACAGTGGCGAACAATTGGAGAGGCCTACGTCCAGCAGTGGACTACGATAGGCTGATGATGATGAACCATGCAGATTCATGCCAATTGTGGCCGCTTTTGGCGTGAATCAATTTTTGACGTTCGCGTTGGACCCAATATTTTTGCGTGGTTATTTAATAAATAGTATAAATGTTTGCCGAGAGGTTGTAACCTCGAAATAGTTTCAAATATATCCCGTTAAGTAGCTAAAAATTAAAATCGATAGGCGTCGCTAGTGTACCCTACCCGTCACCTTAACTGTCTAGGTGGCGTAGTGGTTATTGGATCGCACTATAAAGCGACGGCTGCACAAGTGGTCCTAGGTTCAATCCTCAGGTCGGGCCAAAAATTTGTACCTAATTTTTCGGTAAGAAATTCTTAGTGTCAACCCGGTGGAAGTAGGCGGTTGTGTACCCCCGTGCCTCGGAAAGCATATTAAGCCGTAGGTCCTGCGCCCAATCCCTCTCCAGTGACAGGACTGTCACGCTGGTGTCCTATTAATATGAGGGTAAGGGAATAGAGAGTGCACTTGTGTTACCGCACACACATGAGCTTATAATATATCTTGCGTACGTGGATGATCGTTGATATTGGCCGCCGTAGCCGTAATCGATTGGAGGATATTATTATAAACTAAATAATAATAATCTTAACATGTGAAAGGTACGCTTTGGGCTACTTGCTCTGTCAGACACGCCAAATACTGTGCCACGTGTGTGTGCCACTATAGCAAAATCTCAATAATATATGTATACTTACGTCGAACCACTGGTTTTATTAACATACAAACTTCCGATAGGATATATAAATTCCCATCGGCAATAATTAAATAGACGAAGAGAAGGAATATTGTGGCAATGTATGCGACTCTTCCTTATTAAACTTCGTAAAGAAGCTCTTGCGATGTGTTTAGAAAGTCACATTAAGGTGACGGGTAGGGCACACTAGCGACGCCAATCGATTTTAATTTTACTAAACTTCGGGGTTACAACCTCTCGGCAAACACAACTATACAACCTGTGCGGATAAAGAATGGGATCAGAAATGGCGGCCAATCTATCCACTTCTCGCTCGCACACTATTTGCGTCTATACTCGCACTCGTGGGGTGCGAGTATAGACGCAAATAGTGTGCGAGCGAGAAGTAAATAGATGCGCCGCCATTTCTGATCCCATTCTTTATCCGCACAGGTTGTACCTACCATTTATAAAATAACCATGCAAAAATGTTGGGTCCAACGCGAACGCGAAAAATTGATTCACGTCAAAAGTAACCGCTTTTTGCGTGAATAAATTTGTCGCGTACAAGGATACGGTTTAGTAATTAAAAATTAAAATCGATTGGCGTCGCTAGTGTACCGTACCCGTCACCTTAATTTGTACAGGAGACGAAGTTAAGCAGTTAGATAATCCTTGTCTTGGAACAAGGCATTGTTTTGCTGTCAAACATTTTAGGTATGAGTAGAAAGTTTTCAAAGATCTACGTTCGTCATTTTTAAGATTGATATAATGCCTAATGGACCTACTTTACTTTTGAAAACCTTCAAAGTAGGTATATTATTTTTCCGGCAAAATTCTTGTTCAATAACCAGAGCTGTATGTTTTTCTGCTATTAAGTTTATTCAAGTTACAAGAAATAAATTCGCTAACGTAGGTATACATAGGACTTCTAAACCATAATAGAACTCTTATTTCATATTGTCTGGATTTTCAGAATTATATGAACTTTTTGGTATACTTATATTAAAGATTAGGTCAGAAGCATTCTATACCGCATCTATCATGGGGAGTGCTCTGAGGAACTGTTTGATCTACTCCCTGTAGCTGAATTCTTACATCGAACCTCACACAAGCGATTGTTATTCCATCCCTATCATCTCGATGGATGGCGGTCTAATACTGTGCGTTTTAGCGAAACTTTCTACCACGTACCTCAGTCCTGTGGAACGGTTTGCCTGCGGGAGTATTTCCCGACGGCTACTACTTAGCGACCTTCAAGAGAAGAGCGTACTCCTTTTTAAAAATGCCGGAAACACATTAGTAATCTCTTTGATTTCGCGGATGTTCATGGGCGGCGATGATTACTTTCCATCAGGTGACTCGCTAGCTCGTTGGTCGCCTCTAGCGTAAGAAAAGCAGGCATACCTACTAAAATTTACACACAACACTCTTTGCGTTAATTTTATTGCCACCTTCTAAGGTTAACTTATCAATTATGATAAAAGTAGTTTCAATACTCCCATCTAATCTGTTTTTTATAGCTCAGAACATCGATAATTTGGTGGAATCACGGAAACGGAATACACTAAGCTAGCGAGCGTCGCTTGCGCAAGTGGCTGCTTTGCTCCGCGTAGAGATGGGACGGATCCGGAATTAGTTTACTTGTATCCAATCCGGGACAACTGAAATAAAATGTTTTACCTCCTATTTTATATGTAAAACCGACAGTTGTCTGTTTTTCGCATTAATTTTGGACCAATAGGTACACTACATCTACTTATATAGGAGTTAGAGACGGCTGTTTTCTTAAGGATTCGAGGAAAGTAAGTATGTGTTGGGGATTCTTGATTGTTATATGAGGAAAAGGCCGGATAGTTGACGTTGTGGCCGGATAGTACTTGCCTTTAAATTAACATAATTGTGTATTGAATTATAAAATAGAAGTTCTTGACCGGCGAGTTTTTTTTATGCTAGAGGCGGCAAATGAGCGAGCGAGTCACCTGATGGAAAGTAATCA
Organism: Marasmia exigua; assembly: GCA_019059595.1. Lineage (NCBI taxonomy): Eukaryota > Metazoa > Arthropoda > Insecta > Lepidoptera > Crambidae > Marasmia > Marasmia exigua. The sequence goes on along the minus strand of CM032464.1, from coordinate 1,465,835 downwards.
TCGCCGCCTATGAGCATCCGCGAAATCAGTAGTAGTAGGCTCATCTCTTGATGGTCCCAAGTCGTTGCCGTATATGCTCGCCGGGAGTTTGGCCTAAATGCCCGTCCGTACGCTGATGCGTTGATGTCTGTCTGTGTGTGGCGCTGGGGGTCGTGACGCTCGCCGGGTACCGCGCGCAGGAAATTCAATTTTGGAACAAGTGTTAACAATATGAATTAAAATATGACGAATGAGTTTGTAGATATTCTTCTTATAGGAAAAGATGGCGAATTAGCAAGCGGATTATATGATTGTAGTGGATCACCGCCTCCTATGAATATCCGATATACTTACAGCAAGTGAAGTAATAGGCAGACTCTTATGTCCGGTAGTAAGGTGCAGGATCGCCTCACCGACTGGTAACAGATCAGCTGTCCAAATACAGACATTGCCACCACCACAAAAGAATTCCCGCGGCATAACACGGAACAAACATTTTTGATTCTTTGTATCTATGGACAAAACGCTGTTCGAATGTTGGCGGCCATTGAAGCGTGCTTTTCAAGGGACTTCATTAGTGTCGCAGTCATTAGAATATACATACATATATTTTTCATCCGGATTAACAGTTACTTTAGTACGTTTACGCAGTTATCAGGAAAGGCGCATCTCTAGCTCGAACACGTTGTTGCACCGGAGAACATAAAAAGAAATATTTTATTGCCTGCCCCACCGGTACCACTAAATGTTCCGACGAGATAGATGGCGTGTGGGTGGAGGGATCAGTGATTTCTTGCGTCACATTAGGCTCTCATTTCCATAGTATTGAATGAGTAGAATGTCCTGGAGTTAGGTTTTACTCACTTATTATTTTATATTTTTATAAGTGGAACAGGTAGGCAGGCAGCAGGCACATATCGTCTCCCCTTATCCTGATGGGACGCCAAATGAGATTTGCATTTTGCAATGAGGGTTTTCGCAAATGCAAAATTTTAATAGCGTTATGTAGACGTCAGGTCCAACTAAAAGTGGATTGAAATATAACCTCATGATGCATTTTGATGCAATGCCGACGCTATGTACAGACAGCATTTGAAACTGTATTAATGCTGTACGTTGAAAATTTTAGGCTGTTTAGATTAGCTTAATAAGGGCTGTATATCCGTATATACAGCCCTCATATCCGTTAAATGGGCCCCAAATTATACAACTCTAATTGTATACCTAGCTGTATAACAGCTGTGTAATAGCAACACAATAACTGAAATAGAGCGTAATTAGATTCTAATATACAGATACTGTTTTTAATTTTTACTTGTTTTATTCTTATTTACAGTCTCAGGCTTGTGAACATTTGAATTAAAGTATAAAATTATTATGTGGTTTGAATCTTTCCATGTCTTCATATGTTGGACCTCGGTGGCGCAATGGTTAGTGGGTCGCACTTTAAAGCGACGGTTGCGCTTGGGGTCCCGGGTTCGATCCCCGGGTCGGGCCAAAATTTGTACCTGAGTTTTTCTGTTAAGAAATTCTCAGTGTTAGCCCGGAGTCTGGAAGTTGGCCTCAGAAAGCACTTTGTGCTGTTGGTCCTGCGCCTAATCCCTCATCGGTTGTGTCACACTAGTGTCCCATCGAAATTAGAGGGTACGGGAATAGAGAGTGCACTAGTGTCTGCGCAAATACTTGTGCACTATAATATGTCCTGCGACCATGGCTAATCGCTGAGATTGGCCGCCATGACCGAAATATCGGTTTGGAGGACATTATTATTATTATTATGGACCTTACGCCTAAGTACGTACAGACACACATCATATAGATCTACAAAACTGTCAAATTTCTTCAGTTGATTCTCACCTTAATGTCAAAACATGTTCGGTTTAATATAAATTGAGAATTTTTAACAGATTTTAGTAGCGCGATGTGTGTGTTATAAAACTTTATGGCGTTATGTACAGACAGCATAACGCCATAAAGTTTTTAAGGTAAAAAACCAGCCAAGTGCGAGTCGGACTCTTCCGACTCGCACTTGGATGGTTTTTTAACTTCTTCTGCTACTCCCGTAGCAGCAAGTAAGATATAATATGGAAGGTAAATTGCGGTTTACTGTTTATAACGTATTAGAAAAAACTATTCACTATGTCTAGTTCAAATCAATTTTCGTTTTTAAGCCTAAAAAACCAGCCACACGTATAGGTTTGATAAAAAAAAAATGAGTTTCAGTTTCAAGTATGGAGATCCCGACCCCCCCCCCCCATTTTTTTTAATTTTCCCAATTTTTATGTAAAAATCGTAATGCGGTTTACAAAATACTTCTATTTACCAAGTTTCAATAGTATAGTTCTTATAGTTTCGAAGAAAAGTGGCTATAAGGGTTCCGTTTTTTGCCATTTGGCTACGGAACCCTAAAAAAAACATCATTACAACCTAAGATTACAACGGCTGATTTGGGTGTTTCAAATCCAAGAGCATAAAGACTATTCAGAGTATCTATCTTCTAGAAGTTTCCCGTACCAGCTTTATATCTGGTACCTACCTACCTGCGGGGCGTCATTTAATAATTTAGAAAAAAATCGTCTTGTAGACACGAACCTTATACAACTGAACAAAATTGTTGTGAACTAGCATGATTTGGTTAGTATGATGTTCCGTCCGTCTTTTATTTTAGGTCCGTGCTTGTAAATTAAATCGACCAGAATCGAATCAGCTGCGCCATTGACGAATATAAGTTTTCTTTTTAGCAGTATTTAATTAGATTCAAGTTTTTCAATCAATATTTTAATAATCCCTTCACTTTACTGTAAGGTCGGTAGTAGGTACCTACTAAAAAAGCTTAAAATGTTTTCGTTTCCTGCCAACAAAAGTTAAGCCATTCAAATTCAAACCACTGCTTTAGGTGGCCTGCAACACTTCACTTATCTTTCCTGTACTCACAAACATTTTAAACACTTCCTGCGCCTTTCTGATGTCGTGGAAGGTGATTTAGATAAGGATATAGCAGTTATAGTGCTTGCAAATTACGAGGGTTTAGGGGTTACTGTACGACGCAGCGTGCCGTTTTCGTTACTCAAACTGGATGAATTTTGAAACCAGAAATCTTTGCTACATATCCACCTTTTTGAAGCAAAGCAGATATCACATCACACTTCGAGCTTAGAACGATAAGAAGAAGAAGAAGCTCAGTGGATAAAAATCTACACCTTCGTATCTATGTGCATATTTCTAACATTTTCTAACATTGACTGCCTCGGTGGCGCAGTGGTTAGAGGGTCGCACTTAAAAGCGACGGCTGCGCAAGAGGTTCCGGGTTCGACACCCGGGTCGGGCCAAAAATTTGTACCTAAGTTTTCGGCAAGAAATTCTTAGTGGGAGCCCGGAGTCTGGAAGTTGGCGATCTTGTACCCCCGTGCCTCGGAAAGCACGTTAAGCTGTTGGTCCTGCGCCCGATCCCTCTCCGGTCGTGTCACATTAGTGTCCCATTGGATTATGAGGGCAAGGGAATAGAGAGAGCACTTGTGTTTGCGCAAATATTGTGCACTATAATATATCCTGCGTACGTGGCTGATCGTTGAGATTGGCCGCCGTAGCCGTAATCGGTTGGAGGATATTATTTCTAACATTAGCTCGGTGAGGGAATACATCGCGAGAAAACCTGCAAATTTCGGTTAGACCTGAAACGTGTATGATTCAGTTGATCTGGTTAGCTTGTAAGGGTTGAGAAGGAAGGTCAGATTGCAGTCGCTTTATTGTACCAGACTCATCATTTCCTGGTTTTTGGTCCAAGTGTACCCTAGACTCCACAGTGACTTTGGACGCAACCGGGAATAATACGTTGATATGATGAAGATCACATCACATCACATCACACCTCGTTGTTCTCTTACTAAAATGACCCTCTGAAACCATGATCTAATTGGCTCAGTTAACAGTTAGTATGTAGTCCAGGGATGATTTTTTGATTTAAAAATTATTTAAATATTTGCTTTGATTTTGTATAAGTGCTTTCTTGTTAAACATATTGTAGAATCCAATATGTAGCTGCCTGTTTTAAATAAGCAATCAACTTAAAATTTTTACTTCTAACTTAATTCATCATCATTATCAACCGATTTAAGTCCTCATTGCTGGGGCACGGGCCTCCCTCAATCACATGAGGGGTAATTGCCATACTCACCACGCTTGGCAGACGGGTTGGCGAGGGTTTTGATATAAATGCAGAGTTTTCCTTCTCTGGGTGCTGATGATCATGCCAGCAGCTTTACCTTAGTCGCCTTTTACGACAACTCGGTAAGAGTGAGGGTGGCCTATTCTACTCTACCGGGGACCACACGGCCATATAGTCTATATTATTTATGAAAGCAAATAAATATCACATCCTCGCTCGTGTCTGGTGGAAGCGTAGCCTTAAGTTAGGTACTTTAGGCAGTTCTGCCATGAACTGATACGATAAAACTATAATGATCTATGAAGCGTACAGTTTACAAATCAGAGATGCCTGATCGTCGCATTGTCATAAATCAGGAACACGGTAATCTATCGTGGCTCAGATGCCAGCCTCGTTGACAGACCGCGCAAAATGCATTCTTGACGCGCGGCGCGGCCCTGAGCGCGTTCGTAGTATAGGAAACACCAGTGAAGTGGTCACTGTACAAGAAAACGCACTGGGTGCTTCATTCAATACAATCACATAGTGATATAGTGATCTAACCTAACCACGAAAAAGCTTTAATCTAACTTGATAATGCAGATAGTGCGATAGAGAAAGAAAACTAGCAGCTCGTAGGTACGTATGGGTTTTATTACTTAATAAAAGCTGCTGTCATGGCAATTTTAAATCAGGCCGTTCAATTTTTTATTTATTTAGCCTATTTATTTAGAATATTTTCATTGTGTAACCTACCTACCGTCTGTTGTCGTAGGTACTCACCTTTGTCTGTAGTCATAATGTGTGAATGTTCTATGTTTTCTAATGAGTGTACATCATCATCAGCCCATTTAAGTCCCCACTGCTGGGGCACGGGCCTCCCTCAATCACATGAGGGGTAATTGCCATACTCACCACGCTTGGCAGACGGGTTGGCGAGGGTTTTGATATAAATGCAGAGTTTTCCTTCTCTGGGTGCTGATGATCATGCCAGCAGCTTTACCTTAGTCGCCTTTTACGACACCTCGGTAAGAGTGAGGTTGGCCTATTCTACTCTGCCGGGGACCACACGGCCAACGACACCTCGGTAAGAGTGAGGGTTATTATTATGTAATGAGTGTTATTATTAAATTATGTATTGTGATGGTCAATAAAATGTTTCTTTCTCTTTCTTTCAATTTAAAAACGCTCTTTGGTGTTTTATACTTATGAACTTAGGATCACAGAGTACCTTATGTCCGTATATGCCACTGAGACAGAAAGAAACTAGAGTCATCATCAAATACAATCATAGACAGTGCGTCTTTTATGCACATTATGGATATCCATAGATTATGCACGTTAGTTGTATTTTAATAAATTCATGTAATAAAAAAAGTTACCAAAATATGTATAACAATTATTTGATACTTTGATGACGTTATACTCATTACTTTCAAGGTCCGTCTGTAGCAAGCGACGGTAGCCCGTGCTACGGTTCGAAGTCTCGTCAAAGATCCCTCTTTGTTATTGACTTAGTTGTGGTGTCTAAGTGGTAGGTAGGTATCACACGGAACCACGTCTGGGGAGGATTACACCGTATTAGCACAGTTAGTCTGAACGGCGCATTGTCTTGACATATATTAAATACAAGGCTTTTAGCAAGGTGATGCCGTCTATTTGGCACACGATTTTCTAGTAGATAGTCAAAGAATTATTCATTGTCAGCCCATTTAAGTCCCCACTGCTGTCGCACGGGCCTCCCTCAATCACATGAGGGGTAATTGCCATACTCACCACGCTTGGCAGACGGGTTGGCGAGGGTTTTAATATAAATGCAGATCCTTCTCTGGGTGCTGATGATCATGCCAGCAGCTTTACCTTAGTCGCCTTTTACGACACCTCGGTAAGAGTGAGGGTGGCCTATTCTACTCTGCCGGGGACCACACAGCGCCACAAAAAAATATATACTTAAATACATATATTACACCCATACACTGAACAAACACAAGTGTTCATCGCACGAATGTTTGTCCAGGGTGGGGACCGAACCCACGACCTTTGGCGTAAGAGGCAGGGTCAATACCAATTGCGCCATCCGCTCAGTTGGTCTGGTACCCCTGTTAAAGGGTTGCGAAGGTCAGACTGCAGTCGTTTCATTGTAATTACCAGACAAAGAATTATTAAATTTATTAAACATAAATATCTCATGTTAGAGGAAAAATATCTCAATAGGTACCTCCTTACTTATCTATTTGAGAATTCTTAAACTCAGAATATCCATGACGGCAATTTCATAGGTGAGTTAAAAAATATGAATTCTTAAATTAAACCACCTGCAGGATTTATGCTCTACCAACTTGTGAGTTGTATATATTGTAGTTGAAATAAGTAAAGAGTAAATAAGTATTCTATGTCAGGAGAAAAATTTCCTGACAAAGAAACCTATGATATAAACCCTAAACTCAAGATTAGTCATAGATCATATTCTTTAAATAGTTATTACCAAATTTAATGACACTAACTTTAAACATTTTGTAACTACTGATTATCCCTAAATGCTCAATAACACAAAATCGGTAGCCAAATTATAGGTTCGAAGAACATAATAAAAACATCTTTGCATTATAATATAAAAATGCATAATACGAGTCGCCTAGCATTATTCATCATCATCATCGTCAGCCCATTTAGTCCCCACTGCTGGGGCACGGGCCTCCCTCAATCACATGAGGGGTAATTGCCATACTCACCACGCTTGGCAGACGGGTTGGCGAGGGTTTTGATATAAATGCAGAGTTTTCCTTCTCTGGGTGCTGATGGCCGTGTGGTCCCCGGCAGAGTAGAATACTCTTACCGAGGTGTCGTAAAAGGCGACTAAGGTAAAGCTGCTAGAATTATTATTAAGATACTAATTATTTACTCTAATAATAGTACACCCGGTGCCAAAATTATTTTACCGGTGGGTAGCATGAATGAGTTCAAAAAATCTTTACATGTATCGATTCATGAGATAATTCGCCCGACACTGTCGAAGATTATGTAGTCCTCAAATAATGTAATATAAAATGTAGTAACATTAAATGTTTTGTTCTATATAACTTTAGAACATTTTTATTAAAACATTCAACTTGGTCACGTGACTTTGTTCATTTTGTTCATCGGAATTGAAAACATGCGGAATATGTTTTCAATGCCCCGTTGAATTCGACGAATTTCCAAAAACCTTAGGACATATTGCACATGAAAACCAATATAGAATTAACTAAAAAAATATTTCGTTGTTCAGAATGGTTAGTGGAAATCATGCTTAAAGGGATAAAACCCAGTATTGGTTGAGACGATATCATATCATCATAATTTCAGCCAATAAACGTCCACTGCTGGACATAGGCTTCCCCCAATGTTCCCCACACAGATCAGTCCTATGCCGCCCGCATTCAATGGATTCCCGCGACCTTCACCAGATCGTCGGTTCACCTTGTAGGGGGCCTGCCACGTCACATTTCTGTCCTTCGTCATAGAATCATCCACCGCTTTTTAAACATGTTATTCTTCACGCAATCCATCCATCTCTTTTTCGGCTGTCTTATCCTCCTCAGAAGTCAACGACAATGGTATAATGACCCGCCCTGTATTTTTGTCAAAAGTAGCTGGCAAAGATAATAAATTCCATACGATTCGTGCTCTTCTTGGTGAAATGTTTGAATACTATACCGTATGACTGTCCGGCGAAGTACGCGACGCTAGTAGACAACCGTGTACGAGCATCGTGTACCATGAATTGGCTGGAGTCATACCACGACCTCGTAGAAAACCGGCGTGAAGCAGCGACTAAGTTTCGCTGCGCGATTGAGGGTACCGCGTAGCCCAATCCGGGGGAAAAAGGGTTTTTTAAAGGTTGGCAGCGCACTTGCTACTCCACTGGTATTGCGGGTGAACATGGGTGGTGGCAATCGGAATGAACCGTCTGATCGTCTGCCACCAATCACATAAAAAAAAACTGACGTTCGACATTTGTTCGACGAGTTAATTATACACTTGACTTAATAAGTCACTGATTATACTCACCTTACTGCACAAAAGCATTCTAATTAATGGCAGTATTACAGGGTCATGCAAAGTCGTGCCTATGTTGTGTACTGTGCGCACTGGTACCGGAGGGCAAGGCGTGGGCGTGCGGCCTTCAACTATCCTGCGGATTGCGATGCGGCCTCTCCTACGTGCACGAGCGCAACGAAAACAAAGCCTTCACTTTGCTCCTTAAATCGATGGACGCAGTGATTCTCCGAGTAAGGGGACCGGCTCACTCCGTCACTCCACTCACTAGTGGAGTGTTGGCTCGTCACACGGTTGTGCATCATGTGTATGTGCTGTTATCATGTGTAAGGTAAAGCTGCTGGCATGATCATCAGCACCCAGAGAAGGAAAACTCTGCATTTATATCAAAACCCTCGCCAACCCGTCTGCCAAGCGTGGTGAGTATGGCAATTACCCCTCATGTGATTGAGGGAGGCCCGTGCCCCAGCAGTGGGGACTTAAATGGGCTGATGATGATGATGATGATGATGTATGTGCTGACAGAAGTGCACTCTCTATTCCCTTACCCTCATATCTCAATGGGCCACCAGTGTGACTCAACCGAAAAGTGATCAGGACGGGGTTACAAGACTGCCAACATCCAGACTTCGGGCTAACAATGAGAATTTCTTGGCAGGTAACCTACAAATTTATGGCGCGACCCGGGGATAAACCCTAAGCTCAGCCGCTGCTTTAAAGTAGATACGACCCACAAGCCACTGCGCCACCGAGGCAGTCAGTGAAGGAAGTGATGCCATGCCACCGTGTCTGCTGTAATTGCAACGTGGTCTCTCCTTTTATTTTTACCATTGGCCTGAGGCGAGTCAACACCCTGTGGTGCCACTATAAAAAGTCAAGTCACGGATACGAGTAATACGCTTACAAGTCGCTTATCATCAAAAGGATTGCACCACCCTCCCCTCTTCTATCTAATGTCCTTTACCTGAAGGTTGTCTGGTAGAGATTGCTCCCAGCGATAAGACCGCCTAAATTGTACATTGTATCTCTGTGTAGCTTGTATGTTGTGCAATAAAGAGTATCTATCTATCTATCATCAGGCGATCCGTCTGCTTGTCTGCCACCTATCACATAAAAAAAGTAAAAATATTGAATCCGCACAAACCACCTTAGTATTGTATTCTCCGTATACTCTGAAGATACCCGGGGGTATCTCCCATCACACAACTAAATAGATAGATAGATATACCTACTTTATTGCACAAAAAACACAACTTAAAAAATTAGGCAATTCAAAAACTTAAATGTACAATTTCGGCGGTCTTATCGCTGGGAGCGATTTCTACCAGACAACCTTCAGGCAAAGGACATTTGATAGTAGAGGAATGATAGATGGTGCAGTATTGAAAACTGAAATAAAAGTGAACTATATAAATAAACACAATATTATATACTAATAAAAATCACCTACATAATATAAGTTTTTTTTTGTTTGGTTTTCTTTAAAATTGTAACATGGATGCTTTTTATATGTTTATGTTGTGATGTGTGTATGTTGTAGTAACCAATAAACGTTTTATCTATCTATCTATCTATGTTATGCTTAGCTAAAATAACATGAAGGACTACATATACGTTCATATATATAAATTATATGGATCTTAGACGGACCATCGACTACTACCGATGACTGGACCTGTAAAAAATAAAATAAAATCAATTTTTAAAAGTTAGTTTTCAAAACTGTTCAGACTTGTTATGAAACTCTGACCCTTCTTCGCTTGGTCTTAGCCACCGCGCCATCGAAGTAACTACACAAGCTTGTGTACATGCATAATGCAAATTTCTAGATTCCATCAGGTTTAAGTACCGAACGGCTATGCCTAGTATTGTATGCAGCCGGTCGTAATGTACAGGAACAAATTGAGACCATTCAGCGAAGTCTAGGTACAGTGAGAGTGTAATTGATTCAGTGTTACGTGTTGCATTGAGGGTTTTTGTCATCAAATGAAAAGGTGAATCAATTTAAAGCTCGTTTCTATGCTAAAGTAATTTACTTACCGCTTCCGTTCTTAAACGTACCTACTAAAGATTTTTTTTTCATAATAATCATAATCAAATCTTTATTCGCCTTTAAACATGATTTTTGAAGGTATAATAATAACATAAGTGTATACATGTTTTGCTTAAAAAGCAAGCAAATTTACAATCACATTATACTTATAAAAAATAATAGAATAATACGTTTAGATTATAGTACATACGTCTTTAGAAGTAAGATCTCCTGTCAATAATATCTTTAATATCATACACTTTTAATTCAAGCAGCCATTTATGAAGTTTTGATTTAAATAAATTAATTTGATAATTCTTGATATCATTAGGAATTTTATTATATATTTTAATGCACATAGACAAGCAGCTATTTGTGTACCTAGTACACCTTGGTATGACACTCAGAACTAGTCTATCTGGATTTCTTTTTAGTCTAGAATTTACTTTTGGTTATAGCAATCTTTTGCAATTTAGCAAAGTAAAGTAAAGTATCAGCTTATAAACTGTCCCACTGCAGCGCAAAGGCCTCTATCATAGAAATCAAGTCATCGCTACTATAATGGGATTCGGCTTAATCATCACGCTTGCCAAATGGGGATTAGTGATCACAAACCCGAGCGATGTTTAAAAAATTGACATACTTTTCGCTCGAACCGGGAATCGATCCCAGGACCCCGAGATCACGGCCCGGTACTTAAACCACTAGATCAACGGCGTTATGCAATTTATTCTTAGGTAAAGAATGCACTTAAATTTTTTAATTTGGATTGAATGCGTTTTGTGATACCACGTCATCACTAAAAACCGATGTGCAGCAGCGTCTGCGCTGTTTTTCGCAGTGCTTAAGGGCCCGGAGGCCCAATCCGGGGGGAAGGGGGTGCGCACTGGTGTTGCGGAAGTGTGCTACAGAATATTGGTATATATCGCTTCACCATTCGTCTGCTCGTCTGCCACCTATCACAGTCATAAAAAATGTAAAAAAAAAACAAACTGAATGAAGGGAAGTTAAAGTCTAGATCGTGCAGCCATCATATTTAATTATATGAGTAAGATACTTATCTTAAGGAGCTAAGAATAATGGAGTTGTTATTTACCACCAGTACCGCCACAATACGATTTGATTTAATGTTTGATGCTGGTCACCCATCCAAAACCATTTTAAGAAACCTAGTAGGTACCAGGAGCACTTTTCAACATGCAAATAAAACTTCATTACTTTATGAAGAAAGTGCTTCTACCAAAAAAATAATGGAATTTTGGGTTTTAAAAGTTCCGTAACTAACTAGCATTTACCATCATATCAAGCTTTTGACTCGTTCTCTTTGTACAGTCAACTCCGAAAATATGTATACACTTTAGGACGTTGTCACAATAATAATATCCTCCAGCCGATTACGGCTACGGCGGCCAATCTCAACGATCAGCCACGTACGCAGGATATATTATAGTGCTCAAGTGTGTGCGCAAACACAAGTGCACTGTCTTTTCCCTTACCCTCATATTCCGATGGGATACTACTGTGACACGACCAGAGAGGGATTGGGTGCAGGACCAACGGCTTAACGTGCTTTCCGAGGCACGGGGGTACAAGACCGCCAACTTCCAGACTCCGGGCTGCCACTAAGAATTTCTTACCGAAAACTTTTAAGTACACATTTTTGGCCCGACCCGGGGATCGAACCCGGGACCTCTTGCACAGCCGTCGCTTTAAAGTGCGACCCACTAACCACTGCGCCATCGAGGCAGTCACAATATATAATATAAGAAAGTAAACTTGTACTTTCTTATAGGTAAGTATTGTGACAAGGTCCCTAAAGTGTATACATATTTTTGGAGTTGACTGTACTACATTACTTAGTTTTTTTTTACGCGACGGTAAAAGAAAACTTATTCTAACTTATTATAAATCGCGTGCAAAATTATCACCGTACTAAAGCTCATGTCATCCCGTTCCAACAGGCAATGTTAAAAAGGGTTGGCACGTATTTTATCCGGGACTATCCTTAGTTCGCAATTTGTAATAAGGGTGATTAAGTATAATAAGATGCCCTGTTGGTCCAGTGGTTTAAGTACCGGGCCGTGATCCCGGGGTCATGTGTTCGATTCCCAGGTCGAGCAAAAAGTATGTTTCGAATTTTTCGATCATAGCTCGGGTTTGTAATCACCAATCCGCATTTGGCAAGCGTGGTGATTAAGCCTAATCCCGTCATAATAGCGATGACTTAATTTCTATGATGGAGGCTTTTTTTAAAATAAATAAAAATAATTTATTCAATGCCCTGCAGTGGGATACAGTGGGTCAGTATACAGGTTGATACTAAACTAAACTATACTAAACTTACCAAGTATCATACACGCCTGCTAATTAGCCTTGAGTCTATCGGAAAATCACCAAGAATAAAAAATGACCTACTAAAGTATTAAAAATGACTTTACACTTTATCAAAATCTTTGAACTAATTTGGACTGCTAACTATAGGTCATTCAGTCTGATTTAAGATGATTGATGAACCACCAAAACCGTTAAATGCACCAGACAGATTATCTTATCTAAAATATATGGCAACACTTTTGTATTATTTGATAATACCTAATCACATCATAGAACGATAGTTCGGAGCGCGCCTTCTCCTCTGGATTTCTTAAAATCTATGTGCATATTTCTACTATTAGTTCGGCGGTAAAGGAAAACATCGTGAGGACACCTGCACGTTTCGGATAGTTCCTGAAACGTTCCCCTGTAAAAGGGTTGCGAAGGTCAGACGGCAGTCGCTTCATTGTAATTACCATACTCCCCAAATACTGAATCATGGTTCAAGCGTACCAGGCTCCAGAGCGACAGCTTTGGACGCAACCGGGAATCACACGCTAAGATGAGGTGATGAGGAGGACATAATAACGTCAATCCCTCACTCCGTTTTGTCGTGGAAGACAGACAAACACACACACTTTCACAAGCGGCAGCCGTAAACCAAATTAACTGAATCATGGTTACACGTTTTACAAACTACTCGGCTAGCTAGTGCTAGCGCCATCTAGAGGAAAACGACCAATACTCAACGGCTTTGTAGTACGGCCTCCTTCGTGAACCAGTCGGGGAGACGATTAATTGCTATACATCGAAATTGCCAACACCATGATATATTTACCATACTTTTTTTAAATTGCTAATGTGGCGGCTTTAGGTCATTGTTTCGGAAACACGCTTTACTAACGCGATGTAAAAATGCATAGTGACATCTACCGAAACAACGCCGAACCATCTACTTGATTGCTTTTTATAGCCACATCTGATATTTACAAGCTCCATCTAACGAAAACCGCTGAACGATTTTTCTAAACTATGGAAAAAAGTACTAATTGAAATGATCCTGTTACAATATATTGTTTTAAACTTTCATGGTCACTAACAATAGAATAGTTATTTACAGGATTTCTACCATGTACCTTATTTTTGAGTTTCCAATATTTCGGTCACGACCCTGTTACAAACTATCCAAAACGTGCAGGTTTCCTCACGATGTTTTCCCTCATCGCCTCGCTAATGGTAAAAGTTTGCACATAGATTTGAAAAATCTAGTGGTTTCCAACCACGTACCCCCGTAGAGAAGGTGCATTGCAAAAAAATCACTATTGACCGGCATCGAGGTGTTCCACCGAGCACCTCGGCATCATGCTGAGTGGAAGCCTTTTAGTGCTTGATTTGTTTAAATTGTGTTTTTTTTATTCTTGTTATATGATTTGTAACCCGATGACGACCCGTTTGGTACAGTGGTAGTGAACGCTGCCTTTGGTCCAAGGGTTGCGGGTTCGATCCCCGCACAGTACAAACATTTGTGTGCATCACAATTAAAATTATTTTACTTACCGGTGGAATGTGATTTTGATTGATGTGAACCATCTTTTTGAAAATTTGATGTTCTTTTCGATTCTCCACACCATTTTATAGCACATGTTGCCATTTTCGTACCCGTCAATCACCAAAAAGTATTTTTAGAGTATTTAAATACGCGTAATGCCCCGTGCATCTGTTACTTGGTCACAAGTGAAGTAGCGTTCCCAGCGATCGAGCAAATGCAACTATGTATGGTGACTTTTTCCGGCCTCCTATGCGGTATCTATTGGGGATGATCTGTGGTGTGCATGAACATGTCTGTTTGTATTGGTCTGGGTGTTTACTATGTATTATAAGTATGTATTTACAAAAAATATATTATATGTATATATTTGTAATCCCACTGTTGATTCTGTATAAGCACTGAATAAATCGTTTTATTCTTATTCTTATTATCACTTACACGTGTCGTCAACTAATAACCTCAAAAGCAAATGAACTATAAAATACCCAGCGGGACAGCTTTGTTCCGATCCAGGCCTTCTGGCTTTCCAGCTTCGATTCGCGCGATCTGCTACGGTAGTCTGATCAACTGAAAGTGCAGTCAATGAATTTGTGGCCCCGTTTTAAGTGGCTCGAGGCTGTAGACACGTGTAGCCGATTTGGGGGCGTTAGAATCTGCAAATCATTATTAGTATACTGCGCTTCCCAAATTGTTGGTCGAGAGCAGGTACTGACCACTACGCCGTAGGAGCTTACAAGCATTCAAGGAATTTGTAAGCATGTCCACGCAATACTTTGTCATCTTTAATTTCCGAGTGAGAGAGAAGATAGTATGCTTACGTACGATAGAGGAAATTGCTTAGGATGCGTATACTATACGATATCTCGAAATGTGCGTGCTAGCCGTTTTGGTTAAAAGCCGTAGGAATTTTGGTTCGGCCAGTTCTACCAGCTCGCCTAAAGCTCAATCAAACTATGTTTTTACGGTTCCGTAGCCAATGGGCAAAAAACAGAACCCTTATAGATTCGTTATGTCTGTCCGTCTGTCTGTCCGTCCGTATGTCACAGCCACTTTTCTCCGAAACTATAAGAACTATACTATTGAAACTTGGTAAATAGATGTATTTTGTTAACCGCATTACGGTTTTTACACAAAAAATGGAAGAAATAAAAACATTGAGATGAGTCTCCATACTTGAAACTGAAACTCAATTTTATTTCATCAAACCTTCCTACGAGTATGTTGCCGTGTCCTCTCCAGTCGAGCCGGCCCATTCATGCTGAAGCGTGGACCTTAGATAAATATGTAATGTATCAACTAAGTAAGCTAAAGTGGTTTCCGAGGCCCTGAGGTAAAGACGGTTAAGTTCCACACTTCGGCCTTATAAGGAAAAAACTGAGGTTAACATTTTAACCCACATGTTAATCTTACCCGGGACCCTATGCGCAGTCATTGCTTTAAAAATGGTTGCGCTTTGAGGCAGTCGGCAAAAAAATTGTCTTGATCATAGGGCATTGTGGCTTCACAGTGTGGGCGACCTCTTGCTCTCAGGTGATGCCTCTGCTCGTCTGTCCCCTATTACTTAATTAAACATTGAGTGAATTACTCAATTTGTAATCGAGTGAATCACTCAATTGACAATCACGAAGGGGGACACCAGAACAATGTTTGGGAAACACTTGAACCAGAAAATAGACGAAATCTTTTTCGATTTTCGATTCAACTGATACAGCTTTAAAAGTTACACCGAGTAATTTAAATAATTATTCGGAGTATAAAAGCTCTATCAGTATTACAATATAAAAATAACGAGTAGGTACTTAGTCTACATAGGACCTGTTGCCGAGCGCCGCTCCGGGTGGCCGTATTGTGGCAGTCAATGCCGTAACCGGAAAACTGTTTTCAAAAGATACTCCTAGGTTGGACCGCCACAGGACAGGTTTTAGAGGTTTTTTTTTAGCAGCATCAGCATGCTCCTTGTAGCATCAGCCTACTTACTGTCCCTCTGCAGGGCAAAGGCCTCCATCATAGAAATCATGTCACCGCTACTATGATGGGATTAGGCTTAATCACCACGCTTGCCAAAATGCGGATTGGTGATCGCAAACCCGAGCTATGTTCGAAAAATTCGAATCATACCTTTGAGAATACTCCTTGAGAAGTTTATAATAGAGACGTTTTGAAAAGAATACAAGTAACTAGGAGTAGTTACTTGTATAGACTGTATCGGTAAACAGCTACAAGCCTTTAACCGCCACTTTTACTAACCATTTTGAACACTATTTGTTTTCTGACTTTTAGAAATTCGCACGAAAACATTTAATTTTTTTCATATACAATCGTGTCGTTCTGTGACATGGTTAATTTTCTATGAAGGTCAAATATTTTTTCGACGAATTTCCAAATGTCAAAGAAACCTATATACGCTGTATAGCTACTGCCTATATTAGCACCGTTGTATCAAAGTTGCGACCCGTCTGGTCGGTCACGATCAATAAGATTGGACAAATTATCTTCGAAGTCGATGAAAAGCTGATATATCAGTGCCGTGTAGGTATTATTTGTTTAAGTGCTTCCGACGATTTTTAAATAGGTACCTACTATAACTTCTTAAAAAACTTCAGTACCTGTTACAGCTTATTAACTAAACTGAACCTGTCATTTATCGACTCTTTGCATTATTGGATGCAATAAAACCATCGTTATTATGCGGATATACTCATACCGTTATGTAGCACATGATAGAAATAGAAAAAAAAATATTTCTACTCATGTAAAAATAAACTTTTTTCTATTTCTATTTCAAGTGACGCATTGAGGATTTTCGCATGTGAAAAATCCGCTAGATGGCGTACTGTTGGACTGAGGTCCAACATCAAGCGCATTGGTTGTTTAATTTGACATTTTGACAGAACACCTTTAAAAATAACCAATCACTTGTATTAATATTGACCTCATGCCTATAGTATTCCATGTAGCGGATTTTTCACACGCGAAACCCCTCATTTCCATGATTTTATCCGAAAAGAAAACCAAAGATGGAGAAGAAAGTAAAGTGTTATTTATATTTTTTGCATAGGTTAGTACTATATTTTATTTTTTTTATAAATATTTCACAGCATCACATACATTGATCTGACTCCGAGATAGGTAGCTCAAGCACCTGTGTTACGGATATCAGAATCAACAGTGGGATTACAAATATATACATATAATACTTTTCTTTTGCAAATTATTCATTTATTCTATGAAATAATAATAAATAATAAATATTATAAATATTACAAAAGAAAAGTTTTAAATGTATATATTTGTGATTCCGCTAATGGTGGACCACAGGTGCTTGAGCTACCTATCTCGGAGATAGATCAATATATGTGATGTTGTGAAATTACTTATTTATTTATAAAGTGGCCCGCTTTAGTTCGGGCTCGGTTTCGGGATGTTATTTCCACTTTATACAAATAGATGGCGCTAGGTGTCGATTACATTGCGCAAGCGTTTCGTGTTTTCGTATTACCTATAAGCGTTGCCGTGTAACGTATAGCGTTGCTGTCTGTAGGATTTACCTACTTACAAATAGTACAAACTTATTATAGCCAGTTATTTTACGTTGAACTGATCATCGAAATTTAAGTTTATGCTATAAATAGATAGACATACTTTATTGTACTAACTAAATAAATACACAACCTAAGTACTAAGCATTACAAAAATATTATATGAATTAGGACTGATCGCTGAAAGCGATTTCTAACAGGAAACCCGATTGTAAGATTTTAAAAGGTTTAAAAAAATACACAAACCCCTGGCATAGCATTATTATTACGTCAATTTGCGATTCTACATTACTTGGTTAAGTGCAGCGTTGTGCAGGAAAACTGCACAGAAACGCCGAAGGTTGCAAGTAGGTAGTTTGTAGCAGCTCGGACGCGCAACAATGCTGCGCTTGCGCACAGATAGACATCTCGAGATAGATTGACACAGATAGTCCTTAGTGCATACCATATATGTGTTTATAGGGCAGGGGTTCCCAACTCTTTCTGCACGTGGAGCAATTTATTCTATGGACCTGGGGCTGGCGTATTGCGGACACTCTACGCTCAGAGCATAAAAACGCTCCTTCCATACGCAGTGGTCAAGATTCGAATCCGAGCATGCACCTCTGCATTATTTAAGTCTATGAGCCATTAATCCTCCAACCGATTACAGCTACAGCGGCCAGCTCAACGATCAGCGACATACGCAGGATATATTATACTTAGTGCTCAAGTGTGTGCGCAAACACAAGTGCACTATCTATTCCCTTACCCTCATATTCTGATGGGACACTACTGTGACACGACGGGAGAGGGATCGGGCGTAGTACCAACAGCTTAACGTGCATTCCGAGGCACGGGGGTACAAGACCGCCAACTTCCAGACTCCAGGCTGCCACTAAGAATTTCTTAACGAAAACTTAGCTACAAATTTTTGACCCGACCCGGGGATCGAGCCCGGGACCTCTTACTCAGCCGTCGCTTGAAAGTGCGACCCAGTTATGTAATGTGCCATTACCGTTTTCTCAAATTACTTACACGCTTCTTAAGGTGACGGATAGGGCACACTAGCGACGCCAATCGATTTTGTTTTTTAGCTACTAAACCGGATCTATTTTAAACAACTTCGGGGTTAAAACCTCTCGGCAAACACTTATATTATTTATTTAATAGTTATAGTTAACTGTTTGGTCTGCTTTTGCACTCGAATTTTGGATTACCGCCAACAGTGGCCGCTTTTGGCGTGAATCAATTTTTCGCGAACAAAAACGGGCCCAACATTTGTGCGTAGTTATTTAATAAATAGTGTTTGCCGAGAGATTGTAACCCCGAAATCGTTTAAATAGATCCGGTTTTGTAGCTAAAAGTTAAAATTGATTGGCCAATCAATTAACGTGTAATTCCCAGTTGCGTCCAAAGATGGCGCCTTGGAGCCCGGGGTACGCTTGGACCATGATTATGTATATGGGGTCTATGATAATTACAATGAAGCGACTGCTATAGCTTACCTTCATCGTCAGCCCATTTAAGTCCCCACTGCTGGGGCACGGACCTCTCTCAATCACATGAGGGGTAATTGCCATACTCACCACGCTTGGCAGACGGGTTGGCGATGCGATAGCTTACCTTCCAACCCTTAAACCAGACCAACTGGAGCATGGTAAACGTTCAGAATCACTATCTTAAATATTGTAGGTTTTTTTTTATGCTAGAGGCGACAAACGAGCAAGCGAGTCACCTGATGGAAAGCAATCATCGCCGCCTATTAACATACGCGAAGTCAGAGAGATCGCTAATGCGTTGCCGGCCTTTTTAAAAAGGAGTACACTCTTCTCTTGAAGGTCCCTAAGTCGTAGCCATCGGGAAATACTCCCATAGGTAAACTGTTCCACAGAACTGAGGTACGTGGTAGAAAGTTTCGCGAAAAAAGGTATCCATATTTTTAGAAACTATCCGAGTTCTGTGGATTTCATCGGCGCCGCTGAGCGCTGCCAACCTTTAAACACCCTTCCCCCGGATTGGGCCTCCGGTATCCTCACTCACGCAGCGAAACACAGCACAGTGCTGCTTCACGCCGGTTTTCTGTGAGGCGATATGAGTGAAATATGCACATAGATTTGAAAATTGCAGAGGTGCACGCCTGGAATCGAATTACGACCCCACCGTATGGATAGCACGTTCTTATGCACCGAGCTACCACCGCTCTATCACGTGATCCATCGAGTGAAAATAAAAGAAGCGACGATATGAAGTCTCGTCTTTTGAATGCACCATTTTTGTTGAAGTGTTGTTTCCTAAAGCTTCGGCGAGCGTGGAAGTTATACAAGTACAAACCATTTATTGCATTCATGTTGTGAATCACAGATGATGAAAATAATTAAGGTTCAACATGAACCCTGTTAGGGCACAGCAATATCTTAAAAACTACTTATTATTAAAAACAATAACATTCTATATAAATAATACCTACATATACTTAATTAAAAACAATAAAATTCTATATGTACAATAAAATTTCCATTCCTCCGTTTGTAAATATGTACCTATTTACAAAACGGAGGAATGGAAATTTTACTGTATTTATAAATGTTCATTTAGATATACACCGTACTATTTTTAACCATCTCACTCCCTTATCGATTGTATTATACTGATGATAACAAACATTTTCCCCGAAGAAACATAGGGTCGAATCTCAAAAAACAATATTCCTTCACATACAATTTGCACCAATCAGTTGATTACGTTTGTATGGGAAGGTGTTTTTTTTCTGAGACATTTTCTCCCTATGTTCCTTGGGAGAAAATGTTTGTTTTTATCAGTATAATGCCCATAATAAGGGAGGAAGACGGTTAAAAAAGCACGGTGTATAAATTAGATTTCAGTTTTCTAATGCATATCTACTTGGGTATTCCTATTTTTAGGTTTCGATAGGTAGAGAGGAAACGTGTAACCATGATTATAATAATTCTCACAACATCTCATACATTGACCTGATTTCGTACTAAGTAGCGTAAGCACTTGTGTTACAGACATCAGACAACAGAGGAACACAAATATATCATCGTCATCGTCAGCCCATTTAAGTCCCCACTGCTGGGGCACGGGCCTAACTCAATCACATGAGGGGTAATTGTCATACTCATCACGCAGACGGGCAGACGGGTTGGCGAGGGATTTGATATAAATGCAGAGTTTTCCTTCTCTGGGTGCTGATGATCATGCCAGCAGCTTTACCTTAGTCGCCTTTTACGACACCTCGGTAAGAGTGAGGGTGGCCTATTCTACTCTGCCGGGGACCACACAGCGCCACACACAAATATATACTTAAATACATATATTACGCCCATACACTGAACAAACACAAGTGTTCATCGCACGAATGTTTGTCCAGGGTGGGGACCGAACCCACGACCTTTGGCGTAAGAGGCAGGGTCACTACCAATTGCGCCATCCGCTCAGTCATGATTCACTTGGTCTGGTACCCCTGTTAAAGGGTTGCGAAGGTCAGACAATAGTCGTTTCATTGTAATTACCAGACTCTCCAAATCTTAAATCATGGTCTAAGCGTACCCTTGGCTCCAGAGCGAAAGCTTTGGCCGTCTTCAAGAACTACACGCTAAGATGAGGAATAGGTAAGTAGATAACTTGATTACGAGTACTTAGAGCTGATTCGACCAGTCTTATTCCGGTACTAAATCTATTGAATAACGCTGTCATTCTATACAAATCTGACGTTATACTGTAGATTTATCCACGGATAAAGATTGACAAATCGGGCCTAAGGCTGGATTCGATCAATCTTAATCCGAGACTAAGGTATAGCGTTGTGTTTTTTTTATTAAGGCTCTACCCGAAAATAATACGCCAATATCAAGTAACTTATTGAGAGCAAGTATGTAGTCAACAGTCGAAGTCAGTCAAAGTCACAGTCCCTCAATAAAACGCCGATGTTTTACGTTTATTCAGCGTAATAAATTTACTATAAGTACAATTAAGTTTAGTACAAAATTACTACACCTACAAGTTCTACAACTCAAAGGCTAATATCAATTAGTTACTCGGGCGTTATGGCCAAACCGTGCGACTATTTATGTGAAAGTCGCTAACCAGGTAAAACTTAATATGGCTACTTAATTACCCAAACATTTCTTAATGCGATGATTTATAGACTGACCGGTCATAAAAAGATAACTTATACGAGTAGGGAGATATTTACTACAAGCCTACGTATTTTTAATCGACTACCAAAGCTAGTTAAAATATTGCTTGAACTCGTGAAAACAATGATTTTCAAAAATATTTCATGCATAGAAACATCTTTAAAAGAAATACGTGTGATTTTTTATTTTTACTTTAAGGTGGTGGCTGTATCTGATATATATAATATGTTTATTTTTACACAACTAGATAAAATTATCTTAATGTTTGCTGTAGACCGTTTAAGAAAATTATGGATATAAATTGTAAATCCTTTATTGGCTGTAAGAAAAAAATGTAAAACTGTATTTTATTTCAATAGCTGTGGATTTTGTGAAGTAAATAAATGAATACATTTTGTAAAAAAATTATCTGTGAGAAATCTTTCCACAAATGTTTTTCGTTGAGGTGGTCGAACTCACGATCTTCGGCGTATGAAGCAGTCACCATCAAAAGCACCAGACATGTATTTTTTTATGTGATAGGTGGCAGACGAGCAGATGGATCGCTTGATGGTAAGCGCTTGCCGTCACCCATAGACACCCGCAAAACCAGCTTTAAACCCCCTTTCCCCCGAATTGGGCTTCCGGTGCCCTCACTCACGCAGCGAACCACAGCATAGTAAAAATTGATATGTTTTATACATTTTAATCACTACAGACAAAAATACTCGTACTTATCTACCACCGCATTGTGAATTCATTTTCTAAAACGCGTCCGAATTTTATAAAGGCCTTACGAGCGCACGGGGCAGGTCAAAGACCTCCAAACTGGCCTATGTATTGGTAGAAACAGAATTTAAAGGCCCGTCCCCTGTGGAGCGTCATTAGGCTAGCTATATGTGAGAGAGAACAAGGTTTCTGAACAGATTATAAAATCGGATTTTTTTGAAATTTTCGCTGTTGGCCGAGTCGCTGTCAAAATTTTACTAGTAGTAAAAGCGACGATAAATAATGAAAGAGTTTGTAGATATGTATTGTTTTCTCTAATTACCATAGTTACATACCTACCTAACGAAAGGAAAGTGAATTTTGAGAATTACTCTACTGCGATAACCTAATATTTTATTTACTTAGGCATAGTATTTATTTACTTGTTCATAGTATTTATTTACTTAAAATGTGGGAGAGCATTGCTTGCAACAAAAAATGATTGTCTATAAATAAGCTACGGACCATTTAATATCTATGATAATGTGGGAGAGCCACGCTTAGGCATGAATGGGCCGGCTCGACCGGAGTGATACCACTGCCTCACAGAAAACCGGCGTGAAGCAGCGCCTGCGCTGTTTCGCCGTGTGAGTGAGGTTACCGGAGGCCCAATGGGGGGGAAGGGGAAAAGGTTGGCAGCGCACTTGTGACTCCACTGGTGTTGTGGGTGTCCATGGGCGGCGGAATTGCTTACCATCAGGTGATCCGTCTGCTCGTCTGCCACCTCTCATATAAAAAAAAAAATGGTTTTGTTTAAAGTGGCTTTAGATTTTTAATGCCGTACATATTACGGCTTATCTTTGCACATCTCTACACTGATTCATAATAGACAACAAATACGCCTCTGATATTGAGTTACAGTTTTTAATTTGCCATAACACGGGCCCGCTGTTAATACCGCCCAACTTGAATGCGAATACATGTTTTATCTATCTCATGTGTGCAATATAGGGTTTTACTAATTATAGCGTAAGAACAAGCTGAATGGTTGTTCGTACACTATCAATAATAAATTATTGTTGTCCTAATTTGCCGTGTGGTCCTCGGCAGAGTAGAAAAGGCAACAAAAATCCCAATACCTTTTAAATCTCTTGCAACGAGCGGTTTGAGGTCATTGTTTCGGAAACACACTTTATTAGCGCGATGTAAAAATGCATAGTGACATCTACCGAAAGAACGCCGAACCATCTGCTTTATTGCTTTTTAAAGCTACATCTGCATTTTGCTACATCTGCATCTGCATGAAAACTCCGTGTGGTCCCCGGCAGAGTATATTCTACTCTGCCGGGGACCACCCTCACTCTTACCGAGGTGTCGTAAAAGGCGACTAAGGTAAAGCTGCTGGCATTATCATCAGCACCCATAGAAGGAAAACTCTGCATTTATATCAAAACCCTCTCCAACCCGTCTGTTAAGAGCGTGGTGAGTATGGCAATTACCCCTTATGTGAATGAGGGAGGCCCGTGCACCTGCAGTGGGGACGTAAATGGGCTGATGATGATGATGATGAAAATAGACCTATCACATAAAAAAATTAAAGTGTTTGTTTCGGGTCCAATTCCAGACATTAGTTATGATTTGGCTTACGTACGTATGTATCTACTTGTCACTACCATTTATAAAGGAGGGAAGAAAGAAGAATACAATTTGGGTGTCTTTAAGTCGAGAGTGAATAGGCTTCTTCTGGGTAAGCACGCTACATCTTGGACCTTATTGTCACTTTCCAACAGGTGAGATGAAGTCAAGTGCAAACCCATTTAATATATAAAAAAAAACTAACGAACATCAATTCACTTTTATTTATATAGATGTAATGACTGTTCATACCATATTTTAAAAAGTTTTTTTTCTAGTAGCTAGTAGTTTTAGAATGACCCTGTTTAGCTTCTTATACCACGGTCGTGTATTCGCGTGCGAAGCTCTGTGCTTGGCCATTAGTGACATAACACTGAGTACTGTGTTTAAACCACGTGGTCTGTTTACAAACAGCAACTCTACAACAAGTTATACCGGTCAAGACGCGGCTCTACCAGTACGTGCTGTATAAATAATACACAACAATATACATGCGTTTTATTAATAAATGTAAACGAAACTATGAATGTAGAGACCACCCGGCCATTAAGACGAATTGCCGTCATCCTAGAGCACCTAATTGTCTCACATTAACGAGACCGTGTCCCCAATCAGAGCGAGTGGTAGAGATGAGCGTGATAGAGACAAAAAATGTAGAGTCACATCTAAATTTCTAATATTAAAATTATTACTGCAACAAAAAAAGAACATTACTTGGGCTAACATTTTTTGTAGAAGTATCCAATGTGCGTGCAGAATAAATGTTTTTGTAACCTTGAAGGCATAGTGGATTAAGTATTTTCTCGAACAGTGACTGGTTCTGCTTTAATTACTGCGGATCAATTAAGGGGGTGCACTTAATTGATTCAATTAATACCCATTTCGTATTAGTTAAAAAAAATACTGAGCGATGGAGTTAGTACTCCAGCAAAAAAAAAACAATTACATTGAAATGTATCTTTTATAACCATTTTTTTTTAAGTGACACACTTTTTGGTGACCTCAGACTGATGGTGAAGAGGAGAGCTCATGGTGCATTTAGAATGGATCTTGCAATTAATCAAGAAAAAAAGAAAAATAGTCCCTATTTTTTTGTTATATCGTTCAGTCATCTTAATTCATAAACCGTAACTGTACCTCGCTACCTGGGGATCTTTATTTCAACTATTGACAGTACGAGTACGGTACCTATATGTGGATAGGGCGTGTTGACATTAATAACGTCTTCACCTTAAGAACGCGAACAGTGTTCTATTCGTTTAATTGAATTCATTGAACGGTACGAACAAGACCGTGTCCCCAATACGAGCGCGCCGAGCTGCGCCCGCGCCACCCTTAAGGATGCTCATTTCCTTGTAGCTGATTACGGCTTACGGACTAAAAAAGTACAATCATAGTGCTCTCCGGCGCGGAACGCACTGTCCTCATTTGAATACAAACGCAACGCGTGCGCACACACCCTTAACTGTACAACATCAACACACCCCACGACATAAAAATCAACTTTAACACACCACAATTACGGCGAGAATGAAACGGCAGCCGCGGAATACGTGCCCTCTTTTCAAAGTCGAACGAAGAGGGACTCTCGCGTGCGAGAACGGGAGGGCGATACGGGCGAGGGGGACGGAGGACGTTAAGGGCATTCACCCCGTACCCCGTGGGTTGCGACTAGCGGCTCCACAAATGATGTACAAGCACATAGATGCCTTTCTCTATTTAGGTGCGCACGAGTTTCGAAATAGTGGCCGTGGAACTTTTTGTTGGGAGGTGGATCCTGTTTGGTTGCGTCAGAGCGATAAGTTCGGCTATTGCCGCTAGAATGTCCGCGGTCGCCCTGCGCGCGCGCAGGTGCGTCGCCTTTCCATTTGACCACTTCCACGATATATTGTTGGGATTTGGTAAACTTGTTGGGCAACCGATTTTTATTGGCGCCCAAACAAATCTATTGATCCTTTGTGAGCTTCGAGAGACGTGGGCATTGAATGTTTTGGTTTGTCTCTGCTTTGTGTACCGATTTTTAGGAGGTTCTTTACCTTTTCTAATAATTGCGGATCCCTAACATTATAAAAGATTAAGGATTGCTACTAAAAGGATGGATATCTCAAGATTATATCTGATTACGAATACGATGTTACACCCTTTCACTTGTTGAACTTTTGACTATCGTCGGGCGGGTTTGATAACCACCTAATTTCGGTCATCGACCTCTTAGATCCAAGCGACCGACCTTTTGGATTTATCACCAAATATTTTTGGTTGACGGATAAAAGAAAGCAAGAAAGGGAAGATATAACCTTTAAGGGAGGCCATGAGAAATATGATGACAAGGTCGGGTAAACCGTAGAAACCTAGGTATAAGAAAAAAGGTCTTGAGAGAGAAACAACAACGTAATCTTAGGTACTGCAAGGGTGCAATCTGGACATTGACCTTTTGATAACACCGAAAGTACCAAAGTTTAAAGTGGGTTGCATTTATACATTACTTACTTATTTATAGAGTTGCTATGACGGCACATAGTCGGTTTGGGACAGGACTGCTATATTTATGAATTCCGATTTTTCCTTTTGAAGTATGGAACCCTAAATAAGGTGTATACCCAGATCTAAACAATGACATAGCTCGTAACCTGCTCCAGAGGACATAATAAAACAGCATTTACAGTAAACTCCTCATACACTGACAAGAACACGATAACGGCATATTTTTATGCAGTTGCAAACATACCATGAAAAGCTGGGTAGGTATATGTACATTCTAATATTTCTAATAGAGTCGGGTCATACAGAGCCCGCTCCTTCGGCTCGCCCATCGCATTTGGAGTCTCCATTGACCTCGATATCCGCGCTCTATGGAAACGACATCAATTATATTTATCACTAGGTGTTCGCTGTTAGCCCTGACTTGTGATAAACGGATACACTTGCTTAGGCAAGAGAATATTTGATATACGAGTAAATTATGCATTTATTAGTGTTTAGTTCTTGCAAAAACATTACATGGGTTGTTCTATCAAGCAACATCTCATCAAGTGCTTCAAAATTACATAAAAATAGGTTATTCACGGTGGTATGGAAAGTCTAGTAATTAATAGTTATCATACAAGCTATTGCCATTTGATATTTGCACTAACTTTATGATGACTTACTTACTCCGCTGCCTCAGTGATCCGAAAAGAGACTTGGCCTCCGAAACAAGACATTTTTTTTAAGCTAGAGGCGACAAATGAGTCACCTGATGGAAAGTAATCAACGCCACTCATGAACATCCGCAAAATCAGAGATTACTTCTTGCCAGTTATTATTTTTTTTTTTTATTTATTATTATTATTATTCGCATTACATATGATTATATGACTAGGTATGTGGTAACATTACACAATCAAAATAACATATGCGCCTTATTGACTTGGAACTCGGGCAGATCAGTCTCGACGTCTTTCCAGCGATACTTAGGTCGGCCAACATTACTCGTATCATTCCACATGAAAAAAATAAATCATTGTAAGCATACGAGATCTCCTCCTCATCTTAGCGTGTGATTCCCGGTTGCGTCCACAGCTGTCGCTCTGGAGACTGCGGTACGCGTAGACCACGATTCAGGATTTGGGGAGTATGGTAATTACAATGAAGCGACTGCCGTCTGACCTTTTACAGGGGAACCAGACCAACTGAATCATTGTTACACGTTTCAGAAACTATCCGAAACTTGCAGGTTTTGCTCATGATGTTTTCCTTAAACGACGAGCTGATGGTAGATATACGCACATAGATTTGCTGAATCCAGAAGTGCATGCTTGGATTCAAACCGACCCCCACTTATGGAAGGCGCGTTACGAACCATTTCTCTTGATTGTACACGAGAACTCATTGAAGGTATTGAAGATACATGCAAAGAAATCGCGACCTTAACTGGTTTCCACGTATTGCAATTTGCGCAACGTTTTAATTGCGCTCGCATTTCCCGACGATGCAGAGGTGTTGTTGGTAGTTTTCCATAGCATATCGATCGGCGCAGATAACCGGGGGTGGGGCACCCCCCACTCGATAGATACCGATAAAGCCCGCATCATGCATCTGGTAATTACAGAGGGTGGTCCTAAACATAGCTCGTTCAATTATTTGGAGCAGATATTTCGTGAACGTGTACTTGGTAGAGTGAAAATTAATTTCGGCAAAATGTCATTGAAAATGAGGGTAAGGGAATAGAGACTACACTTGTACTCGTATTATTATTCAGTAAGTCTTGCAGCGTTCACTAAGAGTCTAAAAATATTCTTATTAAGTAAATCGTACTATAATTTACAAGAATTCTTTAGCGACAAAAACAATTGAAATGCTTCATTTTCTCCTCACCACAACACGTTACTTAATTATAAATATAAAAATTGTTGATGTAAAAATATTATGTAGTAAGTAATAATGATTAGATTCTAAGTTTGCAATGCCCTTACAGGGCGTCACATGTTTACTTTTATCAATTTATTTATTTGTAACATCTTGATGTTATGTGACTTGCAATAAACTATTTGAATTTGAATTTGAATATGTTTCGCGTTCTTTTTTTATCGTTGACGTTAGCCGCTATAGCCGAATATCGGTACCTATATGCACGTCGTATCTATGGAAGATGTATTCAATGGAATAGTAATATCTGGCTATATTTTTGAGCTTAATGTTGATCACAAAGAAACTCGTCTAAATATCCCCTTAATTCTTTAGCGGGAATTCAACTTTAATGTTAGCGCGCGGAATCTAACCTCTGCCCAGTTTGTGCACGCAATGTGGACGTCTTAACCACTGAGGTATAACCACTCGCGTACTTTTATTTCAGCTAGCATTTTTTTATTATCTTTGTAATTACTAATACACGTTAGCAAGGGGGGAACTTGAGGGTGTAATAAGATAAGATCGCAGAAAGTCCTGATTATTAAAATTCCGTTGCTATATGAATGCGATTCCCGATTCGGTCATTTTTCATAACTTATAATCTAAATAGGAAATAGGTAGATAGATATAGATACTCTTTATTGCACAACATACAAAACTAAAAAGTCTTCTGGTATAGATCGCATCCAGCGTTGCCATCGCACCGCATCAAGACCGCCTAAATTGTACAATGTATTTATGTATGCATACCTAGACATACAGAAATACAACGTACATTTAGGCGGTCTTATCGCTGGATGCGTTCTCTACCAGACAACCTTCAGGTAATGGACATTAGATAGAAGAGGGGAGGGTGGATAGATGTATCTTTTTATAACCTCTTCATTGTTTATTTATGTATAAGTATTTTATTTAGCCTTTTCTATTTATTTATTTAGTTGGTTATTTATTTATATGATGTTTGTATTTGGGTGCGTAGGTATATGTATATTAATTGGCATATTTTATTATTTATACTTCCTGTGTGCATATTATTGTAATAATATTATAGTCAATAACCGTTACATGTTATTATCGACATACTTAACTTACATTTACCTAGGGTTTATTGCTAAAAGTCTTTCACTCATGTCTCGTCGTCTCTTTGTTGTTATTTTTATATAAGAAAATAATAAATAAAGTCCGTTATTAGCTGTAAGATTAGTATATAAGAGTTTTGTATCTAACATTAAGAGCTGTGGATTTTTGTATCAAATAACATAAATAAAAATAATAAAATAACATTTAAAGCTAGCAAAGAGGTTAACGTCGTTTTTTTTTAAATTTAATTACGTGCCACAGACTCTAGTTCCGTGCCTTTCTTTGCTAGTAGTTAAAGAGTTTGTTTGCTTGGATAATTACTTTTGAAATTATTATCATTAAATTGGATTCCCTAATAGTCAGGTTGTGCATCAAACAAATAATTGTGTTAGGGTCCATAACGGATCCTGTTAGGTACAGCACAATGCTCTACCGTGTTGAAGTTTCCCATATTCCAATATTTTCAGCTGCATCGAATGTTATCAAACTACGAGTGGTGTCTAAAGCCTCGATCAATACTGTTTGGCATGTATGCAGCCTGTGTCCCTGTCGCACGGGAGTATTGATCCCGGGCTTCCCCGGGAATCGAAACTAACGTTTATAGCTAATAAATCGCGAGGGTGAGTCGGGATACATCACACGGGAAACCATGGGATGATAGTAAAAACTAATTCCATACGAAAAGAGCATATTTTCTGTCAGAAATCCAGCATTATTTTTACGGGATTTGAGCTGGAGAAAAATATAAAAACATTTATTACTTTGGACAATAATATTTGATAAGTAATTGGCGGTAATCTTAGACCATTTAACACGGGACGTGGTATAGCGCAGATCTAGTTTTAAAACATTCTGCCATAATCCGCGGGGGGGAAGGGAAGTTTAGTGATGGTATAGATAGGAATAAATGAGTGACATTATAGGAATGACTTAGTTGCATATAAAATGTTGTTATTAGGTACATGTACAAATGCATGTACCGGGTACCGGAGGCCCAATCCGGTTGGGCCGGATTGGTAAAGGTTGGCAGCGCAGTTGTGACTCCATTGATGTCGCGGGTGTCCATGGGCGACAGCAATCGCTTACCACCGGGTGATCCGTCTTCTCGTTTGCCACCTATCACATAAAAAGAAAAAAAAATCGAAGATAAATGATCAACTTAGGGAACTTCTAAAAAAATAATCTCAATGCATACTTCAAACTTCCTAAAATCAATGGAAAATGAGAATTTTCAGAAAACACTATAGATACTATCTTCAGGAAAGTCATTAGGGATGTGGATATGACAGATTGACTTATTGCCAACACTGTGTAAAAGTTTTTAAAATAACATTATTTATTCAGCAATGCAGATCGCACAGGTCAACACATGTTTTTTTTTTATATGAGAGGTGGCAGACAAGCAGACGGATCACCTGATGGTAAGCAATTCCGCCGCCCATGGACACCCGCAACACCGTTGGAGTCACAAGCGCGCTGCCAACCTTTTCCCCTTCCCCCCCATTGGGCCTCCGGTAACCTCACTCACACAGCGGAACACAGCACAGGCGCTGCTTCACGCCATGATTAAATGCATGATTAAAAGTTCCTACGAGTAGGTAGTGCGTTTACGAGTATATACACATGGCAAGAAAACATAGAAAATATTTATAAATTTCTTCTATCTTTTTTTAGTATAGTGTTCTTAGTTTAGCTAATCGTTCGGCATGAATGAGCCGGCTCGACGAGAGTGATACCACGGCCTCACGGAAAACCGGCGTTAAGCAGCACTGTGCTTTTTCACTGCGTGAGTGAGGTCCCGGTAAAGGTTGGCAGTGAACTTGAGACTCCACTGGTGTCGGGTGTCCAAGGGCGGCGGCAATCGCTTAACATCAGGTGATCCGTCTGCTCGTCAGACGGACATTATATCATATTGAAAAAACCGGCCAAGTGCGAGTCGGGCTCGCGCACAAAGGGTTCCGTAGCAGCAAAGTCCAAAATTACAGTTAAATCAACCTATCTCAAAAACTATAAGAGATACTTTGATCAAACCAAAAATCGTTGAAAGAGTTAATTAGCATGCATCACCTCTATTTTTTTTAGAATTTTATACCCCGTAGTTATAAAAATAGAGGGGGGGGGACATACTTTTTACGACTTTGAGAGCTGATATCTCAAAAACCGTTCACTTTAAGAAAAATGTTTTTTAGAAAACTTTATATCATTTTAAAATACCTTTCCATTGATACCCCACACGGGTATGTACATCGAAAAAAAAAATTTCATCCCTCAGTTACATGTATGGGGGGCCCCACCCCCAATTATTTTTTTTACTATTTAGTGTCATATTTTTGTAGCGGTTCATACAACACATATTCCCATCAAATTTCATCACTGTAGTACTTATAGTTTCCGAGTAAATCGGCTGTGACAGACGGACAGACGGACAGACGGACAGACGGACATGACGAAACTATAAGGGTTCCGTTTTTGCCATTTTGGCTACGGAACCCTAAAAAAGAACAAAGTTTTTAGGATTACTTAATACTACCTACTACATTAGCCCATGCTACTGATAACTAAGCTTTCATCTGATAACAAACAAAACGAACATCGTATTTGCCTCTTAGAAGAAGAAACATTGAAATTAATCAAGTCATCTGATATTATCAGGAAAGATAAGGAAAAAAAAACAAAAAAAAATTAAATAACATTTGAACAAAAAATCATTCAGTACACGTTTCAATTTCGAAACTGAAGTGTTGAACAAGTCTATGTCACATTTACTTTTGCCAAATTATTAAATAGTTCACATGTTCAATGCGTTCCGTCTATAATTAGTCTTTGCGTGCTGTAAAAAGAGCAAGCTGGGGTTTCTGAAAGACTTCGAGTTAGTGCTCAGCCCTACAAGTTCAAGGCTCAGCCCTACCATCTGCTTTATTGCTTTTTAAAGCTACAACTGCATTTTGCTCCATCTAATGAAAACTCCGTGTGCTCACTCTTACCGAGGTGTCGTAAAAGGCGACTGAGGTAAATCTGCTGGCATGATCATCAGCACCCAGAGAAGGAAATCTCTGCATTTATATCAAAACCCTCGCCAACCCGTCTGCCAAGCGTGGTGAGTATGGCATTACCCCTCATGTGATTAAGGGAGGCCCGTGCCCCAGCAGTGGGGACTTAAATGGGCTGCTGATGATGATGATGAATGAAAACTGCTGAAATTAATGAACAAATGTTGGTACTAAGTGAAATGACCATGATGTCGGATTATAGCCACAACCCCCCGTATGGAAGGCGCGTTCTTATCCACTGAAGATGTATTAACAAAAAAGATAAAAAGAAAAACTCCTTGATTACAATTAACAAAAGCCCCGAACCAGTGTCCAGTCAGCCCAGCGGCGACCGGGTTCAAACCAGAGGGACGCACCGGGATAAAAATAAAAGCCCTCGCGGTCATCCCCTCGGCTGCAGCAAAAAGTACAAAAATGCTCCCGAGCCAGACGCTGTTCCCAGGAATGCTCCGTTCGTCCCCTTTCCTTTGGTGGCCGATTATAAAATCAAACGATATGTATACAATAGTTGATATTTTATAGCAATCTTTTGCGATTTATTCTTAAGTAAATAACACACTTAAAAATTTCATCTCGTGTTCAGGCGGGACTCGAACCCACACCTTCCACAATCCGGGTGAATGTACTACCATATGATATGATATGTATACAAATTCTAATATTATTTATTTTACTGGACTCTAGCGATCTTCTTTTTAGTAAGAGGCATGGGTTTCTGATAGATGAAAAAAAAAACTATGTAACGATTACGAGGTAGTTGCATTGCCTGATAGAAGTAATAATTTTGCCCATGGCTAACTGTTAAACACTACCTGCAAAAATTAAGATTTAAAATTTTTAATTATAGCAAGACAGTAATAAGTAGCAATGATATATATTTAGATTTATTTGAGTCACATAAATGGATGTTTAATTTTTTTGTGAATCGAGTAATTTATAATTTTATATGCAATTAGTCTCACATCTCAAAAATTTGAATACCCCTCGTAAAACATAGCCTTAGCTAATACCAAGTTAGGTACCCTTGCAATAAAGTTTGACTGATGATTCCTTGTTTCTATGATATAATGGTATGTTTGTTGCTCAAATACATATTCTTGTGAGAATTTAAGAAGAAGAACAAAGGATAAATAAATAGATATTTCACAACATCACATACATCGATCTGACTCCGAGATAGGTAGCTCAAGCATCTGTGTTACGGATATCAGAATCAACAGTAGGATTACAAATATATACATATAATACTTTTCTTTTGTAAATAAATACTTATAATACATAGAAAACACCCAGACCAATACAAACATGAACATGTCTGTTCATGCACACAATGTTTGTACTGTGTGGGGATCGAACTCGCAACCCTTGGACCAAAGGCAGCGGTCACTACCACTGTTCCAAACGGGTCGTCAAATAGGATAGATAATTGCATTTAATTTTTCTCGAGCAGTAGGTAAGCATGCTTGCAGAATACGCCCCCGTTTCGTGGGAGATTTTCTCAATCGTAATTGTTTTTTTAAGGATCCGTTTCGTTGTGCGGCATATTAACTCTTTCTTGAGCTTATTGTTGTCTGTTAGTTCCATTCTCGGTTGCTGTCGCTGAAATAAACACTTCCCTTTCTAAATACCGCCACCTGTGGTACCGGTACTTTTTTGGTACTATTAATCCCACACCGTCACGATAATAATTGTAATAGCCATCAGTGGCGAAGAGTCCATACAACCCGATTCCCGTCGGCTTCCCTTACGAAAAATCGAATCTATGGGCCAACGATATTTTTATCCGTGTCACACTTACATAGTTCAAATAGTTTGAATTATAGACTTAACGCCTACAAAATTTGATGAGCAACGCAAATAATGCAGGTGGCAAGCCGGTAAAATACCGAGTTACTTCTTCATACTACAAATTCTCATACTGAGCATCTGTCCTTTTCATTTATGTATATAGATCGTCATGTTCCGTCTCGTTTTAGCACGTGCAAATTTACTTCGAAATAACTCGATGCCTATCGGCTTGTTATAGAGATAGGTTAATTAGCAACGCACAGGTGCAAGCGAGAAAGAAGTACAATTCTAATGATTCCGAATTAAGAATGAATGTAGCACGGTATTAAATCATGACAGGAGCGTACTACATTTTTATTTCCCTTGCTTTTTAGTTTTTATTTAATGGCGGATCATGCTAATTGTAAACAACTTGTTGCTTTCGTTTTGTCGAATTTTATTTGTTTTGGTGTTGAATTGTAGTGAATTGGATTAATTTTTGTATTGTGTGTTGTGCTGTAGTCAGTCATCTTAATGTCGGTCGTCGGTTAAAAATGTCATTAATACTGATATATTGTTGTCGCACAGATTATTTGCAATTGAACAAGACTTCGTTCTCTAAGTTTTGAAAACAAAAAACATGTAGTAAAATTAGGCCGCGCCAATCAAAATATATTTTTTTTCGACTTAACATATGACCGTGGGATAGCCACGCATCGGCATGAATGGGCCGGTTCGATCGTAGTGGTACCACGACCTCACAGAAAACCGGCGTGAAGCAGCATTGTAGGTAGGTACTGTGTTTCGCTGCGTGAGTGGGGGTACCGGAGGTCCAAGTCGGGGGAAAGTGGGGTTTAAAG
Organism: Marasmia exigua; assembly: GCA_019059595.1. Taxonomy (NCBI): domain Eukaryota; kingdom Metazoa; phylum Arthropoda; class Insecta; order Lepidoptera; family Crambidae; genus Marasmia; species Marasmia exigua. The sequence goes on along the minus strand of CM032464.1, from coordinate 1,430,631 downwards.
GTTGGCAGCGCACTTGTGACTCCAATGATGTCACGGGTATCCATGGGCATGCTGAGTATTTTGGTAAGTTAATTTCATATTCCGGCTTCCCTTTTGAAAATATTCACCCTTCGCCACTGATAGCCATCCTTTTTTCTGATCTAAGTGACCGGGAGATCTTCCGTTAGTTCGAATCTGTGCATGCACCTCTGGTTTTTCCAAACGAGCCATGTGTATATCCACAGGTTAAGGGAAATATTGTGAGGAAAGAAACCTCAATGTCTCGTAAAGCTTCTCAAAACTGTGTAACTTACATTCTGAACGTGTATCTACCAAGATCAACTTGACATAGATACCTTGTCTCAGAGTTCTGAGGTTCAAGGCCAGTCTTGGCAAATTTGATCATTTTTCAAGCGAAGCTTCCGTTTAAGTAGTACTGCCTGGACAGGGATATGAAGTAACGTTCGTCATCCTGTACTCATGTACTCTCATTCTGGACATGGGTTTGGCATTCTCCAGCGTCGAACTCCGTAATAGTACCTACAGGATATATTTTAATGATCTTTGATTTGATAGATTTGTCTTGGCTCCGAAAAAGAGTAGAAAAATACTTACCATAAAGCAAGAAAAAAAAATAACGCGGAGTTTAGTTTCAGATACCAACGATGGTGTTTCCGAACAGATACGACCTGGTGATCTTCAAGAAAAGAGCTTTTTATTCGGCAACGCATCTGTGATGCCCCATGTGTTGCATATGTCCATGGGCGGCGGTAATAACTTACCATCAGGTGAGCGGTCTGCTCGTTTGTCCGCCATAATCTATATAAATAAAAATTAATTGATGTTAGTTAGTCTGATTAAAACCCGAGAACGGCAGGACCGATTGAGTTGATTATAGTTTTAAAATAATAATAATGAGCCCGTGAGCCCAGTCTAATCCGAAATATTGAAAAAAATATTTCGAGGAAAAAAATGTTTAAACCAAAATAATAATAATAATTCTCACAACATCTCATACGTTGACCTGATTCCGTACTAAGTAGCTTAAGCACTTGTATTACAGATATCAGACAACAGAGGAACACACATTTATACTTAAATACATATATTACACCCAGACACTGAACAAACACAAGTGTTCATCGCACGAATGTTTGTCCAGGGTGGGGATCGAACCCACGACCTTTGGCGTAAGAGGCAGGGTCACTACCAATGGACAACATTTCAAAATTGCTAAGCTCTGAAACAAAAAATACCATTTCTTTATTTACTTTTCCGCTGCGCGAATATATATTTATTAATTTTTTATATTGCTTATTTACTGAGAAAAAAATTAAAAATTAAAAAACGTAAGATGACGTCATCGGACGGCAGAATGTAAACTATTTCTTTGCTTAGCACATTATAGTTTTAAATTTACGAAATGCCAAACCCATGACATGCAACTGTAAAAAAAAAGACAACTTGTCAACGTTGAATGTATGAATGACGTTGACAATGTTGACACTAGTATTATTTACCTTTGACAGTAGTACCTTTTTTTTATTAAAACAATGATAAGCAAAGGAATATCGCTGCATTCAGCCGTCCGATGACGTCATTTGGCGCTTACGTCTATTTAGAATATAAAGAATTTCAATAATTATTTTATGCATAAAAATGGACAAATTTTGAAAAAAGAAAAAATATGGGTCCGTTCATTTTATGTCTATTTTCATATAAAAAAACAATATGGACATGTTAAAAATATGAAATGTTGTCCATTGCGCCATCCGGTCAGTCAATGATAACACAAGTGTAAAATAAAAGTTTAATTTGCCAAGGGCCATTTTAGTAATGAAATAGGTAATTATATCGGTACTTCCTGCTTTTAAACCTTTGTGTCTCGTTTTTTTAAGGTATTGTCCTAAATATCTAAATATAATTTTATATAATTTGTGTAGGTTATATTGTATTATAGTAAGGTAACATTCGTATATATTAGTGTATGATAACGTTTTTATTTATTATCTAGATATATGTATTTATACTATAAATTAACTTAATCAATGTTCAAAATCAAAAGGATTGCACCACCCTCCCCTCTTCTATCTAATGTCCTTTAACCGAAGGTTGTCTGGTAGAGATCGCTCCCAGCGATAAGACCGCCTAAATTGTACATTGTATCTCTGTATACCTAGCTTTTAAGTTTTGTATGTTGTGCAGTAAAGAGTATCTATCTATCTATCTATATCGTATTTTAAAACCCTTATCTGATAAGAATTAACATTTTAACCTGTCGATCTGCACTTGCCACATCCGTCACCCACCTGATTTTAATATTAATTAATTATACTTTTAAATATCTCCACCTCAGTCGCAATGGCGTACGAGCACGTCATTTAGGGTCGTATAATTAATATTAGCCTTGTTCTGTACCTGTAGCATTAGCATAATAATATGAGGTGTATTCCTGGACCAGTCAGCGTAACGGGTCGTATGAATGAGCCGAGGGGAAAAGGGAATAGTCGTAACAAGCTGGGTATAAAGGTAAAAGAATACTGTTGCTGCCACTAGAAGTGACATACAGAGTCAGCTCTTGCCTAAGTAGCGCCCGATGCAATCAAAATTTCGCGGCTTCTTCTATCCAAATGCGCGAATCAAATGGAAGTTTGGTGGATACACGCAGTAAGCTGCTGCGCAGTACGCCCCTATCATCATCATCATCATCATCATCAGCCCATTTAAGTCCCCAATGCTGGGGCACGGGCCTCCCTCAATCACATGAGGGGTTATTGCCATACTCACCGCGCTTGGCAGACGGGTTGGCGAGGGTTTTGATATAAATGCAGAGTTTTCCTTCTCTGGGTGCTGATGATCATGCCAGCAGCTTTACCTTAGTCGCCTTTTACGACACCTCGGTAAGAGTGAGGGTGGCCTATTCTACTCTGCCGGAGACCACACGGCCACACGGTACGCATCTATGTACCACTTTTATACAGGGTATTTTATTTAGGGCGTCAAGCCGAAGGAGATGGATAAATTGGATTTACAGTGGAGGCTCTTGCCGCGAGCGGCTCTCGGCGCCCCCTAACACCTGGCGCACGGATGCACCGCACCCCCTGCACTATAGGTATGGCGCCCCTGGTGACATCACTATGTTTTTCCGTAACGAGATGAGTTTCGCCGGGGAAAAAAAAGTGTTGGCATATGGATGCGAACGCGTGCGGGCTTTGTTGGTCTAGTGGTTTAAGTACCGGGCCCTGAACTCGGGGTCCTGGGTTCGATTCCCGGGTCGAAAGAAAACTATGATGCGAATTTTTCGAACATAGCTCGAGTTTGTGATCACAAATCCGCATTTGGCAAGCGTGGTGATTAAGCCTAATCTCATCATAGTAGCGATAACTTGAATTATATGATGGAGGCATTTGCCCTGCAGTGGGACAGTTTATAGGCTGATACAAAAAAAAGGGTATTATTTAAACACGTCCATGAAGTTACTCCTATTAGGTACTCTTTAAAAAATAAAGCACAGTCATATCAATAAATATTCTGTCGTCTACAGTTGCTTTTAGCTTCATGTCACCGTACATATCTATGATAAGATAAGAATAAGAATAAAAATTCATTTATTGACCACAACAAAATGAAATAAGAACAAACATTATAAGGTTGTGGGCAACAAGGTACAGCCTCAGCATGTGCTACAACAACCGCTAGGCAGCCGCTGCAGCGCTGATTTTCAGGCTGTACCTTTAAGCAACACCTCATAATAAAACATGCAAACAACAACAAAAAAAAACGGACAATGAATCTTATAGAAAACCAAACAAAACAAAGAAAAACCTACACGTGTATATAAACAACAAAAAGCATACAGAGCCGACAAATGAAAAATAAGCAAAAAAGTACAAAATTAAAATAGATAGGTTGGAAGATAGATGGTACTAGTACAACTAAGTATATGATGCCACATCCAGCAGTTTGTACATCGTTGGCCTGAAAGTGAGTAAACCACAAGCACTTGTCGCTCGACTCGGAACCCGCTGATAAGAACAAGGGTGCTTAAGTTAGGGCTGTCTAAAGAATACTATTTTAATTGATTTTTTGTACATAGACAATTCAATTCAATTTAAATAGTTTATTGCATGACACAGGATGTTACATAAAATAAATTGATAAGAGCAAACATGTGATGCCCTGTAAGGGCACAGCAACGTAACATAGTACATGATAATACTCAACTATATTTCACGTACACAACTACACAGGGTTTATACAAGGTGTATCTGTGAACATTTACATCCACCCAACCACGTGTTTTACCAACCATTCTAATCAACATTTGTTCAATAACTTTTGAAAATTCGCATAAAAAAATTTCAACTTTTCATACAAAGTCGGTCACGTGACTTGGTAAGAAAATTTTTCGACGAATTCCGAAAAGTTATAGAAGAAATGTTGGTCAGAATGGTTGGTAGAACACGTGGTTAAAGGGATGTAAATGTTCACAGATACACCCTGAATTGGCAAAATTCATTGGATTCAATAATACATTTTTCTTAACTTTTTATTTTTTTTAGACCCTGAAATAGAAGATGGATAAATAGATATTTTTTTAATGTAAATTGAAATAGTAACATAAGATCTTTCTGTATGACCTAAACGATGGCTGGTAGAGAATGCCTCTGGGCATTAAATTCGCTTATTGTAACGTTAATGCACATAAAGTTTTAAATAAATAAAAAAAAAACTAATATCATTTTTTACCAAGTAACGTAAGGTAAAGCCATGCAAATTGCATCAATCCACTGATCAATTTACTATGGGAACGCCACTGTACTATCTTTCTTTATTAATTCTAACCAGCAGGCCAGGCGTTGTCAACCCTAGCCCTGGGAGGTTATTAAACCAGCCGAAGGGAGTCGTTTTAATATAACGACGATAAACTCACTTGTGGGTGGCGAAGTGTCGATATTGTGGGCTAGTGACGATTGATAAGTATGAGAGCTTGCCTTCACTCTAACTAGGTCATCGTAAGTGCATTTTTTCGAAGTAAAATGTGAAAGACTTAGCATATGTTTACTAAAAAAAATTGGTATTTACCTTCTCGTATATTTGTAACTTTGTATTTTTTTTGTTAGGAATCCTAAAGTTAATATCAGCAGCGTTTGTGTATATCTGTATTGTGAGAAAAATACTATTTAAGGAATTAATCAATAAAAAGTTTTAATAATAAAATGTTCAATTAATAATCTTTTATAGGGACGTTGCGGTTTCTGTTCGTATCAAGTACCTAGAACATACTTTGTTGTGGTAGTATTTGTTTGGTGCCTATGTTAGAATTTCAAAAGCGGGGGTATCAAAATATACGTTTACAATGCTTCAATCCCTAGTCATCCACGTAACTACGATTGAAAATAAACGTCTAGAAAGCTAATCAATTTGTATACGACAAGGATTTAATTCCAATCTGAAAACAAAAAAGAGTAGTTAGCCTCGTTCAGCCAACCTGATAGAAATAGAAAGGACTCGGCCTGTGCAACAGTTTTTCGTCAGGTTTTTGCCAACCTCTCGTAACCTGGTGGTGAGTGGCCGGTGGTTGCGCACCACTGACTTCGCCCCTTGCTTAACACTGATGTTTCTTACAGTTTCTAACTCAAGGAAGTATGAGTAATTATTATGTAATTAATGCACTAGATCGTATCGAGAATTCCGATATCTATAAATGTACCTAAGTATTGTATTGTAAGAATAAGTATACTTATTGTATAGTAACAGGTGGTTTGAGACTATAATACTGGAACGGCCAATATAAGAAATTAGTTATCTCAATGTTATGTTTAAAAAAATAATATCATAATTATATTTAACCGTTAAAATAATTATTGCTACACTCTCTGATTGCACAGTGCCCAGGAGATTTGACGTAGAGCCGCCTGCAATGAAATGTAAACACCTTGAATCTTATACCGGCGTAATAAGGTCCATATTTGAATGGGGTTGTATACTTTTTAGTGCATTGTACATATTTTGCAATACTGCCGGTGAGCACCTGATTCTCAAGGACCGAAGTCTCAACTCCAAATGGTAGACAGCATTTCTAACTTCTGCCGGAAATCTGTAAAAATCTAAGCCATCACCATTGATTTTTTAAAAATAACCAAATACTCAGAAAGCTCTTTTATAACTCCGTTTAACTAAAGCTATATTTTTAGTAAAATTATACGATTTAAAAGCGTGGAGTGGAGTGCCCAGGAGTGGCTGACGCTCCTTTCCAGCGATTCGATTTGAAAACTATTTGGTTGTTATTGAATAAATTACCATTGATAGAAACAAACCACCCCCATCATTTGTACCCTCGCACGGCGTATTCAAATGAGTCGCTTTTTTCATAATGTTTTCGAAGACATTATCCCATTGATTTTAAGGTTTAGAGTTGTTTGACTGTATAAAGTAAGTGTGAATAAGTGTTACGATTGTTCTGTAATGGATAGGGTGGTCCCATATTTGGATATTAATTCGGAATATTAGATATGTAGAAAGACAAAAAAAAGTGACCGCTAATTGTAGGTACATATTTATATTATTAAGTAGGTATACATTCAATATAGTTCTACTTGTCAGTATTTTTTCTATCTCTACGAAGCAATTTGAAGCTACCATCGGACCTGAAATGTGACGAAATATTCTCTAAAAATACTGACCGAGGTTTTTCAATTCTCACTAACACATAAAATAATTCAAAATTTACTTAGTAATTGGCTAGATTTACTTATCTCATAAGTAATGTGTGCTTAAGTAATCGTAAGCCGTGTGGTCCCCGGCAGAGTAGAATAGGCTACCCTCACTCTTACCGAGGTGTCGTAAAAGGCGACTAAGGTAAAGCTGTTGGCATGATCATCAGCACCCAGAGAAGGAAAACACTGCGTTTATATCAAAACCCTCGCCAACCCGTCTGCCAAGCGTGGTGAGTATGGCAATTACCCCTCACGTGACTGAGGGAGACCCGTGCCCCAGCAGTGGGGACTTAAATGGGCTGATGATGATAAATGTTTAGCTGAGGATCTGGGACAGAGTATATTATTACCTTACTCTATGATTTGGGACTTAAAAATTTCGACCTGAGTCATGAAACGTATCAAACAAGACTACGGACTTGACCATGGCGACCCATTTTTGTGTGTTGCATATGCGCCGATACACACCATACCTACTTATGATGAAGGATGCCCGGACTTTAGACAGGTTTGCGAGGCGAAGGTACGTCTTGATTGTACTGATTGGGTATCATAATTAAAAAGATTAGGACCAAGTACTGCATTACAAATCGAAGCAAATGTATAAATCTTTAGCTTTTAATATGAAAATCATGTTCGCTGAATCTGATCCGAGTAAATTCAGTTCAATTTGAGGCGATGTGAGGCAGGGTTGTGTTGCTCCTGTGCTATTTCGTACGATGATGGATATTTGGAAGTAAGACCAATTCTCGTGCTTGTGATATTTATAAAAAAGCGATATAGGTTTTTTGTATTGTTTTCAGGCGACATCCGCCATGTATTTTCGTATCGAAAATCCCGGGAATTGGGCTTCAGGTTTGGTGAATCTTCGTCTAGCTTCAGCATTGCATTGATGATGGGACACTATTCCTAATAAGTCCCCAACGGCTGGTCGCCCCGTTAATGCAGTAAATTCAGTTCAATTTGATGCGATCGCTCCTGCCGGCATGCGGGCGCGGCGGGTGCCTCCGTTGTGTACTCCTGCGCCGATTCATACGAATGAAGGGTGCGTTTTGTTTTTTGTAAGGGCCGTATTTATAACCATTAGGGCAATGGAAAGTGGTGGCTTCATATTTCGCTTTTTAATCACGATTCGTATGTTTTTGGGTGGCGTTTTGTGTAATGGGTATTGGCGATTTGTGTTGACTGTAAAATGTTTGTTTCCCCTTATAAACTTATAATAATGACCCGTGATGGTTTTATACGGAATACAATACGGAATATAATAAACTACATATTGATATACTTACTCATATTCCAGAGGCGGTATTTCCAAAACGGTATGACATTCAAATCTTAAAGAATCGACCTGAAATTGTCTTGAAAGGGTTATTACGGACGTGTGATCCTTTTGGTCATGTGGAGGCTTAATGGTGGCGGTTAACATTTACCACTCGTTTGTACTTTTGTCTTAAAAATGCCGTCTACCTTTTAAGATGCAGCTTGAAACGTAAGCATCCTTTAGACTTACGTAACGCTTCGGCATGAATAGGCCGGCTCGACCGGAATGATACTACGGCCTCATAGAAAACCGGCGTGGAACAGCACTGTGCTGTTTTCGCTGCGTGAATGAGGGTACCGGAGGCCAAATCTGGGGGAATTGGGTTTAATGGCTGGCAGCGCTCTTGTGACTCCACTGGTGTCGGGGGAATCCATGGGTGGCGCTAATCGCTTGCCATCAGGTAATCCGTCTCCTCGTCTGTCACCTACCACATAAAAAAATAGAATTGACGTGTATGTCTATGAGGGTAGGTACTTATTCAGCTTGTTCAATATTTACACAATTTTGGAAATGCATCATGAGTCATTCTTACGAGTGTATGCAACCACAAAGGGTGAGCTCAACCACCCCGATCCTGTCGGAAGTCAACATAAATTGCTTTACATAAAAATTTAACAATCTAAACTTCTAAACCACACATTTTCCAGTCGACCGTGCACAATCACGCGCCGGCACCCCTGTTCGTTGCGCCCGCGCAGTTTATCGGACCGTTTTACTAAATCGCCCACTTACAAACATCACCAGTGTACTAAGACCTCCCGATCTATACAAAATGTTGCTAGATACTAGGTCTGTGCTTTCTGGACGTGTCGTACAGGGGCGTCCATGGGAGAGTGCCCTACATGCTTCAGTACTTTGCCATTGTAGGGGCAGGGGGTGCTTTATTAACTTTATGATTTAATTAAGGAAGTCACTGCTGGTATGTGAACGTGTATGGTTGGTGAGTCTCAGAGTTCTAAAAATATAGTTGGGGGAGTGAAACTGAAGAGGAAATGAGGTTTTTGATTTTTGGCACATTTTTTACCACAGATAGACCAAAGTGTTAAGAGGTTTTTGATAGGGCCTGGGGAGAGGTAGGCGAATTATAAAAAAGAATATTAAAAGAGGATGGTACTTACCGTTTTATGTGCTTTTTTATGTAATAGGTGGCAGACAAGCAGACGGATCACCTGATAGTAAGCGATTGCCGCCGCCCATGGACACCCGCGACAATAGTGGTGTTCGACACATTGTCAGCCACAAGCAGACGGATCATCTGATGGTAAGGGATTGACGCCCATGAAGGCCCCCCGTAACACCAGTGGGCTCACAAGTGTGTTGACACTTTTCAACTAATTTCACTAACCATCACTCCGGTTTTGGCCTCCAACAAATACCCTTACTCACTCGGCGCACAGCGCAGACATTTTATGTCAGTTATCTGTGAGGCCGTGGTATCCGGTCAACCCGGGCTAGACGTGTGTAACTCTTTACTGAAACGACTCAGCGATCCGACTCAGCCAAATGACACACTGTTCCGAATATCTAATGTTCGCTCCGAATGCATCATTTGACTCAAATGCGTCTCAATTTTGAGTGAATCGAATGTTCAGAATAAGCTGAATGATCCGATGAGCTGAATGATCCGAATGAGCCGAATGATCCGCATGAGCTGACTGATCCGAGTAAGCCGAATGATCCGAATGAGCGGAATGATCCGATGAGCCGAATGAGCTGAATGATCCGATTGAGTCGAATGATCCGAATGAGCGGAATAAATCACGGATCTATCTGAATGTCGATGGTCCAAATGAAGCGTTTCACTTTCCGTATCTCTGCACTGATCCAGATGCAAATGTTCCAATCTTTCGAAAGATATGCTTTTGCCAGATCTAATCTGTGTGCCTCTAATCAGAGTAGAATAGGCCACCCTCACTCTTACCGAGGTGTCGTAAAAGGCGACTAAGGTAAAGCTGCTGGCATGATCATCAGCACCCAGAGAAGGAAAACTCTGCATTTATATCAAAACCCTCGCCAACCCGTCTGCCAAGCGTGGTGAGTATGGCAATGACCCCTCATGTGATTGAGGGAGGCCCGTGCCGCAGCAGTGGGGACTTAAATGGGCTGATGATGATGATGATGAGATCTAATCTGGGCCCGCAGCGTGGCTTCTTCAAGCTATATTTTTGATAACCAACTTTACCTCAGTTTCCCCAGCATTAGCTAGAGTCGTTAGGAAGACTACTCATCTTTCTTTCCGTGTCTATCAGACTTTGACACTGTTATGAAATATTAGCCAATCAACTTGAAGAGACTCATCGAATGCCTAGGGTGTGTCAGCCGTAGGTAGAACGTGCGGTGACTCATTTAGTACTTTCTTGAAACAAAGGGATCTTTATAAATTCAATTCACAACCAAACTTACGGTATTTTGGATATAAGAGGGTATACTTTCCCATTGGTCATTGAGGTATATGGTCGGACAATGAATATCAGAAAACATCACGTAAGTATTTAAGTAGGATATCACAAAAAGAAGCCTTACATGGGTAGATGATGCACTTAAGAATAAATTGCAAAATATTGCTTTACCAAAAAAACCTTACATAGGGGTAAGTAATCCATTTTTAGTGTGATAGACAGACGAGCAAAAGGATTACCTGATGGTAAGCGATGGCCGCCACCTTTGGACACCTGCAACAGTGAAACACCAGTGAAGTCATCAGTACGCTGCCACCCTTTTAACACCACTGTACACTGGATTGAGCCTCAGCCTCCGTCCCACTCACTCGGCGAAACACAGCGTAGGTAAGCGCTGCTACAGTTTACGCCGTGGTATTACTCCGGTATCACACTACACAAATTCAAACTGAACAAACATACCTAAGTATTCATCGCACTAATGTTGGTTCAGGAACGTAAAACTGTGCGACCAAATGCGCCATTAGTCAGTCGCTTATTACTTAGTCAGGGAATATACGCGAATCTTTATAGCGACGCGAATTATATATGTTCTTTATCAGTGGATAAATCTATGGTATAACGTCAGATTTGAATAGAATGACAGCGCTATGCCATAGATTTAGTATCGGAAAATCGGTCCAATCGGTCCGTAGTATTCAATCAAGAAACCTTTCCATGGTAGAAATCACAAATATTATTACCTAATAGTAGCGATAACATTTTTGCATCGGTTTTTTGCTTCTTACCGAACCCTCTTTAAACTTCTTGTATTTATAACCCAATTTCTATTGAGCCTTTTTTCACTATCAAAGGAAAAAGAAGACATATTTTACTCCCCAAGTAAACCTAATGAGAACAAGACTAAAGGCTAAACTGGCATGTGCGAGTCAGATTCACGCAAGGATGGTTCCGTACCAACTTTGGTAGGTACAATGTACATTGTACAATTAGTTTATTCATACAGGATCCTGCAGGAAACGAGATGTAAAATAATAAAATTTTATGACTTGTGCTGTGTGTCAGAGAAGTAGTGATCTCTGCCAATGTCAAGTGAATATAGGCATATCAATCAGGAATATAATTGACCGGTCTCATCCGGAATTAACTACCTATAACAAAACAAAACACACACATATACAACACAGTATCAAATAGGTGATTCATATTTTAAAAAATACAGTTTTATATTCTTAAGTTATATAGTTACGAGTACATAGTATGGAGACATCCACGCATAAATGTAAACAAGTTTGATTCAATAGTAATATCCCAACCGATTACGGCTACGGCGGCCAATCTCAACGATCAGCCACGTACGCAGGATATATTATAGTGCTCAACTGTGTGAGCAAACACAAGTGCACTCTCTATTCCCTTAGCTTTATAGAGGATCAGTATATTGGCTTTCCTCAGCCAGCAAAAGAAGAGCCCAAGTTGCAATTATAACGGAAGGCATCGCCATACTGGCCCGCGAGATGCTTCTTCACACTTCGTTTGAAGAAATCTCATATTTCGATGGGACACGACCGGAAGAGGGATTGGGCGCAGGATGATTAACGTGCTTAAGGTGTTTTCCAAGGCATCACGTGCTTTTCTGGGCACGAGGGTACGAGACCGCCAACTTCCAGACTCCGGGCTGCCACTAAGAATTTCTTACCAAAACTTAGGTACAATTTTTTGGCCCGAACCGGGGATTGAACCCGGGACCTCTTGCGCAGCCGTCGCTTTAAAGTGCGACCCACTGCGCCGCGACATTGTTGATTCAATATCAATTATAGAAATATGGTACATTGTTGTAACCCTATGTATGGCTATGCTTTAGGTACTGTCATGTGCCCAATTTTATGATTCTATGAGAATGGGGAGGTGAGCGTTAAATAATAGTCCACACAAATGGATATATGACGTATGTTATCCCGATCTCACTGAGGCCCTCACCAACAAACTTGATCGTCTCCTTAACAACTGTATTAGATTCATCTCCGGACTTCGTAAATACGATCACATCTCTGCTTACCGGAATCGCCTGAAATGGCTTCCTATACGTCAGCGTAGGAATTGTCAAATCCTTTGTTTTTTATTTAATATCCTCCACAACCCGCTTTCTCCATCTTATCTCAAAGATCAGTTCCGCCTTCAGTGTCTATCTCATGACCGCTCTCTCCGTTCTTCAGACAACCTTCGTCTCTACATCCCGCGACACCGCACCTCGTTCGTCACCAACTCTTTCACCGTGCAGGCTATACGGCTTTGGAACCTTTTGCCTTTATCTATAAAAACTTCTCTAACTAAACAGACATTTAAAAATAGGGTCTTAGAACATTTTTCCTCTTTTCAGTATCCCATTTAATTATTATGACTAAATTGCTTATCGTTATAAATATGTATTCTTACTATTTATTTCATATTTATAATATATATGTAATTGCTGTGTATATGTGTATATGTTTATTATGTATAATATACGTATTGTATTTGTATATATATGTATAGTTTTTTTTTGTTTTGTGCAATAAATAATAAATAAATGATAGTGATAACTTTTGATTGCGATGACTTTAAAGAAGTTTGACTTTTACACCGTACAAAAGGGTTGCCGAATTCTGATTTGTTATTAATTCAAGACACACGATTCACGTTGCTGAGAAAATGTCTGACGGACAACAACCTCGGACCGTCATGCAGTAAGTACTAAAATGTACTATGTATGTGAAGAGGGTTACCGTTTTTCCTTCTAAGGTCCAGAACCCTAATAATGACCAATAGATCGTTTGAAAACCCCCTCCGTTCTGGTTTACGAGCAAAAAAGGCGAGTCTGTATGTACCTGTAGAACCCTCAGTTAGAAGGAATTTCAAAACAAAGAAATAAATGGAGTCTTTGCCCTCTCAGCGAGTAGCCCTCGCTGAGCGTACAAAGGGCTGAGATTGCGACGGCACAGGGTTGTCTCGGCAAAGGTTACGGGGGTAGGTACAAGTTGAAACTTTCTTTGATAGATTATGGAAAAGTGTAGCGTAAATAAAAAAAACAACTAAGACAACCAAGCTCCAAACACTACCTAAACTAAAATAAATAAAAAGAAACAACTAACCTACCTACATTCGTACGCATACACAGGCATAGTGTTACACTTATTTTTTTAACACCTGTATCATGCTACCTATGTTTAATCAATAAAAGATTTGTATTTATATTTTGTATTTGTAAGACAACCACACTACCTCGACATGGGGTGAGAGTATGGACTTCCCTCCAGGGGAGTCTCTGGACAGGTGGGGCAGGAGGTCTGGTGAGCCCTCTGAAGTAGTGTGTGTCTCGCTTTACTCGTGCTTACGAGGAATGGCGAGTCAGACAACACAAAAACAGATATAAGAAGTAAATAATAATGTAACATTAAAAAATGTATTAGCACATAAGTTACTATACACTAGCACTTTTAGGCTTGGTTAAGTGACGGAAACGATAAGTGAGTGTTATGTATGCATAATGAAAGACCTAATATCTAACTAGAAAATGTTTTATTCGCAGTGCAGAAAATATTACTATAAGCAATTATGTAAAACAAGTAAACAAAGGCACGCACATAGGCTATGGATTGAAAAGTATCAAAAAAAAAAGTAGAAACTTTCTGTCTGCCTCGCTTGACAAAAATCTATGAAATGATCTAACGCCTGTGTTGTTTCCGTATAAACCTTAAACCAAAAAAGAGCGTAACAGACCTTTTTAACTTGTCGACATGTGACCTCCGCTGGTATCGCAGGTGTCCATGGGCGGAGGTAATCGCTTAGCATCAAGCAATCCGTCTGTTCGTCTGCGCCCATCTAGCTCATAAAAAACAATGGGAAGTCTTAAACAGATTTTTATTCATGCATGAGAATTTGACCATTTAGTCCAATCAGAACAGGGTTTGTACAATGCTGGTCAAACGGACGGCTGGATTTGTCCGAGAGAAAACATATACATATTTCGTCACACCCATTTTATTCCTTGGTTTTTACAATAAACGTCAAAAAGACATAACAAAATATAAGAATATAAAAAAGTAAACGTTATAAACAAAATAGGTAAAAATAAAAGTAAAAAAACTAAAACCCAACTACGACAAAAAACGTCGCTGAAAAAGTATAAAACAAGCCTTCGTTGTCAATTTATGCAATATTCACTATGTAGAGATAAAATTTCATGTTTGGAAAGGCGTAGTCACACGTTAAATATACTACCCTTTGACAAATTTTATTTGTACTATTTTGGTGTCCAAGTGCTAGTAATATATATATATATATATATATATATATATATATATATATATATATATATATATATATATATATATATATATATATATATATATATATATATATATATTCAAAATGTACAAGTCAAGCGCTTTCAAATGATACCAAACACGGCATATTTATCATAACTTTATTTTTTTACTCTGTATGTTTTGTCCGCTAGAGGGCGCCACATTAGATTTTGTGAAACTTCATATAGCCTATAACCAGCGGACGATCAAGACGCTTATAATGATATGTCATTTGTCGAATTCTGATAAGTAGTTAAGAAGTTACGTGGAAACAGATGAACATACATACATACATACATACATACATACATACATACATACATAGCCTGTCAAAATCATAACCCTCCTTTTGCTTTGCCGTAGTCGGGTAAAAAGGTTGGTTGTGGCCGTCGCCAACAGCTGGGACTTAAGAAATTTCTTTAGGATTTATTCAGAGTGCTAAGGGGTAAAACATACTTATTACAACAAACATACAAAAGTCACCGCCTCTTGGAGGTGCGATGGAGTGAAGAGGGAGAGTTCTGGCCTGGAATCAAACCCGGAATTTCTTGAGCTTAATATGTCTGTGCTGGGTATATACTCAACACATACGCTGAACGGGGAGATAGAGTAACATTGTGTGGCAATTAGTGGCAAAATTTGTAAGAGGTCCTAAATTTGTGACGTCATACCTATTTCACATCGTAATATTTTCTCTTCTATCTGTATCAGCACAAAGTTGCAATTGTTTTGTTGATCTGTTACAGCGGCATTGACGTCATCAATGTTCTGAAGATGGAACTCTGTTCTACTTCTGATTCGCTAAGGGCCGCGTTCACCAACTTTAAAACATCGGTAATCACACTTTAACCGTGCTTGCCATTGGTGCTTGCATGGATAAAGCGTGATTAATGTTGTTTTTATTATGAGAAAGGGAGGCAAACGAGCAAGCGAGTCACCTGATGGTAACAGCACCAGAGGGAGTGGAGATGCGTTGCTGGCCTTTTAGGAAGATATAAGCTCGTTTCTTGAAGATCGCAATGTGTCGTATCTACCGGTTCGGAAATACCGCTGAAGTTGATTCCACAATGAGGAGGTGCGTGACAAAAAATGACGTGTAAAGCGCACGGTGGTGGACCTCCACCCATCCAGATGGTACGGGTGGAATCCTAGTTTACGGCGTGTAGTACGGTGGTGAATTTCAGTAGCGGGTATTAACTCAAACAACTCCTTGGAACACTCACCAAGGTAAAGGCGGTAAAAGACACATAGAGAACGTTGTTTGAAAAGTTGGTGAACTCGGCCCTAAGATTATTCTGGTACTCCTCCCACCTACCAGTGGTGCGCTTGCGCCGACAACCCTGCCTCGGCTGGGTGCGCGCGGGGAGGAGGCGGGGCGGGGGCGGAGGTGAACGACCTGGCCCGGGGTGGCCGCCCCCTGCGCGCGCGCACGCTTGGCCGACGGTCTGTGACGTCCCTACAGAGAGAGTATTTATAAAAACCTAGTATACCACCCTATGATGACATCCGCTGGGTATTTTTTAAACGATACTTCGAACTTCTTGGGGGAGTTGTTTGGGCCGAGTTCCAGGTATTTGCTTTTCCAGCGCGTTTCCTTATTCCTTAAATAGCTTTGCTATTGACTGCCTCGATGGCGCAGTTGTTGGTGGGGCGTACGATCCCCGGTTGGGCCAAAAATTTGTTTTCAGTAAGAAATTCTTAGTGTCAGCCCGGACTCTGGAGGTCGGTGGTCATGTACCCTCGTGTCTCAGAAAGCACGTTAAGCCATCCCTCTCCGGTCGTGTCACGCTGGCGTCCTATCGGAATATGAGTGTAAGGGAAAAGAGAGTGCACTTGTGTTTCCGCACACACTTGAGCTCTATAGTATATCCTGCGTACGTGGTTGATCGTTGAGATCACCGATCTGATGGTAAGTGGTCAACTACATGACAATTGTCACTATCGCAAAAATTCTTCATCTAGCGTGTTATTTCTGGTTGCGTCCAAAGCCTTCGAATTGGAGCCAGGGGCAGGGGCACGCTTGGAGCAGACTAGAATTTAGAGAGACTGTTTATCACAACATTGTAGCGACTGACGTCTGACCTTTGCAACCCTTAGACAAGGGAACCAAGCCGAATGGATTATGGTTAGGTACACGCTCAGAATGGATTTAGGTATCTACCTTAGTTTCCCAAGTTTGAAAAATTATCCGAAACGCCCTCGCTTACCCGTAAAATAGCGAGCATGACGATATACCTAAAATTAACTTGGAGGATGTACGAAGGAGCTACACGAGATAGTTCCGCGGGCCCATTTCTCTGAGAAGACACTAAGCGAAGACTGGGTTACCATCCATCTACATGGATTAAGTTCCAGTTACGTGTATTTGAAGAGCTTTAGGTATATAATATAATAGATCATGCTGTGTATCCTATTTATAGGTTACTGTCTAAATAAATGAATATTGTAACTAACTTCATGGCTGCCAAATTTACCGTATCTGTTTGCGTACCTATTTTAAATAAATATCCGCACTAAGCGCTACGAAAAATCCTTTTTAAAGAGTGAATGGGCACATAGATTGAAAAATCTATTAGTTCGTGCTGTGATGGTCTATTTTTGAGCACTCAACATTGAAGTCGGGTTAATGATTTGTATGGACGAATGTATGAAATCTCTAAATTCGACTCGAGTGTCGAATGTACGAGAATTGCCCCTCTGATCCAGCTCCCAAATCTTACGTTCTCTAGCTACCACCGCTTTGTTAAATTCTCTAGTATTCACCGCAGGATCGCGTGACGTCATTCCGGATTTACATGCTACCAGGGGCGTAGCTACCGCCGTATCTGCCGTATCAATTATACGGGGCCACCGGGCCACGGGGGCCCCCAAAGTGTATAAGGGAAAAAAACTTTCTAATTTATTATATTTTACAAATGACAAAATTCAATAAAGTAATTACCTTTTTTCCCGCCCCTTAAGTGTGCGTTGCAAAGTTAAAAAAAAAAAAATTGTAAAATGGTTAAATTATGTTATGATAAATACATTTCTTTTCACATTATTTTTTTTCTTTTGGGAAAAATCTTTACCCCCATAAAAGGGCCTCCAAAAATTTTTTTTATACGGGGCCCCGACAAGGCACGCTACGCCACTGCATGCTACACAATGGATTTGTGTAGCATTCATAGGAACTAAAACCAAACTTAGCCTAGACGACACGAGGAATCAAACAGATTACTCACTGAAGCATTTTAACGTTGGAAATTCTTTAATCAATTTTTTAAACAAACTCTTTGAAACTTCAATTAAAGGTTTTTGTAAAATTCTACTACTTAATTACACTGAGCACTACAGACTATCCAATTCTGATAATTTCATTTATTTAATATTGAACCTTATGGTGCAGAAATATCGTCTATCTGTTGGCGTTGGAAAGCTAAGTCGGCTTTGCTGTTGACTGTACAATGATGAGGCAAGATAATGAAGCGTTTTATTGTTTGGTTGACTAAGTCAAGATTTTATTATTAAATTGAACCTTTCAGTTTTGCATTGACAGACAGGTCGGATGGCGCATTTGGTAGTTTATCGTCAGCCCATTTAAGTCCCCACTGCTGGGGCACGGGCCTCCCTCAATCACATAAGGGGTAATTGCCATACTCACCACGCTTGGCAGACGGGTTGGCGAGGGTTTTAATATAAATGCAGAGTTTTCCTTCTCTGGGTGCTGGTGATCATGCCAGCAGCTTTACCTTAGTCGCCTTTTACGACATCTCGGTAAGAGTGAGGGTGGCCTATTCTACTCTGCCGGGGACCACACAGCTAACGGCTAATTTGGTAGTTACCCTGCCTCATAGCCAAAAGTGGTGGGTTCGATCCCCACCCTGGACAAACATTCGTGTGATGAACACTTGTATTTGTTCAGTGTCTGGTGTGTTAAATATGTATTTAAGTAAGTATATAGGTATTTGTTGGTAATTCCTCTATTGTCTGATATCCGTAACATATATTAAGTGCTTAAATTACAACGATTAGAATCAGGTCAATGTATGAGATGTCGAATGAATTTATTTATTTATTAAGTACCTGGTTTAGAACTATTGCTTGTATTGCGTACAACCATTCATGATAATAATAAATAAATAAAACGATTGTTTCTCTTCCACAAAAACATTGCTTTCTTACAACTAGAATGTAAGTGTACATTCGGTGAACATTTTTATGTGAGAAATAAACTATTCATGATGATTCTGTCAAGACGTTCATTTCAGCTGGATCCCCCAAGACACACAATAGAACAAATGTTAGGTAATATCTAGTTCCCCTAAGACACCAATAGCACAATTACATAACGTGCTGTCCCTTAACCCTAACCCGGCAAAGATTTAATTCCCCAGCGGAAGCTACCGTTTACTGTAAGATTACCATCGGGTCGGGGGCCGGACGGACCCTGCTAGGGTACTATTTGATTGTGATGCAAATTCCCTACTTCCGGCCGGGGCCGCTACAGGTGGGGGCGCGCAGCACTCGATTAAATTGCAGTGAGCTATGTGTGTCTTGACCTTGGGTGCCATATGCCCATGAAATGCGTTCTTGAAGTTTATTTACAACAGTCATTAGATCACGAATGCATTAAACTAGACACCCTCGCGTGGAAAGTGAATGGGACATATTCAGTCTCTTACCACCACGCTAGCCCATTACGATTAGGAAGACAATGACAATGACACATCCTGCTTAGAAGACGCACGAAAGCGTTATCTGACAAGAAACTAAATTGACTGACATGGTATGGAATCAAGAAGTGGCAATGGGCTGGCCATATCTGCCGAAAAACAGACAACTGATGAGAAGAGTTATTGAATGAAGACCGCGACTGGAAGAGCGTGGCATAATTTACAGCTAGTTGCAGTGACGATCAAAACAGGCCGCTTGTATAGACTAGATGCATCATGCTGAAGGGTAACATGGCGGACCAGCACGTAGGAAGTAGTCATTTAAAATAGTATCATTCCACCTGCATGTACTCGTAGAAGTTCGATCACACCAGCCAGTGATCTTGATGCGAAGATGTTTTAACTTATATATTATTATATTGTTCAGAAGTTTCAGAACAACTCAGTAACGGGAAATTTAATAGCTATACTTATTTTGGGCGGATTGTGAATTTGTGCCCGAACAAAGAATAGACCCCATTGCACCCACTTCGTCGTAGAAAAAGACAACCCTTTCAAAGCCCTCTGATGAATTTTCCAAGGGCCTCAGATGGTTGGGGGCATTTTGTATACGGCGTTTGTATAGGCCTTTATGAAGATTCGCCCCTGATCTTCATTCATAGATATTATACAGAGTATAGTTCTACCTAACTATGAGTATTGCAGAACTTTTAAAGAGGCCAGTGTAGGCTTTTGCTTACTGATTTGATGTTTATATTGTGATTGGGTTGCCTCATAATTACCCACTATCTTGTAAATACGTTGTGGGTGAAATATGACGTTTGCTCGTGAATCAAATGAGGCGGTTAGTTTCAATTATATTTAATAGCCGATATGAACAAACTCTGAGGACTTAGGTAACGTTCCATCGGTACAATGTCAGTTAGTAAAATTGGCATAAATAATATTTAATCGATCACATTTGAACTCATAAGTATCTTTTATTAAACCCCGACGCAAAAACGACGGGGTGTGTGTGTATGTGTGTCTGTCTATGGCATCGTAGCTCCCGAGCAAATGAACCGATTTTGATTTTGTTTTTTTTTTATTTGGTATAATAAGGGGGGAGTGTCCTTAGCTATGTTGGATAAAAATCAAGATAGCAGCCGCCACAAAGATATGGGTTGTATGTTTTTAACACATCTCCCACAATATGGGTTTCATATAAAAGGGCTTGCGTAGCAGAATATACGTATTGTGACGAATTTCAAATCCAAGATGGCCGCCGTCGCGAGTTTTTTAAATGTTATTTTTTTTGGGTTTGTTTTAAGGTAAAGGTGACGACGCATTAGCGACGAGAATTGATTTATTTTTTTAACAACTAAACCGGATCTATTTTTAACAATTTCGGAGCTCCTCTTCCAAGGAAAACAATTATACTATTTATTTAATAGATAAACATAACTTTTTGGTCTGCTTATGCACTCGAAATTTGGTTTACCGCTAAATGCGGCCACTTACACCGTTAATCCAAATTTCGAAAGCAAAAGCTGACCAAAAATTTGTACACAATAATCCTATTATGGACTCTATTTATATCTAACCTTATTTATATGTTACAGACTATAAATATACAGTTATTAATAAAAGTAACTACTCGCCCAGTTTTGTTATTATTGTACTCATAAAAGTTGAGAACCAGTAGAATTAAGCATTGTACCTTACAAAACGTCATAAATGGAAGAAAGATAAAGCTCGTTTGTGGGAAAATAAGTTATGGTATGTGAGAATCTCTGTTACAATCATGGGGAATAGAGACATTATACGGACAACATATTCATTGAAGACGGGTTTAAACTCTCCGTCGCCGTAAGTTACGAGTAGTTAGAGAAGTACTTTATCTTTTACTTGTTCAGAAGTAAGAAAGGACTATTATATTTAATGGAAGCCAATAGCTATCACCTCCTCGTCTTAGCGTGTAAGGCTGCATTTCCACAGAAGTGGAGCTGCGCGGACGTTGAGCGGAGACTTATAAAAATTGACCGAGGTCGCGAGGGGCGGTCTCTATTATCGATTAGGTTTCAGTTTCAAAACGGTGATCTGAGCTAACTGCACTCCACTCGCCACCCTAAAAAAGTGTAATTTTTTGAAAGAAAGAAAGAAAGAAAGAAAAAATGTTTATTTGGTACCAAAATAAAATAACACAGAAAATCAACAAAAAATAGAATCCATATGCAAACTTATAAACAAAAAAAAAAGAAAACACAATACTTAATTAATAAAACAGGTACCAAAATGGTCTCCGCTCAGTATACGGCTTATCGTGTCATGCAATGCCACGCTAAGCCACTGGTATTCTGCGGATTCCAACCAAGGTATGGGCCTCAACCGACGACAGCTATCTTTAGTTACTAAAACATTAGGTATGTGTACAGTAACAATACTAATTATAATTAATAATTACATATAAAATACGATAAATATTGTAAAGTAAAATAAATAAAGTAATAATATAACACATATCAAATAATATATTTTGATACAGTAATGCGATTTTGGTTCACTTTCCACAAGCATAGGTACCTGTTAACTTTGTGCCTACGCAGTACGTAACAATCTGCGTGAAGGACGCAAAGGGCGAGCTCTAATCTCGTTAAGGTTTCAGAGTTGCAATAAGGTGGTCTGAGCTACTGCGCTCCACTTGCCATCCTCAAAAAACAATGTGTCATTTGGCATAGGAATGTAATTTTGGTTTGGCAAGCGTACTTGACCAGTACATTGTGGTAGTATGTTACAATCTGCGTACAGCACGCGAGGGGCGTGGTCTAATGTCGATTAGGTTTCAGTTTCAATATGGCAGCGTAATGTTCAAGATTGACATTGTAGTGTTCTTGTCGCCTACGCAGTACGTTTTGGTACCTAGTACGTAACAATCTGCGTACAGGACATGAGGGGCGAGCTGTAATCTCGATTAGGCTTCAGAGACTCAATAAGGTGGTCTGCAGCAGCAATTTGTCATTTTGGCACAGTAATATGATTTTGGTTTGGCTTGCGTACTTTGCGCCTACGTAACAGTTTTACTAATTTTATATGTCACGCAGAAGTCTTTTTTTCGAAAACTGCTGCCAAATCTTAACCAATCACAACGCTCCATTTACGAGCGCCATAAATTACAATTTCTTATTGGTTGATGCGTTAGCGCCATGTTCGGTGCGAGTGCGGTTAAGAGAGAGATAGCATTCCTCTCTGGATTAATGGTATTTAATCTTAACGTAACGCAATAAAGTCTGTATTTCAACTGCTTTCGCAATCGTAAGCAATCGGACTTAACTTGCTCTTCTGCAAGCTCTGCTCTGCTCTTCTAGACGAATTTTGCCGATGTAACTTATAAAAACGTAGTACACCTGTAACTACTTAGGTTTCAGAGTCTCAATAATGTGGTCTGAGCTAACTGCACTCCACTCACCACCCTCAAAAAGCAATATGTCATTTTGGCACACTGTAAGGGCACAGTAATATGATTTTGGTTTGGCAAGCGTAATTGGCGCCTACCAGTACATTATGGTAGTACGTAACTATCTGCGTACAGGACGTGAGGGGCGGGCTCTAATCTAAGATTAGGTTTCAAAGTCTGTGATATGATGTGATGTGATATGTAAGCCCTTCGCTAGACTCTCTCACTACGTGAGGTCCAACCACTCGAATATATTTGAAGCGCGTTTGTCAAAATATACATTTTGGTTTACTTTACGCAAGCGTTCTTGGCTCCTACGCAGTACATTGTGGTAGTACGTAACAATCTGCGTACAGGACGCGAGGGGCGGCGGGCGCTAATCCAAGGTTAAGTTTCTGAGCCTGTGATATGACAAGTCATTCCACTCGAAGGTCTTTGAAGCTAGTTTGTCAAAATTTACATTTTGGTTTACTTTACGCAAGCGTTCTTGGCGCCTACGCAGTACATTGTGGTAGTACGTAACAATCTGCGTACAGGACGCGAGGGGCGGGCTCTAATCGCAAGGTCAGGCATCAGGGTCTGCGATAAGCTACTCCACTCGCTAACCTTATGGAGTGCGATTGTCGAGATTATGCAAATTGGTTTGTTTTTATCCTAAGAATAGATGACTATTTTCTTGAATTTCTGAGTATTTGTTCGTAGGTTTAATATTATGAGGAGGCAGGCTTTACAAGTGTAGGTACTCGATAGTATCTGTTATTGATATAGGTAGTATCTGATATTGGATATTTCAGAGTATACTTTAGGTAATGTTTCAACGAATATAAGTACCTAGTTTGAGCAGTTTTTTAGAAACTTTTTTTATGTTGGAGAAATGGATTGGATACCTATTCATAACCGTTATTGCTTATTAAGGTGAAGGGTATACCCCACTAGCGACGCCAATTAATTTTAATTCTTGGTTACAAAACCAGATCTATTTTAAACAACTTGGAGGCTTCAGTCTTTCGGTAAAAACATATACTATTTATTTAATAGTTAGAGTTAGCTATTTGATTTGGTTTTGCACTCGAATTTTGAATTACCGCTAAAAGCGGCCACTCTTGGCGTGAATATTTTTTTTTAGTACGAAACCAGACCCAACATTTCAAAATATATATTTTTTGGTAGCTAACAATTAAAAGCTATTGGCGTCTCTACCCGTCGCCTTGAAAAACCATTAGGAATATGTACATAGGTACTTATGTATTAAGAAGAATCAGTATTAGCAATCTGTGAGACGAAGAGAATAGAAGGCCATTGGGGCAGAAAGGTCCTCGAGTGGAGGCCGCATATATGAGGTCGAAGCCGTGGCAGGGGCCCCACATGGTGGACCGACTATCTGGTGAAGGTAGCGGGAATCCCTTGGATGCGGTCGCGCGAATCTCTTGAATGTGTGGAGAGCATGTCCAGCAGTGAACATATATTGGCTGAAATGTTAAGACGAAGAGGCTTTAGAAAATTATTGTTTTTTATTGCTTGTTTGTGGCGATTAAAAGGGTGCAGTGGCGTAACAGTGCAGAGAGGAGCCCTGTATCAAAATTTGTTTGTGGGTTCAAACGCAAAGAAGTTTAAGGATGTTTTTTAAGGAGGAATTCGTGGGGTGGTGTGCTTTAGTTTTACTCCACAGGTACCTGGAGTCATAGACGTGCTTCAAGAAAAAAATGTTTTGTATAATGTGGGATGTAAATAATTGGAAATTAAAATAACACGAGATGTGTCAAGAACCTTGATTTATTTATAAATGGTGTAACTAAGTACACCTAGGTTTGTGTGAGTTAATTAATTGTGGTAATATATAAATTGTATTATAAGGAAGGAAAATTATTTATAGCATTCGCCCCCCGTTGGTGGTTTCATTTAATTTATCGTTAGTTTATTCTAATAGCTTTTGTAATAAACCCTTATCTATCATTCTCGTGCTATTTACCAATACAAGTATGATGCAGAAATAACTGAATTTAGGTTTCGACAACTAGTCAACGGGGTAACTTTATCAGTGGGTAGGTACCTAAAACTACCTAAGTACCTACACAAATCATTAAAATAAATAATAAAAAAGTATTTAATGGAACTAAAAACAATTTTGACCAAATGTTAGCAAACGATAACAACCGTATTAGTTTCGAAAACTGTGTGACGGGTATTAAGGTGACGGGTAGGGCACACCAGCGACGCCAATAGATTTTAATTTTTAATCGATTTTAATTGTTAAGTCAATTAATAATTGATTGCCTCGGTGGCGCAATGGTTACTGGGTCGCACTTTAAAGCCACGGTTGCGCTCGGGGCCCCGGGTTCGATCCCCGAGTCGGGCCAAAATTTGTACCTGATTTTTCTAAGAAATTCTCAGTGTTAGCCCGGAGTCTGTAAGTTGGCGGTCTTGTACCCCCGTGTCTTGGAAAGCACGTTGAACCGTTGGTCTTGCGCCTAATCCCTCTTCGGTCGTGTCACACTGTGTCCCATCGAAATAAGAGGGTACGGGAATAGAGAGTGTATTTGTGTCTGCGCAAATACTTGTGCACTATAATATGTCCCGCGTCGATGGCCGCCATGACCGAAATATCGGTTTGGAGGACATTAATGCAAATAAAATTGAAATTGAAACAGGAACAGTAACAAATTCGCAACGCACGTGCTACGATAATAGTTTTCTTATCGTTGGAAAATGCTCGGAAACGCAAAATGTTCCACCTTGTACATAATTATTTGGGACTAAAATAACATAAAGTAATATCTACCACGGTATAAGCATAGTTCAAAATAATCATCATCATCATCATCATCAGCCCATTTAAGTTGCTGCTGGGGCACGGGCCTCCCTCAATCACATGAGGGGTAATTGCCATACTCACCACGCTTGGCAGACGGGTTGGCGAGGGTTTTGATATAAATGCAGAGTTTTCCTTCTCTGGGTGCTGATGATCATGCCAGCAGCTTTACCTTAGTCGCCTTTTACGACACCTCGGTAAGAGGAGGGTGGCCTATTCTACTCTGCCGGGGACCACACGGCTGTTCAAAATAATATTCATATATTATTCTAGTCTTTCATGCATCAAGATACCAAAACTAGGTATCCCTGTAGTTTCGCCGCTTGATTAGTGTAAAGGTTGTGTCCTGAAAATTAACTTGGTTAACACATACTATGCCATATAACGTGTCAGCCTATATACTGTCCTATTGCAGGGCAAAGGACTCCATCATAGATATCAAGTTAACGCTACTAAGAGGGGATTAGGCTTAATCACCAAGCTTGTCTAATGCGGATTGGTGATCACAAACCCGAGCAATGTTTGGAAAATTCGAAACATACTTTTTGCTCGACCCAGGAATTGAACCCAGGACCCCGAGATCTTGGTCCGATACTTAAAACACTAGACCATCTGGGCGTTATGTCATATATTTTTAATTAAATCTAGCGTGATTCTTATTAAACTGCATAAATAATTTTACAAGGCAATCTTATAGAACATTCTGAATATTGTTTTGAAACACAAAATAACTTCGTCGATTGCACAATGTCAAATCTTATTTTTCTTTAGTCTGGCCTAGGATAAAGATACATTTTATGCGATCGATTTCGAAACATATTTGGGATTACCTATGTTGAAATATACAATATTAATGAAAATATATTTTTAAGGAAACATTCCTAAATAACCCCTTTCGATCGGTGGTAGTGAACGCTGCCTCTGGTGCAAGGGTTGCGGGTTCGCTCCTCGCACAGTAAAAACATTTGTGTGCATGAACATGTCTGTTTGTATTGGCCTGGGAGTTTTCTATGTATTACAAGTATGTATTTACAAAAGAAAAGTATTAATTGTATATATTTGTAATACCGCTGTTGGTATATACATCGATGGCTTAGTTCACAATTGTACTAACTACAGGGTGGGGATCGAACCCACGACCTTTGGCGTAAGAGGCAGGGTCACTACCAATTGCGCCATCCGGTCAGTTACTGGTTACATTTTTAAGAAACAATTTAATGTATGTCACAAATAATCACCTAATAGACGTACATATATCTGATGAAAGTAATGAAAACGCTCGCTGAAATCGAAACCTTATTATTTTTATATTTTAAATTTGTTTAAATAATAAATGAAAAAATAATAAACAACTGTTTGGATTGTCACAAAGTGTATTTTCTATGCGGATCCACTGAATGAATCGTTTCGTGTGTGACGTTGATAATCGCTTGAAGAGAAGAGACATAAATGTAGGTAGATATTTGAATATTTTTATGTTTTTTCTTGTGTAGAGATACACCAGTACCAGTAAATAGATAGCGGTCACACGGATCCAATTTCTAACTATTAACTAACTAAGTAACAAGTTTGTTTCTAGGGTTACGTAGGATTATCATAATACTCGTCCTTAAGAACTTTATGAATTAATGAATGAATATACTTTTATTGCACTCAAAATAAAGCATGAAAACTTAAAAACTAGATATTACTTTATTTGCAGTTTGTTCGTTTGCTCGCTTTAATAAAAACCAAAGTAGGTAGGTAAAGCCGGCTTCTGGTTTGAGTGTACCTTTCTTTGTAATGAAATAACACAAATAATAGTTGAATTCTATTTACTTGAAAAACGGACCAAGATGTAACCTACTTACTCATGTAATATTTACATTCGAGTTTGGTTACATAGGTAAAATATGTAGATATAAAATGCGATTTCTCTAGCGAAAGATAATGCGTAAAGTTCACCCGAAGAGTGTCGGGTCAAGGTGAGCCAGTGTTTTGGTTCAACACCGTCTAGTGTCCTAGCTTAAAATGATACGAATTCTAAAACTGGCTTTTGATAAGTTTTGCAATAATGAAGGTTTAAAAATAAAGCGGCAAAAACTTTACATAGGTAGGCAACAAACCTGTCGCACTATTGGCTAAAATGGTGTTATGAGCAATTATGACGTTTGAAACAAAAAAAAACTTGCAAAATTTTCGAAAATAGAATGTAATCTGCTTTATAACACTGTTTTACACAACAAAGGCTTGACAACAATTTATTTATAACTGCCATACTCAGAGTCGTTGATTAACTTAGTTGGCTACTTAAAAAAAAATATTGACACTTATTTTGATGCGCATAAAGACTACCGATACTAAAGTTAATGAACATTAGCTTAAATGACATGTCTGAGTGCGGACGTTAGACCCTAAACAGAGGCATCATATTTTAACTAACTTTTATATTTTTGATTTTTTATGCGCAAATATGGCATTGAAAATATATCACTTACCTACGCTTCGTTTTTTACAAAGATAATAAAAGCTTGTGTGTATTTGTAGACCAGTATTCATTTGTTCTTAGATTGGTAATCTTCATACCTATTTGTTTATTTTAACATATTTTTTTTACACAAGATGTTTTAAAAAAATAGGAATAAACAACAACAAGTGTCGTGTGCGTTGGAACAATTTGGTCTCATCGCTTACAAAATTCTTAATCCCTAGATTAAGAACTTTGTAAGAGATGAGACAGTCCTAAGATCCTAATCTATCACCCAGGCTCAAATGAATAGGTCCTGCATATTTAACCCGAGCTATTCGCGTTTCCTCGATAATTTTCTCGGTGCTCACATGTCGGTGTCGTGTGTTTTCCTGCGCAGGCGCCGCGGGGTGCGGGGGGCGCGGAGAGGGCGCGGGTAGGGTTGCCACTAAGTCTGTGCAATAAAATCTTAAGCCGTTCGCGGTAAAACAGTCTGGGGCGTGGCAACAACGTGATTGTTGAATCAGGAGCCTATATTCGCGTCCACTCGAGATTGAAGTCGAGTTAGAGATTTGTATGGATGAATGTATGAAATCTCTGCGGAAATGAGGAACTTACTATTCAGAAAAGTCAAATGACGTCGACAACATCGATGATGACGATCTCTTCCAGGTCACTCTGGACTTGTGACTACACTGGTGTTGCGGGTGTCCATGCCCTGCCACCTCTCATATATAAAAAAAAATCGCTGTCCGCATGGGTAGCACATAAAAACCTAACTAGGATAGGAAGTGCGAGCATTTAACTAGGGTAGGTGTAAGCATTTAACTAGGGTAAGAGGCGATGTAATCATCTAACTATTAGGTGGCGTTGTAAGTATTTAACTAGGGTAGGGTGGTGTAAAACAGCAGTCTCACGAGCTACAGTCTCCTGTCTTTGTAAGAGCGTAAGCCACTGTTGGCGACTGGCTGTGGTGCAAACTTTTTTTTTATGTGATAGATGGCAGATGAGCAGACGGATCACCTGATGGTAAGCGATTGCCGCCGCCCATTGACACTCGCGACACCAGTGGAGTCGAAAGTGCGCAGCCAACCTTTAAACCCCCCATTACCCCGGATTGGGCCTATTATTATTTCTTTTGTTTTATTCTTCTATACTTTGACGTTCTGCTGATCTTCACACGCACAAATATTTGTATTGGTCTGGGTGTTTTATATGTAGGTATTATAAGTATGTATTTACAAAAGAAAAGTATTATGTGTATAATCCCACGATTGATTCTGATATCCGTAACACAGGTGCTTGAGCTACCTATCTCAGAATCAGAACAATGTACGTGATGTTGTGAAATATTTATTTATATTTATCTTGTTTTTGTCATCTGGCTGTCTCAAAGAAACAAAGCTTTGTATATTCTTTTTCACTAATTAAATTTCTTCATTATTTCGTAGTGTTACAGTCCACTGGCATCGCCGTAATCAGCCACCTTCATTGATAGAAAATGTAGGTGACCCTACTTGATGGCGCGGGGCGCGGGGGCTGCGAGGGCGCGGCGCACCCACCGGGGCCCCAGTCGCCTGCGCAGCTCGCGCGGGGCGCCTCCAGACCAGTCTGTGACAATTTGAACCCCGCGGTTAAAAATAGATTAGCGATTTAGCTAGGTTTTTTGCAAATAAACGAAGGTTTCGATGATGTCATCGAGGCGGGAAAATGAGTCGCTATACTGAGAGACAATGATGGGGTCGTGCGTGGGTTAATGGTTATCTGTTAATGAAGCAAAGTACTTACTATATGTATTTGTTTTGGGTTTGGGTTATTTTGGTGTCTCAGTAGAGAATAAGATTTTATCTTCATTTAATAGAAAAATGTAAGACATGCACTTCGAATGCCTGTAATTTTTAAACTTATTAGGTAACACCGTTGAAGTTGTGATACATGTAAATAGTGAACATTAATTGTATTAGGTCTGTTTACATTGTCATTGTTTCCGACTAATTATCTGTTTGGTAATGTTGAAAAATCCTTATCAGGGTATTACCTACTTAGGTACCTATTTGAATCAAAATTATTTGAAACAAATCTATGTTAAATAATATTTTACCTTTATAAAGGCCTAGGCCGTGGCCAGGCCGTGTGGTGCCCGGCAGAGTAGAATAGGCCACCCTCACTCTTACCGAGGTGTCGTAAAAGGCGACTAAGGTAAAGCTGCTGGCATGATCATCAGCACCCAGAGAAGGAAAACTCTGCATTTATATCAAAACCCTCGCCAACCCGTCTGCCAAGCGTGGTGAGTATGGCAATTACCCCTCATGTGATTGAGGGAGGCCCGTGCCCCAGCAGTGGGGACTTAAATGGGCTGACGATGATGACGATGACGATAAAGGCCTACTCTTGATATAATAATAATAATATCCTTCAACCGATTTCGGCTACGGCGGCCGTTCCTAACGATCAGCCACGTACGCAGGATTGTAGTGCTCAAGTGTGTGTGCAAACACAAGTGCACTCTCTATTCCCTTACCCTCATATTCGTAACGTGCTTTCTGAGGCACATGGGGAACAAGACCGCCAACTTCCAGACTCCGGGTTGCCACTAAGAATTTCTTACCGAAAACTTGGGTACATTTTTTTTTGGCCCGACCCGGGGTCCTAACCCGGGACGTCTTGCGCAGCCGTCGCTTTAAAGTGCGACCCATTAACAACTGCGCCACCGAGGTAGTGAATCAACAATCATCCCAAAGTATAAAATTCTAACTGAAAATTAAAATGGGCATTAAAATTATAACGATGCTATTTCCTACAGTTTTAATGGAAGGTTGGACTTCCAAAGTTTCACAATTTACAGCTTTTCAAAATTCATAATTTTATCGAAACATCCTATTCACGGCACCTTGATTCAGTCTAACTTGGTTCTACTAAAACCTCCGATCTTAAACGTATCTAAACGGTACCTCAGTTGCTACGGTGTCCTTTACTGTACTTATGTACATTGTCATAGGTGTGAAGATTAAACTAATCTGAATTCTCTCTAACCACAGTTATACCTAATGCGATCAAAATTGAAGCTCCATAAAGCCTCCGACCTCAGTAGAGTCTTCCAACAAGTGGGTCTGAAAATGAACATGGACAAGACGAAAATTATGTCGAATTCCCATGTCGTACCCACTCTTGTAAAGGTTGGAAGCTCTATACTGGAAGTTGTGGACGAGTACATCATTCTACCTCGGACAAAAATTCCAGCTTGGTAAGTCCAACTTCCAAAAAGAGGTCGATCGACGAATCCAACTCGGCTGGGCAGCGTTCGGGAAGCTACGCAGCATATTTTCGGCCCATCTACCACAGTGTCTCAAGACGAAAGTCTTCAATGCGTGTGTGTTGCCAGTGATGACATACGGAACCGAAACGTGGCCGCTTACAATGTGCCGATTAAGGAAGCTCAAAGTCACCCAGAGAGCAATGGAGAGGGCTATGCTCGGAGTCTCCCTGCGTGATCGTATCAGAAATGATGAGATCCGCAGGAGAACTAAGGTCACAGACATAGCCCAAAGGATTGCATGCCTCAAGTGACAATGAGCAGGGCATATAGCGAGGAGAACAGACGGCCGTTGGGGCGGAAAGGTCCTCGAGTGGAGGCCACGTACAGGTAGTCGCAGCCGTGGCAGGCCCCCCACTAGGTGGACCGACGATCTGAAGTTCTTAGTAACACTATCAATATCTGTAAAAGGAAAAATTCTAAAGTTAGTGAATAGTGACCATGAAAGTTAAAACTATATTTATTTGCATTTCTGATGTAACGTAGATGTTCATAGACCGAAGTGATCACTTATCATTCGCTGAAAAACGTGCTCATGCCTTCCTTTCCCATAAAAATCACAAGAACTAACTTTGTCAGCAAACCTTAAAGATTTCTGCAATTGAGTTTAGGTATATTGTTACCCAACACCACTATCTGTCTTGATATTTTACCTCTCTTGTATATTCGTGATTAGTGGGACCTAGTCACTAATATAGCCCTCACTTCGTTTCAGGACTTTATTATGTAATAGTTCAAAATTATACCAATAGATAGTGCTGGTTGTCGATTCCATCGCGCATGTATTTGTTTTTAAATTTGCAAGAAGAAGCTTTGTCATTGTTGGTAGAATTAACTTATTTATGTCTTATCTTATCGTTATTTATATAGTTTCGAGTATTTAATTTTCCATTTTTTACTCGGCTTTTTTTAGTAATTTTAACAAATACAAGTATAGTTTCTAATATGCACAGCTGCCGTCATAGTCGCACAAAGGCAGCGCCTATACCGGCTCATCTCGGAGCCCTTTCTCTAATTAAGCATTCCTACATTTATGGACGTCATATAGTCGGCCCTGCTGAGTGGAAAAATAACGGTGCGAATGATGGGTAGTGATGTTTCAACTTGGTCTAGTAAGTCATTTAGTCATATCCATTCGGTGATACGAAACCAATACGTACGTAAACTGTACCTCAGGTTGCCACGGTGTCTTTATCTTATACTTATGTACATTATCATAGGTGTCAAGAGTCTAATCTGAATTCTCTTTGACCACAGTTACGAGTATAATGCGATACCTAATAACTTGTTAGTGTGTCACCCTTATGTTCTATTGCGATTCAAGTTCATAATAATTCATTAGCCAGTAACATTTTTGAGATAATTGTGGTTTTTACATTGTGATTTATAGTGTCATAGGTACCTACATTTTGTAATCAAAGGTTTTAACAACAGGTAAATAAATGCCAAATGGTAATCTAAGGGAGTCTGAAATTAGCACAACTAGCGCAGTAGCGATTCTCGTCTTGTAGGGTTTCTAGACTTTCGTTGAAAAAAATATGGATTGATAAACGGGAGCTTAGCCTAAAGTAGCAGCAAGTAGGTAGGATCCCAAACCGTGTGTGCCTAGGTTCCCTTACGTCGGCCATGCGGCCATGTCAGATTGCGATTGTAACTCGAGTCATGTCAGTTGTACATCTCTAGCGCGAATGATGAGTGCGTTCGGGTGCATGGCGACGTGGGCGCGTTTGCGCAACCTGCGCCCACTAGAAAGGTTACGAGTAGGGTTACCCTTTAGCGGGATTAACGAAAAGTATTAGTAAGTATGTTGAAACTAGTTTGAAATAAATTCATACGTCAGACAATTTTCACCGATGATCTAGCTTGAAAGTAGGACATTCCCAAACTATGAGCATAGTATAACAAGAGATTAAAAGCTTTTGTTGTACAGTTCAGCTTGCCAGAGCTTAAAAGCTCTTCTTATACCTACTGTACTATGTGTACAAGCGAAAGCAGGTAGCGTCCCCCAGCATACCTAGATCTGAGAGAATTTAATTTTTTACTCGAGCCAACTGGGTATCGAATCTCGGGACCATCAGCCACAATAATAATGTCCTCCAAACCGATATTTCGGTCATGGCGGCCAATCTCAGCGATCAGCCATCGACGCAGGACATATTATAGTGCACAAGTATTTGCGCAGACACAAGTGCACTCTCTTTTCCCGTACCTCTTATTTCGATGGGATACTAGTGTGACACGACTGAAGAGGGATTAGGCGCAGGACCAACGGCTTAACGTGCTTTCCGAGGCACGGGGGTACAAGACCGCCCTACTTCCAGACTCCGGGCTAACACTGAGAATTTCAAAACAGAAAAACTCAGGCCACAATACCTAAATAGCTGGGAATTAGCTGTTGTATAAAAAGTGCGTCTGTACCTACTTCTTGTAGGCTTAGTTTGGTGTGGCCCTTATGACCTCATTTAGGCGTAAGCTAACGGTTTTTCTTAGATTGTTTGTATCGTACTACTGCTGGGCAAGTCTCCGTTGCTCTATCAGAAGCCCCTTTTTGACGATTTTAGACATAATAATCGGACCAGATCGTCACACGAGTTCTTTCCGGACCTAACCCGGAGTAGGTGCCCTTCGGTAGACTGCCGATTGAGCTTTTTATAGCAGACAAACAAGCAGACAACACACCTGATGATATCTGTAATACCCGAGGCATCACAGCAGCGTTGCTGGATCTTGTGGAAGTAGACGATGGTGGAAGCAGTGTGATCTAAGTAACATCATAGTTCTTTCAGGAAATAAAGATATTATAATGGTTCCAGCATCGCCGATTATGCTCTGTCAAGGGTGATTCTTTTTTGACCCATTCACCCGTAACCAGATCAGTTCCATTTCAACTTGGTAGAATTTTGTTCCACATACGCGTTCATTGCCCATAGGCTAGGGTAACAGCTAAAAAATGTTTTACCGCATGCTCTGCTAAGGCCTCGGTTGGTATAGAATTGTACATACTAGTAAATGTTTCCAGGTGTAGCTAGGTGGTACCTACTCGTAGCACCATTCGACATGCCATACGTAGCTATACAAAGCTATCTAAGTATTTAACTAGGCTACGAATGTCACGCTCCTCGAAATCTGCATAAAAACGGCAAAGGTACCTAAACCACCACGGAAAACTTGGATTAGCCATGATAGGATGTAATTAGTTACTCCAAGTGCTGATTAAGGAGATGCACACGCAATACCGCCTGAGAGTCTGTGCACACTAGACTTCTGAAACGCGTCGATGATACACCGCATGATATTAGGTATCTTAAATTTCAGAATTCTTTCCATATTTTATAAGGAGTAATATCCTCCAACCGATTACGGCTACGGCGGCCAATCTCAACGAACAGCCACGTACGCAGGATATATTATAGTGCTCAAGTGTGTGCGCAAACACAAGTGCACTCTATTTTCCCTTACCCTCATATTCCGATTGGACACTACTGTGACACGACCAGAGAGGGATTGGGCGCAGGGCCAACGGCTTAACGTGCTTTCCGAGGCACGGGGGTACAAGACCGCCAACTTCCAGACTCCGGGCTGCCACTAAGAATTTCTTACCGAAAACTTAGGTACAAATTTTTGTCCCGACCCGGGGATCGAACCCGGGACCTATTGCACAGCCGTCGCTTTAAAGTACGACCCACTAACCACTGTGCCACAGAGGCAGTCATAAGGAGTACCTACCACTAAAGGGGCACGATAGGGCGGAATTGACACAGGACCGAATAAAGTGGCGAGTTTGACGTCGAAGTCCAAAGACCCATTTCGGATCGCTGAACGAGCGTATTTAGTTATTTCTTCTCGCCTCTTCTCCATCACTGGCCTGCGTACCGAAATCAGTCATCATAATATAGATTATGATCAAATAAAACTTTATTTAGTTGACTGCTTAAGCAAGCTAAGGCCGTAATGCTTTCAGTCGACAACTTTTCGCATCATCAAATTCAGCTTTATGAAAATATTTGTGTTGTAATGAACATTTCGTAAATTAAGTAGTTCAATGACTCTGGTAGGTAGGTAGGTAGACCAAAAGCAAAAGTAGGTAGATCTACCTAAAAGTAGGTAGAGTTGGCCACACTGGCTGAGCGAGCGTTGTACCTAGTAGGCAGTAATGTCTGAGTACCGTCGGTGCATTTGAGAACGTGCGTCGTGTGAATAGGCTCTAAGAGACAAAGCGACGGTCGATTTTGGAGGTGGTAGAAGCTAAGATTAAACTAATTTAACGATACTGAACGTATCTTGCTACTTGAGTTTGGGTTAAAGAAATCAATTAGGTAAATGGGTTCTTTGTATACTTAAATACTAGAGGAAACAGCAAGTTTTATTTTGAGTTGAAGTAATTAAGTGCACCTTGTTTGTGGTGGCTTCTATTCGGCAATATAGATATGCATTTTTATCAAAATAAAATAGGTGCTTTATACTTCGTGTGTATTTTCCATGTTTAATTTGGGAATGTAAGCAATCACACAAATTATTACCTTACCCGGAACACTACAAAAAATTAAAAAAAAAAACATTATAGAACCCTGAATTTATTGCGTGTGAATTTTTGTATCATTCACAGAAAATATTAAGTAGTCGCAGTAACTAACCAGTTCATAAGCGGTAGATGATAATATATGTACCTATATTGACATTCATAAGTGTTCTGTATGGAACTAAATTGAATAAAGATTTTTTTATCTTTTTATCATATATAAAAGATAAACTTTTATAACTACAAATAGAAACCTGCAAAACACGTTATACAATAACATGAAAGAAAGAAAGAAAATACATTTATTGGCCACAAACAATATACAAATAATACAGAATGACATACCATACAAATAGATGCAAAGCATAGGTAGTTGCTATACTCGTACAACATCGGAAATATTTAATGGTTTATTAATGTACGAACATGTGGATGTAAAATAATCAATATATCTCCCGTTTAGAATCCTACGAAAGTTTATAAACTTCCTAGTAAATTGATAAACTTACTGATCATGTAATTTTCCGGTGACATATATACGTATATTACATATTAAAAGAAGTGTACATATATTTTTTATGGTGATGGATGGCAGACGAGGATCACCTGATGGGAAGCGATTGACGACGCCCATTGGACACCCGCATCCGCAACACCAGTGCAGTAGAGTCACAAGTGCGCTGCCAACCTTTAAATCCCCTTTCCCCCGGATTGGGTCTTCAGTACCCTCACTGACATGACGCAGTGAAACACAGCACAGTGCTGCTTCACGCCGGTTTTCGATGAGGCCGTGGTATTACTCCGGTCGAGCAGACCCATTCATGCCGAAGCGTGGTTCTCCGACGGTTAATATTAACACATTTTGATGATGCAATCGGACTTTAGAAGCTAAATCATTTATCATTATAATCCATCATACATTTGCATTATCTCAAATGCTTTGGCGTAGTAAAGTATCAGCCTATATACTGTTAAAACCAAGTCATAGCTACTATGATGGGATTAGGCTTAATCACCACGCTTGCCTAAATGCGGATTGGTGATCACAAACCCGAGCTATGTTCGAAAATTTTGAAACATACCTTTGCTCGACTCGGGAATAGAACCCCGGACCCCGAGATTATGGCCCGGTACTTAAACCACTAGACCAATGATTTGGCGTAGGATCGCCTTCCATTATTACTGGGTCGATAACAATTTATTAAGTCGCGCTACCGTAATGTCATTTCACGCATTGTGCTTTTATAGTAGTTTTCTGGGCCAAAACAAAAAATAAATCACAAATTCCTCAAGATTACACAAGAGGAAAACGAAATGAATCGTTAAAATCAAATCTCATCGGTTATCCACTTATTTCCGGAGAAAGCAGGATTTTAAAATTAATCTCGGGTTTTGAGAAACATCCGCTGTATTCTTTACAGTGTACTTCTGTTTCACTGTAACTCTACCTAATTCCGACCTCAGGAGCCCAATTCTCGTGCTCGTGTCATTTGTTTTCATGCGACATATATACTAAAACATAGTTTTTTTGTATGGTTTTCTGATGATATCCGCCATGTTTTCCGCCACCTCAAACTTGCGGATCTAAGGACTTCTTCCCAAAAAAGGAATATCTGGCGAAATAGTTAATTCTATAAAAAGTACTTACTTATCTTAGCCATCACCCCACCTGCTGATATACTTATAAGTGAAGGTAGACCCGAAGAAATAAATGCTCGGTTTCTTTTCAATAGGGGATCTCGTAAGCTTAATATGAAGTAATATACTCCCATATTTATAAAGTCCTTTTACCGACATATCGACTATTGTTCACTCAATTGCAAATGCAATTTCTATTCTCTTACCCTCATATTTCGATGGGACATTCGTGTGACACGATCAGTGAGCAGAATGACTTAGCATGCTTCCGAGGCAAAGGGGGTACAAGACCACTTCCAAACTTCGGGCTGACATGGAGAATTTATTAACAGAAAAACTAGGCAAGACCCCAAGCGAAGCCATCACTTTAAAGTCAGACCCACTGCGGTACTGGGAACAAGGAAATATA
Source organism: Marasmia exigua (assembly GCA_019059595.1). Classification (NCBI taxonomy): domain Eukaryota; kingdom Metazoa; phylum Arthropoda; class Insecta; order Lepidoptera; family Crambidae; genus Marasmia; species Marasmia exigua. The sequence continues at coordinate 1,392,648 of CM032464.1, read as the reverse complement.
TTCCCATGTACTTACTTACGTATCAACAGTGACCAACGCAACTAGAATTCCCTGTAGCGATCCCAGCGATGGCAGCCTCGGAGCAAGGGTGCCTTTAATTCCTCTGCCAGGCTCACGAGGCAGACTACTGATTGCCGCTTTGCCAGTTGTTGGTACTGCCACCCTGTAATAGAAGCTGCTGTTAAACACCAGGGAAGTCATGGTAAATTACCGGAATATGGACTTTAGGAATGGCAACATCGCAGTTATGAGCATTTATTGACTGCGGTTTTCTGACCGAGTAAGAAGTAAGATTTTTTATAAAGAGGTAAACGCGAAAGATCGCAGCGAAATAAAAAAAAAACAAACAATCAGCTTTGAACAAACGACTGCAGCTTAAAAAGCATCATACCCACGCGTCAATGGTGCCCAACGCGAGCAGCACAGTCAGGGCGCGAGGCCCGATGGCCAACCGCCAGGATGCCCTCCATTCACCTGCCGGGCCTACACGTGGACGCGCTTGCGCAAGCGCGCTACTTTCCTTACGGTCACTACCCTTCTCGGAGGGACAGTTATGTGCTGGTCACCGCGCGGCGTTAAGATCGTTTTAAATGTTACGTACTTTGTTTGGTGGAGGAGGTGGCGTAAGTATTACTCAAACGTTACTAGAGATGAGTTTGGTATTTGAAGGATTGAAAGGTCAGATGTTTTGTGTGAGACATCTTTGCTCATAAGATGCTATTATTTTTTACCACGTTGTAGGTAAAAAAAATATAAAAAAAATATTTAAACTAGTTTGTTAATAGTAATACGTATTAAAAACTCATTAATGACAACAAGTTAATTACCTATTACAGTAAATGGATTAGATTAATCAATGTATTTATCAAGTTTGGTTAATTTGTGTTTGAAAAATCTCATACTATATTACATATCATAATATAAATGAAGACTCCTTGATTTTAGTTTTTAAATTGAAAATTACATAATGACACAAAATCCATTCATATTCGTTGAAGATAAATAGGTAATGTTACTCCGATACTGATATTTTTTTTATAAAATAAAAGATCCTCAACATAATTAATTTTATCTGTTCATGTTAATAAAGTTGTTTGTTTTCATAATAAAAGACGAATTTATCTATAACCTGTTCAGAAAAGTTTTCAACAAGGAATACTGATGCCTAAATTTCAGGAAAAACTTGAGAGTCCCATACATAGGACACTGGATACGTATGCATGTGGGTGGGATTTTCAAGTATTTGAATTAAATTAATGGACAAATTGCATTACTAACATTAGCATATATGATTACTACTAACCACTCTGTATGGATATTTTGTCCGAAATAAATGTTTTATTATTATATTATAAATAAAATCATTAGGTAATTTATGTATCATCAAATCAAATATTAAATGTCATACTTAATTGTATAATATATTAATAACCTCAAAATACAAAAAAAATATTTGTATAAATCAAGTCTTAAAAAAATCTAAGTTTATTTATGAAGCAAGCTACCTACCGTTTGGTAGGTAGGTACTCTGTATTTATCAATATTTAAAGCTTTGCCGCCACGTGCTCGACTTACGATCAGGTAGAGTCTTCGCCACCGTAACATTAACTGACAGGTTTATCATTCTCCATCAAAATATTTTTATCAAGAAACCAATTAAAACTGTGACACTTAAAAAAGCGTAAATTTCAAGTTAACAGAGATTTAGTACAATATTTAAATCTGTCGTTCACATATCGTAAACATTTGGTCGACCGGTTGGTAAGTAACTTAAAATGCACAGATCGAGTGATAAGCCGGTATTCATATAGTCAAATTTGAGGGTGATAACTGAATGTAAAGTGAAGGTCACAATTATCATACAATGGCATCGGATCGCTTGGCTCTACCGTTACGGAGACAGGTAATCTTTACGTAACATTTGCACTCGCTTAATACAACAGACATAATATGAACTTTTATTACCTGGGACTGAGGTGCTCTACAAAATAAAATGTGATTATGGATACACATTATTACATTTTTAATTCAGTACTGTTATAAAAACTAAACATATAAGTATGTTTCTGACTTTGAAATGTACCTAGAGTATTCTTTACGTTTTTGTTGAAAAGATTTCGAAAATAACTAGAGTCTGCGCCACTGAAAAAGTCCCGTGAAACGCACGCTATTTTTATTGCTTAAAAACGTCGATTCTTAAAAAGTCCTACCAATACACAAGTAAAACGTTTAAGTTTTAATATTCATTAATAAATAAAATGCTTCATCATCATCATCATCAGCAACCCATACTCGTCCACTGCTGGACATAGGTCTCCCCTAATGCACGCCACTGCTCCCGATTTTCGGCCACTCTCATCCAGCCCACACCAGCCAGCCTTCGAATGTCATCATCCCAACTTGTCGCAGGGCGTCCTACACTACGCTTACCGAGTCGCGGTCTCCACTCAAGGACTTTACGGCTCCAACGGCTGTCAGTTCTGCGGCTAATATGACCAGCCCACTGCCAATTCAGTTTGCTAATTCGGTGGGCTATGTCGGTGACTCTGGTTCTCTGTCGGATTACATCATTTCTGATGCGGTGCTTCAGAGATACTCCGAGCATAGCCCTTTCCATAGCTCTTTGAGCGACTTTGAACCGGTGGACTAGTCCAGCCGTGAGTGTCCACGTCTCGGCACCGTAAGTCAAAAAATGCTTGTTTAAGTGTCAAGTCATAAAATGCTTGTTTAGTTTTTTTTCTATCGTCAGCATAGTTTGTAAACTTAATTATTACGACTCAGCGTTTAAAAAGAACATAAAGTTTCAGGGATTACACACTATGCAATAAAATAAATATCGCCGACTTGTCATAATTAACTCTACATGACTGCGCTAATAAAGCGTTAAGAGCTGCGCGTAATTTATTTGAAAGGTACGTATGATGTCACAATTGCCTCATACTCTACCTGTTTATTTATTGTAGTTTTTAACGCAGTCTGTAGGAATTAATGAATCATCTTAAAAAAATAAAAAAGGCAATTTATGAATGAAATACCCATATGAACATCGAAAAAAATATAGGGTTTTATTTAAGGTCTTACACATTACACTTAACATACCGTTTAAATCATATACATATAAATAAAATATAAGGTAAATACATTGTGTGAGAAGTGAAAGGATCTTTCGGGTCTTTTATAAGCTCTACTTATAATTACGTGATCTCTACCTGTTTCTACATTCATAAAATCCATGTTAGATAAGGGTGGATTATGATCCAAAATATGTACCAAAATATTTCCTCGCCCACTCGCCTCGTATACCTCGCGTCTCTACTCCCAGAAACTGTCCCAAAATCCAAATTATAAAAATCACCGATACGCGTGTCGCGGTAGGTCATTGACCCCACGTGGAACCACCCTGATTTCACATCTTCCGTCCTTTTCGCTCACGTGTGCGTGGGCTATATCCGCGCCGCTCACGCCTCCCATTCTCACGTGCACGGTGCGCGCGCGGCGCTATGCTCGGCGCCTATCAAAATGTTCTAGCCCTCTCTAGGACTCGGTAGAATTCAGATAAACACTTTAATGAACATTTATTAACAAGTACACTCAGGGACGTAATAAATATATTCGGATAGGTATATACAAGAAAAAAAAAAAATCATAGGTATCAAGTTTTTGTTCTTTCATCACGATGGTTTGAACAAAGTTTTAGAAATGAAAGTTTGACATTTATAATTTTATATGTTTAGATTTCTTACCCAGAGGATTCGTTCTTCTGGAAACTTTTTTATTTATTCTCTTTCCGAAAGTATGGTATAAGTTAACCTATTTTTCAACTAAGTTCAATAAGTGGATAGTATTTTTACGTCATGTCGCGTCTGTAATAAAATATTCGACTGTAAATATAAGCTCTTCGGAATAATAATGTAGTAAAAAAATTAACGCAACTAGCATATTATATCATTAAGGTAAAAATCTATTTGAGCATTTAATTTGTATAAATATGTCTAGATTTAAATGCACCTAAGTGCATAAACGTGAGTTACTTGCAAAGCAGGTTAATATTCCACACGGTCAACCGAAGCACGTGGGACAGCAGAAATATGACCTGGAGTATTGGAATACTCGAGTTTTATTATACGCCTATCATTAAAAAGGTATATGTAGGTACTTATTAGGTACGTTACACGCAGTAGGGTTCTTCTTATTTTTATCGAAGGAGGAATACAGAGTCCGGACGGGTAAGGTTGTGCTAGGCTTTCAGCTTCGAGCCTATGCCCCACTCGGACTTCCAGACCACGGATGGAAAAGCCCCAGGTGTTTTAGTGGGTAGGCCCCTGGGATTGTGAGAGCCCAACACTACCTGTCAGTCTCCCAGCTGGCGGGTGTGCATAAGGCGCCGCTTTAAGGTGACAGATAGGGCACACTAGCGACGCCAATCGATTTTAGTTTTTAGCAACTAAACCGGATCTATTTTAAACAATTTCGGGCTACAATCTCTCGGGAAACACTTATACTATTAATTAAATTACCATGCACAAATGTTGGGTCAGTTTACAACTAAGCGACTGCCGTCTGACCTTCGCAACTCTTTAACTGACACCACTGGTATTGCACGTGTCCATGGGCGGCGGTAATCGCTTACCATCAGGTGATCCGTCGGCTCGTCTGCCACGTATATCATAAAAAAGAGGAGAACCAGACCAACTAAATCATGGTTACACGTAAACTTAAGAGACATGCAGGTTTCTTTACGATGTTTTCCCTCACCGCCGAGCTAATAGTAGAAATACGCACATAGATTTGAAAAATCTAGAGGTGCATGCTCAGATTCGAACCACCACCCCCCGCGCGTTCCAGCTACCATCGCTAAAAGCCGATCAAAGGCATATTATCCTCTAAAATTCCTGTGTTTCTCTTTTATCGGCCGTAGTAAAGAGGAGGTGAGTGGACGTGAGGACGCATGCACAACATTATGTAGTTGCCGGTCGAAGGATCCTAGCCAAATCAGCCCACTGCTCTAGAATGTTAGGGTAATAGATCCTGGCTTGAATCACTTGATTCTCCAAAACTGCGTGGATATGTCGTGCCATGTTTCAGACATTACATAAACTCTTACATACCTACTTATATAGGTATACACCGTACTTTTACATTCTTACTCTCTTATCGAGGGCATTATACTGATGAAAAAACATTTGCCCCCAAGGAACATAGGGTCTTAACTCAGAAAAAAAAATCACCTTCCCATACAAAAGTAATCAGCTGATTGATGCAAATTGTATAGGGAAGGCAATTTGTATTTGATTGATTTTTTTTTTCGATTTTGATTCTTATTTCTGTCATCCGTAACACAGATGCTTGAGCTACCTATCTTGGAGTAAGATTAATGTATGTGATGTTGTGAAATATTTATGTATTTAATTTGTAGGAGGTTGTCGTGTTGTCTTCTTTTAACTTTGCTATTTCTATAATTTTAATTATTGATACCAGCTGAAGTTAAGTAAACGAGTTCACTGTATTAATTTAATAAAATATAGTGTCACGAAAACCAGGAGGGGGATTCCAAATCCAGCTAATTAGATGTTATTTTTAAAAGTTCATTAACTATTATGACATGAGTCTGGTATCTCCGTAAGAGTATTAATCGCCACACTCAGTTACTCACTTCCGTGATCCATTTTGATGGTATTACAGAGTAGGTATGCAAATTATCAAGACTAGTTCAGTGATTATTGGCACCTTGACCTGTACTTTTAGTATTCTGTTGTCTATGCCTTATACACAATATTCTACAGACTATTCATTGGCCACAACATCTAGAAGATGATTGTTGCAGCGATAGGAGGTTGATGGTTGATGGCTGTAACGCTCTATTGCTGCTCGGCATATCTTGCCACATCGATCGCAAGGCCACCTTGCATCCGCTGGAGGAGGCAAGACACGACAGCTAAGACTGGCTGGAAAAAATAATACTATTAAGTTCCACGAATTGATATTAAACAGTCTACAGAATCAGAGCTTTTCTATCTAGCAAGAGATTGATCGAGATATCTCTTGCCTCTGCAAGAGACTGACTGCCTTCTTAATTTAGTAGGAGAAGCATAACAAGAGAGAGAGAGAGAGAGAGTGAGAGAGAGATAGAAAACATTGTCCTTGTTTCCTTAAACCTGTGCTTATATATTTAATGGGAGGTGAATGAACGAGCGGATCTCTTGATGGCAAGTGGCCGCCACTGCATTTGACATCGGTAATTTTAATAAATGCTGAACTCTTTTCTTAATCTTTTCTTGAGTTGACGATCCCAATATTTGTTCATTAATAAATCAGATAAATGCATCACCTATCTCTACTCTATTATCAAATGCCCTTTGCCTGAAGCTTGTTTCGTGGATATATCAATAAACAAACAAATTGTAACAAGTAATGCACTAAGAGGGCTAGACGTCTTTAGTATTACTATATCTATCCATTAAATGTTGTGTTGATCTAAATACTCTTCCTGAGTCATTAACCAAAACGGTCATAATTGATTACAAAAACAAAAAAGCATTCTTTGCATTTTGCGGTTAAGTTTTTACGCGGCCGCCTCGGGTGCCTATACCCGCGAGTACCGCTATCTCGTCTCGAGCTTGCTTCTTAATTTCCTGTTAGATATTCATAGATAAGTTACATCCCACCGAAAACATTAATGTGATAGGGGCCAAGCTCGGAACGAGAAAGGTGGATTATTGGCCTACAGTGATCAATGTTGGCTGGTGCAAAGTTGTGAAGGAATTTATTTCGGAACATTAGGTCTTTTGGTGAAGTAAGTTGTAAGGATAAGATAGGTTAAGCTAAGCTATACATCTATATAGTTTTTTTGTAGAAAATGTTATATTAAAAAAAAAAGAAATAATGAAAAGATGCTACCATCAGACAGCTTTCGGCTTTACATTTTTCGACTTTTCCTCTCAACAAAAATTGTTTTTTTTTATTGATATGTGGCAGACGAGCAGACGGATCACCTGATGTTAAGCGATTGCCGCCGCCCATGTGCACCTGCGACACCAGGAGTCACAAGTGCGCTGCCAACCTTTAATCCCACTTTCCCCCGGATTTGACCTCCGGTACCCTCACTCACGCAGCAAAACACAGCACAATGCTCAAAGCCGTGGTCCTCCGGTCGAGCCGGCCCCTTCATGCCGAAGCGTGGGTCTCCCATGGCTTTTTCATGCAGGTAATAAAGCATCAGCTTTACTTCAGACAGTATTTGTAGGTTACCTTACTAAGAGCCGATTAGACCATTGTTATTTTGGTACTAAATTTATGATATAGCGCTGTCATTCTATACAAATCTGACGTTATACCATAGATATATCCACGGATAAAAATGGGCCCAAGTATAACATTTTTTTGTATAGTTTGGATGGTTTTAAGGAAAGAATGTCGGAAAAAAAATTTAGGAAGTTGAGCGATTCCAGAAAACCGATCTTCACTTGACGACGTTTAGAAGCAGCAAAGGGGACCCCGGGCTCCTGAGCGACAGCTTAGGCCGCAACCAGGACAATAGGCTAAGATGATAATGACGTAACCAAGATTCAGTTGGTCTGGTTACCCCGTTAAAGGGTTGCGAAGGTCAGACGACAGTCACTTCATTGTAATTACCAGGCTCCCCAAATCAAGAATCAGGCCCATACTTACCCCGGGCTCCAGAGCGACAGCTTTAAATGAAACTGGGAATCACACGCTAAGATGAGAGAGAGATGATGATGACGTCTGCTAGGACCTGCAAATGTGTCACGATCTCTACTAGCTACTAGAACTAGCTGGTTCTCAGTGGCGAAGCTAGCAGGAATGTCGAAAATGTAGGTAGGTATGTAGGTAGGTCCTGAATAGGTAAATATAGCAATTCCTGATTTTTTAACCCCCGACGCAAAAACGACGGGGTGTTATAAGTTTGACGTGTCTGTGTGTGTGTGTGTGTGTGTGTCTGCGTGTCTGTCTATGGCATCGTAGCTCCCGAACAAATGAACCAATTTTGATTGTTTTTTTTTGTTTGAAAGATGAATAAGGCTATATGTATGTTTGTAGCTATGTTGGATAAAGATCGATCCAAGATGGCCGTCGTCACAAAGATTTGGATTTTATGTTTTAACACAACTTCCACAATATGGGTAACCTATAAAAGGGCTTGAGTAGCAGAATATATTAATTGTGAAAAATTTCTAATACAAGATGGCCGCCGTCAGAAAATGACGAATAACCTATGTGTTGTTCCAACTGCCTCAATATAGGTATCAAATGAAAGAGCTTTAGTTATGTCGGGGGTTATTTTAATTTTCAATTTAATTTTTTTACTAAACGACTTCTCTGAAAGTGTGTCAAGATCCATGATGATTTTCACAGCTGTGAAGCTAGCCGAGATGACCCCCGGTACCCAGTGTTGGTATCGACTTCTAGTAGTGGAGGAAGTCCAAAAGACGGTGAGAGACATCTCACGCTCACAGTCGAGGGGGCAGCATACGCCTCCGCCCCCTCTCCTCACTGTGACTTCACATAATTTAATAAGTTGAAACCGCTTTCCGGTTATCAGAAACTGGCTTAAAACTACCCACCAGTCAGGTGGGTGTTCATATTGTATTATTTATTCGATTCATGTGAGGAATATGCTGTTGGATTATCGTCAAATGCCAAATATGGGCGGTTTTATGGTTTATGCCATTTTACTAAATTATTGTGATGAATTATTAAATTATATTATAAATCTGTCGAGGTTTTTTTATGCAACTCCTAGCAACTATTTACTTATTTTAAAAAGTAAAATAGATTATGAGAAATAGCTTTAGCTGCAAACCACAAAATATTGTCTCTCTAACTACTTATTGATTTTATTTTTATGTTTGAAAAAGTATGTTTATGTCTGGAGCCTAATTCTCGTGTTCGTGATATTTTGAAAACATGGCGGATATCACCTGAAAAATATCCAAAAAACTACGTTTTTTGTGATAAATGTCGTATGATAATAAATGTCACGAATAGGAGAATTGGACTCCTGTTGTTCTTGAATGACGTTTCTTTCTACTACTAAACTACATTCCGAACCAGTGGTAAACATGTTGACATTCATAAGTGCTCTGTATGGATCTAAATTGAATAAAGTATGTATTTTCATTTTTCCTAATTTACCTACAAATTTACTTTTTTTCCCCCAATACGAAAGTAATATAAATAATATCAAGAAATCCTTGTTAAATTGAATCAAAGCTTTTATCGAAAATATGTCAAAAACAATACAAAGAGATATAACTAACTTGTAAATATGGTTTTTTTACTTCCTCAGAAAACGCTTTCTACTAAACCAAGTAAACCTCAATACCTAAACATTAGATTATTGCATTTCTTTAATTTTAGTTTCACTAACACCCAATCTTCCCTCTGTTCCTGTTGAGTTGAGTTACACCATTTTGTGTAACAATGTTACCCATTGGTAAAAAATTACACATGAAGGTGTTACATAACGGGAACCAGCGTTTTGTTGAGTCACACACTGTCACTCAAAGGGAAAAATGTGGCATTGAGTAAGTGTTAAATCGGTATTTCTTTTTCTAATGGCGTGTTCTAAACGCTTTTGTGTAACATTGTTACACAAAATGGTGGAACATAGGAACATGATAACATTATATTAAATGAGAAAAATTTGACATATTAGACACCAATCTATAGCGTTAGGTATGTGCTACAAATACCGTAGTACTAACACTAATTGAGTTATACCACACTTAGGCCCACCAGGTAAAGTCTCTGTGTATAATATTTATTTAGTAGAATGAAGTATTTTGAAAATTCCAACATAGTAGAAAATTAGATTAAACGAATGCATCACTCAATATTTTAGAATTAATTTAATATATTTTACCTACTACATCGACCTGACCCCATAAGCTTTTGTATTAGTATATCAATCAACGATGATACCATGCATTATCATTTAGTTTCCTTATCCATATTTTAGTGAGACTGACCATACAAAATAAGGAAAATTCACCAGAACAATCAGTATTTACTTGAATACTTTCATACTGTAAAGAAGAAACGCAGGAAGTGCTAAAAATGTGTATTTTTTTTTTATGATATAGGTGGCAGACGAGCAGACGGATCACCTGATGGTAAGCGATTACCGCCGCCCATGGACGCCTGCAACACCAGTGGTGTCACAAATGCGCTGCTTACCTTTTAACCCCCCTTCCCCTGGGTTGGGCCTCCGGTACCCTCACTCACGCAGCGAAACACAGCGCATGCACTGCTTCACGCCGGCTTTCTGTGAGGACGTGGTATTACTCCGGACGAGCCGGCCCATTCATGCCGAAGCGTGGCTCTCCCACTGTTGTATGTTGTTCTATGACCCAAATGTATTTGTCCTAGGTGGGCATTAATTACCACATACGTCATAGTTCCCTTGGACGAGTTTAAACTCATCGGACTATGAGGCAGGGTCATCATCATCATTATAGGCCTTTTCATCTATAACAGATGTTTTAAGCAGCATCGCGCGGTGTGGTGACATTACAGCTGCACTCGTGGCTGTATAGTCCTGTGCGGGAGGGAATTTTCCGTCCGCTTTTGCGATACGTATATTGAGCACTACAAGGCAGGGTCACATCTATCAAAAACCGCTAACATGGGGCAGTTTATAACACCTAGGTACTCGTAGATAAAAAGTTGTTCAGGTTACCTATTTAGTTTTGATGGTTAATAGATAAAAATGTAGTGTTAGGTGAAGTAAAGTATCAGCCTATATACTGTCCCACTGCAGGGTAAAGGCCTCCATCATAGAAATCAAGTCATCGCTACTATGATGGGATTAGGCTTAATCACCACGCTTCCAAATGCGGATTGGTGATCACAAACCCGAGCCATGTTCAAAAAATTTGAAACATACTTTTCGCTCGACCCGGGAATCGAACCCAGGACCCCGAGATCACCTAAATAAGATCAACAGGGCGTTCTGTGTTAGGTACGTTTTCCTAAAATTTTGTTGGGTTTAAGTTTCTTAATTTCGCGTTTTATATTTACTTTTACACCTGCCTAAACAAATCTCGTAGCTCAATTACCTATAAATCAATCAAAATAAAACAAACACCTTACCACCAAAACCAGTATCTAACAAAATCAGTATTCCACCAATAAAGCGGCTGTAAAATTCAAACAGACCGTTGAATTTTAAAAAGTTATTCAAATGAGCGATGCACAATACAGTATGGCTACGTAAGTATGGCCGTCCTCAGCGCTGCCTACACGCTAGATAATCTACCACCATTACAATGAGACCTTGAACGACGCCTACCTGACTTATTCATTATGTGAGGTTACAGCGCAAATAGTATGCTTCGAACTGGGACTGGAATCCTGAGAGAAAAAGCCACGTTCTGTTTTGAATTAACGGAATGTCGTTACTTTTTATTATTGTAGAGGCGACAAATGGGGAAGCGGATCATCTGATGGTAAAATCACCGCTGCCTCCCATGAACATCCGCAAAATCAGATGAGTCAATGCATTGCTGGTCTTTTAGGAAGGAGTACGCTCTTTTGAAGGTCTCTAAGTCATAACAGTCACCAAACTTGGGTCCGGGGTACAAAGTTCCGTGAAAAACGCACGGCTGGCTGGATGGATGGAGTCATATCTGAATAGATGATGAAAATGGAACGAAAATTGGTTGCGTTTTGTTTAATTAACTTGGCAAACAAAAACGAATTTTCAGCGGGTCAGCGGTCTCCGTGATGTAATGTTTAAGAGCGTTCTCTCTAAAACCTACAAGTTTAACAAACCCACATAAAAAATCGTTAACATCGGATTCAGAGAGCAGAGTAATAAAATGCGAGTAAAAGAAGTAAAAGTAAGTGTCGGGTTTTTTTTCATGTGATAGGTGGCAGACGAGCAGACAGATCACCTGACGGTAAGCGATTGCCGCCGCCCATAGACACCCGCGACACCAGTGGAGTCACAAGTGCGCTGCCAACCTTTAAACCCTCTTCCCCTAGATTGGGCCTTCGGTACCCTCTTATCTTATCTTATCTGTTAGGGGGTCATTTTCATATTTTCATGGGGCACGTCGACCCTAAGGGATCTTTTGTACCTCCCCTATCTTTTGCGCTCCTACTCACGAAAGATTCGTTTCATCAGCGTCACGATGTCTTTCGGATTGAAGTGCCTGTAGTCTCCTGGTTTAGGATAAGCGTTACCTAGAAGACACATTCTGCCTCTGGCTAGTGAGTCGCATTCACATAAAAGATGTTCTATGGTTTCCGTCTCCTCCTTGCATGCTCTGCAGTCGCTGTTCGATGTTATGTTCATCTTCATCAGCATTTTGTTCGTTGCATAATGCCCTGTTAACGCTCCTAAGAGCATCCTTGTCTGGTTATGCTGTTCGGTACCCTCACTCACGCAGCGAAAAACAGCACCGTGCCGCTTCACGCCGGTTTTCTGTGAGGCCGGGGTATCACTCTGGTCGAGCCGGCACATTCATGGCGAACGTGGCTCTCCCATAGTCAAACGGTTTCGGGTTGACAAAAGAACAGAAAAGACCTTTTTATTTTATTTTCTTTATCAAGGAAACAAACAGCAGGAAACATACATTAAAACTTAATGATTACGAGTATAAGTACTACCTGTGCGGATAAAGAATGGGATTAGAAATGGCGGCGAATCTATTCACTTCTCGCTCGCACACTATTTGCGTCTATAGTCGCACTCGTGGGGTGCGAGTATAGACGCAAATAGTGTGCGAGCGAGAAGTGAATAGATTCGCCGCCATTTCTGATCCCATTCTTTATCCGCATAAGTTGTAACTCGCTAGCCTAAATAGTTTCCACTAACTACTATGTAATACAATTGAAAAAAATTACAATCTCTGAAAAATTAAGATTATTGATAGATGACTTTTTCAAGTTTTTGTCGACTTCCTTATACTTAGTTAATGCGAAGGCATATGTACCTACAGCCATCCTTTAACATTTAGCTCTGCCTCGCATCTCAACACATCCCTTTGATCGGCGGGCCGAAACATAAAATACCTATAAAATAGCACTAAAACTAAATTGCGCTTAGATACTTAACGATTTATTTAGGTAACAATAGATTTCCACCTTAGGACATACGTATAGAGAAGAAATCGCTTGGGAAGTCATGTGAAAGTCCTAACAGCTGTACAAATGGCCATTCATGATAACTTTCGAGTTAAAACTCTTTGAATGTTTTCCCGGAGGATTGAGGCATTTTCCGGTACTAAAATTTTGCCTACATTCCCCAGGATTAAAGCAGTTTTCAAAAGTTATTTTTTTGGGTGTATTTGTTACCTTCATTATAAAGCTATAGTTCTTTTATATAGTTTCCTCTATAATATAGCTATAAGTGTAAAAGTATATCATCATTCTCCTGCCCTTTTTCCTAGGTTATCTGGGGTCAGCGCAGTATGTTAAAGCGGTGGACACGGCGCAACATACCCTAGCGGTATGTGCGCCGTGGGCACCGCAACGTGATGCATTGGTGGCGAGGGTCGGCCAGGACCTCTCACTGGCTAGTATAGCGAGAGCTATACTAGTGAGTGACGAGGCCTGGAAGGCTTTCGCTGCCTTTTGCGAGCACGTGATGGCAGCGAAGGAGGCGGCGGAGCGCGAGCGAGAGGCGGATCCTCTCGCCCCCGCGCTTCGCAAGGCACGTAGAGGGAGGAGACGACGCGAATACTTGCGTCTCCTTCCCCTGCGAGGAGCAGGTCCGCTGGTGCGTGGGGCTGTAACCCCACCACCGGCATTGCACGGACCTCCTCCTACGCCTGGTGGGGACGGCACAGCTCTCCCGGCTGTCCCCATCCCTCCCCCTAACCCCGGGGGGAGAAGCGCCGTGCCCGCCGTGTAGGCGGGCTTTCCGTCCGAGAGGGGTCGTGGTGCCAGGTTTCGTACCTCACCCCACGACCTCTCCCACTATGGACGATGAGGGAGAGTCCCAGGAGTTTTAGTCGGTATACCCCCGCCTTCTGCGGGGGGGAGTCCGACATAACCCATCCGTTTACAGACGGATGGGTATGCGTAACGCATTTCTCCTGGGTGACCAAAAAAAAAAAAAAAAAGTATGTTAAAAGGTATACCTGGCAACATCAGCAGGAGCGGCGGAAGTGATTCAGGATTTTGTTAGTCTAGTTATTTCAATGAAGTAACTGTTGACTGAGTTTCACAACCCTTAGACAGGGTAACCACTACTGGACGAGATCATGTGTGTACGTTTAGAATAATTACTTCAACAATCTTGGGCAGGTAACCAGATTAGGGGACGTTCAAGTATTACGTAAGCAGATTTATTACAGTTATTTACTCACCCCCCTTGTCAGCAAAAGTATACAAGGCTCTTACCCCCTCCCCCATACAAACGTAACATTTTTCCAAACATTTTTCCCAACATTACTAAACGTATGCATTTATTTGTAGGTATTTTCCCAAAAATACGTTTCGTTTTCAAGCAAACAGAATGTTAGGGTTGCCATTTGTGTTAAAAAGTATTATCGATGACAGAGTTATCAACTAGACTCCCCCACCCCCCGTGTGATCCAAAATAAGCAAAGCAAAGACCGCCCTGCCCCTCCCATAGTGCTTACATAATAGGTACTTGTTACATAATACTTACCCATAATTTTAAGAAACTATTGGAAACGTGCACGCTTCCTCACTTTTTTCAGTCACCGCCTAGATGGTAAAAATACGCACATAGATTTAAAATCCAGATATACTGCCTACTCAGATTCGAAGTTACAACTTCCCATTTAGAATATAACTACAAGTTTTTATAGAATAACTCCTCCTTTTTTTAGCGTATAATTTCCGGTCCAAAACTGTCGCTGTGGAGCCCAGAATTATGCTTGGACCATGTTTCAGGAAGGAAAGTCTTGGAACACAATTTTTGGTAGCCCTTTTTAACATTGCATGTTGGAATGGGATGAATAGAATAGAATAGAATAAGCATTTATTTGGTAAACACATCACATGATTCTTACAAAAAAGAGAAAAATAATACAAGGTAAAAACACTTTCCGTGATATGTTACCCAAATGGTTGCCACTCAGCAGTATGTCACGGCACCGGAACGCCATGACGCTGGTATTCTGTGGGAACCATTGAGGTAGAGAGGGTCATGATGACATAAACTTTAGTACGGTAACAAGTTTAGATCGTGATTAAGAATAAGGTGGATAGAGTCTGGTAAATACAATGAAGCGACTGCCGTCAGACCTTGGCAACTCTTTAAAAGGGGAACCAGACCAACTAAATCATGGTTAACACGTTTCAGAAACTACCCAAGACGTGCAGGTTTCCATTCGATGTTTTCCCTCACCGTAAAAATACGCACTACAAATTTGCAGAATAAATATTTATTTAAAAAGAAAATCGCAAAGTTGGGTGCCACTAGTGGTAAATAATTGGAACTCAAACGCTATAAGGATGAGCACATCTACCTCGCAATAGAACAGAACACTGCTAATAATAACTGACAATACGGACAGAAAGGCAAACAAAGCGACGTGCTCACTCGCCCTGCCCTGTTTCCATAACGACGCTGTGCTTGCTGACATAGTACAAAAGAAGATAGTAAAATATCTCCAAAAACTTTGATCGCACAAATACTAGAAGATTTAGCATATGTACTTCGCAATAGGACAGTAAGCTACCTACCTAATAATAAAACCTCCAAAATGAGCAGAAAAGCAAACAAACGACGTGCTCACCCGTCCTGTCCTGTTACCAAAGCGTCGCTGAGCCTGCTGACATAGTACAGAAAAGGATAGTAAAATAATAATAAACAACTGGTCGAAATTTTTTATCGTCCTCATGAGGTTGACCGATGAAGTGGAATGATTGAGGACAGATTAATAAAGTCCTTTTTTAACATACTTCATACTAATATTCTTGTCAGTTGGGTGTGTTGTTGAAAAAAATAAGAAATTAACTTTAAATGATAAACTGCTAGTTGAATCTTTAAGAAGAAATAATCAAATTTTGACAGTCTAGTACTCACTAAAAGTTATGCTGACTGCCATTGGGCCAAACCGAGAGGAGTGGAACTCCTGAGTTAAGTATACGAACATTCTGGGGCACTGGGAATGTTTAAATGAGTATCAAAGTAAATACTTTATGCTTTGCCTGTTTAATCAGTTGCTTAGACGTCATCTTCGCGCGATCAATCTCCATCTTTTAAAAAGCAGAGCAACTGAATAAAACCAAAAGCAACTTAATTTATCCACGCTCACTCGTGCACAGTATTAAGTAAGACTGTGCTTGTACTATGTCGCACTTAGCATAAGCAAGTGGGAGCAGTCCTCCGAAGCGCTCGGCTGACCTTGCCGCGTGGGAGCGCGCTAGAAATCGGCACCGCACCGTGCGCTTACGCAACTCACCACTGCCACAGCCTGGTTGATGGCAGTGAGCCTTGATAGGAAAAGTGAACAATAATTTAGGAGATCATGGAATCACTAACAAACATTCCAAGCTTTGAGTAGGCTTAGCTTAAAGTTGGGTGAACCCATTTGCAGGTTAGATGAATTATGGATAATACCTACTTACTACGACTACATATGCCAATAAGCACCTGTTGCCCTACAATAAACAAACATATTTTTGTACTGTAATAGTCAAATACGAGTTTTGTTGTGGATCTACATTCTTTAAATCCTACTAGACTAAAGAAGGAACACTTAAAAACAATAACTAAAATAAAACTATTAGACTAGACATACTGCATATACCAATTAGCGTTATGTATGAGCGGTGAATTTTCAATAAAAATAAAATGAAAAACAAATCATTTATTTCAGGAAAGTACCTACTTAGTAACAAATTGCAAATTCATTACCTATTTCGTCAAATAATAGTCAGCTATTTTCATTGGATAGCACTTCTCTCTTTTTAATACAATCTCACTGTTGTTATACTGTGGTGCGTTCGAGGTGCGTTCGAGGCGAGCCGCGAATAAATTCGTGACCATATGCACCCCAAACCCAAAAATAAGCTATAAATACAACACTTTATTGTAATCGGTATCCTTTTCTTGTTTGTAATATTGCAACGTAACTACAACAATATTTTTAAGATCTTAAACCTGATTACTACTTCTGCTAATTCTAAGATTTGAATACTTGTCACGTTCTTCAGAACTCTTAGTCTCTTACCCTCTTATACCAAAACGTGGTTTAAAGTAAGTAGCGGGATAAATACTAAAAATAATTGAATAACTAGAATACACATTATTACAAAACTAAGTTTAACGTTAATTAGTATATCAACTATAATACTACTGATAAACCACCCGGACCCCTAGTTTAATATGAATACTAAAATAATAACCACAAAATATCGATTCAGTGACAATCAGTATATTCATGTGACAGTTCATTCTGTCTTGCGGAAAGTTATTTGTAAGAAATAGTCAACTTATTTTTCGGATCGTCGGTTGGATTTAATCACAAATATAGAAGCTATTCACAATCATATTAGGTACTTGGACACCTTACTTATACAATTTTATAATTTATTATTTATTACCTTAAAACATTTCAAAAATATTTTAGTTCAAATAATAAAACAAGGTTATGTAAAACGAAACGTCACTGAACGAATGATTGAATGATTCGATTAATTGTGACACCATCCTGCGGTACTAAGTTGTCTATGGTTAGTCGGGGATTTGTAATAAGAAATTAAGAAGTAACGTTATTTCGTATTAATCATGAACTGGTTAGTTTAGGATTAAAGCCAGTATCAGAGTAGTTTTATGTAATAAGTGGCTTAGAATATATCTGAAAATACTTTCCTTCTGCCATAGACATAAAAGTATAAAAATAATCATTATCCTCTGAGATTGGTACGGCTTCAATAGTCATTGGAATGTATTTATTAGAATCTATATTATTTATGCGGAAAACTAGTCACGATCAAAATGATAATACCAAGTTAAATTCCTTATGTTTTCCAAGTTCCACAGTCAAGTTAGAATCAAATAGTTTAATAAGAGTTTTTGGTTTCTGCTGCTTAGAATCTTGAAGTATAGATAGATAGATATTATTTATTGCACAAAAACAGAAAACAAATATGATACAACAAAAACAGACAGTACAATAAGGCGGTCTTATTGCTTGTAGCGATTTCTTCCAGACGACGTTTGGGTAGAGGAAAGAAATAACGTATTCGTATAAGGGGAAGGCAGTGCAAAGCAGTTTAGCAAATGATATTGAAAATGGCAGAAAAATAAATATAATAATTTACACAACATAAATAATAATAAACAATAAATACATACTTAATAATAAATAATATAGTATCTAAGTCATTAATATTAAGAAAACTATTTTGAAATAGGGATCGTGGTATTGACGATTCAATAATATTCGATTTATAAAAATATTATTTTTTCAAGCTAAACTCTCAGTAGGTTAAACAATAAATTGTATGATTAAAATAAGGAAAATAAACGGTTCAAGTGGAAAAAAAACTATTTTATCATCCCTTAAATATCAAATCACAAGCCCTGGACACGCGCTACGACGCGTTGTAGCGCGTAGCGTTACGTACGCTACGCAGCTTCGTAGCACCGTAGAAGCGCGATCCCATTTGAATTATTTTACAAATTCGTTAATTTCTTTACTATTTTTTGTAACTTTTCAATTTTATATTTCTTGTTGATGTTATATGATGAGCCAAAGAGTCTATTAAAAATTTATTGCATTTATGCATGCATATTCTTGGGATATTAGAGCGATGGTAGCTCAATGGATTCGAACGCACCTTCAATACGTGGTCGTGGTTCGAATGCACCGCTAGATTTTAGAAAATATTTACAATGATAGCCTGCCAATGTAGATATTCTGTTTTTACGTAAAACTACATTTCCGTGGAAGTGAAAAGACTAAGAAATAATGACACCAACATTGAATTGGATGCAAACCAAGGCTAGGCAATCTTTGTTTATTTTCATACCATTATGAAACCAAGTAGGCAGTCAATAGTGAGTAGGGCTACATAACTACAGATGGTAAACTATAGTCAGTTGAAGTGAAGGTAAACATCTTTTTTTTAAGTCAATACTGCATCCACTGCATCTAAACCATAGTCTTGACCAAAAGTGATCTTATAGGGGTCCCATTTTATCGTTTTGAGGTCTTATCATTAGCGTCATCAGCCGTTAGCACTCACTGCTGAGTATAGGCATAAGACTAAATTAGTCCATGGTGTTTTTTTTATGTAATAGGTGGCAGACGAGCACAGGGATCGCCTGACGGTAAGCAATTGATGCCGCCCGCGACACCCGCAACACCAGTGGAGCTACAAGTGCGCTGCCAACCTTTAAACCCCCATTTCCCCCGGATTGGGCCTCCGGTACACACAGCACAGTGCTGCTTCACGCCGGTTGTCTGTGAAGCCGTGGTAAGACGCAAAAAAATTGGAGACTAATATGAACCAGACTAGACCGAATCGGAGTTTCCCTCCCTTTCACACGCGCTGTGTATCTTCTTTGTTTGGATGCGTCAGGTGTATTTTCGTTCGTCACGGGACGGCTCCAAATCAATTCACCAGGAGGCCTTTTCTTGGGCACTCGATATTAAAGTCGAATTAGAGATTTGTATGGACGAATGTATAAAATTGTTTAATTGGACTTCAATGTCAAGTCTACAATAACAGTTCTCCTGATCCGATACTATCGTGCGCTATGTCATCTCCACATCTCTATCGGCAGGCGAACAACAGGGGCACCTGTCGTTGCGCGCGCGACGTACCCTACTTAAGCTATCGCACCATTGACTGAGACTTATCACCGTCTCTGTCTATTATAAACTACGCAAAGAGGATGCAAGATTCACAGCACGACAGTGCAAAATAACGCGGTAGAGTAGTGTTGCCATTGCTATGGAAATGGTAATGTTCTATGGAATTTAAAAGGAGGACAACGAGGGAGCGCCTTGATAGAGTGTGTCGTTAGAAAAAATATTCCGCTCATATAAAGAAACTAGGAAAATATCTTCCAGCACACTAAACTTCTATTCTAAACCTTCGACCGGGAGTCGATCTTTGGACCTTTACCCGTTAACGATACCTTTTTAGTCGTCAAATTACTCATTTCCTGTCAAGTCAGATCATATCTGTGTATCTATGGGGCAGGCATAGTTTGGGCTCCATCATATAGCGAAATATAAAGCGAAAGAGAACCAATGGGTTTTTTATGTGATAGTTGACAGATGAGCAGACAGGATGACCTAATAGTAAGGGATTGCCGCCACCCATGGACACCCGCAACAACATTAGTTACATGGTGGATCAGACATTCAATGTGGATTAATTTTTAACTTCAAATGCAAGAGCCTACGACTTCCCCACTTCTTTTCTTCTACCTATTCGTTACCCTTGATTGTCACCGCTTTACATTAAAAGCTCTTAATTTTTCCCTAATAGACTTGGTAGTTACAAACTGGCGCTGGCAACACTGCGGTGAAGCCACAGTTAGAGGGTCCCGTTACACCTCGACTCATCACTAATTCCATCTCACGAAAGCTCGATTTTTGGCGGTGAATTGATTAACCCTAAATTGTGTCAGAGGAGTAATTTGTTAAATGTGTTGGTGCATACAATTTTCCGGACTGATTGAGAGTTGAAAGTCATGGGATATCTTTGTAAGCCGCCCCTGAAATTTGAATTAGAACTTACCACATTTTGTTTAAACTAACCGTCATTTCAAATTCTATATCCGCCATTTTGAATCAATAACTTTTTTGACGATTAATTTATTATTTTAGTTTAGAATACCCGAACACACACACCAAAACTTTGTACGTTTACACAAGCTTACACATACAAGCTTAGTTGTAAGGCATACCGACATTGCAAATACTATAGAAATCATCTTAGTAGCATGATATTCATTGCAAATACTATAGAACTGAGAAGTACGACGTTCAAGGCTATTTTTACTCAGTTTTTTTTCTCAAGATAATAATCTGAGTAATTAAAAGAAAAACTTTCGGACTTTGTTAAGTAAGCACCCCGAAAAAACACATCTACATGTTTAGATGACGCTGCGTAAATACTATTTTATTACAAATAAAAAATGAATAAATTATGAATGAATGAATGAAAAACTTTATTTCAGACCACAGGGTCCATATAGGTGTTAGTAACAATATTAACTTACAAACTATGTTAGCGCGTATTATTTATTGATAAGGTATTAAAACAAAGACAGATGGAAGTCGGCAAACATCTACCCGCCTCTTATGACATATAAGCCGATCCAGCCGTTTAAGCATGGCCTATTCGCTAGTGCGCCCAGGATACTGTTCGGGTTGCCACGGATACGACTCAGAAGCGAGGCGCACCTCTTCCGGATTATCATGTAGAAGCCGTCAATATGCGCCTCTGCAAACAATTATGTAGCATAGAACAATATACCTACCCTTAACAACGCGTCCCTACCTCTGAGTCTAATACTTTAACAAGGACACACAAGAATAAATCTAAAAGCGACGGCTGCGTCTATAGATCTTACACAAGTTAGTTATACGCCGGATTCCTGAATGTATGTCACGCGGGAGCGACCGATCCCTCCACCGCCCATTTCTGAGAAGGGCGCGAGAGTACCTACCTACACCCATTTCTGAACCTCTCAAATGAGGACTAAGGCCTTCTCGTGCATAGTGCAGATTTTATCCGCCGTTTTTATTTTGGGATCTGTTTTTGCTCATGAATGATGTTTCAACAGACAAGCGTTTGACCTCTATCAATCCACATGTTAAGTGAAGATGAGTTACGGGGGAAGGCCCCAGAGTACTCGTAGAAGGTAAAGTCGGTAAACCACGTCATTTTCATGGCGGAGAAGAAGCCTCTTCTGTCCATTTTGGGGTTGAGGGCAGAACTGCAATGGGAGTTCGACGTGCGTAATGCATTATTTGGGTTAAAAAACCACGACCATGCTTGTCCGAGAAAAGCTTTCACTTTAACCTTAAAGAATATTATTCAAAATACATACGTACATACATACCTACAGGTCAAAATCATAACCCTCTTTTTTGCTTCGCCGTTATGTAGTCGGGTAAAAACTACTTCATGTCTTCATTACTAAAAACCATGTTTGCTTTTACATGTCTTATGCAACCTTATGGGCATTTATAAATACTCAGTAAATTTCTTAGACAATCCGCAGAGTTTACTGTAGACTGTTTAAATTTAGTTTGTCAGCCAAGACAGTTTCTGCTGTAGAAATTGTGGATTGATAAGTATTGCAATTCAATTCAATTGACCATAATCACGCGCTGTCTCCACATTTGTTACTCCTCGCCTGGGATAATAGAATAGTAGTGCAGTGCTATATAGCCAGCTGGCTATATATAAATCTAGAAACTCGACCATGCAACTGGTAAGTTGGACAAGTTACTGGTAAATTGCGAAAAAGAAAAGCTATTATAATATACTATTTTGCCGACAGGATGTTTCATTTTGATCATGAACAGCAGATTTTTTCTTCGTTTATGTTGATGATCTAGTTTCCTAAAATATTTCACAATATCACATACATTCATCTGACTCCGAGACAAGCACCTGTGTGCTTGTCTCGGAGTCAGATGAATGTATGTGAATTATATATTTGTAAATAATTTGAATACTTCTCTTTTGTAAAACATAGAAAACACCCAGACCAATACAAACAGACATGGACATGCACACAAATTAGAATAATTAAATAAAAGGATGTTAGTAAAGTCTTCAGGATTAAAATGTCTCAATAATGACAGTTATTGTATTTTCGATTGGTCGGATGGAACTGAGGACAGGAGCCCAATTCTCGTGCCTGTGATATTTATTGAAAATGCCTGGACCTTGGGTGACGCCTTTGCATTAGAAAAAATATAGAAAAGATTGACATGAAATATAGGTACAGAACAAATAAAACAAAATGAAAATTGACTAAAATAAAGCTATACATACAAACTGCTATGTGAACATTAAAATGATATAAAAAATTAAACAAAACAATCAACAACACATTTTCGATCCATTTTAACAACTTTAACACTTTCAGCGGAGCAACGTCTTAAGACGCCATTTTTTTGAAATAATTGCTGGCACAACGTATTGTCACGTCGAAATAAATTATACAATTACACGCGAAACGTACTATGACGCTCGCCGCCTGTACTAAAATCTATGAGCTACGTCATTGCGCCGTATCGCATCGAATTCCCAAATCTCTAACGCCACGACACGTAATTTTTTTACCCTCATTGTCCACGGAGCACCCACACACACATGTAAATTTATTCGCCTACACATGTACACAACGTCAAGTCAAGAAAGTTACAGTAGTACATATATTGTATCGTGTCTTTCCCATATGTCTCTCTCTGTCATTATTGCCGAAACTAGCTGAGATTACTGTAAGCGCGCATATGTGTGCCTAGCCTGTTTAGCTCGCAATGTGCGTAGACTATATACTGCGTATCTATATCACATAGTAATAAAGACCTTTTGTAAAGGGTAAATAATACCTTCACATAGTAAAACCTAAGTGGACACGAATTTCATGCCATAGCCTGGCCGAGCCTCTCAGTGCTAAATATTTGTCTGCACATTAATATTCTATTGTTTATAGTCCTCAAGCATGTTCGAGATGCCTATAGGTTTGTTGACATGTCTATGATAAGTAGGTTCCATTTCACTCAATTCTACGGAACATAAGTACTCGCAGATTTAATGGAATAACATTAAAACGGCTCTTTTACGCCTGCTAATGTTCAATTAATTGTGTATGAGTTTCACCGCAATTCCGGAATTGTTGGTTAATTACGAAATGCAATTTCATCATTTATTACAATATCCATCGACAAATGGTTTCCTCTTTGCTAATAAGGAGTTAAATGACGGTCCCATTAGGTTGTTGCTCAATGTCGTTCGTCCTATTGTAATGACTAAAAGGAGTCATTGGACAAGTCGCCCTTTAATTGCTAGTATTTGTCACGGTTTATTCAGCCGAAACTACATAAGTACCTACTAGCATATAAAAAAGTATATATTTTTATGTAACTGGCACTTAATGGGAATCCTAAAAAAATAAACTTACCTATTTTAATTCTTTAAAAATAAAAGCCAAAAAAATAAAAACGAAAGTGAATTTCCCGAATTCCCAATACAGATATAACGCTACCTACTCACCAAATAGGTTTGAAATAAGCATTGAGATAAATAGTTATAGAGGAGTTATCACGAACAACAGTCATGTTCTATTTTGAAACGTCAAACTTTACTGTCATTCGGACTACTGTCAGAACGGACTATGTAATCAATCATATTCGACGGCCGCCGGTATCCGGTACTTTAATACCTAAGAAGAATCTTATTGTAACTATTATCCAATATTTATTTTCTTTGTAAATGTTATGTGTTTAATATTATGATTAAATAACAAAAAATCATCATATAGTTAGAATATAATAACTTATTTATGTTTCCAAGTTACAAATAAATTGTTTAATAACATTTATTGTATATATTTTTTTGGTATGTAGGCACAAGTTTCTTATTTTCATATTTTTATGTGATATGTGGCAGACGAGCAGACGGATACCTGATGGTAAGCAATCGGTCCAGCCTGTAATCATGCCGAAGCGAGTCTCTCCCAAGGTTGAGAAATATTTTTTTTTCAGTAAATCTTATAATTAAAATCCCTTTTATTACGATTAAAACAAAGACGAACTACATATTTCTAGACCATCATAACGATCACTCCCTCATACGATTTCATACATACAGTTTGTCATCATGCTAAAAAGCATTTGAGGCAGTCTGGTTTTTAATTTATCATTAGGTGGTCCGTATGTAAATTAGTATAAAATATTACAAAATTATAAAACTTTTTTACAACAACACATAATGCTGAGCATAAATTTATAAAGATGTGTCAATGATCGATTAAAACTTCTTTTCAAAGTCAATTGACTTCAAAAATAAAATTGGTAACGCTTTGGAACATCACTAATTTAATTGTATATACTCGAGCTTCTAAAATTAATTAAAGAATGAAAACAGTAAGTATGTAACAGTTGTTCCACAATTTCCCTTCTGTCTATATTACTCTAAGTCAAATGAGAAAAAATGACGCCTAACTAGTCTGGTGACCGTATTTAATTTTCTAAAAATAAAATCTAATTATTCACCGGTGGAAAGTAATCCCTTTGCACTTCGATGTATTCCTTGAATTACTTGTGTAATATCTTAATAGACAGCACGGCATTTCGATGCGTGTTATGCTTATTTTTCAATAAAACAAATCTTAAGCGTTTCGCTGTTCGACCTGTCAGTGCTAGCAAGCGACTAAATGCAGTGTAGTGCGATCACTACAATTGAGAGGATATACTACTGATGGGCGGTGTCTCCTCTATAACTATTTATCTCAATGGAAATAAGTACTTGAATTTGACTGATTACAAATTGAAAGAACTCACCACGCTTGGCAGACGGGTTGGCGAGGGTTTTGATATAAATGCAGAGTTTTCCTTCTCTAGGTGCTGATGATCATGCCAGCAGCTTTACCTTAGTCGCCTTTTACGACACCTCGGTGAGAGTGAGGGTGGCCTATTCTACTCTGCCGGGGACCACACGGCTGAAAGAAATGGAAGACAATAAATAGTTGTGGGGAGGGCAGGCCACCTGGATCACCACGGTAATGGCAGAGTCAATGTTTACCACTGCGGTGGCTACAGCAACTCAAACGAAAAGACGACAATTTATCAACCAGATTGGCCGATGGCCGTGAATGGTAAGCACGGGAGCCTGTTTTTCATTATGGACTTGCTCTTGGGATCACACTGAAGCTTAGAGTTGAAAAAACGCCTACGATGAAGCAAGCCTACCCAGTAGCAGATATAGTTTTAAAATGTTTAAGGTTGTAGTTATTGGTGAAGACGCTGGAAGGGCTTTCCACTCTTTGCTAATGCGGTGCATCACGAAGGAGGAGGAAAAACGCTTTGTAAGTATTCAAGGAACATTCACCAAGAAATAATAAACAACCCGCAATTTGTATAGAATAGAATAGAATAACTTTATTGCTATAAATGTGGTTACAAAAGATGGAACACAGTACAATTACGCACATTTAACCAAAACATTTGGCACACAATTTCAATTTGAGAGAGGCTATTAATGTATTATTATTAAATATACATTCTCGATGGTGGAAAAGGGAATGACGGAATCAGCTCATGGAGCTCAAAAGCGCTCTCCGAATCAAAGCTTATAAAATACCGATAGGCAAGCTTTACGTCGATGAGCTAGACTGTGAAGCTTGGTTTGTAACTAGCTCCTTGTCACCAATAATATTTTATGGTCCTGCACTCCACGGAGACAAGTGCTGTTATACTATTTATAAAATAACCATGCACAAATGTTGGGTCCGCTTTTGTACGCGAAAATTGATTACCGCCAAATGCGGCCACTTTTAGCGTGAATCAATTTTTCGCGTTCGCGTTGGACCCAACATTTATGCATGGTTATTTAATAAATAGTTTAAGTGTTTGCCGAGAGGTTGCAACCCCTAATTGTTTAAAATAGATCCGGCTTAGTAGCTAAAAATTAAAATCGATTGGCGTCGCTAGTGTGCCCTACCCGTCACCTTAACAAAAACTCTCAGGTACAAATTTTGGCCCGACCCGGCGATCGAACCCAAGCGCAACCATCGCTTTAAAGTACGACCCACTACCCACTGCGTCATCGAGGCAGTCTGAATTGATATAAGTTGGTATTAAGCTGAGCCATCCCATATGTGAGAGCAATACTTCATGTATGTCTTGTACCCATCTTGAGATCAAATAATGGTTAACATAGGCGAAACTGAAAATTTTGATAAGTTATCAGAGTGCTAAAGACTTCTGTACCTACATATACGTAATTAAAATTCCGTCTGACCCACTTAACTCCTTAATTTTAGCGAGGAAGGGAGGTAGAGGCTCAAAATAAAATGAGGGTTAATGCTGGTACAGTCTAGCCACGATGTTCGGAAATAAACTAGCCGCGTTTGTACTAAATTGGTATTCAACAATGAGATATTTTTATCCCTATATTAATGGCTCCCGGTTAACTTCGTACCGCCATATTTTTTTTCTTCAACCATTGCATCAGAAGTAAATTCACATTTTCTGTATATTAACGTGTGAGAGTCATGCTTTGGCATGAATGGCCTTTTTTTCCCAGGGGAAACCATCATGGCCGTCACCTTGCTACATGTAGGTAACAAGGTGGTGTGTGGGACCTAACCCTAACCTACTAAAACCCCTGGGGTGTCCATCTCTGCGCAATCGCGGTCGGAAACCCCACAGCCGGGACTAGACGGTTCCGCTAATCGCGCTCGCCGCTTCACCCCTATCTGGCGCAATACAGCCTTTCAACGCTGTACGACCTACCAGGACGCCCAGTAATGTCGTCCTCCGCGGAGTCGTATGCTGAGCAAGCCACTCCCCATAGGGAAGGGAAGCTTAAAGGTTGGCGAACTCGCAACAATTAGCGGTGACAATTGCTCACCATCAGGTGATCGGTCTGCTCGTCCGCCACCTATGACAGAAAAAAGGAAAATGACTAACGACAACGACAACTAACGAGGTTTGAAAAGAGTTTCTTTTACGGTAGGCAGCGGCATGACTGTGCTCCGGCATTGTTGATGTCTATGAGCGGCGGTTACCATTTACCATCAGATGGGCTGACTATATTTCGCAATATAAACACACGAATGCTTTTCCAGGGTGGAAATCGAACCCAAAAGCCGTGGAAATTCCAAGGCTTTTAGGTTTGATTCAGAGGCAGAGTGTCCGCATCTACACAAATGCGCAGAGTCATCAACGTCAGAAATGCACAGCTACTTTTAACGCGTAGCATACAGCTAACTGACCAAACATTTTGTTTAAGACCAAAACGAGTTCCGTGAAACGTTTGGTTAACTTTTTCTCCTGTTTTTCACTAATGTCGACAGTAAACTTTATAAAATTATAAGACTGGACCGATGACGCATTTGCTAGAGACCCTGCCTCATACGCCAAAAGGTCGTGGATCCGATCCCCACGCTGGACAAACATTCGGATGATGAACACTTGATGTGTGTTCAATGTCTGTCTATGTGTGATATATGGATTATGTTTGTATGTTGTCTGATATCCGTAACACAAGCACATAAACGTAGATATAAGCATATTGTTAGAAAGATACTACAATTACTTAAGTACCTTTTTTATGTGCTAGGTAGCAGACGAGCAGATGGATCACCTGATGGTGAGCGATTGGCGCCGCCCATGGAGGACACCCGTGATACCAGTGGAGTCACAAGTGCGCTGCCAAACTTTAAGCGCTCCTTTCCCCCAGATTGGGCTTCCGGTACCCTCACTCACGCAGCAAAAACACAGTGCTACTTCACACCGGTTTTCTGTGAGGCTGTGGTATCACTCCGGTCGGCCCATTCATGCCGAAGCGTGGCTTACCCACGGGTTCCTATTTAAATACTAACTTAATAAATAGGTAGTTAAGTTTTGGTGCTCAATCTATCAACAAAGAATGCCATAATATGCAGCCTCACTTTGTCAGGAACCCACCGGTCCTGGAGTTGTGCAAGTGCCGAGAGATATAAATAAATAAATATAAATATTTCACAACATCACATACATTGATCTGACTCCGAGATAGGTAGCTCAAGCACCTGTGTTACGGACATCAGAACTAACAGTGGGATTACAAATATATACATATTATAATACTTTTCTTTTGTAAATAAATACTTATAATACGTAGAAACACCCAAACCAATACAAACAGACATGTTCATGCACACAAATGTTTGTACTGTGCGGGGATCGAACCCGCAACTCTTGGACTAAAGGCAATATTTAACAGTTATTATTATTTTCATCTCAGCGTATTCCCACTTACGTCCAACGAAGTCCGACACTTTGAAGGCTCGGGAGCGCTTGAACCATTATACAAATTTAGTGAACCTAGCAACCTTTGCAACCTTTAGGAGAACCAGACTAACTGAGACATGGTTACTTACACAACTCAACAATTGTGAAGATTGAGAAACTCTCCAATCGTACTAAAACCCTCACGCTGACGAGATTGATAATGGTAAAAATATGCTTTAGAAAATCTTAAGGTGCATGCTCGAATTCGAATCTACGACCTACCAGAAGACGCATGTTCGTATCAACTAAGCTACCATCGCTAGTGCGATTTTCCGCGCGCAATATACCAACAAAGAAAGGGAGGTTTATAGGTTGGCAGCGCACTTGTGACTCCACTGGAGTCGCCGCAATCGCTTACCATCAGGTGATCCGTCTGCTCGTCTGCCACTTATCTCATAAAAAAAAAAGATGAACCAATGAGTAATTCGTTCAATGTTATCTCGTCAGGACCCCCGCCCCTGGAGTTGCGCAAGCGACGTTGTGAGATTCTGATATCTAACAGTACAAGGCGAAAATTGACCGCGGGCTCCGAAACGAGTCAATGAACCCGACACCCGTTAGTCGCATCTAGGAGGCCCTTCCACTTCCTCATGCTTATCATTGCATCCGACTTTTTAACGTTTGGAAAGGCAAAAACTTGAGATGTGGAATGTTCGGATCCCACAAGATGGAATTCCGTGGTTCGAGTTCAAATTGATTGTTGCTTTGGTTGGTGTTGAAACGATGCGGTATATACTGATAAGATTTTGAGCATTAGTTTCATGTATGTTGATTGTTGATGTTTGTTTGTATTTTCTTTATTGCACTCCTTAAGTTACAAAAGGTGGTAAGAAGCTATGGTACATTATGGACCTTGTTTTTCAAGAGGGGAGAGGAGTTTCTAAATTCCTTACTTAGTTAGGGGGAGGGCCGGGAAAGGGACAGGGGGAGGTGTTGTTACCTTGTCACGCATATAGGGCGCACTTTTCTGATGATAAGGAATGAAAAAAAGTGATGATAAGCTTTTTTTCAAATCAAGGTTCTATACAAAAATTATCCATTCATATGATAGGCAACATTATGAGCAAAATATGGTTTATTTTATGAGAGTACCGGGGAAAGGGGGATTTAAAGGCAGCGCACTTGTGACTCTTCTGGTTTCGCAGGTGTCCATGGACAGCGGCAATTGCTTACCATCAGGTGATCCGTCTGCTCGTCTGCCACCTAACAGATAAAAAAAATGCTCTCTTGTAAAGTATTTGATTTGACTTTTTTAATTTGCTTCTGTTTAATACCTACACACCATAAACTACAGTGTATGCAGAAGAAGTAGAAACGCTCATCTCTGATATTTAACATTTGGAAGACCATAGCCTAAAAGACCAGGTGGGGCAAAGTTTGCAACTGAGTTTTAAACCGTTTAGGAACAAAACACTATGTAAGTACTAAGTACGCACGAAGCACGTGCGCGCACATGCGTAAAGCTTCTCAAGATAAATCTCAGTTTGCAGCCGACAATTAAACAACACTAAAAGCCCACAATCCTGGGGAAATTTAGGTTATGCTCACAGAACGAGCGTTAAACTCTTGTTTGAACAACCCGAGACTCCCCATAACCAGTGTTGCCATATCTGCACTAATCTTCACTTTTAAGAGCAAACCTAGATACCTACATACAATTACATTGATTTTTTCTATTTAATTTAGCTTCTATTTTTTAACAGTATGTAGTTCGCAGTTTTTTTTTCTGTATATAGGACACTAAGTAGGTATTCTTTTTGAAGAACTTTAAGAACGCATCCATGTTTATTATTTAATTTATATTTTGAAGGTGATTTTGACTCGCTTTTTTCAGACAATATGTAAATGACCATTTTACGCAAAAAAAGTAAATATTATTTAAATGTTTAAATCATTGGTAATTGAAGGTGCGTTTTCTAGGGGCCATTGCCCCGGAACTAAAATTCATGCCAAAAATAATGATGATGTTTGCCGCGGGACTTCTTTCTTGGCGCGGACTCTACCTTATTCAACTCTAGCTTCAGTCCCGGAAAATACTCCAAATCTTCAATTTGTATTATTCTAGGATAGAGCTGGCAACACAACCTTTAACTATGGCAGGCACACGTCTGTGAAAGCCGAAGGATTTCTTTTTGTTCACAGCTTTTACCGCGTAACAGTTACCAACCGCTCTCCGGGGCCGTTACAATGATTCTGCTTATTCATCGGACACTCGAAAAGGTAGCTAGTCTAAGGCCCGATGAAGAAATATATACCCTCATCTATTTAATTACCTGATGATAAGAGTCCTTTTACGGATCAGTGGGGCCGCCACCAATTTCTTATTGACTGTAACAAAATTAGGACAATAAATTAAAAATCGATCAAGACATTAATAATAAATAAGAATTTGCGATTTTCAAACTCAACGCATATGTGATATTGGGTGTTGCAGATGTCCATGTGGTGGCGGTACTAGCGGTGATGACTTACCAGGTGTGACGTCTGCTCTCGTGTCCCCGTTTAATTTCAAAAATTAAAAAAGAATATTTATCAAATAGGTATCAAACGAGATAGGTATTTTCACGCGATCTATGAAATTTAAATGTTGAAATAGACCTTGATCATTCAGCAAAATTACAGGTCAATTTTAATTACACGTGTCTCTCTTACACTTGGTATATGGCGGAATCATACGCGCGGCCCGTAACCGTACGCGGGATAAGACTACGGTAAAAATGGTTTTAGGGCACCCATCACACCTAATATAGGCACACTCAATACCAGCTTTAGTACGGGTATTACACGCTGGCGAGATCAATGTTCTATCTAATGCCTATATTTCTTTCTCTGGTCCGTAATATCGAATGTAGGTGCAACTTTTATGTAAAAAAATGTCCTCTATAACATTAGGCCTCCCCTCTCCTGCAACAGGCTGATGATGATGATGAAAATGATCCCCTTATTCTCTGGCTCTATCTACCTACCTACCTACATGTCTAAAAATGGTTGGACAAACGAGTAAGCGAATCACCTGATGGAAAGTAATCAATGCCGCCCATGAACATCCGCGAAAACAAAGATCGCTAATTGACCTTAATTGAGCTATTCTACACCTGGTAAACTTTTAATTTCTCCTTAAAAATATTATGTCATTCGTTAGATACAAATAGTTCCTATGTTTTACAAGAGAATGAGAAAGACCAGCTAAATCTTTAATCAAGTTCTCGCCTACTAAATTTGCTAATTAACTTTATGGCTGTCTGTCTGTAGGTGTCCCTATAGTATAGTGAGCACTTCACTTTAATGCTCGTTCTACATTCTCGATTATAACAACACAAACTTTAATAACCTATAAAGTTAAAGGTGCAGGGTCAATAATGAGATGTGCTAATTGAAAATTTAAGATAGCCACTACATTTAAGCTTCTCTAAACAGAAACAAGAGCTAGCTGAGTAGGGAGCTATTGCTTTGTCGTTGTCCCCGAAGATCATAATCCGTGGGAGTAGCTATGACTAGATAGGGACTATCGATTTGTTAGCTATTTTAGTCAGCAGGCTAGTACCTATCCCACTAGGCGCTTCATCCCGTTTCTATGCATATGTCTCAGTTGGATTGTATAATCCGCCGCATTACGGCTAGCTTTTATCAAAAACAGGGCCGTTTTGAAAAACGTCTGTTCAACGATTAGCAGGATTGAATGCAGCTGATTAAAAAACGGCCAGAATGTAGGTATTCAGCGTCATAAGTTATTCAACACGGCTAGCCATAATGTAATAGCGACAGATAAGCCGCCACTTTGACAGCTTTTAGTTCTGATTCTTGACTGACACTCGTAGCGCTGCTTGGCATGACAACAAAAACCGGCCAAGTGCGAGTCGGACTCGCGCACCGAGGGTTCCGTACAAACCTGCAAGGTTAACAAAGTTCGTTCATTACGACAATCGAGTCATAACTATGGTATTTTTATTGCAAAATGAAATTCATAACATTACAATGGGGAAAGATGGAGGAGCATAAATTTAAGACAAAGATCTCTTTATCGTTTAAGTAATCCTTTATTTTATATTAACACATATCATTTATCTATAATATAACTGAAAATACTAGCCTTGCAGCAGACTTGCGAAAGTTCTTTTATTAAAGTTTTTTAGTCACTATTTAGAAATCTGGTTCAAAAATATTAATTAAGTATTAAATTTGAACCTTGAAGTGATACCACATTGAACATTGAAGTTCGAAAAAACGTTATCAATAGTTGTACAACTTCGTGTAGTGCTACTGTTTCAGTTAGGACGCATTTAGATTATACAGCTACATTCACCAAAACATCGGGATTGAATGACGATGAGTGAGGTCGTCTTTGCCGTTTGAAAAATGTTGCCCTCCCCATACATAGTATAATAACTCGCGGTCATTGCTGTAACTACAATTATGTTTACAATCACAATTTTTTTGGTGGTAACTACTTAAAATTTTAAGCTTTTCGGAATTTTTCTGTTACCTGTGCTGTAAGCTATTGCTTCTTACCAAATTTCGAGATTCTATGTCAACGGGAAGTGGTCTTTAGGTTTTAATGCGATTACTTGCGAGTTTCAAAATATGCAGCTTAAATTGCTGTTTCTTTTGATTGCGTTGACATCGAAGTTTGATTTTGTTACAGCTTAAAGGTACTATAGACTTGAGTATTTGGTATGAATTTCAATTTAATACCTCTACGCGTTCATGAGGAAATGGGTAGTAAGTTTAAAATTATTAAAAAAATATATATTATGTGATGTAACTAAAAATTTATGGTTTTCGTAATTTTTCCTTTATTTATGCTATAAGACCTTGCTTCGTACCAAATTTCAAGATTCTGAGTTCACGGGAAGCACCCTGTAGGTTTTGATTCCCTTGCAAGTGTCGAAAATTTGCGGCATAAACAGCTGTATCTTTTGATTGCGTTGGCTTAGAAGTTTGATTTTTTCACAGCTTCAAGGGACAGTAAACCTGAGTAATTGATATAAATTTCAGCTTCATACCTCCACGCGTTCCTGAGAAAAAGGGTCTTGACAGACGGACGGACGGACGGACAACAAAGTGATCCTATAAGGGTTCCGTTTTTTCCTTTTGAGGTACGGAACCCTAAAAATGGTGTTGGATACGGAAAATGTGTTGCCAAATTGCGAAGTAAGACGTGAATAAACAAAGTAAATGTACACACGCGACACCAGTGGAGTCACAAGTGCGCTGCCAACCTTTAAAACCCCTTTTCCCGCGGATTGGGCCTCCGGTACCCTCACTCACGCAGCGAAACACAGCACAGTGCTGCTTCACGCTGGTTTTCTGTGAGGCCGTGGTATCACTCCGGTCGAGCCGACAAATACATGACGAAGCGTAGCCACGCTTCCCACAGTCAAAATTGTGACAGTCACAGTCACAGTCCACAGTTTCGATTGAAGTTATCCTAGACGCAAGAGCGGATCCAAAATGTAATGTAATACAGTACTTAGTCACTCAGTAGATAATTAAACAACCGAACATACTTCATATTGTTTTAAACTTTCATGGTCACTAACATTAGAATAATTATTTACGGGATTTCTACCATGTACCTTATTTTTGAGTTTCCGATATTTCGGCACTGTTGCAAGCGCCATGGTCACGGAGTAACTGAAGTTTTTGTGGGTAAATAAGGTAGGTAACATGGTAGAAATCTCGTAAATAACTATTCTAATACCGAACATCATCATCGTCAGCCCATTTAAGTCCCCACTGCTGGGGCACGGGCCTCCCTCAATCACATGAGGGGTAATTGCCATACTCACCACGCTTGGCAGACGGGTAATACCGAACATACTATAATAATATATCTTCATTACCTTATTAGGTATCGCCCGCGGCGTTGTCCGCGCAGTATTTTGTTTCTCCCACATTTTTCGGGATAAAAAGTATCCTTTGTCAATCCATCTTAGAATCATTAGGGGAAGGCCTCTGGTTGTAAGCTACATTTCCTCCAATTTTTAAATAAATCAGTCTAATCCACAGATTTTTATCCAGTTATAAATAGTGTAACTAACGCGACTTTCTTTCTCTGTCCGTGATATTGATAGATTTTGTCCTTTCTATTACATTAAGTTTGCCTACTTGAGGCGATTGGACTGTAGGTACCTATATGAAATGAGCTCTGGTTAGGGGTGCCAATATAAGCCACTGATATCGGCATAACAATGGTTTTCTGGTATATTCACAGACACAAACATTAACTAAGATAAATAATAATCTATCAAAACCAGTAAAAAAGTGTAAAAACATATACATTACAAAAGAGGAATACTGTTTAAATTTTTTTGCAATGTTAAATAAAATAAAGAATATGTAATAATGATGATGATGAAACAAAAATGCCTACTTTAAAACGTTGCCCTTACGAATATTGTTACATGTGAATCATGTTAATATTTATGAATAATGAAATTATAATAAATTAATACAATAAAAAAGAGCAATAGGGTGTACTAGTGTGTAGCGATTGTAGCATTATATAGTAAGATGCAAGCCTTTAGCCTTCCCCTTTTGGTCTAGTGGCTTAAGTACCGGGCCGTGATCTCGGGGTTCTGGGTTCGATTCCCGGGTCCTGCAAAGGTATGTTTCGAATTTTTCGATCATAGCTCGGGTTTATGATCACCAATCCGCATTAGGCAAGCACGGTGATTGAGCCTAATCACATCATAGTAGCGATGACTTGATTTCTAAGATGGAGGCCTTTGCCCTGCCGTGGAACAGTAGATATACCTATAGGCTGATACTTTATGCAAACTACAAACAGCTACGACTCTTATGCTCTTGGAATAAAATCCAGATCCGCTAATTAACTAGCGGTACTTTCGTCGTCAGCTGTACGAATATTAATGACCTTTTTCAGATACTCGTAGTTGTTACATAATGTGAAGATAATAAACGTTGAATCAGATTATTGCACATTAGCGATAACACTGATTATTATGATTGTGAATGGCAAAGAAGTGTTCATCATCGTCATCATCGTCAGCCCATTTAAGTCCCCACTGCTGGGGCACAGGCCTCCCTCAATCACATAAGGGGTAATTGCCATACTCACCACGCTTGGCAGACGGGTTGGCGAGGGTTTAGATACAAATGCAGAGTTTTCCTTCTCTGGGTGCTGATGATCATGCCAGCAGCTTTACCTTAGTCGCCTTTTACGACACCTTGGTAAGAATGAGAGTGGCCTATTCTACTCTGCCGGGGACCATACGGCTTAAAGAAGTGTTACTTGTGAATATATGTAACCTCACATCACCTAGGTAGCTAGGTATACTTGGTGAAGGGTACCGCACACTAGCGACGCCAATTGATTTAATTTTCACCAATCGCGTCCAAAAATCCGCAAGATGGCGTACTATATGCCTGAGGTCCATCTACAAGGTGATTGGGTATTTTAGACGTGATATATCAAATTGTCAATTTAACGAATAAATCAGCCAATCTAGCGGATATTTCACATGTGACAGCCCCATTATGGACCGTGTTGCGGTGACTCGGCAAACCT
This sequence comes from Marasmia exigua, assembly GCA_019059595.1. Lineage (NCBI taxonomy): Eukaryota > Metazoa > Arthropoda > Insecta > Lepidoptera > Crambidae > Marasmia > Marasmia exigua. Next base: position 1,356,132 of record CM032464.1, on the reverse strand, counting down.
GTATACTATTTATCAAATCACTGTGTACCTACTACTTTTCTTTGTACTGTGGTTTTCTTTTGAATTTTACTTTAATGTTGGGTCTGTTTTCGTGTACAAAAACCAATCAAACATTTGGTATGAATATTAAATAAATTCCATGTTCCCCAATAGTAAAAATATATACAGTTTAGTAGTTAAAGAATTAAATCAATTGGCGTCGCTAGTGTGCTGTACCTAGCCTAGCCTAAGGTGACGGGTAGGGCATACTAGCGACGCGAATCGATTTTAATTTTTAGTTACTAAACCGGATCTATTTTATACAATTTCGGGGTTACGACCTGTCAGCAAACACTTATAATTGGCGTCGCTAGTGTGCCCTACCCGTCACCTTAAGGCTACTCCATCATCAACATTATTTTAGCGTGATATTTCCTGTTGCGTATGGACGCAATAGCTAGACAGATTTTCTTCACTTCGCACGGTCTTTGAGTGAACCAAGTGAGGATTCTCAACAAAGGATTTCTCCTATAAGCCAAAATTATATCTCTAAACAGCTGAGTAAACGACGTATAAAGGTGTTTGTTGTGCTGGTTGTTTTGGCTCTACCAGTTATAGAGCCAAATCAACACCGCTACAGATGTACGTAAGTACATATAAAATTGAAATTGCGCCACTTTTTACCTAGATGCTTTTACTAAACGTTCTCAAGTTTAAAATTGTGTTTATTCGGTTGTCACGTATATCATTCCATACGTCATTACGCCAAGTTTTTTGGATCTTCTTTCTTTAGGCTACAAGGTTTAAAAATGAAGACATTCGGAGAAGAACTAGAGTAGTGGATGTATCACGGTGCTAAATTAAAATAGGCATGGACCTTCCACTTATGTCGCCGACACGACGAAAGATGAAAGATGGAGTAAAATGTGTTTTAGCTTGGAGGCCACGGGTAGAAGAACTTAGATTAAAGCACATTTTGATTTAATCTACATAAGTAGAAGAAGCGCAGGCAGACCGCCTGCCAGATGGGCAGATGATCTAAAAAGTCTCGCAGGCATCCTATGGACCAGAAAAACTAATCACCACGCCGACTGGAGGTGCTTCAGAGAGGCATATACCCAACGGAGTGGGCGAAGGAATGCTGATGAAAAAGAGAAAAAGATTTTGGATCTACCCCTTCTGAATGGACTAGCTGGTGGTAGCATGGCCAATTTTTTATGGTGTTACCCACCTAACCTAACCTAACTATCCGGTTTCCGTAGGGCGTGGCCTGACCGTACCAGTATAGGCGTCCTGTAGTTTGTCAGCGATCATCACGGACATAGACGCTCTGTTGGTCTAGTGTTTTAAGTACCGGGCCGTGATCTTGGGGTCCTGGGTTCGATTCCTGGGTTACAAAAAGTTTGTTTCGAATTTTTCGAACATAGCTCGGGTTTGTGATCACCAATCCGCATTTGGCAAGCGTGGTGATCAAGCCTAATCCCATCATAGTAGCGATGACTTGATTTCTATGATGGAGGCCTTTGCCCTGCAGGGGACAGTTATAGGCTGATACTTTACATCACGGACATGGAGCTACGCTTGCAAGATTTTCTCTCACGGTCTTTCCACGTACATACCTAATACATATTTTTTCTGTGACATGCAGCTTCGTTCTTTGCTTTGGTGTCGCTCATGTAAGGCCAAGTTTAGCTACTGTATAAAAGAACAGGACTAATGCTGGACCTAAATAATTGTCCCTTCAGCTTTTCGGTGTTTTGGGGTCACTATGACACCGTTCACCTTACGCCATTTGGCTTATGCAGCAGCAATGCAAGGCTTGACAAAAACTAAGTAGGTACCTAAGTACTATACCAACACAATTTTTATATAACTTGGTAATTTGATTCTACTAGTAATGTCGTAATCGTACCGGAAACAATACAATGCAGTTTTATTTCCAAATCCAAATGTGAATAATTTTGCTACATGCTAGGACACACTACCTTTTTAGGGTTCAGTAGCCAAATGGCAAAAAACGGAACCCTTATAGCGATGGCTTAGTTCACAATTGTACTAACTACAGATTTGTAAATTTTGCAGGAGAGAAATTTTGAGGTTTTTAGCATCATTTTTTTCTAAACACAATACTTTGCGCAAGAGACGCTCCCAAAGTATGTCTAACTTCTGAAATAAATGAATTATAAAACTAAAAATGATATATGATGTACATAATCATTAAAAATGAATAACGAAAATTGGTTTGGACTAAATCTAGTAGATAAATAGTTTTTTTAATACGTTATAAACCGTAAACCGCAATTACCTTCCAGATATCTTACTTGCTGCTACGAAACCCTTCATGGGCGAGTCCGACTCGCACTTGGACGGTTTTACCTGCATAGCCCACCCAATTTTTAAAATTATGCTTTGATATACCTACCTACTTCGCTTAGATTTTTTTATTTAGGTCATGTATATATATAATTAGACTGGTGAGTGTAACTGAAGCAGATTTGAGCAGGAGGAGCTAGGCGAGGTGATGGCAGGTGGCGTAAACTATAAAACGTAGGAGAGCGACGCTTCGGCATGAATGGGCCGGCTCAACCGGAGTGATACCACGGCCTCACAGAAAACCGGCGTGAAGCAGCACTGTGCTGTGTTTCGCTGCGTGAGTCGGTGAGGTCGGCAGCGCACTTGTGACTCCACTGTTCTCGCGGGTGACTATGGGGGGCGGCAATCGCTTACCATCAGGCGAGCCGTCTGCCACCTATAACATAAAAAAACTCTGTAGCTTATGAGTGGTGCCCTAAAACTGGCAGACGAAATCCAGGTTCGTCGGCTCGTCTGCCACCTACATCATAAAAAAAAGGTCGTCTGTACCAAGATTCCACGATGAGTCGATGATACTACTGAAATCCTCCGATTTCAGTGCAACTCCAACTACATGCAATGTAAACTTAGCTACACAATGAGTAGGTACAGAAGCGTCAGGTCGAGTTACCCCTCCGCATGTTCAAAAATAGGATGTATATTAAACATGAAGTCCAACAAGGGTAATTTCACGTGGCGCCTTGTGTACCTACATAATGTGGACTTTATAAGAAAGCAGATTTTGTCCCAATTTTGCCATGGGCCCAAACAGCCTTGTCAAACTAAATAACAGTTTTCTCGGGCCTGTAAATTCCCCAGACGATATAACGCCCTATTTCATTTCCCTGTCAACGCATACATCACCATATTTCCGCGGGAGCGTCATATAAACCATGACCCACTTTTTAGGCAACCCCAAACATAGGATACGCTTGTAAAAAGTCAGTTTTATTCCAGGCCATGTTTGTTAGGGAAAGTGTGCTGGTTTTAGGGTTGACACTGTTGAGCTGGGAAGGGTTATTCCGAAATAAAATAATAAAAATAACCCCTCCTCATCTTAGTGTGTAAATCCCAGATGCGACCAAAGCTGGACCATACCTACTTGGACACTTACGCTATGCTATGTACGCCTTGATCATGATCCAAGATTCGCGAAGTTTGGTAATTACAATGCACCGACTGCCAGCTTACTTTCTCAACCCTTGAATTGAGCCGGCGGCATTCCCCCTGCGAAACAAAAAGAAAAAAAATGGCTTAATTTAAAGACGTCTCGTCATCGTCAGCCCATTTAAGTCCCTACTGCTGGGGCACGGGCCTCCCTCAATCACATGAGGGGTAATTGCCATACTCACCACGCTTGGCAGACGGGTTGGCGAGGGTTTTGATATAAATGCAGAGTTTTCCTTCTCTGGGTGCTGATGATCATGCTGATGAGCAGCTTTACCTTAGTCGCCTTTTACGACACCTCGGTAAGAAAGAGGGTGGCCTATTCTACTCTGCCGGGGGCCACACGGCCAAAAGACGTCTCGTAACGAAGGAGAATATACCTGTCGCACCCAAACAAAGAAGACTCACAGCGCGTGTGAAAGAGAGGGAAACTCCGAATCGGTCGTAACGTCTGCTTTAAATTAGGCCCTCAGAACCAGATCGTGAGTTTACTCGTTCAGAATCATTTATCTCAAATATTTTAAGTAACCACAATTTTAGGAAACTATTCAAGACGTGCAGGTTTTCTCACGATTATTTTTCTCTACGCTGAGCTAATGGTAGAAATATTAAAGTGCTGTAACAGAAGCCTAATTTAAAAAAAAAAATACTGTAGATAGGTAAGCGTTTGACCATATTTCACCTGATGGTAAGTGATAACTGGCCGTGTGGTTCCCGGCAGAGCAGAATAGGCCACCCTCACTCTTACCGAGGTGTCGTAAAAGGCGACTAAGGTAAAGCTGCTGGCATGATCATCAGCACCCAGAGAAGGAAAACTCTGTATTTATATCAAAACCCTCGCCAACCCGTCTGCCAAGCGTGGTGAGTATGGCAATTACCCCTCATGTGATTGAGGGAGGCCCGTGCCTCAGCAGTGGGGACTTAAATGGGCTGATGATGATGATGATGATGAAGTGATAATATGGTCTAAGATGTTATAAATGCACGATTACCTAGAAGATACCTATTCACACGCGCTTTGAAAACCCCCAAATTTTAGCCTCTAGGGAACACCTCCTCAGGCAGCTGATTCCACTGTTTCGCAGTACGAATAAGGAAACAGGATTCAAACCTCTTTGTGCGGACTTTTGGTATTTCTACCATGTACCGGTGTCGATTGAGGGTCTGCCTGGTAGAGTAGTGGAAGAACGTCGATGCTCCAATGGCATTGTACAGTTCCGTGGCGCACTCTCCAAAATGTATCCGATAGAAGATCGATAAGCTTGCTACCTTGCTAGTCTTTGTGACTTTTTACAAAACAATACAACTCATACAGGTAGAGCCATAAAGATAGACCATTTACGCATTTCTCAGTCAATCCCTCAATCCTTTTGATTTTAACGAATTTATTTATGAAATGAAATATCTAAGGATTAAACTTTATTCCTTATCTTCTATACATACTTCTTAATTAACAGTTTTTCGCAAATAGTTAAACGAAAATGAATTTGGAAAATCATTGTAATCAATAAGATAAATCTAATGCCAATTAACAAGGTATGCCTTTAGAAACAGCTTCAAACATTTTCAACACATGACTTTCCCCTCTTTTAATATGTTTTTTATCTGAGGATTCTCTGGTAGAGATTGCTTAGGTACACCTAATTTCTGTGTGCGGTGCAATAAAGAAGATATTTTTATTAATTAACCAGGTTGGCGCAGCGACCCAAAGTGAGTCTTGGCCTCCCATAATAGCCTCCAACTCGGTCCGTCTTGCGCCACTTCCTGGCAGTCATCCACCAAGAGTCCGCGCAAATCCTTATCGACCTCATCGTTCCAGCGGTATCTTGGACGGCCGACTGGCCTTCGCCCATTAGGACGTCCCTGGTACGTTCTCAGGTAGATATTTTTATTGATCTATATAGGTATTTTCTTCATTTACATTAATATGACAGAAAGAATTGTCATCCACATTACCATTAAGATAAAATGTAAGTTGGAACATGCCAGATGTTATACCTACTTTATTGTTGTATTTACTTTGTAAGTGTGTCCTTATTCGTGCTATGGAGTGCTTGTTTTAATCATCACCAATTCACCATCCTCCCTCGTGCTGCTGATCTCCATGGTCCGAGATAATCACTTACCATCATATGAGCCGTCTGCTCGTTGGTCCGCTACAATGAAAAAAAAAATCTATCTGAACCTATCATCTGCAACATAATGTTGACAGCCCTACAGCTGAGCTTTTATGCAGCGCAGAATGTAGGTCAGCCCACTGTAAGGACTTCAGCTAACACTGGCACGATGACCTAGGTCAGGTCGCTGAGTTATGGCCGCTCCCGACCAATCGATACATCCAGGTGCTAAATATCTAACGTGCCCTCAATACCAGGATTGGGTAATTGTGAAGGGGATGCGCGTGAATTCTTTATGCACTTGATGTAGGTACTCAGTTAGGATTGGTAGGGAATGAATACCTACTTAGATAGGTTATAGCTAATATAGTGAAAGTGCTAATTGAAAGGAAGGATGGTTTTTATTGGTGTTAAGTAAGATGTATGGAGATATTTACAACATCTTCCGCCTTGAAAATTCAACCGCCTTAGAATGTTCGCAGATACAATGTAGGTAAATGAGACTGGTCATAGAGTAACTTATATATACTGAAATAGAGACATCAGTCGGCTAGCCAGTGCTAACACCATCTAGAGGAAACCGACCAATACTCAACGGCTATGTAAAAAGCCGCCTTCGAGAATCAGTCAGGGAGTCCACACTAAGAAAAAAAGTACTAAGTGAAATGACCCTCGCGCCGTTATTAAATCGGAACTGTATTGTTGACCAATCATTTTTTTATGCTATAGGCGACAAACGAGCAAGCAGGTCACCTGATGCGAAGTAATCACCGCAGCCCATGAATATCTGTGAGATCAGAGAAGATGCTTATGCGATGCCAGCCTTTTAAAAAGGGTACTCTCTTCAAATGAAGGTCCGTGAGTCAAAGTCCAAAATACTCCTAGAGCCAACCAAGTCATATTTATATTATATTAATAATTTTTTTGATATATTTGTTCCACCCGCAATGTGCGAGTAGATAGTTAGTGTAGTAGATATATCATAATGTGCACTATATGCCCGCCGAAGCACGGTACAACTTTCTTTCAGACAAAGCCTTCAAAGTTCTACTACCTATAAACAATCTGAGGCCTATTTTTACAGAGAAAAAATATACCTACACGGAGGATACACAACATGTAGGCATGTTGTGTATCCTCCGTGTAGGTAGATTTTTTTTGCATAATGTGCTTTGTGGTAAATTAGCGCTGGAATTGTATTACTGGTATTAATTCCTTTTTTTTTGTGGGCTGTTAGCCCTTGGAGCGCTTTGACAGACTCAATGTCAAGGCCCTAAAGGCTTTTTTCTTACGTGATTATTTACCGAATTCCTTTGCAATTATTTTTTTTCAGTTTAAGTCAAAACAGAAAACTTATTATTTGTATATGTTAATTTGTTGTAGGTACGTAAGCTTGGTATCAGTAATGTTGTAGATATGATATTTATATATTTATAGACTACATTGATCATGCGTCATCCTGCGGGGAGCAGCCTGTGGTGGGGTTAATTACTGGCCCGATGACCTAAATATAGTAGGCAATATTGATTTGTTTGATATGCCTACCCGATGCCTGATGTTATGTGCTGTATGTGCACTTGTGCAGTCATCTCGCTAATAGTAGGTATATATTCATTGTTGTAGGTACACAGAAATCGCACCCACCTCGTACCCACTCTTGTAAAGGTTGGAAACTCTACACTGGAAGTTGTGGACGAGTACATCTACCTCGGACAAAAAGTCTGGTAAGTCCAACTTCCAGAAAGAGGTCGATCGAGGAATCCAACTCGGCTGGGCAGCGTTCGCGAAGCTTCGCAATATATTTTCGGCCCATCTACCGCAGTGTCTCAAGACGAAAGTCTTCAATGCGTGTGTGTTGCCAGTGCCGAAACCGAAACAGAATCGAAACGCGGCCGCTTACAATGTGCCGATTAAGAAGGCTCAAAGTCACCCAGAGAGCAATGGAGAGGGCTATGCTCGGAGTCTCCCTTCGTGATCGTATCAGAAATGATGAGATTCGCAGGAGAACTAAGGTCACAGACATAGCCCAAAGGATTGCATGCCTCAAGTGGCAATAGGCAGGGCACATAGCGAGGAGAACAATAGGCTGTTGGGGCGGAAAGGTCCTCGAGTGGAGGCCATGTACAGGAAGTCGCAGCCCTGGCAGGCCCCCCACAAGGTGGACCGACGATCTGGAGAAGGTTGCGGGAATCCATTCGATGCGGGCAGCACAGGACCGATCTGTGTGGAGAACATTGGGGGAGGCCTATGTCCAGCAGTGGACGTCTATTAGCTGAAATAATGATGCAGAAATCGACAACTAAAGTGTAGTAGGTATAATAGGCCGGTGATATCTCTAGCTAAACGTACCTATATCTTTTTTTTTACTGCCTCGGTGGCGCAATGGTTAGTGGGTCGCACTTTAAAGCGACGGTTGCGCTTTGAGTCCCAGGTTCGATCGATTCGATCCATTTTGTAGCTGAGTTTTTCTGTTAAGAAATTCTCAGTGTTAGCCCGGAGTCTGGAAGTTGGCGGTCTTTTACCCGCCTCGGATAGCACGTTAAGCCGTTGGTCCTGCGCCTAATCCCTCTTCGGTCGTGTCATACTGGTGTTCCATCGAAATAAAAGGGGACGGGAATAGAGAGTGCACTTGTTTCTGCGCAAATACTTGTGCACTTGTGACCGCAATGAGCCAAATTTCGGTTTGGAGGACATTATATCTTTTTACTATGTCATAAATGGCAGATAAGCAGACGAGCAGACGAATCAAAGAATGGAAAGCGATTGCCGCTGCCCATGGACGTTTGCAACAACAATGCAGTCACAAATGTGCTACCAACCTTTACACCCCCTTCCCATGGATTTGAGCTCTGGTACCCTCACTCACATAGCACGGGCGGTGCTTCACGACGGTTTTCTGTAACTACGTGGTAGGTATCACTTCAATTCATTCCGAAACGTGGCTTTTCTACCAAAAAAATTACACTATAACTCTGTTTTTTGATCTGAATTTATTTTTCATCTTGTCGCAATGGAAACTATCGCTAGATTTTATCTGATAGCCCATGATAGCGGCTTCAGTATCACTGCTATATTTGGTCCTGTGATTTTGTATTGTGTCGCTGTACATACATAGTACCTACATTTTTTTATCTTTTATCTTCTACCCCAAAGTTAGGATGCCACGATGTAGAGTAAAATTTTTACCCAATCAGATGATATCCCTGAAAATATTACTAAAATGAACTCGCTCCTTTTTACGTAACACTATGAAATGCGGGTGAAGCACAAAAAGGCATGCAAGAATTTTGCAAAACGAGCCCGCATTAAGGTGACGAGTGGCCCTAACTGGCGACGCCAATCGATTTAAATTGATAGCAACTAAACCGGATATCTTTTTAACAATTTCGAAGTTCGAGCCTCTCGGAAAGATTAAAAACTATTTTTTAATACTTTTAATTACTTTTCGATCTGTTTTTGCACTCGAAATTTGTATTAACGCTATATGTAGCCGTTTTTGGCGGAAAATTATATTTCAAGTAGGAAGCAGACCAAAAAGTTAATTATAAGTATTGAATAAATAGTATAAATTCTTTTCGAGATGCTCGAACTTTAAAATTGTTAAAAAGATATCCGCTTTAGATGTTAACAATTTAAATCAAATGGAATCGATAGTGTGCCCTACCCGTCACACACGTTGACACGGTTGCAACACGTAGTCTATGGGCGGCGGTGATTTCTTTCAGAACGACATGTCTATTTTACTTTAGGGTAGATTTTTAGAGTGGAGACCACGTCTCGGTAAACGTAATGTAGAACGCCCTAATAATAATTTAATAATAATTCTCACAACATCTCATCAGTTGACCTGATTCCGTACTAAGTAGCTTAAGCACTTGTGTTACAGATCCTAACCACCTTTTTATAAATCGCGTACTAAAGTTATTATCGTACTTAAGCTCATGTCATCTCCTTCCAACATGCAACGTTAAAAGGGGCTGGCACGAGTTTTGTTCCAGGACTATCTTTAGTTCGCGATTTATAACCTTTAAAACCCACTTTGGTATTGGGCCTGCGGTACTCTCACTGCGAAACTCAGCACACGCCGGTTTATGCCGCAGAAGCCAAGAGGCAAAGATCGCTTGGAGTGGCGAACATTTGGAGATGCTCATGTCTAGTCCCCTTATTTCAAAACGCGGGGTTTAAGAAAAGTTCCGGAACTAAACTCATGCCCGCCTCTTTTAACATTGCGTTTTTTTTTTATGCTAGAGGCGGACAAACGAGCAAGCGAGTCACCTGATGGAAAATAATCAACGCCGCTCATGAACATCCTCGAAATCAGAGAGATCGCTAATGTGTTGCCGGCCTTTGAACGGATTTTGATTGGAACGGGACGGCTTGAGCTTTAGTACAGTAATAACTTTAGAACGCGATTTATAATAAGGTGGTAACAGTTTAAACTCCAAGTCTAAATTTTGTTACTCTCAAAATAAATTTGATGATAATAGATGCTTGAATATTTTTTTAAAGTATGTATTTAATTTTCGATTAAGATATAGACAACAGCGCATCAATGTATACGAATCTATCATTTCTTCAAGCACTTCTCACCCGAATATGGAACACAATTGGTTCCATATCTATTGAGCAAAGATAAATTGTAGTCCCCGTGCCGTTGCCGTGTGGTCCCCGGCAGAGTAGAATAGGCCACCCTCACTCTTACCGAGGTGTCGTAAAAGGCGACTAAGGTAAAGCTGCTGGTATGATCATCAGCACCCAGAGAAGGAATACTCTGCATTTATATCAAAACCCTCGCCAACCCGTCTGCCAAGCCCGGTGAGTATGGCAATTACCCCTCATGTGATTGAGGGAGGCCCGTGCCCCAGCAGTGGACGATCAGAAGGCACTACAGTGACATTGACGTTTTTTCGTTTTTTCTATGTCAAAAAAACAGCATTAGTTCCAACTTTTGCCACGTGCCAAATAACCGTGATCGGACTATAGATTGCAACAAAAAATATCTCGTAAACTGTCAAAAATTATGAGAAACAGGACAAAATTGAGATAAATCCGCACGATCCGCCGATAAAACTGATTGATAAGTTATCAATCAGTTCTACCACGACAGGTCTGGTGTCACTCCGGGGTGGGAGTGCCGCGATAACGGAGCAGACGCGCGTTATCGTACTGGGTTAGGCAAACAATGAAAATTCGCCAACGATAGGTAACAATCCTGGCTGATTTTATGGGTAAACGAAAACGCCAAAAAAATTAAGTTACATACTGAGGCTGAGCCTTGTTGGCCTCAACTCTTATACTCTGTATCTTTTTTTATTATTTATTTTATGTATTATGTGTTGTGGTCAATAAATAGTTTTTCTTTCTTTACATACTATAACTTTTTTTCTGTTTTTGTTCTTTTTGATTCTCATACGTACATGTGTGTCCATTATTGGACAGGAACCACTGTTTTGCCGGCACCCTTACTGAAATCTGATACTTACCATATTAAATTGTTATTTATGATGTTTCAAATATGTGTGATTTGTGATAGTGCAATAAAGAATTAGGTATGAATTATTTACCTAGAAAAAGATGCCCACACCCCCTTATTACAAATCGGGAACTATAATAGTCGCGGAACAAAATTGTTGCCAGCCTCTTTTAAGATTGCGTGTTAGAATGGGATGACATGAGCTTTAGTACAGTAATAACTTTAAATCACGATTTATAAAAAGATGGTCAGGGTTTAGATGCTACATTTTCATAGACTTGCTAAATCGTAAATGGTGGCTACGAAGTAGCCAAAATCCAGAATTTATCTACAATTATTAACTTATTTCAATTAATAGAGATTGTGTAATCTCTTTCATTTATTTATGTAGATATATTTTGCGTATTTCCTTTAGACCAAATCACACCCAGTAGATTGTTCACATCAGCAGTGCAATCAATAGCGCTGTCAAACTTTAAACTCCTTTTCCCCGGGATTGGGACTCCGGTACCCTCGCTCACTTGGCGAAATACAAGCGCAATCGCTGCTTCAGGCCATTCAAGTGCTCTAGTCAATTACATTAGGGCAAAAAAAGTTGCATTTTCGATCCCTAAAGGCTGTTTGCTATTCTACTTCAAGTAATTATTTTAAATTTAATTTTGATGACAATTTCTACATCAAAAGGTATAGCACTAATTAGGTACTACCTATTACATCTTTTTGCAGCTGACTGTACCTACGTAAGTAGGTAAATAATTAAACATCGTATAATGCAAGTAATCTAATTCCGATTGCTTAATACCTATTAATAAGTCTATACCAGTTAATTATGAGATAATAATTTATGAAAGAACATTTTAAACAATTGCACTAAGTCGGTGACTAAAATAATTGAGCAAATAATAAGCTATTTGTGACCGCATCCATTAGCAAATTACACTTAACCACTTGTTGATTTGTTCAATTAGAACATTCCATTTTAATAATAATATTTTATATCGAACAATTTTAAATCTTTTTGCTAGAATTGAAGAATTTAATTTGCAATAAATATATCACTTTGCAATTTTTTTTTAATATAGTAACTTTCTTAGTTGCATAGTATAACTTAGAATTTTATTTAATAGTAACATTATTGCTTTCATTATAAAAAATGGGCATAAAAAATTTATTAAATTTTTAACGAATATCTACCTTATCTGTCCGCATCAACTGTTGATTTCCTAAATAACTGCTTATTAAATTAATCAAAAGCAAAAAGTTTAACAAAAATAAACAAAGGTAAACTAACTACTCGTAAAAAAGTATTTATGAAGATCGCACATTGTTTAAATTTGTTTTGGTCTCCTTAATTAGTTATAAAGAGGTAATAGTACAAGTTGTGTAGGTAAAATACCTAATATATTAGTATTTTATCGGTCACGAAAATATTAAAAAATACTTATATCGTAACGATTAATTCCGTTATATTTTTTTGATTACTAGAGGTTATCCAAAGGCGAATAAGTATTCTTGATATTAACTTAACCTTGGCAGTCCTGTAAATATCAAAATCCGTTTGCCGAGCGCCTTGCTATCAATCTTGTGACTCATTAGCGTTACGAAACTCGACAAACAACCCTCTCAACAAAAGTAGCGCTGGGTTTTATCAAAGTTGACCTAAGCGATGACGAAATCGTGTACCTACTTATCTTAAAGTTAAAATAGTTTTCTAAGAAACGTGGATTGAAGGGATGAGCGTCATGAGTCAGTCTTGCAGTATCATCGGGAGTATCCCGGGCCGACCGCGTCACGCATCTTAACACCCAGGACGTTACCACTGCGTTTTCCTCGATTCACTTTTGAAACTTTCTAACCCTGTGCCGGAGCGAAGCGGCAGGGAGGGGCACGCGCGGGTGCCAGAGAGAGGGTACCGACCTCATTGCCCATTGCCACTCCTCCCGCCGAGGCAGCAGGCCATTTTTATTAAAAACACTTCCGAGTCACACATCGCGCGCGGATTTTTCGTTCGCATCCTGAAATCCTTCGAACTTTGTTTTGGAACTGAAAAAAAATTAAGGAAGTGATTATGAAAAATAAAAAGTTAAAAATTAAATTATTTGGTTGAAAAAAAAACAAAAGTGCTGGTTTTTAGTGTGATTTTTTGTAAATGTAAAAAAGACGAGTGCGCCCCGCGTTCTATTTTCCGTGCGGACTCGGGTGGATTCGGTTGCGAAAAGTGGAGTCGATCGGCCATCTCCGGCGGCGCTCGCCGCACACAGCGTCCTACCAACCCCGCCCGCGAGCAACAGAGACAGAGCACGCTGCTGACATGGCGACAACACGATTGGATTGATGATTTTCACGTGGAAAACTCATCCCTTGAAAACATCCATGTCAAGGTAGGTCGATAATGACGCTCTCGAAACTTCTAAGATCATCGTCACAGTCGGCAGGAGTGGGGAACGATTTTAATTTCAATCAGAAAACTCCTTCCAATTAATTTAAAGCTCACAGAAAATCTAACTCAAGTTAATCACGTTTTTATTATTACCGCTCAGCCATGGACTGCGAGGATATCTGGCTGTGAAATATCAACAGATGCGATTGGCCGATTAAAATAGACCGAAATGGTTACAGATTCGTCACGTCACGTCTGTCATATTATTATCTTGCCGGTCTCACCCCCATCTCTATCTAAGTACCTATTGCAAATTTATACATATAAAAACATACATGTGCAAAGTAGGTAGGTATGTAGCGTATCATGAAGTTAGGGTTTAAATCTCAGCAAAACAGTAGACGAATCATATCGCACCCCGTAAACAGGATCGGCTGAATTTAGCGCTAACTGGGAGAAATCCTAGTCCCGTGAGAGGGAATCAATAAATTTCAATAAATCAATATTTTACCGTGCACCCTGCGCTGAATATATCCGCTGCCGCCATTTCGATGATGACGGCGTATTTTTTGTGAGAGATATTCGAGTCGCGGTGCGCGTTCGCCGCGCGGGGTTGCGGGCTGCCGGAGAGCCGGCCGTCAGTCGTCGGGTGAGCGGGGTGCGACGTTAACGCGGACTCGGACTATGGCGGAAGGGCTGAACCTCATTCCCATAAAAGGGTCGAGTTGATTGTGGTGCAGATACGTGTGGTATGTTCTATTATGTTAGTGCAGTGATATAATTATGCTGGAACCGTGCTTATCGCGACGTATCGGCCGAATTAATGTGGATATCGTCGGTAATAATGCCATTGTGATGACGTAATGTAACGCGCTCCACTGGGTGCGTAGTAATAATTTGAGCGCCCGTTTATACCGCGATAACGTTAGTGGTCAGCAGTCGGTACCTGTGGATGTGACGAGAATAATCGTGTTTTATGAAAATGTTTAGTGTGGACGATTCTAATTGGAGTCCGATTGGAATTGGGGTGGGGAATGAGAATTTTTTGCGTCGAAATGTTGTCGTCAGGGGGAAAATTGTTTTATTTTCAAACAGCCAATGTCATGTGAACATATACATCGTATGAGCTGCGCTTGCATGGATGCTATGCTATCCTACTGCAGTGCGCCGTGCCTTGCCTCCCGCCGCTAGAGGCGCCCTCGATTTTTTTAACCTTGATTAAATTAGGTATTGGACTAGTTCTCTGAAACTAGTAAAAACTTTTTGGACGCAATACGAATTTATTAAAACTGTCATTAAAATATTATTTTTTAAAATTTACATCATTCATTGTCATTAATCGTACCTAGAGGTGTGTAATTTGAATTTTACAAGTCTTAGTTTTCATTTTATTAGTATTATAATATCTTAAAAATATATAAACTTTTGATAACGTGAAATAACAGTTTTTAATTCACAATTAAATTATCACGCTGGGATTTAATTAAAATATTATTAAGAAAACATCATCTTACTTAACTTGTTGCGGTAATAATCATAAGTATTTTAATTAGTACTTAGATAGTTATTTACTTGAGTGTTAATAACTGATTGTCCTGTAAAATGTGGGGGCGCCATTGATTCATACACTTTTTTCCTTAGGTATGTTTATTTGATTTATTCTTAATAAAAAAAATATAGGCAATTACAACTCTAAATGATAATGTGTGAAATTTTAGATGTGATTTAAACTAATACCTTGCTTGTTTTTATTATTTTGAAACAGATTAGGAAATTATCTTAAAATATGCCAAACAGTAACAAAAGTAGGTAATAAGATACAATAATTATCATAATTTACTAAATTATGGCAACCATCTGTGTTGCAAGCTATTATATTTTAATGTTTTTTTCATGACAACTATGAGGCAAATAAAATACAGGAAAGATTTACCTTTATGCCTGAGTCCGACCCTATTGGATTTGATCAGTGATCACATGGGCTTAGCCAGTCGCGCGGTACTCACAGCGCCATCTATGTTTACATCCTGACAACAGAGTGCAGGGTCACAACAGGGATTCATAGTATCGAATATTATTTATTATTATATCGTAAAGATGTAAATTTTAATGTATGGCTGTTATAATAATTTACTTAATGTTCCCGAATATTTTGACGTCATTCTGAGACTAGCAGGTATAATAAGTTCAACGCTGATGGTTAATTCTATATACTTAATTGTACATATTCGAATTGTATAAAATGTATAATTCATTATTATTAATTTAAAATATATTCTTGAGAAGCATGATATAATTTATAGGAAGTTAGATAACGTAATTAAAAAAGAATTTAGTATGATTATGAGTAAAACACGGGGCGCACCAAAATTAAATAATGATTCATGAGGTATCTGTATCTTAACTTTTCTTCGTCACGACTTTCACAGTATTCATCATAAGTATAATATTTTTGTATATCTACCAGAAATTTGCTTCTTTAACTAGTTTTCCCCAATAACTCATTTAGTACGCTAACGGATCATATCGCGTGAATTCTCTCCGAGGATAATAGCGTGACAGCATTGCAGCCAAACGTTATATCGCTCTAATGTTGTAATCACATAGTGACTGACATGAAAGTAGAGAAATCAGTTCTATCTACTACTTTCTGTTTTAACTGAAAAAACATCTTGATACTCGCATCAACCGTCAAGCAATCGGAGCTAGTCATTGGAAATAAAACATATCAGAATAAAAGAGGCTAGAGACATTGTTGTCTTTCCCAGAGGCCAATACAAATTGTAATCTATTCAGATTGTTATTGCTTCTTCTCGGACCCAGATTCAACAACGTTGTATAATGTCCATGTACACTACTCACCCCAATACTGTAATATAATACTGATGATAGCCAACTCCGATTCGTAAAATTTGATTAAATTAATAATTCGGCTCAATAAATGTAGGATTAAACAGTCAACCAGCTTACTATAAAGCCAATCCTCGGATAGACACTAATATTTTAAAGACTATTCTTATGTTCTACCATGTTCCGTTATCAGAGAGTTATCTACAGTTTCACATGCCAATTTTTCTTTCTTTTCAGGATCCCCCGCCCATCACACAAAATGCACTAACACTATGAAACATGCTAATTGAAAATGACTTTTAAAAAGTAAACATTATCTATTGTTGAAGTTTTGTTGTATTGTTCATGGAACAAGAGAGAACCCTTATGTATACATTGAAAAATTGTTGGTATATTAGCTTTTAAGCCCTGACTGGTAAAGATCATATCTTCCAAAGAAGGAAACGAATAAAAGCAAAGATGGCGACACAAAGATTTTGTTTGAGGTGGAACAACCACCAATCGAATATGTTGTCTGTATTTGATCAGCTATTACACGCAGAAACGTTCACCGATGTAACATTAGCTGTGGACGGCCAGTTGCTTAAAGCACACAAAATGGTTTTATCAGCTTGTAGCCCCTACTTCCAGGCCTTGTTTGTCAACCATCAAGAGAAACATCCGATTGTAATACTAAAAGATGTGCCGTATTCGGACATGAAGAGCTTATTAGACTTCATGTATAGGGGTGAAGTTAGCGTCGATCAAGAGCGTTTAACGGCGTTCTTAAAAGTCGCCGAGAGTTTAAGAATAAAAGGCCTCACAGAAGTGAACGAGGAGAAATGTGATATTCCGGCTCTCACCAACTCATTAATACAACATCAACAAACGAATACGACCGCTCACACGCCACCGCCACAGCTTCACAGAATACATCCATACATGCAGCAAAAGAGACCTGCAACTGGGATGCCGAGTGGTGGGGCACCTCCGAATTTACTAATGCCTCTATTGGGCAATGCTTTAATGCAACCGAAAAGAAAAAGAGGTCGACCTAGAAAACTCAGCGGAAGTTCAAGCGACGCTCTGAATACGGCGGCCAGTCCTCCTGGCGAATTCATACCGGAATCTGCATCACACGCTTCTTCCAATAGACCTGGCGACCAGCTGATAAGAGGATCTCCCGAGATGTTAGAAGTGAAAATGTCCATGGATGGTTTCAACAACACCGACGAAGGCGCAACATCCGGGGGCGAGGAGGCGGGCGAGGCTCTGCTGATTGATGAAGGCGACGACGCCCAATCGACTGAAGCTCCGACTGGCAAAGACTCCGAATCTGCAGGTATGCATTAATCATGTATCATTGTAGTCTCAGTCATAACTCTAGCTATTAGTATACTGTAATTTTAAAAACAAAACTCTGCATAAAACATTTCAAATAATAGAACGGATTTTCTCTAGTGTGTTTGTAAATTAGACTTTTGTATAATATAGGTATGAGGACAATACGGATGAGGACGTTTGAAGAAATTTGATTTGCTTATCTTTTGTAAATATATAATAATTTTCCTTTCCAAAGATCTAACACCGTTTTGATGAAGTAAAATTTATTAAGAATATAAGGGAAAAGCTAATGGGATATAAGCTTTGATGTTAGGATTTATGACTTAAGTGAATAAGTGAAGTGTATATTGAATACGTATTACGTTCTTTATTTATAATATTTAAAGTTTATTCAAAAGGGGTAAGTGATAAATCTATCAATTTATTTTTGTCATATTCGAGTAACCGACGCTTATTTCTTCTATAAATCAACAATAACTATTGCTTGCTTTTCTGCTTTCGGGGAGAGCTATTAGAGGAATGGCCAGGGGCAAATTCGGTGTGGTCCTTTATGGTTTGAGTAATAATTTCTATCTACTAAAGCTTCTTTACAAAGATATTTTATATAAAATAAGAAAAGGGAAAACAAACAAGGCTTATTCCCAATAGCTTTCCTTCATAAAAGCAATTGGAAATATTTTAGTGGTTAAAATATTAGTAACGTTTATGTCTGCTATTTATAGGTAGACCATAGCATCAGTATGCTAAAATATTTCCAAACGTAATCATAATCGTAATCATAATTTATAAATAATAAACAAAAAATTACAATACGTAAATTGAGGCCTGAAATTTAACATTTCAGATCCCGATAAATCATCAAAAGAGGATTCACTTCAAAACTATCCAACTAATGGACCAGTCTTATCAATTGAAAATGGATCTATTAAGCAGGAACCTGCAGCTGATATTAACGACGGGTACAATGAACCTATCGAATATAAATACAATCCAGACCGGAGTCGTGAAAACTCTAACTCTCAAGATGGTCCCATCAAAGATATAGATGACAAAAACAGACTAGGTCGTAACTTAAAGCCAAAGAATAGTAAAAAATTACTACCCCAAATGTCTAAAATTAGAGCCCGAAACTTATTCAATCAGCTCTCTGGTCTTTCTAACTTAAACCCCGCGCTTAACACTTTCGATAAATACCCACCTGAAACCGTACTTATGCCAGCTCTTGCCACACAGCTGTTCGCTGCCGAATTGGAACAAAATAACCTAAATTTGGCTAATAACGAAGTTGCTGATTTGGCGCAAACCAATTGGGAACATCGTATATTTCCATCACCAATTAGGAAAAATAATATAGGGAACGTGGGAAACTACCACGAAGAAACCAACGAGTCAGTAAGGGACTACTGCATTAAAGAAGGGGAAAATGTATTCAGGTGTAAAATTTGCGCGAGAGTCTACACTCACATCAGCAACTTCTGTCGACATTATGTCACGTCGCACAAGAAGGATGTGAAGGTTTTTCCATGTCCTATTTGCTGCAAAGAATTCACTCGAAAGGATAACATGATTGCACATCTAAAGATAATACACAAAAATCAACCGAACGCTAATGAGCAAATGGCAAAGCAGGAGTCCTAATCGACTTAAGTCAATATACTCAGTAATTTATAGACGGACGTTATAAAGATCTGATTTTATGAAGAAGTAGGAACGGTATTCCTACATATTAACTTGATAATTCTAAATAGTGGGTAAATTGTAGATTTGCGATTGAGTAAGCATTCGAGCTCTAAGTTACAGTTTATATCAATAAGTTTGTTGATATTAAAAGATATCGTTTGTTGTTACATTTATCTATTATTTATGTTTGTACCATTTGTTTCTTAGAGTGCTGACTTTAAAAGAGATTTAAATTTTCTATAATTTACTTGTTATTTTGCACTTACTTGTTACTTAATTTTATTACTTACAAAATTTTCAGGGTACAAAGTAACTACTCATGGTGATTATTAAATCAAAGTAGTAATATTGATTTATGTGCTGAATATTTAAAATACATACAATTCTCATTGAACTGAATTAGTTAGATAAGTTAGTAGTTATTTACGAATGAAACAATGGCAAAGTCTTTTTGTATATTGTGATTTGACCGCGCTGCTGCTGACACCAGTAGATATGCGATAGAACTATGAATAATTTGCTAAAGAGGCTTATCAAACTACAAAAAGATGTTTATCAAATGGCCGTTGTGTAGTGGTGTAAAATGCATTTTCATTTAACTTGCCTTATTAGTGATCTTAGTTGTAAATGATGAATAACTTCTTCGAAGTAGAACTCAACACAGGCTATGATTATATTTTCTAGAATTGTTAAGATTAATTTAAAATATTTTATCAATGTTGAAATATTTGGTTGTAAATGTTATGCTATTCAATTCAAATATGTATTTAAATAACAATATACCAAGTTACTACTAGTATCGCAAACCAAAACGGTTGATTTTTTACTTTGTATCAATAACCACTTGAAGATACTTTTATCTTCCAAAACTGAAATAATAATCAACCCTACAAGTGTATCTCAAAACAAAAACGGTATTATTTGCGATACTCGTGTGTATGCATCCTTTATGTAGTGAAAAAATAGGGTAGCTTTTAATCTCATTAACAGCGAAATAGTAGCATAGATTTAAATAAACGTTCAGTTCCTGTACATTTACACAGAGCCCCAATCATCGTGACAGTAAACATTTAGAACTTTAAATAATATTTCGAAACTTACTTACCTGTCACTATACTAGTAAAAGAAACTAATTATTTATTTCAACTTTTATGAAATGATATGACGTGCGTATGTAAGAAATAACCTAATGAGTATCTGTCAAAGACAATATTACCTAGAATTTTACAGAATCAAAAATATATTATCATTACAATATTATTCGTCCTGTTACGTTTTTCAGTTACGCAAACAGTTCACAAATATTCAAACCCTTAAATATCGGGTAACTAGCAAAACACTTTATAAATTATAACAAAATGTTAAATGGATGTTGACAATTTATTAAATGTAAATATTAAATGATACAACAGCATGTTGTTGTAAAAGTGATCTTAGCAAGGTGCTTTGAAAGATGATTATAAATATCTGGAATCATGAGATGATTTGTATATTCTATTTTAGTAGAAATCAAAAATGCCTTAATTATGAAATAAGGAATGGTACTTATAAATTATTTAGTTAAATTTAGAGGCAAAAGTAGTCTTCCATATATCGATAGAAACACAACTCTTCATTAAACGGTTTGATGAAAGTATAAATGATATATGATGCGAGTATATGAAACTTATTTTAGTAGAACTACTTCAATAGGTAGATAAATTACATTGTTGACCCTAAAACCAAATCTTTCCAACATAAATGTAGGTCCAGGGAACGCTTGCCTATTAGTGTGCCTTTACTTGTATATTCATAAGTTATATATTTATCGACTACTACTAGATGAATAAGAAATGTCAAAGAATGTTATGTATTATTTATTTTCATTATTCAGAGTTTACATCTACTTTAAGAAGCTTCCTTAGGAATTTAGAAACCTTTTAGGCCCAAGTAGTTAAATATAAAATTTGTAATTTATTATTATAAGAACATCATCTCATGTTTCCCATTTTATTTGGAATTTGAAACAATTGTAAATGTTTTATGAAATGAATTATAAATACCTTTGACTTTCGAGGCAATTAGGTCTTGATAATAATCAATATTAAGACTGTATAAATTCATAAAAAAACGAATTTATTGTACCTACCTTTCATAATCTTTATATGAAATTTACCTTGGACATTGATAGGTACTTAAAAGGGGAATATTTAGACTTAATTAATGTGAGGCTATTATGGGAAGTTTCATGGATCTATTACTCATTATAGTCAATTTAGCCAGTGCCTAAGCTAACTCATTCAAAATTATATTCCTTTCTACTTAAATTTCTCCAATTTAATGAAAATCATCAAAATTATAAGAAAAAATAAAATCAAAAATGGTCTATTGCTTTTATGAATTGACATATTTAATATATAATATAATTATATCGATTGAATATTATTTATTGAATGTTATATCATCTATTGGTGCTAAATTATACTTAAGAAAATGTCACATTTGATGTGACTAAAATGGATTGTCCCTTTAATATACATATTATTATATTGTTTGTTGATATTGTTATGTTTATATAATTCAATTTTATATATTAAGACATATTATTTTAACAAAAATCTAAATCATAATAAAAATGGGACTTCCTTACACAATTTAGGTACTGTTCAGACGTAAATATTATAATTATATTTATTTAAATACATTGACAAAAGTACCTATAGAGACGCATTTTAAAAACGATGTACTTGTTAAAAAAATAAATTTATGGGCTAGCACACTTTTAAGCAATAAAGACACATTATATAGATACAGAGTTTATTATGAGAAAAAAATAGTTATGTGTACCTACATTACTGTACGATATTGTTATGTATAAAAGGGTTTAAATATAATTTATAACATGTTAAGGAATTACTCATACTGTTAATGATTTAGGTACAAATTAATACACCACACAAAAATCTTGATTCAGAGAATTTCTGAGCATAATCCTTCGTAATTTTTAACTGGGTCTATAGTATGTTGATGTATAAGCTATTTTCTAAGACTCCCTCGAAATTATCCCAGGTCAAAAACAAATTGTTTCTGGCCATATTAATTGTACTTAAAAATATTAAGCAAACCTTATTTTGCTCGGGAGACACAATTAGGGCAAAACATATTGGAATATGCACGAAAGAATAAATTAATATACCTACATGTATATGTCATGTGTTTCGTTCATTCTTGATTAATCAAAGATTTTGCATTACATACGTCGGTATGTAAACCGTCGGAATTAGATCCAATACCATCTACCTTCAGGAAAGCATAAGGTCAAAATTGAACTTTAAATCTTCCTAATTTTGTTCAAATTTACGAACCCAAAAAAGAAGGATAGATGTTATTGGTTCTTAAACGTCGATACAACTTATCAATTACTCATAGGTAGTCAATTATAGCTTAAACCTCGAATTAGGTAGTGATATTTAAAATATTTTGTGTTTTATTGTAGACGCTGTTTAAATATAGTTCAAACATTTTTAATCGAAACTTATTTTTAGTTTTAAATTACCTTCTGAATATGATATTGTAATAACTTATGTAGGTACAATACTTAACTGTCTGTTTTCTGTTACAATCATAACCATCGTACTTACATAATATGATAAACCTTCATAAAATAAGGTTAAAACTGGCCTTTGCAAACTTCCACACCAAGTCCAAGTTTCTACATGACTTTACCATCATCTATATAAAAACTATACCTATGTCTATCTAATATGTACCTACATTATTAAATTCAACTTCAAGGATGAACGAACTAAAATATCAGTTTAATATAAATACGGCAGCTATTTCTCTTACTAAAAAGGATTTTCAGGAATTCGCTGAAAAAGAAGTTAAAGCTCTCATAGATTTGGTCGGAACTTGCAAATAGATACGGTTAGGTGATATTATATGGATTAACTTCACACAAATTGCGATAATGTAATAGTCTCTAGCCAAATGTTAAGTAAATCCATATTTTTTGTTATTTGCACATAGACAATAGCAAATGCAAAGAGTAATGTTTAGATACATTTAGAATTGAAAGTTACACGACATAGAATTACCTATTTGTTAAAATGAAAGATACATCGGTATACAATAAGGTGTTAATTACTATTTTTAGAATCTTTAAAGAAAATAATAAAAGTTACAGCAAAACATAACATTTTTCAATTGTGAATTATATTTTTGTTTCTTATTTTAGTTTATGCCCATTTTATTTGTGTTGGTGACTTTTTATTATTTGATTGTATATTCTGTTTTTCTGTATTGTGTACTTATGGTTATAAATCCTAAACCGAATGTCTACTGTTCAATCACTCTCTAAATTGAGTAAGTATAATTATAAGTATAAATTTAAGAAAGAATAAAATAATAATTTAAAACTGATTGACTTGCCAGCAACTATTTTATCGACATTATAGATAAAAATATTATTATTAATTGAATAGTTGCACTTTTTATTAGTTGTATATTACTTATCACTGGTGATATTCATAGCAACGATGACGAAAGCTAATGTTTTCTTTAAAACAATATAAATTAAATATAATTTATAATCGTAGCAAAGTAACAACACGGGTTATTAGTAAAGAATAGTTTAAAAGTTAAGGTATTTATAATAATAGACATAAATAGTGTTGTTAACAATCGAGTGAATTTTCTAAACTCTAGAATCTTTATTAGTCACGAAGAGAGGACTGATCAGGTATGTTATCCTACGATACTACTCTCCGTTAAGTAGTTGGTGTGGTTAGAGCTAGATAAATTTGATAATTTTATGCTTTCTATGTTGCTCAAATTGATGCTATGCGATGAACAAAGTATTTTGGTCCAGTACAAATTGTTTGCTTTTGTATTTTTATTTTTAATTCAAACATTTAATGCAATATTTTAGTATCCAAATGATAATTTTACGAGGCTATTTAATCATCATTTTCTGTTCAGTTTACACCTGAATGTGTTTTGTTTCCTATTTTCGAATAAAGAAGGCAGCTAAGTTTTTGCACTGAACTATATTCAGTATCGCAACAATTCGCGTATGCGACTATTTCAAACTATAAAACCCACCTTTTGTGATCTTAAGAGCTAAGTTAACTGAAGTGTTATTTTTGTAATGATGTACCTACTACTGAACTTGCCGAAATAGTTCCAAATGCAAACACTTGAGTCCTATTATGTCATAGTGAAATCTGTTCTTTTTTGTTATTTTATTTTTTAATTTATTATTTAATTAATAAATTATGACTAGGTTAAATAGTTTAATTAAGCAGTTTAACTTTGCTACAGTTACTTGTTCAAATCTCATCAAATATTATCTATCCACGTCTTTGTGTTTTCACATTTATTAGATTTGTATTTTGTTTCAATGGAAATTGAAATCAGACTCATGATTTGAAAATTCATTTTGTTTTTATATGGTAACTGTTTATTTTCCAACACGCTACACGGATAAGCGTATTCTCTTTTCTAACATGCATTTTTGCATAGTCAACATGGCGTTCTACAAGGTGCTATTTATTACTGTCAATACTAATATTTTATTACTAGGAAATACAACTTTATGTAGATACCTTGTCCGTGTAATTTGGTATTCTTTTATTATTGTGTAATAATAAATTCGTCATTCGATTTGAACAAATAAAGGTTAATATATTTTCTTTGTTGTTTTTTTTTTCATTCAGCTATTTTTCTTATTTGATCCCAATCCTTCACAGTATCCACCTGTAATGCTCATTCCTTTCACTAGTTACCTATCGCACTTTTTTTATTGTCATAATATTATCGCATAATTTTTACAGGACGCGGCTCACCCGATTCAGAAAATAAGGATATAAAATATGCACAATCACCTTCTCACGACGGACAAGGAAAAATCCGGGTTAACCCAGCCACGCAAGCGTCTACTTCAAATGAATATCAGAATGACACAATAAACAATAACACGTTACAAGGGAGCCAATCGCAGAGGCCATCAATAAGGAGGCGGATAAGAAGAAGAGCTAATTCAGCTTCCAACGACCCAGCTGAGCAACTCACAGAAATGTCAGTGAGAGGGCTCAATCTTTTTAGATACGCCTCGGTGAACGAAGGAGTGTACCAGTGCACAGAGTGTGCAAAAGAGAACATACAGAAAACATTTAAAAACAAGTATTCATTCCAGAGGCACGCGTTCCTTTATCACGAAGGACAGCAGAGAAAGGTGTTTCCGTGCCCCGTGTGCTGTAAAGAATTTTCTAGACCAGACAAAATGAAAAACCACATGAAGACTACGCACGATTGTTACGTGCCTAAGGACTGTGTGTACACGCCGAATGCGTTTTTTATGTTACCGGGAATGGAGGCCCAGCTGCCGTCTGCTCTGAAGATGGACATGGGGTCCGGGTCGCCCCACGGGTCCACGCCTGCGCACTCCTCGCCTGACCCCGCACAAGTCTGACTGACTCTCAAGTGACAAATTTGGTACTAAGTATTATTAATTCCACACGAACATTTTAATATAGTGCCTTTAGAATCGCCTAAAAGATTTCCTTCTTTGTTAGTGTTATTATAGAATTCTTTATATGAAGATTCGGATTTCATAGTAGTATTTGTTCTATTTTTGGAGAGAAATTTTCATGTACACTTTTATATTGTACGTATTATATATTTCCAATGATACTGTTATGCATTTAATATCTAACGTTTGTTACATAATTAGAGTTCATATGTTATAACTGTTTAAAGTATGGTTGTGCAAATAATAGACAATAAATAAATATACAATTTATAATCGAGGCCAGTTACGCAATAATTGCAGAGTGTTAAATTTTAATGAATATTGAATTTGTAGAGTTATAAGGTGCTGTACAAGTCTGAGAAGTGCCTTCTTTATAGCAATTCTATATTTTATAGAAGTCACAATAATTTGAAACTTCCGCTGAGAAATGCTTATTCTTCATATAGTTATCAACTTACCGCAAGACGACAACCAAAGACTGTATTACATTTATCTTTCCCCTCAATTTTAAGATTTATATCAGCTAAACAAGCACCTTAATTTTACCAGCATTATGACAATACTTTCGTATCCTTAGCGAATATTTTAGATTATAATAATAGAAATGTTAGTGAGCCTTTGTTACGACTTGTACCTATCATACATAATTATAAACAAAAGAAATTTAAGTTGTATAGTTTGAGAAATGTCAGTAAATATGTTAAAATATAACCTAATAGTGCCATAGCACAATATTATAGTATGATGTATGATAAAAAATCTCCAACTCTTATTATTTTTTCACTTTAGGGTAATAAATATATTTAGTTGATATAAAGAGTTCTAGTTCAAGCTAGGACCGAAAACGAAATCAGCAGTTCTTCCATTGATAAGGGAATAATAATTTGTTAGTGTTATACGACTAATGTTCACTTTAATGTAAGTTCATGTTTGAAAAGATTAATTACTAATCAACTTTAACATAAGTTCATGTTTGGGAAGAATATTTAAGTATATAAGAGCAATTTAATATTTAGTATGAAAGCATTAAAATATAGTTTATAGTTATTATATCTACTTAAATATTATTGGTTAAATTGAGTTTTGTATTCTAAAATTTAGCGCACAACGTTCGGAGAAGTTAAAGTTAAGTTAATTAGACTTTCATAGATCACATCTTTGTAGATATGTAATGATTATGTGGTGTATCATTTCATTTTAGATTTAGTTAGTCACCAAGAAGGTATTAACAATCGCAGTGTGATTTTATTTAAGTATGTAGGTACGCCAGAGCCAGTCGATCGCACAAACAACTAAATTCTGAAGCAAGTTCAAATATTTCGCGAACTATTTCTTTTTCTTATTTTGTAATTTTTGACTCACTACCCACTCTATATTATTTTGCGGTTCTAATGAGGGATTTCGCGAATAATGTTTTTTTATGAAGTTTGACATGTAAAATTACAATGTTAAAGTTGGACCTGAACGTCTACTTAGCGCCTTTGTATTCGCGGGTCCTCATTTTAGTTCCGGCTTCTTTTATTTCCGGGGTGGTGAAATGTTATTACTATGTTTTTCTTCTTTTTGTAGTATTTTATTTTGTGATATTAGTGCTAACTAAGTTGGCGGTCATGTTCATTGTTGAGTTATTATAAATCTTACTTCTTCTTTTCTTTTAACACTCTTGCTGCAAGGCAGCACAATATTTTTTATTGAAAAGAATATAAAAGCTTCACTTTAAGTATTAAGGGCACATTATTTTTACGTGTCTTGATAAGTTATTTCTTCATTCATATATTAAAAATATCTTTCATGAACATTGCTTTATGCACCGTTAAATTTTTGTCGTTTTGGCAATGCCCTTCTTAACAGTTTTCATTGACAAAATCACTTAAACAAGTTTGATCAACAATATTTAAGCGAAAAAAGCCTACAGTTCTATATATTCCGAGTAGCGAGTAGTTAGGTGCATAATTTTGTATTTTTTAGCTTATTATTAACGGATAATATTAAAAGGGCTTCAACGTTATAACGACTAAAAATTTACTGTGTATTATCGTTAAGCTATTATGAAACAAATATATCAGCCCACTCTATGGCTCACCCCTATATTTAACAAGATTTTTATAATAAATCTTGTAATTTACTTTAGCTCTTTAAGGGCTCTATAGATTCATTTAATGTTGATTTATTTAATATCAAAAAAAATATTCTTCTTTATTCACATTAAATTTATATTGACAATATATTTTTACCTATGATCCATAGATGCAAGGTCTGTGAGATTCTTCTTATTGTGGTTTTAGTAGGTATGTAAAGTAGTCTGCAAAAATTATCGCTAGATATTAATAGCACGTAGCTTCTTTAATTTAGATACTTTATATTCATTTGAAGTGCAATTTTATATGCAAGTGTTGATTTTTTCTATATTCTATGGAATAAATAGTTTACTGGAACTGAAAATACAAATATAATTATGTGCTACATAAATTAGCGCATTTAACTATCTTCATTACAAATGATTCAATATTTTATCATCACTGGAATGCTTATTTGTTGAAAAATATTAATTACTTTAAATTTCAGTAAAATTTATATTCTAATCTTCTTTATCTACTTATTTCTATTATAATATTATTGTGTTAAAAATTTTACCGAAGATAATGGTCGACGTATATTCAGATAAATCATTATTTTTTATGAACGCCATATAAGTAGATAAATTAATTCGACTCTTACTGGAAACGTTTTAATGGTATATAGTAAATAAGACCGTTAGATATTTAATAGTCCTTATTTGTAACAAACATTAACAAAATTACTACCACAGTTTAACTGATATAATAATAGGTATTATAGACATATAAATGCTATTATCGTTGAAAACATCAAAGCTTTAACAATAAACTGATGTAAACTAGACGAGAGTTTATTTTTATTGCAACTAAAATTTAAATTAGTTATATTTTAAAGCAAAAAGATCTTACCATCGTCGTATTGATAATTGTGAAAATATGTACACTACAAGTAATAATCCAAATAAAATAGAAAAAAAATATACTAACTGTATTTTATTTCATTTTTTTTCCTGGTAACACGTTCGACATGCAAAAATTGAAAACTTAGATGTGACAAAAAAAAACAGGTAAATTTAATATAATAGTTTTCCTTTTGTTTTTATTAATTTCAAAGGTATGATACCAGATGTTATATTAGATTCTTGTCTTTGGTATTCCAGACTACCACTACATATACGAAGACGACGTAGACAGCACTATGCCAGTCATAACATTGGAAGTTCTATCAGACTCTTCAAACCCCGAGCAATATGTGTCCACCACTTTAGACCACAAGGTACCACAGTTGAATAACAATGTTGATACCAGCCAAGTTGACACCACGACACAGGATAGCACAACTGGAGTTCACTTTTTAACAGAGAAAAGTGAAGAAATTAACGATAATTTGGAAAACGGTTCTAAAATTCTAGAAAACAAGGAAATGCCAAAGGCTAGGCAGGATTTATTAGAATATATGATGAGGAGTGATGGTAGTGTTGTGTGTAAGCTGTGTGGGGAGATCCTGCAGAGCAGGACGCATTGGTATCGACATAAGTACAAACTCCATGTGATACATCCGCTCAACCCATCACCACTTTTTCAATGCGAACAATGTTTAGTCTACTTCAAGAGCAGGAAAGGTAAGTGAACAAAATTTTCTGATATTGGCCAAACCAGATGGTCTACAACGAATCGAAGTTTCCCTCCATTTCACATACGCTGTGTATTTTCTTTGTGTGTGAGGTATATTCTCGTTCGTCACGGGACGGCTTCGTTATAAGCCACCTGAAGCCGTATTTTACACTCATCAAGTCAGTATTTTTTTCCTAAACAAGAGTTCGGCAGATATTATTATAAAAATACAATAACAGAATCTTACTTAGGTAGGGACTACGCTGCCTCAGCAAAACAAGTGTCTTCGGCCGATCCTAAACTACTTTTCGCCAGTTATTGATCTAGAGCTCGGGCAAATCATCGTCGTATCATCTTTCCAGCGATGCATGAATCAAAATAGGGACAGGCAAATTAAAAAATATATTAATGTTGATACTTGATATAATGGAATCAAAATAGGGACAGGCAAATTAAAAAATATATTAATGTTGATACTTGATATAATGTTGTATCGTTATGTTTCAAATATATCACTATATTTTATTGTGTAAAAATAACGATATTTAGATTATCGAATTATTTGCACATAAAGTTATGCCGCTCTTGCTTAAATAATTATCCTTGACCGGTGGGAATTCGGATGATAAAAAATATCGAACATAATATCACGGGAAATAATATCGAATTATTTATTATACCATAATTTTAAAGACCTGCAGTAAAATTATCGGTATTTTTTTGAAATAATAGAAAACATTATCAAATTATTTTTCACCATTTTAGGCTACATCGGCCATATAGCGAGCAGGCATAGTGAAATCCTCGCTGACTCGAGTCCAGTGTTAACGAACTCACAAGTAGAAGCGATGTCCAGGGAGCATGCTTCGCAGCAAGCCCCGCAAGACCTGAAAGAGGAGCCAGACCCCGAGCTATCGATACCAAAGACAAGTGTTCCCAACTATCAGACCACAGCTACGAAGCAGAATGCAGTGAAGGGAGGCGAAATTAGGAGGCCATATCGAGGACAGAAAGTTGGTGAGTACGACGTACAATAGGGCCTTGCAGGACTTGAAGGAGGAACCTCAATCCTCTGATCCTAAATCCAGCATCCCCCGTTGGTCTGTGTCACTTAAGTGTCTGGTCGTTACCAGACACTTAGGTAAGTGTGGATGACGCTGAATACAATAGTGTCACTGAGTAGGTACAATAAATAAATAAAATATATTTTACAACATCACCTACTTACATTGATCTAACTCTGAGATAGGTAGCTCAAGTACTTTGTTTTTGTTTGTTTATTTTTTAAGTATGTATCTAATACAGGATTATATTAATGTTACATTTTTTTTATTCTAGTTTTTTTATTGGATCTGTATGTATGCGTTTTGTTATTCATGTTCACGTTATAGATGTATCGTTCCGTTTTCTATTAATTAATTGTCAGTTTTTTTTATGTTGTATGTTTTATTTTGAGTCGTCGGTCGAAGGTACGGCTTGAAAATCAGCGCTGCAGCGGCTGCTTAGCGGTTGTTGTAGCACATGCTGAGGCTGAACCTTGTTGGCCGCAACTTTATAATGTTGTCCTTATTTAGATTTGTATGTAATGTGTTGTGGTCAGTAAATTATTTCTTATTCTTATGTATCAGAACCAACAGTGGGATTACAAATATCGTATATTCGTAATCGTAAAAATAATAAGCAAGCAAGCTACGCGCGATCTGATTGGCATTGCCACTTTGAACATTGACCATCAGAGAGCAGTATGTTATTTTTTTTTTCAAAGATTCGTATAAGTATTTAAAAGAGTTTCTGTGATTGGACGAACCATATAAAATTTTACGAATAGATATCCGTTAGTTTATAGATTTACCGTGTGACGTAGGAAATTGATAAATTTACGAAAGTGTGGACGTAAAATAATACATTTTATCTCCCGTTTAGAATCCTACGAAAGTTTATGAATTTCCTAGTAAATTGATAAACTTACAGATTTTGTTATTTTCCGGTGACATATATAATTGTCATACTTTTCTTTTGTAAATACATACCTACTTATAATACATAGAAAACGCCTAGACCAATACAAACAGACATACAACAATAAGTACAATAATTATAGAACACACAAAGTAGGTACAATATTCAAATACAAACCGACCGCAAAGGGTAGAAACGAAATGCTCGAATAGGGTAGTTAACTTTTTTATAATTAGAAATCAAAGAACCTCTCAAAAATAGAAACATCAAAACAGATTAAATAATGACTCCGTTAGCGCGAAAATTCTCCGAAATATCATAATTTAAAAATCACACACAGCGCTGTGACGTCAGCGCGTGCATTATTAGTTCTTGTATCGCGGGAGAATTTTATTCTATTAATGTAATGAATACCTAGGTACGAGTACTTAAATATCAAAAAGTTGTCTTTGAGTAGGTGTACTTAAAGAAGAGATTTTTACTTAGAGTGTCTTAAATTCATCACACTGATTAAAAATCAAACGGTCGTTCAACTTCTTCCGGAACAAGCAGCCAATTTATATTACTTGTATTCTTACAGAATCGGTGGTTCCAGAGGAACCCAACAAGACTGATTGGGAGGAGAAGCGATCGCGAGAAGAGAAGCTGGTGGCTGACATCATAGACCGAGTCAGGAGGGAGTGCGAAGCTCAGGGTTCGGGGGGAGCGACCAGGAAAGGGTATACCAGGAGAACCACTGTCATGAACACTTAAAATGAACGTGTGGTTGATCCTATGAAAAGTTCCTTCATGTCGGTAGAAGATTTACGTTACCCTTGACGTCAGAATAAAATTAATCTAACTATACAATAAATAATATAGGAAATGCGAAAAGACGAAATAATTGTGCTTTGTAATCAACACATAGCGCCATCTATTGACAAAATTTTGAAATAATAGCAAAATTAACTCCCGAAACGAAGTGAGGGTGAGCCCTCACTAGTTCTATAGATAAAGAAGTATAGACAACAATAAAGAACAACATGGGAATCCATTGGATGCGGGCGGCGCAGGACCGATCTGTGTGGAGATCATTGGGAGAGGCTGCGGCTATTATCGGCTATTGGCTGAAATGATGATGAGACAACGACAGGGCACTCGTAACGACGTACCTAATCGTCAACCAAGCCTATGGGTAAGGCGCTAAATTAAGTCGTGAAATGAACTGAGAGCCTTACATACCTACAATATTATGATACCTAGGATAAAATAGGGCTATTTATTCGGGGCAATTTGGCATCTTTCTGTCAAACCCTTTAATGGGTTGGCTTGAAGGGCAAGTAACTAAGTGCCAACTATATTTATGAATAATAAAAACATTTAAAGCTCGCCGGTGGAGCATAAGGTGACGGGTAGGGCACACTAGCGACGGCAATCGATTTTAAACCGGATCTATTTTAAACAATTTCGAGGTTACAACCTCTTGGCAAACTAACTATTTATTAAATAACCATGCACAAATGTTGGGTCCGTGTACAAACGCGAAAAATTGACGTTTTGGCGGTAATACATTTTTCGCATACAAAAACTGACCCGATTTTGTATAAAATAGATCCGGTTTAGTAGCTAAAAGTTAAAATCGATTGGCGTCGCTAGTGTGCCGTACCCGTTCACCTTAAAAACGTTTTATAATGACAGCCGATAATGCAGATAATTTTATTTTCAAAACTCATTTTGTTTTGGTTAATATGTAAGTAAGGTGGCGTTTATATAATGTTAAATAGATTAATATGAGGTACTGGACTGCCTCAATGGCGCAGTGGTGTAGGTCGTGGTTTAAAGCGACGGCTGCGCAAGAGGTCCCGGGTTCGATGCCCGGGTCGGGCCAAAAATGTGTACTTACCTAAGTTTTTGGTAAGATTTTTTTAATGTCAGCACGGAGTCTGGAATGTTGAGGATCTTGTACTCCCGTACCTCGAAATTAAGGCGTTGGTCTCATGCCCGATTCCTCTACCGGTCGTATCACACTAGTTTCCCATCGGATTATGGGGGTAAGGGAAAAGAGAGTGCACTTGTATTTGCGCACACACTTGAGCACAATAATATATCCGCCGTACGTGGCCGATCGTTGAGATTGGCCGCTGTAAGTGTAATGAGTTGGAGTATAATATTATATAAGGTAAGTACTTAAGTATAAAAACTTTGATCTCCTTTAAAAAAAAAGGGTAACGTAAATCCGAAATTGACATCTAGTTTTAATGTTATTATCTCAATGAGATATGGCCTAGGTATTTCTATGGCCCGAGTAAAGTGCTCATTTTCGTGCCAATCGTATGTAAATATATCGTGCCAATCATTTTATCGAAATTTAGGTGCCATTTATGTCCATGTATGGGTACCTATTTGTAAATATTTTAATGTAAAATTTTGATCCTAGATGTAAGAATACAAACTAAATTCTACGCTAATCAGAAATTTTCCTTTTTCTGAATAACTTTATCGATGGGTCAACATTTTTTAGTTGTTTGATTAAAAAATAATTAAATTCACAGTTATGTACTTAATTTATTAAATGTTCATGGTGAAAATATAATATCTATGCTAGGTATCTAAATGTGTCTTAAATAAAATAAATATTAATTGTAAAAATTCATTCATTTAAATACATTTTATTAAGAATATTGAAATACTAAATCTATCAGTCTATAGAAGGTATTCTCACCTTAATTCAAACGTAAAGTCCTCGTTCCTCTGTGCGATCAAGTAGGTAAGGTTAGCATTGGCATTATTTTTGCGTAAGATCCCGACATTGGTTACCTACATTGTACAGACAGCTACTCATTAGGCCATTATAGGTACGTACAACAACACATCAAATTAAAACAACTGTCAAATATCTTCATTCGATTTTCAACTTAAGTTCAAAAAGGTTGGGTTCAATATCAGTTGAGGAGTTTCAAACATAGACATGCACCCTAAATAGACTGTGCCTTTTCATAGAAAGCAATACTTAAAAAACGCGCGAAGCTTTTAGTACTGGGGTGACGTGCTGGATTCAGATTGCAGATTCTGTACACCCGTACAGAATCTGCGTCAATGCCTGATTGGATCTCTTTCACACTCTGCGACATTTTTTACCGAAAATGGCACAAGTTCCATGGTTTCAACCGCAGATATTTTGTTTCAACAGATTGTGTAATAAACTGATTGCTGATTGTCTGTACAATCTGTCAAAACCAAACGAGTTTAATATTTAGCTAGGTAAGAATCCATTGAAGAAATTGGAAAGATTTGTAATGTCGATGTGACGGTCTGTACGTAACATTGTTATTTATAAGTGACATGTAAAAGTATAGGTAACCAATCCACTTCCTACCTAGTTAACTACCAACCAGTATTTGAAACTGACGCTTACAACCTGTGCGGATAAAGAATGGGATCAGAAATGGCGGCGCATCTATTCACTTCTCGCTCGCACTCCCACGAATGCGAGTATAGACGCAAATAGTGTGCGAGATTCTTTATCCGCACAGGTTGTACCTACATTTTTCAAATGTGGGATATAAGAATCAACTCTGGCAATGTTGAAACCTATCTAATAATATCAAGACATTCCATCGTATGAAAACAATAAAATAATATATATAGATATTGGTAGATACCGGCTGTACCATAGATTTAGTATCGGAATAAGATTTGGTCGAATCGGTCCATAAATAAGTAGATAATATCTACTTATCTACCTACCTACTAAACTAAAAAATAACCTTTTCAGTCCTCTACATGGTGTATCTGTGAACATTTACATGACTTTAACCACGTGTTCTACTAACCATTCTGAGCAACATTTGTTCTACGATTTTTTGAAATTCGTCGAATTTTTTTTTACTCTCCATACAAAATGACCATGTCACGTGACCGACTTTGTATGAAAAGTTGATTTTTTTTTATGCGAATTTCCAAAATTTATTAAATAAATGTTGTTCATAATGGTTGATAGAACACGTGGTTACAGGGATGTAAATGTTCGTATAGGGAAGGTGTATCTGACACTCTGTATACAGCATAGAGCCGAGCGTGTAAAACTGATGTCATGATTATACCCATTAGGTAGGTACCACCTACCTACCTACAGTAGAATACCGATTATCCGAATCAAATTAGAACGGGGTCGATTCGGATAATCGAACATTCGACTGGTAATAAAGAAAACGAATAGAATAGGTAAACATTACCAACACAGGTGCCCAATTCTCGTGCTTGTGACATTTATTATCAAACGAAATTATATCACTAAAACATAGTTTTTTTATGGATTTCATGTAACGTCCGCCATGTTAACCGACTTTTAAAAAGGAGTAGGTAGGTAGGTAGGTTCTATGTTCGACTGTATTCCGAACCGATACGACCTGCAAACCTCGAAGAAAAGAGCGTAATTCCTTTTTGAAAATTCGGCAGCGAACTTGTGATTCCTCTGGTGTTGCAGGTGTCGTAATCGCTTACCATCAGGAGATCCGTCTGCCTGTCCGCCCCCATCTCATAAAAAAAAAGATTTTTTTTCCTCCTACAAAAAATCGGTCAGTGACGTTTCGGTTTATCGGCTGCTTAAACATGTACGAGTAAATATAATATTAGACTCTAAATGAATCTCCCTCATCACGAACCCTTCTTCCTTCCCTATACGAACATTTACATCCCTATAACCACGTGTTCTATCAACCATTATGAACAACATTTATTCAATAACTTTTGGAAATTCGCATAAAAAAAATCAACTTTTCATACAAAGTCCATACGTTTACATTTTTACGTTGTCTGTCTGTATTGTCCATGAGTATGTTTGTCAATGATGATGTTTGTTTTGTTTTAGATGATGTCAAAAGTGATTAAAATAGATTCCACTCGTCACACCGGTCAATCTATTAATTAATGTGTCTCTCTAATCACTGGCAGAATTATAGATGTGTCGACACAGTAGCAGCCATTATATAAAAAAAATCCGTGGTTTTTGCGTCGGCGTCAGGGGTTCAAAAACAATTTTGTTTGATTATTCTAAGGCTGAAATGCCTGAAATCGAATCCAGTAAATCGACTTTTTGCTCTCAAGATAGTGTCTGCGTGCACCTATCTACTTACTAATCCATGCCTGTTGTATTAGCGAAAAACAATCTGTCCGATGAATAAGTATTGAGATTAGTTTTAAGAATGAGATGTGAGACTGGAAAATTAGCAATGAAGTTTGGTTATTTGTTATTTTTATATTCTTTCACAAATTACATAAAACTTGTTATTTATTAACGGCGTAAGATTCCATTATATGTATACCTATCTATTTTATCTTGTGCAATAAATCGTACCTACCTACTTCCCTAACTTTTATTTAAATTAATAATAATTAGAATACGTGACGTATTTATAGGTCTTATAATATTTTTCATTGCCTAAATGTTACGTTTTTCAGTGCACAGTGTAATCTAATAAGTATTAGGTAATTATATTTTTTAACGAACTTCTTGATGTTATTGTTAAGGGCAACGTGATATTATTTTTTTAGTTATCTTTGTGGATGTATTTAATGGTTAAAACTTAAAATAATGTAGGTATATCAAATTGTATTGTACCTACCTACTATGTGTCAAACTTGTAAAATAAAATATATACGGAAACTGTGATGAATGTGGCTCAGAAATAAAATTTAATGAGTTATGAAAATGTTTCTCTTTTGCTCTAACACAAGTGAAATTTTCAATCTCCTTGTCCTCATCTTAACGTGTAATTCCCGGTTGTGTCTAGTTAAAGCTGTTGCTTCGGAACCCGGGATACTTACGCTTGGATCATAATGAGCAATGGGGAGGTCTGGTAAATACAATAAAGCGACTGCCGTCTGACCTTCGCCATTCTTTGAAAGTGGAACCAGGCCAACTGGATCACACGATTACTCGTTTAGAATATTTATCTCAAATATTGTAGGCATCCATATTTTTTTTGAGAAACTAGCCAAGACAAAGACGTAAAGATTTTCCTCACCGTCGAGGTAATGGTAGAAATATGCGCATAGATTTAAAAAATCCTGAGGTGCACGCTCGGATTCGAACCGCGTACCCTCCGTATGGAAGGCGCGTTCTTATCCAATATGCTACCATCGCTCTTGAAATTTTTAACCTCTCCATTTACATTTATAATATGTATGTTTGTTACTCGATATTCAATTGACATTAGCAAATTAACCAAGGGTTACCATAATAAACAGAGAGACAACACCAAAGTGAAGTTGAGTTGAGTTGAAGTTGTTGAGTTTGAATTAAGACATTACCTTTTGTGTCAAATAAATGTTTTTTTCTTTCTTTCTTTCTTTCAAAGAGGTTATATAACACTGTACTTCTCTCTGATAGGTATTTATTAAAAGTAGCTCAAATTGAAAATCATCCTCTCATTCCAAAGCTTGAAAAACTCAACTTCATCATAACAGATAACTTTTGGTCAAACAAATCTATCCCATATTTAATCACGAGCTATAGGAAATTGCTACAATTTAAAAGCCAGTTACTAAAGTTTCCATGTTTCCCCCTCTATAGTGTCCTCTATCATTTCAACTATAGTGACATAATTTTTGAACCAGAAATCTGTTTATCCCTAGGTATTGATAAAGACTCCTCGTGATCCAAATCATAAATTACTTGTACCTATATAATGAACAGAATGCGCCGCTAATACAGAAGTATTCTTTACTGACGGTTCTAAATCAACTTCAACTGAACATCCTTTTGGCTCGAATTTGAATAGCAGTGTAGGCGCTGCATTTCTGCAAAACTCCTCAGGTTACTTTAAACTATTTAAATTCCCTAGTGTGATAACAAATTTCACTGCGGAGGGTTTGGCTATTCTAGAATGCGTTAATTACATATTATCTAATAAAATTGGCGACTCTCTCATTCTAACAGACTCTTTGAGTTTCCTTCAATCTCTTTTATCAAATCCATTCGGCAAAACAATGTGTCCTTTATCATTGTTGACCAAAACAAAGTTAAAGGAATGCTCCTATTTGAATTTGCGCGATAAATTGTCATGGATTCCTGGTCATTCAGGAATACAGGGCAATGAGATAGCAGACGAGTTAGCTAAATCAGCAGCAAGACAAGGTAGGGATTGCAATAACAAAATATATTCTCAAGATTTGTCTCTTTTGCCACGTCATTCTTTTTTGGAAGAGTGGAGCCAACTTTGGGATCAATCCAGTCAGTGTAAATGCAAGTTCTACAAGGAATTCCAGCAGAATGTTTCTTTGAAACCATGGTTTTCTAAGATATGTTTAAAGAAAGTCATATCATCAATTATTTCCCGATTGCGTTTTGGTCATTGCTCATCTCCTTCCCACCTGGCTAAACTCCATATTTCATGATTCCTCTATATGTGAATGTGGTCTGGAAGAAGGTAATATTGAACATATCCTATTCACTTGTCCCTTATTTTATTCTTTATCCCTTCATGATATCCTTATTAAGTACAAAGCTCCACTTCCCTTCAATCTGTCCTCTATCCTTTCCCTCAGTAATAAAAAGTATGTATATTCCTTGGCTAAGTTCCTCTCCCATCATAACATTAAATTATAAATAAATTCCCAATTTTATGTTTGTGTATTTTATTATTTGTTCATCGCTCTCTACCCATCCTAAAACCTTCCTCGCCTGACGCTTCAATTATCAATTATACATCCAAAACGTGACAATGGCAGTAGTAATTCTCAGTCCGGACAGAACTGTCAAGACACCAATGAGTGAATTGCCACACATAAAAATAAGAAGAACACTGTGCTTAACAAAAAAAAAAGTCTTTGACAGAGACATTTCTGTGTTGACGTTTAATTTGGCGGGTTGAGTTGCTGACTGACACGCCGATGCCAGACGCTGCGTCCAGTTGACACACATACTGCTGATTCTCTTCTGATTTCTGTGTTGTTTATTTGATCTAAATAGGTAAGTATTTTTTAATATTAATAATGTTAGACATAGAAATTTTTAATAAGTTGTAAGTTTTTTTTCTAATTCAAGCTACTAGCAAGTACATACCTACATAAATGTTGTGTATTACTTATTTATTTTAATAAAAGTAGGCATTGTATGTACCTTGACGATAGGTAATAATAATAACCAATGTCTTTCATTAAATTTTGATTAAAACTAAGAAACTTCTTATGAACTAATAAGTAAGTAGGTATGTAGGAAGTAATTTCAAATAGTTTTATTGCCAGTTAAGTGTTACAATGGGGTGTTACAATAAATAATGCTGCTTTACTACTTAACCACCTTTTACAGGCATTGCAATATCTAAGTATATACATTGAGTTAAAAACCTACTAAGTAAGTAAAACTTAAAACTAATAAAATAAGAGAACCAATAAAAAATAATAGAGTTTGTAGCTTATATACCTACTGACAATATTTATTTTAATTTTTTATAGGTAAATATGCAGAACACTTTGTAACATTAAGTTAATCTTTATTTTCTTGATTTGCACAAACAAAATATAAGAGTTAGGTAACTTGTTTTTAAACGGTTTTTTTTATAATTCATTCATACATTTACTTACTTTTATGTGTAATGTTCATTCCACAGACCAATAAGTGAACAAGTTGTTCATTCATAGGTTAGGAAACCTCAAAAAATGCCGCAAATATTCCAAGTTTTAAAATGCTATAAATGTTTAGTGTTTCAGGTAAGCTTTCAACGTTTTGTTTGGATGTAATCGTTTTTTTTTCAGGTATAAATTAGGCATTAATTTAATCAGAGATGTGAATTATTTCAAATAGGTACTTTCATGTAGGTAGGTATGCATTTCAATTACCATTTTCAGCCTACCTATTTTTATTTAATTTGAAATACTTTTTATAAATATTTAGTATTTATAAAATACAAAACAGTTTGTTTTTTTTATAAATTTTAAACAGTTTTAATTAATTTTTCGTATTGTTCATTCTCAAATACAAGATTTTACCTTATGCACCAATCTTTTTTAACCGTCTTAGTGTCTTATCAAGAGCATTATACTGATGAAAACAAACATTTGCCCCCAAATAATAGAGGGTCTTATTTTAGAAAAACAATCACCTTCCCATACAAAAGTAATCCGCTGGTTAGGGCAAATTGTATGAGGTGGCAAATTTTTTTTTGACATTAGTTAGATCCTATGTTGGAACATGAAAGACTCTTTAAAATCAAACTTTTCATCATCATCATTACAGCCAATAGACGTTCACTAATGGACGTAGGCCTCCCCCAATGTTCTCCACAAAAATCGGTCCTGTGCCGCCCGCATCATATGGATACCCGCGACCGTCGGTTCACCTTTTTGAGGGGCCTGCCACGGCGCGACTTCCTGTACATTTCCTCCACTCGGGGACCTTTTCGCCCCAATGGCTATGGCAACGCCATGTGCCCTGCCCATTGCCACTTGAGGCATGTAAATCTTTGGGCTATGTCTGTCCCGCTTGGTAAGTCCAACTTCCAGAAAGATTGACGAATCCAACTCAGCTAGGCAGCGTTCGGGAAGCTACGCAGCATATTTTCTGCCCATCTACCGCAGTGTCTAAAGGTAAAAGTCTTCAATGCGTGTGTGTTGCTAGTGATGACATACGGAACCGAAACGTGGCCGCTTACAATGTGCCGATTACGGAGGCTCAAAGTCACCCAGAGAGCAATGGAGAGGGCTATGCTCGGAGTCTCCTTGCGTGATCGTATCAGAAATGATGAGAACAAAGTTTTTAAAATCAGTTAAATAAAAATAAGTGCTTATGCTTAACAAGGTAGTTATTTTGTATTTAAATATTTTTATTTAAAACTATTTTGTATTTCTATTTGAAATAGTGCTAACAACTATGTATTTGCATTTTATATTTAAATACTTTACTTAACTATTTTTCACATCTCTGAATTTAATCTAGTCTTATCCGTGGTCTTATCAATATCTAGTTACCCAGATCGTATATTACAGGTTCAACAAACAAAAAAGTCGAATAAATTTCAATGTAAAATGTGCGGTGAAAAACAATCTATCAAAAGACATTATGGACTCGGAAATGGTCAAGAATGCAGGAAACATGTTCAAAAATTAAATGGCATTAGAGGTGAGATCGACGAATCGAAACATAACAGTGATAATGACTGCAGTGACGATAATGCTTCAGAACAAACTCCAACAGTTATAGAACCTACTCAACAGAAAAAAGACAGTAAATGGTCAGATTTTGTTGACTTTGAAGATGTTTTAGACTCGCCAAATCCTAGCACTGACAAAATGTACCTAAATGATGCAGAAGTTGTTTTAGAATTACCTAGAAAACGTCAAAAGAAGATACAAGGCCGAAATGATCAAAAATATGAAGTGACTAAAATATGTCAAAATACCGATTCTGTTAAATTTAATGATGACCGCATACTAGATTCAACGTCAACTCATAACACTCTCAAGAAAAAAAATGAAGTTTACCATGGCACCAGACATCCTATGATATCTCTGAATACAATAGAAACTAGTCAATCTGGGTACCCTCATCATAATATACCAAGAGCCCTGGAACAAGAAAATCCAACGTTAAGTTTTACTCCTCTAGCAAGCAATAATCCAAATTGGGCAAGCTTTGATCCAACCGCTTCTGATGAAAACTCTAGCAAAAATACACCTAAAACAGAAGAGTTTCTTTATAAAGAAAGTAAAACAATATTTAAACCACCCCCTTTAAACAAAAACTCCAAGTGGGCCAAATTTGCAGATGAGAATGAGAAGGATGAAGATACTAAACTAATCAATGATAAATCCGAAGTAGCTTTTGATAAAGATGATGATGCAGAAGTTGGACCTTTAACAGAGCAAAATAGTCAGCCTGATCCTTATGCTGCTTTAGCAGATAGAAAAGATGACAGGCCAAATTCTGATCCTTTGACGGATCATGCAGCTAAAAACTATCCTCAAATGCTATTTTCATTATGTGATGACGATAATGATTTAGATAGTTACCTTCAAATTTAAGATTAAAGACTGATATGCAATATAAATTTTATACATATTAATAAAAGAAAAATGAGTAAAACTGCACAGATCTTTTAATAATTTTATTATTACAACCAGTACACATAATCATCACAATGGCAACATTTTATATCACTTTTATAATAACTCCTACGAGATAAATAGCGAACTACAAACATGCTGATACATTATTATCAGTCTGATCAATAAAATAAGACATGGATACATTCAATTATTTTCTCTAAAGAAAAAAACATTGTTTACTTAAATAATACACATTGCAAATGCACCCTTTTCTAAAGTGATACATTGTTTATTATTTTATTGCCTTCCTTTTGAACACAAAAATGATACTTATAAAGTAAAAATATAATGCTAATGATAGACATTGGAATCCATGGAAACTAATACTGATTTCATTTTAAAAACTTGATAATTTTTTTACTCCTATTATATAATATTGCTTGCAATTTTCAAAATTATAAATAGGATTTTAGATTTTAGCTACATTATAAACATCATGTTATTTCTAATAGATAATAATAAATGACTTCATGTTATAATGATTAACTTTTTTAAATGCTTTGAAATATTTGTTACTAATCAAGCTAATGAATTTTTACCCATTTGTTATACAGTATTACTAATTAATTATACCCTATTCTTGGTAAATACTGTACATACATTTATGTACTTTAAAATCCATTGAGTAAAACTTTATACATTAAAAATTACCTATTTAAAGCTAAAGAGTTCAATAGGTGCTAAATAAATTTGTTCTGTAGCCATAATTTATCAATAAGGTACATTACTAAAAATATTTCAAAATGCCTCATAATAGAAAACTATAAAATGAAAAATAGATACAACCCTATTTTAAATTTCCCAATGAAAATACAACGAGGTAGTTTAATAACACTTCGTTGTTTATTTGAATACTTACGTAGAAAACCCGATATGATCTTTATAAACACAGAGAAGCTAGGTAGGTACAGTAAACAGCAAAATTTGATGCACACTTTTCGCACCTAGTGACTCTTTATGCTATAAAGAATAATAACTAAAAATATGTGAAGCTACATCAGCTGTTGACTGTACCAACAAACTTATTGTTATGTTTTTGCAAAATATTCGATAAAAATGACACAGGTTTCACAGAAGAGTACATAATTTAAAGTCCAGTAGATGTGTTTATAGCAAAAGGTAGGGCTGCGTAGCTTTTGGCAGTGTTGACATTTATACTTAAATCATGTTTAGAAAAGATTTTCAGTAATTTAGGCACATAAGAAAATATAGCATTCAAAGCCGTTACGTTAAATATAATAAACTTCTAAATTTTTATGAAATATTTGCTTTATAATGTTATATTTAATGTTATTACCTGATATAATGTTTTTACCTGAATTGAGATGAACTATACAGGAAGCCCTACTTTATTCGATGCTTTAAAATTATCTTACAA
Source organism: Marasmia exigua (assembly GCA_019059595.1). NCBI lineage: Eukaryota > Metazoa > Arthropoda > Insecta > Lepidoptera > Crambidae > Marasmia > Marasmia exigua. Next base: position 1,312,207 of record CM032464.1, on the reverse strand, counting down.
TATCATTCTTTAACAGCGTTTTTTATATCTAAAAATCAGTATTACTGATTTATTTAGTTACTGATTCAGTAACTTACTTATATACAAGGTGTATCGCTAGGCATTTAGGTTACCCTTTGACCACATCTTCTACCTACCATTCTGAATAACATTTGTTCTGCGATTTTGGAAATTGTAGACGCTACTCCTATTGTTCAAAAAATTTTTAACTTCCTAGACGTCATAACGATCAAGTCACGTGATCAAGTCTATATGAGAAGTTAACATTTTTTTTGCGTAATTTCCAAAAGTCACAGAGTAAATGTTGTCCAAAATGGTTGGTAGAACATATTGTGGTTGTAGGGATGTAAATAGTGTAAGTTTATCGACGATACACCCTGTAGATAATTCTAGGTATTTGACTTTTATTTTGCTTAAATTTAAAATTAATATGGATGCAACATGTAATTATTGCTAAATACAGTAGACTATGATAATCAAATATTTAATGCTACAAAATACAATTTGAAAATTAAATAAAAGGAGGCGGCATTTTTATAGTCGATACAAGAGTTATCGCACTATTTTTCTTAAACAGATCTGGAAGCGTAGTTTATTGTGAGTTTTATACAATATACATAATTATATGAATGTTGTTACATTTACGTTTTTATGTAGGTGTATTAGAAAAAACTGGAAGTATGATAAATTTTCGAGACATGATAATCTGTTAGTATAATAAGTAAATAGTAATTCCGTATTTTAAAACTATTACTCAAATACCCTATAATTTTTGCTATTTTAGGTTCCTCAACGACATTATGAATTATGATATATTCGAATCATTCCTGCCATCGGCTGATACTGTATTTCAATAGCTAAGCAAGTTATGCTTGATTCCCATTATTTCTACAATGGTTAGACTAGAATGTCAAAGCGTGACGACGTCTGTGGAGCCTCTCTCTGGCGTATCGACGACCGTATCCACTCCATCGCCAAGCCCTGTTAATAAAATTAGACATTGTTCAAATAGAAGAAACAGTAAAAATAAACACCACAGATGTAGATATGTCTAACAAAAAGACAGTTAATACAAATGAAGTATTCCTACTAGGTAATAAACTAGCACAGCTTTATTTAGTAACTGATTTCGTTACGCAACACGAGATGCTGGAACAATATCACCCCACCCATTGGGATTTTATGCAATATTAGACCTTTTAATATAAGATTACCTACTGAAATCACAAAAAGATATTTATCTTTATCCATTTAAAAGTATTTTAAAGTTGCTAATATCTTATCCCATTCCATAATTTGTATCTATTTATTAATTACTCCTTTATTTCATGTACATATTCAATTTTATAATAATATATTATGAAATTATTAATTACGTCGTTTGGTACGCGCAGTGGCAGCTTTTATTACACCTGGTATCCACGGCAGACCAGAGGGCCTAATTTAAAGCAGAGGTTACAACCGAATCGGAGTTTCCTCTCTTTCACACGCGCTGTGCGTCTCCTTTATTTTAATGCGACAGGTATATTTTCGTTCGTTACGGTACGGCCACCTGCTTCGAAATGTTTCCCCAAGCACCTCGGCACAAGCACGCCGATGAGATGAACATCAAATTAAGCACTAAAAGGGCCTACTCTTTTACTTGTATTATATAACTGAGCTGTTTGTACTAAATTAATCTTATTCTTTAAAATAATAAACAAAAATGATCTGGTCCTTAGATTAAATCAAAGGTATGAATCCAGTCTTCATAGGATTAACATACAAGTACCTTAAATAAATAATGTACTTAAAATGTATCCACAGTCTTCGGGTGGGACTCGAACCCACGATCTTGTGCTGATCTTGGTAAGTTGACGAATTTTATAGTGCTTCTTCGCCGTGAACCGACTTTTGCTAAACACAAACACAAAACTTGCTATACACAAAAAAAATCATAACAAATACCTTTCATTATATCCAGCAAAATCTCTATATCTATGATCATCATCAAGTCGTCTGCTCAAAGTTTCTTCACTACTGCTGCCTACAAATAGAAGAAATATTTAATTAAATAATATTAAATCTAACGTGCTTTATATTTAAAATTTGTTTGAAATTTAACATAGCATACCCAATGGATTCGAATGAGAGAATCTTCTACAAGATGGACCACGACAACTAAGCAATTGTTGTAGTTGATTATGGAAATACTCCTTCTCTGAAGTTGTTAAATATTTCACTCGATTCTGGGTTTCAAAGGGATCTGGAAACAATAATATATTCCCATTAACATTTTATACAAATCATAACGTCAGTACTTATATATATAAAAAAAAAACATTAACAAATACTCTCTTAATGGTACTTCGTACGTGTCATATTTTGTAAGATATGTATGTATATGTGAAGTAGGTGACGATATGGTCCTTGCTTCCATCAAGATTAATGTCATCATAACCGATAAATCTTTGGTATTATTGCATGAAATCGATGATGCCAACTCGATTTACATATATTTACACTCACCAATCCTCAAGTTGTAGTAAGTGACAAGACCAGTGACGAACTCGCAGTAAAGCAAGTTGTGCGTGGCGTTGATGGTGCGGACGCAGTTGTATGTGTTGTTGGAGGCGCTCATGCAGAAGCAGAAGGGCCCTGCTGTCCAGAGAGGTGCAGTGCGCCAGTGGTCATTATCGTGACGGAAGCAGTTCATTCTTTCTGATTCACATAGTCGTTCTAGTTCGGCCTGAAAATGATAAAAACTGATGAAAACTAAAATGTTAAATAATGTCATCATCATCATTATCCTGTTGCAGTCTACTGTTGAACATAGGCCTGTCCTAATGTTCGCCACTCCGATCGATCCTCGGCTACTCTTTTACTAACTAGTTTAAGTATACTAAGTAACCTATTCCTTTTGTTATCGTAGGCTATAAAAGTCCACATAAACCTTTCGATTACGTAACGAACCTTCTTTTTTGCTTTCCTCATTTTCTTCCGAAGTCTCTGCTCCTTAATTTTCCTTCGCTCTTCTCTAGCCTTTTGAGCTGCTTCCAAATAGCTATGCCCTGGACCTCTTGTTTTCCTGAGAAATAATTTAAACAATAATAAATAACCCTTCCAATTTGATAATTATCTCAGTTTTAACTCGTATATTAAAACACGTACCTATTCTCTTCGCAGTAACAAACGTGTTTGTCCTCATTCTCAATGAATAGAGGGTGAAGTCGTCTTTGGAATACATCAGTTTGTCTATTAAAAATACTGGAATTTTTTAATGAATCTTTGTTTGGATTCTTCTGCTCATATTCAGATGCGTCGAATCTTGTAGGCCCCAACTTACTGACTTCACTAGGCATCAATGTTGATGTTGTAGAATTAGGTGCGTTAATTTCTGTTTTAATTTCTACAACCTTTTCTGTAGTAAGAATTTTATCAATAGCTGAACTGAAATATTGTACAGTTTGTGAAAAGTTGACTGGCGTCACCTGCTCTGTGATTTCTTCATTCGTGCCTGTAGTACTTGAAATTTCAAATTGATTCCCTAAATCAGATATTTCATCACCAGTAGTTGGCACAACGCTTTGTACAGTGCTTCTTTCTCCATCTAGCCCACTCTGATAATAATTGTTTCCTTCAATTATAATTGTTGTAACTTGTGGCTTTGGTAGCTCAGTTTCAGATATATCCAACAACTTTGTTGTAGCTGCATCGTCTGTAATATTAGGAATTATAGCGGTTATTTCAGTAGCAGTCTCATTTTTGAGCTGAATTTCAAAAATATCTTCTTTGGTATTAGCATTTACGGTAGGCATGATATATTCGTTAGATTGTCTAAACTTCTTATCAAAAGATGTATTATTCCGAGCTTTGAATCTTAGTCTGTGCAATCTAGTTTTCCGTAAGTGTTCTTTTGAATTGTTATGTTCATGTGCAGCAGTCTTGTTATGAAGGTGGTCGTTTATTAAATGCGTATTCACCGTTTGTGATTCTCCGGGCTTAGCTGTCTTTAAATGCCTTTTTATTTCTTTTAAGTCTTCAAGTTTAGTACGCAATTGTCTTATTTGGTCTTCCAAACTCAGTCTATTTGTGTGCCATGCCTTCAAATCGTTATAAATAACTTGAGAACAATTTACAGTTCCGTCCTTTTCTATTTTACACTCTAACGACGACTCATTGCTGTTGACAATAGCATCATTTTTATGCTTATGTTTGTTATGGTTCCAGTGCTGAGCCCTCCTTTTGATTCTCTTATGATCTATATTTTCTTTGGTACTTTCGTAAGCTTTAAGGAACGCTTCAGTTTCTTTTATGAGTTTGTCAATGTTTTTTTCGAAGCTATTATTTTCGTCTTCATCAATAGGCTCGTTTCTGAAACTAAGATGGCCTATACTTGGGTTTTCTTTAAGTATACTGTCGACAGTATTTGGCTCATATACGTCATTGTCAATAGACCGACGACTTCTAGACCCGTTGTTTTCTTTTGCTGAATCATTAAGACGCCTTGCTATCGTCCCATCTGTTTCTAATCTAGTGTAAACAAGACCACTTGGTGTGAAGCATGCACACTTCTTCGTACTCATTTTAGGTGACGTAGGGGTAATTTCAGCCTGTAATTATTCAAACTTATTAATTATTTTGAACGAATTCAAACATCGATTTTTTTTAATAAAACAATTGTTACCTCGTATTTGCACTTATGTCGTCTCCATCTCCCGTTCACCAACACGCACTTCCACTTTCTCCCCGCTGAACATGGAGCTCGTAGCTCTGCTTTTGAACACTCAGCGGCCAGACGAGCTGCTTTCCCATTCAAAAATGGCGAATCAGATCCATCTGGAAGTTAAAACGCAACTGAATAAATACCTGATACATTTCACAATAAGTTTAGTTGGCTTCGTCTTAAATGAAATAACATCTCACATTATGTTAAAGCCAATAGTATATAGCCAGTATTAATACTTAAAATAACTTAAGTTTCATTTCTTACCTGTCAGATAGTTTGGCTGACCGTTAGTGCTAGCTTCTTCGAGAGCCTTCTCTAAACTGGCTTCTAGCAAGGGATTGTGACTTTCGTTAGTCACCAATGGTTCAGACGATGTTTTTGCTTCGATAGTTCCGGGACTATCCTGTAAAATGAGTAGTGCCTTGATTCGCGAGAAAAATAATCGATTTTAAAGTTTAAATTTACTCGTTGCATCGACTTCTTTCACTTGCTTAAGGTGACCTTCCTAATGTCCTTGTAGTCGTTTTATTTCATTCTCAAAGTTCTTAAAAACAAACTTGTGTCATCTGCATCTTAATCGTTTATTTCTGCAAATGAGCTCCGGGGGACATTTGCTTTTTATGTTTTGTATCTTTTTTTAATGTTGTCATGATAATTAGCCGTTTTAATGTCTACCGATTTAAATAAGGCAGGCTAATACACAGGCAGTATGCATTAATAGTAGAAATTCCTTTCTTTTTTGTTGAATTTGTGGTATGCAGTTTGATATTTCTTGATTTTGTGAATTTTCGTTTTTATTTCCGAGAGCCGAAACCGAACCGAATAATAATATTATTAGGGATACTTAAATTTTACGTAACAAAATCCTTTTTGCACCTTTTGCAGTTAATTACCTAATAACACCTATATGAAGAGTTCAAATTGACATAGGAAGCTATATTAACTCTAATCGATGTACTTAAGTTAATATCAAGTCTATTTACCTCATCATCATCATTCTCTTGGTCATCGGGCTCCAAGAAGTCATCGTCATCATCGAAATCGTCGTCAAAGTCGCTTTCGGCCGACGAATCTGAGTGTGGCGAAGCAGTGGTTGCGCGTTCATTCATCATTCGACTGTACTTTGAAGCCAAAAGGTGCGCTTGAGTTTCTCGGCGGCCTGAGCTGTAATGCCATGACGTTAGGGTTTACTATTTATGAAAATATTTCCATTTCTTTTGTAACGACATATATGTTCAATTAAACGTATAAGATATATAGTTATAATTTATATTTTTCATGTATGACGATTTGGAAGAACTGTATACAAGACTATGCAAATAAAGTAATTTTTAATTTCTATCTTGAGGGACTTGAACGTGTAGCAAAGGTGTAAGGACTTACTTCACCCATTCGGAGTCCCTAAGATCTGGAATATCTATATTATTTATAAAGTAGTAAATTCAACAGACAGCGGCAACGCTCATAGACTTCCGAAATCACGCTTACCTATGACACCTAGCGCCATGCATTGGTATAAAGTGGAATCAATAGCCCGAAACGACGTGAGGGCAGGCCACTAAATGATAAATATTTACCTTTCAACGAGGAAGGTATCCGGCCAGTGAGCCGCCGCCATCCTTCTCCGTCGGGGCTGTAGAAGTGGTAGTAGAGATCTGCCGTCCATGTGCGCAGGCGGCGTCACACCTCCCATGTCTAAGAAGGTTGGCGCTAAGTCGATGTTTAGTACTATGTCGTCCACCCTGGAATATTAATTAGTTTGCGTTTAAGTACTTCTGCCCTCCAAATCATAAGCGTAGTGTGGGAAAGGGCAGACAAATCTTATTTTAATGCTACCTTTTTAAGGTATAACTTTCCCGTCCCCCTGTGTTTATGATTTCAACAATGGTTACTAACTTTTGAATGAGATAGTTTAGATACTTTCCCGGTGAAAATAACTAGAATGTTTCTGCTAACAGAACCTTTTTAAAATAAGTCTTAATCACCCAAACACTTGCAATAGCAATCCATAGCTACAGTGAAACTCGTGTTGGGTTTAACTTACTTTCATTCTGTAAAATTGATTCATCCAATTAACAATTTAAGGTGACAATTGTGTGAAGATAATAAAAGTAATGTGGTTAACATAAACTAGTGATGCGCCGAGTACCACTTTTACCGATTTACCGAATAGGTGCTGAGTTTACTCGGTACAAAGTTCCTCAAACGGAGTACTCGGCCGAGTTCTCGGTTCAGTTTTGAGACACAAAAACTTCTTCTGTTGTCAGTATAAGTATTTTTTACTTGACTGCTACCATTTAAGTATGTTACCTTATTTTGAGTTTCTGATATTTCAGCACTGCTAAAAGCGTCATGGTTACACCGTGACCATTGCATTGCTCTTGCAACTGTGCCGAACACAAACATGGTTGCAATTCCCTAAAAAACTATTCTAACGTTAGTGATCATGAAAGTTTAAAACTTCCAGAAATACAAAAATGATTATTTTCTTTCATATTTGTGTTTCAAATTAATGAATACTTTATATCATATTATGTAAACCGATGAGGGATGGTAGCTCAATGGGAAAGTAAAGCACCTTCCATACGGGAGGTCATGGTTCGAACCTGAGAATGCACCTCTGGATTATTCGCGTACTGTGTCACTAATATAAAAAATTGACCGAGTTACTCGGCATTAGTGCCGAGTTACTCAGCCGAGTACTGAGTATCAATAAACTGCCGAGTACACCGAGCACCAAGTAGTAACCGAGTACTCGGCCCATCTCTAACATAAACACTTACACAGTGCCAGGTTCCACGCCAGGCCCCCTGACCAGGAAGGGCACGCGGATGTCGAACTCGAAGGGGAAGCTCTTGCCCTTCACGAGGCCGAACTGTCCGAGGTGGTAGCCGTGGTCTGATGTGTACACTAGGTAAGTGTTGTCCAGTTCTCCTAGCGCTTTGAGCTCCTGGTACACTCGTTCTACGGCCTGGGGAAAATAACCATTATTGAATACATACATATATTTTTGTGATAGACGCTAGAAGTTTTTCTTTTATATGAGAGGTGGCAGACGAGCAGATGGATCACCTGATGGTAAGCAATTCCGCCGCCCATGGACACCCGCAATACCAGTGGAGTCACAAGTGCGCTGCCAACCTTTTCCCCTTCCCCCATTGGGCCTCCGGTAACCTCACTCACACGGCAAAACACAGTACAGGTGCTGCTTCACGCCGGTCTTCTGTGAGGCAGTGGTATCACTCCGGTCGAGCCGGCCCATTCATGCCTAAGCTTGGCTCTCCCACATTTATAAAAAGTTGGTGAGGCTAAGCACTTATCGGACCACCCCTGTAAAAGAAATTCATGTTAATTAGGTGCACCACTAATATGTAAGTACCTAAATCAAGAAATGTTGAATGAATAGAAAGGGGGGCTCAAAGGTTGGCAGGGCACTTGTGACTCCACTGGTGTTGTTGGTGTCCATGGGCGGCGGCAATCGCTTACCATCAGGTGATCCGTCTGCTCCTCTGCCACCAATCACTTAAAAAAATGTTGCATCCATTTTTAGAACCTTGGATTTGTTAGGTTCATGTTACTCGTTGAATTGACATAAAGAAGAGTCTATATGCTGAAAAGTCCACCTTAGCTTTGAATAGCAGAATATCTGAGTACTAGTAAGTACCAGCCTATAGGTATAGTGTCTCACTGCAGGGCGAAGTCCTCCATCATAAAAATCAAGTGATCGCTACTATGATGGGATTAGGCTTAATCACCACGCTTTCCTAATGCGGGTTGCTGATCACAAACCCGAGCTATGTTCGAATAATTCGAAACATACTTTTTGCTCGACCCGGTAATTGAACCCAAGACCCCTAGATCAGGGCGTAACTACCTACTTATTACATTCAATAAAAAAATAGAGCTTAACTCGCCGAAGTTTCAAATAAAATGGTTTCCGTTTTCTCACCATATCGACGCTTTGCAGCGTCTGCAAGCGCTTAGTCATGAGCAGATCGGTGAACTGGCGGTGGATTGGCTTCATCTTTTCGGTGACACGCAGGATCCATTGCTTGTCCGGGTTCGGCGCCATGTCGTACGTAGGGGTGCTGCGGGAGAAAATTAATTATTGTAAAAAAATATTTTGTTGTAAGAACAAGGGAACATAGCCTTCTTAAAAATTTCGCTGAATAATACTAGTTATGTATCTAAATCTCCAGTATTATGTGCGTATTTCTGCCACTAGCTCGGGAGTGGGGGAAAACATCGGTTTCGGATAGTCAAACTGGAGTAGGTATCCACAATGGTTGAGATAAGAATTCTGAAGGTGTACGTAACCAGCAACGATCCAGTGGGTTTGGTCTCTAAGGATAGCAAAAGTCAGCAACACTATCTCAATTGTAATTTGTAATAACCATATTTCCCAAATCTTCAATCATGGTCCAAGCCACAGTTATTAAATCTGTGGTCCTAGCATACCCCTTTTTTTTGTTTTCCCGGAGGAAATGCCGCCGGCTCGAAAGGAGCGTCGGCGCTGGTGGTCGACATCGCCTTATACACACCCAGCCGCTGGGAGACGGCCGGGTAGTGTAAGGCCTACACACCCAGCCCTGGGATCCGAACGGCTTTCGACTCAACTGGAAACAGGGTCTCGAAAGAAATCTGCTTTATTACAACTTAAAGGTTTCTGTCACATCTTTGTCTCCCATACAGTTCAGTTTTACCAACTTTAGCTTATAATATTAATTTTAATACTTATTCCTGTTCAGCTCAGCCGTGGTCCAAGAAGTAAAACTAATTAAGACGTTTGATACAAATGTCCAATTAATGTCAAGTGCCACATATCTACCTTACGCGGCTTGCGTACCGATTGTATTACCTACTCGCTACTGTGACGTCATTTATGTGAGAATATGGGATAGAGGACAAAAAGATTTTTCTCATCGTGTACATTTTTAAACACGAATAAAGGACATCCTCGGATTTTCATATATTTTTGATCCAAATATGAAAATGTCGGCCAATATTTTTTTTTAAAAGTTGATGCTGAAGATTTTTGAACTCAAATAAAACAAAGGACCCTATAGCTTTGGTGCCATAGTAATAAATACTCAGGAGGGAAAGTCCTACAAAATACTGAGAAAACAAAATTACACTTGCACTTGGATCAAAAAAGAGTATGTCCTATAAGCCGCTAGCAATCTTGGCGCAAAAACGAGCGGTATAAGTAACTTGATTTATATACTTAGTAAGGTGTTTAAAAACTGTAAGGACTTAAAAACAGCTAAAAAGTAATTCTATTAAAACCTGTAAGATTTTATAATCGTACCAACATTGCAGTAGCAAAAGAAACTTAGAAAACAAGCACAACACGACACACATATTGCATAGCCGACAAAGCCCGAACAACCTTCCATTTGCTGCTATGCAAAAAAAATCAGGAAGTTCCCACAAAATGAACAACTTATGGTAATCCAAGCCCACCGGCAGGTTATCGGCGACCACACAATACGCCGATGGCTGAATAATATTAAAGGCCTGGGTTCGAGCCCCGGCGCCGCCCTGGCGCGGCCGGTGAATAAATGCATGCGGTCAATCTCCATACTTGCATAAAATACGAAATAACGCAACCTTCTTTGATTTTGTATCGACAGGAGTTTGATTTACGAAATTAAGGCTCGGTTTCACCACTCGCTCTAGTCTCCGATAGATTATCCTGCTTGAATTTTACAAACAGTTAGATGATCTGACTTATCGGTATTATCGGTTCTGGTTCTCCTTTGATGTTCTCAAACTGGTCAAAGAATCCCTAGCTTAACGTTTAACCAGGCAGTTAACCAGAAGAGATAACCAGATTTTAAACTTTGTGATTTAAAGGTTGAAAGCCAATGAAATAAATGATATCTAGTTGCCTGGTTAAGGGTTTACTGACAGCCCGCAGTGGGTACTACAACGTCTCGGCAAGGAAGCGCTAGAGTTCATTCGCTCCCTTTTGCAGAACTGGTATGTCTGTCCCTCGCCGGAGCTTGTTGAGGTGGATGAAGAGGTGTTCTGGTTTCGGCAGGCGCTATCTCTCCAACCTAGGGAGCAGTTTTACTGATAGTCTGCAGATCTTACGATCTTACACACTGCCTACCAATGTGAAGGCGTGACGCCAGTACACTCACCACCGTCGAAAACGGAATCACTCATATCAGTCGGCAGAGGCCCAGTTATACGACGCGAAGACACTGATGGTTAAGTTAGACAGAACCAAGAGGATAGCTAGGGAAGAGTACTTAGACACTGCCAACCTCGATCTGGGACACAGGCTGTATCGTACAGGCTGGCGATATCCAAACTTCGCGTCTGGGCGGCCCGTTGAGGCAAACAGTGCTATCCGGATACCTCGGCGAGGCAGTTTTGGCTTTCTCTGAACCGAGATGGAGGTTGACGAATAGGTACATCTATGTATCTATCTACTCTCAAGAGTCAACTGTAAAGTAAAGATCGGGCGACCATTTCTCGGAATTTTCGATATGAAAAAACATAGCGGATGTAAAACTATGTTTTTGCGATAATATATATATACTTATATATATACACTCTATATATATATATATATATATATATATATATATATATATATATCGTATGATGACAAAATACCAAGTCACGAGAATTAGGCTCCGGGACGAGGGACGATTCGCAAACCTACGTGTTTGGTGTGCACTAGTAAACAGTGAACTGTCATTTTGGGAACCCTAATTTTTCGCCAAATTTGTCTGGCTTGACCGATCCCTAAAACTTTTTGCAAAGCGCAGTCCCGTTCCCAACATATAAGTTCCAACGATTCAAGGATTTGAGCTCCCCTACGGAGCATCGGGCATCTCGCATAAATAACATTTGGCCGACGGGACGGGCATAATCGTCGGCACATGAAAGGGCCAGCTAAGTACGGCCGTGTGTTGGTATAGGTACCTACTTGGTATAAACTCGTTGATAAATGCACACTGCGCTTAATGAGTCGGAAATGAATATCTTATGGATTGTGTTAACACACTGGGTGTTTTAATTGCATTTAGGGCTGCCAAACTTGCCATATTACTACTTAGCTTATGATTCGGAGGTATGCTTGAACCATTCTTATGCATTAAAGGTGCCATGATCCAAATGGAATGGTTAAAATACCTTCAGAATATTTGTCTTCACAATACTGTGTGTATCCAAAGCTTGAGATAAGTACTTACTTACTACCATATTATAAACTAGTGGCCCGCCCTCACTTCGTTTCGGTGCATTAGTTACACTTTAAGCTAATAGATAGCGCTAGGTGTCGGTTACATTGCGCAAGCGTTTCGTGTTTTCGGATTACCTAAGCGTCTGTAGGAATTATCTTTTTATAAGTAATTAATAATAATTAATTCTCACAACATCTCATACATTGACCTAAAAGCCTAATTTAAAGCAGACGTTACGATCGAATCGGAGTTTTCCTCTCTTTCACACATGCTGTGTATCTCGTGTGCTTAGATGTGACAGGTATATTCTCGTACGTAACGGGACGCCTTTAAATTAAGCCACCAGATTCCGTACTAAGTAGCGTTCCGTACACAAGCACTTGTGTTACAGATATCAGACAACAGAGGAACACAAATATATATCTAAACACAAGTGTTCATCGCACGAATGTTTGTCCAGGGTGGGGATCGAACCCACGACCTTTGGCGAAAGAGGCAGGTTAACTACAGGTATAGATAAACGTGCAAGTTTCTTTGTCGTCATTCTCAATTGCATCCAAAGCCTTCGTTTAATTAGTTTTAGGGAAAATATGCATACTGAATGCATATTTTCCGAAAATATGCATTCAGTGTTTTTTTTATCTTTGTGCGAGCGAATAGTTTAGGGTCATCCTTGAGAAGAAAGCTTTAATTACCTACCATCCTTTCATTTAACTTCGAGTTCATAATATCTAAGGAGATATCTCCTAAGGTAAAGACTTCGTGGGTACTTCATTATGTGGGTTAAATTGTGACCATTAATAATTTACAGCTATGCTATATTCGCGTCTTGGCAAACGTAATGTAGGGCGCCCTCTGGCTAGGTGGGAGGACGATCTGCGCAGGATGGCTATCAAGAGCTGGATGCGAGAAGCCATGGATAGATCACAGTGGCGAACAATTGGAGAGGCCTACGTCCAGCAGTGGACTGCGATAGGCTGATGATGATGCTATATTATTCATATTGGCAAGTTATACTCATCATTCTTAATTTAATGACGATATAGTCTGTCGCTTTATAGTTATCATAAATTTGAATGGTTATTGGCTGTTTATTATAGAAAATAGGCCCTAAATTGCCCAAACAAGTGACTGACTATAACTACCTACCATTTAATCTAAGTAGTTAGTTGTTTTAGGTATAAAGATAATTCGTCGAAATTTTTTACAAATAATGCAAGTACAAATAACTTTCATCGTCATCGTCAGCCCATTTAAGTCCCCACTGCTGGGGCACGGGCCTCCCTCAATCACATGAGGGGTAATTGCCATACTCACCACGCTTGGCAGACGGGTTGGCGAGGGTTTTGATATAAATGCAGAGTTTTCCTTCTCCAAACGCCCTGATGGTCTAGTGGGTTAAGTACCGGGCCGTGATCTCGGGGTCCTGGGTTCGATTCCCGGGTCGAGCGAAAAGTATGTTTCGCATTTTTCGAACATAGCTCGGGTTTGTGATCACCAATCCGCATTTGTCAAGCGTGGTGATTTAGCCTAATCCATCATAGTAGCGATAACTTGATTTCTATGATGGAGGTCTTTGCCCTGCAGTGGGACAGTTTATAGGCTGATACTTATTTTCCTTCTCTGGGTGCTGATGATCATGCCAGCAGCTTTACCTTAGTCGCCTTTAACGACACCTCGGTAAGAGTGAGGGTGGCTTATTCTACTCTGCCGGGGACCACACGGCAGTATACTTTATTGTGCAAGTAACTTTATTGTGCATAATTATAGTTTGTACTTACTGTAAATAGTTCAATAACAAATTTATTACGTAAGCCCTGAAACTGACCCCACACACGAAGGACTGACTCGTGAGAGAACGTCAGATAGAGGAATGCACCCAGAACTTGACGGCCCCAATGTCCTGCACTCCTCTAAAAAACTCATATAAATCATGTTGACCGTGGGAGCGCCACGCTTCGGCATAAATAGGCCGGCTCGATTGGAGCGGTACCACGGCCTCACACAAAACCAGCGTGAAGCAGCACTGTGCTGTGTTTCGCGAGTAAGGGTCCCGGAGGCTTAATCTGGGGGAAAGGGGGGTTTATAGGTTGGCGTGCACTTGATACTCCGCTGGTGTCGCGGGTGTCTATGGGCGGCGGCAATCCATTAACATCAAGTGATCCGTCTGCCCGTCTGCGGCCTATCACATTAAAAAATAATGTGCTGTAGATAAACCTACTTATTCTTACATCGAAATGTATACCTACATTTATAAAGAGATGATTTAGACAACGACAAGTGTTTAAAAACCGTAACACTTGCGCGATGTAATAATATCCTCCAACTGATTTCGGCTAAGGCGGCCAATCTCAACGATCAGCCACTTATGCAGGATGTATTTTATTATAGTGTTCAAGTGTGTGCACATACACAAGTGCACTCTATTCTCTTGCCCTCATAATCCGATTAGACACCAGTGTGACACGACTGGAGAGAGATCAGGCGCAGGACCAACCCTTTAACGTGCTTTCCGAGGCACGGGAGTACAAGACCGCGAACATCCAGACTCCGGGCTGACCTGAGCATTTCTTAACAGAAAAACTCAGGTACACATTTTGGCCCGACCCGGGGATCGAAACTGGGACCAAAAGCGCGCTTTAATGTGCAACGAATTGCGCTACCCACTGCGCCAACGAGACAGTTAGTGGCGCGATGTAATTGACGCCCAGAGCCATCTATTGGTGCAGATTGAAACTAATGACCCGAAACGAAGTGGGGCAAGCCATTAGTGTGCACTGTGCAATAAAGCATGCAATATATCATAATTGGCCGTAATATCCAACAGCTTGCTGCAGCTAATTCGTGAAAATGACAAATTATTTCATTGGTCATTTCAATTCATTGCTCTAAATTGCTTTTTAATATTGACCTATAAATTAATTTGGGACAGAATTGGATGCGTTTTCAATTGCAATATTATGAATGCACAAAGGAATAAATGGGATTCGTTGATGATTTTTGATAACAAGGCAAAGTCGGGTCAGGCCTTGTGAATTTGTAACCTTTATTGTAACAATAGTGCATTTATTAACGCAAATAAAGGAACATTTGTCCAAAGATAATACTGGTAAAAATTAAAATATTATTTGTTTATTAGTTACCGCCAAACACAAGGGCGAAGAGGACCAGGAGTCATGTGATGAACATAGGGTTGCCAGATATTGTCGGAAACAATCATGTTTTTTTCGGGATTTTAGTATATTTGTCGGGAGTAATCAGAGCAGCGAAGAACAATTTTCAATTCAAAAGTTTACGTGGTTTTCCGAGATGTTTCTCACTTTGTCGGGAGTCGAAAGGATCAAAAAAGCGGGACAATACCGCCGATTCCCGACCATCTGGCAACCCTAGATGAACATGATAGAAATAATATAATTTAATTTCTATTATTTTATTATGCTCTCAATTTGATTTGAAACTTAAACCGCATTCATTCATTCACTTCATTGGGGCATGAATTTAGCTACCTTTTTTATTTGTACAAAATGTACATACTTTAAGAAAAGTTTATAAATCTATATCTATATTTAAGTACCTAGATACTATTATCTAGGTACTTAAAGAACCTACACTTAATCATAGGGAAATAAACAAAATATTTAAAAATAAAAAGTCGCAAAATTGCATCAATTGGGTGATAATTTTTGTATGAGAAGGCGAAATTTTTTTTAATTATTCACTGTTTCTTAGAAAAAATGTTAATACCTAGGTATTTAAGTGTAATCTACTTTTAAATTATTTATACTAATCTAAAATAATTATATTTTCATTAATTGATGCAGTATTAAAGGTAAATGGCGCTCATGGACGCGATTTTTTAATTTATGATAGCCTATACAAACTTATTCTTGCAAAATAAAAAAGGTCGAATCTCAAAATACAAACATGGCATCTTTATCACAGAAAAATTATGAAAACGCCATTACTGATAAAAAAAAAATTGACATAAACTTCATCCTTCAATATTGGAGGCATTTTATTTTATTTTTTCCTTGTCTTTCAGCCAGTTCATCTTTTTACTCATGACACAGAATAAATACTATTGATAAAAAACGTTTTTAATAACATTTTACAAAAACAAATTCAAAAACCGCAATTCGGCAGTGTAACTTTACCAAAGCATTTTGAGTATGTAGATATTGTTTAAATAATTCAAAATTCACGGATTTGTCTAGTATGCTTGGGATTATGTCAAAACCTTTGATTGATACATATTATCGACCTTATACTATCTATGCTATTGATAATGAGGTAAATCCTAAGAAATAGCGGAATGCCATAATTTAGTTTTTTTTTATGCTAGAGGTGGACAAACAAGCAAGCGAGTCACCTGATGGAAAGTAAACATCGCTGCCCATGAACATCCGCGAAATCAAAGAGATCGAAAATGTGTTGCCGGCCTTTTTAAAAAAGAGTAATGCTCTTCTCTTGAAGGTCCCTAAGTCGTAGCCGTCCGGAAATACTCCTGCAGCCAAACCGTTCCACAGAACTGAGGTACGTGGTAGAAAGGCAACGCAGTATTAGACCGCCATCCATCGAGATGATAAGGATGGAATGACAATTTTGCGAGTGTAAGTTAGTATGGGATACAACATTATTTGAATTTAATTTTACAAAACGCAAACCATGAGTCCGGTGATATTCATTAATTACGCTCGGCTCAAGGTTGCACGATGTAATCGACACCTAGCGCCATCTAATTGTATAAAATGGAACTAATGTCCCGAAACGAAGCCGACGACGAAGTCAGGGAGGGCCTCTAGTTATAACTAGGTGTCTACATCATTGACTTATAAATATATATTTTTTTAAAAACAGTAATTCTAAACCTGAAGGTTGTACCTTTGTTTACTTATAAAGACACCGAAATACGTCTCAAGGTGCCGCTGAAAGATTGGCCCCAATACATTATTCTGCGGCCCATCATCTGCTGAATAAACCAACGAGAACGATGGTCCCAAACGATGCTCTCAAATCATAAGCAACGGAGATAAGGCCCATTGCATACCTACCTAGAGACGCGAAGCAATGATGAATAAAATATAATCATCACTATTGGAGACATAGAATACTTAATGGATGATTAGTAATGGAATATTAGCAATAGCAAATAGCATGCTATTTCATGCATAGCTATAATTAAATCGCCCCGTTGGTCTAGTGGTTTAAGTTTCAGAACGTGATCTCGAGGTCCGGGTCTCGATTCCCGGGTCGAGAAAAGATATGTTACGAATTCTTCGAACATAGCTCGGAATTGTGATCACCAATCCGCATTAAGCAAGCGTGGTGATTAACCCTAATCCCATCATAGTAGCGATGACTTGATTTCTATGATGGAGGTTTTTGCCCTGCAGTGGGACAGTATATAGGCTGATAATTAACTTTTTTTAAATACATAATGAAATAAATAAATATTTCACAACATCACATACATTGAGCTGACTCCGAGATAGGTAGCTGAAGTACTGGTATTAAGGATACCAGAATCAACAGTGGGATTACATAATATATATATATACATACCTATTATACTTTTCTCTGCTAAATACATACTGATAATACTTAAAAAACCTCCAGATCAATACAAACAGACATGTTAATGCACACAAATGTTTGTACTGTGCGGGGATCGAACCCGCAATCCTTAGACTAAAGGTGCATTCAATACCACTGTTCCGAACGGATCGTCAATTAATAATAATTACAGATAGCGCGCAATATCATGAGATCGTGGGAGAGCCACGCTTCGGCATCAATGGGCCGGCTCGACCGGAGTGATACGACGGCATCACAGAAAACCGGCGTGAAGCAGCACTGTGCTGTGTTTCGCTTCGTACGGTACCCTCACTAGTACCGGAGGCCCATTCCGGGGGTAAGGGTTGTTAAAAAGTTGGTTAGTTATTGAATAATTAATGTAAATCAATTTTTATACAGTAATAAATGCTGCTAAGCCTAATTTAATAAAATTGAGTAATTATATAATATTAATGATTTCCGTTAATATATATGAAAATGCTACAAGTGTGCAGGCATAGAGGTCATTATGTCCATGAATCCTTATAATTTAGGTAGTCTACAATTTTATAGTATCCTTTACTTATTAAACAGGCTTTCACGTGCGATTTTTATGCGTTGGTAACTCAATAACATTTTGTGGCGACTTATTGTACATTTTAATACTTAGACCAACAAATGAATTAATTATTTTTTGAAGTTTCAGATTTGGAATCGCAATCTTGTGTTTATTTCTATTGTTAAAACCATGATAATCAGAGGTTTTCGAAAAAATATCCATGTTCTTTCGCACGTACAAAATACAGCCTAAAATGTATTGAGAAACTACGGTTAAGATGTTAATACTCTTAAATAATTATTTTAGCGAATCGCGAGGTCTAAGGTCAAATAGATAATAATATCATCTTAGTGATAATATTATCTACCGCTGGTCCAGAATGTCGATTTCTACTGAGAAGACATCAGCAAAAAACTCAGTAGTTACTCCTATCTTTTGAGACTTGAGAGTTGATTGAATAAAGTTCTAGGACGGGACTCGTTCAAATTTCATTACGCTCAACGTGAAAAGTAGCTTTTTAAAATTAGTTTCTTATTCAGTAGAAATAGAAAAACTCTTTACCTGTCCAATTTAGGTTAAAAAAAACATTTTTCTTTGAGAAGAAGTCCAATAATCCTTCCTCGGAAATTGACATCAGAATCTTAAAACATACTTACGTAAAAATATGTTTTATAGAAGAGGTCTTCTCTGTGTAGGTAATTGATACATTCTAAGATTCTGATATAATTTTCGGAGGAATGTTGGAATTAAATACTGCCACGGTAAGAACATCTCTATAACAATGACACCAACATAACATTGTCGAGTTACGACGAAATGGCTTAACCTACTCCTAAACTATGTGCTCCGGCATTGTAGATGTCTATGAGCGGCGGTTACCGTTTACCACCAGATGTGCTGCAAGTTCGTCTGCCTATTATAAGCAATAAAAAAACTCACTTAATTCTTAATTTGGAACCGTCAACTGACCGGTGATTAGACCAGAGCTACACCAGGAAGAATGCTTACCAGGGCTGCCCCGTGGCCCGACGCCCAGTTGGGCGACCTAGGTATCGCTGGAAGGACGTCGTCGACACTGATCTGCGTGCCAGGTCAATAACTGGAAAGAAGTAATGTAGAATCGACTGAAGTGGCTATCTCTTGTTTCGGAGGCCAAGACTCTATTGGAGTCGCTGAGCCAGCGGAGTTAATAGGTAGGAAACGTTTCGTGCGCAGCGGTAGTAAATCAGTGGATATGAACGTGCGCATTCTAAGATGAATGAATGAATGAATGAATTTATTGACATAATAAAGCATACAATTTCTTAGTGACCATAGATACTTCACTAGGCTCACAGGCCTGTATCGAGGTATCTAGTAAGTGACTACAGTTTAACAAATCTTAGGAACTAAAATCTTGTAGCTTCGGTTTATTTTACATATAAAGGTAACGACTTTGGTAACATCGAGAAGAAATAATAATAATAAGAAACTTTATGATACAACAATAGGAAAATATAACTAGGGCTATAAAATGTATGTGTGTACGTGTGTATGTGTGTGAGTGTGTTTGTATGTGAGGAAATGTGGTTTGGATTGTGATCAGCATGTCATACAGGGAGGATACGAGTGCACTCAAATTACCTATAAAGGTAATAAAGGTAAGAGATTACAACTCCGTCATCACGTCGCCTGAAAAACCCCAGCAGACTGTAAACATGCTCATGAAACATAAATCATCTCGCACGAGCGAGGTGGGACTCAAATTATTCAGAGTCAGCGAGTGGGTTCGTAAAATTTCGGAGAGTGCGCAAATAGGGCTCGGCTTTCGGGTGCCGAGTTCCGTACATTCCTTTTGAATATTCTTTCCTCATTAATTTGAGCCTCGTTATGAACGGGTATAGGGAGCTAGAGATTTTTATTTTTTAGTTTATTCAAAAGCTGTTTTGACCGACTAGCTTCATTAACTATGTTGTTTGTGTCGTAAAAATATTATATGTTTACCTACAAACTACAACACCCACTTTCATTGTCAAATAAGAGTCTCCATATTCGAGTTGATCCTAATCATTTTCATCAATAAAGGTTTTATTTGATAAGGCACAACATCACGAAACAGATGCAACACACAGATGGATGGCGGTCTAATACTGTGCGTTTTTCGCGGAACTTTCTACCACATAGTCAACTCTGTGGAACGGATGGCCTGCGGGAGTATTTTCCGACGGCTACGACTTAGGGACCTTCGAAAGAAGAGCGTACTCCTATTTAAAAAGGCCGGCAACACATTAGCGATCTCTGTGATTTCGCGGATGTTCATGGGCGGCGATGATTACCTACTTTCTATCAGGTGACTCGCTTGATCGTTGGTCGCCTCTAGCATAAAAAACACATTTTTCTTATATGCAGGGTGTATCTGTAGACATTTACATCCCTTTTAGTGTGTACTACCAACCATTCTGAGCAACATTCGTTCTACGACGTTTTAAAATTCGTCGAAATTTTTTTCGACTCCCCATACAAAATGACAAAGTCACATGACCGACTTTGTATGAAAACTTGAATTTTTTTATGCGAATTTCCAAGTCATAGAACAAATGTTGTTCATAATGATTGATAGAACACGTGGTTAAAGGGATGTAAATGTTTACAGATACATACCAATTAAAGGTGTCCAAATTAAATTGAAAATTTAAAAAACCCCTGACACAACTAAAGCTCTTTCATTTTATACCTATATTGAGGCAGTTGGAACAACAAATAGGTTATTCGTCATTTTCTGTCGGCGGCCATCTTGGATTTAAAAATTTTCACAATTAATATATTCTGCTAATCAAGCCCTTTTATATGATACCCATATTGTGGGAGTTGTGTTAAAACATAAAATCCAAGTCTTTGTGACGGCGGCCATCTTGGATCGATTTTTATCCAACATAGCTAAAAACACTCCCTCTTTATTCATCTTTCAAACAAAAAAATAAAATCAAAATCGGTTCATTTGTTCGGGAGCTAAAATCACGTAAACGGTAATAATGTAAAACAATGAGAGAGAGAGAGAGAGAAACAAAATAAATTAAACTAAAACTAAACAATCTAAATAAGAAAACAAAAATGTACTTATATGACAAAAACGAATTTAAGAGGACAGTCGACTTTCCTTTAAAGGCCTGTACTGAGTCGAATATTTATTTGATTGTATTTTGAAATACACTTTGAGTTTAGATTTACTTATTCAGTAATTGTTTTACCTTCCTAAGCCCCTTTTAAGGATGTAAGTAGATTTTTAAACAGGGTGACTTATTTCTTTCGTGGTAAAACATATAGGTACCTAGGTAGGCAGAAACAGCAGTTAAATCTTTGAAGAAGAAAACTTCATTTAAAAGCGAAAACCATTCCACCGAAAATCGGGCCATAAATAAAGTTTATCTAGCAAAGTTTTCACCGAACTCAACGGATCCCAAAACCCGGGTCAACTCCTTAAATACTTAAACAGGAACAAGACGGCGGAGCTTGCTAAAATGCCCCAGCAATTAATGTTTTTTGAAATATTCACCCACAGGACGTAAGGCTTAGAACCTTGGCGCTGACGTGCTTTTCACATTTGCTAAGGTCGCTTCAAGTGGAAACAAAAATTTACAGTATTTTGTGGAAGTGAAAGAGAAAATGCTTAAACCTTTGCTTTTAGCATGCAAAGGCCCGGTTTCACCACTTCCTGAATAAACTTATCTGGCACATTGCTACATGTTTAATAACTAAAGAAAAATGTCAAATCATATTTATAGGTGGCAGACGAGCAGACGGATCGCCTGATGGTAAGCGATTGCCGCCGCCCATGGACACCCGCGACACCACTGGAGTCACAAGTGCGCTGCCAACCTTTAAACCCCCCTTCCTCTCAGATTGGGCCTCCGGGACCCTCACTCAGGCAGCGAAACACAGCACAGTGCTGCTTCACGCCGGTTTTCTGTGAGGCCGGCTATCAATTCGTTCGAGCCGAATCGAAGAATTAGAAACCAAATAAGATCAAGGTGAGACTAGGGTGCCCCATACTCATATTCAGAATTTTAAAAAGAGAGCAATTTAATGATTTCGTGGGCATCGATGATGATTTCGGAGGCCTTATTATATACTCAAACATATGTATCGATGCCAAGAATCTGAGAAATATTGTCAGACATTTTTCTTTTAACACAATTTGACTTGTGATTCCACTGGTGTCGCGGGTGTCTATGGGCGGCGACAATCGCTTACCATCAAGCGATCCGTCTGCTTGTCTGCCACCAATCAAATTAAAACCAAATTAACCATGGGAGAGCCACGCTTCGGCATGAATGAGCCGGCTCGACCGTAGTGATACCACGGCCTAACAGAAAACCGGCGTGAAGTAGCGCTGTGCTGCGTTTCGCTGCGTACGGTACCCTCACTCGCACGAGGGTTGTTAAAACGTTGGCAGCATACTTGTGACTCCACTGGTGTCGCGGGTGTCCATGGGCGGCGGCAATTGCTTACAATCAGGTGATCCGTGTACTCGTCTGCCACCTATCACATAAAAAAAACTGTCTGACCGTTATTGGTTTTAAATAAGTGATGGAAATAACTAAGTGAGTACCGAACACGACTCTATTTTATACATAAGCTCGTAAGATTTACTTCAAACTTGCGTGTAAACCTGTATAAAATAAAGCTTAAATTATACGCCGATAAATTACCAGCACAGAATAAGCTGTGATTGATCAGTATTGATTGAGAGAATGACCTTTCATGTTTTGCAAGCCAGTCGAGTTGAATTCGCTATCACTTTGCCAGATCTATTACATTATGGGTACCAGATATCAGCGTGGTTCCACGGAATACTATGCAAATTACAATCAGCTCTTTTGAAATTATATCTATATATATAGATAGGTTTCAAAAGAGCAGTTTCAACCTACAATGTTGAATTGACTGACTACTGTTAAGCTTATCTGTTACGCACAATGGTTTGCCTCGAATAGTCAATTTTGGTAGGTATGCAATGAACAATTTAGACCTTGTCCAGAAGCGCGAATTCGTCGCGAATTTAAGTTACACTGGCTTAATTGTTGCAACCATCTGGAAGACGCTTCCTTTTAAGGAAGCATTGTATTACAAAACGCCTTCCGTTCGCTCGGGCTCTGGACGGGGACAGGGATTTATAGTGGATAGTATGACAGAACGTTTCTCACGCAAAGTTTGTCAAAACTAAGTCTACCGTCTAAGAGCATACGCATTGCAGGCCGTGCGTGTCGCCGTTTGCTGAATAAAATCTTCGTCCAGTATCAGTACGCTGAAGTCAGGGTCATTTCACTTAGAACTTTTTTCTTTAGTATAGGAAAGTAGTACAGCGGTTTTCGTTAGATGGAGCTTGTAAAAAGTAGATGTAGCTTTAAAAGCAATCAAGCAGATGGTTCGGCGTTGTTACGGTAGATGTCACTAAGCATATTTACATCGCGCTAGTAAAGCGTGTTTCCCAAACAATGTGCCCTCATTACCTATTTCAGAAAGTAGGGGATATAAATCAGAGATCTAGAAAGTATTGGGAATTTTGTTATATAGCAAACAAAATTAATTCTGATATTTTATTGAATCGTCTCCCTGACTGATTCTCCTAGGGGGCCGTACTACATAGCCGTTGATTATTGATCGTTTTCCTCTAGATGGCGTTAGCACTGGCTAGCCGACTGATTCCTCTATCTGAGTATATATAAGTTACTCTATGGTTGAAGCTTATTGACCAAAAGTTCTGAATCTTTTTGTCATGATGACGGGCCACCATTTGACTGACTATCGCTCTGTGTTTGGTCGTTGTCTTCTCCACCAGAATATCTGGAATGTTTCTGCAGACCACATGGGAGTGTATTTTCAGTTTCCATTTTTTCAGAGGTCACCAGTTTAAAACCACTGCTCCAGACTATATGGTGGACGATGGAGTCGGTCAATAAGTATAAGAGATTGGCGCTCTTTGGGAGGCCTCTCATACGTTCAGCAATGGACGGCCATTGGCTCGATAACGGAATGTATAATCGTTTGTGTAGGTTTAAGCAGCCTTAATGTATTTATACCCCTAGATTCCCGGGTCGAGCAAATGTATATTTCGAATTTTTCAAACATAGATCGACTTTGTGATCATCAATCCGCGTTTGGCAAGCGTGGTGACTAAGCCTAATCCCATCATAGTAGCGATGACTTGATTTCTATGATGGAGGCCTTTGCCCTGCAGTGGGACAGTTTATAGGCTGAAACCAATGTACTTATACATATTTTTGTTATTTTATTATTTAGCATGGACAAGGGTGGCAGCATTTTTTTTTTTTTGGTTTCCCGGGAGAAATGCATTACGCAGACCCTGCCGCCTGGGGTCGACAGGGTACTGTGGGACTCACCCTCCGGGCCGCTTCTTCTAACAAGAAGCGACCTGAGGGCATACGCACTAAAACTCCCGGGGCTCAACCACCCGTGGGTATAGAATGGGGTCACGGGAACTGCACGAGGCTATTCCCCGCAACCCCACTCCCCCCAGGCCCCTACATGGGTTGTGCGGCCACGCCCCTCCTCAGGCTAGGAGGAGGGGGGTTGGGGGCAGCCGGATGAGCTGAGCTGTCCCCAACAAGGTGGAGGTGCCAATGTCAGTGCCGGCACAGGGACCCCAGTCCCTGTGGCCGGCTGGCCACCTCCACGGGGAGGACGAAGAGTTCTCCGCCGAACTCGTCCTCTCCTTGGTCGAAGCGGGCCTGCGAGGGGGTTAGACTCGCGCTCCCGCTCCGCCACCTCCTTCTGCGCCACCACTTCTTCGCAGAAGTGGGCGAAGGCCGACCAGGCCCTTTCACTATCCAGCATAGGTACAACTATGCTGGACAACGAGAGGTCATGTCCGACGTGACTGCGCTTCTTGCCCCAATCTGATTAACCAAGACTATAAACTTCGAGAATATAAGTCAAGCTCCTGGTAATATTTATTTATACTTTGATCATAGTCACTGGGGCACAGTGAGATATCAACTAACTTCATTATTTATTAAATATTCTCCGATACAATACCTACCTACTAGTGCACTAACCGTAACTCGTGGCGCCCAAGTATAACGTTATCGTTAATATTGTATGTTACGTTATAAACTGAGAAATACACAGCAAAATATAGGGTTATTTTCTACCAATAAACTTTAATATCTCGCTTGCAGGCAACCAGGATCTTGGCTATGTAGCGCCACGGCGATCTAATGTGTCCGTGGCAGATGCTGAGTGGAGATCATTTCAAGTCAATGAATGAATGAATATACTTTTATTGCACTCAAAATAAAGTAGGAAAACTTAAAAACTAGGTATTAAAGGATGTGTACAACGAAGGCGGCCTAATGACTATGAGCGATCTATGAATGAATCAAGTGCCTACATGTTATGTAATGTTATTGTAAATTCATCATCATCATCAACATCAGCCTATCGCAGTCCACTGCTGGACGTAGGCCTCTCCAATTGTTCGCCACTGTGATCTATCCATGGCTTCTCGCATCCAGCTCTTGCCAGCCATCCTGCGCAGATCGTCCCCCCACCTAGCCAGAGGGCGCCCTACATTACGTTTGCCAAGACGCGGTCTCCACTCCAGAACTCGTTTACCCCATTGGTTGTAGGTTCTGCGGCTAATATGGCCAGCCCACTGCCACTTAAGCTTGCTAATCCGGTGAGCAATGTCGATAACTTTGGTTCTCTGCTGGATCACCTCATTTCGGATTCGATCTCGGAGAGAGACGCCGAGCATTGCTCGTTCCATAGCCCGCTGAGCGACCTCTAACTTGTGGACCAGCCGTACCGTAAGTGTCACGTTTATTGTAAATTTGAATCTGATATTATTTTTTGGTACTAAAATAAATAATTTCTTATTCTATGGCAATCAGCTTCTCATATTTAAGCGTGAAGAAATAAAGAAATAGAAGGTTGGGTATCGTGTAGGAATTTTATTGTAAGCTGGTGTCACGGGTGTCTATGGGCGGCGGCAATCTCTTACCATCAGGCGATCCGTCTGCTCGTCTGCCACCTATCACATAAAAAGCACATCCACACAAGCAAGCAGCATGAATGAATGAGACATTTATTGACACAACAAATACATAACATATAACAGATTTCACACGAACGAAGATATGGGAACAATAATTATATAAAAAACAATAAAAATAACAAGCAGCACTGTGCTGTTTCGTTGCGTGAGTGAGGGTGCCGGAGGCCCAATCCGGGGGAAAGGGGGGTATAAAGGTTGGCATCGCACTTTCGACTCCACTTGTGTTGCGGTTGTTCGTGGGAGGGGGCAATCGCTTACCATCAAGTGATCCGTCTGCTCGTCTGCCACCTATCACATAATCAATATCAATGAGCGAGTGATGTCAGCTCAGTGGATAAGAACGTGTTTTCTATACGGTAGTCAAAGGTTCGAATCCCAGCATGCACCTCTGAATTTTTCAAATCTACTTATGTACTTATTTGTACCTACCATCTGCTCGGCGGTGAGTCGTGTCGTAATCGTGAGAAGACTGCCGTTGGTCCTGCACCCAATCTCTTTCTAGTCGTGTCACACTGCGCACTGGTATCCCATCGGAATATGAGGATAAGGGAATAGAGAGTGCACTTGTGTTTGCACACACACTTGTGCACTCATGTATTCTGCGTACATGGCTGATCGTAGAGATCCGCCGTAGCCGAATAGGTCGGAAGTAAAGTAGGTACTCACTGGTGTGTAGTGACATTGAAGAACAGATGCGAGTACTGCGGCGCTGAGTCCTCAGGTCCGTGGGGTGCTGGGAACGACATTACCAGCAGCACCGGCTTCCTGGTGAACCGCCTCTTGGAGGCTCGGAGGAAGGCGATCGAGTCGTTCGCTATCAGGTCCGGGTAATAGTCCTGGAAAGAATGAAGATCTGTGAATTACCTTTGAAGAACAGGCTTTTTTTAATTTACCATCTAAAAACATGAAATTGTATACTTCCAAATTTAGAAGACAACACATAAAACCACAGAGGTTTGTCTTGTGCTATCGCGAACTATGCGTTTTTAACCCCGACGCAAAAACGACGGGGTGTTATAAGTTTGACGTGTCTGTGTGTGTGTGTGTGTCTGTGTGTCTGTCTAAGGCATCGTAGCTCCCGAACATGACCAAAGTACTGCAGCATGCGCGTCTGTACTATGATTGATAGACGCTATGTGATGCCGAGTTCCTGGAATATGGGTACGTTGGTGCGAAACTCTGTCCACGATATGCCGAGCATTTTTCACCAGCACCACATTTCCAGAGCATCTATTTTCCTCTTTTCCAACTTTTTTTATAGATAGATAGATATACTTTATTACAAAAAGTTTACAGATCTTAGTCTATGGTATTATAGTAGTACAATGCAGGCGGTCTTATCGCTAATAGCAATGTCTTATACTTACTTATGAATGTCAAAATAGGTACGTCATATAATTATAATCTACCGCTGGTTCGGAATGTCGATTTGGCTTGAGTACCTATGTATGTATAACAGTTACTTCCCTTTAAACCTACTAACCATTTGGAACGACTTAACTGGCATATATTAGAGTATTTTATTCATTACTAGTGGCCGCCCTCACTTAGTTTCGGGACATTAATTCTACGTTATATTAATAGATGGCGCTAGGTGGCGACTAAATCTCGTAAGCGTTTCTTGTTTTCGAATTAACTACAAGCGTTGCCGCTGTATGTAGCTTTTAACTCTTTATAAATTGTATAATGATTATTAAATAATGCTGTGAGTCTTTGCGGTAGTCAATTGAAGAACATGGACTCTACAAATCTGGTTTAAATCATCGGACATCAGGCAACTGTCTGTAAATCAATCGACATATAAATGTAGAAGCAAAATACGAGTAAGTACAATAATGCGGCAGCACTTTTACTCAAATCTCAGTAATTATGATACCTAATCATACGTTGAGTTGCAGAAAACGTTAATCCACCATTATAATGATACGCACAATACTGCCCTGTCATTTTTCAATAGAACAGGCATGGATAGACCTATTCTTAATGAAGGATTAAATTTAATTACGCTTTCTGCAACTTACTGTTAGAGGTACCTACCGTTACCCATAAAAAAACATAAAAAAAGAAAACATGCAATACACTCACAAATAAAAGAACACAGATTAATTTAGATAGCTAGATAACGGTATAAAAACTCTTTTCAGAAAAGTTGTTGAAAGTTTGGTGAAAATATTAAAAACTATGTTACTGCCCTGCCACAAATAATTTTTTAAAGTATGAGAAAAAGAGAGCAAAAATTTCACGCTCTGTGCCAGACATAATGGCCGAGGTTATGAATATGAAAATCGCAAAAAAACTTATATATTTTTTTTTATGCTAGAGGCGGACAAACGAGCTAGCGGATCACCTGATGGAAAGTAATCAGCGCCGCCCATGAATTATCCGGGAAATCAGAGAGACCGCTAATGTGCCGGCCTTTGTAATAAAGAGTACGCTCTTCTCTTGAAAGGTCCCTAAGTCGTAGCCGTCGGGAAATACTCCTCCAGCGAAATCCGTTTCACAGAACTGAGGTACGTGGTGGAAAGTTCTGCGAGAAACGCACAGTATTAGACCGCCATCCATCGAGATGATGGGGATAGAATGTTCGTTTTAAGTTGTAAGGTAAGTTATTAAAACGTTACTGTTACTGTCAAATTGGACTTTCCAAAACTCGAAACGTCGCCATTCCACACACTGCCTAAAAAACGTTACTTCTAATTTTCACTATCAGCCATGGACTTACCGCACCCATTTTGAGATCTTTCCGAGAATGTTGATGATATCCAGAATATCTCAAAGAGTAACCTATTTTCATACTCGATGATGACTTTTAAACTAACTCACTAGGTAGGCGGTGCTACAGAAAAGTGAGACTTGGCCTTCGATAATAAGAGTCTCTATCTAGGTCCTGCTCCACCTCTTGCCAGTCACCCGCCAGAAGGCCACGCAAATCCTTTTCGACCTCGTCTCTCCAGCGGTACCTACCTTGGACAGCCAACTGGCCTTCGACCATTTGGCGGCCCCAGGTACGCTTGTTGATGACTTACCCTATGATAATCATCGCCATGTTTGATTTCTCTTCCCGTTCATGTTGATGCTGTAGTTGTAGTACTTAGAGTTCATGATCAGCCCGCCCCACTCGCGCCAGCCGGGGGGGATGTATGAACCGTTATACTTGTTCAAGTATTTGCCGAAATACCCTGTTGACAAAGAAAAAAAAGATTTAGTCAATTTTATAAAACATAATTTAAAAATCAAATTAAAAATACTCCTAGTCCCTGCTGCACTCACTCTCCGTTATTTAAATCACAGATCAAACAAAAAAGGGACATGTGCTAAGATGGCTCGATCCGAGTGATCGGGTCATAGGTGATCGTTTGGGCCTACAAACTCTTGAATTAGTTACATCAAGCACAAAACCGATTTTAGTCATAG
This sequence comes from Marasmia exigua, assembly GCA_019059595.1. Taxonomy (NCBI): domain Eukaryota; kingdom Metazoa; phylum Arthropoda; class Insecta; order Lepidoptera; family Crambidae; genus Marasmia; species Marasmia exigua. The sequence goes on along the minus strand of CM032464.1, from coordinate 1,282,718 downwards.
TGCCAACTTGTTTGGCTAAAGTTCTCATATTTAATTTTTTTTAAGATGGGAGGTCGTTTCTACAACTATATAATCTCTCTTCATTTGACGACCCGTTTGGATCATTGGTAGTGAACGCTGCCTCTGGTGCAAGGGTTGCGGGTTCGATCCCCGCACAGTACAAACATTTGTGTGCATGAACATGTCTGTTTGTTTTGGTCTGGGTGTTTTCTATGTATTATAAAGTATGTATTTACAAAAGAAAAGTATTATATGTATAGGTATATTTGTAATCCCACTGTTGATTCTGATATCCGTAACACAGGTGCTTGAGCTACCTATCTCGGAGTCAGATCAATGTATGTGATGTTGTGAAATATTTATTATTTCTGGTTCATACCTTAGTCCATTTCAAATTTTACTTATATACTTATGAATATTTTCATGTCGTAAATTTTCGACTCCTTTCTCCCAGAGGCATTATTTTCAAAGCTTTGCTTCTTTTTACTGTTCGGTGGGAGCAATGTTTACTGTGGTTTCAGCAAGTTTACTCTAGTAAAATAGTTCAATGGTTTTATTTAGTAGATCCGTGTAGAACTAAGAGTTCTAGGCTTATTTTCGCACTGATTTCATTAACGTGTGATTGTCCATATAGGTACATACTTCCTGAATGCAATCTGCTGTTATCAGTAGTTACTCTAAAGAAAACCTGCACTTTAGACACGTCAATACCGGTCGAGCACTAATTTTCCAAACTGCTGGGATTGTTGTACCTATGATTGGTAGTGTTGCGGTACTTTCAATTGAACCACATTAACCTTTCAGACCTTTAATTATGTACTTTCACTGCACTAATGTGTAGATTAACGATAGTTAGGCAAGCTTATGGCTCGCTATCTGGAGGTCTTAAGTTCATCTTTGTAATAGGCGTGCTAAAACCTCCATTTAAACTATTTAAATTCCATTAGTCCAACTTCTTACGAATTCAAGGGACGTCGTAGCAAATATGTTGGATGCAGATGTTAGTATTCCGACACTAGATAAGTACGATATTTGTATGGTGGAACATATCAGAAGCATGAAAATAAGAATAAGAATAAAATAATTTGTTCAGCGCCAAACATGCACAAAAAAATTAAAAATATAACGAAATGGACATTAGAATAGCACTGAAATGGGCTCCACTCAGCATGTGTCACAGTGTCTAAAGGACACCCCGACGCTGGTCTTCTGTGGAGTCCAAGGAACTAAGGGACGTCACTGTGCGTGCTGACGTCATAAAGTACATAAGTACATCTAACTTTATTTAAATTAATTAAGACTAAACACAATCCAGACTATCATTTCCCGGCGGTCTGGCAAGCCTAGATACAGCTGTTAGTATTCCGACACTAGATAAGTACGATATTTGTATGGTGAAGAGATACATATCAGAAGCATGACGGACTCGTTTTAAAGATTTCTCAGGTACAAGACTTATCACAGTTCATTATCATTAGTTATTTTCAATCTAAATTCTGATTTAGTTTCACAGAATATTTATTTTTCTCATTAAAAACCATACACAGTCACTTACATGAGAAAAACAATAATTGTGGGTAAATTACAAATGTCCAAGTAGGTGGACATAAAATAGGTTCGGAAATAGTCCTCTAGGTTCGGTATACTTAATTAGTTGGTCAATTTTCGTATCATCATCGTCAGCCCATTTAAGTCTCCCACTGCTGGGGCACGGGCCTCCCTCAATCACATGAGGGGTAATTGCCATACTCACCACGCCTTGGCAGACGGGTTGGCGAGGGTTTTGATATAAATGCAGAGTTTTCCTTCTCTGAGTGCTGATCGATCATGCCAGCAGCTTTACCTTAGTCGCCTTTTACGACACCTCGGTAAGAGTGAGGGTGGTCTATTCTACTCTGCCGGGACCACACGGCAACACACACTCTAATTTTCGTATACCTACTTGAAAATGATAGCACTGTTCATACAAAAACAAACTAATAATTTAACACCAAATAATTTAATATTATTTTAGGAACAACTTTCACGCCTATTAGGGGGTTTTCGCCATAAGATGACAACGTAGGCGTATCTATAAGAATAGATTGTGTGTAGGTATGGACTATAATTATATGACTAACTGAGGCAATTGATCACGTGATTAACATAGTAGGAGAAAAGAAACTAGAAAAGAAGATATAACACAGTTTCCTTGCAGCTTGAAAGAATAGTGGTCGTCGTCACGAAGACGAGGAGTCCCAGCTCATCATTGTGCTCGGAGACAATAGTTCTCAAATTTTAATTTCGGCGTCGTTTATGCAAATGGGGTGGTTTTTAATTTCGCAAGGCGTCGCGTCACGCGGCGCCGATGAAGTGGGCACGAAGACACTGATTACTTCTGCCGAGAATGTGCTCTGCCACAAGCGGGAGCGATTGTTGCGTGTTCGTAAAACAAACTAAGCATGAGATGACGCGTATAGCCATCTCCTTTTATCCTACACTAACTCCCATGACTTCTAAAGATACTTCTCACCGCGAGCGAATCGTTGCGAACACGTCATAAGGCCCCAGTACACAATGGCCTGTGATGGCCCATGCTTTGCAATGCACAACTGTGGGCCACGATCACTTGGTGTTCACACAGTGGCGCATGTCTCATTGTTCCTGGCATACCACTTGCGATGGACGTAGAAATGATTACAGCTGCGGCTATTTATTTATATACTGCTTACAATTATTACAGAAGTGTGTACCATCACAGAGTTATAAAAAAGAAATGGCGCAAGAGGCGATGGTGGATGCTGACCATTCGTCGTAACAGAACTATCTTTCTTCTTCATTGCTTCACGATAGTGACATTTTGGGCGAACAAAAATTCTAGTTCTAGCACGCATCAAAAGAGTGCACTATCCCGGTCAGCGGTCGGTGACGAACTAAATAATGGCCAGTTGTGTGAACACCACAGGCCACGCTACGCCACGATTCCTTTGAAGTGTGCCCAAAAAAACCGACAACTTACCGATTGCGCGCCACGATGGGCCATTGTCCGCCACCATATACAATTATCCCCTGTACACAATGGCGATGGCCTGTCGTGGGCCAGCAAGGGCCATTGTGTCATCGTCAGCCCATTTGAGTCCCCACTGCTGGGGCACGGGCCTCCCTCAATCACATGAGGCGTAATTGCCATACTCACCACGCTTGGCAGACGGGTTGGCGAGGGTTTTGATATAAATGCAGAGTTTTCCTTCTCTGGGTGCTGATGATCATGCTAGCAGCTTTACCTTAGTCGCCTTTTACGACACCTCGGTAAGAGTGAGGGTGGCCTATTCTACTCTGCCGGGACCACACGGCGTAAGGGCCATTGTGTACTGGGGCCTATAGGATGACGCGTAGGTATGGCCGTCTACTTTTATCTTTCTCTAACTCTCATGACTACTACAGACATGAATCTTAAAGGGCGTCGCCGGTAAAGTGGGCAAGGAGACACTGATTACTTTTGCTAAGAACGTGCTCTACCACAAGCGCGAGCGATCGTTACGCACAGAGCATAAGATGCCGCAGTGCAGCAGTCTGCTTTTTTTCTACACTATCTCCCATGACTACTTAGGTGTCCTGCTTCAAACTCAAGGTATCGTAACGAACAGGGAATAAGGTGACACATATCTCTCTCTCATCATCATCATCGTCAGCCCATTTAAGTCCCCACTGCTGGGGCACGGGCCTCCCTCAATCACATGAGGGGTAATTGCCATACTCACCACGCTTAGCAGACGGGTTGGCGAGGGTTTTGATATAAATGCTGGTTCTCACTAGAGTCGTAATTTTATAAGGCATAGGCAGTTGTGAATCCGTATAAATGGAGACACTGATTACTAGCGGGATCTAACGTTCTGCTACGAGAAGATAAGAGGACGCGGATCACGATGTTTCTTATTTCTTTCTATCTTGATGAATAAGTACTGAGCAGTCTTAAAGGGTTTGTAATTTTACAAAGACTTGTCACAAGACACGGAAAGGAAAAAAAACCGCCTTCATAAACCACGAACTAAAAATTGGGGGAAGGGAGGGGCCCTTCCCCCTTTCACCCCCGCCAAATAACTAACAAAGTAATTGTGAGTACAGTATTGAAAGAGTTATCTTTTAACTCCTTACCGTTGAGGTGTTGACCTTCCATCATCAGCAGAGCCACAAAATTAATACAGTCAGGCGTAAATACTAGTGCAGTTTTGAAAAAAAGATACAAAAAAATTACGTGTCTCTATAAAAATTGTAAGTTCCCCTCAATTTTCTCAGGATCCCATCATCAGATCCTGATATCCTGATCATGGTACCAATCCGGGACTATCTACTTTCTAATTAAAAAAGAATCAAGGCAAAGTAATCGGCGAACAAACATAAAAAAATATATATACCTATATACATATATACATGTCGAATTGAGAACCTCTTTTTTTTGAAGTCGGTTACAAATAGGAGTCACTCGTTTACTATCAAACTGTCCTTTCAGTGGGCATCACTGGTCTTATCGGACTCGGCTACAAGAAGCTTATAATTTTGTATGGGTTTGAAATCCCGAAGCAAATATTAAAGTAAGTGCAAAAAACAAATGTTGAAGCAATACAAATCGCTCATCATTTCAGCCAATAGGTATAAATCCACTGCTGGACCTAGACCTCTCCCAATGATCTCCACACAAAACGATCCTGTGTCACCCGCGTCCAAGAGATTCCCGAGACCTTCACCAGATCGTCGATCCACCTTGCGGGCCTCCACTCGGGAACCTTTCAACCCCAACGGCCGACTAAACTCCTCGCAATGTGCCCTGCCCATTGCCACTTGAGGCATGCAATTGATTGGGCTCCTGCGGATCTCATCATTCCTGATACGATCACGCACAGAAACAAATCGCTCTCTTCCTATGAATCAATGGTTGCCCTTTCCCAAAGACACAACAAGACGCCCAGGGAAGACGTAAACTGAAAACAGCTATAACAAAATACAAATTCGTTTTAAAACTTTCCTTCACTTTGAAAACATTTTCGTCTACAAATATTCCGAGCGAGCGTCGGATTTTTGTTTCTTCTTTTTGTGTCTTTTCGCATTTGGTATGGACGAGTTTATAGGTCATATAAGATGAATATATGATAAGAGAAAAGATGGTTTTATGTAAACGTGAAGGATATTCCGCTTGGAAGCTCTGACCCCGTGACATTTGGCAAAATTATACACTTGCGTGCCAGTTCGACCAAACATCTAGTTCAATAGAATTTGCACGGTTATAATAATAAATAATAACACAGAAAACCGGCGTGAAGCAGCACTGTTCTGTGTTTCGCTGTGTGAGAAAGGGTACCGGAGACCCACTCCGGAAGAAAGGGGGGTTTGAAGGTTGGCAGCGCACTCGTGACTCTAATATCGTCACGGGTGTCCTTGGGCGGCAGTAATCGCTTACCATCAGGTGATCCGTCTGCTCGTAAAATAATATATTTATTTACTAGACTTTTAGTAATCCTTTCGTCGATTAAAGTTAAAAAGTACGTTATATTCCTGATTCACTTTCTCATTCGCCCTCATTCCTGCAGGGAACAAAGATAATAATAGTATACAAATTAATTTCAAACAACTATTAATGTTTTCTTTTAAAAATTCAAAAGAGTACTTTTTGTTTAAATGTCTCATATTCGCTAGAATCAATCAAAATCGATTGTATATTAATGAACACGTATGCGAAAACCTAGCAGTTATATTAAAATCATTCAATACGTGTTTATTTGATTGGAAAACATCGTTTGTGCTATTTCCGAGTGAGTGAGGGTAAGGGTACTGAAGGCCCAATCGGCAGTGCACTTGTGACTACACGGGTGTTGTGGGTGTACGTAATGGGCGGCTACAATTGCTTACTTACCATCATGTGGCCCGTTTGCTCGTTAGCCACTTATAAAATAAAACATGCATTTATAACATCTAAGAAATCATATTCATGATCTGCGAGGTTGCGATGTCATTATGTCCGTGTGTAAATTACTTGGTAATGTGATTGTTATGTACGTAAAAGTATTGATATGCCGATCGTAAAACTTAACCTAAAACCGTGATTGATTCATTCCTACGATCATCATCAACCCAGCATGTCATGTTCAGTCGCTTCGGAGCCCATGGTCCACTTGTACTAGGATCCTAGATTTGGGAAAACTGGTCAGAATCAAAGAAAACACCGCTAAGATCGTCATCATTCTGGCGTCTCATTCCCAGTTGCGTTCAAAGATGTTCCTTCAGAGCCTGCGATACGCTGGGACCATAATCCAGGATTTTTTTAATTGCGAATAATAGGCAGACGAGCATAAGGCCCATCCGATGGTAAATGGTAACCGCCGCTCATAGACATAAACAATACCGGAACATAGTCATGCCGCTGCCTACCGTGAAAGAAGAACTCTTTTCAACACTCGTTAAAAAAGACCTCGTTTAGAAAGGGAACTCTAGATAAGCTAAGGGACTTTACCTACTTATATATACAAAAACTGATCAAATATAATACAAGTATTATTATTCATCGAGCGAAAATTATGTAAGTACCTAAATAATTTTACATCAACTTCCAAAAAAAAATCGATTGCATTCCTCCAGCGGGAACTGTAAGTAATATTTGTGTTAGTCATAAAATCATCATTAGTAATGTATTTTTAATTTATTCCTAGATTTAAATATACTTTCTCAACGTAGTTGAATAAATACGGCATAGAAGCTAGATCGTAACCCATAGTTACACAGATACGACTAGTGTTGTAAGAGACTCGAGTCTTGAAGTCTCATTTAATAGAACTTAAGCTATTTTTGAACACTCGAGTCCTATAAATAAAACTTAGAACTCAAGTTCTTCAGAATATGGACTCTTTTGTTAAACAACTCGAGTCCTGCCAAAAATAACGCAAAGACTAAGTCTTTTAAAAGAACTCATGACTGAGTCCTCTAAATCCATGGTTGTATACTTTTGCAATAAAATTACAATGAATAACATTTTGATCAGAAAATCGTCAGTCGACAGGTGGATAAGTTTTATTAGATTATTTGCGCTAGTGAAATTAATACAATTGTTTTACGTGTGATTTAGTTTTATTCAGAAAATAATTGTTGATGACGATATAAAATCCCCTATTAATCTATATTTTATATCTATTGGATAATGTAATTCACCAACTCAAGTTCATGACTCAGTCTACTTCAGAAAACTTAGCACTCGAAAGGACACTGAACTCACGTGACTAACGAGTCCTAGTCTTGTAAAAAGACTTAAGTCGCGAAATGAAGACTAAATGACTTGAGTTTTCACAACACTAGATTCGACGGTTAGTAGGTAAATCAGCCATAAACTTATCCGAAATTTCAAACATTCCGTTAGTAGCCTTTAAAGCTAAACCTTACCCTTTTCCATTTGAATTCTTTGACACAACAAACATATTCAAGTACTTTCGACGCCATGAAAGACTTGTTTTATTGATAATAACGTTGGAAAAGGCAAAATCTTAAAGAGACAAAAGACTAGTCAGTGTAGGGACTTCGTTCACGCTTCGTTGGCCAACTAAAGGAGCGACGGAAAGGTTACGTCAGTAGCACAGGAGCGTATCATCAGAGGTAATATAGCAAGTGGCTCGAAATATAAACCCTCAAAGGTCAAGACAGGGAGAGATCGGGGCGGGGGACGGCAAGCCGATCAGCGCATTTGCGTTACCGGGAGGTTGTCGCAATGCCAACGCCTTGACGGAGTTCTGACAACCTTGAGACGAATAGACGTGTGTTGGAGCGAACAGGTCCCCGAGTGGAGGCCACGTACAGGAAGTCGAAACCGTGGCAAGCCCCCCACATTGTGGTCCGACGATCTGGTAAAGATCGCGGGAATCAATTGGATGCGGGCGGCATAGGACCGATCTATGTGGATAACATTGGGGGAGGCCTATGTCCAGCAGTGGGCGTCTATTGGCTGAAATGATGATGATGATGATGATGATGAAAGAACTTCACCAGGTTTGTTACGTTAAAAATAATGTCTTAAAAGTAATTTAAAGTTTTAAATAATGGCACCTTACACATCCTAAGTCCATTTCTGTGCTGTGTTCACTTAAATTTATCTAAAAGCTTGGCGGAATGTACGCCAGCGTGGCTCGTTTCAGAAAGCCGTATTATCAAGCTTGTAATAAAATGTTTAGCTTAGAAAATAGACTCCCCTTTGTCTTCACGGTTTGATATTATCACTAACTAAATTATGCTCCTCTGTAAAACAAGTTTGTGGAAAAAGAAAATGCTTCGCTTACGTAATCTTACCAACTACTTTGGGCGCCTCCGCCATATAATTTGGGTTTATGAAAGGATTTGTGTATTATAAGCTTATCTTATGACTAAAGATGTAGCGATACGGAACGTCAATATCGTGGAACAAAAATTTCAAGAACTTTGTGGAGCTTTGGTTGGTTTTGCAAAGGTCTATGCCACAGGCTGTGCCTAGTGTGAGGTACAATGTCTCTAACATTGTTATTATTTTTATTATTTATAAGCCAGCATTTTAAACAAGCTACTAATAGAGCTTACAGTGGGCTAGAGCTTACAGACAGCCTGATCAGACATAAGTCTTTCCGCAATATGAATGTTATTTGTAAAATGATGGTACCTACTTTGAATGTGAACCTTTGATGTGAAAATAAATATTTAATTATTTTAATGTTTGTGATTTGTTCCAGAATCACGGGCAATCATTTTATAAATAAATAAATAAATAATTCACAACATCACATACATTGATCTGACTCCGAGATAGGTAGCTCAAACACCTGTGTTACGGATATCAGAATCAACAGTGGGATTACAAATATATACATATAATACTTTTCTTTTGTCAACATACTATACATACTATATAAAACACCCAGATTAATACAAACAGACATGATCATGCACACAAATGTTTGCACTGTGCGGGAATCGAACCAGCAACCCTTGCACCAGAGGCGGCGTTCACTGCCACTGTTCCAAACGGGTAGTTATTTGAATATTAGATACTTATTAAAAATATACGAGGCTGATGGCGCAAGTGGTGGAGAGAGCGCTAGGGTTTTAGGTTCAATTCTGTCCCGAGACAAACATACATGTTGAAAGAAATTGTGTTTTTGATTTTCTGGGTGTTATTATTTAAAAACCTATATTACCTAATCACTCCTACGTCTTATCATTTTGGAAAGCTGACGGCCAACCTTCAGAACTGAAGGGGCACTTAAAGAAAAAGATTTTTTTTTTTTTACTGTAGATAGGTAAGCGTTTGACCATATTTCACCTGATGGTAAGTGATAATATGGTCTAAGATGTAGCACGATTACCTAGAAGATACCTATTCACTCGCGCTTTGAAAACCTCCAAATTGTAGCCACTAGGGAACACCTCCGCAGGCAACTGATTCCACTGTTTCGCAGTACGAATAAGAAAACAGGATTCAAACCTCTTTGTGCGGACTTTTGGTATTTCTACCATGTACCGGTGTCGATTGAGGGTCTGCCTGGTGGAGTAGTGGAAGAACGGAGACGCTCCAATGGCATTGTACAGTTCCGTGGCGCACTCTCCAAAATGTATCCGATAGAAGACCGATAAGCTTGCTACCTTGCGTCGGTGTTCAAGGCTTTGTAGCCTCTTACCCACAAGCTCGTCGTCGCCAATTAGCCTCTTGGCCCTTCTCTCAATACTCTCTAACGCCTCAAGCTGGTATTTGGCTGAGCCATCCCAAAGATGAGAACAGTACTCCATGCAGGCTCGGACTTGCGCTTGATATAAATGAAGCAGCTGTCCTGGCGTAAAGTACTGCCTCACTTTAGCCAGAATACCGAGCTTTTTTGAGGCAAGTTGAGCTTTGGACTCGATGTACGTGCCAAAGTTGAGGGAAGGGGTGAGAGACATGCCAAGAAGCTCAAGACGGCTAGTAATCGGCACGGACACATTCTGGAAAGTGGGAGTCAGTTGGAATTGACTCCGTTTAGCAGAGAACAGACACGCCTGGGTCTTAGCTGCATTGAACGAAACTCGGTTGGCATTTCCCCAGTCGGAGACCGCCTTCAAGGTCTCGTTCATGCGCTCGACCATCGCCTCTCTATGTCTCTGGATGTCCGCCGGCTTGGCACGTGCACTGGAATTGTAACTCTCTACAACTGTGCTGTCGTCCGCATACCCATAGATGCCGGGTTTTAGCAGGTCGTTTATGTGCAGCAAGAAGAGAGTTGCAGAAAGTACAGACCCCTGAGGGACTCCAGCATTAATCGCCAGTTTAAAGATTACCTAATACCCACACTACAAGTGATTAAACAAGATACTTGGGTATCAGGTCTATGTGATATCTGATATTTATTTCTATGATACTATGATAGGTGGCAGACTAGCAAATGGATAACAAAATGGAAAGCAAATGCCGCCGGCCATTTTAACTAAAATCATAATAGAGGTGGGTAGGTATATTTCAATTTACTAGAAATTTTGTTACTGTATACAGTACGATATATTCCACAGAACTAACAAAGAAACTGTGTAAATATGTTATTATTCAAATAAACCTTGTAGAAAATTCAACATCTAGCTTTAAAATGTTGATGAAATTCACAGCGTCTTTCCACAGAGAACAGATAGCTTTAAAAATCGGAAATTCATGGAGACGTCCTCACATATTTCTTTTAAAATTTTCAGCAACAAACTAGAATTCGTGGCACTCACATTGGAACGGAAATCGGTTTATACACGTGTAGGTATCTATCTAAATCTGTACAGGCAACTACATGTTCGGTTAATATAATCTGTCAAATTCCATCCCGGGTGTCATTGAAGTGCTCGAAAGCGGCAAGAACGGACCACGTCAATGTATACAAAACTGTACATTTTATTCAATTGTTTGTCACCTTAATGTCAAACGTTTAATAATAATAATAATAAATAACTACGCGACTAAGGTAAAGCTGCTGGCATGATCATCAGCACTCAGAGAAGGAAAACTCTGCATTTATATCAAAACCCTCGCCAACCCGTCTGCCAAGCGTGGTGAGTATGGAAATTATCCCCCTAATGTGATTGAGGGAGGCCCGTGCCCCAGCAGTGGGGACTTAAATGGGCTGATGATGATGATGATGATGATGATGAATAATAAATATTTCACAACATCACATACATTGATCTGACTCCGAGATAGGTAGCTCAAGCACCGGTGTTACGGATATCAGAATCAACAGTACAACAATACAAATATATACATATAATACTTTTTTTTTGTAAATACATACTTTTAATACAAAGGAAACACCCAGACCAATACAAACAGACATGTTCATGCACACAAATGTTTATACTGTGCGGGGATCGAACCTTCAACCCTTGGACCAAAGGCAGCGTTCACTACCACTGTTTCAAACGGGTCGTTTGGTTCAACTCTCATCAATTGAGGAAAGATTTGAGTAACCTGATGTTTTTTTTATGTCATAGATGGCCGTCAAGCAGACAGAGCTGGTGGTAAGCGATTTCCGCCCCCTATGGACACCTGCGACATCATTAGAGTCACAAGTGCGCTGCCAACCTTTGAACCCCCCTTTTCTCCGGATTGGGCCTCCGGTACCCTCACTCACGTAGCGAAACACAGCACAGTACTGCTTCATGCCGGTTTTCTGTGAGAAACGCTGGGTTGTCTGTACCTACGTGAAGGACCCGAACTTTCAAGTCTTAAATATAATATATAAGAATATTGTCCTAAACTAGCGCCGCCAATAGATTAAGATTTATTATAGCGATTACAAGAGACTTTTTTAAAAGGACATCTTTACAATCAATGTTAATAAGTCCATAGATTATAGGGGCTTGTTTCGTCGATGCCTTAAATCTTGGTGGTATGCTATGATAACATAGAAACCCGCAATCACCTAAGACATTCGTTATGACGACTTACTTGCATCATATAACACTATCGAAGTACAATTGAATTTATTATTCAATTACAACGTCAATATATACGCTATTTATCGCAATTAATTGGACCATAATAACTATTGAGGTCAATTAGATAAACAAGGTACAAATTGAACTTTCGTATTTAGCAGTTTCTTAGAAATTGACATCTGCGACATCTAATGTGTTTACATAATAACAAAATATGATAACAATATATCAATAATACATAGAAGCCGAGTACGAACACTTAAAACCTGTGCGGGTAAAGAATGGGATCAGAATTGGCGGCGCATCTATTCACTTCTCGCTCGCACACTATTTGCGTCTATACTCGCACTCGTGGGGTGCATTTTTGATCTCTTTCTTTATCCGCACAGGTTGTATATTAAGGTGCCGGGTAGGGTACACTAGCGACGCCATTCGATTTTAATTTTTAGCTACTAAACCGGATCTATTTTAAACAATTTCGGGGTTACAATCTCTCGGCAAACACCTATACTATTTATTTAATACTTTTAGTTAACTGTTTGGTCTGCTTTTGCACTCGAATTTTGAATTACCGCCAAAAATGGCCGCTTTTGGCGTGAATCATTTTTTTGCGTACAAAAATGGACCCAACATTTGTGCATGGCTATTTAATAAATAGTATAAGTGTTTGCCAAGAGGTTGTAACCCCGAAATTGTTTAAAATAAATCCAGTTTAGTAGCTAAAAATTAAAGTCGGTTGGCGTCGCTAGTGTGCCCTGCCCGTCACCTTAAATTAAAAATGATGTACCATTGCTCTGATGTACTACCCAATGTGTTCCCCTTTAATTAATTCTGATTATTATAATAACAATAATAATAATTCTCACAACATTTCATAGGTTGACCTGATTCCGTACTAAGTAGCTTAAGCACTTGTGCCTCAGTGGCGCAGTGGTTAGTGGGTCGCACTTTAAAGCGACGGCTGCGCAAAAGGCTCGGGTATACCCGGGTCGCGCCAAAAATTTGTACCTAATTTTCGGTAAGAAATTCTTAGTGGCAGCCCGGAGTCTGGAAGTTGGCGGTGCTGTACCCCCATGCCTCGGAAAGCACGTTAAGCTGTTGTTCCTGCGCCCGATCCCGCTCAGAAGCCCAATTCTCGGGCTCGTGACATTTATTTTCATACGACATATACCACTAAAACATAGTTTTTTTTGTATGGTTTTCTGGTGATAAACGCCATGTTCTCAAAATATCACAAGCACGAGAATTGGGCTCCAGGTCGTGTCAGCACTGGTGTCCCATCGGAATAAGAGGGCAAGGGAATAGAGAGTGCACTTGTGTTTGCGCACACACTTGATCACTATAATATATCCTGCTTAAGTGGCTGATCGTTGAGATTGGCCACCTTAGCAGCATTCGGTTGGAGGATATTATTTAATTATAGAGAATTTCGTCTGAAACAAACATAAATTTTTTTTGGATAAAGAATGAAAACTGATTTTTAACCATGGAACTAGAAAACTCAAGCATTTTTTTACGACACCGTTTTCAGTTAGTATGGCTTGTCAAAATGTGTTTCCTACCTTTGAAGTTCTTAATTTGAAAATTATGACACGAGTGTAGATCAAAGACCCGTAAGGTTTGTGGTACATGTATAACCGGCATTATCTTTACACATTATGACATTAATTGCCATTACCCGTTGTTTGTTTAGTTGCGGCGATCGCTCCCCGGCATATCTACCGGAGTTAAAAATATCTCCGTACATGCAGTTTAATAATTTTATTACCATAATTTACACTGTTATCTAATCTGTGGCGGCTGTCAGCTGTCAAGTAGCAGCTATCGAGTTGTCGGGCTCTGTGCATCGACGCGGTGAGATAAACAAATGTGGATACATTGGCATTAAGGCTGGATGTCCATTGAGGTGACTTGAGAATTCCTCCTTCCTTGAGGCGACGGGTAGGGCACACTAGCGACGCCAATCGATTTTATTTTTTAGCTACTAAACCGGATCTATTTTAAACCATTTCGGGGTTACAACCTCTTTGCCTAGAGGTTTTAACCCTGAAATTGTTCAACTATTTATTAAATAACGATGCAAAAATGCAGTTTTAAGATGGTATTTAAACAATATTATTGAATTAAATATAAATATTATAAAATTAAAATAAGTATGTAATTATTGAATTAAAACTAAATATTTTTTAAAATTTATTTCAAATATTCCATTTACACTGTATTCTAAATTAGTGTGTGTGTGTGTGTGTGTGTGATCAGCGAATCCACTCCAGGAGACTCTCAGTCTGGACGTAATTTACATCCATTAGCCACGATTCTACAACACGTTTAGCTTCCCGTGTGGACATCTCTTTTATATTAATCTTACGGCATACGGATGTTGTACAATCGTGGCAATAGAAAGTGGGGATGTCGTTTTGCGAATGTGGTACGGACTAAAGGAACAGGAACCTTGTAAACGCGTTGTCTGATAAGGCGAACCTGATCTGAAGAACAGAGAGTAGTGGCTTTGTGAACATGGATTGCAGCTTGTAACACAAACAGTTGTCGCACTACTTAATACCCTGCACTAGAAGGTAGGTTCCGAAGCATATGTCTTTGCAAGTCATTACTTCTAGGACCTGTTCGCTGAGCTCGTTCTAGTTCCAACATTTTTATATGAGAGGTGGCAGACGAGCAGACGGATCACCTGATGATAAGCAATTCCGCCGCCCATGGACACCCGCAACACCAGTGGAGTCACAAGTGCGCTGCCAGCCTATTCCCCTTCCCTCCCATTTGGTCTCCGGTAACCTCACTCACACGACGCAGCGCACAGCGCAGGCGCTGCTTCACGCCGGTCTTCTGTAAGGCAGTGGTTATCACTCCGGTGGAGCCGGCCCATTCATGCCTAGGCGTGGCTCTCCCACATTTTGCCACGCTTTGATGCAGTATATTAAGTAAAGACTGACAAAGTGACTTATATATTTGGATTAAAATATTGCGTGATGCGGAGTGTCTGAGGTATTCCAAAGTTAGCCTAAATTACAATTTGGATATGAAAGCTGAGCCAGTAGTAAAGTTTGGAGAAGCATATGCCCAGCAGTGGACAGTAACGGGTTAATGATTTGATGTTGGTCGGTCGATCGAAAGTTTCTTTGGCTAATGTTCGTAGGTTCTAAAATGTTACATTTCAATTAAAACGCCTTCTAAGTAGAATGTAGTTTATACATAATTTATTTACTGCAAGAATTGAAAATAATAATTAAACACACTCGACAGTTGTGAATTATAAGATCAAAGATAACATCATAACATGTCCTGTATTTTTTCTCAAGGTAGTCATTAAATAAAATGACATACGTATGGCGTATAGTAATCTAAGAATTATGATAAAAATGTAATGGTCGTGTACACAAGGGATTGATAAAATCATAAGCAAACTTACAAGACGAACAGGCAGACTTGATACCATTTTTTACTGTGTGATGTTTGTATTATTTAAGATTTTAAAACGTTTCCTGCTAAGGGGTTTATAGAACAAACATAATTAAGTACTTCTTACTTAGGTATATTGAGACTGTTATATACTAGAGACGGCAAACGATCAAGCAGGTCCTGATGGAGAGCAAATATTTTTTTTTATGCTTACAGACTATTCGTATATTTCATAGTGCGCTACAATACTAAGACCCTTTCAATTCGACTAAACTTTATTGCATAGTAAGTTAGATCTCGCAGCAGTTCACTAAAGTGCGTAGCACACAGATAACGTAGCACGCTAATTTTCATAACAAGACAGATTTCGTAGTACGCTAGATTACGTAGCAGCTCACAAGACTGGGCAGTACGCAAGATCTCGTAGTTCAATACGCTGCTCAGCACGCTAGAACACGTAGTAGCTCATTAAACTATGAAGCAGCTTACTAAACTGCGTAGCACGCTAGCTCACTAGACTGCGTAGCACGCTAGATCTAGTAGCAGCTCACCTGACTGCGTAGCACGCTAGGTCTCGTAGCAGTTCACTAGACTGCATAGCACGCTAGATCTCGTAGCAGCTCACTAGACTGCCTAGCACGCTAGATTTCGAAGCAGCTCATCTGACTGGGTAGCACGCTAGATCTCGTAGCAGCTCACTAAACTGCGTAGCACACTAGATCTCGATGCAGCTCACCTGACTGCGTAGCACGCTAGATCTCGTAGCAGCTCACTAGACTGCGTAGCACGCTAGAACTATTAGCAGCTCACTAGACTGCGTAGCAGCTCACCTGACTGCGTAGCACGCTAGATCTCATAGCAGCTCATTAGACTGCGTAGCACGCTAGATCTCATAGCAGCTCATTAGACTGCGTAGCACGCTAGATCTCGAAGCAGCTCACTAGACTGCGTAGCAGCTCACCTGACTGCGTAGCACGCTAGATCTCGAAGCAGCTCACTAGACTGCGTAGCACGCTAGATCTCGTAGCAGCTCACTTGACTGCGTAGCACGCTAGATCTCGAAGCAGCTCACCTGACTGGGTAGCACGCTAGATCTCGTAGTAGCTCACTAGACTGCGTATCACGATAGAACTCGTAGCACCTCACTAGGCTGCGTAGCAGCTCACCTGACTGCGTAGCACGCTAGATCTCGTAGCAGCTCACTAGACTGCGTAGCACGTGTTAGATTTAAGGTATATATTTAAGTAATGTAAGCTATTTATTTAATTATTTTTCCAGTATTTAGCAATTTGGGAATAGGAATAGTCAATAAGAGAGTAAGTAAGCATATATTAACACGTTTAATATCATTATTAATTATTTACATAATAACAAACAATTATTTTAAAGAGTATTCAATATATTATGTACCTTAATCCATTTGTATATAATATTTATTAGGAATATCTATGTATGTATCTGAATTGCTACTATTTACACGTTATATACCATATCTTGTATTGTTTTATTTACCCATAACAAAGTAAATAGTATCATATCTACGATTATCATTATATACAATAGAATATATAATGTACATATTGTATATATACTTCTGCAAAGTAAATAGTATCTTATCTACGCCTATCATTATATATTATATACTATATATTATAAAGTACATAATGTACATATTGTATATACATATTAATTATATACTTCGGCCATAGTATCCCCATAACCAACCAAATCATAGGAACGTACCTTGTTATTTTTGATGTTGTCGCTACGCTTGCTCAGAGGCAACTGAACTCCGCTCTATGGCTCCCCTCCTTTTATACTAGCGAACAAACAACCGACCACGTGGTTCCAATAATCAGAGTTGGAAAAATGATACTTTTTATTATGAAAGTAATTCTAAATATATTTTTAAACACATAATTTATCTTATTTAAATGTTATTAAAATATAAACATAATTTAAACAGGTATTATAATGAATAATCATCTAGTGTTCTTTGTTTCATCAAATAATAACTAATAATTATAAAAGTAACTCTAAATAATAAGTTAAACATCTTGACATGTTTTTTTTAAATAAATATGGTTTTTAGACAAAATATTTAATGCACAATACTTTTATAATCTATCACACGCTAGATCTCGTAGCAGCTCACTAGACTGCGTAGCACGCTAGATCTCGAAGCAGCTCATCTGACTGGGTAGCACGCTAGATCTCGTAGTAGTTCACTAGACTGCGTAGCACGCTAGAACTCTTAGCAGCTCACTAGACTGCGTAGCAGCTCACCTGACTGCGTAGCACGCTAGATCTCGTAGCAGCTTACTAGACTGCGTAGCACGCTAGATCTCGATGCAGCTCACCTGACTGCGTAGCACGCTAGATCTCGTAGCAGCTCACTAGACTGCGTAGCACGCTAGATCTCGATGCAGCTCACCTGACTGCGTAGCACGCTAGATCTCGTAGCAGCTCACTAGACTGCGTAGCACGCTAAATCTCAAAGCAGCTCACCTGGCTGCGTAGCAAGCTAGATCTCGTAGCAGCTCACTAGACTGCGTAGCACGCTAAATCTCAAAGCAGCTCACCTGGCTGCGTAGCACGCTAGATCTCGTAGCAGCTCACTAGACTGCGTAGCACGCTAGATCTCGTAGCAGTTCACTAGACTGCTTAGCGCAATCTCGCTGCTTGCAACCTACGATCTTACTACAACTAGAGTTGTTTAAGATTCTGAAGCTGACAGTCCTATAACATTAGCATATCGTGTACGCAATATGGGCGTACATAATATTACTTTTATCTACGACCTTTATAAATCGACATCGGGCTTTTTAAACAGACAATGTTGCAGCTTGCAGGTACACAGATAGGTGATTTCTGCTCTAAATGGACAGTGCCTTAATAAGGAAACAGCACACTGTGAATGTCTTAAAGTTATATAATATGCTTAACAAAATGACCGATTTTGAATTTGAATACCCATTCTAAGCCTAACAGTAATGTTTTTATAGGATTTGGCGGGTAGGGCTAAAACAAGCCGCGTGGGCTGATGCAATTCAAAGGTTTTAAATTAGTGTCTAGTGATTTTTAGTGTACAAATCTGGTGTTTATTTGTGTAGTGTAGTGCCGAAAAGTGATCGTAATAATAATAATCGTTGAATTTTATCGTTTTTAACACTGCTATTGTGTGTCGAGTGAGTTGTCTAGTGACAACTTGCTTGGACCTAATAGAGTCTTATAACCCGCGATTGCTTTTAGAGTGATATCAGCTGAATCCGTAGGTCGATAAAACGTCGAAACACCGGCGTTTTATTGAGTGACTGTGACTTTGACTGACTTAGACTGTTGACTACCTACTTTTCCTCAATAAGTTACTTGACATTGGCTAATTATCTTCGGGTAGAGCCGTATTAAAAAAAATGTTTTTATATGACAAAATGACATGTCCACTGACATCGTAAGTATGCAACATAGCGCAAATAAAATTTGCAAGAACTATAAATGTCGAACTTGTTTGAAGACATCACATTTAAAAGCCACATCGTACACAACTAGTCTATAAAATGTAAAATATATTAGAACACAACCTACGTATTCAAGCATGTACTTATCAAGTTAGATAAATGAAGTGACAACTAAAAGCTTAATAACTAGTACTGTAGTAGTACCTGCAACAAGAAATAAAGCTAATATCACTCTGGTTTACTTATAAAAGAAAACCCAGTATTTCTAAAGCATTGTGGTGAAAATTGCAAACATTATCGAAAATTCCCCGGAATTTCCCCTAAGCAAAACAAACGCCCCGTTGGTCTAGTGGTTCAAATACCGGGCCGTGATCTCGGGGTCTTAGGTTCGATTCCCGGGTCGAGCGAAAAGTATGTCTCGAATTTTTCGAACATAGCTCGGGTTTGTGATCACTAATCCGTATTTGGCAAGCGTGGTGATTAAGCCTAATGCCATCATAGTAGCGATGACTTGATTTCTATGATAGAGGCCATAGTCCTGCAGTGGGATAGTTTATAGGCTGATACTTTACTTTTTACTTTTTAAAATAAACTGTATAAGAATAAGAAATAATTTATTGGCCACACCACATGATTACATACAAATCTAAATAAGGACAGAACATTATAAAGTTGCGGCCAACAAGGTTCAACCTCAGCATGTGCTACAACAACCGCTAAGCAGCCGCTGCAGCGCTGATTTTCAGGCTGTACCTTCGAGCGACGACTCATAATAAAACATGCAAACATAAAAAAAACAATTGACAATTAATATTAACAGAAAACGGAACGATACAAAGTAAATTTATAACGTGAATATATGAATATCAAAACGCATACATACAGAACCAATAAAAGAAAAATAAAAAAATGCTAAATTAATATAGGTATAGTATCGTACATAGCTCTACTTTTAAAAATTATATTGGTTTTTGTTATTACGAGATTTTGATCGTGTAACACTGATATCCTATTAACACTTGAGGGATATAAACGCACTTGCATCTACACACACATATAACGCCTTTTGCTGGTCGTTGAGAATTATATATGTCCAAAACCTCGATAGGAGAACATAATAATATTAACACTGGTAATAGGTACCTTTTGCACGAAATCGAGTTACGTCGAGCATTCAATCATAGTCACGAACTTAGATAAATCAGTCTTAAGTAAGAATGCAAATGATTTCACTGTTAATTTCGATTACAAATCTGTCATAATAGCAATAACAATTACAACTGTCGAGTGATTAATTTGAATTTATGCAAATTTTTCAATCAAACGTGGACGAGTTTATATTTAGGAGTATACCTACACAACACAGGTGAGATTTATTGGTGTTGTAATTTGTGTGACACTGTACGTACAATAGTAATTTTAACTATAATTATTGAAATATTAGATAGGGTCCTTAACAGGGTCCATAATGTGTTCTAAAACATTATATAAGTACGGCTTTACCTTATTACTATTGAGTTTTTATGAGTTAACGCGTTAAAGTTAATTTTAAAGTACATGCTTAAGGCCAGGATATGTCTCTTCTTGTGACAGCAAGCAAGATAAATAACGTTGCCAGAAGTTTATCGTTTTATCATTTCTAAAAGAAACTAAATTATTAATTTTCTTCTAAATACCTTCACAAAAAGAGCAGGGTTGCTCTTTTGTTTTCCATATCCTTATATTAGAGCCATCGTTAACTTGCTCGCATGAATAAAATATGACGAGCCGTAAAAGACACAGTTGCAAGACAAATTTGGATTTCCTTTTTTAAAATTCATCAAATAAGTACGTCAATTTCTCGAAAACCAGATGCTACCCGGGCTAGGGTTGCCCGATATGAAGATTCTGGCCAAAACTTCAATGAGTAAGGTTTTTGGGATTTTATAAAAAACAAATATATATTTAAGTAGTATATAGCTAGGTACTATTTAAGATCTTATAAAGGCTCATCTTAGCGTGTATATCTCAGTTGAGTCCAAGGCTGTCCCGGGGTACGCTTGGACCATGATCCAGGATTCGGGAACAATCAAACGACTGCCGACTGACACCGCAACCAATTAGACAGGGGAATAGTTATTTACGGGATTTCTACCATGTACTTTACTTATCATGTCAGGGAAGCGATTGAAATTACCAAGTACAAAAATTGCAATCGTGAAGATGGATTCAACTTATCATATGTCTGAAATCCAGTGATTCGAAAATGTAATAACCGTAAAACTAAACAAAGTTTCATTTCGCGGCCGCATAATGTGAGTGTTGTGTGTCGAGAACAGGTGAGAGAAAATTGTGAGTTAGTGAACAGTGGTACCGCAGGTGCGCGTAGCAAAAGACTGCGAAGGATGGTAGACTAATTTGTTTGCCAGTAACACCTTACCCGCAAAAAGTTCAGTTAGTGACTATGGCGCTTGCAACAGTGCCGAAATATCGGAAACTCAAAAATAAGGTACATGGTAGAAATCCCGTAAACAACTATTCTAACCTTAGGCAGGGGAACCAGACTAACTGAATCATGGTTTTAAGTTTGTTATTATAATTTAATTTTATGTGAGATCTTAAAATTTAAAGTGTAAAATTTATTGAGTATTGAGACTAAATAATTACCAGAGTCCCCAAATCCTGAATCATGGTCTAAGCTTACTCGAGCTCCATGGCGACAGCTTTGGACGCAACCGGGAATAACACGCTGAGATGAGAATCAGATCAAATAAAAAAATCACGATTTTAGTATAAGATCAGATATTATAATAGAATATAATAACTTTAAGGGTTGCAACGGAAAGCACAATTTCTACATTTTTACTTATATTCAGGATTTTGGTTTTTGTGACACTGTGACCGACTATCTGACAACCCTATCTTACGTATAGGAGTAGATATACTCGTATTTTGCCGGGAGCAAGATTTGATTGCATCCAGTTTTCTTTTTTAAGATAGAGTCAATATGTTATCTTAGAGCCCGCTGCACCGGTCTCGTTAGTAATTCAGAATTCTAGTAAAAACTAATAAAAACATTCGTTATAATAATTTGCGCGAATTAACTTAAGGTAACGGGTAGGGCACACTAGCGACGCCAATCGATTTTAATTTTTGGCTACTAAACCGATCCGGTTTAGTAGCCAAAAATTTAAACAATTTCAGGGTTACAATCTCTCGGCAAACATACTATTTATTAAATACTTATACATAACTTTTAGGTCTGCTTTTGTACTCTAAATTTGAATAACCGTCAAAAGCGGGCACTTTTGGCGTGAATCAATTTTTCGCGTACAAAAACGGACCCAACATTTGTGCATGGTTACTAAGCGAACTGAGCACCTAGCGATGCCAATCGATTTAAATGTTTAGCTACTAAAGCCGATATATTTTAAACAAATTCGGGGTTACAACCTCTCGGCAAACACATACTATTTATTAAATAACCAAGCACAAATGTTGGGTCTGTGCACAAACGCGAAAAATTGCGGATTGTACTGTTTTACCTTTCGGTGTTAGTGGTGAAATTTTTTCAGGCTGCGATCGCGGTTTTTCTCCTGTCTATGAGTTACGAAGGTAATATGGCAGTCGCTTCGTTGTAATTTCCAGATTTACCAAAACATGGATCATCAATCGCGCACTTCAGGAATGGCCTGCTGTTATAAATGTAGTTAGCATACTCAACGTTACTTTACAAACATACGAGTTTGTACGAGTTACCCTGTGTCGCATTCGTTAGAACGTGAGGCATCGAAGGACCGCAACCGACCGGCCCTCCTGCCATTCGGCCCTCCCGCGGAATTTCATTTTGTCAGCGCCCGACCTTAATCTAGTGCACGAGTGACAGTGACAGCTCGCCTGTCACTCTGCGCCGTTTAAACTATTAGCATGGACCCTTTGTTACGTCACTCCTCGTTCCGTGCTTTTCGAAAACCTTATTTTGAGGTAGAGAAAGCTGTGTTGGCGAACGTACGGCAATTGCCGTTTCATGCGGCAATCGAGCTCTTATAGAGCAAATTGTACGGTATACGGCAGGGTGGCAATTATCGCACGGCTCTCAATAAGGAAAAAACCAAAATCGTTTGAAAGCGTTTGAAGATTCCTCCATTGAAGATTTTTTTATAATAGTGTGACCACCACCCGGGTTACACGGGTCATTAGACTAGTTCAAAGTACAATACACACACTCCCCGATTAACTGGAAACGACTAAGTAGGTAGCTGTTTTCTTCAAGATATGCTAATAGACCTGCTTCAATAATGGATCATTCATCATCAAATCGTATCAATAATAAAAATAAAGTTTATAAACTAAAAACTGACTACCAAAAAAACACGCTCTAAAAAGTACGAAACAAGAAAATTGTCTCTGCTGAAATTATTATGCCGTATAGCAACCAAAGATGGGTGGGATTATCATCTAAAAGTTCAACAAAAGTTTGGGTTTGTTTTATGTGATAGGTGGCAGACGAACAAATGGATCACCTGATAGTAAGCAATAGCCACCGCCCATAAACACCCGTGACATAAGTGAAGTCACAAGTACGCAGCCAACCTTTAAACCCCCCTTTCCCCCGGATGAGCCTCCGGTACCCTCACTCACGCAGCGAAACACAGCACAGTGCTGCTTCACACCGGTTTCCTGCGAGGCCGTGGTATCATTCCGGTCTATTCGTGCTGTAGCGTGTCTCTCCCACGGTAACACAGCTTGGGTTACTATAACATCTTTAATTTGAAATGAGCTTGTTATACATTAATCCAATAAACAAATCGAAGCCTTGCACAACAGGCCATAGGCGGCGATCATTAACGCGGCATGACTGGGCGAAGTAAACGTTATCTGCTAGTTTAGGAGGCCATTTATAGCCAGGGCTGCCGACTGTTCAGAGTAGATATTGTTCTCTGGTAGTTGGTATTTTAGTATGGGATGAAAATCAGCAAGCGAGCAGTCCGGTTGGAAATCGTGGTTTTGTTAAAATATCCAATCACGTACCATATTGATTCCAATGACTTCAATTCCAGAATCGCATTAGAAAACTATTTTTAATTTTATTACAACATATAAATAATAAAACATAAAATTACAAAATATATTAATTAGCCGTGTGGTCCCCGGCAAAGTAGAATAGGCCACCCTCACTCTTACCGAGGTGTCGTAAAAGGCGACTAAGGTAAAGCTGCTGGCATGATCATCAGCACCCAGAGAAGGAAAACTCTGCATTTATATCAAAACCCTCGCCAATCCGTCTGCCAAGCGTGGTGAGTATGGCAATTACCCCTCATGTGAATGAGGGAGGCCCGTGCCGAAATGGGCTGATGATGATGATGATATATATTATAATGATTTTTTTTATTGGTTATTAATACAATAATTATATTATATAACGAAAGTCTAGACTTAGTACGTCCTGCATCACGATGTACTGCAGATTTGAGAAAGATGACTGCTGTTATATGGTGGTAGACTATGTAAACCAGAATGCTAGGCGCTCTTTGCGGGAGGGTCTAGAGTCCGCCCCAAAAAGTCCCGCAAAAAGCGCGCTTGATTCGCCATCAATATTCGAATTTGAGCTTTATGGTCATACACACAAGGAATCTCAAATTTTAGTTCCATGTTTTTCCGCAGGACTTCTTTCGTAGTACACATGTCCCCGACCCATTCTGGCGAAGAAAGGCGCTGTTGGGGGTTTAGTCGGTAGGCCTCCGGCTTCACTGGAGGAGAGCCCGATATAACCCGTCCGCCCCCCAGTAGACGGGTATGCAAAAGGCGACGTCGGCCCATAACGGACTTCTTTCGTGGTGCGGACTGTACGTTCAGCAGTGGACGGCGATTAGTTGATCGTTGAGTTTGGCTACCAAGCCGAGTTATCGCTAAAAGATTATGGCGGCAACCCTGCTCACGAAAGCTCCTTCAAGGCAATAGTTCACAGATAACCTGCACGCAACGCTCCCAGCCGAATTTCGAGAACCGTTTAGATAACGTTTTGAAGTGTGACAGAGTGAAATAAAATGTTTATTTATGCGGCCGAGCTTTGGGAAATATCAACTGGTCACGGTCTGCTTTGAGACGGAAGGAAGTGGGATTCAAGAGCTGTTTTGATTGAGATGTTTTCATTTTGTTTGTTATTTTGCTGCTATACTTATTGTATATAAACGGAAAGGAGGTGAAAGGTGTGGTAAATAAGTCGCTGGGTATGTATTTTCTTTTTAAACGTTATCGACTATTTTGTAAAAATGATTAGTCTAATAGAAACTTTTGATCATCTCGCCCATCCTAGAATACACAGACCACAGACAAATTTAAGAAGATAGTTTTTTGGATTTTCCCAAAAGGGAGTTTCGCGCTTAGCTTAGAACATATAGTATGGTAAGTAATAATAGTGAATAATAGTTTGAGACTATACTACAGACCGACCAAGATCAGAAAGCCTTTCAGTGACATTGACAGAGAACGCCCCCCTCATAAAACGTTTTTTTTTTTATGCGAAAATGTCAAAACAGCGTTTGTTCCGACTTTTGCCACGTGCCGGACTGTATCAAAGTAGGACTTTACCCATTGCACCATTGAAGTTATCTTACTATAGTCTCATTATTAATTAGACCAAGTAAACTGACAGATGCAAATGTCAAGTCCCCATACATTTTGACATATTACAAATGTACAGTCACCCGATTATATAGCACGTGGCGAAAGTCGGTCCTTTAGTGTCCTTTACAAGTCTCAGTAATTTTAATTTTTTTCCATATGAAAATATTGTTAAGCACATGCATATTTGTCTCCGTACTTTTAACATTTTTCCATAGAAAAAAATATTGTAAAGCATATACAAGGGGGCTCATGTATATGTCACTGAAGTGCCTTCTAATCTTAGTTGGTCTGTATGGGAATGACACATTGACATCTGTCAGTTTACT
Organism: Marasmia exigua; assembly: GCA_019059595.1. NCBI lineage: Eukaryota > Metazoa > Arthropoda > Insecta > Lepidoptera > Crambidae > Marasmia > Marasmia exigua. The sequence continues at coordinate 1,256,983 of CM032464.1, read as the reverse complement.
TCGTCTCATTCGACTATAGTGATGTGACTTGAAATCGGTCATGTTCCGATATTTACGTAAAGAAAAGTAAAATAGTGACATATGTCGGCAAGTAAATAGGTCAGAATTTTTCTGGGCCATAAGTTTGTCTCGTCGCTTTATTTATTGAATGTCGTCTGTCATTCGGTGACGTGTAACGAGTACTGCTATTGTACTGACGCCCACATATCCGCAGCTGCGTTAATTCGTTTATTGCCGATCGATCCATTAATCATTTCGCCACCGGCGCGGGCGCAATTTATGGCCCTTGCGCATTCATGATAATAGATTTTAATGAACTTGCCAGTTGGGGTAAAATGTTTTGTCAGGAGCTACAATGATTGGTGGATATTTTCGGACACAGAAACTTTTAATGTACTTTCCGCCTTCAAGACTAATAGTTTTAAATCACATTTCTCAATTACAATCACATTCAGGGAGGTCTATGTACAGGAAATGATTTCATATCAATTAATTTTGCGATTTATTATAATTAAAGAACGGGTGTTTAAAATCATGTATCATTAGTTTATAGAAAATTACACGGTTTCATAAAACATATTATATACATTTTATGCTACAGACGACAAACGAGCAAACGGGTCACCTGATGGAAACTAATCAACGCCGCTCATGAACATCCGCGAAATCGAACAGATCGCTAATGTGTTGCTTTTTTATTTATTTATTATTTGATAGAAATGGAGTGAGCCCTGCGTCTCATAGCCACTGCGACCAGTAGATGATCTATTGTGGCAGCCCCGTAACCTATTACAGCACCTCATGTAGCTCCAGTTCCAGGATAAACCCGAGAATGGAGCTGATGGGGGAGCTCTTGATCTCGTCAGCTGAGATCATGTGTGCTCCCAGGTGCCGGCTTCTGCAGCGGTGCAGCGCTATGCACTCGCCGAGGACGTGGATAATCGTTTCCTCGTCCTCGCGACAGAACCTGCAGAATTTGGTATCTGTAAGGCCCATGTTGTGCAGGTGCTTATTTAATTTGCAGTGCCCTGTGAGGGTCCGAGTGAGTGCCCTAACATGTCCTCTACTCAGTTTTGTTATTTCTACAGCTCGTTTCTGATCGAACGCCTGTATCAACGCCTTAGACTGTTCTAGTCGAGGTAGTCTTTTCCAGAATTCAGTGCTTTGTTTTTTCTCCCACTCTTTTAACTCGAACCTGACCATGCATGCTTGAACGCCACTTATTGGTTCCGGTCCGAGTAGTGGGCTCTCTGCCCCGGCCTTTGCTAGCACGTCAGCGACTTCGTTGCCTCTGATATTGCAGTGTCCCGGTACCCAAATCAGATTTACAATGTTGGCATTGCCAAGCTGGTTTAGGAGCAGGACACACTCGCTAGTGAGTTTGGAGTCAAGTTCACAGGATGTTAACGCCTTGAGGGCAGCTTGACTATCTGAGAAGATGAATATCTTCTTATTCTGGAGATTCATTTGTAGACTCTCTTGGACACAGCCAATTATTGCGAAGACTTCCGCTTGGTACACTGTGGTATAGCGACCCAGGTTGGCGAATTTGCGTATTCCGCAGCGATCATTACAAAATCCCGCCCCAGATATGCCCTGCTTCCTGGAGCCATCTGTATACCAAACGATGTCATTCTGCTTAACATTTCCGGGAGTTCCAGCCTCCCAGTCTTGTCTACTTGGTAACAAGACTGTAAACCGCTTATCGAAGCGGTGTTCACGGACCATGGAGTCAGAGGGCATATCCATACCGGAATTTTCATTAGTTCATTGTAGAGGCCTCTCATGACCCTAGAATGCCATCTCGTCCTCCCTCTGATTTTTGCTCTCGTGATAGCCATCCTCGCTTCTATCTGCACGTGAATGTGCAGAGGTGGAATGTTCAGGAGGGCATCCAGTGCTGCAGAGGGAGAGGACGAAAGCGCGCCAGTGGCTATAAGGCAGGCAGTTCTTTGAACTTTGCTGAAGTTCTCTACGCAGTTAAGTTGGTGCGTCTTCTTATACCACACACAGCAGCCATAAGTGACGATCGGCCTCACTATGGTTTTATAAATCCAGAGTGCGGCCATGGGCCGTAGCCCCCATTTTAGCCCCACCAACCTACTGCTTGCCCCCATCGCAATTTTTGCCTTTCTAGTGATGTAGTCGAGATGCTTGTTCCATGTTAGATTTTGGTCTAAAAAGACTCCGAGATATTTGACCTCGTTGGACAAGCATAGCTTCGTACCAAGAAGTGTTGGGGTGTGTAGCGCCTCTAGTTTCCTTCTTTTGGTAAACGGGATTAAGACCGTCTTACGTGCATTGACTGTTAGCACGTGTCTCGTGCACCAGTTTTCTACTATTCGTAGGGCCCTTTGCATAAGATTGGAAATGGTGCTAGGGCATTTTCCTATGACCATTATTACTATGTCATCTGCGTAACCCTGAGTCAGAAATCTGGCTTCATTGAGCTCGCAGATGAGACTGTCAACAACCAATGACCATTGAAGGGGTGATAGGACTCCGCCCTGTGGACATCCTCTGGTCACTCTATAATGTAGGGTTTTATTCATCAACGTTGTTGTTGCAGTCCGATTTTGTAGCATGGATCCCATCCATCTGGTGGTGGTGTCGTCGATTCCACGATTCACCATACTACGTGTTATAACATCGAAGTTGGTGTTGTCAAACGCCCCTTCGATGTCAAGAAAGGCACAGAGTGCAATTTCTTTGTCTTCTATGGCTTTCTCAATTCTGTCCACCAGGTCAATAAGTGCCGTTTCCGTGGACTTGCCTGTTTGGTAGGCATGTTGTCTTGCACTCAGGTGTTTTTCAACGAGGTATGTTGCCCTGATGTGACTGTTCAACACCTTTTCCATCGTTTTTAGTAGGAATGAGGTGAGACTTATCGGTCTGTAGGACTTGGGCTGCGATTTGTCTTTGTCCCCTTCCTTGGGAATGTAAGTGACCCTCGCCCGAGTCCACGCTGATGGCAGATAACTCCAAGCAAAGCTTGCACGGTATAATTTTATCAGCGTAGAGATGATGATATCTTCGCCCCGCTGCAACAAAGCCGGGAAGATACCATCGACCCCACCAGATTTGTAAGGCTTGAAACTCCTAATGGCCCAAATTATCTGCTGGGGACGAAAAATAACGGAAGCTCTCCTCCAGTCTTCATTCCTCGGTCTCCTGTCCGGAGACTTACTGACCTGGAGTTCTCTTTCGTTATTAATGTACACGGATTCCGGAAAGTGCGTTTGAGCAAGCAGTCTCAGTGTTTCCTCCGGAGATTCTGTGAAAGATCCATCCGCTTTCCTTAGCAGGCCTAGATGGGATTCAGGTGTCTTGGATAGTATTTTGTGGATCCTGGCAGCTTGGGCAGTGTCCTTGATTGACCCGCAGAATTTTTGCCAGGATCTTCTTTTTGCTTTCCTGAGCTCCCTATTGAAACGTGTTAACGCCTTCCTGTAAGCATCCCAGTTCTTGTCTTTTTTTGCCTTGTTAAATAAGGCACGGGCCTTTTGCCTCAGATGCTCCAGGTTTTTGTTCCACCAAGGCGTGTTTCTGTTGCTCTTAGTGGTCTTGAGAGGACAATTTTCTAGATACGCATTCATTAGGCTCTTGCCTAAGTCCTCTGCTGCGGCTTCCACTTGGTCCACAGTTTTGATGTATTTAAAATCTCCAAGGTATAACCTAAGGGAGTTCCTAAAGCCCTCCCAGTCTGTTCCCTTGGGGTCACGGTAGGTGTTCGGTTCCTTTGTTCCCGAGCATAGTATGTCGTACCTAATGTGGGTGTGGTCGGACATGGACGGCTCATCTGAGACGTGCCAATTGGTCACTCGGTGTGCGAGATTACCTGAACACCAAGTTATGTCTAGTACTTCCTGCCTAGAACGTGTGGTAAAGGTTGGTTTGCTACCCACGTTAAGAACAAATTGATTATTAGTGAGCAAGTAGTCAAACAGTAACTCACCTCTAGCGTTCGTGTTGGAGCTGCCCCATGATGTGTGGTGGGAGTTGCAGTCGGTACCCACCAGCAGCTGGGTTTCTCTCTCCAGACAGTATTCCACTACCGGCGTCACCTTGTTCACCGGATCCTGGTCCTCACCGGGTAGGTACATGGAGCTGACTATGAATGTCTCCCCACCTTTCCCCCCGGGTAGGTCTATATACGCTGCAACAGCATCATCTGTACACAGAGAAGGGATCGGGAGGTAATTTATGCCTCTCTTGAAGAGCATGCATGCTCTTGGCCTTGCTCCGCAGGTGTTACTTAATATCTTACCTGCCGAGTTTAGCCCCATTACTGTGGTTTTATTCACCCACGGTTCTTGGATCAAGGCGATGTCCAGGTCCCCAGAGAGGAATCTTTGGCAAAGGGCAGCTGAGGCTGCCTTTGAGTGCTGGAGGTTTACTTGTATCACCTTAATCATTATGTTGTTGGGTTTGGGGATTGGGAAGGGAAGGGTTGGGAGAAAGTTTCTAAATTCGGAGGGAAGGGATAGGAGGATGTTTGTGTAGGTGGGTTGTGTCTGTTTCTTACGGGGATGGGGGGGGGGGGGGGGGGATTAGTTGTTTTTGTTGAGCAGGTTGCTTGCGGCTTTCCTGCTGGAGTGCTCCTGTGCTAGGGTCGGTAGATTTACCGGCCTTCGCACAGCGCCTCTCTTGCCGCGTCCCCCTGCTGGTCGTGTTCGACCACCACGACCACGACCTCTGCTGTCTAGGGCAGATGGTTGGCAGGTAGTGGTGCTCCTGCCTCTCGAGGGTCCTGCAACACGACTGTTGCCCCTCGAGACTCCATGCGTCCCCCGGACGGGTGGAGGTGTGGTGCTGCTGGAGTCGGCTCCAGTTGCTTCTCTTGAGGGTTCCGTACCCGAGACCAAGTTGGAGGTACTTGGACGAGCCTCGACGCTTGCCCCCTCCTTCTTGTCCCCGGATACCTTGCCCCCTTTGACCCTTATCTGGATAAGGCCAAAGTCAAGGTAGAGAGATGTGTTGCTTGCTTAAAAAAAGAGTACATTTTCTCTTGAAGGTTCCTGTACCCATCGGGAAATATTCATGCAGCCAAACCCTTCCACAGAACTGAGGTACAGAGACACTGAGTAAATATACATGGAGCAATGAACATGTCTGGGTATGAGAATAAAAACTAGTGGATCCAAAAACTACGGCACCGCTATTTTCATACAAACAACTCTTTACGGAACAACAACAAATAAAAAGTAACAATTTTATGTAATAATTTACAAATAAATTATATAACTAAACGTCGAAAGTTTCGAATCATCAATTCAATTAACTCAAGAGACCACTGAATCACACCGGAATCAGGAAATAGGTTTGTTTTGCGCGTTTATACAACGTCCTTACGAGATATTTGCGCCACTTCAGACATTCCGCAGATGCAGCTGAGCAACAAATTACTTGTTTTTTCCTTGCACAAATATATCATCATATGTGAGACAGAATTTATGAGACGCCTAGGTATGAAAAAGTGCTGTTCCGACATGTTACCAACGCAGAACAATTATGATAACAATATTTTATCCAAGACCGTTTTGTCGCGTCGCGCTACATTCGAGACATACGTGGATCATAAATCTCTTATAAATCACATGTCGAGCTTTCCAACTATGTTATCTTAATGAACCATCTCCAGACTGTTTAGTCATGAGTGTGTGGCAACTAAAATATCTTTAGGCAAGATTCGATCATAGTTAACGCGTTCATTATAACTATGATAATCTAATCTCATAGTTTGGTTTGATCTTAAAGGCTCATTTGTCGTATCATTATAGGCTCTTGTTACATGCAGAGGACGCCTGTGGCTGATAATGATGATATTTGAGCCACGCTGGTGCCTATTGACCAGATGAGGAACTCCTGGGTTAGAATGAAGCAGACCTACGTTCAGTAGTGGACGGACACAAAACACTCGCCAAATTTCATAGTTACAGGTAAGTCATTATAAGGAATATTCCTTTGCAAGATCCCCCCTGTAAAGTTAAAACTTTTCTTATAGGAAAAGGAGGCTGTTCACCCGTGGGAGAGCCACGCTTCGGCATGATTGGGCCGTCTCGACCGGAATGATACCAGAGTGAGTGTGGGTACCGGAGGCCCAATCCGGGGGAAAGGGGGGAATTAAATGTTGGCAGCGCACTTGTGACTCCACTGGTGTCGCGGGTGTCCATGGGCGGCCGCAATCACCATCTGGTTGATGATTTGCTTGCGGTGATCCGTCGGCTTGTCTATCCGCCACTTACCACATTTAAAAAAAAGGCCACTGAGCAAGCGAGTCATCTGATCGTAATCCACATGTTACATGTTATACGTACATAATGCGAAAGCGTGGCCCTATTTCATTGTTTCTGTTAAGTTTTGCTGCGTTTTTCAATACTTAAATCAATAAATACGTATTACTAATAAACATTGACTTTGACAAAACTTTCGACTTCAAGAAAGGCAGGAATGCCATCTGTTTTTTTTCTTATTTCCGCTTCTTTTAGATTGTTTTAACACCTAGTACCACCCGGTGATGTACCAGGTAACCTGGTACATCACTATGAGTAAGTTCATTGACAAAATGGCCGTGAATGAGCGCGGGGCAGGCGGCGCGGCGCCACGCGGCGCCCACGCAGCGTAGGTGAGCCAGCGGAAGTGCTGGCCGATTTGTCCGGCCGCCTGATGCGCTACTGGGGCGGACGAGCGGTGGCGCAAGAGATAAGAAACAAGCGACACATATGTACATTGACGAAGAGACGATGATAGCGCGACCAGGCAGGCGAGGCCTCGAAGGGTAAGTGCTGGCCGATTGTCGGGCCGCCTGATGCGCTACTGGAGCGGACGAGCGGTGGCGCAAGAGATAAGAAACAAGCGACACATATGTACATTGACGAAGAGACGATGATAGCGCGACCAGGCAGGCGAGGCCTCGAAGGGTAAGTGCTGGCCGATTGTCGGGCCGCCTGATGCGCTACTGGGGCGGACGAGCGTAGGCGCAAGGCATAGACACCAGCGATACTCATTCACATTGACAGAATAGGAGATAATAGCGCGACCAGGCAAGCGAGGCCTCGCAGCGTAGGTGATTCAGCGGAAGTGCTGGCCGGTTTGTCCGGCAGCCTAAAGCGCTACTGGGGTAGATGTAGACACAAGGCATGAGAAACCGCGATACTTATGTACATTGATAGTATTAGCGTGTTGATAGCACTATCAGGCAGACGAGGCCACGCAGTATAGATAATCGAGCGGAAGTCACAAAGTACAATCTATGTATATTCTTACGCGAAAAGGCTGGCCGATTGTCGGGCGGCCTGATGCACTACTGGGGCGTCCAGACCATGAGAAACGAGCGAATTGGCAGAATGGCCACGGCCCTGGCAAGCAGAGAATTTACAAAGCCTATACTACTTCTGTCACAAGTCGGACTCAAATACTATTAGATTAGGTTTCGTTTATGCATTTTATTCTACAAAACCTAAGCCATCTCTGATTATAATTTTAAAATAAGTCGAGGCTATTGAACTAGTTATTTTGATTTTCTGAAAATGTACTAATCTTAAAGCGAGTATAGAGCAAAACTCAAAACCGTTACAGATGGCGACGTACTGTGGACCCCCTATGCCCAATCTAGGGGACATAGGACATTAAGTAAAGACTACTCTTACCTATAATACAATGTTAATCGCAAATCACCTATGACTTGTCCCGCCCGTCATACAAGGTGTAAGTTGCATGAGATTGCGTGACCTGCGTAGGCGCAGCCGACGCCCTCGCGCCGTAAATCTCACAATTACAAACAGATAGCTTCGACACCGGCGACTTATTTAACTTGTTGAAACAGCCTGTGGAGTTTTTACGTCGATTTATCATTATCACAATAACAATATTGAAATATCGATAACTATAAATCAGAAATACAAAAGCAGTAGTACACTGTTATTTTTTATTATTTAAAGGTTGTTGACACTTTTGAATACACCGTCAGGTTTTTGTTGTTTTATAGGAAAGAATCCTAAGGTACCATTTACATGACCACCTTTAGAACGGTACTAAAATAAGTTTAGTTCGCGTTTTGTAATAAGGTAAGTAAGTGTATTTAATCACTGTTGTGTAAATATCTAATCCATCAATCAAATTAATTAGTCACGACATTTTTAATACGAAGCAGCGAGGTTAAAAACTACGCACCACTATTTTAATTAACTCAGCGTTGTAGAATATTAAATTACTAATCAGGGCTAGCAAACATTCCACATGCCCCACTAACTAAACACCGCGTTTTATTTGCGGACAAACACGAGAATTTTGAACACAAACTCCGAATATTTGCGCACAATTTCGGCGCGAGCCGTGGGTGGCGGTGATCACAGACTTGAACGACAGGAGGATGGACAGTTTATTGACAGGGATCCGGTGAGAAGCCCTCTAAATGTTTTAATAGAATATTTATCAAGTCATGCCCACAGACCCTGGAGTTATTCCAAATAGGTACCTACCACTTTAGACTTCAGGCACTCAGTTGCCGTAATAATCTTTAAGATTTAACGACGTTTAAATGCCAACGTAATGGACGTTTTTGCAACTGGGTGAAGGTAAATAGAACTCTGTAATCTTTTAGACATTAGAAACGGAGATTCAGAAGAGGCAAAGATCGATTGCAAACCGCGGGACAACGTACTTTACTAAACTGTACTTCTAATAGCAGCGTATTCAAGATATAGATCAAGTTATAGTTTAATTTATCACAGTTTCCCTTACGCCAGGTAAGTATATTGGAACGCTACAACGAAAATCCGATCGACCAGCAGATCAAGCGCCGCAAGCCGCCCTCTCCGGAGGGACGATCATCATATCCCTAAACAGGCTCTGCATTGGAATCCCCAAGGGAAACGCAAACTTGGTCACCTACTGTAGCAGACGAGGTAAAGAACATCGGCAGGGCTTTGAGTGAAGTCAAACGCAAAGCTGAAGACCGAACGCGATGGAAGACCACTGTGGACGCCCTCTGCCCTAGCTCGGGGACATGGAATAGTAAGTCATAGTGTACTTAGGAAAATCTAGGGGAGCATAAGTGAATAACGTCTATCGTTATTAAAGTTCTAAAAGATCAGCCAACTTTTGCTTTTGAAGGCTGGTTTTGATGCCAATAAAACACCTTCTAGTAGCAAAATGCGTATGATTGGCCAGACAATGACAAGATCACACAACCAAACATATAACAGTAAAAAACATAGACAATATGACAGGAGGCTGCTCCAGCCGTCAATCCTTTACAGTGAGTAGTTATCGTTGCCTAGTCACAACATCACACAAGGTCCGATTCTTGGGAAACATCATCTAACCTTTAATGAAGAAGACTTAGGTCTGCATAGCCCAATACCTAGAATGTGCTCGAAATATAATGAAGTTACCAATATTACACCCGATATAGATATTTTTCACGACTCCTTTACAGGTTTTAAAAGAAAACTGCTGAAATAAAAACTGCTATTTTAAAGTTAAACCATTGTATTATCTATATTTGAAATATCAAGTTCACATTATGTAATGTAAATAATTGATTAATTACGTGTTGTCTATTGTATACTCATCAACGCTGTGTTCCCCTGTAATTGGCATACATACTGACATCTTATTTACTATAAAATGCTGTTATGATTATTTTTGTATGATGTGCTGTTGGTGAACCTAAATAAATAAATAAAAAGCCTGTTTTAAGTCTGGATAAACACCACAGTTTCATGCGCCTACAATCAAGATGAGTAATGCCAGAATAAAATTCACATGTTGTTAACAACATATATTTAGGTTGAGTCCCAAATACAGGCGTGGGTGGCCACGAGGGCACGCTGGTACAAGGAGAGCATCCTCAAAAGATAACTTCATTAGATCGATACAAACTACAGCAAACGCTGTAGCCAGGAACGTTGGCAGCTTTCTTATTACATTTTTTAAATTTTCACAACATTACTTACATTGATCTGACTCCGAGATAGGTAGCTCAAGCACCTGTGTTACGGATATCAGAACCAACAGCGAATTTACAAATATATACATTTAATATCTTATCTTATCTGATATTGACGATGGACTGTATATAAACTTAAAGCGCTGGTTTAAAGGATGCTAATAAAAAGTCGCTGATATTAGCAAAGCAATGTATTTTCGTTCAGCCAACATAAGCCAACAAGACACAATAAAAAAACAATAATAAATCAAAATTATTAAAAAATATATATAAAAACCAACAATACAAAAGAGGCTGGTCTAGCCGTCGATCCTCAACAGGGGGCATTTTCATGAGGCACGTCGACTCTAAGGGACCTTTCATTTCTCCTATTATATCCTTTACACTCCTACTGACAAAAAAAAACGTTTTATCAGAGTCACGATGTCCATCGGATTGAAGTGCCAATAGTCTTCTGGTTTCGGATTTAAGCGTTGGCTAGAAAACACATTCTGCGTATGGCTAGTGAGTATTCACATAAAAGATGTAATATGGTTTCCGTCTCCTCCTTGCATGCTTTGAAGTCGCTGTTCGATGTTATAATCATCTTTATCAGCATTTTGTTTTTCAAACACGACGATAAAGCTTGCTTCTTGATGATTCAAAAACAATGTTGGTTTGGACATAACAGAAAACTGATACCACAGAAAACAGTGTGAAAGTGTACACAGTGTGAACAATATGTAATTAGATGCAGTAAAGTGCAAAATCGGGTGAACTGCTGCTAAAATGGCAATCAGGTAAGTACCTATAAATTTACATTCATGTACATTTTTAATTATAGGTACAGATACCCACACAGGTTATTACAATGTTTCAAATTTCCACAACTGATATTAAAACAAATGAAAGAAATTTTAAAGATTTGTATGTTGATGTGTGGCTTTGTGCCTATGACTGTGATATAATTACGACGATGTGTAATGCAGTGCCAGAATTAGACACACTTGTTGTCAAATATATTTAGGTTGGGTCCCAAATACAGGCTGGTGTGGGTGGCCAGCGACGCGTGCGCACGTCAAGGACGGTCGCAAGACGGCTCAATCAGAACACAATGCCACAAAAAGTCGAGATGACAGCCGGGGCTGGCCGGAAACTTTTTTGGCTCGTAATTAATATTGGCTAAACTTGTTATGATAATATCAATGTAAAACTGCATCTGAGGTACCTGTGATACATGGCTATGGTGGGTTGGGCAGATCAATGGTAATGATTTTATCATTGAATCGTTCAATAATCAAGACTGTAAATGTGACTTTAGAAAACTAAAGGATGAAGAGTAACAGGCATACAATCTAACATAGGAATCCTGCACCTGATACGTTATAGATGAGATAGCTCTTTCGAAATCGAATGTATGTTTCTTTTAATATGATCCATGTTGATGGATATAAATGATATATTTCTGATTATCACAGTTATTTACTGGCTTTTCAGAAATGGCCTTTTTTTTTGGTTTTGCAGGGGGAATGCCGCCGGCTCAAGAGATGAACCGACTACCTTATGCATACCAGAACACCGGGGGGTGGCCGGGTTATGTGGGGCTCTCCTTTGGCGGGGGGCTTCTCCCAAAGAGAAGCCAGGCAAAGGCATACCCACTAAACCCCCTGCGGTTCTCCCTCATCGCCCATATTGGGGAATAGCATGGTGATACAGCCAAAGCCTCCCTCCACGATATTCCCCGGGTGGATGTCCGCCTATACGGCGGACTAGGCTTTCAGAAATGGCCTAGGCCAAGTACATTTCCTACACTACGAATCTGATTGTGATTATTATTATTTAACTATGTTTACCGAACCAAAATTATACATATCTTGAAGAACTGCAAAGTACCTCTTTATCTCAGTTCAATTCCCAGTAGCTTCCAAAGCTGTTCGGAGCCCGGGATACGGTTAGACCGTGAGTCAGGATTCGGGAAGGCTGGTAATTACAATGAATAGTATAAGTGTTGACCGAGAGTTTGTAACCCCGGAATTGTTTAAAATAAATCCGGTTTAGTAGCTAAAAATTAAAATTGATTGGTGTCGCTAGTGTGCCCTACCCGTCACCTTAAGGGGGATCTTATCTTAGAATATCTTCATTATATAACTGTGCATTTACCTACCTATCGTCTGTTCTCGTACTCACCTTTGTCTGTAGTTTTAATGTGTCAATGTTACCTTACCTATGTTTTCTAATGAATGTTCATTGTTAAATTATTTATTGTGATGGTCAATAAAAAGCTTCTTTCTTTCTTTTCTTTCTTATAGTTTAGCTTTATGTCTCAGTTAATCCAGTGTTTTAATTTTCTTAAGTGTTTTTTCTTTTTATTAATAAATATAAACCTTCACCGTCTTCGACGAAAAACCCGTGGTCGTTCGACTGTGACTGATTAAGTTTTAATATATACTTGGACGAAATAATTCATTCCTGCCCAATTGCATTGTTTCAACATCGCTGGACAGCGGCGAAAACAACGAGCATTCAACTAAATTGCATCCGACTTTTCAATTCGTTAAAAACAAAGTTGGCGGTACACTATTCGAACTTCCAAAGGGAGGGCCGTTAGGGAAATATCATCAGGAAACCTGGGCGTTATCAGAGCGAACAAACTGACACGTCAGGATCAGTAAATAGCTTGAAGTGAGCCCACAGCACGAGGAACTGATGACCGTTGGGGCAGAAAAGATCTCATTCATTCATTCATATTTATTATTGCATGATGTGGTACAATTTGGTCTTATAACTAATTTGATCTGGGAGTGGAGACCAAGTACTAAGCGCAGCGTGGAACTCTCACTCACAAGATTTTGTGAACGAACAAGAGCGCCACTGTCGCATTCCTATAATGGACAATATTTCATATTTTTAACATGTACATATTGTTTTTTTATATGAAAATAGACATAAAATGAATTGACCCATATTTTTTCTTTTTTCAAAATTTGTCCATTTTCATACATAAAATAATTATTGAAATTCTTTTTATTCTAAATAGACGTAAGCGCCAAATGACGTCATCGGACGGCTGAATACAGCGATATTCCTTTGCTTACCATTGTTTTAATAAAAAAAGGGTACTACTGTCAAAGGTAATTAATACTAGTGTCAACATTGTCAATGTCATTCATACATTCAACGTTGACAACTTGTCTTTTTTTTTGACAGTTACTTGTCATGGGTTTGGCATTTCGTAAATTTAAAACTATAATGTGCTAAGCAAAGAAATATTTTACATTCTGCCGTCCGATGACGTCATCTTACGTTTTTTAGTTTTTAATTTTTTTCTCAGTAAATAAGCAATATAAAACATGAATAAATATATATTCGAGCAGCGGAAAAGTAAACAAAGAATTGGTATTTTTTGTTTCAGAGCTTAGCAATTTTGAAATGTTGTCCATTTCTTGTTGTCTTATTCAGATTGTAAAATTTTATTCAGAAGTTATCTTATTATGTTTTTATAGCTAATTATTTTAATGCTTTTATCCCTAATTATTTTTATGTTTAATTTAGTTATGTTAAATATTTGTTTCTTTTTTTTTGTTCATGCCGGCGCGGCGCCTTTCAACAATGGTCTCGGCAGAATACCAGCGCCACGTGGACCTAGTGTGTCCGTGGCAAATGCTGAGATGAATACCTTTTTAAGTGCCTACATGATATAAAACGTTTTGGTAATTTCATTTTGTCAATTTTTTTTGTACCTTAAATAAATATTTTTATATTCTTATTCTTAAGATGAAGAGACAGATACTAGAAGGCAATGGTGTAGGCCTACGTTTAGCAGTGTAACGCTTTAGGCTGATGATGATAATGAAATTAGAGCATCAGTTCGGGAGTCTCAGTCTCGAAGCTGTTACTGCCGCGACGCAAAGCGCAGACTCTACGCTTTGTTAATGATAAATAAGCATATGCTATTACAGTATGTAGACGAGAACAAGTCATGAATAATTTCCACATTATTCACTTGATCCCTATCATGTCTGCTACTAGTTGCAAAGCTTGAACAAGTGTAATACCCGGCTGAACGCTACGTAGGTTCACTCGCATTAACTAGATATTTCGCGTGGGCGGAGCAGTTTGCCGCTCATAAGCTAAGTATCAATGAATGGATGACGCTCCATTGATCATAGTTTGTGCTGTAGACCAGTTCGTTGTAAATTATCCGGTTTATGGTGCCAAGAATCGTATGTCTTATCTCTTAATTAGTGCTAAGTATGATGTTTTCGACAATGTAGGTACTACATATGAATAAACTATTTTCAGCTTTGTGCGCCTTTGGTTAGCATTTGTACGGGTAAGTGTCAAGTGAACTTCTTGCTAATTAGTTCATCGAATCTTTAATTGTTTTCTCACATCTTGTGTCATTAAGTTGTTCCTTATCCTCGACCCTCCAATATATCCTACATTGCATATTACCGAGATATCTATATTGAATTCTGAGCTACATGACGGCTCTTCAAATATCAACAATGTTGACAAAATTTTAGATAGTTAAACAATACTTTTTATTGCATAAAAGTTAATGCTGATTATGTAAATACTATCTCGAAAATGTACAATTTCTTATTAAAGCTTCTGATTTCATAATTTGTCTATAACTAGTAAAATGTGAATGGTCGCCACATTCCATTCTGTTTATTGATAACCCCGCATATAGTGAGTGGGCTAAACATTTTCTCGCATTCAGACTTTTCAATTTGTTGCCCATACGTAGGCTTTAGAGTCGTGGGCGGACTAGCGCGTTTCATTCATAAAATCAATCTATGAATGGACTATCGTGTAAACCGTTTGATACTCATTTACATTTAATTTACATAATGTCACGCGTTTTTGAGTTTGTATGAGTCTAAAAGGTGTATAAATGACATATGAAGAAAGGTAAGTAAACGTTTGAAATCGAATATTCTGCATTATTTTGGCCTATATTAGTATTGACACGTTAAGGGTAGATTCGAGCAACCGATAATAAATCTATGTCATTATATACAAATCTGAGGTTATACCATAGATTTATCCACGGATAAAGATTGTTCGAATCCAGCCTTATAGATAAGATTATTTTAGGCAGTATTAGTAGGTACTTTCACTGTTATCGATAGTCAATAATATTTAGTTGTTTTATGTTTTGTTTTCTATTTGTGCCAAATTGTGTTCTGTTTACAATTGCTATATGTTCTGTGTGTATATGTAGGTATGTCTCGGCCGGATAGGGCGCAGGACCAGCTTTTAACATGGGTACCTACCATCCGAGGCTAAGGCCATCACCAATTACCAATATTTGTTATTTCGCGATCAACCAGTAAATTGCAGCCTACTAAACCTAAATCAGTTATTTCTTTATTTAAATAACCAGGAAAAAGGACCCAAACACTGGGCTATCGAGAATCGTTTTTGTATCGATACTAAATTATAACGCCCAATTAGTCTAGTGGTTTAAGTACCGGGCCGTGATCTCGGGGTCCTGGGTTCGACTCCAGGGTCGAGCAAAGGTATGTTTCGAATTTTCTGAACATAGCCCGGGTTTGTGATTACCATTCGGCATAGGCAAGCGTAGTGATTAAGCCTAATCCCATCATAGTAGCGATGACTTGATTTATATGATGGAGGCCTTTGCCCTGCAGTGGAACAGTAAATAGACTGATACATATATTATATATGTCTAAATTATGACTTAATTTTCTAAACAACTATTTATCCATAATGAAATTGATATTCCAGCAACATTACGAATGAATTGGGTGTTAGAAAGTATGTGGGCGGGTAGTTTGAGAACTTCAGGGCGGGCCGCCTTAAGATATCTTGTTAATTTGATAGTCGCTTATTGAAAATAAAATGTGGTATTAGGTGTTCAGAAGTTAAGTAAGATCTAATATACACCGTTAATTTTTGGTCGTAATTTCCTTATTTGAAATTCATTCGAACTTTCAAACAACAAGCGGCTATCAGTACTCTGTATACACGGTGTACATACTTTTATTACCTGCATTAAAATATAGAACTTTAAACAAAGTAAAGAATTAATTTACATTATAGGCCCACAACGCATATTTATTCAACGGCAGACTTCACAAACAAAAACAATAATATCTTATTTTATGTGATAGGTGGCAGACGAGCAGACGGATCGCCTAATGGTAAGCGATTGCCGCCGCCCATAGACACCCGCGACACCAGTAGAGTCACAAATGTGCTGCCAACCTTTAAACCCCCATTCCCCCGGTTTGGGCCTCCAGGACGCTCACTTACGCAGCGAAACACAGCACTGCTGCTTCACGCTGGTTTTCTGTGAGGCCGTGGTATCACTCCGGTCGAGCCGGAACATTCATGCCGAAGCGTGGCTCTCCCACGGTCAAAATATCTCATAACCGAAAGTAAGTAGTCATTAAAAAATTGAACCAACTGTCATCCTTTAATTAGAAAATGACCGCCATAATTCGAGCACACGTCTATTTGCCCTCATAACGGTCACTAATTGAATCTAATTCTACTTTTTCATAATTAAGCTCACTGGTTTTCTCCTTTACGACACGACAATTGTGGCATTTGTAGCAATTGTGATAAAAATACGGCAGACGTCCTGCTCACAAACCGGATAGGGCCTAATTTACACGTCTACCGTCGTCACATGGAATTCCTCATTTAATTTCTCGGCTGATAATTTAATCTCGCTCACCCGGTCAACGTGCGGTGCTTTCACCCTATTTGCTCATATTCGGGTTTATATTTTATTAAGGTAAAAGGTTGTCGATCCCTCCGGTGCTGCTGAAAGTAATATCGATGTTTACCAAAATAAATTTTCAAAAAATGAGAAGGTTCCATTTGAACTCAAAATCTACGTCTATTAGTTACTATATATTGTATATTCAAAATTGTAAATCTTGTACATTAAAATGATTAATTCGATACAATCTATAGACTTCAATTCAGGATTCTTAAAAATGTAGTATCAACCAATATAAAAAAAACATATTACATGGCAATGACATATATCTTCTTAAACACTGCAAGATTTTACCTGTACACACCCAAGTTAAATTTGTACTATTAAAGGAGCAATACTATAATGAGTCTTTAAAAAAGGCACTTGACCACCCTGTATGCACCCGCGCCGTCGCTGCGAACCGGTTGATCACGCAGCGCGCAAACAATGTGTACGGCGAGCGAACGACATCATTCATAGTTCCTCGCGTGATAAACAAGTTGCCATCAGATCTGCGGGACAGTTTGACAACTACCGATTTTTAAACTTAAGCTAAGGGAATACTGTCTTAGCAATTGCTAGGACAGTTGTATAAAATATTATACACTTTTTTTTAGTGTCGCTCCAATTGCACTTTTAGTTCCCAAAATATGGTTTTGCAATAAATTATTGAGTATTGAATATATGTTTGTATAGCGCATAGCTCACGATAGCATAAGGCATAAGGTTTAATGTGCTGCCTTATTACTGTACATGTATAATTTTTAATGTTATTTGATGGTAAATAAAAAAAAATAGCTTGCCTTTTATCTTTAACCAACGTATAGTAAAATAAGTACATGAATAAATATGATAGCGCGATCGAATAAACAAAAATAGTTTCATACCATTATGTTTAGCCATTTTATCGAATATTATTTCGAAAGGAAAGTCATTTGTGTAAAACCAATCAACCATTTTTTTGTTTGTACCCAATGTAGCATGCAATAAAATATATTGATTGATTGATTGATATTTACTTAAACAGTACTTAAATAGTTGGATGGTTGTTTAATTTATTGCGATGCAGGATCAGGATCCAATTTAGTGTAGGACTGCAGATTTTTATTGCAGCAAATCTTGTCAATGGATTATAACAGACAAGAGCTTTACATTTACGTTTACAAGAGGTGACACTTGTCCTGTTGCCAGCTTTAAGTATAAAATATAAAAAGGAAGGAGCATTTCGATCCCTTGGAGAAGGGCTGCAAAGAGTGGGGAAAAGATAACACGGTTGTAGGCCATTTAGATGTCCCCCCCCCCCCACCCCCCCGCTTAATTGGGGGACCGCAGTGTAAGTGGGCCCTCCGCCTGGGGAGGGACGTGAAGTAAGGTTCTTTAACCCGTAATCAAGTCCCCTCCCCACTCTGGCGATGAGGGAGCGTCGCTGGGGTTTAGTCGGTACGCCTCTGGCCGGCTTCTCGCTAGGAGAACCCCCCGCCTGAGGAGAGCCCGACATAACCCGCCCTCCTGCCCCCCGGCAGGAGGGTATGCATAAGGAGGCATTCCCCAGCGTCAAAAAAAAAGGCCCTTTAGATGTGCTGCTCCGATCTTTTGTCACGTTGAAGTGGATTACGGGAAGTAGTTAGAAAGGTATTTCTAGCTAGCGATGTGTTTCTTCAGAGTAAGTGAACGCTCCTGGACAACCGAGCAAGGTATAAACCGGTTGCCTTACTTGTTCATTAGAGCGCTTTCGAGCTATTCTTCAAATGTTTCTCAACAAAAGTAAAGTTCAAAAGTAAAGAAGTTAATCCCGTGCTTACAGAGTTCGTTTAATTAACAAGTTGGAAGTTAATAATCTTTGACGCGCCTCTGCCTCACTAATTTATCTTTAATGAATCCCTACCCATGGAATTCTCTTTAGTTTTTCTTTGAGCGAAATGGATTTATTTTTCATGTTTACGGCCAAACATAAATGTTTATTTACTAAGTTGCATGATGTTGATTTATGTGAATAAACTTTGGGATGGATTTAAGATACGAGTAACATCTCTGAGTATGTTTAGACCACGCGCACGCGCTAAACGTGTAAAGGGGCCTGAGTATGAAAATTTCGGGTGTCCTGGTAATTAAGATAAAGATAAAAAAACTTTGTTCAATTTAGGTCCACACGAAACACTTATGAATGTCAAAATAGG
This sequence comes from Marasmia exigua, assembly GCA_019059595.1. Lineage (NCBI taxonomy): Eukaryota > Metazoa > Arthropoda > Insecta > Lepidoptera > Crambidae > Marasmia > Marasmia exigua. The sequence continues at coordinate 1,238,136 of CM032464.1, read as the reverse complement.
TACATAATATCTACCGCTGGTTCGGAATGTCAATTTCTACTGAGAAGACACCAGCAAGAAACTCAGTAGTTACTCTTTTCAAATATTAATGATGTTACAGAGTTTCAATTGAGAAGAGAAAAAAATTACACTTATGAAAATTAATAGACTACTATGATTAACAACTGAAAAGATTAATCAATTAACATGACCAAGAATCCTTATCATTGAAATAGTCTTGTACACTATAGTAACCTTTCTTCATTAGGCAGGTTTTAATATGAGACTTAAACTTATCCAGTGATAGGTTAATGACATTTTGTGGTAGCTTATTAAATATCTTAATATGAAAATATGTCATCATTTTATCATTGAAATAGTCTTGTACACTATAGTAACCTTTCTTCATTAGGAAGGTTTTAATATGAGACTTAAACTTATCCAGTGATAGGTTAATGACATTTTGTGGTAGCTTATTAAATATCTAAATATGAAAATATGATATCATTTTACGTTTTTATCTGTAACATTTGAAAACAAAGCCAAAAAAATATCAAATAGAACTGATTGATGATGGCTGAACTGGCTGATGGGCAAAAAAGATTAGAGTAATAGTAACGCAAACCGTGTGACACTTGCCCACGAGATGGACGGAAAACCGGAGAAAAGTCCTGAGACCTTATTGGATGCTGGTCGCTTGTGCGACACACTCTGGGTGTCTATGGGGGATCGTATGTTCCGTAATGGATGTTGGAGCTCGGATGATGACTTAATATGGTCATGTTCATGTCACAGGCAAGCAGGTTTATTTGTTTTTATTTAGTTAATCTACATTATTTACATACGCGTAAGATTCGTTAGGTAAATTGGCATTTATTATTAGTACCTGTCTATGTACTTATGTTAATTAAATGGTATGTTAATTAATTATAACTGAAAAAGATTGTTCTCTAAGTTCTTTTCATTCCAAAAATAACTATTTCTTTATATACCTTATTAATAGCATAGCGTAGAGTACCTAATATTAAGTTTAAGTTGTAATTTATTGTTTTTACCAATATAGTTTTCTAGGACCTATTTATTAGCCTGAAACACAGGGTATTCTAGTTCAGGCAAAATGTCAAATATAAGTAAGTACTACAATATGTAAGATTGTGACTATAAGCACAATAGATAATATATATCTACTGTGCCATAAGTTTGTAATAGATTTAAGTTATTTGCAATAAATATTTCATTTATTATTATAAATGACATAGACAAATTAGTAAACTTTAAAATCTTTTCAGCCTACCTACTTTATTTATTCACATATGTAGGTATAACAGACATCTCTTGCGTCTGTTAGAAGTCACGACAATATTAGAAAAAAATCTGGCATGTCATGTCATTATTAAAATAAATTTCTCCTTCAAGTAACAGGCCCTTTATTAGTACACTGCCTACTTATTTGACCTATGCGCGATCGCAAGCTCACCCACGAACTCTTGTAAAGGGCCAATCGCATAATCAAATCGTCATCATTCTATTTTAAACCTTATACCAAAGACTTTAGATTCAACAACTCGCTCACGTTTCTACACGCAACAGCTTGCGAAACAGTTTTGAGGAATTTGAACAACAATTTTGAAAACATCTAAAGCCCACGGGAGTTAACGTTTTAAATGAATTGAATAAACATTATGTTTGTCTCTTTCATGTCAACACATAATTTACTCGTCAAAAAGTGTCACCACCATTGGCCGATGGTCAACACTCTCAACGTTAATGTACTTGTATTCGAGTAATTTAATACTCGTAGTGATTTTCGCATCAAAAGAAAGTTGGTGACAAACTTTGTAAATTCATTTTAGACACCTGTCAGTTGGACAAGCAAGCTATGACAGGGATGTCCAACTAAAAATTAAACCAGACTGAGCCTTTTCATAGAAAGCCATACTTAAAAAACTGCGCGTTAGTAGGTACTGGGCTGATGTGCTGGGTGACGTTCTCTCTCTACCGCACCCGTATAGAGGTGTGTTAAAGCTGAGGTTGGATCTCTTTCACACTCTGTGACGTTTTTTCCAACGATGGCACATTCCGTTTAAAGAGCGCGTTTTCTAGTTACATTCTGTCGCGTTATATAGGTAGGTACTTGCCTAGATGTCTACACAATACCAGTAGTAATGGTAGGTTATATAAATAAAAATCATAATTTTACTAATAAAAACCGTTTGACGAGTATTGGGCCAAATTTGAACGAAACATTTTTTTATGATCGTCATCATCATCATCATCAGCCTATCGCAGTCCACTGCTGGACGTAGGCCTCTCCTATTGTTCGCCACCGTGATCTATCCATGGCTTCTCGTATCCAGCTCTTGCCAGCCATCCTGCGCAGATCGTCCCTCCACCTAGCCAGAGGGCGCCCTACATTACGTTTGCCAAGCAAGACGCGGGCTCCACCCTAGAACTCGTTTACCCCATCGGTTGTCAGTTCTGCGGCTAATGTGGCCAGCCCACTGCCACTTAAGCTCGCTTGCTTGTTAAAGGTGGCTCAGCGGGCTATGGAAGGAGCAATGCTCGGCGTCTCTCTCCGAGATCGAATCCGGAATGAGGTGATCCGGCAGAGAACCACAGTCATCGACATCGCTCACCGGATTAGCAAGCTTATGACCGTGTTAGTGTTTAAATATCTGGGCCTCGGACGAAGTTGGATAACGACTAAATACAGATAGAGTGATAGAAACGAACGACGTAACATACCCTCATCCGAAGCACGGAATTCATCATCATCATCATCATCGTCAGCCCATTTAAGTCCCCACGGGCCTCCCTCAATCACATGAGGGGTAATTGCCATACTCACCACGCTTGGCAGACGGGTTGGCGAGGGTTTTGATATAAATGCAGAGTTTTCCTTCTCTGGGTGCTGATGATCATGCCTGCAGCTTTACCTTAGTCGCCTTTTACGACACCTCGGTAAGAGTGAGGGTGGCCTATTCTACTCTGCCGGGGACCACACGGCTAACGGCGGTTAAGCACGGAATAACGGAAAACAAAAGTCTCAATCAATCTAGCCACCACTCACCCACGCACCTATGTGTTAAAAGTAGGTAAAGGGCCTTATACCCCCGTGCCTCGGAAAGCACGTTAAACTGTTGTTCCTACGCCGATCCCTCTCCGGTCGTGTCACAGTAGCGTCCCTTCGGAATATATGGTAGGTGAGGGAATAGAGAGTGCACTTCGGTTTACACACAAACTTGAGCACTATAATATATCCTGCGTACGTGGCTGATCGTTGTGATTGGCCGCCGAATATTATGTTTAAGACAAAATAATAAACGTTATTCAAGCTAAACTATCGTATCGCGCTATCGTAGTAATAAAGGGTCTTTAAGATTCTTACTTGTAAAATTATCAGACAAATTGGACGCTTTCCCCAGTTCCTTCTCACATTGTGACGGGAACGTAGCCTCCTGGCAAGTATGCAAACAGCATTAAGTGCCCGCCTTCTAATGTGGGAACTGGAGCAGCGACTCTCAAATTTTCTAGCAAATACGATATCGACGAAACTTGATACCACGTGGAAACCAACTGACCAATCGATATGTAGGGTATAACGTTGATTGTTTCGATACCGCAGTCCCTATGCAACACATTCTCTTGTTTTAAGGCGACGGGTAGCCCTAACTAGCGACACCATTCTTTTTTAATTGTTAGCTACTAAACCGGATCTATTTTAAACAATTTCGGGATTACAACCTCTCGGCAAACACTTATACTATTTATTAAGTAACCATGCACAAATGTTGCGTCCGTTTTTATACGCAAAAAATTGATTACCGCCAAAAGTGGCCACTTTTATCGTGAATCAATTTTTCGCGAACAAATTTTGGTTCCGCATTTGTGCATGGTTATTTAATAAATAGTACCTATAAGTGTTTGCCGAGAGGTTGTAACCCCGAAATTGTTTAAAATAGATCCAGTTTAGTAGCTAAAAATCAAAATCGATTGGCGTCGCTAGTGTGCCCCACCCGTCACCTTAAGGTACACCCTTTACAATAATATTCTACCGTGGGAGAGCCACGCCGGCTCGTGAGAACACGGCCTCACAGGAAAAAAGCGTGAAGCAGCACTGTGCTGTGTTCCGCTGCGTGAGTGAGGGTACCGGAGTCCCAATCCGGGGGAATGGGTGTTTAAAGGTTAGGCAGCGCACTTGTGACTTCACTGGTGTCACGTCGGGCGGCGTCAATCTGTCTGCCACCTATCACATAAAAAAAGCTGTTCTATCGTATTACGCTTTCATAGTAATAAATGAAAGGTCTTTAAGCTTCTTACTTGTTAAATTATCGGACAAATTGGACGCTTTCTTCAGTTCCTTCTCTCATTTTGATGGGAAAGTAGCTTCCTAGTATGCAAACAGCATCTAGTCTTTTAGCTAGTAGCCTTCTTATGTGGGAATTGGAGTGACGACTCTCAATTTTTTTAGCAAATACGATATGGACGAAACTTAATACCGCGCGGAAACAAACTGACCAATCGACACGTACGGTATATTGTTTCGATACCGCAGTTCCTATGCATCATTACAAGAATATTCTACCGTGGGAGAACCACGCTTCGGCATGAATGGGCCGGCTCAACCGGAGTAATAAGACGGCCTCACAAAAAACCCGCGTGAAGCAGCACTGTGCTGTGTTTCGCTGCATCAGTGAGGGGACCGGAGGCCCAATCGGGGGAATTGGGAGTTTAAAGGTAGGCAGCGCGCAAATACGATATGGACGAAACTTGATACCACGCAGAAACAAACTTACCAATCAATATGTACTGTATAACATTGATTGTTTCGATACAGTCTCATCACGTTCTCTTGTTTTAAGGTACACCTATTACATAATATTATAGATATAAAATTGTTTTAGTAGCAAATGTTGCTAAAGAAATTCAGAGTGAAGAAGCGTAAGCAAACTGTTCCTAAGTGTAAATTTTAATTAAGTCAATGAAACGAAAGCTCGATAACTTTGATGGAAAAGTCTTTCAATAGAAAGATATTGCCCATTCAAACATGAAAGGTTATAAAAATAAACTTCTCCATTGAAAATTTTAACTTAAATAAAATCTTTTGATTTAAAGTTGGTACTTAAGTAGTGCTTAACTTCAAATTCTCAATTGAGAAACAAGCCGATTGAAGAAGAAAATGTATGTAGGCTATAATCGTTTTTTGTTTTCAACTTTAATAATCTCATTCAAATATGAACCTTATTGTTCCGCTTTAAGAGTCGAGGTGTTCATATTTCATTGCAGGCGACTGTACTATTAAATAGTCTTCTAAAAATCGTGTTAGTTTTCAGTCACACTATTTTCGAGTACTTATAGTACAAGAACGTACAGATTTCAGTTAGCTTTGATTTGTGGTTGTCGTCTTGACACAAACTATAAGAAAAATATTTAACGCGGAACATAGCTTAAGTTTAAAGCGGAACACACTTAAAAATTTCATCTCGTTTTCAGGCGGGATTCGAACCCACACCTTCCACAAATCGGGTGAACAATACAATACTGATACAATATTGATGAGACTATCGACAGCTCATGTCGAATCACTTACAAATTTCATCGGCTTATTAACGCGTTCAGTGGTCTAATTGGTAGAACATTCACCCGGATTGTGGAAGGTGTAGGTTCGAGTCCCGCCTGAACACGAGATGAAACTTTTAAGTGTGATATTTACTTAAGAATAAATTGCAAAAGCTTGCTATATAAAAAATATCAACTATAGCTAAAGTTATGCACTAATCAAAATGTAATATTAAAAGCTTAACCTAATTATGTACGTCCTTCAACATTATAAGAGTCTTTATCATCAGATTACTTATAAACGCTAACATGATACATGAGTATCATAATATTATCTCAGTAATGATACTCTGACCGCAGATCAGGTGTGGCCGCCCCACCGTACTGCGGACCGCAACGAGGTCAGCTGCGCGTGCGACGCACCAGACAGAGCGGCGCGAGAGGCGATCCTAGCTACAATAGACACTAATGTATGAATGAAACAATTGAATCGTAGGAATCGTTTCGTCTCGCATAGAATAAATAATTTTGAGGAAAAATAGGCAAACATGACATACGAGTATTTGGTACCAGCTGAGTACTAAATATAATATTTGACTCATTAAAAACTGCAAATAAAAAGTATTCGGTTCTTATGAGTTTACCGGTTGCTACAGAGCCGTTACAAGAACGTTCCGATATCGTAAATTTTGCATACATTGTTAGAATCTGACCTATAAATAAAACAACTGGCGAATTCGTGACACAGCGCAGGCCTAGACAGTGCGGCGCGGCGCCCACGCACGTAGAACAAATCTCTCCAACACTATTTATAAACTGTACACCGGTAATCGACGTTAACGATTGGTCTTCTTAGAAAAAAAAATGTGTAGGCATTTTCTAAGTAGGTACTTCAAATTACATCGTATCTTTAGTCAATTCTTAACAATTTTTCTGCAAGATTATGATTTCGACGACACACTCATTTGATGTTTTTTTAAGTCTGGGATAGAATTCAAGTCGCAGCCATGACCCTACGTTAAATAGTTAATAATACTGGCTGTTGATCGGTTGATTGGTTTTTTTTATTCATATTAAACTAACACTCAACCGTCTCATGGGCAAGTACTATCTAAAAGGATTTAAATTTTTTTATCAAGTAAAAAAAAAAGATGTAGCTAGCTTTCTTTTAGAAGATATAATTTTCACTCTGAACCTAAAAACTCCAACTTTTCTATAAATAAGTTGGAATTTCTAGGTTCACAGTGAAAAATATATCTTCTAAAATAAAGCTAATTAATAATACAGGCTGTTGATCGGTTGACTGTTTTTTTATTCAGAATAAACTAGCACTCAATGGACAACATTTCATATTTTTAACATGTCCATATTGTTTTTTTATATGAAAGTAGACGTAAAATGAACAGACCCATATTTTTTCTTTTTTCAAAATTTGTCCATTTTCATGCATAAAATAATTATTGAAATTCTTTTTATTCTAAATAGACGTAAGCGCCAAATGACGTCATCGGACGGCTGAATACAGCGATATTCCTTTGCTTATCATTGTTTTAATAAAAAAAAGGTACTACTGTCAAAGGTAAATAATACTAGTGTCAACATTGTCAACGTCATTCATACATTCAACGTTGACAAGTTGTCTTTTTTTTTGACAGTTACATGTCATGAGTTTGGCATTACGTAAATTTAAAACTATAATGTGCTAAGCAAAGGAATATTTTACATTCTGCCGTCCGATGACGTCATCTTACGTTTTTTAGTTTTTAATTTTTTTCTCAGTAAATAAGCAATATAAAAAATGAATAAATATATATTCGAGCAGCGGAAAAGTAAACAAAGAATTGGTATTTTTTGTTTCAGAGCTTAGCAATTTTGAAATGTTGTCCATTATCTCATTGCCAAGTACCATCTCACTTGGTGAAAGGATTTAAATCTTTATTTATCAAGTCAAAAACAAGATGTAGCAAGCTTTCTTTTAGAAGATATCTTTTTCGCTCTGAACCTAGAAACTCCAACTTTTATATAAATGAGTTGGAATTTCGAGGTTCAACTTAAAGTTCCATTCCTTCGTTAGTCATTTTAACTACCTACATCTTTGTTAAGTTCTCAACGAGCGTTGTTCATTCAATTCAACGTAGATATAAGTACCAATAGGTCCAGGTGAGAATCCTTTGTAATCCGTTCGTATTTATTGCACCTTGCACCGTTGTTTGAAAAGGCGAGGTTGAATTCGCAATCTCCGTTCATTAGTTGCCGTCAATAGGTACCATCAAACATTGCTAATTTGAACTTTAATTTAAACCTTAAGACTTCATACATAAGGACTTTAATACCGACTAACGCGAAAAATATATTTTTAGTAAACATCGGTTTTGCTTACAATTGTTTACGGCTGTAGTTATTTCCATCGCACGATGTTTATAGGGTATAAACCTTTTTGTTTATTAACACATGTTCTTAATATCTTCAAGGTAAAGATGTATTATGCTATTTACATTCGAGTTACATTTTGGTTGTTCGTTAATCCTTTTAGATGAATAGGTAGGTTAACCTACTCTTTATTGCACAGTTACAAGTAAGTGCAATTTCTGTTTACTGTTGGGAAAATGGTCTTATAACAGGTTATAAGACAATTTTCCCAACGGTTTCCAACATTTCATGAAAGGTCCTGTGGATTTTGTGATGTAATCGAATCCCGCCTTATTAGTACCGCCTTATTAGTATTGTAACAGTGGGAGAGCCACGCTTCGGCATGAATGGGCCGGCTCGACCGGAGTAATACCACGTCCTCACAGAAAACCGGCGTCAAGCAGTGCATGCGCTGTGTTTCGCTGCGTGAGTGAGGGTACCGGAGGCCCAATCCAGGGGAAGGGGGGTTAAAAGGTAAGCATCGCACTTGTGACACCACTGGTGTTGCAGGCGTCCATGGGCGGCGGTAATCGCTTACCATCAGGTGATCCGTCTGCTCGTCTGCCACCTATATCATAAAAAAAAACTGTCTAATGTTGTTGTACCATATCTGTATTTTGTTTCTGTGTAAGTGAATAATACCTATCTGACTGCCTCGTTGGCGCAGTGGGTAGTGCGTTGCGCTTGCGGTCCCGGATTCGATCGCCGGGTCGGGCCAAAATTTGTACCTAAGTTTTTCTGTTAAGGATTTTCTCAGTGTCAGCCCGGAGTCTGGAAGTTGGTGGTGTTGTACCCCCGTGCCTGGGAAAGCACGTTAAGCCGTTGGTCCTGCGTCCGATCCTTCTCCGGTCGTGTCACACTGGTGTCCCATCGGATTATGAGAGCAAGGGAATAGATAGTGCACTTGTGTTTGCGCACACACTTGAGCACTATAATATATCCCGCGTAAGTGGCTGCTAGTTGAGATTAGGCCGCCTTAGCCGAAATCGGTTGGACTAGGATATTATTATTAATAATATCTATATACTCGTATGTACCCTTCTCAAAACGTTGCCTAACTAAGGCCATCGCATTGCCTCTATTAGAAGTTGGATCTATCTGACTAATCCTTCATATTATGCTTGCTAATGGAAAGCCAATCTTGGCGCGCCCACATGCTGCTTTCTGCCGGAAGAAGCAATCTTGGCGATCATCTTCTATGCACCATGATACGCGGCCCACGCGCCTCCGGAAGAGGACGTTTGTCAACGAAACGCCTTATAGCACTTTTGGTGCTATTTTTTGGTGTGGTGTGTAAAGTGGCTTTATGGTCACAAAGCAGGCCAATAGGTACATTTTTAACATTTGCTAATGAAAAAAGAACTCGATTTTCAGACTAGGGCCTCATCGAAAATATATCGATGGCAATTCAACACAAATACAATAAAAAATGATTAACGTGATTTTAATCAATATGAAATGAGATTGTCTATGGCATGGTACGATATTAATGAAATGAAAGCTATAAGTATATCTTGTTAACAATAAACTATACTCGCCCGTATATTTCACACTTTCGACAATAAGTAATATGAATTTTCCCACCAAATCTCTCATTAGGAAACAATAGTAATATGATAATGGCAGACTTCTGATCCAGTTTAAAATTTTTAACCTTCGACCAAATTTTTAACTATACCACAGCGTCCCTATGGAGCCAGGTCCGAAGGAAGCAAGGCCGATTTATGATAGCTCATTTGAAACAAATTTAAAAGGCAGATGAACTCTCTGCCCGCGATATAATCGCCACCACGTGCGACACTGAGCTTCCATTTGAGTGGCATGCACTCAAGGCTGGCTTAAGGCGTGCCGAGAGCCTTAGGCATATATGGTTTGGGGTCTTTCTATAGGCCCGCTCATTCTCATCTCCATTGATGTCCTCAAACTTTTTACGGGACCCTCATATGATGCAAAAGCCCGTCGCCAAATGCCTACTTGGCCTAATGGCATAATAAATCCGGCCCTGCATACACTTGGGAATAAGTGAAGCAGATAAGTGCAGGTCATGCGAAGGCTGCTATATATTTTAAAGAGATACCAGAATGACTTTAACTGGAGCGAGTAATGTTAAAAGCTTTGTTGACAAAGAAAGAGGTAAGTGCCTAAAGTTAATGGTTCTAGTTGATTTTTACTGGTCTAGCTAATATATCTACTGTGCTATTAGTAAAGTAAAGTAAAGTAAAATAATAATTTATTTGGCAAAATAAAGATACAAGCTTAACATGCAAAATAAAAGGATCAGATAAATACAATACAGTACAAGATATGAAACTTATAACTCATTACTGCCAAATAGGCGCCCGCTCAGCATATTACCCTGGTCTTGCTGATCTGGCCGGCGCTGATTTTCAGCGTGAATACAATACAGTACAAGATATGAAATTTATAACTCATTACTGCCAAATAGGCGCCCGCTCAGCATATTACCCTGGTCTTCCTGATCTGGCCGGCGCTGATTTTCAGCGTGACCCACTTTAGGAGCCGCGCACCAGCTCCAAACTGACAATATCAGAAGTAAGCAGACCCGCAACTCAATTAGTAGCATATAATAGTGTTAAGGAATGCATCTGTCAAGTATCCGAACGATGAAGTAAAAGTTAACAAAAAAAAAAAAAAAAATAAAAAGAAATAAAAATTTCAATTTAAGTGGCTACAATATGGCACAGGCAACAACAAACATTTATTTTAGCTTATTCATATTCACATTCACTATTACTATTATGATGGTTCATGACATTATTGATAAAATGACATTTTAATTTTTAATTTAATTTTTTTATTTAACATACTACTTACTTGTTGACATAAATTTACAATTTATTTGGATTATTGGCAGTTTTACAGTATTATTGCATTGTAATTAATTAAATAAATCTCAATAAATTGGGATTTCGCAGGTTTTTAAAGAAATGTTAGTTTCATATGTAATTATATTCATCTTTCTTGTTTTAAGTAATTTGAACTTGTTGCATTTTGGATCAATTCTGTAAGCTTCAAGTGTACTGACATAAAAATAAATAAATAAAAAATAAATAAATGAGATAGGTACAGCCCGGTGACAGACAGCCAAGTTTTAGGGTCCCGGTTTTCACCCTTTGGGTACGACAGCCCTAAAAATCAACGTCAAGTATTGAGGTTACTGCGGTTCCCATTCGGGAAGAAGAGGAAAAGGTTGGCATCGCACTTTTGTCTCTAATAATAATATCCTCCAACCGATTTCGGCTAAGGCGGCTAATCTCAACGATCAGCCACTTACGTACGATATATTATAGTGCTCAAGTGTGTGCATAAACACAAGTGCACTCTTTAACCCCTTGCCCTCATATACCGATGGGACACCAGTGTGACAAGACCGGAGAGGGATCGGGCCAACGGCTTAATGTGCTTTCCGAAGCACGCGTGTACAAGACCACCAACTTCCAGACTCCGGACTAACACTGTTAATTCCTTAACAGTATTAGTGAAGCCACAGGAACAAATTTTGCCCGACCCGGGGATCGAACCCGGGTCCCCATGCGCAGTCGTCGCTTTTAAGTGCGACGCACTAACCACTGCGCCAACGAGGCAGTCAACTTGTCACTTTACTCGTGCTACCGCTTATGCCATCAGGTGATCCATCTGCTCTTCTGCCCCCTATCACATAAAAACAAGACAAATTAGCAAAGCTATCCAAAATTATATCCAAACAAAAGTCAAAGCCTACACGGCAAGACGTCCCAAAAACTCATCCGGAATCTTCCGCTCGCAATAGGATAATCGCCCAGCAACTAACAAATCGGATGATGTAATCCGCACCTCGGACCCGAGTCATCAGGTCAGCCGGATGGATAAATCGGCCATCGGCGTCTCCCCAAACCCCGCAAGGACACTTCCATCAACATTAGACAGAAATCCACCGAGAATCGGCGGCGTCCGGCGACCCACGTGCGAGCGCCCACTTGCCAAGTAGGGTTACCAAAGATTATGCGCAAATTGCTCAATTTACTACGAAGTAAAAAATGTTTTGCAAGCGATAGTATCTCAGTGGTTCAGAACGCGCCTCTCCATCAGGGGGTAGTGGTTCGAATCCGAGCATGCCTCTGGATTTTTTTTATCTACGAGTTTGTGCGTATTTCTGACAATAGCACGGCGATGACAGCAAACGTCGCGAAGAAAATTGCACGTTATGGACAGTTTCTGAAACTTGTAACCATGATTCGGTTGGTCTGGTTCCCCTGTAATTACCAGACTCTCCAAGTCCTGAAACGTGGTCTAAACGTACCCTGGACACCAGAGACACCATGAGAAAGAACTAATTTACTATGAAAAAGAAACAAAATATGAAAACTCAAGTTAGATTCTAGTTTGAATCACTTATATTTTCCCTGACCAAAATCTGAACTACAATCTGAACATCTTTGAGACAAGAGTGAACACGCAATATCCTTGACCTCATCGTTATTTTCCATCAAGTGAGAATGTGTCATGTCGTGATCCAGCGTTAGCCTACATCATCATAATCATCAGCCCATTTAAGTCCCCACTGCTGGGGCACGGGCCTCCCTCAATCACATGAGGGGTAATTGCCATACTTACCACGCTTGGCAGACGGGTTGGCGAGGGTTTCGATATAAATGCAGAGTTTTCCTTCTCTGGGTGCTGATGATCATGCCAGCAGCTTTACCTTAGTCGCCTTTTACGACACCTCGGTAAGAGTGAGGGTGGCCTATTCTAGAAATGAAAAAAGTTGAAAACATTTTGTACCTTCTTTTCTTGTACATTTTGGACTGGAAACTCCCCCACTAGGGGACTCTTCAGAGGCAAAGACCATAGACCAATTATATTTAGTCTATGCCGAGACATATTTGCCGGATCACCTCATTTCGGTCTAGGAGAGAGACGCCGAGCATTGCTCGTTCCATAGCCCACTGAGCGACCTTTAACTTGTGGACCAGCCGTACCGTCAGTGTCCACGTTTCGGCTCCGTTTGGCAAACGTAATGTAGTGCGCCTTCTGGCTAGGTGGAGGGAAGATCTGCGCAGGATGGCTGGCAAGAGTTGGATGCGAGAAGCCATGGATATATCACGGTGGCGAACAATTGGAGAGGCTTACGTCCAGCAGTGGACTGCGATAGGCTGATGATGATGAAGACATATTTGGGCGACCATCTTGCGCCTCTAACATAAAAAAATTACTTCGAAAATGGCAGCCCTACCTCAGTATTTAGAATTAGAACAAATCTTAGACTGCACTGTGCAGTTTACAAACAATTTCTGTCCGGCAGAGTCAGTGTATTGATATACTGCGCGTGGGCACCGAACAATTGCCCATCCTCGTGATCTATGAGCTATTTGTGAAGCTCTATTGCTCGATTAATTGCAGTGTTTGCTGCTGTTTGAAATTGTTGTTGCATTTTGTTTAAGACATAATGCATAGACATTATATTATAAGTATTTTGTAAATTGTAATGAGTATTTTGTTCTGTGGAACGGTTTGGCTGCGGGAGTATTTCCGGACGGCAACGACTTATGGACATTCAAGAGAAGAGTGTACTCTTTTTTTAAAAAGGCCAGAAACACATTAGCAATCTCACTGATTTCGCGGATGTTCATGGGCGGCGCTGATTACTTTCCATCAGGTGACTCGCTTGCTCGTTTGCCCGCATAAATAGAAAAAAAATAATTAAAACTAGACCCAGTTGTATGAATTATATATAGCTAAGAAACAGAATAGGATACCTGACAGTTTATAGGACCTCCTTACCTACATGGATCTGAATAGCTCAACACCGGGGACATTGGCGTAAACGAAAGAAGGCTCCTTCTAATCTTAGAAAGACAGTATTTCCAGGCTAATGATAAAAAGTAAAGTTTATAGCATATATACAGTTCCACTGCAGGGCAAAGGCCTCCATCACTGAAATCAAGTCGTCGCTACTATGATGGGATCAGGCTTAATCAACACGCTTGCCAAATGCGGATTGGCGATAACAAACCCGAAGTCGTCGCTACTATGATGGGTTCAGACTTAATTACAAAGCTTGCCAAATGCGGATCACAAACGTAAGGTATATTCGAAAAATTCGAAAGATACTTTTTACTCGATCCGGGAAACTAACCTAAGATCACGGCCCGGAAATTAAACCAATTGATCAAAAGGTACCAGCAGGCTAATGATGACGATACCAAAAATAGATACTTTAACCATAAAAACACGTGGAACGAATAATGTTCGTCGAACATCTAACATCCATCCCCTTATCAATGTTTTGCTTTCCTAGTTTCACCGTTAAATTATTAATCTTTGGCCATAAATGTGTAAACATTCTTCAAGTAGACAGCAAATCATGAACATTTAAATTCACTGTCAATTAATAAAATTAACTTCACACAGTTGAGAATTTCATCATTCGTTTCACGCCAGAAATAAGCTCTATCACTTCCACAATATTGGATATATTACTCGCAACAAGCCACTAAGTCATATGTCTATTTATTTTATCGCAATTAGAAAGTTGTACCCATTAAACGCTCTGTAGTTGAGGCAGTTAATTTAATAATGTCCCCATTTCTTGAAATACCAGTGTTTGAGATAAATATTAATAATAACTACACAGCAACGGTGAGGCGAGTGACGTAAGCACTGACATTTTACTATGGGACAGAAATAGCAGAATACCTATCACATGGAGGCACATTGCGATTTAGTATCAAGATGGCCTGACTAGAATAATTATTATTTGGAAGCTATAGAAGAAGAGTATATATAAATATAAATATTTCATAACATCACATACATTGATCTGACTCCGAGATAGGTAGCACAAGCACCTGTGTTACGGATATCAGAACCAACAGCGGTATTACAAATATATATGTTATAGACAATGTGTATAATCTAGCATTGTATAGAATGCCTAGACATTGTATACCTACATTGCCTAAAACGTTACAGACAATGTGTATAATACGATGCATTTCATACATTGCCTAGGTATTGTATAAAATGCCCGAAGCTCATCAGGAAAAGTGTATAATGAACGACCACGGGAAGGAGGCGAGTGCGCGGCGTGCGTGACTACTCCGTAAACAAGTTGCAACTTGTTCGAATTTTTGCAGCAATTTTTTGGTACAGTCAAGATGCACATTCGATTTTGTCCTAATAGCGCAGAAGATAAGAGAGGTGGAAATGACAAAATGTACAAGCTCTAAGTGCATATGACTGTACGTTGTAAATGCGAATGTTTATCCAAAGGGAACTGCTTTGTGAGAAACGCTGTCTACGCAAAAATATGTAGATACTTAGGCATACCAACCAATGCAACACGCTGTCTTATCATCAGCGCTGACTGCTGTTGGAAGTTGAAATTAGGATAGCTCTCAAAAGATAAGTACCTATCTAACTTAATCATAGAGAAGAGAAATCGAATACATACATTACCTATGCGTCAACCGGCATTCTATATAATGCCTGCCTAGGTATTCCATACATTTCCTAGGTAAAGTGTGAAATAGTTTGAACATTCAATATAATTTCACAAATTGCCAGGACAACCCCGGTATTCTACACATTTACTAGGTATTGTATAGAATACCTGCATTATACACATTGCCTATAACATATACATTTAATACTTTACTTTTGTAAACTGATACTTATAATACATAGAAAACACCCAGACCAATACAAACAGACATGTTCATGCACACAAATGTTTGTACTGTGCGGGGATCGAACCCGCAACCCGCAACCAGAGGTAGCGTTCCCTACCACTGTTCCAAACGGGCCGTCTGGGTATATACAAATTACTTGTAGTATTATAATATCTGTGAAAAAGAGTACGCAAGATTAAGAGCCCCTGACCCCCTTGATTTATTTTTAAAACATATTTTTAAACATCAGATTACTGATTGTATAGTTCAACAACTTTTTTGGGCAATATCATAACCGCATATTCATACAAACTAACATCTGATTTGTTATTTAGGATGGGCATAGATACTATCTATGGGCAATGTTCTTTTTCGACTTCGTATAACAATAGTTATTTTTATGATGTTAGCCGTGTGGTCCCGGCAGAGCAGAAAAGGCCACCCTCACTCTTACCGAGGTGTCGTAAAAGGCGACTAAGGTAAAGCTGCTGGCATGATCATCAGCGCCCAGAGAAGGAAAACTCTGCATTTACATCAAAACCCTCGCCAACCCGTCTGCCAAGCGTGGTGAGTATGGCAATTACCCCTCATGTGATTGAGGGAGGCCCGTGCCCCAGCAGTGGGGACTTAAATGGGCTGATGATGATGATGATGATGTTAGCTATCTGGTCCTAAGAGGTGGTTGATGTTGAACACCAACTATACCCACCAAAACGTGTCTGTGATTTTTTTTATGTGATGTGTAATAGACGAGCAGACGGATCGCTTGATGGTAAGCGATCACCGCCACCCATAAGACACCCACGGCACCAGTGGAGTCACTGCGCTGCCAACCTTTAAAACCCCCTATCCCCTGGATTAGACCTCCAGTACCCTTACTCACGCGGCGAAAACAGCACTAATGCTGCTTTACGCCGGTTTTCTGTAAGGCGGTATCACTCCGGTCGAGCCGGCCCATTCATGCCGAAGCGTGGCTCTCCCAAGGTCAAAAGCTAGAATAAATAATACATAAGCTAGAAATTTGCGCCTGAGACATTGCTCTCATACAAACGTTAATAAGCAAGTAATTTAGATTAGATCCATTAGCAGCTAGATTCTCGATACATTAAACCTTTGAGTTATAATAGTCGTATAGCCTGAGTATCGTAGAAAGCCGTGAGTCAGGCGGCATTCCTGGATGTTGCATCAGGACTGGATAAGTGTTCGTCGCTCTCAAAGTGTTCGTCGCTTTCAAAGTGTTCGTTTGAGACACATTTCGCTTAAATTTAGAGGATTACAAGGACAGAAGTAAGATTTGATTGGGGGAGGGAAATGATTTCAGTGTGAATGTAAGATATCGAGGTTGGGGGAGGGGAAACAGAAGTACTTAAGGCGACGGGTAGCCCCCTAACTAGCGACACCAATCGATTTAAATTGTTAGCTAATAAACCGGAACTATTTTAAATAATTTCGGGGCGAGAGTCTCTAAAAATGTAAAGTATCAGCCTATAAACTGTCCCACTGCAGGGCAAAGGCCTCCATTATAGAAATCAAGTCATCGCTACTATGATGGGATTAGGCTTAATCACCACGCTTGCCAAATGCGGATTGGTGATCACAAACCCGAGCTATGTTCGAAATATTCTAAACATACTTTTCGCACGACCTGGGAATCGAACCCAGGCCCCGAGATCACGGCCCGGTACTTAAACCACTAGACCAACAGGGAGTCTCTAAGCAAACATTTATACTATTTATTTAATTATTTAGCACTACTCTTTGTTCTGTTTTGATCTGAAATTTAGATTACTGCCATACGTGGAAATCCCACGCGTCCGGAGCCGCAGGCGGCCGCTAGTTATGCTTTATATTGATCGATGGATCATAATGGCACGTAATACTGAGCGTCAGCGCATCATTATTGCAAAGATTAACACCAGTGTCTTTATCAATCAATCATCCTTAAAAGTTCAAGAAGATCAATCGATAAAAAACGTAATTGAGTCGCCTTGACATGTTGTAACAAAAAGTCATTACCCTGACAATCAGTGTGCCCAACCTTTCATAACTACACTACCATCATCATCATTTAAGCGCATCATTCGCAGTCCCTTTGGATCCTGGGGATATTAACGCGTGGACCATGATGGTTGCAGAAGTCAGACGGCAGTCGATCGGACTTCCCATATCCTGGATATGGGAAGTCCGATCGCCTGCCATCTGACTTTTGCAACCCTTACTCAGGGAAACCAAATAAACTGGATCATGATAACACAGAGCGAATGGTAGAAACATAGATTTGATAAATCCAGAGGTGAATGCTCGGATTCCATCCTACAGCCCTCCGTTCGGTGAGCACATGTTGTTATGCACTGGGACATTGCTGGCAGGATCTAAAAAGTATAGAAAAATGGGCTTATTGTGACGTTGTCTCAGTTTATTTAGGTACAGGCACCTTTAATAAAATGTAAGCATCTCGACTCTTGTGGCCAGGACAGTACGGTTCATATTTGAATGAGGTTATACACTTATGACCAATGATCGGAGTAGGTAGAGCAGCTATTTGGGTTCATTGACCGCAAACATAGATGTTAATATGGACATGCGCCGGGATTCTGACTATGATCTCGGGATTAAAATAAATGAATAATTATTTTAGAGTTAAATATTTAACGCATTGTAATCATGAAAGAGCTTTTTAATTAACATGGTATCACAAGGCGTTTATGAATAAGTTCTGATGTGCTCGTATGTATAAACGAAAATGACTGTTAATAGTATAAAGTATATTTTTAATCCCGGGATTTCCGGGATTCCAGGCATGTCCATATTGTTTGAAAAAATCGCAAGTACCAAAAATAGCTCTACCTACTCCGATCATTGCTTATGACTGTACTGTCAGGAAATCAATAAACCTAATCCAGTGGTAAAACCACCCACTAAGCGTGCAACACAGCTTTCAATAATTAGTGTGCATACTTCCATCAGCATCTCAATATGTTTGTAGTAAACTAACAAGATTTATCAGGCGGTATTTATAAAACAGTTAGCTCATTGCCTATAATTTATGGAAGCTATTCCCAAGGCATGTTACTTATAGGGTTGCCTGTAATTGGTCTAGCCAATAATATCGATAATAATGAAGCAAAAATAGACTATAGTTCATATTTTTTATAACAATCTTTTGCAATTTATTCCTAAGTAAAGAACTCACTTAAAATTGCATATCCTGTCCCGCCTGAACACGAGATGAAAATTTTATGTGTGTTATTTACTTAAAAATAGATTAGTTTACATATGGACTATACCTTCAATTGCAATTAATCAAATAAAATGGACTTTCAAAAATTTATTACACTTTATTTTTACACTGGTTTTTTCTTGTTTTATGAATTTCAAAAGGCTTTTAATATAATCGAGTGTGTTCATCTTCTCAAAAGTCTAAATCTTCTAAAAACTAAAAATAACAAATCGAAGTAAGTAACAATAAATATCAGAAAGCATTATACTCGTATACAGCAGTTGGTCTCCAAGATGGTATGTATAATGTAGGTAACTAATCACTTGTCTCTTGTTCTTTCGATATATTTTTTATCGACATTATAATAGCTTTAACTAGTTACATCCCTAATAAGTAAGTAATAACTAGTGCATTTAAATCACTATGTACTTTTTTTAACGTATATTTTATATTTTTGCCCCTGTTGAAAATGCATTTTATTTTTAATTAAAATAATAGTAGGTATCTATCGGAGAACAATACAAGTATGACTATTTTTATTATAAAGTACCTACTCGTTACTATCAATTTTCAAGCGGTCATTGATTTTTAAATGACCATTATCTAGATATTTTTAATTTCTTTGTTGACCACTTTTTAATGCGAACCAGATAAAGGCGTTAAATTTTTATTATCGTCGATAATTAAATAACTGTTGCTTCTAGACATTGTTGACAATGTTTCTAGCAAACTCATTCATCAAATTAGAATGCGATGTGAAAATAAATAATATTTATATTAAATTTTCTATCAATATCTAAACCTATTTATTCAAAAATGAAACGGCTAAATGCATGTAGAGCCACGAGCAATGTGTGATTCCGTAATTGTCCATGATGGATGTCACTTTGTACGGACTTGCTTACCGTGATTACAGATTATAATATTGAGATGTCAAAATGGTTAAAAAGGCATGTCGCGCCGCCAACCACTGCCACGCCGCCAGCGAACTCACAACATTGGGTATGCGCCACGAAAATGTTCCGCAGCAAAACATGAAACTACATAGTCCGACAACTTCGTGAGCGACCGTCCTGTGGGGTGACAGACGTTGACTCTATCGACAAGAGCGTTTTTACGGGACTGCTTTGCGGTGCGGACTGAAGACAAAACCGCACGCGCGCCCTTTATTAGTTAATTAACTATTACCTGCTTTTAACCTTTTTAAAGCCTGCCTAGCCGTGAAAGTTTTCCTTCTAAATTCCTTATTTATGTGCTACTATCGTGATATTTTTCATACCTCCAAAATTAACCCGTTAGCTGGCAGGGGGTGGCTACATTAAAATACGTTTGATGTCTGATCTTCCCCTTAGCCATGGAAACCAGACCGTATCGATCGTTAATAACAGGTCCAAAGCCGATGCTAAATTTTTTTTAAAGTAAATATTTCACAACCTCACATACATTGATCTGACTCCGAGATAGGTAGCTCAAGCACTTGTGTTACGGATATCAGATTCAGCGGTGGGATTACAAATATATGCATTTAATACTTTTCTTTTGCATATGCTTTGTATGTAAGTATATAAATATTAATATTGCACTGCCCTACACCTTCATCAAGTGTCCTTTACCCAAAGGTTGCCTGGAAGAGATTGCTCATAGTAATAAGGCCGCCTTCGTTGTACATATCCTGTAATACCTAGTATTCAGTTTTCTTACTATACTTTGAGTGCAATAAAAGTATATTCATTCATTCATTCATTCATGTACATACTTATAATAAACAAAAAACACCAATTGTAAACTATCCAAAAAGAGCAGCATTGCTCACGATTTTCCCTAACTGTTGAGTTGTATAGCTAGAGATGTGTGTTTTGTCTAATCAAAATGTACGTACTCGGGTCATACCTACGACTTTTCATTAAGAACGCGCACAGCCTTATCAACTTAGCTAACACCGCTCTTTATACCTATTCATATTCTTCAAATCATAAAGAAAATAGACGAAAAAATTGTATTATTTCAAGCATACAACTAATTCTTTTGCCAGATCCAAAATCTACATAATTATCCACTAATTCCTTTGCAGTCTTCTAAACACATAATTTCTAAATCTGGAGCTTCTAAGTAATTAAATATGTGCAAAAGGGAGCAAGACCCAAAGCCTCTAATATAATTTATTTCTACGTTTATCTCAGCATCCTAAACACACATAGGTATATTTCCGAAAAAGTCCCAAGTGGAGTGTAAACTATTTCGGATCGCAGAGTTACCGAGGGGAAGGTATTTGGTCCATTGTTGTAAAATATGCCTAATTTTGTTTAGCTTTCCGAAGCGTAATTAAATATTGAAGTTTGTAACATAACATCCCTTATGATATAAAGTTATTGTTTAGTAGAACTTAGTTAAATATAAGTATCTATAATTTATTTTATTTAATTTGGAACACCAACAGCCTGAATTACATGTTGTTATGGATACAAAGTTTTTACGACCCGTTTGGATCAGTGGTAGTGAAAGCTGCCTCTGGTTGCGGGTTCGATCCCCGCACAGTACAAACATTTGTGTGCATGAACATGTCTGTTTGTATTGGCCTGGGTGTTTACTATGTATTATAAATATGTATTTACAAAAAAAAGAACAGTATTATATGTATATTTTTTGTAATTCCGCAGTTGGTGCTGATATAATAATATAATATCCTCCAACCGATTTTTGCTAAGGCGGCTAATCTCAACGATCAGCCACGCAAGATATATTATAGTGATCAAGTGTGTGCGAAAACACAAGTGCACTATCTAGGTATTCCCTTGTCCTCATATTCCGATAGGACACCAATGTGACACGACCGAAGAGGGATCGGGCGCAGGACCAACGGCTTAGCGTGCTTTCCGAGGCACAGGGGTACAAGACCATCAAATTCGAGGCTCCGGGGTGAGACTGAGAATTTCGTAACAGAAAAACTCAGGTACACATTTCGGCCCGACCCGGGGATCGAACCCGGAACCTATTTGGTTCACACTTTTTTCTGATATCCGTAAAACATGTGCTTTAGCTACCGATCTCGAAGTCAAATCAATGTATGTGATGTGAAATATATCGAATAAAGTATTAATTTAAGTACTTATCTTAAGTAACTGAAAAGCAGCGGCGGCTTCAGTCTCCGCAGCAAATGCTGAGGTTGTGCCTTGTTGGCTACAGAATTTATTCTATTTGTGAAATTTATGCCATTAGTAATTAAATTGTGTTTAAATTTGTATTCTGTGACTAATAAAGAAATATTTATCTTTATCTAACTCACAGAAAACCGGCATTAAACAGCGCCTGCCTTATGTTTCATTGAGTGAGTGGGGGTACCAAAGGCTTAATCTGGGGTGCAGGCGAGTTTAAAGGTTAGCAGCGCACTTGTGACTCCACTGGTTGTTGCGAGTGTCTAGCCAAAGACAACGGGATGTAAGCCCGACTTTAAACCAACATAACAGTAGATTCTACCTACAGTATCCAGAGCCTTATTAAACTATTCACTAAGAAAAATGAATGAAGGCAATGCTTCAAGCTTTAAAAATAAAAGTGGTTTACGAATTTTAATTACGAAAAATGTGTTAATAAGTAACGGCTGCAAATTTAATTAAGAAACTACGGTTTTTTTCATCTCAAGCAGTTTCAGGTTAATGAATCATTAAATGTACAAAGCATTTAGTAAATACACCGAGATCTGTTTTTTCCTGACCACTTATCTGGACATCTTTAAGGGTTGCGGGTTCGATCCCCGCACAGTACAAACATTTGTGTGCATGAATATGTCTGTCTGTATTGGTCTGGGTGTTTCCTATGTATTATAAGTATGTATTTCCAAAAAAAAAGTATTATATGTATATATTTGTAATTCCGCTGTTGATTCTGATATCCGTAACACAGGTGCTTGAGCTACCTATCTCGGAGTTAGAGCAATGTATGTGATGTTGTGAAATATTTATTTTATTTATTATTTAAGGCAAGAGTGAACAGCCATCTTTTAGGCCAACGCGTAGGATGATACGCTGCTCAACGTCGGTTTCCATCAGGTGCGATTGTGGTCCAGCATTAGCGTATTGAAAAAAAAAATAATGGACATTTTGGCATTTTACTGGGCAGCGAAAAGCTTACTTCCACAGGTGGCGTAGCTATCTAAATGCAAAGACTCGTGGCAAACGGTAGAGTATTTCATTCATTCATATTAAATATGACACCGACTGACACGAGTCTTTGGCTTGAGTATTAAATAGTTACTTCCCTTTAAACTCACATAGCATTTTAAACAACTTAACTGTCATATATCATTCGTACCGACGTTACGAATATCATTCGTACCGTCTGCCACGAGTCTTTGCGTTAAGTTTTTACTATTTATAATAGCTTAGGTCACCCTACGGGCGGATAAGGGACCCCGGGCTTCGAAGCGACATTTTGGGACACAACCGGGAAAAAACGCTAAGATGATGATGGAGTAGGTCGCCCTTAAAAGCGACGGCTACGCAAGAGATCCCGGGTATGATTCCCGGGTATGGATAAAATGGGTTGAATTGGTAGGTATGTACTGAAACTTTCGGGATTATTTTTTTATGACATAGGTGGCAGACGAGCAGACGGATCACCTGATTGTAAACGATTGCCGCCGCCCAAGGACACCCGCAGCACACGTGAGCTGCCAATCTGGAAACTTCCGTACCCTTGCTCACGCAGCGAAACACAGCACAAATGCATGTTAAATTTTCTATAGTTCCATCTTAGAAAACTTTACCATACAGGGTGTATCTGTGAACATTTACATCCCTTTAAAACATAGTTTCGCCAATAATATGTCAGCTTCGCAAATGAGTTAATGTAACAAGACGTAGTTAGCGGCGAATTCTCAGGTGTTACAGTATCGTATTACTGTGCGAGCCACATTACGGCACGACTTCATTAGGGGCTGTAGGGCTGTGAGTATGTTTCTTTCATTTCACATAAAATCTTAATACCTCATCTTTATCATAGATGGGAATCTTCCTTAACGTAAGGGACATACCCTTTTATGTCAATTACATTTCCATTTGACATTACAACCGACAATATAGGTATGTAAAAGTAAGCCGTATTAGTCGATTTTCGGTTACGTGTCCCGTATAAAATATAAATGTGCAAAAAATATCTCATAGATCCCCAAAATCTATGGGAGACCCCATACAGGGTGTATCTGTGAACATTTACATCCCTTTAGCCACGTGTTCTACCAACCATTCTGAACAACATTTATTCAACGACTGTTCGAAATTCATTGAAAAATTTTTCGACTCCCCTTACAAAATGACCAAGTAACGTGACGTGATGTATGAAAAGTTGAATTTTTTTCATACGAAAAGTGATGGAACAAATTTTGTTCATAATGGTTAGTAGAACAATTAGTAAAAGGGATGTAAATGTTGATAGATTACACCCTGTATATTTTGACCTCTTTTGACAAAAGCAAACGTCACAATTTTTTATGTGAAATTGTCATTTTGTCAGTTAAGTACACATAGGTATAGTCCGATCATGGTTATTTGCCACGTGGCAAATGTCGGTACTAACTGTCGGTGCCGTTTTGACATATTCGCATAGAAAAAACTTTATACAAGTATACAACACCCAATTATAAGCCGTGTGGTCCCCGGCAGAGTAGAATAGGCCACCCTCACTCTTACCGAGGTGTCGTAAAAGGCGACTAAGGTAAAGCTGCTGGCATGATCATCAGCACCCAGAGAAGGAAAACTTTGCATTTATATCAAATCCCTCGCCAACCTGTCTGCCAAGCGTGGTGAGTATGGCAATTACCCCTCATGTGATTGAGGAGGCCCGTGCCCCAGCAGTGGGGACTTAAATGGGCTGATGATGATGATGAATTGTAAATGTCACTGCAGTGCCTTCTGATCTCGGTCGGTCTGTAATTAAAAATCAGAGTACCTATGTATAGTCTAGACTAAAAATTAAAAGGAATTTCAATATTTTCAGCCCTAACGCTTATATGTGCAATTTGCACCACGGCTTATTAGATTGTCACAAAAACCTGTGCCATTATACGAACATTGCAATTGCAGGACTTTATTTTATAGCCTACTTTTTACTACTACTTCTTAATGCGATAAATTGTAAGATCGGCAAGCAATTTTTATGACAAATGCCACTGGTGTACAATTGAGTGATATATACTATAAATTTTGTACAATATTCTATTAAATTATGGATTAGTAAGTCTTTTGTGGTTGAAGAGCTTGATTGAAATAGCTTCTAATTATAAACACTCTGCAAATTTTTAATGTATGCTGCTATTTTTACTAGTTACATCATTCGATTACGTAGTTATAAAAAAGTGAATTTACTTCATACCTTTAATTACAAATTTCTTGAAAGTAAGTATGAAGAAATTGTGGCTTGAGTTTTAAAAGGGTCGGATTTATAAAAACACGAATCCTTGTAAGTACAGAACACAAACACTAAGACCCAACAAAAACATGTTTCATTAACAAATACTTGTGACGATATCTGATTCGAACCCGTGATCAATAAGCTCAAATAAATGCGCCCAGAAATAGGCCAGGCAAAAAAGTATCTTTCAAAAGATTGGAACATTTGCATCTGGATCAGTGCAAAGATGCAGAACAGTGAAACGTTTCATTTGAATCATTTGGAATATCATCTCTCAGATAGATCCGTGATTAAATGGATCATTCCGCTCATTATGATCAATCCACTCATAAATGGATCCGTGAATAATCGGATCATTCCGCTCACTCGGATCTGTCAGCTCATTTGGATCATTCGGCTCATCCGTATCAGTGAGCGAGATTACTACCGCGTACCGATTGATCACGAGATCCATTTGAGTCGAATGATAAATTTAGAGATCATTCGAGATTCGGAATAGTGTATCATTTTGCTGAGTCGGATCACTGAGTCGTTTCAGTAAAGAGTTACACACGTCTACTAAGAAATAATTCGTCTTATTGAAGCTATCCTGCGCAAATCGTCCCCCCACCTAGCCAGAGGGCGCCCTACATTACGTTTGCCAAGACGCGGTCTCCACTCTAGAACTCGTTTACCCATCGGTTGTCGGTTCTGCGGCTAATATGGCAAGCCCACTGCAGCAGCTGCAGCCAGCTTCGCAGGATGGCTGACAAGAGCTGGATGCGAGAAGCCATGGATAGATCACGGGGAGAGGCCTACGTCCAGCAGTGGACTGTGATAGGCTGATGATGATGATGATGATGATGATTGAAGCTATTTCTGTCTGAATTTTGCCACTTTTAGGTAAATCTTATTCCTTCTCATAGAACTTACAATTCACGCCTAAGTATGTTAAAATAAAATTACGCGTCTTTAACACTCTCGAATAATAATCGTTTAGGTATATTTAATCAAAATATTTTATTTGTACCATTATAATAATATGACATGTTGCGAAAAAATACCGGTTTTAGAATGTAAATTAAAGGACATTATGATGATTTTAAGATATTAAGGAATAAAGATGTGATTAACGCGGCAGTAAATCTTACAAGGACACATTTGCTGAGCATCTTAAAAAAGTTGTCGATAATATTAATAAAAATATGTTATAGGTATGACGTTAAATAATCACCAGCTATAAGTTTTTATGGAAATGAAAGACATTATTAGATAGATAGATAAATTATTTATTTGCATCATCATAGGACACACAATAACAGCTTACAATTTTTAAAGCAAAAACCGGAGTCGGGTCAAAAAATCTTTAAAAATTGCGTTACGTAATACTTGAACGCTCCCTGCCCTATTTCGGTTCGCGATTGTAGCGTTGTACGGTACAGAGAATAAAAAGGTTCGTCACCTTAAGGTAACTTTTTGCTTGCACGGCCAAAATCAGTTATACCAACATACCGTTTTAAAAAGATCTGCCAACCTTCTTTAAATGTTCTTTACATCAAAAGGAATCAATGTTGCTACAAGAAAATCTGAACTTTCTGATCTGATCTAACAGTTAAGGTGACGGGTAGGGCACACTAGCGACGCCATTTGATTTAAATGTTAGCATCTAAAACGGATATCTTTTAACATTTTCGTAGTTTGAGCATCTCGAAAAGAACTTATACTATTTATTCAATACTTATAATTAACTTTTTGGTCTGTTTCCTATTCGAAATATGAATTACCGTCAAAAACGGCCACTTACTGCGTTAATCCAAATTTTGAATGCAAAAACAGATCAAAAAGTTAATTATAAGTATTAACTAAATAGTATATATTCTTTCCGAGGGGCTCGAGCTCGAAATTGTTAAGAAGATATCCGGTTTAGTTGCTATCAATTTAAATCGATTGGCGTCGAGTTAGGGCCACCCGCCGCCTAAAGCATAATTTTCTGTGCAACAAGTATTACTCTGAAAATTTTACGAAAGGTAATAAGTGCTCATTCTAATTAATAATAATAATTATCACAACATCTCATACGATGACCTGATTAAGCTACTTACTAAGTAGCTTAAGCTCTTGTGTTACAGATATCAGACTGCAGAGGAACACAAATATATCATCATCATCATCAGCCCATTTAAGTCCCCACTGCTGGGGCACGGGCCTCCCTCAATCACATGAGGGGTAATTGCCATACTCACCACGCTTGGCAGACGGGTTGGCGAGGGTTTTGATATAAATGCAGAGTTTTCCTTCTCTGGGTGCTGATGATCATGCCAGCAGCTTTACCTTAGTCGCCTTTTACGACACCTCGGTAAGAGTGAGGGTGGCCTATTCTACTCTGCCGGGGACCACACAGCCCACACGGCACAAATATATACTTAAATACATATATTACACCCAGACACTGAACAAACACAAGTGTTCATCGCACGAATGTTTGTCCAGGGTGAGGATCGAACCCACGACCTTTGGCGTAAGAGGCAGGTTCACTACCAATTGCGCCATCCGGTCAGTCAAAGATACTCATAGCATATCAGACGAATCAATTTGAAAACTGACGAACCTTTTCGTTCTTTGACTGTGCCTAGCTATAATACAGGATGTATCTGTAAATACTTTTAACCATGTGTTCTGCTAACCATTCTGAACAAAATTTTTACCACGAATTTTCGAAACTAGTCGAAAATTTGTTCGACTTCCCACCAAGTCACGTGACAGACTTTGTAGGAAAAGTGTTTTTTTTTTATGCGAACTTCCAAAAGTCATAGAACAAATGTAGTTCAGAATGATTGATTGAACACGCGGTTAAAGGGATGTTAATGTTCACAGACACATTCTGTATACCTAGTACAATATTGTTAATCGAAGCACTGAGCTCAACAATGTCATAATTCGAAGTCTGATCTATTAAATCAATTAGATCACTATTAAGCATACCAATTACGTGAATAACTCCTAAGTAAACTTATGCAAACTGTGATTTGCGAGTTGGCAACTCTGAATTGGTCATTCGAGCATGATTCAATCGGCTTTGCGCTCCCTCTCGCAATCCTTAATAAGCCATAAATCTATCTTTAAACCCATTAAGAGGTATTCATTTACCTATATCAAGGGAGACGTAATTTATGGCAATTTAAGTCGAATGAATGAATAGGACAAATATTAAGACGTTGATATACGTCTCGGAATGGAAAAGGATAGCCATTGCGATGTTATGTATGGCCAATCTAATATGGTAATGCAGAATGCTTAATAGCTATGTATGGGTTTAACGATCAAATTACATGTAATAATCAAGTGGATAAGTATTATAAACAGGTCCCTATTTAAATTATACTTTCCAACTTTGACTGGTCTTGAAGTTCAGTTAATTATAAGCAAGCTTTCCGCTCGCGTTTTCCTACGTGGACATCATTTTGTTTTTTCTCAGGAACTTGATTAACATTTTCTTGTAATAAAACGTAATTACTCAAAGTTATCTTAAATTTCCACTTACTACGCTGGCTCAGCGACCAAAGGCCACCGAAGTTAAAATTCGTCATTTTATTACGCAGCATATTTTCGGCCCGTCTATCACAGTGTATCAAGACGAAAGTCTTTAATGCGTGTGTGTTGCCAGTGATGACATACGGAACCGAAACGTGGCCGCTTGTAATGTACCGATTAAGGAGGCTCAAAGTCGTCAACCAGAGAGCAATGGAGAGGGCTATGCTCGGAGTCTCTTTGCGTGATCGTATCACACATTATGAGATCACAGACATAGCCCAGAGGATTAGCGAGAACAGACGGCCTTTGGAGCGGAAATGTCCTCGAATGAAGGCCACGTACAGGAAGTCGCAGCCGTGGCAGGCCCCCCACAAGGTGGACCGACGATCTGGTGAAGATTGTGGGAATCCATTGAATGCGGGCGGCACAGGACCGATATGTGTGGAGAACACTTGGCCTATGTCCAGCAGTGGACGTCTATTGGCTGAAATGATGATTTGCCAATTACTTTCAATCTTACACGCAGATCATACTATACATACGAGTACTCTGACACATGTAGAGAATGGGAGAGGATGGAGCGGCCGAAAGACCTTATCTGGGACGACCAACGGGACACCGTCCTGTTGGTCGTCCGAGGTGGTGGCGCTATGTGGCGGGTCATTACATTCCCTCTAATATGGTTGAGTGAAATAATGGCTGACACATACTTCATACTTGTGAACAGGTGCCACGTTTGGGGACTGGTCTGCTTCGGTTTACCTCATAATATTTATTTTATTATTATTTCCTTTATTTTATTTTGTGTAATAATTGAACTGTATGGCTTGGTATGATGATGACACAACATTATATGAAAGTTTGGCGATTAAAAAGAGTAACTGGCGAGTTTCTTGCCGGATCTTCTCGACCAGAAACAACTTTCCCGAGCCGGTGGTAGAATCGCATTATGTTTATTTATTTCTTTAGTATATTTTATGTATCAACATATATATGTATTAACATGTAAATTATACATAAGTACTTATAAATAGATTTTAAGTCATTCAAATGTATGACGATTTGTAAGTGTTGTGTACAAGCCTATGCAAATAAAGAATTATTTGATTTTGATTTTGATTTATACCTGGAGGGACGAAGTCGTCAAGAACCATATCAATCAATCAATTAAATTGCTGGAAAGGTGGTACAAAATATCATATCAGCACCATTCATTCAAACAGACACATGAACATAACATTCTACTGGTGAAAGAATTCCAGTCCAGAAAATCAGTCCAACATTTTATGTTTACTTGTTACAAATATTCAAAAATACAAAACTTTCTTCCTTACTATATTAGTATCTTCGGATTTGTTATAGAACTAACCCCACATTGATAAAAGAAGTTTAGCAATTTTGACAAAAGTGTACGTTTTATCATTTCCAAGGTAGAGTTCGAATCCGAATTTTCTTCTTCATCAACATTCTTTCGCCCAGCGTTGAGCATGTGCCTCTCGGAAGCACCTCCACTCAGCCTGCAGACTTCTTCTAAGAAGACAACCAGCCAGATGGGCAGATGATCTATAATCTGCCCATGTGGTTGGTGGTCTGCCTACTCTTTTCCTACCCATGTGCGGCCAGGCCAAAACACACCTACTCCATCTTTCGTCGTGTCTAAACGTGTCGACTCAGTATCTAGTACAAAGTTAAATCAATCATCTTGTTTTATAACAAGCAAACTTCAACTATAGGGCGGTGAACTTTTTTCAGAGTTTACATCACAGCGATATCAACTGTCAAAACAAATGAGTGAGTCACATCATTGTTCTCATGTACACGTGGAATATTAGTTCGCTGCGTGTACCATGTTGATAACCCAAAGAACGACGCAACAATTGCTATAATAAAGCACTTAATCAAACGGATACAATTATCCTTCTTTATAGAAAAAATCTTTATTGCAAGTAACATTTATTTTCCATATCTATTTATTAAAATTAAATTAGACAAGACGTTGCTCAACAGTTTTGACAATATCAAATAGGTAACAGGCGACAAGTCTGAAAACGAATTCACGATTTAATGTGTTTGCTGTCCCGGTTACACGAAAGAGTGAGCTCGCACTGAGCCCCACGCAAAATGCACCGTAACGAAGAGTAAGCCCAGTGAGAACACTAGTTCTTTTTAATGTTACGTCGGTGGCAAACAAGCATGCGGCTCGCCTGATGGTAAGCGATTGCCGTAGCCTATGGACGTTTGCAAATCCAGAGGACCTTAACACGCGCTGCCGACCCCTAAAAAACATTAACACTCCTTTTTCGAAGAAGAAAGAAAAGAATGCTATATTCAACCGGGAAAATCTCTGATGGCTCATTCCACAGCCGGAGCGTTCACGTGAGGAAATACCTCTGAAACCGTACTGTGCGAGACCATTTGGTTTTCAATGTGTGTTAACCACGCTCTGACGACGGCGGGCGATACGGTGATGAAATGTGGACGTTAGCAGTCGAATAGTTCCTCGGAGCACAAACCATTGTACAAGCGGTAGAACAGACTAGTTTAAAAAAAGTTTAAAAGTTAAAAACTTACCAGTCCGATATCCAGCATTGGAGAGGTAGGTGGCGAAGGTGTTAGTCTCGTGCGTGGCCTGCCACTGGGGGGAGGAGCAGTTGTCGTTGTTCGTGTACACGTTGTGGTTGTGCACGTACACGCCGGTCAACAACGAACTCCTACAACCATATATGAGAATTTGAAGACGTGTGTTTATTCCTTGAAATATAAATAGGTATGAGAATATGATAGGCTATGAAATCATGCATGTCTTTTTTATACTACGTCTTAAATTTATCTGAAATGCTAAATAGATGTTATCGTGTTCTTTTTGCAGAAAATAAATCTTAGGAGTTACTTTTTTTTGGCAGAATGGACGTTTTCATCATTCTTAACTTTTTGAATAAACTAGACATATTTTTTCTGAAAATCTATTATTCTACACTTACATGTTCCTAAGCGTGGTCCTTTAAAACACAGTTAATTCAATCATGGAACAAGTAACTCTAATTTACTTGGCCTTTAAAAATATTTCTATGGGAAACAATATCTACCCAAATACAACAACTCACCTTGACGGACAACACATGGGTGTAGTAGTATACGCGTGACGGAACTCTGCCCCGGCACTTCTTATAGCCTTCATCGTTCTGGGCATGAAGTTCAGGCTGCCGAGTTCAACGTCCTGATCATCAGTCAGAATCAAAATAATGTTTGGCTTCCTCTCTTTCGGCTGAGGATACGGAATGTAACCACCATTCTGCCACTTGTTAGCCATTCTCAATCTGGATCTTGTGGTATTCTCTCGTACTGGCACAGGATGCGACCTATCTTGCATCTTGCTCTGATTTAGAGGGCGACGAACTTGAAGCTTGTCCGCATTGCTTCTATTCCAATGCTTCTCACTTTTGCGAGGTTTCTCGTCTCTTTTCAAGTTAAAAGGCTCTGTGGTTCTGTTCGAGTGGTCCTCGGTGGAGTGGCTGGCAGATAGTTTTCTTCTATCACGTCTCGTCTCGTGGTCTCTCTCCCAGGACCGGTGTCGGTCACCACGGTATTTTGAACTGTTCCTGTGTCTGAAATATCTCCTTTCTGGGGCATCTGTTAGTGTGCTATTGAACGTGGTACGATTGCGATTATTTTCTCTGTTTCTTAGCATCCTCGCTCTAGCGGCATCATCCTCCTCTGTCGAATCTATTTTTGCCGAAATCAATAGAAAGTTCCATGTCAGAAGCAGGGATATGAACTTAAAATTCATCTTGATTTTATAAATCAATATTCTTATATCCAACTTTTATACTTCTATGAAGTAAATTTTGAATCAATTATGTTTGTATGATGCAAGATGTTAATTACGTCGTTAAATTATTCAACGGCCAGCTCCGACTCTTCGTACGATGCGACATCTTGTCTCACCAACTGAAACAAAAAGAGAACGAATTGAATGAACTTGTTCTGCGCATGAGTTTAATGCTTCTGTAGGAATTACATCAAGTAATTTAGAGGCGGGCATTTATATAAACGCCTTTTTCATGTTCCACCGTGTATTGCTATTCCACGGAGGCTGGAATTATAACCATGTTCTGTACGGCTATTATATCGAATTGTACTGGGAAATACGTCTGTGGTACATTGGCTAGTGAGTTGCTACGTACCTGAATTTGTAACTGAGTTTGCAAATAATAAACCTCAGCGTGTGGTCCCCGAAAGAGTAGAATAGGCCACCCTCACTCTTACCGAGGTGTCGTAAAAGGCGACTAAGGTGAAGCTGCTGGCATGATCATCAGCACCCAGAGAAGGAAAACTCTGCATTTATATCAAAACCCTCGCCAACCCGTCTGCCATGCGTGGTGAGTATGGTAATTACCCCTCATGTGATTGAGGGAGGCCCGTGCCCCAGCAGTGGGGACTTAAATGGGCTGACGACGAAATCTCAGCGTGGGGATACTTGTACCTTTGTGCCTCAGATGGCACGTTAAACCCTTAGTCCAGCGTCTGATCCCTCTCGAATCACGGTAGATAATCATAAAGGAAGAGAGAATAAGTGTTTGAGCACACATTTTATGCACTGCAAATTATATCCTACGTACTTGGCTAATCATTGAGATTAGCCGCCGAAGCGAAACATTGTCTGGAAGACATTATCGTAATTAGGGTTTTGAATGTTACGTTTGGCGAGTAATCGAAATGTAGGCATCTAATAGCAGGGAACCAAGGCATCAATCGCGGACTGCTTTTAGCAGAATTGGAGCGGCGCGGCGGGGCGAGACGCGTATTTTGTTTTCTGTGTACACTGATAATGTAGTACCTACAGTATTTATAGGTGAATTTATTTAAAATTTTGAAGAATTCATGCTGTTTATAGTTTAAACTTTCATGGTTACTAACATCATAATAGTTATTTACGAGATTTCTACCGTATACCATATTTTTCGGAGTTTTTTTTTTCGGAGTCTCTCTGCGTGATCGTATTAGAAATGATGAGATCAGCAGGAGAACTAAGGTCACAGACATAGCCCAAAGGATTGCATGGCTCAAGTGGCAATGGGCAGGGCACATAGCGAGGAGAACAGACGGCCGTTGGGGCGGAAAGGTCCTCGAATGGAGGCCACGTACAGGAAGGAAGTCGCAGCCGTGGCAGGCCCCCAACAAGGTGGACCGATGATCTGGTGAAGATCGCGGGAATCCATTGGATGCGGGCGGCACAGGACCGATCTGTGTGGAGAACATTGGGGGAGGCCTATGTCCAGCAGTGGACGTCTATTGGCTGAAATGATGATGATGATGACGATGACCATATTTTTTAATTTCCGATATTTCGGCGCTGTTGCAAGTTAATCCTGATCATCGCGCTTGCAACAGCAACAACAAATGGCGAAATATCGGAAACTCAAAAATAGGGTACATAGTAGAAATCTCGTAAATAATTCCTGCTATTTGTTTCTTATTTTGCAAAGTTTAAAATTCCCAACTGAATATAGAATATTGCGTTCGAGCATCTTACTGAAAAAAACTAAAAAAACATTCCTCATTTTATGTCTGATGTTGGACAATATCTAATTAAATAAATACATTGTCCTGTATTCAAGTATTTCCATTGTAGGTACTGTAAAAAATTAAAGCAACAACAAGTCCCAAAACGAACAATAATAATTGTTATATTAACAATTTTATTCTGTGCTAGTGCGGACAGCCCTTGCATTGACAAGAAATATGTCGCACTTTCATAAGAATAGTAAATAAAAATGTAGATGAATTCTAATGGAAATTTGTATTTTTTTGTGCAATCGAGAATATCTATCTAGTACGTATCCTAGAAACCAAGGCAACTCTCTCATAAAAAAGAGAAGAATACCACATACAACCCTAACGTAAAATCCGAATCGGGTTCCGTAAATACGCGTTCCAGCCACTGTAAATAAACTGACCAACTCTACTCCCGGCTGTCGAAATGAGTTTGATGTATGCGATGGCAGTTGATTATTTTAACGGCCAGTTTCTAGCTAATCTAGCTAAAGTAAGCACTAATTGAGTGACCATTTTTTGCAACGATTCCAATCTTTGCATGGTAGTTTGATTCCCGTCCACGATAATATAGTAGTTCTAGGAAGAAGCGGTCAAAATGCCAGAGATTAGGTAATATTAGAGGTCATAAAAATAAACTAAAGAAAATATTTCTTCTCCTTTAATTGTGAACGTAGACAAGCTTCAAGAAAAGGGCTTATTGTGATATATGTGTGACATCGGATATTGCAGATGTCCGTAGGTGGCAGCGATCAGATCACCATCAGGTCTGCTGTCTGCTCGTTTATTCGCTTTATTGTAAAAAATATATAATTGTACGTCATTATGCAATATGCCTTCTTATTGAAAGCAACTATCTACTTATAAGTGTCATCAAGAATAAAATTCAAGCCTTCAACATCTCATTTGTAAAGTTCCCTCTCATATTGCTGCAACCAACAAAATACATCTAGGTAGAACAAAATAATACATCTACTTTCACTAGTGGCAGCCAATGCCAAAATATTCAATTATGAGTTCATAAGTCTGGAGGAACCTATGTGGTAAATACCTTATTTAAAAATATGTCATCAAAAACTTTAATTGAAAATAAGATGAGCAAATTACATGTTACTTATAAGCTTCCCGCTCAGATAAGATCTGACGCGCAAACCAGCATAAATGTAATGTTATATTTGCGGAAACAAAATCGTAAATAGCTTGTACGAGCATGGAGTCGATGAAAAATGGGCAGTTCAAAGCTCGCCATGGCTGGCATACGTCCGGGCACGTGTGAGTGCCGGATCGGAAAGCGGCTCCACAGCATCGATCGTCTGGTGCCAGAGACGGACTTGTCTATGAATACTGCACAGTATCAGCTACACATTGAAATTATTCGGTCACCCAACTAACCAGATGGCCTAAACACTAGGTAATTTAAATGATCTGTGCCTACAATGAACCTGACGTTTCAAGTCAATCGGAGTTTCCGTGCCTTTAACGCGCGCTGTGTGTCTCTCTCCTTTGTTTTATAGGTAAATGTATGTAGGAGCCGTGTGGTCCCCGGCAGAGTAGAATAGGCCACCCTCACTCTTACCGAGGTTTCGTAAAAGGCGACTAAGGTAAAGCTGCTGGCATGATCATCAGCACCCAGAGAAGGAAAACTCTGCATTTATATCAAAATCCTCGCCAACCCGTCTGCCAAGCGTGGTGAGTATGGCAATTACCCCTCATGTGATTGATGGAGGCCCGTGCCCCAGCAGTGGGGACTTAAATGGGCTGATGATGATGATGATGTATGTAGGAGTCCACCCTCCTGTTTCCGCACTTAGACTCCTACTTGGTCCATTGTGCATGATGCGTCAGGTACCTACTTATATTTTAGTTCATTACGGGACGGGTTCGTTGTAAACAGATGTTGTGGTGATTATCTAGAATTGCCTTTTCTATTGAGAATTACCTACTCGTGTCTAGTCGTGCCATAAACACAGCATTACATTTTCGTAAGAAATCTCTTAGGTACTATCAAGTTATCTGTCTTGTCATCTGCCACCTATCACATGAAAAAAAAAGAAAAATATTTTGATTCATTTCTTTAAAATGTTTGATATTCGTAACATAACGATGTATGTTTTTATGGCGATTTTGCAACACATCGGCTTGAGGACGCACATTAGTGTTTGGCGTACAATCTATTCCGTGGTTTGGCTTCGGCTGCAAATAACTGCTGATTGAAGGGTATGCTGCATAGACACCAGCAGTCTTAATCCGAACCTGGACGCTGGCCCATCTATCTGGCCCCAGTCTGCTGGATGGCCGTAAATCAAGATCAGTAATTTCTCGTGGGGCGCTAGGATTAGAGCGACCTCTCGTTGACCAAAACATCATCACTATATATTTTCAAAATACTTATTTTTACCGTTTTCGATAAATGCATAACATAGCTTCAGACCATTGACCCCATTACGTAGTAGTTACAATTCATTGATTCCGTCAAGTCGTCCAAAGTGCTTATAATATGGTTATTATTCTAAGGCCAAAGTCGGTGTTTTGTTTAGTAGGAACCAAAAGCATATAGCGCACTCTTAGTAAAATACTGACCTAACTCAAAATTGTTGATATTTTTATAGCAATTCTTTGCAATTTATTCTTGAGTAGTCTTGAGTAAATAACGCACTTCAAATTTCATCTCGTGTTCATATGTGAGTGTACCTATTGACTTAACTCAAAATTGTTGTTAGATGACCTTTCATCCCTGGATTTTAGCCGATACTATTTTCACTTAGCATCTATATTAAAATTTTGAGTTAGGTCGGTATTTTACTAATTTGACTTACCTACCGTTTATAATTACAGAACGTTGTAGCTACAGAACGGGCCCGACGGAGACAACTAGTCGATCAATTCAATATTTATTTATTTTCTCTCAGTTAGGTATACATACAGAATATGATTTACAAATAATGGTAAAGCTATTTCAGTAACCTAGTGTGTGAGAGACTGGTGCCTGAGATAGTAATAAACCAGTGCTCTATCAAATTAAACGGAGTCCCGATCCTCAGCTAGTGAGGAACCGACTGAAGGGAGAGATAGAGGTAGATGTAGTTTTTTAGATTTTCGCGTTGCATTATAACTATAATGTATCAATACGGGGATTAACACGATATTTATTATGTGAAACAACATTGTGTACTCACATATTTGGCTCGACGTTTCGGCTACGTTACAGCAGCCGTGGTCACGAGCGGACTGATGACAATGTTGTTTCACATAATAAATATCGTGTTAATCCCCGTATTGAAACATTATAGTTTTGAGGTAGATGTAATTACGAAAGCTACGATCAATATTTTAGATAAAAAACACTACGAGTTTAACTCTCACTTGTCAACTTTAAAATAAACATGAATAAATGACAATTTGGCTTGTCTCTAACGAGATTTTCACTTGCACTACAGGTTCGTGTTTGAACACGGTCTTTATGCATTTTCGTCGCAGCAAGCTGTTGGTGACTGGAAGCATTATGCAAAATTATATTATGTAAATAATTCTAGACGGATTTGCAACTATGAATTTTGCAAGATTTATTAAAATGTCTACCACAGTATTTTTTGCACTACTCGTAGTTTATACATAATATGTAATATTTGTTGGTACCTATCTTCAGTCATTCACTTTGCATTAATCACTAAAAACTGCAACACAAACCATGGGGCTTTAGATTTCGATTGCTTTTATTTTATCGGCTTATTTATACTTATATTAGTACCTACACGGCTAAAATGTATTAAATTTATCACCAAAATATTCAAAATAAAAATGGCGTCAGGGTTTTTTAGTTTCAGAAAAGTATGCCTTTTTTGGAGTAATTGTTTTACGGTTGAATGAAAATCATACTCATACGTAATAATTGCATCAATCGACATACTCATAAAATGGTTTTCACGCAACACAGCTAGCGCAGTTATCCAATAGGACGGTCACCCAGCTCGTAAATCAGGCTCATAATGCGCAGGCGACACTGTAATGTGCGTGGCGCGTGCGCACACAATGTAGAGCTCTGATAATATTAGCTGGCTACGAGCGCGCGCCCTCGCGCTTTCAGCGGATGATATACATATTTTTCACTTTAGTAACTGGTACCTAAGTTCTAAGAGCGACCTTCGCTCTTGGAACTGAGTGGATAAAGAGTATCCTGAGTGGATAAATATAATAATAATTGTCATCTGGATTGACAGCAGACGCACTCCACCCTGTTACGCTTGACTGAGGTCCGCGTATCAGGAAATTACCCACTCATTGTAGCAGGAGGGAGAACGTTAAAACTTTGAAAATAAAAATAATAATAATTCTCACAACATCTCATACG
The DNA here is from genome assembly GCA_019059595.1 of Marasmia exigua. NCBI lineage: Eukaryota > Metazoa > Arthropoda > Insecta > Lepidoptera > Crambidae > Marasmia > Marasmia exigua. Next base: position 1,199,483 of record CM032464.1, on the reverse strand, counting down.
TCGACCAGATTCCGTACCAAGTAGCTTAAGCACTTGTGTTACAGATATCAGACAGCAGAGGAACACAAATAAATACTTAAATATATTACATATATTACACCCAGACACAGAACAAACACAAGTGTTCATCGCACGAATTTTTGTCCAGGTTAGCGATCTTTCTGATTTCGCGGATATTCATGGGTGATTACTTTCCGTCAGGTGAGTCGCTTGTTCGTTTATCGCCTCTAGTATAAAAAATAATGATTGTGTTGATAATTCACTTGGGGGCGCTGCAGAAAACATACGATATAATAAATTTCGTGGATTGCTGGCAGGAGTGAGTAGGTAGCCTAAGATCGATCAGAGCGACGTACATTTAAAGAGGCCTGTATCCAGCAGTGAACTGCAACAGTATGATTACGCTGACGTATACATTGTATTTTATCTTTATTTTCTTTATGTAAATTTGGAAATACCTTGCATTTCCAATACAATGCCTTCGTCGGTTCTTTCCATTTTGGTTGAAAAATCTTCAACTGCGAGCAGTTTTGACAATAACAATACAATAAGTTAAAATTAGACTTTTTGTTGCATTGTGCCTATGGGAGTATACCGTCACGTGAAAGTTATTTCTTCCTCTGCCAAACATTTCCCACTCAAATAATTCCAAACTTCCTCTGTTACGGAGTAAATATTATGGGAATGTAAGTAAACACTCGGGACTTCCTTGTATGCAAATGTTGCAGAAGTTCGCCACGAGCATAAGCTTCTCCCGCGTGTTTGCTCGTACAATTTCTTTATTTACTCGTATGTAAACAGTGTGGAACGCGGTTTTTGCGCGAGCTTTGTTTACGAGAGGAAAGCACGTTAGCTTTAATTTAGAATAGGGCAAATTTACGTATTATGAACTTTAATAACTTACTATATATAATGAGGTAGATCCTACAGACTGCGGCAACGCTTGTAGGTTAACCTAAAACACGAAACGCTAGCGCGATGTAATCGACATCTAACGCCATCTTTTGGTATAGAATGGAACTAATGAATTTAACTTTCCCAATCCAAACCTTTTAATAACTAAATAAATATTATACAATGTAACGACCTAATCCCGATCCCGAATTTGGTAAGTACCCTGTTGAGGTCCATAAGAAGCAGGTAAATTAAAGGAACGAAGGACCAAATGTTGAGGTCCATAGGAAGCGGGATATATAGATTTCAACCGTCTGTGTTGGGTCTCATTTCTCCCGCTGCGGCCAAGACACCTTTAGCCGTCACTATGATCAGTCGAGTGAGCCTGCTCGACTGGCAGCGGTTCCCCTCCTACCTACCGTCCTGACTCTTCCCGCTTGCTACCCTGGGCGACCCGGGAGCAGGCTCCCATCACCTTATCTATATATGTAGGCCCTAGCCCTGCCTATCCCAGGATAGGCAGGGCTAGGGCTCTAGGGACTTAGTGTCTTAGACAAAGGGGCTCTAGGCTCACTAGAGAGTTAGGTTCCCTTCCTTTCCTTATAATCTGTTCGCCGGGACGCGGTGCCTTACAACCGTCGCTTCCCGCCCGTACATAGCCTAAGCACTTTGGGTATCAGATTCAACCGCATTACAAAATACGCTTATATATTATATTATAGCAGACAAACTGAATAAACACACTCATTCAAACACAAATAATATTTTCATCATCAGACCAGATAGACTGTAAGCGTCATTAGATGATGATGCTTACATGAGGTGTATATACTCGTAGGTATATAAATATGAACTCTTATTATCTTTTAATAAACTTCACTTCTGGCTTAGTTTAAAACAAAAAATACATCCAAAATCTAAAACGAGAAGGTGCCTACTTCGTAAAGTTCAACGACCTCATAAGAGAAGCGCTAGACTAAACATCATTGAGAGCTAACTATTATTATTCAATTTCATAGTATAACTTAGTCCACGGTATAACATTAGAATATATGTTTACTCAATGATAGACATAACATTATGCATGTATTTCCAAGTATTGAATGAACAAATATTCTTAAAATTCAGAAAAATAATGTCAAAAATATTAATTTATGCTCAGATCTTTTGGGTAGGTTTCCGGTAGGTCTGAAACGCGCAACTTTTCAGCTTATATACTGTTCCACTGCACGGCAAAGGCCTCCATCATAGAAATCAAGTCATCGCTACTATGGGATTAGGCTTAAAATCACCACGCTTTCCTAGTGCTGATGGGTGATCACAAACCCGAGTTATGTTCAAAAAATTCGAAACATACCTTTGCTCGACCCGAAAATCGAACCCTAGATGACGGCCTGGTATTTAAAAAACTAGACCAACGCGACAGACAGGGCTTTAACCCTAGATACATGCCAAAAGGCTCGGCGCAACCGGAGTGCTACCACGGCCTCATACAACGGCTTGAAGCGGCGCATACGCAGTGTTTGGTCGAGTGAGTGAGGCTTCCAGAGGCCTAATCCGAGGAAGGGGAGTTTAATAGTTGACAACACACATCTTTTAACATCATCTTTTAATAACGTTTTAACTTAAGTAAATAACACACTTAAAAATTTAATCTCGTGTTCAGGCGGGACTCGAACCCACACCTTCCACAATCCGGGTGAATGTCCAACCAATTAGACCACTGAACGCGTTACCAAGCCGACGAAATTTGTAAGTGCTTGATTCGACATGAGCTGTCGATAGTCTCATCAATATTGTAGGTATATTTACAATATCCAGTGGAAATATTATAATAAATATTTGAACACCAGTTAATCAAAAAAATCTTTTAACAGCAGGTGGGCATAGTCGAGCCCCTAATGCAGAGAGCTAAAATTTTCCTATTGTTCGTTATTCTTTTAATGTTTATTTATTTACTCATCAGTTTGCTTTTGTTGTTTCTTATTAATTACGAAGCTAAAACGTATAGGTAATCCTTAATCGGGAATATTTTGGAAAGTTATGTTAATTTATCATCACGTCATTTACACTTAGATTAGTAATTTAATGAAAAGCTTCGCCGCTTAAAACTGCAAAACAACGTAATCGACATCGTGTTGGAAACAGCTGTGTAATAAATGATCATGGTTATAAATCTGCTTTTAAAAATAATAAGTTTTATTTGAAACTAAGTATTTAGTTTCAAAGAGTATATGAGTAATAGTAATAAAAGTAATAGTCCCATCGTAGTAGCGATAACTTGGTTTCTATGATGGAGGCCTTTGCCCTGCAGTGGGATAATATAGGCTGATACAAAAAAAAATACTTAACAAAAAACGCTCCATTGGTCTAGTGTTTTAAATACCAAGCCGTGATCTCTGGGTCCTGGGTTCGATTAGGATCCAGGAAAGGTATGTTTCGAATTTTTCGAACATAACTCGGGATTGTGATCACCAATCCGCATTAGGCAAGCCTGGAGCCCCAGTTCTCGTGCTCGTGATATTATGAAAATATGGCGGATATCGCCTGAAAACCATACAAATAACTGTGTTTTGGTGATATATGTCGTATGAAATTAAATGATACGAACACGAGAATGGGAGGGAGGGGTCCAGGTGATTAAGCCTCATCTCATCATAGTAGCGATTACTTGATTTCTATGATGGAGGCTTTAGCCCTACAATGGGACAGTATTTAGGCTGATACTAGGGTTAAATCACGATATTCTTATCATTTATCGTTTTTAAGACGTTTTTTCTTCATGAATACCACAAATAATATGTAACGAGGGTACACTTAACATCCCGACCACTTACATCCAAACTCATATTTTATGAACCGCACTTCGCCAAGAAAAACGGCTAGATGTACTCGTGTTTCAGGCGTAGGGTTGCCAAAACCTAAAATAATTATACCTTGGTAAATAAAGATATTGGCCGTGTGGTCCCCGGCAGAGTAGAATAGGCCACCCTCACTCTTACCGAGGTGTCGTAAAAAGGGTGGAATAGGCCACCCTCACTCTTACCGAGGTGTCGTAAATGTGGGAGAGCCACGCTTAGGCATGAATGGGCCGGCTCGATCGGAGTGATACCACTGCCTCACAGAAGACCGGCGTGAAGCAGCGCCTGCGCTGTGTTTCGCCGTGTGTGTGGGTGAGGTTACCGGAGGCCCAATGGGGGGAAGGGGATAAGGTTGGCAGCGCACTTGTGACTCCACTGGTGTTGCGGGTGTCCATGGGCGGCGGAATTGCTTACCATCAGGTGATCCGTCTGCTCGTCTGCCACCTCTCATATAAAAAAAAAGCGACTAAGGAAAACTCTGCTTTTATATCAAAACCCTCGCCAACCCGTCTGCCAAGCGTGGTGAGTATGGCAATTACCCCTCATGTGATTGAGGGAGGCCCGTGCCCCAGCAATGGGGACTTAAATGGGCTGACAATGATGAAATAAAGATATAAAATTTGGCTGATTTTCGTAACAGCTATTTCGTTCGACGTTTCGGCTACGTTACAGCAGCCGTGGTCACGACCGGACTCAGTCTGCTCGTGACCACGGCTGCTGTAACGTAGCCGAAACGTCGAGCCAAATATGTGAGTACACAATGTTGTTTCAAATAATAAATATCGTGTTAATTCCCGTCTTGATAAATTATAGTTATAATGCAACGCGAAAATCTAAAAAACTATAAAACTATTTCGTATAGGTACAGCAATGGTTTTTTGCCAGTAAGTATTATATCAGCTGCACTGACTTTTTTGTCTAATTTTGTTATTTTATATATTATGACTTGTTATTGTAATAAAAAAAAATTTACATCACAAGATAATTTAAATAATATTTATTTATCTAGTACTGCCAACTCTATATTGTAAACGCTACGTGGGAAGAACGTGGTGCGGTTCATAATTTTTATTCTGTAGTGAAGATGTTATTAAACCGAAAGAATCAAACTTACATAAAATACTTTTATACCCTGCACGATTATGCAAATGCTGCGTAGACCAAAAATCTCACCAAAAACCGGAAGGATGGCAACCTTATTCCAGCGGCCATTTTATGAATGTTAACGAACCCTTATAAATTAGAAGTTAATCACCCGATCCGGGAACTTTGAGGCTTGCTTTATTTAAATCTCCCTAATGGCCGTGGAAAACAAACTTTGCTTAGATTCCGCACTTTCGAAGCATTAATTCGCAAGGAAGTGTGGTTGGCAACCCCGGTCCCCGGTACTACGATAAAGTTATTTTTATTCAGAGAAACGGGAAAAGCTCTACTTGATGCAAACGGAAACATTTATTTAATTAAAAAAATCGAAGACCCAATTTAAGGTCGCTTTCATTCAGCGCCACCACTGATATAAAATCTGGATAGTCATTTACGAGTATATTACGATTAACTATAATTATATTATCAGCCGTGTGGTCACCGGCAGAGTAGAATAGGCCACCCTCACTCTTACCGAGGTGTCGTAAAAGGCGACTAAGGTAAAGCTGCTGGCATGATCATCAGCACCCAGAGAAGGAAAACTCTGCATTTATATCAAAACCCTCGCCAACCCGTCTGCCAAGCGTGGTGAGTATGGCAGTTACCCCTCATGTGATTGAGGGAGGCCCGCGCCCCAGCCGTGGGGACTTAAATAAGCTGACGATGACGATGATGATAACTATAATTAATCAAGACGGGAATTAACACGATACTTATTATGCGATACAACATTGGCTACGTTACAGCAGCCGTGGTCACGAGCGTCACTCGTATTACGATTAAATTGAAAAATCTCACTCAAACAAAAACTGCCCTGTTTGTAAGGTAAATTATAAAATAGCTTTTTATAACGGCCTCACAGAAAACCGGCGTGAAGCAACACAATGCTGTGATTCGCTGCGTGAGCGAGGGTATCGGAGGCCAAATCCGGTGGTATGGGGGGTTTAAAGGTTGGCATCGCACTTGTGACTCCACTGGTGGCGCGGGTGTCCATGGGCAGCGGCAATCGCTTAGCATCAGGTGATCCGTCTGCTCGTTTGCCACCTATCACATAAAAAAATACTTTTTTGGGAATTGAACAAACCGAGAGTTAGGTTAGCTGAAGGTATAGGCATTTCTGGAGCCCAATTCTCGTGCTCTAGATATTTTGAAAACGTGGCTGATATCACCTGAAAACCATACAAAAAAACTATGTTTTAATGATATATGTCGTATAAAAATAAATATCACGAGCACTAGAATTGGGCTTCTTATCTGATATATCATAAACCTACATATTATTTTTACATTACTCTTAGTTCCCATGGTCCTAAATAGAAATAAAATGTATTCTTTTACATCCAAAGCCTCCCCATCAAATGAGCCGTGCTCGTCTGCTCGCATGTAGAAAAAAGACTCAAGGACCTACTTTGAAAGTACTAGTCAATACAATTAATGCGTCATTTACCATGGGCCGGGAGACCCCCGGACGGTATTACATCGCGAAATTTCCGAATGGCCGCATAAAAACTTTAATTATTACTGCCTTTTTAACGGAATCCAAAGTTCCTTTTCATTTAACAAGGCGACGTAAACTGGAACGTTAAAACATCGCTGAGTTTCAGGGATCCGTATCTCATTAGAAACAAACAGAACCCTTTTCATTTCGAATAAGAAATATAAAGAATAGATCTATACTGCTATCAAACCTTTTTTCACAGAACGCGTAGATATTCAGCTGAAAATACCAAATACTAGGATATATTTGATGGTGTCATGGCTAAAATACAACGTCATCGCGACGCGACCAAAATATTGGACTTAGCCGCATATTCTTCGATCATATTATATCGATGGCTAAAGTTGTAATTTTGTTGATAAATATTGGCAATGACTTGAATTAAAAAATAATGCAAAAAGGTTATACAAGAAAATAACTTTTATGCATTTTGAGACTAGAACTGTATAGTTATATTCTGCATAATTTGGTCCCCCCTAGACCATTACATCTTCGGACGACAAGACGCGGCGAGGGGTTTCATCCATACTTGTTCGCTTATCCGCAAGAAGCGATTCGCTTTCACATTTATAATGCGGACAGCAAAGGAATGGAACTCCTTGCCAAAGTCTGTTTTTCGAACCACTACAATCTGGACATCTTCAAGGCAAGAGTGAACAGTCATCTTCTAGGTAAACGCGTTACATCTTAGACCACATAGTCACTTTCCATCAGGAGGTTTGAAAAGAGTTCTTTCATGGTAGGCACATTGAGATAAAATCTATCTCAATGGGTTGGCAGCGGCATGACTGTGCTCCGGCATTGTTGATGTCTATGAGTGGCGGTTACCATTTACCATCAGATGGGCCGCAAGATCGTCTGCCTATTTAAGGCAATAAAAAAAAGGTGAGATTGTGGTCAAGCGTTGGCCTATAATATAAGTAGGTCATGAAAAACTTTTTTAATTTACTATTACGAAAGTATTTTCATCATATTAGATAACCATAAAAGCGAAAAATAAATCAGATGTTCCAGGAGAAAATACAAAACGTAGGTACTCAGCTATAATATCCACTGGTTTCGCGGGTGTCCATGGGTGGCGGCAATCGCTTACCGTCAGTTGATCCGTCTGCTAGTCTGTCACCTATCACATAAAAAAATACGATATGTAAGAGCCGGGACAATAGCGCGGAACCCTAGCGGTCGAGTGCAACTCGCACTAGGCCCCTCTTTTTGAAATACTTCATTAACATCGGCAATAATATAATGCTAATCCGAGGGAAACATTAAAAATTGTATTTCAGAGTGATTATTTACTAAGGTTTTGGTAGTTATAGACGCCTAAAGTGTTATACAAGATGTCACAAAAAGAAAGTCAAATGGAAATGGTACAAAGCCCTCTTCGTTAGCTACAATTAACTTTAATACCTATTTGAAATTCGTTAGGATTGCCATTTGTCACAAATTTTATTAAAATAGTACTAAGACGCCTGGTCGCTTCGTGGGCGGGAGCGGAATAAATTTGAGTGAATTAAACATTCCGTGCGAGCTAGTTGAGTGCACCGGCGTGTTGTGTTGAGTAAAAGTTGTTAAATTGTAGACGTGATCCTCAGCGTACGAAGCCAATCTCGCCCCCTTACCACACCCTTACTCTTCTAACTCGAAGTTCGACATACGCGTTAATAGCGCGGGAGTGGCGCTGGAGTGCCTCACGTACCTAAAATGCACGTACGCAGCTCATGACCAGCGCATTCTTCAGGAGTTTCTCATTAACGGTAGGAAATTTCCCTACTTTTGACAAGGAATACAGCGCCCTGTTGGAATCGAATCGAATTGCCTCCATATCCACATTATCTGTCGACCGGTCGGAATCGTAGAAGCGGATATGTAGATATAAAAACCTCAAGGTGGGTTACAAATCTGTCTGATTTGTTCATTTTACTCTCGACATAAATTCATTCATATTTGGTTCAATAGTAATTATTGAAAATTTTACAGTTTGTTGTAGCGTAATGAAATTCAGTACATCACCGTCAGATCGAGTTACCCCCCTGCAGTGGATAAATAACATTTGTGCCCCAGACATAAGGACGGTCCAAAGGTCAACAAGGGTAACTGGACGTGACGCTGTGTGTACATATCTACTGCCTCGATGTAAGTTTTTTTTTATATTCTCGCACATGAGTGGGGGTGCCATAGGCTTAGTCGGAGGAGAGGGAAAGTTAAAGGATTGGCAGCGCATTTGTGGCTAAATTGGTATTGTGTCTGTTCGTAAGTGGCGGCAATCGCTTCTCGTCACCACAGTTGCTGCTTACTTATGCAAAGGTTGGACCTTCTTAACCACTTGATCCTGCTGTTTATCGTTTATGTACGTACCTACTTATTATATCTTCCTTTTTGTCTTATTGTTGAATGTCTCTTATTGTATCATGTCTGTATCCTCTTGTTGTAATTGTATTCGTGACTGTGGTCAATACATGTTTACTTACTTACTCGTCTAGATTGCAGACGTAACCGAAGTATCCCTCCATTAGTGAAGTGAAAATAACTCGTAGTAGGGCTCCTACAGGTGATCGCTAATGCCATTAGCGCGCGTAGTAAAAGTGCACTTAAACAAGAAATTAAGCGCGGCACAGGACAAGACTCGGTTTGCTAACGAATCTGTTATCAGCCGAGCGTGGTGCCGCATTAAGAGCCTACGAAACTAATGGAAATTAATTCGCAACACCATCGTCATGCTGCTCTTAAAGCAGCGCCGATAAATCACGCAGGCGGTCCGCGGATGACAATTTATTTATTTAAACTTTATTACACGAATTGTGTAAAGTCAAGCTGAACTATATTAAAGTCCAATGTCAAAACTCACTTCCTATCTCTATAAATAGGTACACTGTTTTTTCCTTGTCTCTTCTTCCTTTTTTATGTGGTCTGCTCTCTGGTCATTTATACCTATCTATAAGAAATATTTTTATTGAATTTTTGTTATAAATTATGTATGTATATATTATTATTGGGTATGTATGTATTGTTTATTATTATTTATGTAATGTAATAATATTAATATATAAAATAATGTATATTTCTGCCATTCTCAATTTCATTTGTTAAACAACTTTGCACTGCCTTCCCTTATTATTACGAATACGATATTTCTTTCCTCTACCCAAAGGTTGTCTGGAAGAAATCGCTACAAGCGATAAGACCGCCTTATTGTCATGTCTGTTGCTGTTGTATCATGCTTGTATTTTATTTTTGTGCAATAAAGAATATCTATCTAACGCGAAGAGGCTCTGCCTGGCAACACTTCGTACAGAAGGACAATAGTGCCTCCTAACGATAAAATATAACACCTATAGACACGAGTGGTTGCATATTAAAGTACATTTCGAAGTATGACGTATGGAAGTTCTATGGTTGATGAAATAATTGATTGAAAGAAAAGCATATACGAGTACCTAATGTTACGAAAAAAAAGGCATTAAAACATTTAACTTTTTATTTTCACAATCGCGAAGCACTACAAAAAATACGCTAATCCTGATCTTTGCGTGTAATTCCCGGTTGCGTAAAAAGCTGTCGCTCTGGAGCCTGGGGTACGCTTGGACCATGATTCTTATTTTGGGAAGTATGGTAATTGCAATGAAGCGACTGCCGTCTGACCTACGCAACCCTTTAACAGGGGAACCAGACCAATTGAATCATGATTACACATTTCAGAAACTATCCGAGACGTGCAAGTTTCCTCACGATGTTTCCCCTCACCGCTGAGATAATGGTAGAAATACGCATATAGATTTCATACAAAAAAATACGCTATAGGCGGTTATTTAATGCCACTGAACGTATTTTAATATGATACAACTCTGATATAAACAAAACTTGAACTGCACCAGTAAATTATAAGTTGCGTCGTTTCTATTTAAGGCTGTTCAGAATTGATTCCTACTCCGCGTCATGATGGCCCCACTAAACTCTCGTTGGCACGAACAAACAAACTACTCGTTGAATGTTAGTAACACAATCTGGAGCTGATTGCAACTGATGGCGGAGCAAGGACCTGAGATCTCTATTTGTGGAGGCCATTCAAACACTTCTGCTAAGTGGTCAGGGCATTATTCCTCGGTCTTAGTTTGCATATCAAATGCAGGCTTGCTATGTTGTTTGTACTGAATTTGTGGTGCCTGTTAGGGATGAAATGCAGCTGCGTAACCCAAATCGGATATCCGATATAAACACACTAAAAAGATAATCGTAATCAAAGCCGATTTTATAGTTCGAATATTTTCGGATAGAACAGAAGTACATAAAAAATATTTTAATTATATCTGGTTACCTTATTAATAATTGGGCGAGCCGACACACTAAGGCTTCAGTGACAGTTTCTTTCATTTTATATATCAACAAAAATCTAATATTCGCTACCAAAAACACTACCTACATAATATGAATACAGCAGTATTATCAAAACAGTATGTAAATGAAATCTCTATGGTTAACGAGCCTTGATCTGCCAAAAAGGCCGGCAACAAATCTTCTACAGGTGTATCCATGTGTCTACCATACGTACCGTCTACTATCGTGACTCATTTGCTCATTCTTATCATCATTAAATGAATATTTCAACTCAAAACACTAACCTTTCTATTCCTATTTTCAAGTTTCTATTTTGTAAGTTGTAATTAATAAGTAGGTATTGCATACCTGATAAGAGTAAACTATTGTTGTACTTAATATTATGTTGCAATGTAATCCGCAAAAGCAATAAAGATTCTGATTCTGCTTTCCCATAAAATAAAAAGCAAATAGGCATCCGATACAAACTAATCTGATTGAAATTTCAATCGTAACGTCCCTAGTAGGTACATACCAATGCCTAATACTTTATGACTTATCTGGCTGTGGCATTCATCGAAGGCGGAACGTAAATCTAGTTTTCTGATCTCAGAATTTATTCCTTCTGATTTATTCGCTACAATATCATTAGCACAGACTAAAAGCAAAATATGTACACACACATACAAATTCCTTTGTAAACAAATTTGTATGACCAAGTATACTTCCCATAGTGCATCACATAAGGTGAAGATATGGTTTGTTAGTAACAAGCAGATATTGGAAGAATGTAGAAAATAGTGTTGCTTATCGATAGTCCACTGATCAAATTTTACTATCGATAGTATCGGGCATTAAACAATCGATAGTATCGATAGTATTGGCGATATCAATAATATTGATCAATTTTTACTATAGATAGTTGTGACCAATAGCAATACTATTGATAGTACAATAGATAGTCAGAATGATTTTTGAGGTCAACTGTCGATAGTTCCGCAACACTAGTGTAAACATTGAAAATAAAAGTAAAAAAACTAAAACCCAACTACGACAAAAAACGTCGCTGAAAAAGTATAAAACAAGCCTTCGTTGTCAATTTATGCAATATTCACTATGTAGAGATAAAATTTCATGTTTGGAAATCCGCAGTCACACGTTGTCAAAGGGTAGTATATTTAACGTGTGACTACGCCTTTCCAAACATGAAATTTTATCTCTACATAGTGAATATTGCATAAATTGACAACGAAGGCTTGTTTTATACTTTTTCAGCGACGTTTTTTGTCGTAGTTGGGTTTTAGTTTTTTTACTTTTATTTTATTTGTACTATTTTGGTGTCCAAGTGCTAGTAATATATATATATATATATATTCAAAATGTACAAGTCAAGCGCTTTCAAATGATACCAAACACGGCATATTTATCATAACTTTATTTTTTTACTCTGTATGTTTTGTCCGCTAGAGGGCGCCACATTAGATTTTGTGAAACTTCATATAGCCTATAACCAGCGGACGATCAAGACGCTTATAATGATATGTCATTTGTCGAATTCTGATAAGTAGTTAAGAAGTTACGTGGAAACAGATGAACATACATACATACATACATACATACATACATACATACATACATACATACATAGCCTGTCAAAATCATAACCCTCCTTTTGCTTTGCCGTAGTCGGGTAAAAAGAGTCTGCTTTTTAAAATAGCGAGCCTAGTTCAAATATAATTCGATAACGATAATGATCTGAAAATAAACCGTAAAAGTACCTATTTAATTAGGTTTATTTTTCCACACGACATGACTGATGAGTTGAGACGGTTACTTAAGAGCACTATATGCAATGGAGTAAGGTCTATGTGGAGCTCTATTGCTGCAGTCGGAGTTTTTTTTTTAAATTCTTTTTATAGTTTAGGGACTTTAACCTTGTGTTATGTCAGTCCCATCGTAACCTAAGCATTATTATTTCAATTTAAGAGATATAGTTAACTACGTTACATGATATATTTATATTAAATAGACACTATATAAGTACATAGTTCAATCACCGATGAAAAATCATCTCACACACTAGTTTAGCCGCGTCTGATGCAGGTTCAGCCAAAATAGATTGGAATAGCAGTTGGAGTTGTTTTGAATGCTCTCGTGATTGCAAGACATGCCGTTCTCTGTATCTTTTCCAGTGTATTTCTGCAGGTCATTAGCCTTGTTCTGCACCACCATACAATGCTACCGTAGGTCAGTATTGGTCTGAGCATCATCGTGTATATCCATCTTAATATCTTCGGCTTTAGCCCCCATGTTTTACCATAGGTGATCCGATGAGATATCTAAGTAGATACATAAATATTGGTTCCTAAGCGAAAACTGTTTAGCTGGAAGAAGACAATGCCACAATTATCTACCTACATAGAACATAGAAAGTAAATACCAACAATGGCCATACACATATCCAATAATTGTAACCAAGCATGATAGAATGTTTCTTTTTCCCTATAGTAACTACGAAGCTTAACATTTTAAGGAAATATACGTAAAATTCTACCTAGGCAATTCATTCTTATTTATTTACACGAAAATTGCTCCTATCGTTGAAATTCAATTAGAAAATTAAGTAATAATAATAATATAATAATAATTCTCACAACATCTCATACGTTGACCTGATTCCGTACTAAGTAGCGTAAGCACTTGTGTTACAGATATCAGACAACAGAGGAACACAAATGTATACTTAAATACATATATTACACCCAGACACCGAACAAACACAAGTGTTCATCGCACGAATGTTTGTCCAGGGTGGGGATCGAACCCACGACCTTTGGCGTAAGAGGCAGGGTCACTACCAATTGCGCCATCCAGTCAGTCAAAAGTAACTATGCTTGGTCGACTCAAAATAGGCAAAACCAATTTTGGAAATATTTAGCTAGATAATTTGGACATTTTATGCACTGTAGAAATTACATAACACGATATTGCATTGATAATTTGCTTCATTTTTTTTATGCCACAGGTGGCAAACGAGCTGACGAATCACCTGGTGGTAAGCGATTGCCGCCGCCCATGGACACACGCGACTCGAGTGGAGTCACAAGTGCGCTGCCAACCTTTAAACCCCCTCTTTCCCCCGGATTGGTCCTCCGGTACCCTCACTCAAGCAGCTAAACACAGCACAGTGCTACTTCAAGCCGGTTTTCTGTGAGGCCGTCGTATCACTATCGTCGATTTGGCCCATTCATGCCGAAGCGTCTCTGCCACGGTCGAAATCTATGCGATCGGTTCGAGTAGTCATAAAAAACGTATTCCTTTAAGTTCACAATGTCTTATTTTGTGAAATTCTAAAGTCGCACATTATTTGAATTTCGTAATAAAAAACACATTTGTTACAAAAGTTTTCCTAATGATAATCATAATCATAAATATTTAAAAACAGTTGTTACGATTAAAATAAAATAATTTCACTGTTTTCCACCTAATTTGCATACAATATTACAGGTATGTGTGGTCCCCGGCAGAGTAGAATAGGCCACCCTCACTCTTACCGAGGTGTCGTAAAAGGCGACTAAGGTAAAGCTGCTGGCATGATCATCAGCACCCAGAGAAGGAAAACTCTGCATTTATATCTAAACCCTCGCCAACCCGTCTGCCAAGCGTGGTGAGTATGGCAATTACCCCTCATTTGATTGAGGGAGGCCCGTGCCCCAGCAGTGGGGACTTAAATGGGCCGACGATGATTACAGGTATAGTCTACACATATGGTCTACAAAAGCTTTTAATTTAACAAGGTCTGGTCAGATAAAAAGTCGCTGACAGCATAATAGCATTTCTGAACCAGGAATTCATGCAGTTTAAATTTGAATGGCAGCAATTTAGTAATATGGCGGATATAACCATGGAGTTTGTTGTATATCCCATGATTCGAACATAGATTATTCTTGTCACATTAATTTCACGGCTTTTTAATGGCTATGTTACATTAGAATTCACTTGCACTTGCACCGGCCTTATCTAGTTTATACTCTATGTCAGCATTTCCCAAACTTGTATAAATTATATGGTGAATTTGGTACAAATCCACTCGTACTCATACAAAGTATTGTTTCATTTTTCGTTCTTTTTTTTCAGATGAGGAACCGTGGGAGAGCCACGCTTCGGCATTAATGGGCCGGCTCGACCGGAGTGTTACCACAGCTTCACAGAAAAACCGGCGTGAAGCAGCACTGTGCAGTGGTTCACTGCGGGGGAAAGGGGGGTTTAAAGGTTGGCAGCGCACTTGTGACTGTACTGGTGTCGCAGGTGTTTATGGGCGGCGGCAATCCCTTACCATCAAGGCGATCCGTCTGCGCTTATGCCACCTATCACATAAAAAAAAATTGTATCGAGAATATTCGGTATTATACACACGACAGAAGTAAGATGTATTTTTAATAATGCACATATCTAAATGTTTTCCGGTTTACCCGAACAATACAAGCCCATTTCTATAAAAACCATTGAATGCAGTTTATTTCTCTTTTTTTGTCATAGGTGGCAGACAAAAAGATAGATCACATGCTGGTAAGCGATTTCTTTAAAAAATAAAAGTATGGTTGCTTTCCATGGTCATTAGTTTATGCATTAACTTATTTTATTTGTTTTTATTCAACTATTTATGTCCTAGGTAAATAACACACTTAAAAATTTCATCTCGTGTTCAGGCGGGACCCATACCCAATTTAAAAAAAAAAATTAATTGTGAAAATTTTAAGTGTGTTATTTACTCAAAAATAACTTGCAAAATATTGCTATAAAAATATCAACTATTTCTTTCCTATGTATTACTGTGCAATATCTATTTAATGTTGTGTCCTATCCCTGTTAATCTTATATGTGGTCAATAAATGTTCACTTACTTACTTACCTACTTCTTTAAGTGAAACGTGAAATCTATAGGTTTAAGGTAGTTTCCTCCGGGGCCCAATGTTTTTTTCCGCCCTGTACTTATAGCACGGTCCCAACATACTATTTGGAAAACGCTGGTTAATGTTTTGGTTCACAGGCGCGCATTGAGTCTAATGACTTCAGATTAGAGAGCTTGGCATCCCGCGGCGTTGCCACATCACAGGGATACTCATACTTATTACTAATGCATATAATTACTTCAAAGTGGAGGCATGAATGGTTCATATGATAGCGCTGAAGTGAAGCGATTGCTGCTGACTTTCGCAATCCTTAGCACGGGAAACAGACCAACTGGATCATTAATTACACGTTCAGAATCATTATATTAAGGTAACGGGTAGGACATATTAGCGACGCCAATCAATTTTAATTTTTAGCTACTAAACTGGATCTATTTTAAACAATTTCGGGGTTACAACCTCTCGGCAAACACCTATTATTATTATTATTAAGATTTTTATTTCAGATAAATAAATCCATACAAATATATATTTATTAAAGACTTATAGTTAACTGTTTGGTCTGCATTTTGCATTCGAATTTTGAATTACAGCCAAAAACGGCCACTTGTGGCGTGAATCAATTTTTCGCGTACAAAATCGAACCCAACATTTGTGCATGGTTATTTAATAAATAGTTTAAGTGTTTGCTGAGAGATTGTAACACCGATTTTTTTTTAAATAGATCCACTTTAGTAGCTAAAAATTAAAATCGATTGGCGTCGCTAGTGTGCCCTACCCGTCACCGTAATTGTGGATATTCACAGTTTGAGAATAAGTATATCCGAAACGTGGGGTTTCCTGCTCACAATATTCCCTCGCCACCTAACTAATGTCATAAATGTTG
Source organism: Marasmia exigua (assembly GCA_019059595.1). Classification (NCBI taxonomy): domain Eukaryota; kingdom Metazoa; phylum Arthropoda; class Insecta; order Lepidoptera; family Crambidae; genus Marasmia; species Marasmia exigua. The sequence goes on along the minus strand of CM032464.1, from coordinate 1,182,977 downwards.
GTAAATTTAAAAAGATCGTTGTAATTATAATTTACTTAATTACCTATGCCACAAAGTATTGTACATAAAGTTGATTAATTAATGAGTAATATAAGTACATCACTAAACTTGGACCGTATTATAACTATATTCCTAGGGAGATAGTAATGAATCGCTTCCATATAACTATGTTCCGGTACATAATTATATCCCTAGGGATATAACTATATAACGACTTCATATATTTTACTGTGACATATACATACATGAACAACATGAACAATCGGATACCGTTTTTATTGAGATATTCAACGAACAAATCAGATCTAGCATGAAAACCTCACTATTATTAAATCTGTGATGAAAACCGTCAAAACAGTATATCGTCATTACAGTTACCACACTGCTTCCAGAGTTGATCTTATTACAACTCTGGTAAGACTCACATTCGAATACTGCCTTTCTACAATCTTACCATACCTACCAATGTAAAGTGTTCAATGATGCCTGGTCCTTGATTGAAGTTATAGCATACTCAACAGAACTGGAGTTTATGGCCGGGATCTATCAACACTTGGGTGTGGCTCGTTAGGAAATATGTTTATTTCAGACGAAGATCATTGAACTTTATTGTCTTTATACTTCGATCATATATATCGATGTCTTTATAGCATATTCCGCTCCCACCGAATCCGTTTCTATTTTCGCATTCTTTGACAGTTTGTTTTTATACGTCATTAGAATGTATCATCAGACTCATGTAGTGGAAAAGAATAATTTTGAAAAACAAAATCACTGGTGTTATATTTTAAGCCATCAAAAATATCATCATCATCATTTCAGCCAATAGATGTCCACTGCTGGACATAGACCTCCCCCAATGTTCTCCACACAAATCGGTCCTGTGCCGCCCGCATCCAATGGATTCCCGCGATCTTCACCAGATCAAGAATATAACTATAAGTAAAGCAGTAAAAAATGCAAGTCTGAAACTAAAATGAAAAGTTGCAAAATTATAATAATCAATTGATCGTCAATCGATAAGTCACCGTCGCTTATGGATTTTACCATCAATCGACGCCCTCGGTCGATCGATAAGTCTGGTCCGAGTAACACCCAAACAACAAGTCGACCACCAATTATAATAAATAAACAAAATGACTTAGCCATCGCATTAAACCTCTATTTGATTTAATGTAAGATTAAAACACAATGTTTATAATTAATCGAGACGGGATTTAACACGATATTCATTATGTAATACAACTTTGTGTACTCACATATTTTACTCGACGTTTCGGCTACGTTACAGCAACTGTGGTCACGAGCGGACTAAGGAAGAGTCCGCTCGTGAGGCCGTGTCTGTGAGACTGTGGTATCACTCCAGTTGAGCCGGCCCATTCATGCCGAAGGGTAGCTCTCCCACATGAATTGTAGGTAAGATAACGAAATACTGTACATTATGCCCTACTTCTTCTTTTTAGTCGGTATACTCTTGCGTTATACAATTTTGTAAGACACATGTCTTAAAAAATAGTTGCGAGGACCAGACACCACTGGCAGTAAATCAGCACACTGAAATACCTCTCGTTGTAATAGCATAATTGACAAAAGCACTACGTCCAGGAACTCTTAACAAGACAGCAGGATGATGGACGGCCCTGCCACAGTATAAATACATTCTCAGTACCAATACCACACCTCGACCTGAGTAGATAATACTGTGGCAGAACGTTACGATGAGCGCTGTTCCGGTGTCCTTGTAAACTCGATCTCAAGGTTGTAAATTCTTTGTTCTGATATCTTTACCGCCACAAAGTCGACCTCGCCATGGTCCCCGGGACGCGGGGGGGAAAAGTTTATTTTCTCATTGGGCCAATCAGGGGCGGGGGAAGAGTGTGCTTAACCAATCGAAAAAGTTATCTTCAGAGCTCGCACAGTCGCTCGGTTCTACCTGCGACCGTCATTTTTATTGGTTTGTGACGGCGACGTCGACATTCAACTGATTGATTGGCCCAGACAGAATATACATTTATTGGATCGGTCCAGCGTACCCCGCGACCCACGTCCTGCGAACTATGAGAAGGTCGACTTTGTCCCGGAAAAACTTAAAGAGCGACTATAATATAGTAGGAATGCTTCAATTGCCTTACCGTCCCCTGTCCCGGTCTGCCTCAAAGTTAACCTTAGTACATAAATCGAGCCACTGGTAATCTTCTCATAGTGTCCCAGTATGCTAAACATACGCCGAAATAAAGCAAAAAGCGAACACAACCCAGGAATGATTAATTGGCGACATTTGCACGGGCATGCATATTTAGGGCTGCCCCCGCAGTTTTGCGCATTTATTTTTAGGATATAGGAGTGCGATTGTAGCACAGTAACGAGCGTAAGAACGAGCCTTCCATACGGAGGATCATGGTTCGAAACCGTGCACCTGGATTTTTCAAATCATTGTGCTTATTTCTGGGGAAATTTGCATGTACGTTCAACCTAAACCGTGTAACCATGATTCAGTTGGTCTGATTGTTTTTATATAAATGGAGTATTGAAGAGAATAGCTTATATGTATAATAAATAATATAAGTAATACATGCATGCATGCCGGCACAAGTTACTAATGACTACTATAGTTTGAAAAACTTTTTGTAACATAAACTAGGTACTAACGATTCAGTTATGATTTCACAAACTTCCTAATCACGCAGAACTTCGACTAATTACGTAACTCAGCATTTCGTTAGCCCTACAAGACTGCAGCGGTATCGTACTGACCCTTTATAAGTGAAAAATAGTCTGTAAAACAGTAATCACATAGCAATACAGTTTAGATTTCCACAAAGAACTTTGACTAATTACGTAACTCTCCTTTCGCCAGCCCTACCAGAGTACAGCGAACTGTTGTGACGAATAAACAGTGAAAAACTGTCTGTAAAACAATCATTATTCATTACATAACGAATATAGTTGTGATTCCCACAAACTTGCTTAACATGCAGAAGTTCGGCTAATTACGTAACTCTCCATTTCGCCAGCCCTACCAGATTGCAGCGAACTGTTCTGACTAATAACGGCTTTAAATTGCCGAGTCGGATCTTTATATTTGATCGAACACCTGCAGCGGACGGCGTAATTCCGGGTACCCGCTAATTTGCAAACCGCATCGCCATTAAACGCTTAGCGTTAATCCTGATCCTTTCTAATGGTCGCACTTGGATCAGAGCGACATACGGCTAGAGAAAATGTACGACTTTTTAGTGGAAATAGTCAACTTCGACAAAAGGACTCTACTTGGAGAAGATGAGACAGATGAATGGATGGTTCCCGATCCTTTTAATGGTCCCACTTGCATCAAAGCGACATATGACGAGAGAAATTGTACGACTTTTTAGTGGAAATAGTCGACTTCGAGCAGAAGACTCTTGAGATGACTCTCAAGATGAGTGGATGATTCCACAACCTTTCTAATGGTTGCACTTGGATCAGAGCGACATACGTCTAGAGAAAATGTAGGACATTTTGGTGGAAATAGTCAACTTCGAAAAGACGACTCTCAGTTTGGAGAAGTTGAGTGAATGATTGAACGGGAAGATTAACGCAGTTAAACTGTTGGTGGGCTTGCTCTTGGCTTCACTCTGAACCGAAGACTAGAAAAAAATTATGGTGGAGCAAGCGTACCATCTCAGAAGCTACTCCCTCACACATATTTAAAGCTTTTGGGGACCACCCCAAAAGCTTTAAATATCTGATGAAGTAGTTAGTTTTTGGTTGTAGGCAACTGGGGAATACAGACGCATGCAGGGTTGTCCAATTCTCCATTCATTGGTATGCGCTTCACAAAGGAAGAAAAAAGCGCTTTGTACGCAATCGCTACCTATATTTATGTCGGTACAGTCAACAGCAAAGTTGAAGCACACTTTTCGCAGTTAGTGACTCTTATGCTTTTCAGAATAAGAACTACAAAGTAAGAAATATGTGCAACTACTTCTGATGTTGACTGTACCTACTGTTTGCCATTTCAGCCGTGGTCATAATTTTGATGTACACACGATTCAGAGCGTGAACGTTGAAGAGGGAAAATGACCTACGGATGGTGTGTTCGTCTGTACTTTGGCACATACACTGTCATTTAAGTCTCTCTAAAAAGCTGTTGTAATAATTATTATTGTGTTGTTGGTGGACAAAAATATTAACGACTGCTGAATTTGTTTTCTTGAAATGTAGTATCGCTATTGTTAATTATTGATATTGAAATCGTTCTAAACTAAAATACTTATTAGTCAGAACATTATCACTATTATACATGGCAACATTAAAATGCCTTGATTACATTCGAGCCCCAATCATCCAGATTAGTTTAACTCGGCCCATGTTTAATTAACTTCAAATAGACTTAGTCAAAACAGTTTCAAGAGAAATGAGATAAGCAGTTATTTTAAATAAAAATAGTCATGTAGTAAATACATAGTTCATTTAGTTCACTTAAATCAATAGTTCAGTTGAACTACTGAGCGTTGATAGCGTTAAAGAATCACTAAATCAATTTGAACGAAATGGAGTACTGAACTAGATGAGTAATGGTATAGTTAATACCCGGCGCGCGAGTAAAGTTTAACTCTGTACATCGACCATGCAACTATGTCGATTTACATCAGCTCACTGTTCTTTTTAACTGACCGGATGGCGCAATTGGTAGTGACCCTACCGCTTACGCCAAAGGTCGTGGGTTCGATCCCCACCCTGGACAAACATTCGTGCGATGAACACTTGGGTTTGTTCAGTGTCTGGGTGTAATATATGTATTTAAGTATATATTTAAGTATATATGCCGGGACCACGGTGTGGTCCCGGCATATATACTTAAATATATTTGCCGTGTGCTCCCGGCAGAGTAGAATAGGCCACCCTCACTCTTACCGAGGTGTCGTAAAAGGCGACTAAGGTAAAGCTGCTGGCATGATCATCAGCACCCAGAGAAGGAAAACTCTGCATTTATATCAAAACCCTCGCCAACCCGTCTGCCAAGCGTGGTGAGTATGGCAATTACCCCTCATGTGATTGAGGGAGGCCCGTGCCCCAGCAGTGGGGACTTAAATGGGCTGATGATGATGATGATGATATATTTGTGTTCTGTTGTCTGCTGATATCTGTAACACAAGTAGCGATGAACACTTGGGTTTGTTCAGTGTCTGGGTGTAATATATGTATTTAAGTATATATTTGTGTTCCTCTGTTGCCTGATATCTGTAACACAAGTTCTTAAGCTACTTAGTACGGAATCAGGTCAACGTATGTGATGTTGTGAGAATTATTATTATTAAAATGGGTGAAAGTCGTTCAGTTAATACCCGGCGCGCGAGTAAAGTTTAACTCTGTACATCGACCATGCAACTATGTCGTTTTACAACAGCTTACTGTTCTTTTTAACTCTATCACTTAAGCATCAACAGATTTAGATGAACTATGTATAATAGAGAATGATGAAAACGGACTTGCCAGTAAATTTCTTTTTTAAAAAAAGGCCGGCAACACATTATCGATCTCTCTGAATTTCATGGTCAGTTTCAATTCATGCGCGGATGTTCATTGGCGGCGTTGATTGCTTTCCATCAGGGGACCCGCTTGCTCGTTTGCCGCCTCTAGCATAAAAAAAAATCATAATCGTAAACACCAGCCTATCCGTGCTCTCACTCAATCGGCGAAATACAGCGCGAGCTCTGCTTCGCGCCGTTTCCTTCATGTTTTCTGTGAGACCGTGGTATCATTGCGGCTGAGCTGGCCCATTTATGTCAGTAGATAAGACCTATCCTCACGCTACGTGATGGATGGGCGTCAGTTCTACCACGGTTACCTACTGAGCGATGAACTTCTTACTCGACGTTTTACATTATTTCTTGTTTAATCATTTAGCTGTAGCACGGTATTATAAGAGAGTGTGCCTTCCGCGGAAGATCGTAGGTTAGAATCCGAGCAAGGACCTCCGGATTTTTCAAATCTATTAACTCATCTGTGTGAGAAAACATCGTGAGGAAACAGATAGATCTGAAACGTATAACCAGGGTTCAGCTAATCTAATTCCACTGTTAAGGTGACGGATAGGGTACACTAGCGACGCCAACCGATTTTAATTTTTAGCTACTAAACCGGGCCTATTTTAATCAATTTCGGGGTTACAACCTCTCGGCAAACACTTATACTTATTATTTATTAAATATCCATGCACAAATGTTGGGTCTGTTTTTGTACGCGAAAAATTGATTCACGCCAAAAGTGGCCACTTTTGTCGGTAATCCAAAATTCGAGTGCAAAAGCAGACATTATTTCTTGTTTAATCTATTTCTTTTCACCGCATTGCTAACTCTGATTCATTTTAGAAATTGGTCTAAGCCAATGAACTACCCTACCACCAATCTTTTGTAAAGTATGCTGGTTTACAACATTGAACTAATGGACAACATTTCAAAATTGCTAAGCTCTGAAACAAAAAATACCAATTCTTTGTTTACTTTTCCGCTGCTCGAATATATATTTATTCATTTTTTATATTGCTTATTTACTGAGAAAAATATTAAAAACTAAAAATCGTAAAATGACGTCATCGGACGGCAGAATGTAAAATATTCCTTTGCTTAGCACATTATAGTTTTAAATTTACACAATGCCAAACTCATGACATGTAACTGTCAAAAAAAAAGACAACTTGTCAACGTTGAATGTATGAATGACGTTGACAATGTTGACACTAGTATTATTTACCTTTGACAGTAGTACCTTTTTTTTATTAAAACAATGATAAGCAAAGGAATATCGCTGTATTCAGCCGTCCGATGACGTCATTTGTCGCTTACGTCTATTTAGAATAAAAAGAATTTCAATAATTATTTTATGCATGAAAATGGATAAATTTTGAAAAAAGAAAAAATATGGGTCTGTTCATTTTATGTCTACTTTCATATAAAAAAACAATATGGACATGTTAAAAATATGAAATGTTTTCCATTGCTCAGTAACAACACAAGTCCAAGCGCTTTCCGACATAGCACCTATATGGTAACGTGGTGCTGCAATATCTTAAACAAGAATTCCAATTTAGTTTAGATTTAATAATACGTTATGCTTTGGGTACAATCTTGGTTACCGCACGACGGTCTAGTTTATTACCAGTTGATATCTTAACTAAGTTTAATTTAGTTTAACGTAAGCCAAACATTTCAAAGAGTAAATTCGAATCAGAGACATAATTTTGAGTGTTTTATGAGTCACGCACAACTTAATGTTACAATTAATGCCTGAAGAGGTGTTCCCAAGAGGCTACAATTTGGGGGTTTTCAAAGCGCGAGTGAATAGGTATCTTCTAGGTAATCGTGCTACATCTTAGACCATATTATCACTTACCATCAGGTGAAATATGGTCAAACGCTTACCTATCTACAGTAAAAAAAAAAAAATTAATAACTTTGTAAGTACATATATGAAAACAAACCCGGGTTTCATTTATCTACTTATACCAGTAGATTATGAATAACTAAACCGGTAAGATTTTTAAATAAAACTTGCGACGATTCATCCAAAGAAATATTGAAAAATAAGAAAAAAAAATAGGCGACTTTTAGTCCGTCTAGTAGAGCGCCACATAGTTTATAATTAAAAATATCAATAGGTACCTACAGGTAGATCAATTCTGCCAGAATTCAAATATAACTTTTCTTTACTCGTCTCAGTAACATGTAAAATGTATCTGCATGTTTTAAATTTTAACTAATAATTAATTTACCTAACTGTAAGATTTCTTAAAATCTATACTATAAACCAAGGTCATGTTCAACGAGCTCGTTGATCCGGGACCGGTCGCTGTTAATGGAGTACCTCTCGAAGTTGTTCAGGAATATGTCTATCTAGGACAAACGCTCCAATTAGGCAGAAACAACTTCGAAAGAGAAGCCAATAAAAGAATTCAGCTAGGCTGGGCAGCATTTGGTAAACTTCGTCAAGTCTTCTCGTCACCCATCCCTCAAAGTCTTAAGTCGAAAGTCTTCGACCAGTGCGTCCTTCCGGTCATGACTTACGGTGCCGAGACGTGGACACTCACGGCCAGGCCACGGCCTATGTCCAGCAGTGGACGAGTGTGGGTTGCTGATGATGATGATGATACTATAAAGAGGTAAATCCTTCAGACCGCGGCAAGATTATAGCGGTAATTCGAGAACAAGAAACGCTTGCGCGATTAAAGCCACACCTAGCGCCATCTACTGGTATATAGAGGAACACTCCCGAAACGAAGTGAGAGCGGGCCACTAGTTGTATAAATAAAATAAAATATAATTAAACTAGATATGCAACGATACCGATACGATAATCGTATATCGGCGATTATCGTAGGTAAACTTAACCGATCATTCGTTATAGTAAATATTACGATAAGATATTTAAACGATACCTTTTTTCAATTGTTTTCTAATTTTTACCGTTTTGGGTGAAAGAAAACGCAGACGCGTCAATTTGGGAACGTATACGTCACTTTTGGCATTGACAGTTCTAAGCGGGAATGAGGTTAGGTTAGGTATGTTTATATTCCTTTGCCAATTAATTGCTAAACATTGTTATTTATTCGTGATTTTAAACGTTGATTGGTTTTATTACTTATATTTATTTAGTCTTACAATAACATACATCAAAGCTTGATCCAATAAATTCATCAAAATGGTATTAAATAATGCATGTATTGGTATCGTAATTCGTTATCGTATTGGCCATTACGATGTATTCTTCGTCATTCGTATTGGTATCGTCACAGCTTATCGTTGCATCTCTAAATAAAACCAACTGTACTCATACATTACAAGAACTAAACATAAGGTATATCTACCTACTATCCGAGGAGTACAACCATTCGACTCATAGATAAGCAAATTGAAATTAATCAGCAAAACGCGGCCCCTTTGACCGGTTATTTTATTTGACGGCTACCTGAGGAAGTAGCCCGGAGCCCTATTTACAACGAGCTACCGGACTAATAAAGCGAGCAAGACAGTTATTACTTACGATACTTAGTCCGCCATTAGTACTCCCGTCTGTGCAGTTAAGCATTGGTAAATATTTATCTCATTTAGCTGTAGCACGGTATTAGAGTGGCCATGTTAGCTCAGTGAATAAGAGAGTGTGCCTTCCGCGGAAGGTCGTAGGTTAGAGTCCGAGCAAGGACCTCCGGATTTTTGAAATCTATTAACTCGTCGGTGTGAGAAAACATCGTGAGGAAATAGATAGATCTGAAAAGTATAACCAGGGTTCAGCTAATCTTATTCCACCGTTAAGGTGACGGGTAGGGTACACTAGCGACGCCAACCGATTATAGTTTTTAGCTACTAAACCGGGTCTATTTTAATCAATTACGGGGTTACAACCTCTCGGCAAACACTTATACTTACTATTTATTATATATCCATGCACAAATGTTGGGTCTGTTTTTTACGCGAAAAATTGATTCACGCCAAAAGTGGCCACTTTTGGCGGTAATCCAAAATTCGAGTGCAAAAGCAGACCAAACAGTTATATATAAGAATTACATACATAGTATAGGTGTTTGCCGAACCTCGAAATTGTTTAAAATCGATCCGGTTTAGTAGCTAACAATTTAAATCGATTGGCGTCGCTAGTGTGCCCTACCCGTCACCTTAAAGAGTTTCAAAGGTCAGACAGCAGTCGGTTCAAATGTATAATTAAAAGACTCCCCAAATTCTGAATCATAGTCTAAACCACTAAACGTACCCCGGGCTCCTAAGCGACAGCTTTGGACGCAACTGGAAATTACACACTGAGAAGTGAGTGAGGTCGTCACTTCATTCAGAATCATTATGTCAACAATTCTGCCGCACTCAGAGACGTCAAATTAACTTTAATTATTCATCATTTCAGCCAATAGACGTCCACTGCTGGACATAGGCCTCCCCCAATGTTCTCCACACAGATCGGTCCTGTGCCTCCCGCATCCAATGTATTCCCGCAATCTTCACCAAATCGTTGGTCCACCTGTAGGAGGCCTGCCACGGCTGCGACTTCCTGTCCGTGGCCTCCACTCGTGGACCTTTCCGCCCCAACGGCCGACTGTTCTCCTCGCTTTGTGCCCTGCCTATTGCCACTTGAGGCATGCAATTCTTTGGGCTACGTCTGTGACCTTAGTTCTCCTGCGGATGTCATCATTTCTGATACGATCACGCTTACTTTAATTATTACTTAAGAACAAATATTTACACTTATTTCAATACGCATAAAGACTTTCCATAATTTAGTAAGTGAACATTTAGCTTAATTTATTGACGTCTCTGACTGCCGCACTCAAAGACGTCAAATTAACTTTAATTGGTACTTATGAAAAAATATTGACACTTATTTCAATACGCATAAAGACTTTCCATAATTAAGTCAACATTTAGCTTAATTGACGTCACTGAGTGCGGCAGATTGTGGAATTGTCGAGACAGTGACAACTTAGCATAATTCACAAACGAAGTAAAATTATTATCAGCTGATAAACTACTTGTCCGACTTAACAAACAACTGTAGATGCATTTAGATAAGTAACAAGTCTAGATTGGCCCGTGCCTCGCTAATGAAGCCATCGCGTGGTCTGCCAACATCAGCTGATTTTGTTTACGGCCCCCGGGGGCCATGCCTCCTCTTTATCTGGGCTCTTGTTTTGTGGGAGCCATTTATTTCCTGGTTAGTTGGTAATATTTTTTGTTTAAATTTGCAAATATAGGCAGAGATTTACCTACTTATTCTCTGTAATACAAGTATGGAAAGTTAACTAATGCGATAATTTGTGAACAACATCACAAGTTGAAAAATATTTACCGTACCGTTTATATTACGTGGGAGAGCCAAGCTTCAGCATGAATGGGCCGGCTCGACCGGAATGATACCACGGCCTCACAGAAAACCGGCGTGAAGCAGCACTATGCTGTGTTTCGCTGCGTGAGTGAGGGTACCGGAAGCCCAATCCGGGGGATAGGGGGCGTTTAAAGGTTGGCAGCGCACTTGTGACTCCACTGGTGTCGCGGGTGTCCATGAGCGGCGGCAATTGCTTACCATCAGGTGATCCGTATGTTCGTCTGCCTACCTATTACATTAAAAAAAATACATTGATCAGACTCCGAGATAGGTAGATCAAGCACCTATGTTACGGATATCGTCGGTTCAGCTTGTGGGGGGCCTGCCACGGTTTCGACCGCCTATACGGGGACCGTTCTGCTCCACTTGAGGCATGCAATTCTTTGGGCTATGTCTTAGACCTTGGTTCTCCTGCAGACTATTACCCCATTAGCTTCGCGGTGAGGGAAACATCGTGAGGAAACCTGCACGTTTGGGATAGTATCTGAAACGTATCATCATCATCATCTTTCCCTAGCCGATTTCCGCTACGGTGACTACTAAGGGCTCAGGTGTTTGGCTCTAATGTTGCTTATGTACCCGATTTTATGGGCAAATGTACGAGAACAATTTGGACAGGTCAGGATATTGTTTTCATAGTGATGAACAATATTGGGAGGCAGTTTACTTTTACATAGATCACGTTTGAGGTTTAACTCTCGCCTCCTATCTTCCTCAAAGTGGTAAAACGTATAATCATGATTCCGTTGCTCTGGTTCCCCTGTCAAAAGGGTTGCTAAAGTCAGCCTGCAGTCGCTTCGTTGTAATTACCAGACTCTCCAAATCCTGAATCATGGTCTATGTGTAGGTACCCCAGGCTCCAGCTTTGGAAGCAACCAGGAATCATACGCTAAGATAAGACCATGGAGTAACGATGAGCAATTGGATGGCTGATCGGATGGTGCAATTGGTAGTCACCCTGCCTCTTACGCCAAAGGTCGTGGGTTCGATCCCCATCCTGGACAAACATTCGTGCGATGAACACTTGTGTTAGTTCGGTGTCTGGGTGTAATATATGTATTTACGTATATATTTGTGTTCCTCTGTTGTCTGATATCAGTAACACAAGTGCTTAAGCTACTTAGTACGGAATCAGGTCAACGTAAGAGATGTTGTGAGAATTATTATTAATTCATTGCACATTATTATACTACAGAAATTTAATGGTTTTTTTTTATAGTGACATAGTAAATTGGCTCTCCTCAGCCTGAGTGTAAGCAAGAGAAGAGCTCACGTTGCAATATTTATAATATTTATATATGTTAAGGCATCACCTCCGTTGCGACTGCTATACTGGATCGCGAGATGCTTCTCGACGCTTCTTTTGAAGGAATCCATACCGTAGAAAGGAGGAAATACATGCGCCGGCAACGAGTTCCATTTCTTGATGGTGCTGCAGAAATAGGAACTGCTGAATTTTTTTAGTCCGTGATGGAATGTTTTCCGCTGTGAAGCGGTGACAGCAATGTCTGGCGCGTCTAGTTCTGTGACGGAAAAGGGCAGGTGGGATGAGGGAGAAAAGCTCTTCTGAGCAATCACCGTGATATAGACGGTAAAAGACGCTATGCGATCCGATGTCTCTAGTAGTAGTTGTGTCGAGAACAGGTGCGAGAAAATAGTGAGTTAGTGAACAGTGGTACCGCAGGTGCGCGTAGTAAAAGACTGCGAAGGAGGGTAGACCGTTTTGTCTGCCAGTAACATCTTACCCGCAAAAACTTCAGTTACTCCGTGACCATGGCGCTTGCAACAGTGCCGAAATATCGGATACTCAAAAATAAGGTACATGGTAGAAATCTCGTAAATAACTATTCTAATGTTAGTGACCATGAAAGTTTAAAACAATATATAGTTGAAAAGGTTCAAAGGTATTGGTGACCTCTTCATCACCTACAGCCCGTCGCTGCAATCTATCGAGAGCATCTATAAGGTATTTAGCGGAGCCATCCGCATCCTAGAGATGCGAGCATGTGAGATGTAAAATTTAAGGTCAGTTCGTAAACCCTGAGATGACGATATCCATCTATTTAAAGTTGGCCTTAGAATTTTGAATACAAGCAGCAGTAGCGCTACTCTTAACCACAGTCAGATAATATAATCTTCATCAATTAAGTCGAGCATGAATCCAATTGATTGGCTCTAATCTAGGGCGATCGAGTTATACACCGGGCCACTATTAACACGTTTAACCTAATGGCTTATATTCGATTGCGACGGCAAAAACATTTAGTTTACCGGTCCTGAATAAACGTTCGAAAATACATCCATTCAATTACAGTTCTATGAACGATCGGACACACTAGCTACCTACCACACACAGCTGCGTAGGTACGTATATTAACACTGTTTGGAAGACTGAGGGCGTATTTTCTTATTTTGTGCACTCGACAAGTGGAAAGATAGATTTCCATACGTTCGTCCATCCTCCACCACATCTTATCGTGTAATTTCCAGTTGCGTCCAAAGCTGTCGCTCTGGAGCCCGGGGTACGCTTGGACCATGATTCTTGATTTTGGGAGTCAGTAATTACAATGAAGGGACTTCCCTCTGACCTTGGCAACCCTTTAAGGTGACGGGTAGGGCACACTAGCGACGCCAATCGATTTTAATTTTTAGCTACTAAACCGGATCTATTTTAAACAATTTCGGAATTACAACCTCTCGGCAAACACTTATACTATTTATTAAATAACCATGCACAAATACTGGGTCCGATCTTGTACGCGAAAAATTGATTACCGCCAAAAGCGGCCACTTTTAGCGTGAATCAATTTTTCGCGTACAAATGTTAGCTCCGCATTTGTGCATGGTTATTTAATAAATAGTGTTCGCCGAGAGGTTGTAACCCTGAAATTATTTAAAATGGATCCGGTTTAGTAGCTAAAAATTAAAATCGATTGGCGTCGCTAGTGTGCCCTTGTTTGGAAGACTGAGGGCGTATTTTCTTATTTTGTGCATTCGACACGTCGAATGATAGATTTCCATACGTTCGTCCATCCTCCAGTAATTTCCAGTTGCGTCCAAAGCTGTCGCTCTGGAGCCTGGGGTACGCTTGATGTACCATGATTCTTGATTTTGAGAGTCAGTTATTACAATGAAGCGACTGCCATCTGACCTTCGCAACCCTTAAACAGGGAAACTAGACCAACTGAACACGTTTACACGTTTCAGAAACTATCCGAATCGTGCAGATTTCCTCACGATGTTTTCCCTCACCGCGGGGGCTAGTGGTAGAAATACATTTTAATGAAAAAGCTGTGAACTACTATATTTCAAACTGATTTTATTCACTTTCTTTTACAATGCTACTTACGCCTTTTTTACACTATTTTCACAGAGAGACTACAGAACATTAATCATCACTATAATATATGCTACGTGGCTAATCGTTGAGGTTAGTCGCCGTAGCCGTAATCGGTTGGGATATTATTTATTTACTTTTTTTTATTCCTAGTAACGTAGTAAATTTGCTCTCCAAGACCCCAATTCTGGGGATTGCGATATGAATAAAACATGGCGGATATCACCTGAAAACCATACAAAAAAACTATGTTTTGGTGATATATATCGTATGATGACAAAATATTACGTCCCGAGAATTGGGCTCCTGAGCCTGAAGGATGCTCAACGTGGGTTGTTGCAATTACTACGCATTTATTTTCCCATTTGAAGTTATAATATAGTAATTTACATACCTGCTTGTTGGTAGGTATGATATGCTTCCTAACAATAGGTATGCACTAAAACTTTGGGAAAAGACCGTGGGAGAGCCACTGGAGGGATACCACGGCCTCACTGAAAACCGGTGTGAAGCAGCTCTGTGCTGGGTTTCGCTGCGTGAGTGGTGGTACCGGAGGCCCAATACGGGGAAAAAGGGGTTTAAAGGTTATCAGCGCACTTGTGACTTGACTGGTGTCGCGGATGTACACATGGGCGGCGGCAGTCGCTTACCATCAGGTGATCCATCTGCTCATCAGCCAACAATCACATTAAAAAAATCTTACCTGTTTGGGATTCTCAACTTTTGTCACCCAAATGTTTTACAAAGTATTAATTAGTTCTTTACTGATATAATTATGTAGACGTGTAGCATAAAGATTTAGCTCAGAACGAATGGATACCCTTAGACGAAGCCCCTAAACTTGAGCAAGTCTCCCTAAGACCCGGCCATTCTCAGTCCATCCCAGATGTCCCAATTTGCTGGTAGTTGCACAGAATTAGATTTCCAGCACCAATTTCACTATTCACCTAATTTTGTCTTTCATAATACCTATGACCTAAACATAATATCATCAACCAACCAGGAGCCCAATTCACGTGCACGTGACATTTATTTTCATACGACATATATCACTGAAAAATAGTTTTTTTGTATGGTTTTCAAGTGATATCCGCCATGATTTCAAAATGTCACGAGCACGAGAATTGGGCTCCAGTACTTAAATAATGCTATTATGATTGATTTCGTCAGTCAGTCAAGGTCCAAACTTGGACCAAGGTGCAAACCGCTGCAGCACGTGCTGAGCTTGGTGTTGACCACTTCACTTTGTTTCTTTTCTTCTTCCTTAGTCATCATCATCAGCCCATAAGTCCCTACTGCTGGGGCACGGGCCTCCCTCAATCACATGTAATTAGTTTATGTCTGAAATTATTTTATTTGTTTTTATTTTAATATTTCTTTCCTATGTATTGCTGTGCAATCTCCTTATGTTTATACTATGTGTCATATCTATGTAAATCTTTTATGTGGTAAAATTTTTTTAATTATTTACCTATCGCAGATTTTTTGTACATCAAGCTTCTATAATAAATCACTTGAAATCAATCACACATCTGTCGTAAAAGCAGCGTAGGTAGAAACGTTTTTGTGCGAGAAAAAAGAATACAAAACAGCCATGGAGACATGGACCTATAAAAATGGAATTACCTCTATATCATTACTGTCTAGACAGAAGTCGTATTGAATCAAATCGTAAAAACTCATGCTTTTACCATTATTCCAATGAGCTTTTTAAAGATGTATACACATTAGTACCTTGTCGCAATAATAACGTCCGTATCCATGTACGAAAGTAGAAGTCAGATGGTACCTAGCTATTTCTTTGCAGCCGACCGTTACCCGCGACATCAGTGGAGTCACAAGTGCGCTGCCAACCATTAAACACCCGGAATGGGCCTCCGGTACCCAGCGAAACACAGCACAGTGCTGCTTCACGCCGATTTTTTGTGAGGTGGTATCACTCCGGTCGAGACGGCCTATTCATGCCGAAGATGAAAAAAGTGATATTCTAGTTCTGTGGTGCAGAACGCGCCTTCAATACGGGTGGAGCGGGTACGAATTCGAGCATGCACTTCTGGATTTTTCAAATCTATATACGTATTGTTAGATTATTGATTTATGTCATATGACAGCCCGCCTCTGTGCCCAAGTGTGTGCGCAAACACAAGTGCACTCTCTATTTCCTTACCCACAAATTCCGATTGGACACCAGTCACGACCGGAGAGGGATTGGGCGCAGGCCCACTGCTTAAAGTGGTTTCCGAGGCACGGGGTTACAAGACCGCCAATTTCCAGACTCCGGGCTGACACTAAAAATTTCTTTCCGAAAACATAGGTACATATTTTAGCCCGACTCGGGGATCGAACCCGGGACCTCTTGCGCAGCCGTCGCTTTAAAGTGCGACCCACTAACCACTGCGCCACCGAGGCATTCGAATCAGTACGTTAATAGCAAACTAAACCAGTCAGAGCCACGGGAGGCCCAATCATTTAGACAGAGCGCAGAAAGAAACGGACAGACAAACATCTCGATACTACAAAGTATCTTTTTAGGTTCCGTAGTCCATAAGGACATCCCCCTTATGGACTTTGGAACCTAAAAAGATCAAATCAATCAATCAATCAGCCTATCGCCATCCACTGCTGAACGTAGGCCTCCCCCAAAGAGCGCCAACCAACCCGGTCCTTTTTTTTTTGTTGACCCAGGAGAAACGCGTTACCATTCGTCTGTAAACGGATGGGTTATGTCGGACTCTCCTCTGGCAACGGCTTCTCCTAACGAGAAGCCGGCCAGAGGCATACCGACTAAAACTCCTGGGACTCTCCCTCATCTGTCCATGGGTGGGCGAGTGACATGGGGCCAAAGCTCGGAGCCTTTCACCACGTCACCCCCCGGAAACCAACCAACCCGGTCCTGAGCGGTCTGCATCCAGCTCACAACAGCCATCTTTCTCAAATCGTCAGTCCATCGCGCCGCAGGGCGTCCAACACTGCGTAAAAAAATACTTTTACGTTTTTTATTGCCATTAATAAAAAACATAAGCGATAAGTTGTTATTGTATCATACTTGTATTTTGTTTTTGTGCAATAAAGAATAACTATCTATCTATCCATTTTTTTTTCATTTTATGTCAGGCGCTATAAAAAATATAGTAATGAATTTGTCAGTCCAACATTCCTTTCCTAACATGGCGTTCAGCATTAATTTACCTGACGCCAGCCAGTGTAAGTAGTCCAATACTAATTAGACCGGTCAGGCTCCGAAGAGGATGGATGCCCTCATTTGAATACTCAGTTGGCAATTCGCCTTAAACCTAGTTTTCAGGGTTCCGAGAGTAACAAGTGCCTGGAGGATAATTTTATGGCATCGTAGTCTTGGAAACATTTCTTGGGAACGATAGTAGCTCAGCCGGATAACGTATGGGTTCTAAAAATAGAACGTGATTATTCTAAAAAGCTAAAAAGCCTTGCTTCATGATAGGTACCTATGAAGAGGTCTTCAAGCATCGTTAAAGGAACCGTTATTTCAAAGTGAACCCTGAGAGAAGACCTGCAAACTTTCAAGAAACCTTATAACCGTGGGGGAGCAACGCTTCGGCATGAATGGGTCGCCTCGACCGAAGTGATACCACGTCCTCACAGAAAACCGGCGTAAAGCAGCACTGTGCTATCTTTCGCTGCGTGACTGCGGTTACCGGAGGCCCAATCTAGGGGAAAGGGGGGTTAAAAGGATGGCAGCACACTTGTGACTAAACTGGTGTCGCGGATGTCCATGGGCGGCGGCAATCGCTTACCTATCATTACATAGAAAAAAAGTGCGTACTCCTTTTTAAAAGGCCGGCAAGCGCACTTGGCATTGCAGGTCTCCATGGGCAGCGTTGATCACTTATCATCAGGTGATACGTCTTCTCATCTGCCCGCTTATTTTTTTATATAAATATGCATATTACTACTACTGCTTAATTCAGCAGTGAGGGAAAACATTATGAGGAAAAATGCACGTTTTCCGAGATATTTCAGAAACTATTCGCGTATAGTGTTTTTCTCAAACAGAAAATGTCTCGTAAAAAGATGTCCATGAGCCCAATTCTCGTGCTCGTGACATTTACTATCATACGACATATATCACTAAAACTTAGTTTTTTTGTATGGCTTTCAGGTGATATCCGCCATGTTTTCAAAATATCACGAACCCGAGAATTGGGCTCCAGTGCTCTTAGTCAAGGATAAAAGATACGGAACTCCTAAAACGTAGTCCTACTTCGACACTTGGCTATCTTTTTTACATTTCTCCACACCTTTATGGAAACTAGCACTGGTTTGTCCCATTATGTATAGAAACTTTACATTCAAGTGCGGTCGAATTTCCATTCAGTTTAGTACTTTGAAGCAACGTGTCAATTCACTTTGTGTGCTAATGTGGAAATTGTTCAACAAATAAGGGAGGGATGTAAATATTCACCCACTTATTAATTTTTTTACCAATGGACTTTTGAAGCCCTGGTCCAACTTTTCTAAAACGTCTTAGGGAGGGCCACAAGACATCCAAAGTGGTTGTAATCCAGTCCTGGAAATCATAATTTTTTAATTTTTTTTTTTTAAATTTTGTTTTCACAGGGCAACGTAACGGTATCGATAATCATTTATTTAACGATACAGGTAAAAGCATTGTAAGTCAGACTAACAAAAAAGAAATAAAAAAAGAGACTCAGTTGTTCTTTTTATTAAAAAAAAAATTTTTTGTTTACTGAGTTTCTAATTTATTCTGGTCCGTAGAAACCGACGTACCGAATTAGTGGTAGATTACATATTTGACATTCATAAATATTCTGTAAATTATATTCCTATTTAATGACAATCTTGGCTTTGGAAAATTACAAAATTGTTTGAAACCTTTCAAAAGTTAGCCATAAAAAACGTATATAGTTAAAGTACACGCTGCGTCACTTCGAATTACCGATGTTGGACTTTGGACTGTCCTTATATCTGAGACACAAATGTTATTTTTGCACTGCGGGGGGTTAACATGAACTGACGCCGTCTGTACATGCATTAATTTATCCAAAGTTTTGTTGAAAATAAGATTGTTAATCTGCCTTCTCAAAAACTAGTGGTACCTTGAACACTGGCAGAGTAAATCTAGATAGCACTCGTCGACATCTCATAGCCATTGTTTTGCACAAGACGTGGAAAACCTTAAACCGGGTCAATGACCTGAAAAGCTGCGCTAGATTAGGGTTGAAACTCTGGCAGTTTTATATAACCCAAAAAAATATGCATCAGTATGTAGTAGTGCTCAATTTAGGTATTATAAATCAAAAGCAAAACAACCAAATGCAGTGGCGTAGGCGTGCCTTGTGGGGGCCCCGTATAAAAAAAAGTTTGTAGGTCCCTTATATGAGGGTAAAGATTTCCTTGTTTATCACTACGGGCTCCTAATAAATGGGCTGGGTAGTACTTACCTTTCCAATATAAATCACTCTTGTATCTGAAAAAAATGAAGATATTATGGGCACCTTTTTATAACCTATTCCCTTTTCTGTTTACTTGTTCTTTTCTCAGCGCCGCTGGGATAGGTAGGTAATCTCTTTTCCTTACACTCATTTCTTTTACAAATCGCTACTAATACTACAGAATAACAATTTTGTTTGTACTGAATTACAATGTATTGCAGATTTATGTACTTATAGCACGTAAATAAACACTGCACTGCACTCCGTGGTTTAACATCCAATGTAAAGTACAATAACCTACACGCTAATCGCAGTATCGATGAATTACGCGCTTAAGGCGGGATAAAAACTAATTGCTTTATAGAATTTTGTCATTTGTAAAATAAAATAAATTAGAATGTTTATTTTTTTTTTCCTTACACACTTTGGGGCCCCCGTGACCCTGGGGCCCCGTATAATTGATACGGCAGATACGGTGGTAGCAACGCCCCTGACCAAATGATAAAGATAATAACAATAATGCGCGCAGTTATTTGATGGCGCCACTGTCGCGAACGTCATTGGTGTATTTTTTTTGTTATTTTTTGTTATTTTATTATTTTTTTTATATTTTTTAAAATATAATTTTAATGTTTTAATATGAGATTACCTCTGTGTTATTATATCTTCGTTTTGTATATGTAATTTTTCATTTTCTTTTACTTGTTTTTATTGCATGTCAATCTTTAGTACTATTTTTTTTCAATAGAAAGGCGTCATCCAAGGTCTAGCCTAAAAACCAGCTCTGCAGCTGCTGTTCGCGGCAGTTGCATCATATGCTGAGGCAGAGCCTTGTTGGCCGCAACTTTTTGTCTCTGTACCTTATTTTCTCTGTTTTGGTCTTTGTATAATATGTTGTGGTCAATAAATTGTTTCTTATCTTATCTTATCATAAAACTCGATTAAGCTTTTTAGACAGGATTACTAATTTCGAGGTTGTCTCGTTACTAACTCATTAAATTAAAATTGACACAAGTTTATAGCTAGTTCATAAGAGTGCAAATTGCGTCCCAAACTGAATCTAACGTTCGTATAAATGTTATATCTACTGCTAAAAAATAATGGCCGGACAGTGATGTCTAAAATAGGCAGTAAATATAGGCTGCTATTAAGATCAATGAAGAGGCCCTTTAACTGCGTGAACTGTGAGATATTGAGCCCAACGGATTCAAAAACACAATTATATGGGTAAAGAATGTGGACGTGATGACCAGACGGCGGAAGTGGAAGAGAGTTGAAATCCATCAAAATTATATTCTAGCACATAACTGCCTCGTTGGCGCAGTAGGCACTTTAAAGCAACGGTTGCGCTTGGAGTCCCGGGTTCCATCCCCGGGTCGGGCCAAAATTTGCACCTGAGTTATTCTGTTAAGAAATTCTCAGTGTCAGCTCTGAGTCTGGAAGTTGGCGGTGTTGTACCCCCGTTCCGCGGAAAGCACGTTGAGCCATTGATCCTGCGCCCGATCCCTCTCCGGTCGTATCACACTGTGTCCCATCTGAATATGAGGGTAAGGGAATAGAAAATGCACTTGTGTTTGCTTACACACTTGATCACTTGTATATCCTGCGTAAATGGCTGATCGCAGCCGAAATCGGTAACATAATCCGCTGGCTCAGCGACCCAAATAGAGTCTTGGCCTTCGAGACAAAAGATTGGCACATCGGTCGATCCTGCGCATCTTCTTGCCAGTGATTAACCAGGAGCTCGGGCAGATCAGTCTCGACGACGTCCTTCCAGCAATACCTAGGTACCCCTCCCACTTAAAAGGAAAAACGTTACGAAGCCGAACAAAGAGCCGAAATCGGTTGGAGGGCATAATTATTCTAGCACTTTGCGTTGCCATCAACAGACTGCCAGCCCTACTGAAGATGCTCCCAAGTCTGCATCCGAGAGCATCACAAAGCAGGAGTACACACACTTCTCCCACAATTGTTTTGACACTAATGCTCAAATATCCCGTAATTCCTCTCGGCTCAGACTTACAGCTGGCTACGTCGCGAAACATTTTGCTCAGTTTAAGACACCAAGATTAACATTAGCAGTTTGAGTCTAAGATTATTTTAGAGCTTTGATAAGAAACATTATCTCTGTGGAAAAAAAAACCGCATTCAAAAACCGCGTACACTTTGAATACACTTTATAGACTTCAAATAACATTTTATAACAGTACACTCGACGAGAGGTGGTACCGAAGTCGGCGCCCAATAATGTCTTGTAATTTAATACAACATTCAATTATTCAACAGGGATTAGGCGCCGACTTCGGTAAAAACTTTCCTCGACTGTACTGTTATAAAATGTTATTTTTAGTTCGTGGTTTTTGAAGGCGGTTTTTCTTTTTCACAGTTTTTTTTCCATATTTTTAGTGTCTCATTTCACCCCCGCCAAATAACCCAACCAATTTGTGCCTCCGGTGCCCTCACTCACGCAGCAAAACACACCACAGTGCAGCTTCAAGCCGGTTTTCTGTGAGGTCGTGGTATCACTCTGGTCGAACCGGTCCATTCATGCCGAAGCGTGACTCTCCCACGGTCAATTGTAAAGCGTCAGGTGCAGCATCATCCACTAACAACACCAGGTTTATTCCCACATCAACTAAACCCGTCCTACATCTTTGACACATTCATAATCACATGCTATAATATGTTGTTTACGGTTTTATTAAGACATCATCGTGTAAACCGCAAGGACATTATCTTATTTTACATTGAAGACCAACAACGGTGACCATTACGTTCATAATCATTTGACAGTTACCGACGCCATTACATATAAGAAGTTAAGGTACGTATACAATAAGCAGAAAACTTTTACAATTATATCTCTACTAGCTTTTGCCCGAGGCTCGCGTTAGAAAGAGACAAAAATAGCCTATGTTACCCTCCAACCCTTCTATTATCTCCACTTAAAAAAATCACGTCTATCTGTCGCTCCGTTTATCGTGAAAGAAGGACAAACAGACAGACACACACATTTTCACATTTATAATATTAGTGTGTATTCTTTACACAGATTTATTAAGTTTTCTTGCCGTGTGGTCCCCGGCAGAGTAGAATAGGCCACCCTCACTCTTACCGAGGTGTCGTAAAAGGCGACTAAGGTAAAGCTGCTGGCATGATCATTCTTATCGTTGACTCATCTTAATGTAAAACAAAATCTAAAATGCCTCTATTGAATTTAAGTCCATACAGAACATTTATGAATGTCAAATATTATGTAATCTACCGCTGATTCGGACTGTTGTAAAGTTCACTAGGGATCTAAAGCTCATCTTGCCCAAATAGCATAATAACCACTACTGGTTTACTATGGTTACGAGAAAAAACCAGAATCTGGTAAGTAAAAAGGGCGTACGTGTGTACGAAGTACGAAAAAATAGGCCAAAAGTAGAAGCGAATCATTCGAAGTCTTTAATCTCTAACAAACTTAAATCATTTTAAGTTCACCTTATTAATTTTGATTCATTCACCTCTGATTTCGGAACTTCACAAAACCAACATATCTACTTGATTATCAAATGTTATTTTTACCTGGCACAGGTAAATAAATTTTCATCTTAGTCGGTGATTAGAGTACTTCATGAGAGATTTAACCTACGTACTCAACAGAATGACGTATCTAATTAGTAAGGACTTCGTGTAGACAGCCTGACGCCATATCTATGTACTTATCTACACAGCTTACTTGGCACGGCTTCATTCGCATTCAAATAGTTACTTTAGAATAAATAACGTTACGTACGTTACTTTAGATTAGATTACGTTACATTTTAGATTACGTACAAATTAAGCTCTGGATACTTACATCCTAATGGATCTGCTAGCAATAGCTCTCTTTATAAATTCGGTAATATAATTTTGCTGTCGCAAATAACTTGAACGAAATATTGATACTTACTACGCTGGCTCAGTTAACCGAAGTGGATCTTGGCCTTCGCAGGCCCGCTTCGAGCAAGGAGAGGACGAGTTCGGCGGAGAACTCTTCGTCCTCTCCGTGGAGGTGGCCAGCCGGCAACAGGGACGGGGGTCCCTGTGCCGGCACTGCCATTGGCACCTCCACCGCTCGTTGGGGACGGCTCAGCTCTTTCGGGCTGTCCTCAACCCCCTCCTCCTAGCCTGAGGAGGGGCGTGGCCGCACACCCCGTGTAGGGGCCTGTGGGGGATGGGTTGCGGGGAATAGCCTCGTGCAGTTCTCGTGACCCCATTCTATACCCACGGGTGGTTGAGCCCCGGGAGTTTTAGTGGGTATGCCCTCAGGTCGCTTCTTGTTAGAAGAAGCGGCCCGGAGGGTGAGTCCCACAGTACCCTGTCGCTCCCCGGCGGCAGGATCTGCGTAATGCATTTCTCCCGGAAAACAAAAAAAAAAACAAAAATGTCTATTCAATTTAAGTCCATACAGAACATTTATGAATGTCAAATATTATGTAATCTACCGCTGATTCGGAATGTTGTAAAGTTCACTAGGGATCTAAAGCTCATCTTGCCCAAATAGCATAATAACCACTACTGGTTTATTATGGTTTCGAGAATAAACCAGAATCTGGTAAGTAAAAAGGGCGTACGTGTGTACGAAGTACGAAAAAATAGGCCAAAAGTAGAAGCGAATCATTCAAGTCTTTAATCTCTAACAAACTTAAATCATTTTAAGTTCACCTTATTCATTTTGATTCATTCACCTCTGATTTCGGAACTTCACAAAATTGGTAAATACCAACATATCTACCTGATTATCAAATGTTATTTTTACCTGGCATAGGTAAATAAATTTTCATCTTAGTCGGTGATTAGAGTACTTCATGAGAGATTTAACCTACGTACTCAACAGAATGACGTATCTAATTAGTAAGGACTTCGTGTAGACAGCCTGACGCCATATCTATGTACTTATCTACACAGCTTACTTGGCACGGCTTCATTCGCATTGAAATAGTTACTTTTGATTAAATAACGTTACGTACGTTACTTTAGATTAGATTACGTTACCTTACATTTTAGATAACGTACAAATTAAGCTCGGATCCTTACATCCTAATGGATCTGCTAGCAATAGCTCTCTTTATAAATTCGGTAATATAATTTTGCTGTCGCAAATAACTTGAACGAAATATTGATACTTACTACGCTGGCTCAGTTAACCGAAGTGGATCTTGGCCTTCGCAGGCCCGCTTCGAGCAAGGAGAGGACGAGTTCGGCGGAGAACTCTTCGTCCTCTCCGTGGAGGTGGCCAGCCGGCAACAGGGACGGGGGTCCCTGTGCCGGCACTGCCATTGGCACCTCCACCGCTCGTTGGGGACGGCTCAGCTCTTTCGGCTGTCCTCAACCCCCCTCCTCCTAGCCTGAGGAGGGGCGTGGCCGCACACCCCGTGTAGGGGCCTGTGGGGGAGTGGGGTTGCGGGGAATAGCCTCGTGCAGTTCTCGTGACCCCATTCTATACCCACGGGTGGTTGAGCCCCGGGAGTTTTAGTGGGTATGCCCTCAGGTCGCTTCTTGTTAGAAGAAGCGGCCCGGAGGGTGAGTCCCACAGTACCCTGTCGCTCCCCGGCGGCAGGATCTGCGTAATGCATTTCTCCCGGGAAAACAAAAAAAAAACAAAAAAGTGGATCTTGGCCTCCGACACGAGATTTCGCCCTTCTGGTCTGTTTTCGGCCTCCTGTCGCCAGTTCGGCTGTTGTAGGTGGGCTAGATATTTTTCGACCTAATCTATCCAGCGTTACCTTGGGCGTCACCGGGCACTTGGCAGTTGGTTGACGCACGTATGTACATCGGGCTAGAAAGCGACAGCTTTGGCCGCACCGGGAATGACAAGCTAAGATGAGGGGTTATGCGATTTAATAACCGGCATGATTAAAAAAAAAACGATTTTTAAAAGATTAATACTGTAAAGATGGTGAACTCTTTCGTTGCTGGCTGTCGGTTCAATGTCAGTCATTTAGAAGGAAGTTTATGCTTTTGAATATGGACTCCTGACGAGAGTGTCAAGAGGGCTTACAGTCGGCGCACCGTGAAAATAGAAAAGTAATAAGAGAGTGAACCACCGCACGTTTCGCGTAACCATATGTATTGTACATTTTGGAGGTTACGAAAGAGAAATAAAAACAAGTAAGGAACTTGTGGTGTTTCAATGTAAAATCGCAGACCCTTACAGTACCTACTGTGGCAGGTACCTACCTACCTACCTAAGTTTTTTATTATAATTCTTGATTTTTGAAAAATTTAAAACGAAAACCAACTCGTTCATGAATACAACTTTACAATAAATGTAAATCCACGCATTTACTCCGGCATGTTATCTACGCAACGTACTGTCCAACTCGCTCAGCTTAGGGAATTTTAATCGACCGTATAAATCTGTCCAATTAATAACCCTTACATTTGTTAGTAATTAAATACTGGCATACGAGTATCCACTAAACGCAAGTATTATTTTGAGTATTTTAATTTGAAAATGGAATTTTACCTTCGTTAATTTTTTTTTTAAAGCGAACAAAAAGTAATAAACTTATCTAAATGGACCCCAAATCCGTTGTAACAGGTGATAATGAAGTGTAAAAATAGTGAGATATTATCTTGGAATTATAAAACCGCTTGGCATTGGTATTCGTATCTAATTTGTAAGTTAAATAGATACGACAATTTTATTATAGCAATTTATCATTTACATCGACCGAACCTAGTAATTTAATAATTTACACTTTTGCAATAACCGGTAGCTTATCGAAGGAAAACTATGTGAAAATTGGTTACTTAAAACGGTCCGTTTTAGTTCTGCAAGAACTTAAACAAATACTAGTACCAGTAACATGTGGAAAGAGAAATATTTACTGGTAATAATGTTTTATGTTCTCTTTCTTTTGATTGAACTTCTTTTTTTTATGTCATAGGTAGCAGACGAGCAGACGGATCACCCGATGGTAAGCGATTGCCGCCGCCCATGGACACCCGCGACACCAGTGGAGTCACAAGTGCGCTGCCAACCTTTAAACCCCCTCCCCCGGATTTGGCCTCCGATACCCTCACTCGGGCAGCGAAACACAGTACGGGTTTTCTGTGAGGCCGTGGTATCACTACGGTCGAGCCGGCAAATTCATACCGAAGCGTGACTCTCCCATGGTCAAAACTTTTATTTACTTATTTGGTAATATTAAACCATATTTTAATATTTAATGAATTCAATTCAACTGTGTTTTTTGATAATACTTATTTATGTTTTCTATAGATAGAGTTTGAGTGATTCTTTATTGATCCAAAATCAAATACAAGTAAGATACAACAACAACGGACAGTACAAGGCGATCTTATCGCTAGTAGCGATTTCTTCCTGACAACTTTTGGATAGAGACAAGAAATAACGTAACCTAACGTAACTCACTAGTAGGTATTAAAAAAAATAGAACATGAGTTCATTCCGCGGCCTCTCTTTGTCATTTATTGAAGAGATGTGGACCGGATTGCCCGTTGTAAAACCACGCCGAACGGAGCAATAAACATCAGTGAACAAGACCACAAACTGTCCTTTAATGAATGTGTATGAATGAGACAAGTGCGAGCAATAATGAGCGACAATAGCGGTAGGTACATATAATATTTACGAGTACAGCGTAGGACCGACAAAGCTTAAATTACTGTCAACAGCTGTTCACACGTTTGAAACTTAATGTTGCCAAAGAAGTTATGATTCTGTCAATTCTCAAAAGTTTGCAACTAAGTAGCTAACAATATCCTATATCCACTCCTAATTAATATTATTGACTGCCTCGGTGGCGCAATGGTTAGTGGGTCGCACTTTTAAGCGACGCGGTTGCGCCTGGGGCACAGGCCTGGGGTCCCGGGTCGGGCCAAAATTTGTACCTGAGTTTTTCTGTTAAAAAAATCTCAGTGTTAGCCCGGAGTCTGGAAGTTGGCGGTCTTGTGCCCCCGTGCCTCGGAAAGCCGTTGGTCTTGCGCCTAATCCCTCTCCGGTCGTGTCACATTAGTGTCCCATCGAAGTAAGAGGGTACGGGAATAGAGAGTGCACTTGTGTCTGCGCAAATACTCGTGCACTATAATATTTGACGACCCGTTTGGAACAGTGGTAGTTCACTACCACTTCCTGCGCTGCCTTTGGTCCAAGGGTTGCGGGTTCGATCACCGCACTGTACAAACATTTGTGTGCATGAACATGTATGTTTGTATTGGTCTGGGTGTTTTCTATGTATTATAAGTATTTATTTACAAAAGAAAAGTATTATATGTATATATTGGTAATCCCACTGTTGATTCTGATATCCGTACCACAGGTGCTTGAGCTACCTATCTCGGAGTCAGATCAATGTACGTGTTGTGAAATATTTATTATTTATTTATATGTCCAGCATCGACGGCTGATCGCTGAGATTGGCCGCCATGACCTAAATATCATCGGTTTGGAGAACATTATTAATATTATAGGCAAGTAACTTTTAGAACTTTTTGAGCTCAGTAATTCATATGGAAAATTGTCAATACGAGTAAGTATTTTTTTAAGTAAAGATCTCCTCCTTATAGACAATTTATTTCTGTAAGTAGATAAAAATCTTATCCACCGAAACAAAAAAATGTCAGCCCAAATAATCGAATCGAAATCTACCAATTATGGTAAAGATTTCGATTAATCGAAATAATGCCGGATATGACATTAACACGATGTTTTAACGACCTCGATAGCTCAATGGCTATGTCCCACCGCGAAAGCTTCCAGGTTCGGTTCTCAATTGTCTCGGGCACGGGTGAGCTTAGACAAGCCCTCAGCATTCAGGTATATAATCAGGTACATATACTCATAATACAGGAAATGCCCTAGTTTGAGACTAGCTGAACGTGTGTGTCTCTGTCGCCTTACAACACTTACAAGCTGAAAACCATAAAAAATGCCACCGTATTTCGTTGGCTTTTTGCAAGAACTCGCCAAGTACGCTTCGAAATAATAGGGCGGCCGCTTTATTCTAAGACTGAATCAGTGACCTATATGAAATATAGAAAAACCAATTAGTTATTCAAACATGAACATAATTAGACTGCCTCGGTGGCGCAGTGGTTAGTGGGTCGCACTTTAAAGCGACGGCTGCGCAAGAGGTTCCAGGTTCGATCCCCGGGTCGGACTAAAAATTTGTAACTAAGTTTTCGGTAATAAATTCTTAGTGTCAGCCCGGAGTCTAGAAGTCGGCGGTCATGTACCACCGTGCCTCGGGAATCACGTTAAGCCGTTGGTCCTGCACCCAATCGCTCTCCAGTCGTGTCACGCTGGTGTCGAGATATATACGACGACGAGATAATAGAGAGTGCACGTTATCTGTGGCGCACACTCTTGAGCACTATAATATATCCTGCGTACGTGGCTGATCTTTGAGATTGAGCGCCGTAGCCGTAATCGATTGGAGGATTATTTATAATAATGATAAATGAAATTCAGGGAAGAAACAAACACAAGAAACTTCCTTAAACTTTGATCTATACTTTATGACTTTTTAATTAAAGAGCTTCCAATAAACCGACGATTCGTGTCTATAGATTCCCACGATAATATGTGCGATGGCGCCCGCCCGGACACCAGTTTATTCGCTAACGAAAATAAATAATAGATTATGACGCATTCGCTGCAGGGCCATACGTCTTGTCCAGACTAAACAGTGATGGACGAGCCACCGACCTGACCTTAGGACTCCACCACCGTATTCCGATAGCTCGCTTTTAAACATGATTTGTTGACTTCGATAGCAGCATTGTGGATAGCTTTTTTGTGTCATTTTTGCTGTAAAAATGTTTTCTGTTACATGTGTAAGTATGATTAATCACGTGTAAATAAAGATTTAAACAGAACGTCCAAAAGATAGTAATAAACTAGTAAATTTACTGGAGTGAATAAATATGAGTATACCTATCTATAAGTTACTAGCGTTCATGTGTAACCATGATTCCGTTTTTCTGGTTCCCCTTTAAAGGGTTGCGAAAGTCAGACGGTAGTCTTTTCATTGTCATTAAGCTTGGACCATTCAGTATATGGGGAGTCTGCCCAGATACTGAATTATGGTCCAAGCGTATCCTGGGCTCCACAGAACGACAGTTTTTTAACGCAACTGGGAATTCCACGTTAAGGTTTCCCGGTTGCCCGCGTGGTAAAGTTAAAAAAAATCTTTATTATATTTAGGTCCATGCAGAACACTTATGAATGTCATTGTAGGTACACATATTATCATCTACCGCTGGTTCGGAATGTCGATTTCTACTGAAAAGACACCAGCAAGAAACTCAGTAGAGTCTTTTCAAATATTAATGATGTTACAGAGTTTCAATTGAGAAAAAGTAAAATAAATACAATTATTAAAGTTAACAGACTACTATGAAAACAACCTTCAAGACTAATCGATAAATATGACCAAAAATCCTTATCATTCTAATAGTCTTGTACACTATTTCCACCTTTCTTCATAGTGATGGTTAATGACATTTTGTGGGAGCTTATTGAATATCCTTAATACTTAATACTTAAGCCAACAATAACCGATTTTATGAAGTCTGAGGAGGTCTAATTGTGTTATGCGAATGTTTTCTCGTAGGAATGATTCGTTCTCCCGTATTGAAAATTTTCCTATGTTAATCAATAATATTGTAGTATTCTAATCCACTGTTTTGGCAACCTACGTTTCTGTTTACAAAGCTATTGGAGGGGAGCTCCACGTACCATCCGGAGGCCCAATCCGGGGAAAAAGGGGTTTAAAGGTTGGCAGCGCACTTGTGACTCCACTGGTATCGCTGGTGTCTATGGTCGGCGGTAATCGCTTACCATCAGGCGATCCATCTGCTCGTCTGTCACCTATCACATAAAAAAACATCTTATTTTAGAGCATTGGCCCTCTTTTCTGTAATACAACCCTAATAAGCGGGACGACCCGTGGAAGGAGGATCAGTGGTAGTGAACGCTGCCTCTGGTGCAAGGGTTGCGTGTTCGATCCCCGCATAGTACAACATTTTTTTTGCATCAACATGTCTGATTGTATTGGTCTGGGTGTTTTCTATGTATTATAAGTATTTATTTACAAAAGAAAAGTATTATACGTGCATATTTGTAATTCCGCTGTTAGTTCTAATATCCGTAATACAGGTGCTTGAGCTACCTATCTCGGAGTCAGATCAATGTATGTGATGTTGTGAAATCACACTGACCTTCAATTCCTAGTAAGGTAACAATGTCAGATCAAATTGATAAACCTTTGTAAATCCCAGCATGATAGACCACGTGCGACAACTGTTTCCCCTAAACAAGCGTTCATTTACGCAAAAGGACATAACATGCGAAACTGTGAGCTTTACGCGCCATTGTTGGCTAAATACGTATCGGACTTGGCTTACGAGCGTAAACACGCGTAAACTTGGCAGTTGGCAGTATCACACACGTGCTGTTCGCGATTGTGGGAAATTGTATGCCTGCACCGTAATACTGGAATAGTATTTATAGCAAGATCTAGGACTTTTTGAAGGCTTATTAAACAGGAACTTATGATTTTCGTTACGTCACGGCGGGAACATCCTCATCCTCCTTATACGAACGGTAAAAGTATTAGAGACATTGAAGATATTATATCAGTGATTAAGGAAACTGATCCTGAAAAGCTACCTATTTACGTCGCAAGAGATCTGCAGAGACTACCTCCTGTGACATTCGATCACATTGATGCATCGAGATTACTCAAGGACATTATATTGTTAAAAAATGATATTGAGACCATCAAAGACACATATGTCACTAAGGATATGTTACATACACAGAATAATCACGATCTAAATGTCAACTGTAGAAAGAGAGGAGCTTTTATAGATAGTTTTAATTACGAGAGTGGCCCAATAGGGCTGCCGCACATATCTACTGGGGAATACCGGTCGTTAAATCAAGATAACATCGCTCAAAATAATTCAATGAATTCAAAAACTGCGCCGGCTGATACGGCTGTTGACATCGCCAATGACTCGGTAGTCTCGTTCGCGCATTTGTCCGTGATGACGCACGGTGACCATGAGACGGACCCGATTAGCGAAGAAGACGCGGCGCGTGGAGGCCCTACCTCGGTTTCGACGGGACCGATTACCTGTGTTCCAGCGGCAGCGGCGGCGGCCGCCTCAACCACCGCGGTTTCGAGCGTCGACAACAAGTGTGGTAACGCAGTAGCGGCGCACGGTACTTCGAACAGTGAGCGTAAACTAATGTCTGATGTAGCTGGACAAGGGAATTGGAAAATCGAGAAACCTAAGGATGACTGGATTTTAGTGCATCGCAAACGGTTCCGGAATAGGTTTGTTGGTATGAAAGGGAAAGCTGACATGACTCCGGAATGTAAGTTTAAGGCCGCAGTAGTAAACATACCTTTTTATATTTATAATGTTGATGTGGGATCTTCAGTAGATGATATTATTAGTTATATTAAAAGTAAAACCGGAGTTACAATTGTATTACAAAAGGTGAATATGAAACTTAAAAAGGAATATGTAGCTTATAAATTTTTTATACCTAAGGAAAAGTTATCTGTGTTTATGGATGAGAATTTATGGCCCAATGGTGTAGCGTTTCGTAAGTTTGTAAATTTTAATTTAATTAAAAACTCGAGTAATAATGGCATAAAATACAATAAATATAATGAGTAAAACAAATAATAATAATGTAAATATTAATGTAATTTCTAAATTTGCTAGTTTTAATTGTAAAAATGTAAATAGGTCTATGGAATCCATACGGTCTCTATGTCAAACTGTGGATATTGTAGCACTACAGGAGACCTGGTTATTACCCACGGAGTTAACAATACTGGGTGATATTGATAAAGAATTCGCATATTATGGCAAATCCTCCATGGATGCGACCAAGCTAGTCCGAGGCCGTCCATATGGGGGGGTAGCTTTATTGTGGAGAAAATCTATTTTTCATACAGTGTCTGTAGTGCAATGTAATAATGACCGAATAGTGGCCGTCAAAGTTGATTTGGCAGATAAGTCTATGTTAGTAATATGTGTATATATGCCAACTAATTGTCATGACAACTTAGCCGAATTTTGTGAATGTATGAGTGAAATTACGGCGATAGTAGAAACCTGTGCCTTGGAGTCAGTTTTCATAATGGGTGATTTTAATGCTGATCCTAAGGAATTATTTGGTAAGGAGTTAAACAACTTTTGTATAGACCAGAAGTGGTGTTGTGTAGATATAGATAGGCTGGGGATGGGGTCGGGCGTGTATACGTTTGTAAGCGATGCTCACGGGACCACAAGCTGGCTAGATCATTGCCTAGTTACGGAGGCTGCGCAGCGGTCTGTAGATAAAGTTGAGGTTAATTATGACGTGTACTGGTCTGACCATCTTCCACTAGTGATACATGTCAGTCTAGACACAATTAATTCCACTGTACCAAGCATATTAAAAGAGCATGTACCTAATAAAATAATATGGGGAGAGAGAGATCATAGTCAAATCGAAGTATACCGAAAAACATGTAATGCTGTTCTAAGAGATGTTGACTTCCCTGAGGAGCTAGGTACATGTTGCGATAATGTTTGCAATATCCCTGAACACAGATTAGTCATTGACAATTTATACGAAAAAATTGTAAACACGCTGAAAGAAGCGGCTGAGCTTAGTAGTTCTGTTAAACCATTTAAAAAGAAAGGGCGTTGTATTGCGGGGTGGAATAAGTTCGTGAAAGGTGCGCATGAAACGGCGAGACAGGCTTTTCTTAACTGGGTGTGGCATGGGCGACCAAGAGTTGGGATTATATACCAGGATATGTGTGAGTCGCGAAAGGTGTTTAAGTCTAAGTTAAAAATTTGTCAAGATAACCAAGAGCAAATAAAAATGAACATCTTGGCTACCCAGCACAGCTGTAAAAAATTTTCAAAATTTTGGAAACATACCAAGAAACTGAGTCCAAGGCCGGCTACTCCTAGTAAGTGTGGGTGGGGTCAGTGTACCGACGGAGATAGCAAACCTATTTAAAGACCATTTCCAAGTTAAGTCCAATTTACAGCGAGGAGCAGAGGTGGAGGTGACCGGGCAGACTGTCGTGGCTGATGAATCTAGCCGTATTACAGCTACAGATGTCAAGTTAGTTTTGAAGCAAATGGCAAGAGGAAAATCACCAGGCCACGATAGACTTAGCATCGAGCACCTCCACAATGCTGGTAAGCATCTCCCGAGGGTCCTGGCAATGTTATATACATTTTGTATTAGACACTCATACTTGCCTGCGGAGCTAATGAGAACTGTCGTTGTACCTATTGTCAAAAACAGGACTGGGGATATATCTGACAAGACTAATTACAGACCTATATCTTTAGCTACTGTATTGGCAAAGGTTCTTGACGGTTTGCTCGAGCGACGGCTTAGTGCTCATATTCAGTTGAACGACGCTCAATTCGGCTTTCGATCGGGACTGTCAACAGAGAGTGCTATACTGTCGTTGAAGCATACCGTGAGGTATTACACAGAGAGGCAAACACCTGTGTACGCTGCCTTTCTGGACCTGTCAAAGGCATTTGACTTGGTTAACTATGACTTACTATGGACCAAACTACGTGACGCTTCTGTTCCAGCTGAATTAATTACCACCTTGCAGCATTGGTACAGCCATCAAGTTAACCAGGTCAGATGGGCTGGTGCGTTATCTGACGAGTACGTCTTGGAATGCGGGGTAAGACAAGGGGGGTTGTCCTCTCCTTTGCTGTTTAGTTGCTATGTAAACGGGCTGATTGATGCACTCAGCAGCACCAGAGTAGGCTGTTCTGTTGACGGACACATGATTAATAGTATAAGTTATGCTGATGATATGGTGTTGCTGAGTCCATCAGTGAGTGCATTGCGTAGACTATTGACCGTGTGTGAGGCATACGCAGCGGAGCATGGATTAGTATATAACACCAAAAAGAGTGAGTTATTGATGTTTCGTGTACATGGTAGGAAACCACTGGTGGTGCCTCCAGTAAAAATCCTTGGTGTGCCTATATGTAAAGTGTCTACATTTAAATATTTGGGACATATTGTAAATGAAGATCTCACAGACAATTGTGATATGGAGAGAGAACGGAGAGCATTGGCGGTTCGATGTAATATGGTTGCGCGCAGGTTTGCTAGGTGCACAAGAGATGTTAAAATTACCCTTTTTAAGGCGTACTGCCAAACCTTTTACACCTGCAACCTGTGGTGCAGCTATACACAAAAAACTTACAATGCACTCCGCGTGCAATATAACAATGCCTTCAGGATGTTAATGGGCTTTCCCAGATTTTGCAGCGCATCAAGCATGTTCGCTGAAGCAGGTGTTGATGGTTTTCATGCCATCCTAAGGAAGCGAACTGCTTCAATTATGCTAAGATTGCGTGAGAGCTCAAATGGCATCCTGAGGGTATTGCAAGACCGTTTTGATTGTCCCATTCGTAGGCATTGGACTAAAATGCACATGAAGGGGACAATTAAATATTTAAATTAAGGATTGTATAATTTAAGTATGTCAGCTAACGTAGTAATAAGAATTTTACTAACAAGATTGTATGGATTTTTATCTGAAATAAATTAAATTATTATTATATTATATTATAGAGTAATTTGGCAAACCAAAGGCCGAAGGGAAACTAGCCTGTTTCCGTAGTAAAGTAAAGTATCAGCCTATAACTGTCCCAGTGCAGGGCAAAGGCCTCCATCATAGAAATCAAGTCATCGCTATGGGAGAAGTATTAATCACCGCGCTTGCCAAATGCGGATTGGCGATCTATTCTGCTGGTGATCTATGAGATATGTTCGAAAAATACGAAACATCCTGCTTTTTTTGCTCGACCCGGGAATCGACCCTGAGATCACTGCTCGGTACTTAAACCACTAAACCAACGAGGCGTTATCTAAAGAGGAGATCTCTATAGTCAGTGGCACAACGCTTATAGGTTATCAGAAAACACACAACGCTTGCCCGATGCAATCGATACCTAGCGCCATCTATGTGTAAAAAGTGGAACCAATGCCCCCAAACGAAGTTAGGGCGGGCCATTAGTATCCTTCATAAAGGAGGTAAATATATCCTGCAGCTAAACAAACATCCTGCTTTTATTAAATAACAGCACGTCCGTCCCGGTCCGGCCAGAAATTTCCGACATCAGATTTTTCTAGAAGTTAAATATGCGCAATTTAAGTGCAACTCAATTTCGGAAATTTGGCGGTTTGCCGTCCTTAGACTAAATGGCGGCTATATTACATTTGGTTATTTTTCTTTTTTATGTTATCTATTGTGTTGTAAAAATATATATCTGTCAACATGACGGACGGATAAAGAATGGAACTCCCAGCTGAGGTCTGTTTTTCCTGACCACTATAATCTGGACATCTTTAAGGCAAGAGTGAACAGGCATCTTTTAGGCAAACGCGTAGGATGATACGTCGCTCAGCGTCGCGTTCCATCAGGTGCGATTTTGGCCAAGCGTTAGCCTAATGTTTAAAAATTTATTTAATTAGTTCACTTAATTAGTACAAAGATTTTACACTGAATCTCTTTAAACCTGGTATACGTGGTAAGTAACAGGTTTCGTATGAGGCGGCGGCATTTCCACCGCGTCACCAAAAAACAATATTTTGTATGTTGTGTAATAATTGTTACAGGTAAGGTTCAGGAGTTAAAGACGAAATAGCAAAGATTTAGTATAATTAGGTTACGGCAAAATAATTATAGTACAAACAGCGATATATCAGGTTACCATAATTATTTATTTATATTTATTTAAATCTTCATACATTTTTAGAAAATTATTTTACATTTTTTTTTCCATTATATTCTCAATTATTAATTATTTTCAATTATCTTACTTTTTTTTTTCCATCTTATTTCAAATCTTGAAATTTGAACATCAAGGGGACAACCCCTAACAAAATACAGCAATTTTTTGATGGCCGGTACTTTCATATTTGGACCAAAAATAATATGAAAGTCCGAGGATCTCCTTTGCCAGATTTTTATACATTACATGCGGGACTGTCAGTACCTAATTTAAAAAAATAAGGAAGCGTCAAATATAATTTTGCCGAGAATTTTTTCGTTCTAGGTCGAAATGTAATTTTTTCGTATAGCCGCCTTTACACATGAGGAAAGGCCAGTGGGACACACTTATTTACATTTGAACTCGGACGACCGGCGGCCATTCGTAAACCAGACAAACACTAGTACCTAACGCAAACCTACTGGAAACTATTTGGATTATTTAAGCTTGTGGGCGTGCAACTTTGACTCGGAATAAAATTTAAGACACAACTCCGAACCATTGCGTTGCACCATTTATGCGTGCCCTTTCTTCTTCAAGTCCGAAATTGCGCAGACCTTAGGGAGAGAGAGAAACCAAACCCACTACATAGATCATGATTTACACGTTTGGACTCACTCGGCAATCGTAGGTATCCACAGTTTTATTTATTTATTTATTTATTCAAAAGTACAGCCACATAATACATATTACACAAACTTAGCTTAACTTAATCTATGAGCACATTCTCTGATATGTACCAAAATAACGGCGTACATAACACTACATTAAAATTTATTTACGAACATACATAGTAATCAAACCATACTCTATTACGGAGCGAATACTTACCAGCCTAGTGGCCTGATAAGTACTCCAAGACCAAACCCTTAAATTTAGGGAAGACATTAGAGAATACATCCAAATGAGGAGTTTCGTTACTTATCCGATTGTACTCTGCAGAAATACGTGCCAAAGGAGACTGGAGGCCAAGATTGCTCCGCGAGAATGTTAATGCGAACAATTTGGTAATGCGCTTTCTAGGATAATTGCGAGGAACCGAAAGAGATATGCGAGATATAAGCTGATTAGAATCCAGGTGACCATTAAGGATTTTGGAAAAAAAACACATATCGGTCAACTTTCTTCTAACTCGGAGGCTAATCATATTGAATTTGGAAAGACGGTCGCTAAAACTATAACTAAACTAGGTTAGGTTTCCCTCACCGCCAAGCTGGTGGTAGTAATACGCAAATTGATTTTATAAAACAAAAACCTGACATGCTTCCAATCTATGGCCTCTAAAAAGCGTTTGGAAGGTAGGACGATCAACTAAGTTATTCATAAATTGTATCCAACTTAAGTCCCTGCCTCAAGTTTCGAAATTATCGTTCTTTGTAACGAGACAATAGCTAAGCTCCAACCAGATAGCATTCAAAGGATCAGAGGTCAAAGTTTGACTAAGCCAAACGACTATGGGGAAATCTAATTGATTTTATACATATAAAGGTTATTTATTTATTATTAACATACAATTAATTGTATAACATTACAGTTTAGAAACAAAGCGTAATACAATTCAACAATAATCAAAACACACATACATAAAACTTACTTACATACGAGTTTTATGCGAGTACGGAAATGTAGGTATACCACTGTCCAGCCAGTATTTTGGGCTACTAAGGTATAACCTCAAGAACGCAATCTATGATTATATAGAGCATTAATTTGAAGGTTTCTTTTCAACTCTAGGGTGCAGTGTCAAGCCAAGAGCAAACCCATTATCAATAAAAAAAACATTGATTTCGAAGAGTTTGTTTACTAAATGTGTTAGCAAATGACTTCGCTGGCTCGGCCACCTCGAGAGAATGGGAGAAGAATGTGCAGTAAAGAGAGCGTACCTGGGAAGTCCTAATGGGTGAAGGCCAGTCGGCCGTACAAGATACCGCTGGAAAAATGAGGTCGATAAGGATTTGAGCGGACTCTTGGTGGATGACTGGCAGGAAGTGGCGTAAGACCGACCGAGATGGAGGCTCTTATCATCGGAGGCCAAGACTCACTACGGGTCGCTGCGCCAACCTAGTTAGTTAAATGTGTTAGCAGTATAAGTTATATTTTCTCATCTTATTGGGTCTTTCCTGCAATTCGGTCTCTACTTTTTGTGCCCAGCCATATTGAGATCACTGTAAGTGGCAATTACGAAGCACCAAATTATTTTTCCGACCTGGGATTGGAATCTGGAACCGCAACAAGTGCAGAAGTCCGACATTGCGACTACTAGCCATTGCGACTATAATAGCTATTGCGCCCCCGAAGCTGGTTGAAGTTCATAGCCATAGAAAACTTACGTATCATACTTTCAAGCGACGAAACTTACCTGTAAATAAAAATAAATATTATTAGAAATGTGTGTACAATTAACATTTAAAGGGATCTATGACGTTGTTCAAAGAATTCGTTTGTAGACAGGTAGGTATTAGTGATGTAACCTATGTCGAACTTTGAGCATTTTGAAGTATACCTACCTAAACAGTGGGAGAGCCACGCTTCATGGAGTAATACCACGTCCTCACAGAAAACAGGCGTGAAGCAGTGCAGTGAGGGTACCGGAGACCCAATCCAAGGGAAGGGGGGTTAAAAGGTAAGCAGTGAACTTGAGACACCACTGGTGTTGCTGGTGTCCATTAGCGGCGTTTTCGCTTACCATCAGGAGATCTGTCGGCTCGTCTGCCACCAATATCATAAAAAAAAACCTACTACATTTAGAAAGCTTGCCAAATTGCGAAAACTCACTTAGATTATGTATGTTGTACTTCCCATTATGTTTATAGTATGGATAGGTAGGTAATAGCAAAAGTATGGTTATCTATCTAGTAGTGAAATAATGTACATTTTAACTCGAAAGCACTTAAAAAAACTTTAACATCTTTGGTGAGTTTATAAATGAGATTCAAGGATGTAGCTTCGACGTACAACGAACAAAAAAATGTCGATTTGTACCAAACCTTAAATCAAAATCTTTAGAGAATTATATATTAAATAGTTAATGTACGAGTGGAATACATTCGCTGTTTGTATTATCTTACACAGCGAAGCAGCTTCATCCAGCAATATCTTTGGATAATCACCGCCGCTCCATAAACTGTACCGAATAATATTGACTCCGGGACTTGTGTACTGCGCCGCAGTTGCCAAGAGAACATAAACATGAACGTGGAGCAAATCACATATATCCAATTTTAGATACAGAGTACTAATCCGCGTTCGGCTTTCGTTTCTATTTGTTCCTGTTTCGGCGTCTCGATCGTCGCCAAAACACGCTAAAATAGTCACACTACAATTTGCAACTACCGCACGTTATACCTTGTTAGTTTTCTTTGTCGATAGTTTCAGCTTTAGAGAATTTTAGCTCGCACTTTCACTAAGTTTACTTAAGGAATTATAATGTCTTATTCACGAGCTGAACAGGCTGAGGCACAGTCCAAGCCACAGGTTAAGTTATCTCTCACTTTTATGAGACCCTAGAATCAGGCATCCTCTTTTGATTTTGATAAGGTTTTAAGGTATTCAATTGGTCATCATCATCATTAGCGTTTGGTCTCGGTTGCGTCCCAAGTCGTCGCTCCGGAGCCCGAAGTCCGCTTTCCTGCTTCTACTCCTCCACTTCGCACGATCTTCTGCTTCCAATGTAGTCAATTGGCACGCATGCCCTCCCTTACGACGTCAATGCACACCTTACTAGGTCTACCCTTTCTTCCGGGGCCCGGTGGTGCAAGGCCAGACATTTGTCCCCAACGTAGGCGACTCTCCTGCAGTTTCTCTGCTATGTCACGGATGTGAAGGATTCCACGTGTTTCTCACGCGGTCTTTCCGCGTGACTCCACACATCCACCGTAGAATGTTCATCTCTGTGGCATGCAACTCCTGCTTATATCGCTAAAGTACAGGCCAAGTCTCAATTCCATACAGAAGAACCAATTGGCGTATTGATCAAAATCGCTTCGTAAATAAGTCATTATTTCTCGTAAATAGTAAAGGACAAAAACCGCTTATTGTAGGTTATCTATAGGAGATAGACATAAAACATCGCGGACTTTTTTGCCGAGTTTTTTGATGTGTTAAATACTGTAGTACATTATTTTGATCTATCACATAGGGTTCATACGGCGTTTGCAATGAAAGCGCAAAAAAGGTTTATTTACGACATCACTTATAAAACCTCTAAAATTATCAATGTTTCTCTCCATGGATACGTATAAACCTTCCTCTTGAATTACTCTGCCTATTAAAAAACCGCATCAATTTGTTGAGTGGTTTTAAAAATTTAAGCATATATGGGGACAGACAAGCGAATATTAGTGTATTATACTATGTAATGATAGATTCACAATTAGCTTATCGAATCTGTACAACACTATTTGGACATATCGTTAATTTTAGACATTTTTAAATGCACGAAATGATGTCAGAAATGAATTACTAATCAGTTTTTTGTGCAAAATCAACACAACATACCATAGAGTATGACAAAAACCAGGTAAGATGAAGTTCGCTTTTAGATCTAAGAGGCCGACTGAGAGACGTCTAAATTATGTTATTTTCGAGTCGTAATCAAGACGTTGTTAAATTATATATAAAATAAGCAAGAGGATTAATTAAAATGCGTCGTACATTTTTAATGCATAAATGGACAAGAGTTTGACCTCAGTAACAACCGTTTTTGGCAAGACAGGGCAAATAACGCCACCTTAAGGTATACAGAGGAGATCTTGTTCAGTTCATCCTCATCCCAATTCCCAGTTTGTTTTTTATGGGATAAGGGGCAGACGAGCAGACGGATCACCTGATGGTAAGCGATTACCGCCGCCCATGAACACCTGCAACACCAGAGGAGTCACAAGTGCGCTGAAGACCTTTTAAAAAGGAATACGCTCTTTTCTTGAAGGTTTGCGAGGCAGAAAGTTTCTTGAGAAACGCACAGTTGAAGACTGCCAACCATCCAGATGATGTCGATTTTAGGGCACAAGTGTAAACGCAGACACAAGCGCACTTTCTATTCCCTTGGTCCATCCTACACAAACATGATCGTCTTCGTGTGTGATGATAAAAAGTAAAAGCGAATGAAATTATTCATCATCACAATAAATTAATAATGTTAATACGGTTGGATTATTTTAAGGAGTTCTATAATAGTTTCATTTAGAAACTTGTAGTTACTTGATATAAATCATATAATTTGCAGTTGGTTATACAAATATGTAGCTTAGCTATCTTAAAAATTAAAACAATCATAACTCTGCTAATCTGTTCGATTCATTCACCTTTGACAGTCTTCGATAGCAAATTAAGCATGAATACATTACTTATTATCAATTTATTAGTTTGTCGACTCCTATTGATGAACCGACCGGTTTATAATGTTAATTTATTTAAATAAATTAACATGCAAGACAAACCAGTCAAAATCACTCAGTCTTGCATATTACAACGAATCCAAAAAAAAAGGAAACATAAACACCCTTTTATTTTAACCACCTCTACGTTTGAACAATTTTGAACAACGTTGAGTGCAAAATCAACATAACATACCATAGAGTATGACCAAAACCAGGTAAGATGAATTCGCTTTAGATCTAAGAGGCCGACTGAGAGACGTCTAAATTATGTTATTTTCGAGTCGTAAGCAAGACGATGTTAAATGAGATATAAAATAGGTAAGACGCTCTACTGATGACTATTGAAAATTCGCAGAAAACTTTTTCGACTTCCCCTCATACAAAATGAACAAGTCACGTGACCGACTTTGTATGAGAAGTTGAAAGTTTTTATGCGAATTTCCAAAAGTCAAAAACAAAAGAGTGATTAATAGATTGGAAAAAGTGGTTAAGGGACTTAAATGTTTACCAATGGGTATGTATACATATACAACCTGTGCGGATAAAGAATGGGATCATAAATGGCGGCGCATCTATTCACTTCTCGCTCGCACACGTGGGGTGCGAGTATAGACGCAAATAGTGTGCGAGCGAGAAGTGAATAGTTTCGCCGCCATTTCTGATCCCATTCTTTATCCGCACGGGTTGTACGTGCCTACACTCAGTATGTACCTACAAGACCGCCCGTGCCTCGCAAAACCCGTTGGCCCTGCGCCCGATCCCTCTCCGGTCGTGTCACCTAGTGTCCCATCGGAATATAAGGGTAAGGGAATAGAGAGTGCACTTATGTTTGCGCACACACTTGAGCACTATAATATAACCTGCCTACGTAACTGATCGTTAGATTGGCCGTCGTAGCCGTAATGGGTTGGAAACTATTATGTATGTATGAATAACTATTTTAAAACTGGATGGGTGGAGTGACGGGACATGATAAGTTATTGAATGAATAATAAATAACAGCCAAGTCTAGTCTGAGACGAGTAGATAATATATTAATATTTTAAAGTTAGCTTGAAAATGACACCTGTGACCAAGAAAGTCTTAAGGTGACGGGTAGGGCACACTGGCGACGCCAATCGATTTTAATTTTTAGCTGCTAAAGGGGTTCTATTTTAAATAATTTCGGGGTTACAATCTCTCGGCAAACACTTATACTATTCATTTATTCATTTAATAATCATGCGAAAATGTTGGGTCTGTTTTTGTACGCGAAAAATTATTGTGTGGCCAAATTATTGCTTAAAGTGGCCAAAAGTGGCTTAAAGTAGGCAATAATAAGAATTATGGTTACTTATAAGAAGATTATATTACAACAATAACTTCTCAAAAAATCCTTAATACCTACTATCGTTAATGGATTCACCCTATTTTTTTTAAAAAATGTCTCAATATCGCCACAATTAATACAAATCTACTGGCACCGCTAGTTACCTTTTAAGGGCCGAGTTCACCAACTTTTCAAACAACGGTAATCACGCATTAACCATGCAAGCACCATTAGCAAGCATGGTTAAACTGTGGTTACCGTTGTTTTGAAGTTGGTGAACTCGGCCTAAGTCAGGAAAATGTCTAACGGTGATTTCGCTTTACTAATGCCAATTTTAATGGACGTTTTTGAATCGTTAGATACATAGATAGATACACTTTATTAAACAAAGTTTACAGATCTTAGTCTTTGGTATTATACTGGTACAATATAGGCGGTCATTCATATTTTTAAACTACATTATAATACATTTCGCTCCCAGCGATAAGACCGCCTAAATTGTACATTGTATCTCTGTATACCTAGCTTTTAAGTTTTGTATGTTGTGCAATAAAGAGTATGGATTCGGCGGGTAGGGCTAAAAGAAGCCGCGTGGGCTGATGCAATTCAAAGGTTTTAAATTAGTGTCTAGTGGTTTATAGTGTGCAAGTTTGGTGTTTATTTGTGCAGTGATCCTAATAATAAGAATCGTTGGATTGTATCGTTTTTAACACTGCTATTGTGTGTCGAGTGCGTTGTCTCGTGACAACTTGCTTGGACCTAATAGAGTCTTAAAACCCGCGATTGCTTTTAGAGTGATATCCGCTGAATCCGTAGGTCGATAAAACGCAAAACACCGGCGTTTTATTGAGTGACTGTGACTTTGACTGACTTCGACTGTTGACTACCTACTTGTTCTCAATAAGTTACTTGACATTGGCGAATTATCTTCGGTTGTCCCGCTTAATAACGCCTAAAATCTAAAACATGATAATGGCAGGAGTAATTCTCAGTCGAGAAGTTGATTGCCACAAATAAAATAAGAAGAAGAAGAATAAAGAGTATCTATCTATCTATTATAAGTAAATGGTGCGAAAATCGTGCGTGAAAGGGAAAGGAAATAATACATAAATCATAACATCAGTTATAAAGTAACAAAGACGTTATACGACGTATGATATACGACGTATGATATACGACTGAACGTGTGGGATAAAGTACAATGCAACTTACTTCCTCAATTTGTGTGATATTCGCGGATAGGATTTATCAACATCTATTACGTCTATTTTTAGTTTTTGCTTTTCTTTTACGTATTTGGGCAATACAAAAGTCTTGATAACACATTTTTAGCTATCGACGATAGAATCAAGAGATCAATCTGACAGTTAAGGTCGTATCGTAGAAATAGAAAAAGATATTCCTTTTTGCACAAAAACAAAATACAAGTATGATACACTTATCGCTTGTAACGATTTCGTTCAGACAGCGGAAAAGAGGAAAGAAATAACATTTTCGTAATAGGGCATTACGAATACGTTATTTTTTTCCTCTACAAAAAGGTTGACTGGAAGGCAGTTTAATAAATGAATTTTAAAGTGGTCATTTAGTTATAAATAACATAAATAATAATTTACAATACCTACCTATAAAATAACAATAACTGTGGGAGACAAATAAATGTAGGGAGAGCCACGCTTAGGCATGAATGGGCCGCCTCGACCGGAGTGATACCACTGCCTCACAGAAGACCGGCGTGAAGCAGCGCCTGCGCTGTGTTTCGCCGTGTGAGTGAGGTTACCGGAGGCCCAATGGGGGGAAAGGGGAAAATGGGGGAAAAGGGGCAGCGCAC
Organism: Marasmia exigua; assembly: GCA_019059595.1. Classification (NCBI taxonomy): domain Eukaryota; kingdom Metazoa; phylum Arthropoda; class Insecta; order Lepidoptera; family Crambidae; genus Marasmia; species Marasmia exigua. Next base: position 1,137,991 of record CM032464.1, on the reverse strand, counting down.
TTGTGACTCCACTGGTGTTGCGAGTGTCCATGGGCGGCGGAATTGCTTACCATCAGGTGATCCGTCTGCTCGTCTGCCACCTCTCATATATAAAATAAAAACAACAAAAAAAGAAAGTATACTGTCCCACTCTGCTGGGCCTACATCATAGAAATCAATGTATCCCTACTATATGATGCTATTGCGCTTAATCACCACGCTTGCCTAATGCGGATTGGTAATCACAAACTCGAGCTATGTTCGAAAAATTCGAAACACCTTTGCTCGAAGCCTGGACCCCGAGATCACGGCCCGGTACTTAAAACACTAGATCACCTAGGCGTAAAATATAGGTTACCTAGAATTTACTGATTTTTCTTCTTTTTGGTGTCCCAGGGGAAACATCTTGACCGTCGTCTTGTCACATTTGGGACCAAGTGGGTGTGTAGGACTCTAACTTTAATCCTAACCAAACCAACGCCATGATGATCCCCCTAGCCGGAACGGACCGTACTTAAAAACTGAAGATCTAACCTATCCACCTTCAAATTAACAAAATCGTGCGTCTCTAAAGACGCCTTTTAAGGGTTCCGTACCCAAAGGGTAAAAACGGGACGCTATTTCCCTCCATAATACTTTGTGTTATATATTGTTTTTACTTCTGCTTTAATTTCGCTAGTTTGTCTTTTTATTTGTAATGTTGTGCGTCGTCTGGGTTAAACAAATAAATGTTTTTATCTTTGTCTTATCTTTTCATATTACTAAGGCTTCGCTGTCTGTCTGTACGTCACGTCTGTTTGTCCGTCTATCAATCGCCAGCCTATATGTAAAGAACCGTGATCGCTAGAAAGTTGAAATTTTCACAAAATATGTATTTCTGTTGAAGCCGCTATAACAAAATAATAAATATTCAATGGGGCGCCCATACTACAAACCCGATTTTTTTTTCTCGATATCAACAAAAGCAACAGGTAGGCACCAACACACTCAGTTATATTTATAATTTAATAATAAACGATAAAATAAATAAAATATATTGTTTTTTCATTATAGATGGGTTTGCTTTTGGCTTCACACTGAACTCTAGAGTTGAGAGGACACCTACGATGGAGCGAAAATCGTAGAGAAAAATCCCATACAAAAACGCCATTATTTCCCTCTTTGGTACGGAACCCTTCGTGCGCGTGTCGCACTTGGCCGGTTCTAATTTATTGGGAACCTCAACCTTCTGATCTATGGTCGTATTGATATTTTAACAAATCGTTATAGATTCGCATAATTTGATCATTAGTCGGACACCGACGTGCGTGTTATCTGATTTTAATCACACTGACATCGCCGAAACGGATGTGAGCGATTTCATTCGAAGACCTCTTCATTACGTCCGAAAGATATTTCGTGATAGTTATGTTGCATACACTCAAGTTTCTTCTTCTATCTTGTTGTATCTTATAAAAAAAATTCTCAATTGGAAGTCGGACTCATGTACCTACAAAAAGTTTCGTACCAATCTACATTACAACATTAGGTACAAAATACCCAAATATTGACAACATTAAATGGTTTTTATTTTCATTATTTTTAGAAGACATTAGCCTTTTCGCGCGGCGTTGCCCGCGTAGTATTCGTTTTGGTTTATCCCAGAGGAACCTGAAAATTTTCGGGATATAAAGTATAATATCTCCTTCTTCTAGTTTTAAGCTACATATCTACTAATTTTCAGCTTAATCGATCCAGCGGCTCTTGAGTTATTTATTTATCTATTCTTTATTGCACAAGAAAATAAAGTAGGTACAATTGGCGGACTTAATGCTATACAGCATTCTCTACCAGTCAACCATTAGGCGATGCAGAAATATGTATGACGGCTTAATATTTTTTTATCCATAAACATACATGTGAGTAATATATAATATGACTATACATAAATAATAATATAATACAATAAACCTACTTATACTACAATTAACTTTGAAAAAAAACAAAAACGACGAATACCGGCTAACCTACATTGTAAGGTATTAAAGAGTTGGAACAGACACAATACATCTTACCACAGCAGTCATAAAAAAGGGGAAAAAAAAGTTAAGTTAAATTTCTAGTGACCGGAGAAAATGATCACGAACTGAACGCTTGAATGAAAATTTGGTGGAGGACTTTTTGATGTCATCAGGGAGCGAGTTATAGTGTTACTTACTTAGATGACTTTCTTTTATAATATATTTGTTGGTTATAATAATAATTCTCACAACATCTCATACGTTGACCTGATTCCGTACTAAGTAGCTTAAGCACTTGTGTTACAGATATCAGACAACAGAGGAACACAAATATATACTTAAATACATATATTACACCCAGACACCGAACAAACACAAGTGTTCATCGCACGAATGTTTGTCCAGGGTGGGGATCGAACCCACGACCTTTGGCGTAAGAGGCAGGGTCACTACCAATTGCGCCATCCGGTCAGTCAAACCGGTTGTTGGCAAGTACAGTCAGCATCAGCAAAAGTAGCTTAACACTTTAGTACCATGTCAAAGTAACTATTCTGCCTATTTTTTTTTATGATATGGGTGGCAGACGAGCAGACGGATCACCTGATGGTAAGCGATTACCGCCGCCCATGGACGCCTGCAACACCAGTGGCGTCACAAGTGCGCTGCTCACCTTTAAACCCCCCTTCCCCTGGATTGGGCCTCCGGTACCCTCACTCACACAGCGCATGCACTGCTTCACTCCGGTTTTCTGTGAGAAGTGGTATTACTCCGGTCGAGCCGGCCCATTCATGCCGAAGCGTGGCTCTCCCACTGTTAATGATGTTATTATAGTGAGTTTCTAAGGGGTACGTACAAAATGTTCGACATGGTACTAATGTGTTAGGCTACTTTTGACGCTGACCGTACCTACAATATTTGAGATAATAATTCTAAACGTGTAACCGTGATCCAGTTTATCTGATTCCCCTGTCTAAGGGTTGTGAAGGTCAGACGGCAGTCGCTTCATTATAATTCCCAGTGTTCTCGAATGATCATGATCCAAGCACCGGGCTCTGAAGCCACAGCTTTGGACGCAAATGGGATTCCAATCAATTTTTTATTAATACTACCATTTACATACGTAGATGTTATACATATGATGTTGGCCGTGTGGTCCCCGGCAGAGTAGAATAGGCCTCCCTCACTCTTACCGAACTGTCGTAAAAGGCGACTAAGGTAAAGCTGCTGGCATGATCACCAGCACCCAGAGAAGGAAAACTCTGCATTTATATCAAAACCGTCGCCAACCCGTCTGCCAAGCGTGGTGAGTATGGCAATTACCCCTCATGTGACTAAGGGAGGCCCGGGCCCCAGCAGTGGGGACTTAAATTGGCTGACGATGATGTTATACAACTTTACTCCTCGGTAAACAACGAGTAATTTCGAGTTAGGTCCTTCTTCATATCAATACTGAATTTCTTTACATTTACCAGGATTTTTAGTACTTATACAAAAACCATGGTAAAATGCTTATCAAAAGGTACCTAATTCACCGTTTTCACATGAAAGACACCATATTTACATGAGCATTCACAATATAAACCGTCTTCACAGCGCGAATAAAAAGACATAATAACTTTATAAATATTACCTCTATATTGCAACCCGTAATGCAAAGCTTACGATTTCATTCAACGAGTTTCATAAACCCCCACTATAACTCCAGGTGTCACTTAAAGGGCTATGAACACTGCCTACACCCATACCTTTGAATAACATGTTTCCTCGCGTTCCTAAAACGACGCTGTAAAAGTTCGAGATAGAAGCAATCAGTGTTGGCCAACGAAATGTTGGTCTTGCATTGCATGTGGATTCTTACATTTTTAATTCAAAAAAGCCAAATAATATAAAGACCGATTGTAAAAGCTCGAGATAGAAGTGATCAGTGTTGGCCAACGAAGTGTTGGTCTTGCATTGCAAGTGGAGTCTTACACTTTTAATTCAAAAAAGCCAAACAATATCAAGACCGAGTGTTAAAGTTCTAGATAGAAGCAATCAGTGTTGGCCAATGATATGTTAGTCTTGCATTGCAAGTGGAGTCTTACATTTTTAATTCAAACAAGCCAAATAATATCAAGACCGAGTCCAAAAATTGTTCACTTAAGGATGATCCCACATGACCGACTTTTTGTCGGACCGGTTATCAATCTTTAAAAAATCAGCCGATTTTTCATATGTACTATTTCGCACCGACTTTTTGTAGGTAGGTGTATTTTAAACTGTGATATATTTTATATATTTATATACAGGGTGTCCCGAAAATAATGGCTCATACGGGAATGGTAGAAAGATCGCATGGAGATATCCTCGGGGTTGCCATGTAAAAAAAAGTGAATATTCTGCTTCTATATCATGGACCAGAATCGTCTATCGAGGTTTTAAGGTGAATGAAGCATCGACAAAACTAGCGCTCGCCAATAGATTTGTATTAATTGTGGCAATTATCAGACATTTTTTTTAAACAAGTACAACGGTGAATCCATAAAGGAAAGAATCAAGATTTATTTAAGATAAAATTATGTCATAATTTCTTCTTACAAGTAACCATAATTTTTGTAATTTGCTAAAAGTGGCCACTTTAGGCAATAATAAGAATGGTTACATATGGGTACTTATACACTTATATGGGTAATATTACACAAGTACATTTAAATAAAATCTTAATACTCATTTTCCTTCATGGATTCAAAGTTATACTTTTTACAAAAATATCTCATAATCGCTATAATTAATACAAATCTACTGGCGCATATTTGTATTAATTGAAACGATGCGTGACCTTAAATACTGACTGAGTATTGACTCGCTCTCTCCCAACAGCTCAATACCGCTCAATCTCGTGTTAGTCTAGCATATGCACAACACTAGAAGCAATAGTCTCAAAGGCAGTTTATGACGTTTAATTTTCCATTTTATTACTAAGTTGTTCGTGTTGCCAATGGGGAGGAGTGGTAGGTATTGGCGTCTGGTACTGCCGTTGGGAAATATTACCCTACCCGTCACCTTAACAGGAGAACCAGGCTCACTGAATCATAATTACACGTTCTAGAAACTGTCTGAAACGTGCAAGTTTCCTTACGATGTTTACCCTCGCTGCCGAGCTAATGGTTGAAATACGCACATAGATTTGAAAAATCCTAAGGTGCATGTTCGGATTCGAACCCGGACTCTCCGTATGGAGGGCGCTAGTTAAGGTACATACGTTAGGCTCATAAAAAATATTTACTTACTCGCCAAGCGTTTGGGGCTTAAAACACTTGACCTCAATCTGTCAGGTTTCAGATAATTTTATTCGCAAGAGCGACATTGTGTCGGCATACAAATCGCTCGCACAATATTTCCAAGGGCTAAGGGGAGCCATTCTTTAGAAACCCTTGAAATTTTGGGGTAGACAGGCATTTATAAAGGTGCGCTACAGTGTTTACGCCAAGTTCGTAAAAAACCCCATGGTCACAGTTAAGGAAGCCTTAGGATGGTACGGCGGTGTTGGATATCCACGTGTTACAAAATTTTGTTAACAATACGTCATTGGACCTACATTCATATATTGTAATCTTAATTTAATTTTATATAGTTATTATATAGGTACTAGAGGTTGTTCTCTCAGCAGACCCAAGACGTCGACGTGCTGGCAGGGAAAAAATGTAGTGTGTAGAATTTACAAAAATCAATTTGCAATAAAGTGCAGTAATTTGAATTCAAAGCTACCAATGCTGCTAATGTAGAAGTAGGTACGACAGTAAAGACATTCTGCCGATGCAGAACACGCAGCTCATTATAATAGAAGCCATTTGCCACAAATAAGATATCTAAGAAACGGGATGGGTGCGATTTAGTATGTTGCACATCAGATTTTTTTTAGACCTGCAATCTCATCCAGACAGCGCCGACGGTAAACTCAGTCGTTTTTGAGAGAGTGCTTTGTCACTAACTCATAAAATGTCTCCTATTAATTATGCGAAGACATTTCGTAATCCTCATTTCTCAAAAGAGCTTGGCGCTTTTTGACACTAATGTTTTAGGTGGGATATTAAATCCCGCCGTCTCCTCGACAAATATTTGCCTTCTCGCTCGCACATGACATTTCTGTTTTTGTGGAATGAGCACTCGCCTCGGGCTCAGATTGTTTGTCTTGCTATTTTAGCAGTTTTATAATACTGTGAATACGCTGGAGATAGTTGGTTCGCTTTCAAAAGTATGTATGGTGTTTTTGAAAACAAAGCTAAACCCGTGGGAATGATGTTTAAATATTCATTGTTCAGACTTGATGCCTGCAACTAAAGGGTGGAATAATTACCTTCTTTTTCATCTTAGCATGTGATTCTCGATTGTGTCCAAGGGTGTCGCTTTGGAGTCCGGAGTAAACTTAGACCATGATTCAGGATTTGGGGAGTCGGGTTATTGTGGAAAGTGGAACAATTACCAAACCAAGTTGTATTCAACACAACCAGCTCAGCTACCGAAGCCTACTGTTGAGCAATTATGTTCTGTGTTAAATCCTTTTTTCATAAAATGGTCCGTCATCCTAACGTATCATTTCCAGTTGCATCCAAAGCTGTCACTTAGGTGCCCTATTCCAGGATGTGAAAGGTCTAAAATTACAATGAAGCGACTGATGTCTGACCTTTGCAACCCATAAGCAAGGGAACCAGACCACCTGTGTCATAGTTACACGTTCATAATAATTTCTGACACTTTTATTCAAACTCAAATTCAAATAATTTTATTTCAGATATTACATCCATATTATGTTAGTATCCGGCTCGAAGGACCAAACTTTGTACGAGACCGTACGGGAATTGAACTGACACCTCCTCTGCTTGATCTTATTGAATGGGTATTTAAATAAAACCACTGAACTGTTGGTAACATAAGATGTCTTATAGAATCAAAAAAAATCTTATAGAATCAAAAAAAAAACTTTTAGGTTTCCTTACGATGTTTTCCCTCACCACCGTAGAAATACGCGCTTGGATAGATAGATAGATAGATATACTTTATTGCACAAAAAACACAACTTTAAAAGGCATTACAGAAACTTAATTGTACAATTTCGGCGGTCTTATCGCTGGAACATCCATTCATCCATTGGATTTAAACATCCACAGGTTCGTGCTCGTTCTTTTCGACTGAGCCATCTATCTATTGAATGATTTCAGTTGTGATTGAGATTTTCAGTCAACAGGGAAGATCAGTCTTATGATCACGAACTAGGAACTTACTCACTACGCGGGCTCAACAACCCGAACCGAGTCTTGGTCTCCGATACAACAGAGCGCCACTTTGGACGATCCTGCACTACTTCTTGTCAATAACTGACCTGAAGAACTAGAAACATTCCTTATGTTGCTTAGATTAAATCAAGGTTTGTGGTTTTTGTTTATCCAATTCTAATGACCTCATACTAGCTTTTTTTATTTTTGTGGAAGGAAGATATTTTAGTAGCAATTTTTAAAAACTGCAATCATCATCATCATCATCATCATTTCAAGCCAATAGACTTCCACTGCTGGACATAGGCCTCCCACAATGTTCTCCACACAGATCGGTCCTGTGCCTCCCTCATTTATTGGATTCCCGCGATCTTCACCAGATCGTTGGTCCACCTTGTAGGAGGCCTGCCACTTCTGCGACTTCCTGTACGATGCCTCCACTCGAGGACCTTTCCACCCCAACGGCCGTCTGTTCTCCTCGCTATGTGCCCTGCCCATTGCCACTTGAGGCATGCAATCCTTTGGGCTACTGCAATAGCTAAATAAAAACTGCAATAGCTCTATAAAAATGCCAAAAATTGCACTGTAAATACAGAAAAGATTGTTGCGCAATATTCTGTTCTGTGTTTTCTGTTTTAGTGAAATGAAAGTACGAAAAATATTTTTGCAACATTCCGAGGTAGGTACGTATGTATTTCAAAAATGTGGCGGCTGCTTTGTGCATAAAAATACAATCTAAACTCTTATACATTGTTGGGTACTAAAAAACTCTCTCTTTATGTAACTGTTCACATTTGTATAAAACCACAATACTTTAGCATCACGAATTCACAAAATACTGATATAACTAAGGGTTCACTGACAGAAGCATAAACATTTTAAGCATAAAATAAGTTAGCATAATAATAATGTAATTACTACATACTAATATTAATTTCGCATAATACAAAAGTTTTTAGCATAAATTTTTTATCATATTTGCAATAAGCATAAACATGACTAAGCATAAAATAATTAACTATAAACCTACTTTTACTCTGTATAATATAGGAAATACTGGTTACTTACTTACTTTTTTATTTTTCAGATTCAAACCACCATTAATGCTTAAAAAATTGTGCCAAAAAAAATTATGCATAAATGCATTATGCTAAATAATAATTATACATATTATGCTAAAACCAAATTTGGCCAAATTAATATTATGCTAAAGAAATTATGCCAATTTCATTATGCCAATCCATTTTAGGACCAAACACATTATGCCAATTAAAGGGATCCCATACCCGGCCGACTCCCAGCGGCCGGGTGTGCATAAGGCGGCGCCGACCAGCCGGCGCCGACGTCGGCTCCTGTCAGTGAGCCGGCGGCATTTCCACCGGGTCAACAAAAAAAAAAAAGAGTTTTCCTTCTCTGGGTGCTGATGATTATGCCAGCAGCTTTACCTTAGTCGTGTGGCTTAGTCGGCAGAGTAGAATAGGCCACCCTCACTCTTATCGAGGTGTCGTAAAAGGCGACTAAGTTTATTTACTGTGTACTAATTTTGGGATCAGGTTCTATGTCATGTTTGTTTTTGATATGTTATATTTATAGAACCTCCTCTTTGTAGTAGGTAAAATAATACTTTATTTAGGACTAATTCGACCAATGTTGTTCCGATACTAAGTGAACTTAGAAGACTTGAAGTACTAAATGAACACATTCTAAAAGTCGTGGGACAAAAGATGTTCAAAATTGTTATAACAAGAGGTAGATAGTTCAACAAAGAATGTACCTAAATGTTTACCGATACAACCTGTATACAAATCTGACGTTATACCATAGATTTATCCACGGAAAAATTGGTCGAATGGGGCTTTACTGAAAGATTCATCTTAGCGTGTAATTACCAGCAATGTCCAAAGCTGTCGCTTCGGAGCCTTGGGTTCGCTTGGACCATGATCCAGGTTTCGGAATGTCTGGTAATTACTACTATCTGAACTTCGCAGCCCTTGGACAGGAGAACCAGACCAACTGGATCACGGTTGCACGTTCAGAATCATTATCTCAAAGTTGTCATCATCGTCAACCCATTTAAGTCCCCACTGCTGGGGCACGGGCCTCCCTCAATCACACGAGGGGTAATTGCCATACTCACCACGCTTGGCAGACGGGTTGGCGAGGGTTTTGATAAAAATGCAGAGTTTTCCTTCTCTGGGTCCTGATGATCATGCCAGCAGCTTTACCTTAGTCGCCTTTTACGACACCTCGGTAAGAGTGAGGGTGGCCTATTCTACTCTGCCGGGGACTACACGGCGGATTCTCAAAGTTGTAAATATCTACAATTTTGATAAACTATCCAAATCATGCAGGTTTCCTCACGTTTTCCCTCACCGCAGAGCTAATGGTTTAAAGTTTACTTGAATATGGTCTCTTGCAATATTTGCTTTTGACCCTTGTAAATTCAAAAATATGCAAATGACTTATTTATTAGTCACACGATGTCACACTAAACAGAGAAACAGTAGATACAATAAAATAAAACATGTTAGTTCGTAGTACGGGTTTAAAGGTTGGTCAGCGCACTTGTGACTCCACTGGTGTCGCGAGTGTCAGTGGGCGGCGGCAATCGCTTACCATCAGGTGATCCGTCTGCTCGTCTGCCACCTATTAGGTACGGCCGCGGTCAAAAAGTGTATACCACTTCTATATGATATTTAAGGTATCTTTTTTAATGATATGACAGCTGACAGTTAGCAGCTAAATTTTATGACAAATGTCATGTCATTTCAAAGAAATTAGTTTTTCTTTTTTATGGCTGCTTCTGTGTTGTATCCTCTTTATGTGTCTTTTTTCATATTTACTTTAAAAAGGTAATATGTAACTTGATATGGCATTTTTGACTTAAGTGCAAAAGGTGTGATATAGAATCAAATTTCAAAACTAGTAAACACTTGTTAACCGCTACTGTACATGAAAAAGTACTATTCTAACAATATCGAAAACTACCCCCAAATAAAAAGTGTGCATCACCACCCCACCATTGTGATGTCCACAAAAAACCTAGCCATTACTCTTCTTCCAACGACAATAGGGCGGAATGGCATAGCCCCGTCGGAGTTTCCGCGAACACCTGGTGCCCAATTAAGACGGCGTCAGGACCCGCGATAAATTCGCCCGGAGATACGTGAATTCACCCCTGGCAGCGTTGCCAGTGTCCCGACTATTGCGGGACGAACCCGATTTACGGAGCCCAATTCTCGGGATTTTCGATATGAAAAACATGGTGGATGTCGCATGAAAACTGTACAAAAAACTATTGCTTTTGCGATATATATCGGATGATGACAAAATATCACGCCACGAGAGGGCTCTAGGAGCCCAATTCTCATGCTCGTGACATTTATTTTCATACGACATGTATCACTAAAACATAGTTTTATGGTTTTCAGGTGATATCCGCCATGTTTTCAAAATATCACGAGCACGAGAATTGGGCTCCTGGAGTCTAATAATGCGGATGATTTCCAGGTTCTCTAGATTGGAATGCCAAGTGTAATCATTTTGTTATCAATGAAATCTGTACTTAGTATTAAACAATGAAAAGCGGTTTGAGTTAGAAAATAAGGTTTAATCGCAAATAACAGAAATTAGTAACAATCCCATATCGCGCGCGAAAATAGACTGATTGACAGGTCGTGTGTCAGATTGTCTGGTGTTGTGCGTAAGGCTAGAGATGTCCCATACCCATCGATTTTCTTTGTCTAACATGAGCTAGGAAAATTTGATAGTGTCCTATATTGATTTATTAGTTTACGTTCTGAATTGTCTTAGAAGTTATTGTAGCCATCCCGTACGTATGCTACACTAAATCTGGCATCACTTTGCCCTCCCTGTCAATATTACACTGCAAAATTTACTTCCACAATTATTGTTTTAGAAGTCTTTGTAACTGTCCCGATTGTTTTCAACCTTCCGTTCCCTTTTACCACACTAGAGCAGGAAGCACTATGCCCAACGTGCCAATATTGCGCTGCAAACTTTACGTCCACAGTTATTGTTTAAGAAGTTATTGTAGCTGTCCCAATTATTTTTAGCGTTTCGTCCCGTTTACCCCACTCGAGCAGGCAGCACTATGCCCTTCCGTACCCATATTGCGCTTGAAAGTTTACGGTTACAACTGTCTTGGAATGGATTTACCTGGGACGATTACTGCTTGATTACGCTAGGTGAATGTTGAGTCACGGGCTTGTAATTTGGTTGTCAGTGACAGGTATATTAGTTGGAGAGAGTCAGGGACAAAGGTTAGTCTGCTCATTAAGATTCTTCTTCAGGAACGAACTGCAAGAGACCTCTTGAAGGTCACATAGTTAAAAATTAATTAAGAGATGAAATAAAACTGAAAATATCCACTAAAAGTCAAAATATTATTTACCACTGCTTCGAAAAGTATTTAACTGCTTTGATAGAAGATGCTACCAATGTGTTAGTAGGTACAGTTATCTACTTCATTGAAAAGAAAAATTACAAAATTTTATGGAAAATGTAAAAAAGGTAAAGTAAGTAAGCAACGCCGTCCATTAACATCGGCGAAATCGGAGCGATCGCTAATGAGAATAGGAAATGACTATAATGATCAAAAAATCTTGTAAAATTAAAACTAACTAACAAATTACGAGGTCTATGAAGTCTTAATTATAGCCTGTCTTCAATAGAAATGCTCACATACAAGGAAGGACGTATCAGCTTCCCTTTGGTACAAACAAAATTCACTGTCTTTTACCACACGAATAAAAAAAATATTAACACGATTATTAAAATGTCGATATAAAACAAACATTACCTACTAAACGCTTGTAGCGGCAAATTACTGACAACCAATCACTAACACCTGTTTACAGTTATTGAGGTTTGTAATTCATCAGACATATTCCTTATTTGCAAAAACATTGTTTTACCGTTCGTCTCCGCCCATTTCTGTCGAAAAACGTGCGAATTAATTCTGCTCACGCAAGGAATTCCGAATATTTTGACAACGATTGTAGCAAAATATGCGTTTTGATTTGGTTAAACCTACAATCGATTTCCTGTAATCGACATTACGATGAATACTAATGACGGGTACAGGCAACAGTAGATACCATAAAATAATAATACTATTTTGTGACAGTACGGTCGGGTTACAAAAACGACTACTCGATTATTGAACTCTATACGCGACCAAATCGACTCAGGACCTAATTTTTATACAAACATACTCAAAACAGAGGCCTACAACAAATATAATTGTAGTGTATTGTAATCGGTGCCTAGTAATTTTATTGTAAATCGATGTTAGAACTGTTCGATTTTCATAAAACAAATTCAATTTCCGAAAAATTAGGATAATGAAACCACTTTCATATATTATATTATATCATATTATTTCATATATTCTAGAATATGGGACGCGAAAATCAACTTCATCTTTTTAAGAACTTACTAATTAGAAAAATATAAATGTATGATATTAGGTAAGTATATAGGTTTTCTATGTATATTGTACATATGTACAATATATAAACGAATATATCGCGCGTTTATACAAACGAATTAATTTATAAATAAGCCCACCGACCAAAATCAAAACGAAATATTTACTCACACTAGTCATTATTCTGTTTCAACTCCACAATATAGATCTTTATGACAGACTCAAGGACTTAGTTAATACGAGTAAAGTTTAGTCGTTGAGAAACACTAACAATTGTCGCCGTGACCTCTGCCCACATGCATCAACAACAAATATGTGATGTAATGGAACCATAAAACATTTACACTCATTACGACCTGGAACATAATGTAGGTACCTAAGTACTACAAGATGTGCTATGGGGAAATCGAGAGAAGTTTTCAAACTTCTCTTTTAAGTTTCATGGAATGGAATAAACAGAGAACTTATACATATTTCCACGACGAAAATTATGAAATGATTACAAACGTAAATTCCCAAGATTTCCACGAGCAATTACCGCTCGACATAATCCGTATTTATGTGAGAAGAGAAGTAATAAAATACGTCTCCTCGAAGTCACGCGTACTCGTAATATGTACCAAAATCTTATCGTTCTAAATAATCCTCGCTAAACAGAAGCTGAGGAGAATACGCACTCTTCCATATGTAGGGCTTTATGCATAATCGTAATAAACCATTTTTAGCTAAAACGGTGTTATAGAGCAGCTTTGACGTTTGAAACAAAAAAGAAATCACACAAAATTTTATGTAACAATAGTTAACCAAACTTTTATGAAAGGTAACTTAACCCTTAGTAACTTTCATTTAAGAGACCTGCGGAGGTCAGTTCAAATTCAATTCGAGGTAAGCTTCGCCGTTCCTCGGACATCTTGCTATCTCTGTCGCGCCACCACGACCCTTCAAACAAAAACAGCAGAAATTTCTTACAAATTTCAAACAGCGCCGTCTGTTTGAAATTTCTGCGCATTTACGGATACATGATGAATAAAACTTGATTATATTTTGATTTTCTTTAAGACATTCTGTAAAGAGACAATACAAGCTGTGTATCTATTAAATTTTCATAATGAATAATTGAGTATTTTTTAATTGAGTATGATGATGAAATAGGCAGAAAATAGGTCGTTATCGTCGAAAAATTTACGAAATGAAATTTATCGACGACTATTTTTAAGTTGGTGAATATTTTTAAGGGCAGGTGTTAACCGAGGCATAGATAAATACTTCCTTAATCCGAGTAACGGCAATGAAATGTCGAGGTATCCATAAATTGAAAATTATTTTGGTATTATGCATACAGTCGTTGAGACTGATAGATGTTGTAACGCAAAGCCAAGCACCAAAGCTGTAGATCGCGCCGCGTCGCAATCCGACCCAACTGCGTGAAACACCCGAACACATAAATCGCAGGGCCCCAGCCTCTTAACGACGCTGTGTTAAATGTCAATACGTTACCGAACACCGAGGCGGATTTATTGATTTCCGTCAACTCCTCATTGCTTGGCATTTCAAGTACTAACAAGAGTTAATCAATTTTATTGCATTTGTGGTATAGATTAATACGGTGTCAAACATTTTATTTTTGTAATTCCTTAAATTTCTTAATTAGTAATTTCAAATTATTGATATGACTTAACTGTAGTCCAGTTCCGCTCGATAGAGTCATCAGTTTTCAATATATCAATCCAACATATAAAATTGTTCATTTGAGACTCATTTAATAACCAAATTTTATTAAATTCATCATATTTTAACTGCCTAAACGTTCTTCTAATATGTTGGATACGTAACGTAGGTATGGTTGGTATTCCCAACTCGCACTTGGCCGGTTTTTGGTATTTTTGTCCGTATCGTATACACCCTAGAATTAGATTCTAATGTCATAATAACTTAGAGATTTTCAATGGACAACATTTCAAAATTGCTAAGCTCTGAAACAAAAAATACCAATTCTTTGTTTACTTTTCCGCTGCTCGAATATATATTTATTCATTTTTTATATTGCTTATTTACTGAGAAAAAAATTAAAAACTAAAAAACGTAAGATGACGTCATCGGACGGCAGAATGTAAAATATTTCTTTGCTTAGCACATTATAGGTTTAAATTTATGTAATGCCAAACTCATGACATGTAACTGTCAAAAAAAAAGACAACTTGTCAACGTTGAATGTATGAATGACGTTGACAATGTTGACACTAGTATTTTTTAGCTTTGACAGTAGTACCTTTTTTTTATGATAAGCAAAGGAATATCGCTGAATTCAGCCGTCCGATGACGTCATTTGGCGCTTACGTCTATTTAGAATAAAAAGAATTTCAATAATTATTTTATGCATGAAAATGGACAAATTTTGAAAAAAGAAAAAATATGGGTCTGTTCATTTTATGTCTACTTTCATATAAAAAAACAATATGGACATGTTAAAAATTTGAAATGTTGTCCATTGTTACGGCCATAGATATATTTTACATCGAGAGGGTAAGCTTTCATTTCTTTTCCTCGCTCTCGAAACCTTTCTAGATGGAAGTATTTATGTAAAGGAACTCCACGAAAATGTGCTTTGTCACATAGCTAAACAATAAGAAAATGTAGACAGATTGGTAACACTTTTGACCGTGGGAGAGCCACGCTTTGGCATAAATGGGCCGGCTCGACTTGAGTGATACCACGGCCTCACAGAAAACCGGCGTGAAGCAGCACTGTGCTGTGTTTCGCTGTGTGAGTGAGGGTAACGGAGGCCCAATCCGGGGAAAGGGAGATTTTAAAGGTTGGCAGCGCACTTGTGACTCCATTGGTGTCGCGGGTGTCCATGGGCGGCGGCAATCGCTTACCACCAGGTGATCCGTCTGTTCGTTCGCCACTTATGACACAAAAAAAAATCATTCTCAGTAACAGTGCCAAATAAAAAAAAATAACAAATCATATTATTGCATTGTCATCAGGTTTTCATCGGATAACTTACCTAAGTTCAGATCAATTGATCAGTGGGAATTCGGTCAGCATTGACTTGCAAGTTTTAAGCGAAACATCTAGCACAAGTTGAAATAAAAAATGTTGTAATCCACTTTCGTATGATTTATAAACTTAGTTTAACTGTATCTCCTGTTACAGGCCACCGAGAGCGCTGTTTGTTTTTTTTTTAATCAGCCTATAAACTGTCCCACTGCAGGGCAAAGGCCTCCATCATAGAAATCAAGTTATCGCTACTATGATGGGATTAGGCTTAATCACCACGCTTGCCAAATGCGCTGTTTACGTAGAAGATTTTGCCACCAACACGACAAAATGACAATTATTTTCTTTGCACAAGGCAAGGATGGAAAGAGGAACACTCAAGAACGGTTGGATTAAAAATGCAGTCGGAGTCAGCATTTTCACGTATTTTTTCTCAAATATCATCATCATCATCAGCCCATTTAAGTCCCCACTGCTGGGGCACGGGCCTCCCTCAACCACATGAGGGGTAGCTGCCATACTCACCACGCTAGGCAGACGGGTTGGAGAGGGTTTTGATATAAATGCAGAGTTTTCCTTCTCTGGGTGCTGATGATCATGCCAGCAACTTTACCTTAGTCGCCTTTTACGACACCTAAGTTAGAGTAAGGATGGCCTATTCTACTCTGCCGAGGACCACACGGCTACTCTCAAATATTCTTCTCAAATATGCAAACTAAATAATACGTATAGGTAAGTACACCGTGACTTTAATATTACGTATAGATAAGGACACCGTGACTTTAATATTACGTATAGGTAAGTACACCGTGACTTTAATAATAAGTATAGGTAAGTACACCGTGACTTTAATATTACGTATAGGTAAGTACACCGTGACTTTAATATTACGTATAGGTAAGTACACCGTGACTTTAATAATAAGTATAGGTAAGTACACCGTGACTTTAATATTACGTATAGGTAAGTACACCGTGACTTTAATATTACGTATAGGTAAGTACACCGTGACTTTAATATTACGTATAGGTAAGGACACCGTGACTTTAATATTGCGTATAGGTAAGTACACCGTGACTTTAATATTGCGTATAGGTAAGTACACTGTGACTTTAATATTGCGTATAGGTAAGTACACCGTGACTTTAATATTGCGTATAGGTAAGTACACCGTGACTTTAATATTACATATAGGTAAGTACACCGTGACTTTAATATTGCGTATAGGTAAGGACACCGTGACTTTAATATTGCGTATAGGTAAGTACACCGTGACTTTAATATTGCGTATAGGTAAGTACACCGTGACTTTAATATTACGTATAGGTAAGTACACCGTGACTTTAATAGTGCGTATAGGTAAGTACACCGTGACTTTAATATTGCGTATAGGTAAGTACACCGTGACTTTAATAGTGCGTATAGGTAAGTACACCGTGACTTTAATATTGCGTATAGGTAAGTACACCGTGACTTTAATATTGCGTATAGGTAAGTACACCATGACTTTAATATTGCGTATAGGTAAGTACACCGTGACTTTAATATTGCGTATAGGTAAGTACACCGTGACTTTAATATTGCGTATAGGTAAGTACACCGTGACTTTAATATTACGTATAGGTAAGTACACCGTGACTTTAATATTACGTAAAGGTAAGTACACCGTGACATTCTGAATACCGGAGAAACTTCTCAAGGGCATTTATACTTATATAACAATGTCCTTGTGGAAAAATGTTTTCATTAGTGATACTATTAAGTACTGCGATATTTTTTGTTTCAATTCCCAATCCTGGAAATTCCAATTTGAAATTACAGCAATGTAAGTGCTCAGCTAATAAGATATTCACCCTCTGCTAGCATAAAGCCACTTCAATGTTGCAATGTTTGCTTGCTATGTCCAGTTGGAAGGGCAGGGTAGCCAGGGAAATTGCAGTGACGTGACCACCTGTATTGAGTCTTGTTTGAACTATATTTAACCTATGATTGATATGAAGTTAAGTTGAAATTAGTACCTATATACCAAAATATTCGATCCATATAAATATCTCGATACGATTTTCAGCGATCTTTGATTCTTTGGCGAAACCGGGTAAGGTTGATTTGGTTAGAATATTTACCGGGCCAGACAACCGAGATTCCAATAAGACAAGCACATATAAAACTCAGTCAGTTCTTGATCCAATAAAGTAAAACATATGCCAAGGAAATCACACTAATAAAATGGTGCATTGATTTATGAGAACTCGGTTAAAAAAAAAATGTTTATTCTGCAAGTCAATATTAGCTCATAATTATTATTGACTGTTTTTTTACCCCTGAATTTGACTCACTCTCGATTCTTCAACTAATTATCATGTGAGAATTTAATGTTAAATATTTTTGTGGAACTTGGGATTAGATCAAAATCTCCTCATTTTTATTGTTGAAAAAGACTCGAGTTAGCTAATACCTCACAGAAAACCGGCGTGAAGCAGCACTGTGCTGTGTATCGCTGCGTGAGTGAGGTGACCGGAGGCCCTGGGGAAAGGTGGGTTTAAAAGTTGGTAGCGCACTTGTGGCTCCACTGGTGTCGCGGGTGTCCATGAGCGGCGACAATCGCTTACCATCAGGTGATCCGTCTGCTCGTCTGCCACCTATGACATAAAAAAGTAGTAATAATAATATCCTTCAACCGATTACGGTTTCGGCGGCCAATCTCAACAATCAACCAAGTACGCAGGATATTTATGTGTGTGCTAAAGTGTGTGCGCAAACACAAATGCACTCTCTATTCCCTTACCCTCATATTCCGATTGGACACCAGGGTGACACGACCGGAGAGGGATTGGGTGCAGGACCAACGGCTTAACGTGCTTTCCGAGGCATTCTATTTCCAGAGTCCGGGCTGATACTAAGAATTTCTTACCGAAAACTTAGGTACAATTTTTTCGCCCGACCCGGGACCTCTTGCGCAGCCACCGCTTTATAGTGCGACCCATTAACCACTACGCCACCGAGGCAGTCATATCAAATAGTTCTATCGCAATTACAGAACACTAAAGAGCAAATCTACCAGAGCTTCTGATTCGTCCAAATACTTTTTAGTAATTCGCATCAGTCCTCGGAGAGCGAAGCGAGCGAGCGGTGAGCGCTACACCGCTTTTCCATTACGCTGCAGACGGATCGCCGCCGATAAGTGGTGAATGCCCGCCAGGGGGCTCTGTTAATGAATAAAATAACCAGTCCACTTACCATTACCAGATGAAACCTCGTTACATTTTTGGGACTATACCTACCTATTTTTGAGGTTTATTATGTGATAGATACTTATGCATAATTTTAATATGCATCTTTAGTTACGGCACAGAAACGTGGACGCCTTCGAAATGTGGTGTTGGCGAAGGATGCTCCAAATCCCATGGACTGCTTTCCGTAAGCTGCTGTCTACCACTTGCCAGAGAAGAATCCTGGAGTTATTTGGTCACATAGCCCGGAAAGAGGGACATAATTTGGAACAGCTGATGGTCACCGGCAAGGTCTATTATAAAGAGCAA
Organism: Marasmia exigua; assembly: GCA_019059595.1. NCBI lineage: Eukaryota > Metazoa > Arthropoda > Insecta > Lepidoptera > Crambidae > Marasmia > Marasmia exigua. Next base: position 1,118,769 of record CM032464.1, on the reverse strand, counting down.
ACTGGCCGCCCACGGGAGGAATCACGACCCTCAGTAATGAGGAAAACGACTAGAGGAGGAGACCTATGCATAAGTGTTTCTATCATTTCTACCATTAGCTCTCCGGTGAGGGAAAACATCATGAGGAAATCTGCAAGTTTCGGATTACTTTCTGAACCGTGTAACCATGACTCAGTTTTTTTTTTATCTGAGAGGTGCCAGACGAGCAGACGGATCACCTGATGGTAAGCAATTCCGCCGCCCATGGACACCCGCAACACCAGTGGAGTCACAAATGCGCTGCCAATCTTTAAACCCCCTTTCCCGCGGATTGGGCCTGTACCCTCACTCACGCAGCGAAGTTTCTCGGGTATTAAAAAAATCACGGTGTATAAGATCACGCAATTAAAGTGAAATTTTGATCATAGAATTACCGATAGTAAAAGTTTGATGCGATTTGGAAATGTATGTTAAATCACAATAATTTTTCGACCACCCCCACACATTGTCTCGCTATTTCGTCGACACCCCTATAAGTAAGAGTGGGGGTAATCTTTACCAGAGGCCGTGTGGTCCCCGGCAGAGTAGAATAGGCCACCCTCACTCTTACCGAGGTGTCGTAAAAGGCGACTAAGGTAAAGATGCTGGCATGATCATCAGCACCCAGAGAAGGAAAACTCTGCATTTATTCCAAAACCCTCGCCAACCCGTCTGCCAAGCGTGGTGAGTATGGCAATTACCCGTCATGTGATTGAGGGAGGCCCGTGCCCCAGCAGTGGCACAAAGAACATATAATCTTGGTCCTAATGCATACCAAGTAAATGAAGTGATGTAAGTTTTATCTACATGATAGATCAATTTACTCTCGGTTTTTATCCTGTTTATCTTACTTTTATTTATTATTATAGGTCCACATTTTAAATACGTTGTCATTCCCTTAATTGTTATCATCGCATTACCTACTACGTACTGATTTATAACGCTAGCCGTTTTAATTGTGTCTAAACAGGGAAAAGCATTCCATTAATGTGATGACACATATAAACTAATAAATATTAACTGCAGACCAAATTGTCTTTCAAACCACCTTTTACAGCGTATTTCTTTAGAGTGTGTGTTAGAGTTGTCTAACATCGAACACCTCATTGGCTAGACTATCGATAAAATCATTTGATAACGTTACGACATTGTCGACTGGAGGCATGACGCAGTCATAGCAAGATTTTAAACGTTACGAGTAGGTAAAATATTAAGCAATATATAAATTAAATCAAAAATACCTATCTATGAGATAAAAGGTTTGTTTTTAATAGTATCATATTTTTTTAGAATACATCGTGAAATAATCATTTGTCAAGAACATTGTTACTGTATGTAACAATCCTCCATAATTTAGATTTCCTAATCTAACATATGGCATCAAAGGCTTAATCTCTAGCGTAACGTAACCTACACTCTGAACAGTCAAATTTTCTTCGTTGATATGACAGGACAGTATAATATACCTATTTGTTTATATTTATAAATTAGCATTAGCGATCTCTCTGATTTCGCGGATGTTAATGGGCGGCAATGATTACTTCCATCGCTTGCTCGTTTGTCGCATCTAGCATAAAAAAATGAGGTACTCTTTATTCATAGTCACTTCCATTTTCATTGACACGATAAAAATATAAGACGTTCAATATCACAGCATTTAGGTGGGTACAAATGTACCTAATACCTTTTTTAATTCGCTGTAATTTTCCTCTACCGCAAGGTCTTTTAGAAAAGACCGCAATTAGCGATAAGACTGCCTTGATTGTATTTACTTATCACCATAGCATTACGATTCCGATACGATCACGCAAAGAGACTCAGAGCATAGCCCTCTCCATTGCTCTCATTTACTTTGAGCCTCCTTAATCGGCACATTGTAAGCGGCCACGTTTTGTTCCGTTCAGAAATGATGAGATCCGCAGGAAAACTAAGGTCACAGACATAGCCCAAAGGATTGCGTGCCTCACGTGACAATGGGCAGGGCACATAGCGAGGAGAAGAGACGGCCGTTGGGGCGGAAAGGTCCTCGAATGGAGGCCACGTATAGGAAGTCGCAGCCGTGGCAGGTCCACCACAAGGTGGACCGACGGTCTGGTGAAGGTCGTGGGAATCCATTGGATGTAGGCGGCACAGGACCGGTCTGTGTGGAGAACATTGGGGGAGGCCTATGCCCAGCAGTGGACGTCTATTGGCTGAAATGATGATGATGACAGCATTAAGTTCTGTAACATTTTGTGTAATAAAGAGTATCTATCTATGTAATTATTGATATAGATAATTTATAGTAAGTCACAAAAACATCGATATCCTTTTACTGTTTAGACATCCCTACTCCCTGTCACGTCTCGTGTAGTTACTATCCCGTCGCGATGCCTTCACGGAATGTCGTCATGTGGTCAATAATACTTTTTTCTCTCACCATGCCCGGTTACCAATATGGTATTCATCAAAGAGTATGACTATCTAAATAAGGCTGTATAATGCTCCTGAATAATTACCTTTACCAAATGAAGATAGCGTTGAGAACAAAAAGTTAATACTTGCAATGTTGCATCCTATTCAAAGAAGAGCGCAAGACTTTGTCTAATGTAAAATACTTAATTGGAATACCGTCATATTCTTAACGCAAAGGAATTTATTCTCTTCCAAAGAGAATGATTAAAATGCTCTTTTAATGCAATCACAAACATAAGAATAGATAAACTGGATAATCACTGCTATTTTATTTAATTGATGTCTCTATGGCACATTTGTTTGTGACTGCCTCACGTTCCGAAGACATGGGTTCGGTTCCTACGATTGACAAGCATTCGTATAATGAACACTTGTTAATGGATACGAAGGTTTTAGACCCAATATTAAATATCGAAAGAATCTCTTGACTACTAAATGTGCTATAATAGAGTCTTTGTTACAAAATGTAATAAGTAGACTTAAGTATATTTCTGTGCGTCGTGTGAAAAGTGGTACAAGTCGACTTATATCGAATTTGATTTTCTTCTTGCTAGTTCATCACAAAAAAATCCTGTATTTTTCTGTCTGATCAGACATGCAAAAAAATCCTCCATTTTTCCGTCTGATCAGACAGAATAATAGAGGTTTTTTGTGATGTAGTAGCAAGAAAGAAAATCAAATTCGATATAAATCGACTTGTACCACTTTTCACAGGACGCACAGAAATATACTTAATTACATTTTGTTCAGTAAGTAAATTGAAAAGTCTTGTAGAAGCTGTATCTTATAGCAACAAAAAAATCTCGTAGTTGTTATGGAGTAGAAAATTAATAGTAAATATTTAAAATAATTGTTAGACCGAGCGCAGAATATTGTAGGTAAAAAACGCCTTTTCATCTTGTTCGTAATAATTTTCAATTCTAAATGTAATCAACTGAAGGTTTTTCTTTCAAGAAGGTTCTGTTTTTGTATTAATCAAATTAAGGTATATGGACAAAGAAAACCGACCAAGAGAACACAACAAATTCAACACAGAGAATTAATCCTTTAATACCTATTACCTAATACTTTACTCGTACATTTTTTATTCAATTGATATTTGTAAGTGGCCATCTATTCTGCTATACAATACATAAGTATATATTCACCCCGTGGTTATTTGGCAAAAGTGTTACGGGACTAATGCTGTTTTGCATTTTCCCATTGAAAAAACATAGTACAATGCCCCCTGACAATGTCACTGAAGCGCCTTCTGATCGTGGTCGCACTTTAATAAATCTTTATAAAACATTGAATACTAAAACAAATTTAGAGCGACCAAACTACGTGATGCACGGATTTTAATGAAACTTATGGTTTTACCTATTGTATTTGTTCAGACTGGGCTAAATATACATATATAGATAAATATTCTTTACTGCTCAAAAACAGGCTTCAGGTAAATGGATAACAATGATAAAGACAATGGATAACAATGAGGCCGTGTGGTCCCGGCAGAGTAGAATAGGCCACCCTCACTCTTACCGAGGTGTCGTAAAAGGCGACTAAGGTAAAGCTGCTGGCATGATCATCAGCACCCAGAGAAGGAAAACTCTGCATTTATATCTAAACCCTCGCCAACCCGTCTGCCAAGCGTGGTGAGTATGGTAATTACCCCTCATGTGATTGAGGGAGGCCCGAGCCCCAGCAGTGGGGACTTAAATGGGCTGATGATGATGATGATGATGATGATAAAGACAACAAGCCGTAGATCTATATTATGTATATTGAAAAAATATATTAGTAAGAAACCAAATTTCACGCGGTGTCGTGATTATGTACATCATATATATTTTTTTGTTTTATAATTCATTTATTATAGAAGTTAGAGGGGGGGGGGACACAATTTACCATTTTGAGAGCGTCTCTTGCGCAAGGTATTGTGTTTAGAAAAAAATGATGTTAAAAACCTCAACATCATTTTTAAAGACCTATACCATAGATACCCCACACGTATAGGTTTGATGAAAAAAAATTTTGAGTTTCAGTTTCAAGTATGAAGACCCCCCAATTTTTTATTTATTCCAATTTTTGTGTAAAAATTGTAATGCGGTTAACAAAATACATCTATTCACCATGTTTCAATAGTATAGTTCTTATAGTTTCGGAGAAAAGTGGGTGTGACTTACGGACGGACGGACAGACGGACAGACATGACGAATCTATAAGGGTTCCGTTTTTTGCCATTTGGCTACGGAACCCTAAAAATACCTAAATATATTTCTTTGTTGTTGTGAGTGTCTACCACCCTGTGAAGAAGTCCCAGCTGTATTTAATTTATATTCATCACCAGTAATAGGCTTTTTGACTTTCGTCACAAAAATGTAACCAGCATTGAGGCATAAATGTACGTCCAGGCGCCACAAGTACTGGCCAGCTCATCACAACCTGCGCGGCCATTGTTCGACAAAGTAACCTAATTGTCACTGCTACATTTTATCCGAGGTAGGCTGTGAATGGAGACAAAGAATGCCGGTCATTCATAACATGGAGGTGCCTTTTGTGAAGTCGCCGCGAGCGGGGCATGGTAAAAAAAGGGTGCTCGCTTAGCGCCTTTATTAGGGCTGACTCCCACGTCTAGGTGGTTGAAATAATGATGATGGTTATGGAGAAAACACGAAGTATTCCTAATACACTGTGTGTACAGAATAAGCAGGTTTCTTTTTTGTGATAGGTGGACGGGCAGACGGATCACCTGATGGTAAGCGATTACCGCCGCCCAACACCAGTGGAGTCACAAGTGCGCTTCCAACCTTGAAACCCCCATTTCCCCTAGATTGGGCCTCCGGTACCTCACTCACGCAGCGAAACACAGCACAGTGTCTAAAAATGTACAATGCATTGAACAAACAAGGAAGGTGGTAGCGACAACGACTACTCTGTTTCTGTTGGATCAATTTATTTATTTATTTAAAACTTTTATTGCACAAATTTTGATACAATAAGGCGAACTTAATGCCAAGAAGCATTCTCTACCAGTCAACCTTTGGGTCATGCAGAAAGTGCAGTGGTGCGGCGAAAGGAAAATTTTAAGTTACTAGTAAGAAAAAAAAAACTAATATTAAATAACTACATTATATACATACCTATATGTATAAACATATTTAAATAAATATATTATTAAAAAGTACATTATAAATAAATACAATATATAGCTGTAAACAAAAAAGTAAAATATATAAGAAAAAATACTAATGTGTAATATGTTATTTATATACATATAAGCAATTAAGTCATGCGGAAAGATTAGATGTCAAAAAATGCTCACGAACCCTTTTTTTGAATGAATGCCTATTCAGTGAGGTTTTAATATTAATAGGCCTTAATATCAATCACGAAACTATGTTTAAATGTTTTTACAGTAGACATTTTCAGGGTTTTACGTTCTGTTGTTCTAAGGGTACAAACTCAACTGTCTGTCTGTCGGTCTGGCAACAGGAATCCAACTTGATAAAGATATCGAATTCGACATTCATGTGAACTATATATGAAAATATCTCATTAGACTTCTTTCGAGTGCACGAAAATGACATTCGCAAATAATGATGTTTGTTGCCGCTAGAACAACAAATACCTACTGAAAAAGAAAATTAAATTTAAACTTTCTCGTTGCATTATACAAATAATGAATGTACATGGGCAAAACGCGGTTATTTCTATATGTAAGAACTCGTAGTAGCATCTACTCAATGGTTGACGTTTCTGTGCACCTCCAGTCCGCTTGTGACCAAAACCGTGGTAACGTGGTCAAAACGTGAAGCTGTGAGTTGGTGCTACTCGAGTATGTTACTTAAATATAAAAATAACCGCGTTTTGTATCGTGTACATAATTATTATTATATAAGGTGTCTCATTAAAAAATACACAGTAATTTAAGGAAATTTGAAGTTTTGCAAATATTCACTAACAATAAAAATAGAGCCAACGTCACGTCCTTTTATATTTTGTTGTTTTTTGTTTTTCGATGTACTTCTCTACTGCTGTATGTACTGTGTTTTTATGGCCAGTAAAATTATCTTTATCTAGCCATGTGGACATCCCTAACCATCCCCGATGTCCCCGACCCGGGCACAAAGGGAGTTTCTCCTGCGTACAACAATGTGTCGTACCTGTTCTGAGGAATTCTTATGAATAATGTTCGGATGATCGCAAGCTCGCGACGGCAACCGCAGCGACCTTGTTCCAGTCACTAACAGAACTTTTTTTTCATGTGATAGGTGGCAGACGAGCAGGTTGATCAACTGATGGTTAGCGATTGCCGCCGTCCATGGACACTCGCGACAACAATGGAGTCAAAAGTTCGCCGCCAACCTTTAAATCCCCTTTCCCCCGGATTGGGCCTCCGGTACTCTCACTCACGCAGCGAAACACAGCACAGTGCTGCAAACTAACGCCGTTTAATAAACGGCGTTTACTAAACGCCGACACATAAAGGACATATAAAGTCAAAAGATAACAGCTAAGCTTTTATCGTAATACAGCTTAATGCCTCAAGTTTACTATTACATATTCAGGCAAATTGTACTTGTCCTGTCTCGGACGCAGGGTCGCCCGCCATATTTCGCTCGTAAACCGCTTTCTGTTGTCGAGGCAAGACTTTTTAACGTCACACTTTATAGTTGTTCACAGTTCTTGAACGTACTGTTGTTGAACTTCTGCAGGAAGTTTGGGCTGTCTTGAAGTTGCCTACTTTTGGCAGGAAGTGCGATAAAATGTAAGTTGTTTTAACTAAACAAACAGGGTTATAATGGAAACTGTAACTAAACTTTGACATTAATGATTTTAAATCTGGGAGGTAAAAACAATAGTTGCATAATACCTTGATTTGAAGAGTGTTCTTGGTAGGACATCTTTATTAATACACCAGTACCCCGCCTTCACTTCGTTTCGAGACATTAGTTTCAAATCATACCAACAGATGGCGCTGGGCGTCGATTGCATCGCGCAAGTGTTTCGCTTTGTTCCCTATAACCGTTGTCGTGGGCTTCAGAATAGGGTATTTGACTAAGCTCGAGATTATACAAATAATAAATATTTTATCAAAATATAGGTAAAAATAGCAAACATTCTCTGTTAAAAATATAATGTCTAGTCCGTTTTATGGTCATTCAAAGATTCATGGGCAAGTCCATTTTAAAAGTATGAAATTATTAAAAAATAATTATACCATTGAATAACCCATACCTACAATTTGCACCGACTATTATAATAGAACCATTGACATAAACGAAACTTTTGATATAGCTACCATACAAAATTCAAATGAAATGCATGGAAAATACTGTCGTGTGACGTCACATCTCAGTAGCCATTTGTATGGAGCGTTTTGGGTTTGCCCAAAATAATGTGATTTTAAAGTTTTGATATCTCAGGTAGTTTAAATGAGAATCAAGTGATTCTTTCAACGATGTTTTCATCATTAAGAGGTCTTTTGAGTACAAAAATAAAAAAAATAGTCAAATACCGTATTTACCTCTTTGTAAACAGTATAAATATATGTTTATAAATATCTATTCAAATTGTCTCTATCAAACTTTACCCAATGAGTTGTAGTGTTTTTGTAAGATATACATATATAAGTAATGTACATAAATGTCTATTAAAATTGTGCCTTTCATACTTCATGCATTTTCGTGGCAATAAAGCATAAGTAGCATTCCACAGATTTCTGTTTATGTCCAGTGGGACTTGACTGACAGTTTACTCGTAAAAGCAGAAAATAAATTCACTCGGGGAAGAAAAATTTTATTCAATTTTATGAATTCCGCGCTTAACATATTCGATACGCGTCAGCATTCCTTGTGCTAAGCATATGTACATACATACATACTACTTCTAAAATTCAGTTGCTGCGAGTACTTATGTAAAATTCGAGTACTAACCTGAACTTTTAGGGAGTATTGTGGTTTATATTCATTCATTCACATAGAATAACATCTTTGTGCATGATACAATAGGTAATTTCCACATTTAGACATTACTATTTATATTTTATAATAAAAAAATCTTCTATTTTAATCGAAAAACTTATTGTAATAAAACAGTAACAATACTTACAATTACACTAAATTCCAATTCAACCTAGTAACAGTAATCTTCATGCATAACTGCCTAAACTTAAGCTATCGTAATTTAATTTCATTTAAATTTCATCGCGGAACAATTTTTCAAATAATGTAACCCTTTAAAAAAAATACACAAAAAAAAAGCACGGAACCAGTGTTCGTCAAATTTGTAGTATATTAAAAAAAAATAAAAAAACCAGTAAAAAGCCTTGTATCAATAATCAACATTGTACTCAGAAATAAGTTATGGTGATCAATACAGTAATAGAACAAAAACTATTAGATAGCCACACAGCATTATTTCATTTGGTATATTTGCAATAATTATATAAAATTATATACATTTAATAGTATGCCTACCTGTAGTATTTAAGACTTATTCATGAGTGTAATAGAGACATCATAAATCGGAAAGTTTATCCAATAACATCTTTTTGTTTCGACACTAACACCCATCCTTACATGGTGACCTGTTCCTTCACCTCTCCTACCCCGCTATCCTTCTTTTACAGTACTAAAAACTACAGTACTAGACTAAAACCTAAGGCTTTGAATACGTTGTCCCAAGCCTTACAAAGATTGTCCAGGGCTCGAGGATGGGTCGTCTCGAAATCCTGGGGTGCCCCATTGGAAGGTTGCCTTGAAGGTGCTGTCCGAGGGCTCAGAAAAATTTGATTTAGCAACTCGGATCTCCACAAAAAACAGTCACGGCAGGACACTGATGACTTTTGACCAGAGCCTTGTGAAGGGCTGCTCAGGGTCTCCTTGTCGAAAACAGTCACGGCAGGACACTGATGACTTTTGATCAGAGCCTTGTGAAGGTCTGTCCTCCTTGTCGAAGAGTTGACTCACACATCAAAATAAAGAGTACTACCTGAACAGTAAAGGTTTGTGTGCATAACTCGTAAACAAACAAATAAAGATAAGGGTGCAAAAAAACATAAGTTGAACTACTGTTTCGCTGTTCCTTAGATAAGCGACGAGATAACGCGCCTCGGAACCTTGTAGATTAAAAGTCGGCGGCAAAAACAATGTGTGAAATGCAGCATTTGTACAACGAAGTCATTTTGAAAGAACCGCATGCATTTTTAAGGAGTGGCAATCGGCTTTGCACAAAGACACAAATATTATTATATCTTATTATGATAAGTTATAACAATATTTGTGTATTTGTACATGTACAAATTTGTATCTGACAAAGTTCCCGGTAGGCACCTTTTCGAAGTTAATGTGATGAAATTAGGTCTAAAAATGGCCTACCGGGAACTTTGTCAGATTAATATTCATATTTATTTATAGGTACAGTTAGATGTACAGGTACAGTTACTATCACAAATATTAGTTCATGAAAAAAATATTAGGATTAATTGGATCTTACCTAGTGTTTGCGATACTTAACTTCGTTGTTCCTGTTTTCCATAGTATACCTACTTTGGTACATATCTACTTTGGTAGATATCTACAAGAAAACCTTAGTTTGGGGTCGGGACCTGCATGATTTTTTTTGTATGTTACAACCATCGATCGTAAAAATAAACAAGCATTTTGACCTGAATCCCAATAAATTATTAGTAATAAGTGACGTTTCAATTTAATTTATGAAAGTCACATTATTATGTATGTTTTTGAATAGGTAGACATTAAGGTCAGCCGTGACTCGTGATAAGTTTAAATAAAGATACAAAATACTTGATGTTTATTTTGTTCCTGAAAGTAAACAACTTACAGATCTGTTTATCTTCTGACTAATTATAGCTTGCTGTTTAATTAATAAAACGCATTAAAAACATCGACCCGGCTTCGCGCTCGGATTCGGGGCAAAAAACATCACAATTTTTAATCACGTTGCCTTTGTTGTGGAGCATATCATGGCAAAGGAATTAACCCAAAATAAAGCAGAGTGTACAAGACGATTAGCGCCAGCCAAGCGAGGTTTAACGGCGAGGTGTAAGGATGCGACAAGTAGGTACAATTTACTTAGTGACAATTGTAATCAACAAAAGACAGAAGTAAAGACGAAAATAAAAACTAATAATTCTAGTTCACTCGCACTCTGCGTGACGCGACGTGTGGCACGCCTACCAGTCTTCTACCGGATTCATTTCGGGGAGTCTAGCCTATTCCATCACCGGACAACAAGGCGCGGCGTGGGGTTTCATCCGTACGTTGTTGGCTTACCCCTTATCCGCACGAAGAGATTCGCTTCCACATTAATAATGCGGACAGCTAAGGAATGGAACCCCTTGCCAAGTTCTGTTTTCCATACCAATACAATCTAGACATCTTTAAGACAAGAGCGAACCGGCATCTTCTAGGCGAACGCGTAACATCCTAGACCTCATCAGACACTTTCCATCAGGTGAGATTGTGGTCAAGGGTTCATAAAAAAAAACTATACTTTGTCTACAGCCCGAAAGCCTTTGACCCCTCGAAATCTGCCGGAATACATTTCAAGTGAGTGGAGAGGTCATTTAGTAACACCAAGGCCCCTTTCCGTGGGACTAAGGGGCAACTTGGATTTTCAACTGAAAATCGAATGAGCCGATGAAATAATTTCTCAAAGATGACTCAAAACTTCCATGAGCACAACTTGATCATCACCCGCCCACTCGCGACACCAGGGCGCTGCCAACCTTAAAAGTCCCCTTTTCCCCGGATTGGACTTCCGGTACCCTCACTCTCGCAGCGAAACACAGCACACTGCTTCACGCCGGTTTTCTGTGAGGCGTGGTTATCACTCCAGTCCAGCCGGCCCATTCATGCCGGTCCTATTCAGACCAGTATCACTGCGACCAGTTTGATATATTGTGTGTGTGCTACATATCACTCCCAACCCCTACACTTTTCAGAAAGTGTATTAGTTGTTAGGACTGAGATCCCTAGCTCCGTTGGGGCTCAAAAAGTGCTTTCCCAGATGTAAGCTACGTTTGCGCATCAGTGGTCCGCATTCAGTGATTATGTGTATAGGGGTTTCATCCGCCTCGTTACACATTCTGCAGATTCTAGTGTCCTCCCACGGTATAACAATCAAGTCTGGTTATGACAATGAAGCGACCGACAGAACTTTGGAACACTGAGCCAAGGGAACCGACCATTCGTAAAGTATTCGAATAAAAATGAATGACGACTCGAATGAATTGAGTTGAGAAATATGAATCTCATCCCTAGGCGAGTGTGTAGACGTGGAAAACGTGGCAATTCTCACTGCTGAGGCCAATTTACACGATCGTTAATGCACATAGCACTTGGCGTGTGAACTTCATTTGGACTAGTTCACGCCCGCACATTTCCTATTAGGGTAGTAAAGCCATGTAAGTCTTTATATGAGTTATATTTCTCAAGCGTGAATATAATCGTAGTCTAAGAAGCAAACTTAGGCGAGTTAGCAGAAAGTTGATATGCTTGATATTCATAACCTGAACTAAGAAATAAGAAATAATTCTCACAACATCTCATACGTTGACCTGATTCCGTACTAAGTAGCTTAAGCACTTGTGTTACAGATATCAGACAACAGAGGAACACAAATATATACTTAAATACATATATTACACCCAGACACCGAACAAACACAAGTGTTCATCGCACGAATGTTTGTCCAGGGTGGGGATCGAACCCACGACCTTTGGCGTAACTAAATCTGAATGATATGAATTTGACCGAGGGAGAGCCACGCTTCGGCATGAATGCGCCGACTCGATCGGAGTTATACCACGGCCTCACAGAAAACCTGTGTTCGCTGAGTGAGTGAGGGTACAGGAGCCAAAATCCGGGGGAAAGGGGGTTGAAAGGATGGTAACGCACTTGTGACTCCACTGGTGACGCGGGTGTCGGGGGCGGCGGGTATCGTTTTCCATCAAGCAATCCGTAGGCTCGTGTGCCACCAATCACATAAAAAAATCAAACTTCTTAATAGATTTCAAGTACAAAACTCTAATGTCAAAAGAGTTTTGAAAAATATTATTATTAGTATTATTATATCACTCATCTTTATGCTAAAGCTAAAAATATTAGCTTTATATTTTGCCACGTTTTATAGGAGACTACCTACCTACTAATAAAACATAATTATACTCGACCTAGAAACATAACTAAAGTAGGTATGCATTGCCAACCCCAATAAATAACCTTAAAATTACCTTGAAAATATAAAAGGAAAATAACAAATCAACAAACAATTATCAAATCGAAACTAGATGAATAAATATTGAACGATCCTCTTTTGGCCCTGCGTGTAACGGAATGCGCAGGATTACACAAAAAAGGCCAAACACTGACATTCGAAACCGAGCGCCTACAACAAAACCATCTTGAAACGAACGATAATGTACCTGTCGCATCCAAATAAAAGAGACGCTTAGCGCGTGTGAAAGGGACGAGGATAAAGATTCTGCCGTAAAGTCCGGTTCGTTGTAGGCACTCAAGTAGGGGTGGAATCCCGGGGTGGCGCGAAGGGTGCAATATGGCCGAACCGATGGAATTTAATACGGAGACTGAAGAATGCTAAAGTAATCAAATATTGTTTATGATAAGTAAACCTAGTTCATAAAGTTCAGGTGTTGCAGATGTCCAAGGACGGCGGTGATCACTTTCCATCAGGTGTGCCGTCTGCTCGTTTGTCCGCTATAATGTAAAAAAAAAAACACTCACATGGTACACTGGATATTTTCGGCTTCGTCTAATCTTTACTAGTAATTTTAGACTACTTTTTAAATAGATTTACCTACTGTCTTTTGAGTAATGGAATTTTCAGGATATCTTCAGTTAGATACTTAGATAGGTACTCTTTATTGCCCAAAAGTTTACAATCTTAATACTTGAGTACTTATACTATAATATGATGTAGGCGGTATGGCCGTGTGGTCCCCGGCAGAGTAGAATAGGCCACCCTCACTCTTACCGAGGTGTCGTAAAAGGCGACTAAGGTAAAGCTGCTGGCATGATCATCAGCACCCAGAGAAGGAAAACTCTGCATTTATATCTATACCCTCGCCAACCCGTCTGCCAAGCGTGGTGAGTATGGCAATCACCCCTCATGTGATTGAGGGAGGCCCGTGCCCCAGCAGTGGGGACTTAAATGGGCTGATGATGATGATGATGAGGCGGTCTTATCGCTAATAATCTCTTCCACACAACCTAACTGGTTATATAAATAATTTCAAACGATAACTTCAAAAGATACCTATGATAAGAATCATCGATCCTACTATTTGTAACTAATAACGAATTAATGCAAATACTGAATATAATATTGTGATTAATGACTGTTCGCTATATGAACATGCTCAATTATAACATTCATTTAATGCACTTTTCACTGCGCCGGCTTCGCAAAAACCACGTAAGTGTGCTATCACATCATGAATAAAGATTATGACAATGCTCGTGGAAATTGCTCTCAATTATAATCATAAAATCTTTATTATGAATCACATATACAGGAAATGAAGTTGTTACAGTAAAGATACAATAGTTGCTCTGTGTTCCGCCTAATTGGCATACAATATTACAGATGTGAAGTTACAATATTAAAGGTCGTGGGTTCGATCCCCACCCTGGACAAACATTCGTGCGATGAACACTTGTGTAGTATATATTTGTGTTCCTCTGTTGTCTGATATCTGTAACACAAGTGCTTAAGCTACTTAGTACGGAATCAGGTCAACGTATGTGATGTTGTGAGAATTATTATTATTATTATATAGTCTGCACATGGTCTACAAAAGCTTGTAATTCAAAGTCTGGTCAGATAAAACGTCGCTGACAGCATAATAGCATTTCTGAACCAGGAATTCATGCCCTCTTATTCCAAAACGTGGTTTAAAATAAGTAGTGGGATTAATACTGGGCATAACTGAAGAACTAGAGTAAACCCTATTACAAAACTAAATTTAACGTTATTTAGTATATCAAATTTAATACTCAAGTTAAATTACCCGGACCCCTAGTTTAAAACGAGTACTGAAATAATAACCTCAAAATATCGATTCAGTAACCATGACAACTTACACCCTGGGACAGTTCATTCCGTTTTACACCAAAGTTATTTGTGAGAAAATTTCTTTTTTGGATTTTATCCCAAAAATATAATCAAATCCTATGCATATTACTTGGGAACCTTACTTAGGTCAATATTTTAATTTATTGTTGCTTAAAAACAATTCTAAAATATTTTTGCTTCAGACAACAAAATAAGGTTATGTAAAATGAAATGTCACTGACCGAAAGATTGAATCATCATCATCAGCCCATTTAAGTCCCTACTGCTGGGGCACGGGCCTCCCTCAATCACATGAGGGGTAATTGCCATACTCACCACGCTTGGCAGACGGGTTGGCGAGGGTTTTGATATAAATGCAGAGTTTTCCTTCTCTGGGCGCTGATGATCATGCCAGCAGCTTTACCTTAGTCGCCTTTTACGACACCTCGGTAAGAGTGAGGGTGGCCTATTGTACTCTGCCGGGGACCATACTTATAAAAAATATCGCGTTTTGTCCCGTGTACAATAAGAAGCCTGTTTGTTTTTATCCCTATTTTTTATGTGATAGGTTGCAGACGAATGGACGGATCACCTGATGGTAAACGATTGCCGCCGCCCATGGACACCCGCGACTCCGGTGGAGTCCCAACTTCGCTGCCAACCTTTAAGCCCCCCTTTCCCCGGATTGGGCCTCCGTTACCCTCACTCACGCAGCGAGACACAGCCCAGTGCTGCTTCACACCGCATTCATGCCGAAGAGTGGCTATCCCAAGGTCGCTATATGTTATTAGGCCCCATATTACCGTTACGTAATCATTGAACAACGTGATTTTTGTGCTGTTCAATTATATATCTTTATTTTCGCCATCGATAAAACAACCCCTTTCCATTGGTAACAAAATTATTTCATCTGACCTAACCAGTGGTAAATAGTCAGAAAAATTAAAATAAATATTCTACGACATTTTATAGAATATTTCTTTTAATTTTTCTAGGTACTTATTAAGATACCACTACTATAAAGATCATATTTAACGATAGGAGTAATTTTATATAACCACTCGTACGTATCTACCTCATTTGATGAAGAATTGTAAAGACGCATTTTGATTCGCCTTATAACCGAATGCAATAAAGTACAAGATTGCATGTCAAATTCTTATCAATCACAGATTGATAGAATCTTCAATAACAAATGAGCCAGACTTTGCTCACCCATCTGGTGTTCTCACGATTATACTTGTTTATTTAACTTGCATTGATTATGGAAAATATTAGTTTTCTTAAATTTTCGCGTTGCATTATACCTTTAATTTAGTCAAAACGGGAATTAACATGTCACGGCTGCTGTAACGTACCCGAAACGTCGGTCAAAACATGTGAGTACACAATGTTGTAACACATAATAAATATCGTGTTAATTCCCGTTTTGATTAATTAAAGTTATGGATAATATTATCATGACGGAACACACAATCTACGGCTATAATGATACAATTAACCTGATTTAACTAATAGAAGTAAAATTAAGGGATCATTTTGCTAAACGAGGTTTGTTTATTTAGTCTGTTATTATGTACCAACAACCACACAATTGACTGTGCGGTGTTGAACCTTATTTTATGAGAGAAAAGAGTTAACAATGTGCATTTTATACGAACCTACCTGTCTAAATCCCTGAATCCAAATAGATTTGAGCGAGCATAGTTGTTAGCTACAACAATGCTCGCTCAAATCTATTTGGATTAATTAAAATTTATCAATAAATATCGATAGTGACAATGTCCGAGATATCGCTGGAAGGATAAGGTCGAAAAGGACTTGCGCGGACTCTCGGCGGATGACTGGCAGGAGGTGGCGCAGGATCGACCAAGATGGAGGCTCATATTATCGGAGGACTCACTATGGGTCGCTGCGCCAACCTAGTTAGTTTATTATCAATAATTAAATAATCAATAAACAAATCCTCACGTTTGAAATGTGATGCTGGAGGAGGATGCTCGGAACCCATTGGTCTGAGCATCGGACCAAGAATCCATACGAACCGCGCTCAAGATTCCAGTGAGACTCAGAACCACGTGCGTAAGGAGGAGCTTTGAGTTCTTTGAACATATTGCCAGAAAGATGACAACCTGGAAAAGCTAATTCTAACGGGAAAGGTGAGCGGAAGAAGACCTAGAGCCAGAAGCCCCAATTCACAAAGGCTACTTTGTTTGTTGTTTGTTTTAGTGCCAAATAAATGAAGCTAAGTAAGTAATCTACATTATCGCATTGGGGTAACCTGTAATTTTCTGAATAAATAAATAAATAATATGATAACGAGTAAATGGTAACTATAACCAGCCGAAAGGTGGGATCCCGTGCTAACATCTCAGATACTCATATGTACTACCTGTGCGGATAAAGAATGGGATCAGAAATGGCGGCGCATCTATTCACTTCTCGCTCGCACACTATTTGCGTCTATACTCGCAACCCACGAGTGCGTATAAACACGATTGCAGACTCAGTTTGGAAATCAAAAATTCACTTGCTTGTGTCCCAGCAATTGTTGGTTCCACTAATTTGAGCAATAAACCGAAACGTATAGATTTCCACTAGACTTATACTCGTACAAGCGAGGTGATTAAGCCTAATCCCATCATAGTAGCTGTATACTTGATTTCTATGATGAAGGCCTTTGCCCTGCAGTGGGGGGTGGTGGGCTGATACTTTTTATACTCGTACATACATACCTAGGCGTGAAAAATCCTGAGCCACGCGCTCGGATTCAAGCCGACGACCTTTTGTTTTGAAAATGCACGTTCTTTATCTACTGAGCTAACAACGCTCAAACACTCAAACGCTCAGTATACTGTTTAGAACTAAAGACTGTAAGCGTTTCTCAGTAAGTACACTCAGACCGCTGCAACTTTAGACGTGTCCAGTCGGTTACGTCGTTGAAATCTTACAGACAAAAAAAATATTTCCGCATTGACCCTATTTTAGATATAATTGAGGAAATCACAAAGGACAAAGATATAATCTTATATTAAGACCATATCAATGCCAAGCAAAGCGATAAACAGTCAGCAACAAAATTATCTTAGTTTAAACCTACCAAAAAATATCTGAGTATTTGACAAAAGACTGTATGTACACACGGCGTCACGTTGACTTACCCTTGTTGACCTTTGGACCGTCCTTATGTCTGGGGCACAAATGCTTTTTTTACACTGCAGGGGGGTAACTTGATCTGACGCTGACTGTACATATATGTCGCAGCCATCATCTGAATAAATTAGCCATCTAAACGGACGCCTAGGGCGTTTCGTCAAACGCCGGCGTCCAATCAAATGGATGAAGAACAACTAGCCATGTAGTTGACCGCAACGTTTAATCAGATGACACGTTTGTCATGACCATCATCTAATTAGATGCCTAGGCCGACAGTTGTTTGAACTAAAATCACTCCGTTTACACTTTTTGTAAAAACTTGCAGATGACGTAATATTATTAGCACTTCCATTTTACTATTTTAACAATTACACTCCAATAGTTTTGCTTATAATTGCAAACAAAAAAAAATCGAACCATAACATTTACTGCGTTTTCGCTGCAGAAGCCGTATTTGTTTTAATATTTACTAGCGCTGCAGTGGAGAAAAGCAAAATCCAATTTGAATCACGTGGCTAAGTTTTGATCAGTCATTTCGGATGGGCTAACGTTCAATACGCCTAGCAGTTAAACGATGAGTGATTTTCACTCTAATAACTCGATAGTTATAGGCCGATGCCTAGGCATCCTGTATGATTTAACGAGCGCCCTAGGCGTCTGATTAGATGGCTATTTGAACCAGTTGGCTGCAACATATAGACATACGCCAAGGTGTGTTTTCATTTGTTGTTCTAGATCAAATGATAACAAATGTAAGTATTGTGCTAAAAGTGCTGTTTGTCAAATGCTCAGATATTTTTGGTATATTAGAACGCAGATGACTCAACCTCTTGATTAATTAATGTAGATTCGAGTTCTCCAATCTAACGTAGTTCAAAGAACAAATAGCTCTGTTTGCCGCAGACAAAAAATAAATGAATCCTCTTATCAAACCAAAACAACATACTTAAAAAACCTAGGGGTCAAGTACATAATCATTTACATACTTTTTCGATTCAATTACATTATCTAATAGATGATGTCTACGACCGTGACTGACAATCTAAAAATATCAAAGCAAAGTGGGTCAGAATTGGAATAAATTAATGCACGATGGTATCGGCTCTCAGTACATTGTGCTAGCGGACTGCGCGGCAAGGGTAGGGATGGGAAGTCTTCGATTCCGAAAAAACTCCTTTCATGTACGTACGTATAAAAATCCAGTTACAATTTAATTTTATTGAATGTTGGTTTTTAAGTCGATTACATATTCATTAGCGTCCTTCGGTTTTGCGTCACGGGCGTCAAAATCCAGAGTTATTAATTAAAGTCGTGTATATACTTCTTTGGTTCATCATGTAGATATATACTCGTCTTTGCAAATTATAACTTACCTTTAATTTTTTCATAAATATCTTTGATTTACCGTAAACGAGTTTAGATAAGTATATCTTAAATCCCAAAACCATAGGAAATGCATTTTTAAAATGTAATTTAAATCTATATTTATATTATGCATTTCAAAACAAAGTACGAAGGTAAGTAATCGATTTTATTTACAAATAATCGATTCCTCCATGCAGATTGTCACGTCCCTAGACAGGGGCGAAGCGCCCGCGGAGCATGGCGGAGGCCTATTGTGATTCAATCGAGCCTTTGTCGGCTTTGTACCCGTCTCGGTCTCTGGTCATTCGACATGGGGGGGGGCACATCGAGAATACATGGGGGCGTGGATATATTGCAGCATCGTTACACGGAAACTGCATTTCGTTTTTCACAGTTAAAGTTTTTTATATAATTGATGGCCGAAAACTATTTATAAATCCGTTTCAAAAAATATTGGCGAAATATTTCACACAAATAAAAAAACACTATGGGCTGTATGGATCAGGCGGATAAAGATGGTCTCATTGTAACCAGACTTGCCAAATCCCGATCATAGTCCAATAGCAATATTCGTAACCCCAGGCTCCGAAGAGACGGCTTTTATAACAGACAAAGATGATATGATTTACAAAATTGAAAATATAGAAGGACAAAATACAATTAGAGTATTATATCTACTTGTAAAGTGGGCTTGATGAGTTCATCTAGGCTGCCCAAAGTTAAAAACGTATGTATTTCCTTAAAGAGTCAATAAGGAAACTCATTATATAACGTAACTCATTATATCCGTAACACAGGTGCCTGAGCTACCTAACTCGGAGTCAGATCAATGTATGTGATGTTGTGAAATATTTATTTTATTATTTATTTATAACTACTATTTAAACTAATCCAATATATTTGGCGTACATGCGGCTAAATGCAAACGGCCATATAACTCTAAATTCTCAGTTACAAAATCATAATATTAACTTATATGATTTTGACATAGCATATTTCAACTGTTTTCAAAGTGGAATTCAGATATAAAAACTAGTATTTAATACCAAACGTATTTTTAAAATTCAATGAATGAATACCTACCGCATACAAGCTATTAAAGCTAGTCTTAAAATCGTAAAAATGAAATTCCAATCCAGTAATTTATTAATAAACTTAGCGTTTACAGAAAAGTAATTATTACTATATTATATTGTGTTATTACCTCCTCATAATACAATGTTTATGGTAAGGTATTTATGTACACCATTGTGTCTATACTGAAGTTCTTAGATTCACATATTCTAAGATGTCTTCTTTAGTAGCTATAATAGGAAATGCTATGCTATGCTGGATGATAATTCAGAAAGTTAAAATAAGAAGAAATCCAAATGCTTCTCTGATAGTTTTTTTAAATTTTCGCGTTACATTATAACTATTATTAATCGTGCTAGGCCGTTACCAACGCAAACAAACATCGATACTGTTAGTGTAGTGTGTCGGAGTAGCTTCACTGACAGTTCATTTAGTGGCCAATTAATATTGGAAAATGTGAGGTTGTCAGAAGATCACAGCCCGGCCCCAGCAGACGACGCCGTGCCAGTCCGCTTGTGACCACGGCTGATGTAACGTAGCCGAAACGTCGAGTAAAATATGTGAGTACACAATGTTGTATCACATAATAAATATCGTGCTTCTTTGATGTTCAATATTAATATTATAAACACAGACTATCCAGTGAATAAGCAATTTTTATTACACTTAATATAATAAGTGGTACCAACCCCTGGTATCCTTAGACAAGTGATACTGAAGGTTCAAAAGTCTTCAAATCGCCCTAGAAAGTTAACGAAACCGAAAGAAATGATTTGAAGAATCTGGGAAACGTAAATAAAGAACAGGAGAATTTAAAAATCTTCATTACCGAGACAGTCGAAGTTGCATCTTCAAAGACGGTCCTAGGGTTACCTTCAACATTTATGGAATATTCATCAAATAAAGCAGCACGGCGTTAGACCGCCTGGGCCGCAACATAAGTTATGCTAACTTAACGATTTCAGTTGTTTATTCATTAGGGAACAAGCCCGCCGCCATTATTAACGGCAATTTGTACCTCATGAGGTAACCACCCATACTGTCAAGCCGTGTAATGTCGCATTTCGATATATTTGTATGCATGGAACTCGGCTTGACAATACTTTTTTTATAGCCAATCAGGATGAACTCACTCCGCCTGATGGTAAGCGGCCGTGAAATCCAAATATGAATATAACAGGCACAAAAGAACTAACAAAGTACCCATTGAGTCTGCCATCCTCACCCTGATGGCCTGCTGAGATGCCGCTTCACGCCCCGCTTAAAAGACCCCGGATTGTATGAAGGAAGAATACTTTATGGAAAAGCGTTTCCAAGCATGAGCACGGATTGAAGAGCTTGACCGGACTTGGAATCGGAAAGGAGTTGACTTCAAATAAACCTGAGATTCTTTTTAATGATAACAACAAGTTATCAACTATGTCGCTGTAGGTTTTTGAATTAGTTGATATGCCAAACTGCTAAGAGGGTTTTTACAGCCCAGTGGTCCTGCCTTTTGATTTTAATTAACTGTAATGAATTTAGGACACTACATGTAAAATTGTTCAAGACATTTAAACAAAAAAGGATTTGTGATTTTTCACACGCCATTCATGTGACAATCACCATGAGTATGACTTAAGTTTTTAGTGTCTTAAATTCCTAAAAATCAACAAAATCAAATCAGCGTTACTATGAACAAGCCTTTACGTTAGGTGTCTCACGTCGATAGCATTTAATCCAAGCTTTCACGGCTTATTCACACAAATTATTGTTAAATAACACAATACTGCAGGAGTACTTGTAAAATATTCTTAAAAAAAAAAAACATTTTTCTCCGAACAGCAAAACTTTGGCGTGGTCATATTATGCAGTTTTGTCACAAAGAGTCGCGAAAACCGACTTTAAAATTAAACAAAATAGAACTTTAGAAATTGTATGCGGTGCCGTGAAGACAGCATTGAGAGAAAAAGGTGAAAATTACATTTAAGCTGTAGCCGACTTACCTACTTGTACAATATAACGATTTCCTACCACTGTGCCTGTGTAAATGATAATGACAACAACCATTATTATGATGACGTTGTAGCGTTAACATAGGAAATAAATGGTTTTGCAACAACAAGAATTTTGTCAATGTGTTTTGATGGGTTATAATTATAAAACAAAGATTTTGCTTCCAAATATTACACAAATCGCCCTAGTTCCGGTTTCCCTTTCGCATTGAGCTTTATCTCATATTTAGAGAATTTATTATTTTTATCGATTTTTCATGTAAGTAAACCATCGGTCGATTTGGTAATGTGTGGCACTTCAGAAGTAGTTCTTCAAAATAATAAATTAACTCTCAAAATAAAACTAAATCGAGATATAAATTGTTTGTTGCCTCTATCTATGAATTTAGTAAATTTAACACGTACTTACAAAACAGCTACACCTAGCGTATGTATAACCTACATATCGCACCCCAAGATCAAAAGGGAGTCAATTCAAAAATTAAGATTTTTTAGTTATAATCACCATCGAACTCCTTGTCTCACTACCTATCGACCAACAAAACAGATTTATAATAAAGATTTCTTTAGTTGACTCTGTTTAGATCTGGGTGTGCGATATAGTAGAAATGCCGCTAGTCCTGGACCAAATGCCAAATGAATGGGTAAAGTTAAAGAAAATTCTATAATATCATGGTAAATTGGAGATAATCACGATAGACTGGGTATTTCTACAAAAAATAAAAAATTAAGGATAAATAAATGGGTAATAAGATAAAGTTCCAATTAGAAATAGTTCTGTGTCAGTTTTGATAAACAATGAAATTTAACAAGCAAATTTCTAAACGCAGATCTTGTAGCTGAAAATGGTGTTAATTAATACTAATCGTAAATGGTGATTCTTGTTACCAAAGTTTATCACTTGTTAGACAACCAATATCTCTGGATATTGTATATCAATTAATTTAAAAATAAAACCAACCATCAACAATGCCTCCAGAATGAACAATAAGATGCCAGAAAATAATCTTTTTCGATCTCCGAATCTTTAAAATGCCGTAATGTGGAAATATTTACTTTTTTAAGCAACAAAAGTTAAATACATTAACGTTTTACGCAGTTAATTAACACTTATCCAAATAGTCTCAACGTGTGCGTCAATTTGTTTATTATTTTATCAAGCCACTAATGTGGAATGTCCTTTGAGGTTGACAGAATTGCTCTCACCGTCGCCTTACTTGAGATAGAATAATAAACGTTAAAAATACTCACCGTTACTAAAGGTGCAACAGGATCCGCTCGCATGCACTCGTTGTCGATGCTTTCCACAAAACTGAAGACACGATCTTAATAAAACTGGTCAGGATAAACGAACCACTTAACTAGATAGCGTACAATTGATTACAAGCCGCTAAACGCACAAAATATCCATTAACAATTCTAGAATGTCTCGTAGTGAATATACACCGAAGTGATATACGTAAACTTTTGACGTGAAGTTGAAGGGCGATGCGCGCGCGATGCGACCGGCCCCCTCTAGAGCCGACGCAAGACTATCTCAAATCTCGCTGGTGCGGTCTCGAGCTTTGCCGGAGCGCCGTCTCACTCGCGCAACCGGTCACCTGCCGGCTAAAAAACAAGAGAAGCCTCACATTTCGGCGAAATATGAACTGAGCTAAACTCTATGCACCGACAGGTACGCGCCATATCCACCGTTCTCAGCCTTACACACGAGATAGTCGGAAGAATGAACCAGATTCCATAGCAGCCGATGTCGAACCGCTGCAGGCCTCTGTAATTTGGGCACATTATCTATCATTGACTATCTCGTAAATCGACCACGCGTGGGACTCTGTCTACGTGGTTGTTACAAACGGGAACTGATAATGGGGGAGTAAATAACAAGAGCGTTTTTAGCGGGCAACTTGTAATGACAGACGCAAACTGAGAGGTCAATTTGGAGCACCCACATCAAACAGGCATTGTTTTCCTTCTTCATCTCGTCTAAAACATCCTTGGTCAATATTTATGGGTAAAGTCCAGGCAGCCTGCGCGGTGTGTTGTTGACCTTTGCTGTTCAAATGAACAAACATTACCGAGCTCACTGCTTCACAAGTACGTGGAGTCATTTCTGAGAGTCGTGATCTCGAAATAAAAACTCGACACTCATGGCATACATTTGAAATATCTTAATGGGAGTAGCGGTAACATGAACTAATGTTCTTCAGCACCTAGTGAAAAGAAAAGAAACATTTATTATTTTGGACATCACAACACGACACGACACAGAAGATAGATTGATTGCAACTGCCACAGATACAGAGAGCAAAAATAAAATGAAAAGAAAACACTTATACCCTATAGGTACATAAATGTGGATACAGCATCTTTTTTACTCTATACAAGTGTCAGTAGACAGTTACACACAGGTAAATACTTCCACGTACGAGAACTCAATCTTACTTAATGGTCATCGATGCCAATAAAATGCGCAAACATTCATCTTCTCATCAACTATGCAAAATAAATCGATTCTAAAGTGGATAAAAAATTGACTACCTATAGCTTAAAGTGCATTCCTATCCTTGAGAATTCGATCACACGAGTTCACTGACACACGAACAAGTCTTTGGTTGCCATCGCGTGAAAGCTATCGTCAAGCATGATAGATAGTTCCACACATGAATTTGCAGTCTAATTTTAGCAATTAAACAATTCGGGTCGACCGTTACACAACAATACACAAACTACACGCTCGTTAAATTTTACGAGGACCTAATACCTACATGTTCCCGTACTTTCGATGGTTACGCTGTTTCCAAACTATCCCTATAATTTGTGAAATGTCACAGTTAAATGTATTTGTCGAGTGTTCAATAAAAGCTGCTTCAATTTCCGCTTATCGACAAACTGTCGATGTAAACTTGAAATTGAATTTTCTCACGATTCGTATTATTCTAGTGACAACCTTGTTAACAATATTTACCAAGTTCAACTTTAAGAATACTTTATTAAATCAATAGAAATCTCCATCTTACAAAAATAAAATACGAAATTAAAGACAGTAACTGTTTGTTAACAAAACTGTTTTGTTTGCGAATGTTTATTTCCAGAGAAAACGTATTTTCCAGAAAAAGGAAGATTTTTTCCCTACTAACCCCAACCCTTCCTCTTCAGAGAATTATAATAAAACCCAAGCTCATTCTTCATACTTGAGAAAAGGTTTTCATCTGACCCTTATCTTGATTTCTAAGCAAGATATTCATTGCAGAATCATTTCGTTATGTAGCTACATAACCTAGTTGAAATTTGTTAAATGGCTTGCATTTTTCTTCCATTTTTGGATTTGTGGCTATCTCCTTATCTCATCTTAGCGTGTAATTCCCGGTTGGGTCCAAAGTTGGTTGCTTCGCAGCCTGGGGTACGCTTGGATCAAGATCCAGAATTCGGGAAGTCTGGCATACTATCCGGAAGTCCATCCTCATTTTAGCGTGTAATTCCCGGTTGCATACAAAGCTGTCGCTCTCGAGACCGGGGTACACTCAGAGCATGATTCAGGATTTGGGGAGTATGGTAATTACAATGAAGCGACTACCGCCTTACCTGCGCAATGCTTTACAGGGGAACCAGACCAACTGAATCATGGTTAGACGTTTCAGAAACTATCAGAAACGTGCAGGTTTCCTTACGATGTTTTCACTCACCGCCGAGCTAATGGTAACGCACATAGATTTGAAAAATCCAGAGATGCATGTTCGGATTCGAACCACCCCCAATCTGAACCATTGAGCTACCATCGCTCTAACCCATCAATAAATATCCATCCAAAAATCAATCCATAGCATCCGGAACTCCATATTGACGGCAATTCCATCCACAAACTAGCGTAACTTCATTTCAGCGAGTTAGAACAGCTTAAAGTCATGTCCCAAGATCGGGATGGGCGTTCCATGGTGGTTATTTAGCCAAAGCCGGAGGAGACAGGACACGACACGGCAAAGCACTCAGAAAGTCACCACCCTGGGGCTTAAAATAGACTTGGGGCGCAAACCGCTCGCCACTCTTCAATCCTATTAGGAACGGAGGAGGTCCCTATTCGTAGTGGGAGTCAACTGTTGCCACTGAAGAATAGAAGCACCGTTTGGCCGCTTTTGGCGTGAATCAATTTTTTGCGTACAAAACGGACCCAACATTTGTGCTTGGTTATTTAATAAATAGTATAAGTGTTTGGCTAGAGGATGTAACCCCGAAATTGTTTAAAATAGATCCGGTTTAGTAGCTAACAATTAAAATCGATTGGCGTCGCTAGTGTGCCCTACCCGTCACCTTAAAAAGTACTTTGTGGTGTAGTGTTCGCATAGGTCGCTACACGTTTGCTTAGGCATATATCCTACTACGGCATCTATCCCACATTTATCCTATTATTTTTAATCTTGCTGAGATGATTGTGACATGAATGGAGTGTTCAAAATAAGCTAGAAAAATCAGAAACCTTTTTTATTTTTAATGTCTTGATATTTTTTTCATTAAGTATTGTCTCAATTTTATTACAATTCTGTTGGTGGCACAACCGTAAAATGGCTCTTAATACTAATGATAGATAGATAGATAGAAGTGGAAAATTGAAAGAGTGAAAATGACACCTGAAATCCTATAAAATTTTGATATCAATTCAAAACAAGGCTAAATAAGTAGAACAATATGATTTCCTTGAATAATGACGATGAGTTATAAAGGTAACATAACATTTAGTTCATTGGAAATGCTAATGTGCACGTGATAAGATTACTGAAGCATTTTAAAAGTCTGCCCATGATTTTCCTCCATCGGTTAGAATACCTACGAACGATCCTATAGTTTTGTGTTAAAATGAATAAAAACACCAAAACCATACATACACTCTTTTGACGACCCGTTTGGAACAGTGGTAGTGAACGCTGCCTTTGTTCCAAGGGTTGCGGGTTCGATCCCCGCACAGTACCTACAAACATTTGTGTGTATGAACATGTATGTTTGTATTGCTCTGGGTGTTTGTATGTATTATAAGTATGTATTTACAAAAGAAAAGTATTATATGTATATATTTGTAATACCGCTGTTGATTCTGATATCCGTAACACAGGTGCTTGAGCTACCTATCTCGGAGTCATATTAATGTATGTGATGTTGTGAAATATTATTATTATATTATTATCTTTCGCTATCTTTCGCACTCTTTAGCAAAAAAAAATTCTGCTTATTTTTTCTTTCCTGATAACAATATGGTACAAAAAAGGATTTAAGTCTTCTTAAATATTACTGGCGTGTCGTGATGCCATAAATGTACATTCAAAATTCAAATTTTTCACTGATCTTATTTTTAAAAGAATACCAAGTGTTGTACAATTTTTGGCGGGAATCAATGAAAGTTGCTGTTGTCTTTGAATAAGTTTTAGGCAATTTTTATTGGTTTCGTTGAATTAGCTGCTTTTATAGACATTTAAAATTATTGTTTTTAATGCTTCGTTGTCTGGATGATGGCAGATAAAATTGTAAGAGCCAGTAATTATTGTGCTGCTTAAAGAGGGCTGTAGCCAATGATTTGTGGCTCAAATGCTAAATGTAAGTAAGTCGTTCAACAGTCCAAAGAACCTGGCAGTGCTATCAAGAGACGGGTTCCATGAAAAGAAGGCCTGGATCTGGAAGACAGTCATCCACTGAACCAAGAGATGATCGTTTTCTGGTGTGTCAAGCTTTGAGATATCTCAAATCTTCGAAATGAAATGAAATGAAAATTGGTTATTCAATTTAGGTCCATACAGAAAGCTTATGAATGTCAACATGTTTACCACTGGTTCGGAATGTAGTTTTCTGCCAAGAAGACACTAGCAAGAACCTCAGCAGTTACTCTTTAAAAAAAGAAATGTTTTACAAAATGTCACCATTAACTTAAAAATATAGTACAATTTTTGTGTTACTAATATGTCCCTAAATTATTGTCATTCAAAAAATCGTCTATTTTATAATAGTTTCTTCAATAAACAGTTTTTTATATACAATTTAAACTTATGTGTGGGCAAGTCAATAATAATCTGAGGTAACTTATTAAACATTTTTATGCTCAATCCTATAAATGAACTGCCAACCTTATGGAGCCTGATATTTGGAACGGCCAGTCTGTGCTTATTTCTGGTGTTAAGGCTGTGACAGTCGGACTTCTTCGAGAACAGATGGAGACTATTATGTACGTACATAAGGCAATCAAGGATGTATTGAGAAGCCACGGTAAGTATGTCGATTTCTTTAAACAAATCTCTAAGGGAGTCGCGCGATCTAAGGCCATAAATGGCGCGGATGGCTCTCTTCTGTAATACGAAAATAGTCTGTATATCAGCAGCTGATCCCCATAGTAACAGACCATATGACATGATGCTATGAAAGTAGCTGAAATAAACCAGCCTCGCCGTTTCAACATCAGTTAGTGGTCTTATCTTTCTAACTGCATATGCAGCAGAACTAAGTCTACCTGCCAGGACATCAATATGGGGACCCCATTGCAGCTTAGAATCTAATGTGATTCCTACTCCTTCCTTCGTATGTGGACCTAAAGAAAAACCTCGAAGACGTAAGAAACGTGCTAGTTAGTCTATGGACGGTCAGAAGGAGGCTTCTCGCTGCCAACTTAAACAGTCATCGCCCCTCGCGCGGTACCAAATTACTCCGTGAGCGTGTTGCCAGGCTTCACTTTCCTCAAAATTGTGTATCGTGGACTCAAGAGGATTGGGATAGGGTATTGTTCTCTGATGAAGCCAGGATATCACTTTATGGTGAAGATCGACGTCGGCGAGTGCTGCGAAGACCATGAGAGCGTTATGCAGAAGTCTGCTTTGAAGAAATAACGCCTTACGGTGGGGGCTTATGTTATGTTTGGGCTGGAATAAACTCTTTAGATCGTACAGAGTTAGTCTTTATCGAAAATAGCACATTAAATGCACATCGCTACGTAACGGAATTTCTTTCACCTTATGTACAACCTACATTAGCCGTTCTTGGCGAAAATTTTATGGATGATTAGCGGCCCGCCGCGGCTTCGCACGGGTACATACACACACACACACATTACAGGCTTCATTTATTTTGCGTCGGGTTTAAAAAAAAAACGAAAATTATAAATGTAGTTTGAATTTTTTTTATTCATATTTTTGCTCTTTATTTGACTCTTACACTTTGGGTTACATTATTGGAGTTTTAGTAAGGATCCCTATTTTTTTTAAATATAGTAAAGCCTATGTTACTCTGGGATAATGTAGCTTTCCAAAGGTGAAAGAATTTTTGAAATCGGTCCAGTAGTTTCGGAGTCTATTCATTACAAACAAACAAATCTTTCCTTTTTATAATATTAGTAAGTATAGATAACGCTCGTGCCCACCGATCAGGCGATGTAGGCGCTTACATGATGGAGGTCGGAATCCGTCGTTTGGATTGGCCAGCTCGAAGCCCGACCTCGATCCTCTTGAGCATGTTTGGGACCTTCTCAAGCGACGAGTGATATCAGTGCAGCCGGCTCCGCAAACCATAACAGAGCTAAAGAATGCGATTCACTGCGGGTAGTGGGAACGTATTCCGCAGAAAACCATAAGGGGTGTACTGGCCAGCATGCCCAGGCGAATGCAAGCTGTGATTTCAGCAAGAGGGGGTCACACACCATATTAAGCTATTCAATGTTTTTTTTTTTTTTTTTTACATTATAGCGGACAAACGAGCAGACGGCACACCTGATGGAAAGTGATCACCGCCGCCCATGGACATCTGCAACACCTGAGGTATCACATATGCGTTGCCGGCTCTTAAGAAAGGAGTACACCCTTTTCTTGAAGATCACCAAGTCGTATCTGTTCGGAAACACCACGGATGACAGCTGGTTCCACAGTTTTACTGTGCGTGTTTTAAAGTAAAAATGTTTTTTTTTACTTACAGGGCAGGTGAACTACCCTTGCTTTGATTTTTTACATTTTTTCTCACCAATCCAGTCAAAAAGTTACCCTAGATTTCACAAAACGATTCCTTAGTTATTAATTTACGAGACCATTTAGGTATCACTACCTAAAATTACCAAACAACGTAATGATAACTACAAAATTGATTATTTGCTAAGGTGCCCGTTTTTTATGCAAAGGAGTGTATTATGTATATTTCTTGTGTATCCAATGAAGCGCATAGTAGACAATTTCGAGAAAGCGTTTGGGATAACATTTATTTCAGGTCTTGGCTACGAATAGGGTGTTCAGTTCCTACGCATAGAATAAAAATAAAATGACGGAACCGCGTCGCACAAACTCCTGGAAGGCTCAGGCTGGAGCCTTTTAGCCGAGCTCTAAATAGGATATTCATTCAGGCTAAAGCCTTTTATCAATGGAGCTCTTAAATGAATAGATAAAAAAGACTGAGTAGTGGTTACTTACGTTACTAGGACATATTCAGGTTTTACGACTATTCAACTTTAAACGACTTTGCTGAATAATGAAGATTGGTTTTATATGTTAGTTTCAGAACGGCAAACCTTCTTACAAAGTAGGTACTCTTCGAGAAACAATAACTTAATTTCCGGTCAGAGTTTCAAAAATGAGAGTGATAATAAATAAATAAAAAAAAAGTAAACCACAAGTGTTAATATAAAACAATGGATACCACTCAGTGCAGTCAGCGTCATAGATTGGTATACATATGAATGGCCCAAAAGAATTTTCTAACTTTGACAATTGCATTTTTATTAATTGAAACTGTAACATCATCAATATTCGAAAAAAGTAACTCTGAGTCTTTGCTGGTGTCTTCTCAGTAGAAATCGACATTCCGAACCAGCGGTAGATGATAATATTGACATTAACAAGTGTTCTGTATGGACCTAAATTGAATAAATATTTTTTTTATCTTTTTATTTTTAATGGCGTTATCAAAAAAATAAACGAGTTTGACTTATAATGTAAATCTTTTCATCCTGCATACTTTGAAAAATTAGGATTTCGGGTTATTGTGACATTTCGAAGGGTACTGGCGCCCAATTCTCGGGCTCGTGACATTTATCATCATACGACATATATCACTAAAACATAGTTTTATTGTATGGTTTTCAAGTGATATCCGCCGTGTTTTTAAAATATCACAAGCACGAGAATTGGGCTCAGGTACTTTTGGAAATAAGATTTTGATCAGCTAGTTTTGACGCTGACTGTACTATAGTTAAAAAATTGGTATATTAACTTGATGCATAAATCCTTTTCGGTATACTTATCAAACACAAAACTACTAAAAACCTGTCAAAAATTAAAACTATAATAAAATGTCAAAGTGCTTTTGTAGTCATCACCAAAATGATTAATGTTATTTTTAAATTATTGTTCACTGTTTTCGATTTATTTTAGTTTGTATTAATTATTATAGTACTGGGATTTAGTATAAATTTGCAATCATGGCGGGTATGTTATATTGTATTTGTAAACACCACAAAACGCTGATCTAGAAAACAATTTACATCTCTCAGCCGTAGGATTATAATTATTGAAGTGAATCAATCAGCTTTTAGAGTACCTACTCGCAGACTACAAACTTTCTATAGGCCGATAGTTTGGTCGAATTCAGTCTTAGATTAAATCAAGATAGCGGATAGCGTCCCTTCAGTTAGAGGAATTCGGACCTATTTGTTTTAACATAATTTTTTGAAGGAATCATCGAACGTGCTACGCGCATGCTACGTCAGTCTACGTGAAATTAGGCGACGGGGACCTAATTTAAGCGGTCCACGCGGTAGAGACGAGTCACCTATCTTCCGCTATTTGGATTTAATCTCAGGGTTCAGTATGAAGATGTATTCAGATGCGCACATTAAAGTGGTTCACTATCGGCTGATAAAAAAGTTTGATTGCCTTCAAACTAAACCATCGACAAACTATCAGCCGATCGCTTGATCAGTATGGCGCTCTTCCCCGCCCCGCACACTTGCCGATTGTTTTATCGGACGATGGTTTCACTTAACTCCACCACAGATAATACATATATGAACTAAGACATTCCGCGTCGGATGCAGGGACGGTCGCGCGCAGTATTTTATGCTCATGATGGATTCCTCGTCTTTGCTTCTCGAAACTTGTAGAAAATTTGACTCAAGAAATTTCGCTCTCGCTATCTCTTCTCCATTCTTTTTCTCCTTATAAAGCAATAATTAAATTTTTGGGCAACATTTCACGCGACTGATGAATTTAAACCATTTGTTGGCTTGTTTGCGCACTCGCAACCAACCCAACTATTTTGTTGACACATTGTGCGCACGAACCGGCCAACTTGACTAAACTATCGGCCGATATAAAGTCTGTAGTCTGTGGGGAATCTAATTATTTAACTTTCCTACATTTATAATATAAACATAGGAAAGAAATAAGAAGTCAATAATAATGATAGTAAACTGTCAAATGGCTTCGGCACCACGCTCGCCTTCCAAAAATCCGGTACATAATTTCCTCTGGTTATGTAACGATGGACAAACATAAATAATATTGCATGCCTTCAATATTTTTAGCGGGCGATTTATTGGATATCCGCAATTTAATGACTTTGCTGATCCTAATATAATCATTAAAAAAAAACATTGCGTGGGCCTATAAAATTTAAGGGTTGCCCTCGATTTCTCTGAGATCCCATCATCAGATCCTGACATGGTGACACCCATTGTCACCATGTCACATCCACTTGGGAGTGTGATCTTTTAAATAAAAAAATAATTCTACAAATCGGTCCATAATTGGCGGAGTAATCGGTGAACCTACATAAAAAAAAATAAAAAAAAAACAAATATACAGTCGAACACAGAACCTCCATCTGTTTTGAAGTCGGTAATTATAGATATAGACTATAAAAAAATAAAAGTAAAGACTATTTTCCGCGGTTGCTGATAGTCCCTGTCGCTTACTTTACTCCATTCCAACTCCATTCAACTGACCTCCTCAGTTTTGTTCATCTATAGGTATACTAAGAGTCACCGCCACAGCACCAAGAATAAGCGGGCTAAAGTGTATAGGCATATACCCAGAGAGTTAAGCTTGCTCTTTGGCACATACCTAGCTTACAAGCAGTCCTACAGGACTGATGGCCAATGAGGAGGACAGACTCTAGAATTGAGGCCAGGAAACGCAGCAAGCGCAGGTGGACATGACAGACGATCTGATTAAACCGGGAATTTGCTGGATGGAGGCCGCATCCAATCAGCTAATCTGGATGTAGAAAGGCAAAACCGAACCGCCTGCTTGATTGCTTTCTACAATGGAAGTTATTTTCTATGTTCAGTTGTAGACGTTCTAAGGCTGAAAATGAATAGACTAAAGAGGAGTATTAAAATATTTCAGAACAACCGTACCGCTTAAGTGGTCAAATAGAGGTCATTTTCCTGTGTGATTTTTAGTTCACCTCTTCCACCCAGCTTCCAGACCACAATCCAGAATTTGGAAAGTCTAGTTATTAGAATGAAGCGATTGCCGTCTGATCTTCTTAACCCATAGACAGAACTCTGATTTCAATATCATAATAATGACCTAAATCGCATTTTGTAGCAGACACAGCTATCCTGCTAAACATTAGCGACATGATCGACCTGGCCATCGGGACGCCTGAGGTAAGTTTCTATTAACAATAAATAATCAACCAATAAAATAAAATAACCAATATATTAAATAGTATAGGAGGTTGAAGCCGTGGCGCCCCTCACAAGGTGGACCGACGATGTGGTGAAGGTCGCGGGAATCCATTGGATGCGGGCGGCGCAGGACTGATCTGTGTGGAGATCATTGGGGGAGGCCTATGTCCAGCAGTGGGCGAATATTGACTGAAATTGTGATGATGATGAACCAACCAACACTGTAAGACGTCTAAATGCGCGTGTTAAATTTTAAGTGATATATATTTACATTATGGTTGAAAAAAAAATTTCGCACCATATTGGTATGAAATTTCTTTTTTATTTGGTGGGATGCCCAAAATAAGATAATATTTATTTCACCTAAAATTTTGGCGACAGGTACAATCAACTCCAAAAATATGTATACACTTTAGGACCTTGTCACAATACTTACCTATAAGAAAGTAGAGGTTTACTTTCTTATATTATGTATTGTGACAACGTCCTAAAGTGTATACATATTTTTTGGAGTTGACTGTACATGATAATGAAGGTGATCTTGTAAAGACTTAATGGTGTTTCATATTGTCAGAACCAGACACGACCAATGCTACACCTTTCGAGGTCTCTATTCACAACTCGTCTAAACCGGGTTTTACCCCTGTCTAAAGAACCCCCGAATACTCAAACGCTTTTTGACTTTGGGGTCCTACCTAGTCAAATCGCTACGGGATAAGGGATAGTCCCTTTCAATGTCAACATTATGACAAGGACAACAACGTTTGAGCAGCTCTTAAAGTTAAGAAGTCATCGTGTAGGTACACATGTTTGCTTTCGGATATTTTCATTCATCTAGCAAAGACAATCTCATATTCTCATATCATGAAAAGTTGCTAATGTTCCATAGAGTACCTAATTATTATTATTTTTATTATTATTTATGTATTTATTATTAAACTTACAAATTTAGTTTACAAATTATACTTAAAAATAATATAAAAGCTCTTATTCTTTTCAACGCTGAATTTCAGCTCGAGCTCTACGTCATGTATTTTATGCCCGAATTAAGATACACCCTTGTCATTGTAACATGTTATTAACCCATATCATTCGAAAAAGCACATTATGAACCCAGCCCGGCCTGATGTAGGTCACGACTCCAGGTTGGGTGTTGCGTAAGTCAGAGGTAGCTACACTCTCTGATGAATGATTCCAGGCACTATTTTAATAAATAAAACATGCTTTTGGATATCTGCTGCGAATTAAATTTTCATTTCCCTAGTAGTAGGTACAGGCTCTTTCCTAATCTCTAGAGTGTGAAAAGCGAATATGCCTATTATTCGAAATCATCATCATCATCATCAGCCCAGTCCCCACTGCTGGGGCACGGGCCTCCCTCAATCACATGAGGGGTAATTGCCATACTCACCACGCTTGGCAGACGGGTTGGCGAGGGTTTTGATATAAATGCAGAGTTTTCCTTCTCTGGGTGCTGATGATCATGCCAGCAGCTTTACCTTAGTCGCCTTTTACGACACCTCGGTAAGAGTGAGGGTGGCCTATTCTACTCTGCCGGGGACCACACGGCATTATTCGAAATGCTGATTAACATAATTTTAGGGTTAACTAAATTTAAAAAACAAAGGAGACAACGTAAGGAAACGACGACAATCTCGATTTCACAACACTTTTTTATGGTTTTGGGGGGCATTTCTCGTACACCCGACATTAAAGTCGTATGGAGATTCCAAAGGCCACTACGGTAGTGTTATTTTGATTACCTAATTGTTTAGTTCAATCATACCTACATATACCTAAAAATATATGTAATCGCTCCACCTACCTTTACAAAGTGATATAATGTGTACTTTAACAAAACGCAATACTTACCTACTCCGCGACCCAAATAGAGTCTTGGCTCAGCGACCCAAATAGAGTCTGGGCCTCAGAAACTAGAGATTGCCACTTCGGTCGATCCTGCGCTACTTCTTGCCAGCGATTGACCGTGCAGATCAGTCTCAACGACGTTCTTCCAGCGATACCCTTGTCGGCAATATAGCAGACAACGATAGGTTCCTCCAGCCGTCGTTGTCTGCTTTTACTGGGCCCAGAATTTTACGTAGAACTTTTCTTTCTGCCACCAGGAGATTCTGCTCTTCTTTTAAAGTCCAAGCTTCACACTGATGTACTGCTGTGAGCCTTGGAACAAAACGCTATGCTAATACAAATCATTACCGGACCCCCGACGCAACAACATTTAACCAAAAAATTGTACCTATACGTAAGACAGTCAAAGACAGCTTAAATTTTTGTACTTATTATTTTTTGTCGGGGGTTGTTAAATTTTTTATTTCCTTTTTTATCTGTACTTAATCATAACCTACTTCTCATTATCTAACCTAGAATCAAACGTGGCAATAACTGAAAACTTGCTATACCTACAAATGAAAAAGAAATCCAATAATTGTTAATTTACAATTACTTCGCTTTACCCAAACTAAAATAATTTGTAAATGCGAAGGCCAAAAAAGTTTGTATTTATAATGGTTTATGATTGAACTAAACAAAGCTGCCATCGTCAATTTACTGGGTTTCTTTAACTCTAATTGGCTTTGCAACTGTTCCTACCAGGTCGGAGTGGTGGACTTCAACATGCTACAGACAGTTCTCCATTGCCTGGCCCAGCAGCTCAGGGTCCTCGGCAAGAACGTGGAGCTGAGAGGCAGCGTGGCCACTCTGCCAGTGAGCCGGGAGAACGTGCAGACCATCGCCATCAGCGAGTTTGTCGTCGACACCGATGATAAGGTATGATCCCTGGGTCGGGTGAAAAATGTATACCTAAATTTTCGTTAAGAAATTATTAATGTCAGCCCGGAGTCTAGAAGTTGGTGGTTTTGTGCCTCGGAAAGCACGTTTTAAGCCGTTGTTCCTGCTCCCGATCCCTCCCCGGTCGTGTCACACTGGTGTCCCATCGGAATATGATGGTAAGGTAATAGAGAGTGCACTTGTATTTGAACACACACTTGAGCACTATAATATATCCTGCGTACGTGGCTAATCGTTGAGATTGGATTTTTAAAGTATAACCTAGATGCCTTATCATCAGTCGTCATCATAATCCTAGATTTTTCAAGAAGGCAATCAGGACAAAACGCTAGGATAATGATGACTGGTGATAAGGTATCTTCGTTATCATTTTTCGCAACAGAATTCTGCACCTCGACGCTTCTGCGAAACACAGTTTTTTATTACGCAGCCGTTGCAGTTTCTCAAGGCTTTTTTACCCATCCCAATCCCCAAAATGGAGAGGTAAGCATGTAGATGTCAGACACGCTTTCAGTCCAAAACCACAGAACTAATAATAATGTAATAGTTTTTAAAATTCCGCCTGTATGAAATAAAAGATCGTAAGAAGTCGTGCCAGAAAGAGTTATTCTTATCAAAAGTTTGTGGGTATCCTAATACTAATGAAGTTGCTCAAAAAACCTATTCCACGCGAAGTCACGGGTAAAACTCCTATAAATGCTTTCCAGCCATGTGAATTGATCATATACATGTGAATTGACCACGTAACTGGCTAGATCAACTAGATAACTAACCTATGCGGAGACACGGCGGCGGTAAATGCCTGGTCCACTCATCATTGTCATTGGATGCTTCACACATCTCAGCCTCAGGGAAGCCATTAGTCTGAGCTGGGTCAAGTCTATCACAGGCAGATGGGCCTAGGGTGGCCAGATAGTCGAGAATTGGTGGGGGATACTCCCGACTTTTTGTATGTCCTTCTGTGTCCCGACAATATGAAAAAATCCCGGAAAACAACTTCGTCTTTTCCCGGAGGGATCCCAAGAAATATTCTTTGAAATTTTGGATTGAAAATTGTACGTCTCTTGCTGATCTGATTTCTCCCGACAAATGTACTAAAATACCGGAAAATAAGGTAATTGCTACGAACAATAGGGAGATTCGATCGAGCAACCCTAGATGGGCCTTAGGCCACGAACTGAACAGAATTACAATCTGCCACAACACAGACATTGGACAAGTCTAAGTTACACTAAACGCTTTAAGAACGTTTTGTTACTGCACCGTAAAAGATATCGGGATGGGTTTGCCGAATTTCAAGCAGAGTAATCTTGATACTTTACTACTCATTGTGTTTCGTTTCCAGGCCACTGACAAGACTCCAAGCCCGAAACCTGCCGAGCCGGAGACTATATTAATCGGTAAGTAAAAATATTATCCCTAAGGACGTGTGGAAGTTAATTTAAAACATAAACA
Organism: Marasmia exigua; assembly: GCA_019059595.1. NCBI lineage: Eukaryota > Metazoa > Arthropoda > Insecta > Lepidoptera > Crambidae > Marasmia > Marasmia exigua. The sequence goes on along the minus strand of CM032464.1, from coordinate 1,080,720 downwards.
CGATTTTAGCACAAACCTACTTTTAGTTTAAAATTGTTCTATTTTTGTGTACCTACTAAATTCATTCTTCATAATCATAAATCTATTGATCCATTTGGGTACAATTATTGTCTTAAATTAATTATTTATTCATTTACAGTGGAGCGGATTAAGAAAACTGATTCGCCTACCGGTAATTCATTTGTACTTTTTATTGATAACAATATTTACAAAATATTATGTTTGTACAATTTTAAGTAGTTTCATCAACAAGAATATTAACGTAAATAAGAACGAAATTGACACAGCTGAGTTTTACACAGCTAATGTAGTTACGAAAAAAATTGTTTCAAAAATTGTTTTAGTTTATTTATTTACACATATTACATATGATTATATATGACTATGTATATGGTTCTAGTTATGTAAGTCATACTTTTTGAACGTTTGGTTCATTATTGAGTAAATTTGACAGATTGTGGTAACCTTACGTGTGGCTGTCAGTACCTACTTATTTTATTGAAATCGTGTGAAATGCCTGTTTGGCGAAAGGTTCCGGGTTCAAGTCCTATCGTGCTACACTATTGTTCGTACCCCGGTCGACTGGAGTAGGAACAGGAAAGATTCAGAAAAGTTTATTGACCCCACCGGGCATGAGAATAAACAATTTCTTTCTAAGCCTACAATATTGTGATAGTACTTAGTTAATATTAGACTTTACACCTTGTACTAACTTCTTTCTAAATCTTCATTTCAAACGCACGTTCGTATCAATTTTGGTATGAGGTACCTACTCATTTGCCGAATTTTTGTTGCCGAGGACCTTTACTTGCTGAACCAAAAAGCCTATTCGAATCAACGTTTTTAACGTTATATAGTGGTCAGCCTAGGGCATATCAAATCATTTAGAAAATCATTTAGGTATTCAATTTAGTTCGGTTTTCTTGTGATAGGAAAGAAGAAATTCGACTCTCGCGCGGCAAGGCTGTAATTTTTAAAAATAATGTTTCCATTTTTTTATTTCTTTGTGTAGCCATTGCTATTTAAAAAACATGGCTGCTAAATGACACGCGCACCGCTCTTAGATCCTTCTAGTGCTTATGAATGTCAATGTCAAATAGGTATGTAGGTACATTGCGTAATTTTGACTGCGTCTCCGACGTACAACACTACTAGCCATTTAAAAAAAACATTGCGTAATTTACTGGTGGTCCCTAATTTTTATATATCTCCTGGAAAATGTGACCAACAGCCATTAGCCGAAGTCCACCCCGGGACCGTTCCCGCGCGCCTCTGGAGCACTCCTCCGCCACTGCGCCGGCGTCTGCGGCGACGACGCACGCGCCTGCGCCGGCGTCTGCGTCGGCGCCGCACGCGCCTGTCTCATCGGCGGTATCGACCATCGTGCCACGAGCCGTGTCATCCACTGAGAAGCTGTCTCTCGTCACGCTCAGCAAGTTCAACCTGCTGGAAAACACCGTCGAAGACCTGAAGAATCGTGTTTACGGCAGCATGCCGAAAAATGAGGAAATTCTTCAGGAAGTCAGGTTAGATGTGATGAAAAAATGTTTAAACAATTACCAATAAGCCTAGCTTATTCTATAGTCAACTCAAGGATTCGTGACAAACGGTAGAGTATTTTCATTCATTAATAATGGATATATCACAGTTAAGTTTTTAAAAATGGTCAGTAAGTTTGAAGGAAATTAACTGTTATACGGCTCCAACGGCTGTCAGTTCTGGGGCTAATATGACCAGCCCACTGCCACTTCAGTTTGCAAATTCGATCGGCTGATGTCGGTGACTCTGCCGATGCTATGTTGGAGCCGTAAAGTCCTTGAGTGGAGACTGCGATTCGGTAAGCGTAGTGTAGGACGCCCTGCGACAAGATGGAATGATGACATTCGAAGGCTGACTGGTGTGGGCTGGATGAAAGTGGCCGAAAATCGGGAGCAGTGGCGTGCATTAGGGGAGACCTATGTCCAGCAGTCGACGAGTGTGGGTTGCTGATGATGATGATGAACTGTTATGCTTACTCGAGCCAAAGACTCGTGGTAAGTAGGTAGTCGGTATCTCATTTCATTCTTAATGGACAATACGACACTAAAAACATTAACCAAAAAAAAGTTAACCCACATTTTTTCATTAAAAGTGTGTTATTATTGAAATATATATGTACATATTTTTCAAATATTATTGATATGCCAGAAGCCAGGTAGTCCTGAGGCTCAACGTATTGTGATTTCGGTGCTATATGTACAACAATAAAAATGTTTAAAATTAGTTGGTAAACATAGTAAAAACTCTAACAATCCTCTTATACACACAGATCCCAAACCAACCTCAAAGCCATCACTGACATGTGGACCTCCCTAAACGTGTCCTCGCGCCTGGAAGCAGCTGAGGAAGGCATCGGCAAGCTGAGCTCGCTCGTGCAAGACCTGATATCAGAGTCCGCTGGAATGCAAGACGCGCTGAAGGAACGGCCTTCTGCCTTGTAAGTTGCACATCATTGACACGACTCTTTGAAAGTATCATTACGTCTGGAAGAGAGAATATTGGCAATCTCGGCATTTGGCATCACTCGTGCAAGACCTGATAACGTCGCTAGCTTGTGTGCAAGGCGAGCTAAAGAAACAGCGCACTGTACCTACCATAGATTTTACATATAACAAAACAGTACCTACGTTAGAATTCCATTGACAGTTGATGTACTTATAAAACGCGAAACTGTCGATTCGTAGAGATATTTTTCTGCCTCCCCGAAAAGGGATAAGAAAGTCCAAACCGGGGCACTTACAGAATTAGAAAATTATCATAAATATTTCGTCCTTTTTGGGTGCCGTAACCAAATGGCAAAAAACTGAACCCTTATTTAAATATTCTATTTGCGAAGGGCGCTAAGACACCATATCTTGGCGTCCTTGTATGCTATGTAAGTAAATAGTACTTAAGCTACAAACCTGGTGAAAAATTTTGGGTACACACACATAGACGGTAATGATGTCTCCCAGTATCTCAGCCAGGAGAATTTAGAAACGCATGAAGTGATGTACGCGTCTAGCACTTTGCCACTCATTATCTTCTTATCTTATCTGTTAGGGGCCATTTTCATGGGGCACGTCGACCCTAAGGGATCTTTTGTACCTCCCCTATCTTTTGCGCTCTTACTCACGAAAGATTCGTTTCATCAGCATCACGATGTCTTTCGGATTGAAGTGCCTGTAGTCTCCTGGTTTAGGATAAGCGTTACCTAGAAGACACATTCTGCCTCTGGCTAGTGAGTCGCATTCACATAAAAGATGTATTATGGTTTCCGTCTCCTCCTTGCATGCTCTGCAGTCGCTGTTCGATGTCATGTTCATCTTCATCAGCATTTTGTTCGTTGCATAATGCCCTGTTAACGCTCATATGAGCATCCTTGTCTGTTGTCTATTGCCTCCGAGAATATATATATTTTTTCTTTTTGCCACTGATTAGTCCAATCATAATCTCCCTCGGATCTGATATAACACTTAGGTACCTGTATATGTGAAAAATGTAGCCCCTGCATTGCGGAAGGCTTGCCTTATGCACACCTGATCTACCAGATGTCGAGCTCTCGTCTGGGAACAAGCCCAGAGGCAGGCATATCATTTACCCAAAACCTTTGACTACTAGGTACAACCTCCCCATGCACTTTCTCGACCTTCCCTCCCTGGTGTAACATCTGCCCTGCTCTGACCTGTATGTCGATCACCGCTCCGCCGGCTGCACCCCTTTCTATGATGAACTGACAATACAGAATCATCATCACTTCATTACAACACCTCAAATCTATCAGAACAAAGTAGCATAGACGACAATTCCACCCCAAAAAGTAGAAGTGTGATATAGAAGTCTGAGAGGCATTCAAGCGAGAACTGGTAAGAAAGAGTTTAGTTAAAATAGTCCCTGACGAAAATATTTGAGGTTATATTAAAACACAAATTACTTATACATTACCTCCTACAATCTGCAGACCTGCCCTGCCGCCTCCAGCTGCATCCGCCCCAACGCCATACCCAGTCCCCGCTCCCGCTTCAGCCCCCGCACCCGGTACTGCGCCTGCGCCCGCGCCCGCTTCCCCCGCTCCGCATTCTGGATCGTCGCCCGCCTCCAAGGAGGACCTGGCAGCGATAAAGAAGAATCTCGAACAATTGAGAACGGACCTTGATGATTTGACCAACGCTTTCTACAAGACCATAGAGGAAATGCAAGCTGGATTTGGTTAGGACCTTAGAATCTAGCATGGACTAATTTAGTTTGATTTTGATACTTTTAAGCCTTTAACAACCAAAATTAAGACCGGTAAGTAGTAGGTAAGAATGCGGCGAGCGCCTTCTTAAACAGAGGAGGAGGCACACCTATGGATTTCTTTAAATCTATGTGCATTTTATGTACTAAAAAGAAAGGAATTTTGAGGAAACCAGAAATTCTAAAGCGTGTATGAAGTCTACCAACGACGAAGTGGAGTAGCGCGCTGGTACTATAACCATAAACTCCCTTCGTAAATATAGGCATCCACCTATTCAAGTAAGGACAACCACGGCATGCGGGAAATTTGAGAAGGGGATGTCATGGGAAGAAAAAGCCATGTGCGCATTATCCCTTAAAGCCAAATGAGATCGCGGCCAATCTAGGTGTTGTAATAAAAAACCTACTATCCCAAATACAATCCGAGCATGCCCAAAATCAACAGCATAGGACCTTGTTTCGAAAAACAAATGGGAGTTAACTTTGGAGAACTGAAAGTATCGATATTATATTATTTATAAGGTTAATTTATCTATTATATAAATCTTTATTTATTTTATCTTTATTTTTTTTTCTTTATTTTTTTTATCTTTTTTTTTATTTTATTTTTTTCTTTATTTCTTTATCTTTTTTTTCTTCTTTTATTTTATATCTTTTATTTTTTTTTTTTTTGACTTCCTTATCCTGAATTATGATCTAATCGTGCCCCGGGCTCCAGAGCGCCAACTTTGGCCGCAACCGGGAATTACACGCTAAGATGAAGAAGAAGATTATTTATTAGTGTACCTAAATCTATATATATTCATTAAATACTAGGTATAGACGAGCTTGCGCTGCCTGAGCGAGCGTCGGAGCGAGCGCCGGAGCGAGCGTCAGCTGGAACTGTTGCATCTTCTGCCACTGCAGCTGCGGAAGGACCCACTCCTCCATCGGGCCCTCTATCAGGTTAGATCCAATAAATAAATATTCTATAAAAATGCGCCAGAAAATTCACAAACATTCCCACCGATCAACTTAGGGGCCGAGTTCATCAACTTTTCAAACAACGGTAATAACGCTTTAACCATGCAAGCACCACTAGCAAGCACGGTTAAAATGTGATTACCGTTGTTTTTTTAAAGTTCGTGAACTCGGCAAAAAAATTACGATAGCCCCCCGGCGTCTCCCAGCTCCCCGGCGTCTCCCAGCTCCCCGGCGTCTCCCAGCCCCCCGAGCCAATTTGAATAAGGTCGTTTTCTTAAGTGACCCGAACGGGAGTCAATCTCGGAGACCTTTCACGCTTGAGCTCAACTACACCATATGCATGGTTGTAGGTTAGCTAGCAACATCTAATAACATACCAGTGTAGGTATACGAATACGAACATTTCTAGAAGAACAAAACGGTCGTAACTAAGCTGTATAACAGTTATGACAATTGAATGTCGACAGCACAAAGTTTTACGCTTAGCTGGCTCTCTATTGTGATTCCAGCACATAAATCTTGCAAGAAAAACGGAACATAAAACGGGATGCTGATGCTCCTGAATCCCAGTGCTATGGAAATAGGAGACCAAATAACATGGGTGTAGGAGTTATTTTCGATATCCATGACCTAGTCAATCTTCCTTTGTTAGCGCGCTGCACACCCAGTGCTGAACGCTCAAGTCGTGATTCTAGGCTTTGTTTTTACTGGGCGGTTTTCGTCCGCTATCGCGGCGGTTGCGGAAAGTCAGAAATCGCAGAATGACGAATTATAGATTATAGAAATGCGGATGGTAATCACGACGCGTTTTTACGTCCGCGTTAGGCGCTGTTTGCGGCACATGCACTGATGGCCAAAGAAACTGCAAGTTCCGGATTCTGTGACGATCTGTTAGTGCGACATTGAGCGTTACAGAACTGCGGCCTCGTGAGTTTGGAGACAAACTGAAGTAGAGATGAACCGTTTCCGTAACCACCGTGCCTGCGCATAAAAACCGCTTCGTGAGAACTTAGACGTACGGGAAGTGGATCATACTGCCGTTTAGGTACGCAATAATCTTAGGGATTTTAGCGTAGGATTTTAGTATAACACCACGGAATGCAACAAGTATAGAAATCACGCGTACACGTTATCCAATTGGTTATAATAATAATATCATTTTATGAATAAGCATTTCTAATCCTTTCACAATATTTACGGCACTTGACAATCGTTAACATTTCCGATATTTGCAAAATTCAACGTTCGGAAATTTCCAATCTCGAGCCGGCAGTCGCTGAATTGAAACACTTCACGTTATGCAAATGGCGTTGTCAGTGTATTGCAATTGAATATTAGAGATTGTATATGCACCCATACATATTTTTTAGCAAGATCTATAACTTTATACACAGGCTTGTATTGGAATATCTGTGACACAGGCTTTGATATTACTTATGGCCATGGGCCATGGGGCGTTTCATATAAATGTAACTATTAGACATCGAATGAATTGATATTGGAATTTCAGTAGCGGTATTGATACAAACATTTCGTAGCTATTCTGTCGAGAATAGCTCTAACACTAGCTAACAAGTAGGTCTAGTAACTTAAAAAACATACATACAGTCGAACATAGAACCTCCTACTTTTTTGAAGTCGGTAATTATGTAATAGGTAAACGAGAACCCGCATGAAAAGAAAGCATTTTCGATGTTTTTGTAGATCGTCGTCAGTCTGCTGCACCCCGACGCTCTTTCTCCATGATGACATCAGATCTCATGACAAGAATCAACGATTTAGAAAAGAAAATAAACAAATGCTGCGATTCTATCGGCAAAAGCGACGGTGTTCTATCTGACCAGGTTAGAATTAAATAAATCTAGTAGAAATGCATGAAAAAGTAAATACAAAATACAACCACATAGGACATAATTATGATGATGATTATTTTATTTTTGCCAGATTCAGTCATTCCAGGACCAGCTAGAATACCTGATGAAACAAGTGGCGACATTGACAAAGGATCTTGCCGATGGGAAACTTTCTCCAGATCTTATAAAGGACTTACAAGGTAAATCAACATGGCATCATAAATCATAACACGAGAATTCCGAATTGAAACCGGTTTTGATATCACTGAAAGTATATGGAGCAGTATTTTTAAGCTCCTGGTGTGTTTAACCAGTGTAATGTTCAAGGATTGTTGGAAGAGTCGTGACAGAATGAAAGCAAAAGTCACCACAAAGCACGAAGGGTTTTGTAACAAATGGAGAGCAATAAAGAATATAAATGTTTCAAATGATCATGAGATGCTGTATTTACTCCTAGGTCTGATGCAGCTGTTTGAAACCGTGCAGGACATGCAGCAGCAGCTGAAGCAGGTCCACGACACCGCTCTGCAGCTGGCAGCCGAGAAGGAAGACAGGCAACATAACATGAACGTAAAGACCTAGGGCTTTATTCATAAACGATCAATAAACCTTTGTTAAGTAAAATGGTGTTACAGCACAGAATATAGAGGGACAGAAGACTCACTTTCAACACTATCTCAATAAAATATTAATCTTGGCCTCTCGGCAATAAGATCTAAAGTCAACATGCACCAGCACGTTTGCCTACCGCGATCGCGAGGTGCGTTCATGCGCTTCCTCGACGTTAATTAACGTGTCACGGTTTTAAGGTGACGGATAGGGCACACTAGCGACGCCAATCGATATGTATTTTTAAGCTAGTAAACCGGTTCTATTTCAAACAATTTCGGGGTCACAACCTCTCGGCAAACACCTATACTATTTATTTAATACTTATAGTCAACTGTTTGGTCTGCTTTAGCACTCGAATTTTGGATTACCGCCAAAAGTGGCCGCTTTTGGCGTGAATCAATTTTTCGCGTACAAAAACGGACCTTACATTTGTGCATTGTTATTTAATAAATAGTATAGGTAAGTGTTTGCCGAGAGGTTGTAACCCCGGAATTGTTTAAAATAGATCCTGGTTTAGTAGCTAAAAATTAAAATCGATTGGCGTCGCTAGTGTGCCCTACCCGTCAGTAAGTCTAGCTGCGCGCGCTTTTACGCAGTTTTAATTTGGATAAGCGGTTGCTGGTGCTAATTTCTGCTAATAGGGTTAGTTGTTTTGTGATGCGATGAATGTTCCATATTTACTTAAATTAAAAAATCAGTGAATGTGTTGATTTACGAGTAGGCACTGTTGCCTACTACATTATAAATGTAGTCTGGATATAGAGCAGTTTGATGATTGAAACAAAAAAAAACATACAACATTTTCTAAAAAATAATGAAAGCCGTTTTAGTTAGATAACTCGCGCTCCGCGCAGGCTTCTGCTCAACTCAAAGTTTCAGTGTAAATCCCAAAGGGAAGATTTACACATCAAAACTGTGGAGGAGCCACCCTTCGGCATGGGTAGCAAAGGACGAGGTCCGTCTCGTCTGCAAACTATAACATAAAAAATATGCCCTATACTAGGAACCAATTTCTGATCTATAGGTAAACTAACTTGTACTATGATGCAACCCAGGCTCTGCTAGAACAAATAGAACTCCTGAAGACAGTGAAGCTAGATCGTGAGGATATGGTCGAAGCCATGGCGGAGAAGGCAGACCTCCGCATGTTGGCGAGGAAGGTCTCACATGACCAGTTCGAACTGGCTTGCGATGACCTATCGAGAGGATTGGAACACGCTCTTGGAAAACTCAATCTACAGGTTTGAATGTCATTATAAGTAATCGATTCCCTTTGGTTACACGGCGTTAAAGAACCTTGAAAACCACGTGATACCAGGGCCCCACAGAATACCGGCGTGAAACAGCACTGTGCTGTGTTTCGCTGCGTGGGTGAGGGTACCGGAGGCATAATCCGAGGGAATGGGTTTATAAGGTTGGCAGCGCACTTGTGACTTCACATGTGTCGCGGGTGAACATGGGCGACGGCAATCGCTTACGATCAGGTGATCCGTCTGTTCGTCCACCTATCAGATAAAAATACCTCGTACGACAAAACTATGAATGAACTATCGACTGCGGTGTTTCCGGACCGATACGACCTGCAAACCATTCAAGAAAAGAGCTCTTTTTTAAAAAGGCCGGCAGCGCACTTGTGGCTCCTTTGACGTTGCAGGTGTTCATAGCTCATAGCAGGCGGCAGTAATTACTTACCATCAAGTTAAATGTCTGCTCGTCTGCCCTCTATTGTTCCTAACCACTATTTCTATATAGAACCTGTGCGGATAAAGAATGGGATCAGAAATGGCGGCGCATCTATTCACTTCTCGCTTGCACACTATTTGCGTCTATACTCGCACGATTGCGATCATTTCTGATCCCATTCTTTATCCGCACAGGTGGTATTCATCATCATTGTCAGCCCATTTAAGTCCTCACTGCTGGGGCACGGGCCTCCCTCAATCACATGAGGGGTAATTGCCATACTCACCACGCTTGGCAGACGGGTTGGCGAGGGTTTAGATATAAATGCAGAGTTTTCCTTCTCTGGGTGCTGATGATCATGCCAGCAGCTTTACCTTAGTCGCCTTTTACAACACCTCGGTAAGAGTGAGGGTGGCCTATTCTACTCTGCCGGGGACCACACGGCAATGATCATGCCAGCAGCTTTACCTTAGTCGCCTTTTACGACACCTCGGTAAGAGTGAGGGTGGCCTATTCTACTCTGCCGGGGACAACACGGCAAATTGTATTCATAATAATATGTAAATATACTTCACAGGAAGCACTGTGGCAACAAGCTCTGGACGACATCCAACGAGAAATCGAAATGAAGCTGGACAAAATGGAACTATCTCCCGTAAAAGACTTCTTCAACGGCAAACTCAAACAGCTGCAAGAGAATCTCAAACAAATGGCCTCGCTGCGGCGAGAGGCGGAGGCAGCCGGGACCAAGAGGAGATTACTAAGGTAACTTAAAAATACTGACACTTTTATAAATACCTACAGGTACAATATTATTAATTGCCTTAGGTTGCCGCCAAGACAAAATCCGCAAAAGGTAATTTTGTACGAAAGTAAGCTGAAGACATTTTAGTTGATGTTGTATTTTATTTAATACTAGACTGCGCCCGCGGCGTTACTCACGCAGTTTTGGTCTTTATTACAAAAGTCTTCATTCAAACTTCAAACCCGCGCAACTAACCCTTGGGGGTTAAAAGTTCAAAAGTCACGTTTTTATACAAAACCCGTGCCCAAACATCAATTTTAAGTTTCTTTATTAAAGTACAAATTTTCATATTCCTAACATCAAAGATGGCGGACTTTCATACAAACTTTTAACCTCCCTTTTTACCCCCTTAAGGGTTGAATTTTCAAAAATCGCTTATTATTTAAGGAACCCCCCTTCTAAATTTCAAGTAGTTTGGGCTGTGGGTGCATTCCTAGTCACTTAATCAGTCAGGTTCTCCTTTTATATATTAGAAGATTTAAGACAAAAGGTAATGCCGACCATCTTCAACGTATCAATTGAGTTCACGAGTACTGTACCTAACACATTTTTTTATAATACACAATGTGCACTCAATAAAGGCCCAGGGTTACCTACCGATGATGAAGCCCAAAATTGGAAGTTCACTTCACCTTCACTGTGGTTTACCACTGAAGAACTGACCCAATTCCAGCTTTTATTTTGGGAATACAACAATACCGCAAGAAAAAGAACTACAAACAATCTGAAATAACGGTACCTACAGTTGTTTTATGGGATAGGGGGCAGACGAGCAGATGGTTCACCTGATGGTAAGCGATTACCGCCGCCCATGAACACCTGCAACACCAGAGGCCGAGAGGCAGAGAGACCACTGTATTACTGGAACTAAAATAAAGACGACCTAAGTACCATAATACGAAAATACATTATAAAGCCATTCGCAGTGCCCTGAGCTGTTTTACAAATACAGGACTAGTGTTAGATTTAAACGTGGATTCCATAATTATTAATATTATACGCACGAAGCAATTTTATCCTGTATTTAAAATGCATATGACTAATGAGTTGAATTCCCAAGCCTCATTCACATGGCGTCCCCTGGCGCATCATAACTCGAGCATTCAAAGGATTGGAATGAAAGAATATCTGTTTTTCTATCCTTTAAAGGAATTAGGTACAATAACAAACGTCGACTTTGCTTGAAAATATGGAATCCAGTTTATTTCCATATTAAATTGCAGTTAGCAAGGATCATCTACACATCAAGTACTTTTACAGCATTCTACAGGTTTTTAAAAGTAACAAAATTGCTGCGAAATGACATACATACTAAGTATAGAACCCTCATTATCTCCCATTACTTATGACCAAAGTAGTAGGTGTAATTCTCATAAGTAGGTACCTACAGATGTTCGTCGTATCGGTTAAGCAAGTAATAGTCATGTTCTAAGCTCAGTATAGGTACTCTTACTACTCGTAATAGTGTAATAAGTAGATATTTACATATCAATGTCAAGTTTATCTCCTGCTAAGGAAACGCTTTCTAATTATAATATTTGAGAGGAGCCAGCTGCATTCCTACTCCCAACGAATTCCATAAATTTGCATCGTTATAAGGCAGCGGACCCTTAAGGTGACGGGTAGGGCAAACTAGCGACGCCAATCGATTTTAATTCTTAGCTACTAAACCAGATCTATTTTAAACAATTTCGGGGTTACAACCTCTAGGCAAACACAATCATGCAAAAATGTTGGGTCCGTTTTTATATGCGAAAAATTGATTCACGCTAAAAGTGGCCGCTTTTGGCGGTAATCAATTATTCGCGTACGCGTTGGACCCAACATTTTTGCATGATTATTGAATAAATAGTATAATAAATAGTATAAGTGCCTAGAGGCTGTAACCTCGAAATTGTTTAAAATAGATCCGGTTTAGTAGCTAAAAATTTAAATCTATTAGCGTTGCTAGTGTGCCCTACCCGTCACCTTAAATAACAGCTAAAGATATTACGTAAGATTAGGAATAGAAGGTAGAAAGGCGCCATAGCGAGACATGAAATGAACGTTAGGACAAAAAGCAACATAAACCTGTATGAAATGCATTTAATGTGAAAATGGAAGCAGTAGGATGTCAAATTGTTGCTAACTTAATAACTTTCACATGTACAAGTCCAGCAGACCACAAACAGATAACACTCAAACAGATGTTGTATAATCTAAAGCTCTACCGCCACAAAGTGGACCTTCCCATGGTTCGAGAGACGCGGGGGCGCGGAGTGCGCTCGACCAATCCTAAAAGTTGTCTTGAAATCCATCTAAGTATGGGCCAATCTGTCTATCAGTCGGATAGACAGATTGGCCCATCGGTCGGCAGCTAGCCGCCGTGTGGTCCCCGGCAGAGTAAAATAGGCCACCCTCACTCTTACCGAGGTGTCGTAAAGGCGACTTAGGTAAAGCTGCTGGCATGATCATCAGCACCCAGAGAAGGAAAACTCTGCATTTATATAAAAACCCTCGCCAACCCGTCTGCCAAGCGTGGTGAGTATGGCAATTACCCCTCATGTGATTGAGGGAGGCCCGTGCCCCAGCAGTAGTGGGGACTTAAATGGGCTGACGATGATGATGATTGCAGCTAGAACCATGCGACTGCGCGAGCTCCAAAGATATATTTTTCAATTGATCATAGGAAGGTCGACTTTGTAGTGGTAATGCTATAGTAAATGAAAGTTTTATTTGTCTAGGGACGTGAACTGCATATCATGCGACGCAAAAGCAGTGATGCCGACGGAGGCAGAGAGCTCGGTGCCGGTCCTCCGGCCCATGCCCGCCAACCTCTCCATGAAGCCCTACCTCAGCTACGAACTGGGTTACTAATTTCTTCCTCTGCCTTGTGATAGACTCATTGGTATATCAATTAGTTTATCACAGGGCCCTGAAAACTCTGATACCAAAATGATTAATTTCTCTTTTAAAGCCTTCATGAAACCATACGAATATATCGGTTGACCCTTGACCCTCCGAGGGAATAACTCCCCGACAAAATGTTAACATGCATTTACTATTACATAAATATTTAACAACTTTTCCTACAGGACCAATAGTATAAGTAATCAAAGAAAAATCGGCTTTACCGAACGTCAGCGCGTCCAAGAGTAAAGTCATCGACGTATCGGCTGATATTTTTATTATAAAAAACTTGTTTGTTACTTTTTCCTGACAAGGTCCTGTTAAAATTTTACATGTACAATATAATTTATACGTTCAAAACATATTGGTCTGATAATATGTATGAATCACCTACACCTCATTGTTATCTACTCGCAGAGAGAGAGAATGTTGCGAAATAAATTCACAGTATTTCCCCATACAAATTCAGAAAACAAAACACGGAAAATATCAATGTACTTATCTGAACCTGACCTGACATCTTTTGATTCATAAAGGACTGAAGCTATGTCATGATGCCGATGGTAATCATGACCAATAGGCAATAAGTATGGTCACCGTTCTTCAAGATCAATTCAAATAGTCCTCTTCACTTATTCATGCAATATATAGCTGGCATGCCTACGTGGAATATCGCACGCAATAACTTCTAAGGCGCTACGACATTTCAACTAGAGTCGATGATTCGCATCATTTTAAACATTCGCTTCAACATTACAATGCGAATGTTTTGCGAATATATTGCTGTGTGAAATTAAGGTTACGGCTAGGGCACACTAGCGATGGTATCGCTAGTGTGTGTCGATTTTAATTTTTAGCTACTAAACCGGATCTATTTTAAACAATTTCGGGGTTACAATCTCTCGGCAAACACTTATACTATTTATTAAATAACCATATATAACGCTAAATACCAATAAATAACGCGAATAGATATTTCGCGTACAAAAACGGACCCAACATTTGTGCATGGTTATTTAAAAAATAGTATAAGTGTTTGCCATGAGATTGTAACCCCGAAATTGTTTAAAATAGATACGGTTTAGTAGCTATAAATTTAAATCGATTGGCTTCGCTAGCGTGCCCTACCCGTCACCTTAAGATGCAGTTAAACGCCTATCTTAAAGACTGGTGGAAAACTTAATCGAAATATAATAAATTGTCAGTTTTGGCTCGCATATATCTGAGCTCTCCACCAGCTAGTGTACTGAGTGAGCAATTATTTAGGTGCCTAATGTACAAGCCCCTTAGAAATCGCCTCATGAGCGAAAACTATTGTTTCTAAAGTATAATATTCCACTTTTGAAATTTGACTATTGACTTGGTGTATACTGCACTACCTAAAATGGTAATTGATCTGTCTGTTGGCAGTAGTCATTATACTTTTTTCTATTGATCTCGTCTACGTACATATGTACATACCTACCTACCTTTGATGATACAACATTCGTATTCGCACATACGCAATTGCATTCGCGTTAGCGAATGTAGAAAAATTTACCCACGTTCGTAACATCTCTAATTTCAACTTCTTACAAGAAACCTTTAGCACAAATTGTTATGATCACCGTATTATTCCACACGGAGTTATCGATAACACATTCATAGAATCCGCAGACAATGTAGGCAGGTTAGTGTATTCGATTGATATTCGCAGTTCGTCTTTGGATAAATATTTATTGACTAAACTAGATTCTCTCGGCGGTTTTATAAATTTCTAAATTTTTTAAACGTTTATTTTTCTTTCGCAATGTAAGGGGGCCGATAGGTAGGTACGTACGGCTCAAGTATAGATTATAAAGTTTGTCAAATTTTCACATCCGAATTACTATTTATTAGATTGGTATCGTTAACTCATCAGATTACCTATACAAATATAACCCTAACGTATGACTGCCCCTGTAGGTAGCTACTGCATTTCTGAAAATTTTCTTGGTCATTAAAATGGCGGGCTTCGTGGAATTAAAATACTCGCAACTTATCTACAAATAAAAATAAAAGAAAAGTATTATATTTATATATTTGTAATCCCACTGTTGATTCTAATATCCGTAACACAGGTGCTTGAGCTACCTATCTCGGAGTCAGATCAATGTATGTGATGTTGTGAAATATTTATACTTATTTATTTATTAAAATAAAAAATAAACACTCGTGCAAAATGTACCTACTAAAAGCTAAGCGTAGATCCTGAATTTTAATGACTGATTGCACAAGTCTAAGTGCAGACACTTAACTGTTCCTTACTTTAAAACCTACTAACCCGGAAATGTTTTGAATTTTTCATAATCAACATCACTAAAAATATAATGCATCGCGTTTTCGGGTCGTAAATACTTTTACGACTCCTGAGAAACAAGGCTGGCAACACTTTTATTGGGACTCTTTGGAAATACTCGTAAAAAAGCATTTACGTGATTTTATAGCAGGTACAGTACAGCTGCTTGGGACAAGCGACAATATACTACTGTGACCCCTTACAATCGCAAGGATTGTGAATGATCATAAACTTTATCCAAATAAATGTTATTATTGCAGACGCTATTCGCAAGTCGCAGCAGACGAACATGCCGCAGCGCAATATGCACGACTGGGAGCAGATAGACAAGCATATGGGCCAAGGGAAACAACCACCTCCTCAGAAAGCCAAGTGAGATATTTGTCTCGAGTTCTATTCTCGGTTTCTATCTCGTCAACAGCGAGACCAGCCTCCGAGGACCCGGCCGCCGAAACGGCTACTGCGATCATGTTGTTTGGATGGCCTAGCCTAGACCCTCAAGTCATTATCATCTCGGCGTGTTATGTCCGGTTGCATCCAAAGCTGTCGCTTTGGAGTCCGGGGTACGCTTAGTGATTCAGGATTTGGGAAGTCTGGTAAGTACAATGAAGCGACTGCCGTCTGACCTTCTTAACCCAGACCGTGGGAACCAGACCAACTGAATTAAGGTTACACATTTCAGAAAATCTCCGAAACCTGTAGGTCTCCTATCGATGTTTTCCCTCACCACCGAGCTAATAGTAGAAATATGCACATGCAATATATTAAAATATGCAAGAATAGAAAAAGCCAGATGATACACCTCTGGATTCGAACCTAACACCTCCCGTTAAAAAGGAGCACGTTCTTATCGACTAAGCTATCGACTAATCGCTCGAAAAGTCCCAACCATATTCTGTACCTACTTACCTAGATAAAATTAATCGATATTTCTGATTATACGTCAAAACAACGTAACGGCATTAACAATATAATTAGGTTTAGATCGTGGCTATCGCTATTGTCAAACCAAACACTTTTTCGATACCATCAGATCGGAAACGGACAAACACCTCTGCAATCGCTACTGCGGCGGGTCGCACACGGTGACCACTCCTGCGCAGCGTGTAGCTCGGCTAGGGCACTTTATCAAGCAGTGGGGGCCAGATGTTCTACCACTCTCGTCTGGGCTGGCGGCTGGAGACGACGGCAGGGTATGAGTGATTTTTCTTGCGGTTAGATTGTCAGCTGTGAAGACTCCAATTTGGCTATGTTGGTCATATTTCATGCTGTACCTACTGCAGAGTGGGCGTTCCGTCTTGAAGATGATGTGAAAAATGCTGATCCATACAAAATGGCATCTTGTATGGATCAGTATTTTTTTGTGTGTGTAGTAGTAGGCTTACTTGATGTCGGAAATAAACTGCCAAATTGAATTTGGAATTAGCAGGTCATATTTGCCGAATGGACCCGGAAAGATGGACCAAAATTGCCACCCAATAGCAACCTGTGGACACCGACAAAGTGGGTAGGCCCAAAAAACGATGGTGCGACGATCTGAATAACTTTTAGGCACAAATGGTGTTAAATAGCGAACAATGGAGATTTCGGGGGAGGCCTTTACCCAGCAGTGGGACAGTATAGGCACATATTATAATATTAACAAGTAGTAGGCTGAAAATGATAAATATCTAGCAGATGCTATACTTATTCCATATATTTGTTTCAGCTGTACAAAGTGACAACCGGAGAATCAGCAAATGTTGGTCCTGGTAAATATGATCCTATTATATAAGCAATGTTTATTTATTTAAATAAATACCTACTTTTTTGATCGTCCAAATAAAATTATTGTTTGGTATGTCAGGCGGAGCCGTGGATAGCACTTGTACTCCGAAACCGGCTACCTCCAGACACGAGAAGATGGCGAAAGCAGCACCGAAGCCGATGGTGATCAGTGCTGTTGGTTTCCCAGTCTTATTTTATTATGATTTAGTATCATCTGCTCGTTTCATTGAATGCTTTGCACTACCATGTCATACACCATTACCAAATCACCGTTTTCCTCCAGCTACCCAAAGGCGCTACAAGAGTTAAGACCTATGTAATAATAACAATATTTGTCGTAATTTAAACCAGTATGTAAAAGTTTGCTGAAACATATTTTCTATAATATAATACCCCGAGTATTAGACTTATGCGAAAGGCGGGCCCAAGCCTAGTTAGCTCTTGTTAATCCAGTAATTTTCTGACAATATCGGCCACTTCAATAATAGAAAAATCGCGTATCTCCGAATTAGAGGTACCACATTTTTATTCTCATAATGAAATTATGAACCTTTTTATGATTTTCATATTTTTTCTTTTTCAGGAATGTCGCTGCTTGGATGGGGGTAATATTTAATTACTTACCGAGTACATTTACTGATTTGTTGTAAATGGCTTATGTAGTACTATTTGTTTTTTTAACGTAGCACATAGATTAAATTAAATATTTTATTGGTATAATTAGTTCATAGGTCGTTAGACGGTAGACGACCCGTTTGGATCAGTGGTAGTGAATGCCTCTGGTGCAAGGGTTGCGGGTTCGATCCCCGCACAGTAAACATTTGTCTGCATGAACATGTCTGTTTGTATTGGTCTGGGTGTTTGTGTATTATATCCCAAGGTCCGCATAGGAGTCAGATCCGAATGTATGTGATGTGAAAATACTTATTTATTTATAGGTAGGTACAGTTTGCCGATTTTAGCAAGCTACTAAGTGACTTCGAAAACCACCCTTTATCACAGATATTACAAATTATTGTTTATTACAGGTGACCCAAAGAAAGGCTAAAAGGAATTTGAATACATTGTTATATAATCTTATTATTTTATTCATTATATTAAGATATCAAATACTTTTGTATGAAGTAAAATATTTTTGATTTGTGAACCGTGTAATGTGCGAAATTAAATGCATATTTTATACCATTTCTTTATTTTCATGGTAAATCTATTACCATACATTTCTTATAACTCTACCTCGCTAAACATAAACGTCTTTTAAGGTACAAAAACCAAAAGAGTTATTGACACAATATTAAAGTGGTTATTATTTGAAACTTAAAATCTAAACGTTGTATTTACAGAATTATTACATACCTATTCATTTATCCATTATCACTAGCTTTTTTCAACATTACCCAGTTGGTATTTGCATTTTCTAAAAATTTTACCACATCAAAATTTTATTTCATCCTTCATAAAAATATTATTCCTTGCATAGATCTAATCTAATAGGGGTTAAGGTGACGGGTAGGGCACACTAGCGACACCAATTGATTTTAATTTTTAGCTACTAAACCGGATCTATTTGAAAC
The DNA here is from genome assembly GCA_019059595.1 of Marasmia exigua. Taxonomy (NCBI): domain Eukaryota; kingdom Metazoa; phylum Arthropoda; class Insecta; order Lepidoptera; family Crambidae; genus Marasmia; species Marasmia exigua. The sequence goes on along the minus strand of CM032464.1, from coordinate 1,062,003 downwards.
AATTTCGGGGTTATAATCTCTCGGCAAACACCTATACTACTTATTTTATACTTATAACTGTTTGGTCTGCTTTTGCACTCGAATTTTGGATTACCGCCAAAAGTGGCCGCAATTTTTCGCGTACAAAAACGGACCCAACATTTGGTCATGGTTATTTAATAAATAGTATAAGTGTTTGCCGAGAGATTGTAACCCCGAAATTGTTTAAAATAGATCCGGTTTAGTAGCTAAAAATTAAAATTGATTGGCGTCGCTAGTGTGCCCTACCCGTCACCTTAAAGTATGAAACTTGCCGTTATGTTAGTATGGAAAACACAACTTCTAAGAAAATCTCCAAACAAAACGGTAATTTCATACTTTAACCCCTAATATATTCCAATTTACATCCTGAGAAGTTTCAAATATACACACTTCATTTTTCTCGGGACAGATACAAATGGACATTACGGCTTATCTAAACTGACGTATCTGAACATAAGCTTTCAATAAAACAGCATTAACTCTAGAGAGCGCCTGCTACACTTCATAAAATCATACGTGAGAAGAATATTGTAAGACTGCGGTGTTAATTGCTTTTATTTTAGTTACTGCTATTGAATTCTAAGCTATTTAAACATCTTTAAATGCAAAAAAGTGCGAGCATGATAATGAGATTGAACTTGACAATTATTGTACCAACCAAATTTTAACCTCTATAGGAATTTAAAAAAAAATATTCGCACCATAAGGGAGGCATTTACATTAGTTGATAAGTCGATTGTTAGCCCAAACGCGCAACCTTGCGGGCCTTGTAGCGTGCGTAGGCCGCATCCCCGTATGCTGGCAGTAACAACCAGCGTAAATGCCGCCTAAATATTTTCAAAAACAATCTACTCTATATATATTATTATAAGACTATGTACACTATAGAAAAACTTGATTATCAAGGTCACAGAAGGTAATAATTTTGAACTTAACCATAAAAACACCATATCACATACTGACAATGCACCTGGAGCCCAATTCTCGTGCTCGTGAGATTTATTTTCATACGACACATATCACTAAAACATAGTTTTTTTGTATGGTTTTCAGGTGATATCCGCCATGTTTTCAAAATATCACGAGCACGAGAATTCGGGTCCTGGCTTTAGCAATTTTGTCAAACTATCAGGAACTTGAAATCATATAAATTGACTCAAAAACAAACATTAGATCCCGACCTTCAATCATTTACGTGTATTGGCTAGCAAATAAAATTAAAAAACCTGTTGAGGAAAATTTAAGGAATTATTTCTTTGGCAACAATAATTTTAGTAAAAAAATATTTTTACTGATCAGTATTTGAGATATTCAAACATTTGAGTGGTGTCTTAATTATATTCTTATTAATGAAAGATAATGTAGTGTTTATTCTCTTTGGAGGTAGTTTTCCTTTCGGGATATAATGACGAAAATATTTACAGAACACGTCAAAGAAAAGAAAATCCAAGGAATTTTAATTTATTTCTTTCAATTGCCATAAAGGCATATATGACGCCCCCTGGCCAGATTTTTTTTATTTCATTGGTTAGCCTTTACAGTTAATAACTTTACAAATAAGTAGTGACTGCTCCCAAAATTCTGACCAAAGAAACCTGTTCAAAGATTTTAGCAACTCCGATCTTATTTAGGAAGTTAATCAGAGAACCATATGAAAATGGGCACAAGTATCCATACCCATTCGTTCCTAAGACGTTCTTATGGAGAAATAATAATTTAGCCTTTTACCCGATTTGAGACTATTTAATTTTGCGTTATGTATGTAAAGCTCTAACCGCCACAAAATCGACCTCGAAGAGTGCCCTCGATCAATCCACGTAGTTAAAAAAATTAATCAAACCCCGAAACTAGGCATGCGGGGTACCTTTCGCCTTAATAAAAATCAGTTAAAACCTCAGTATTTATGTTTCTCAGACTGAGTTTGCCTTATTGGACCATTTTTGCGTGGAAGTTACAGTTGGATTAAATGTTTTCAAGTGTAGATACATTTCAACGAGTCTTTGGTAAGAATTTTAAAAGCTCCTAATTAAGCAGTTCTTCAGAATTCAGTAACTACTTTTACAAACATTGATTAAGAATAAAACCAGCAACAAGGTACATAATTAATGCAATTATGACCAAAATTAATTAAATAAAATATCAGACAAGTAAATTTTACCGTTTCAACTGAATTAAAAAATAAACAAAAAGAATCCTCTTATCGTGAACATTTATGTAATACGCTACTTGAAATCAAGTACTTGAATTGTATTTATCGCGATTCTCAACAATTTTGCAACTAAATATAGCCCCGTGTCGACAAGTCATAATTACAACTATTCTGCTAGTTGCATTGTAATTCCAGCCATAGCCGGTGTTTAGTCAGCCACTATCTAAAACGACTAATGTTCGTGGACTGAGTCGATGTATCGGTTTATGTGATTTGAAATTTTACAAACCAAGCACGGTCGTAAAAAATGGGTACATCTCACTATCTCCATTGGGTAATCTCCATGAATGGATGGTAATGGGAAAATCATTCCCACTGTCCCCGTTAGTCATTTTGCAGAATTACCACTTGTAAATAATACAAAATAGACTTGGTATACCTCAATATCCCCATAATTGTATTTAATTATGGATTTTACAAGGGAAAACACATATTGTTTGATAATAAAAGTTTTCATGTTCACTTTCGTATAAAGTGGTAAATTCTACAAAATTACTTATCAGGATAATCGATTGAAAAGATATTCCCACTATCTCCATGGATCAAGATAATGGGATAGTGGGATATACCGAAAAGAGAAGTTTTTAGGTCCGTGAAACTAAGCTAATGTTATGCGCCGTTTCTTTGGAGCACAATGTGTCGTAAATACCTGTAAGTGTACATACACATATACCTATGTGTGTATTTTTGATAGGTGCACTATTGCACTTTTTGCAATTATAGCCGGTATTAGCCTTCCACGCGATACGTCATTCGATACGATACGCGCATGATTGAATTGAATATTTTCAATTCTCGAGACACAAATTGATCGATTGAATAACTAACTTTCAACGATGGGTAGGTAACATTAAATTTTAATTATGTACTACAAATGCAGCTCAATGCTGTCATGATGACAGAATATTGAAATATTTTAATGCAAAATTCTCGTATGTGTTCGTGACTTAACTCCACGTTATCGGTTATAGGTAATTCGAGTTGGCCTGTCTATGCGGACCTTGGGATTATTTTTAGCGATGGGTCGAATGATTGAACCGATAACGTAATTCGGGCTCAGCGCGACTTAATGCCATTTATCACTAACAGTAAGCGTAGAAGAATCAGCTCCAAAACTAGACACTCACTTAAGAGATCCTGTCTCTTATGTCTAATAGAAATAAGTCCCAATCTATGTTAACTTCCGTTCGCAAAAAAAAAACGCATATTACAGGCCTTGAATCTCACCGGATGGCGACAAGAAAGAGCACGTTCCAAAACCAGCCTTACAATTTTCCATAAAGTACTAGCGTTGAGGTTCCATGACCAGACTGAACCACTTCTCATAATGTACGAACGTGGCAGGAGCACTAGCGATGTCTCCCACGTGCGCCGTGGTTGCCGTAGTGGTTGCCGCCCTCCCGACTGTACCGGCGCTCCTTGCGCTCGTCCCGGGGGCCCCGCGGTCGGTCCCGGCGCTCGCGGTCCCGGGACCATTCCTTGTCGTGACTCCTGAGCAAATGAAACTTTTATAGTGACTAGGACTTAAAATATCCGAAAATCGTCGTAAACAATAAACGCTGAACGTAAACATAGTCGCAAATAAAAGTCTGCATTTCTTTGCAAATTTAAAGTAAGCTATTTTACGGGTTACAGTTGCATTAGTAATTTCGGTGCAATAGCGGAGTGGGCGTGGCCTTCCCCCTCGCCCCCTGTAATAGCGGTCCTTACGATCCAGTCAGGAAAAATATTTTTGACTTCCCCGAGCAACGCTGCTTACCTTTGTAGAAACAGACAAAAAACTGAAGCCATTTTAGTCTCGTTTCTTGAATCATTAAAAAATATAATAGCCATGACCATTATCCGGCGTAGCAACTTCAGCCCTCTTATTCCAAAACGTGGTTTAAAATAAGTAGTGGGATTAATACTAGAGATAATGGAAGAAATAAAATAAACATTATTACAAACCTATGTTTAACGTTAGTTGGTAGTTGTTATTCAACTATTAATACTAATGTTAAACCATCCGGACCCCTAGTTTAAAATGAGTACTTAAATAATAACTTCAAAATATTGATTCAGTGACAATGACAGTTTATTCCTGTGACAGTTCATTCCATTTTACAGTAAGTTATTTGTGACAAAGTAGTCAATTTTTTTTTTTTTTAATTTCATCCCAAAAATAGAAGCAATATTATAATCTATTGTTGCCAAAAACATTTCTTAAATAATTTTACTTCAGACAACAAAAGAAGGTTATGTAAAACGAATCGTCACTGAACGAATGAATGAATGAGTCGATCAATTTTGACATTATCCTGCGGTAGTAAGTGGTCTATGGTTAGTCGAGGATTTGTTATAAAAAATTAAGAAATATCTAACATTATTCCGTAATAATCATGAATGCTAGTTTAGGATTAAAGCCGGTATCAGAGTGGTTTTTTGTAATAAGAGGACAACAGTTCAAATGTCGATCTACAAATGACTGATCTGATGGAATGTAGTTAATTCCATCTACAAAGACCAACCTTGATTCTCCAGCTGACCGGCTGTCTCGCGATTTGCGCCTAGCCGGAGCGCTGTTCGCCTTCGCCCGGGGCGACCGCGACCTCGAGCGGGACTTGACACCTTTGGGCGACGTCTCCCGTTCGCTATTCAGATTGAAGTCGTCAAATCTAGCAAAAAAGGAAACCTTGCTTGATAAAATAAATAAACAACAACAAATTTTCAAGAAAGTGATCCTGTATGATCCTCATCTTAGCGTGTAATTCCTGGTTGCGTCCTAAACTGTCACTTGGAGCCCGGGGTACGCTTGGGGAGTCTGGTGATTACAATGAAGCGACTGCCGTCTGACCTTCTGACACTGGGGAACCAGACCAACTGAATCATGTTTACACATGTTCAGAAACTTTTTCCGAAACGTGCAGGTTTCCTCAGGATGTTTTCCCTCACCACCGAGCTAAAGGTAGAATACGAACATAGATTTGAAAAATTAAGAGGTGCATAGGATATACGGAAGGTGCGTTCTGAACCACTCAGTTAACTAACATCGCCCTGTATCTTTTGTAATTTGAAGACGACTTACTTGTTTTTGGGTGCTGGTATAGAACTGTGACTAGAACTGGAGCTCGATGAAGAACTGGACGATGACGAAGAACTTCGGGATCTAAACAATAACAAAAATGATTACATACTATGCTAAACCACTTGCGTGATAAAATGGTAACAAAGATACCAAAAAAGTATTTAGGTCCTAAAAACTAGTCTTAGCCTTAACAGAATAGAGACTTGTTTGGAATGAACGGAAATCGTATTTACTAAACAGAATCGTAAAAGCGATCATAAAAATAGTATGTAACAAATGAAGTCACAAATGCTTTGTTGGACTAATACCTTTTACTGCCTTTTTTAGGGGGCGAAGTTGATCTTCCGTTGTTATCTCCCTTCTCTTGTCTTTCCCTAGAACTTTCTCCTTCATTAGATTTGTCAGCATTTTCTGTAACATTAACATATTATTGTGCCATTATGAATTTCGTTTTATTTTGAAAATAAATATCAAGTGTATTGTAGCTCTACCGCTACCCAAAGTCACGACCTTCCCGTGTCTCGCGGGACGCGGAGGCGAAGAGTGCGCACGACCAATCCAAGTTCATTCTGTTTGGGCCAATCATCATCAGTCGAATGTCGACCGTCGCCGTCACAGACCAATAAGAATAACGTTCGCAGCTAGAACCGTGGTTTTTAGGATTCCGTAGCCAAATGGCAATAAACGGAACCCTTATAGATTCATCATGTCTGCTGTCCGTCCGTCCGTCCGTCCGTATGTCACAGCCACTTTATTCCGAAACTATAAGAACCATTGCATTGAAACTTGGTAAGTAGATGTATTTTGTTAACCGCATTACGATTTTTACACAAAAAAATTTTTTAAGGGGTCCCCATACTTGGAACTGAAACTCTAAAATTTTTTTCATCAAACCCAAACGTGTGGGGTATCTATGGATAGGTCTTATGTATATTAAAAATGATGTTGAGGTTTGTAATATATTTTTACCATGAAAACTAACAACGAAAATTGTGTTGGTCTAGTTTTTTTTAATACGTTATAAACCATAAACCGCAATTTAGCTTCCATATATCTTAAAGACTTGCTGCTACGGAACTCTTCATGGGAGAGTCCGACTCGCACTTGGCCGGTTTTTTTTTTGGTAAAGCACACTGTGCTCCTCACTGTTAGAGCCAAAGAGAAAATTAACTTTTTCGATTGGTCAATCACGCATTGGTCCCATGGACCATGGGAAGGTCGAGGTTTGTGACGGTATAAAATAATACTTCTATGAAAGACGAACCAGCCTTGGAAGAATTCCCCTGTTCCTCGTCACTGCCCCATAGATCGTATTTGGAAAGGTCGGCCTCATCGCCAGACTCTTCCTCGTCCTCCTCTTCATCTTGTTCCCCTTGCGAAGCGGACGCTTTGCTCTGCAACAAAATATAGCAATAGAGTCCAATACATCCTAAAGCAATTTTATTCATATTTTATCAATAGCTGTTTTTCCACAGAACTTTAGAATTTTCATTTTTATATTGAATACAGCAAGTGGTTAACTGACAGGACTTTAAAAATAAGCTAAAGCTTCAATAAATTTCGAAAATTATAAGCTCAATGTTGAGGTAAATTTGTGGCTGAATACATGAGATGAAGATACAAACCTTTTTTTTACGTTTACTCTTCTTCCCATTCGAAGCCTTTTTCGGCTTTTCGGGAGGTTTCACAGCTAATTTTAACCTATTCAACATGATGGGCTTGGGTAGAGCAAAGCTCTTGAAATTACCAATTACAGGAGCATTTTCATTCAAGTGCGGTTTGTGCGTTTCCGCTTTATTTTCATCAACACTTTTAAGATTAATGTTTAGCTTTCGACCAATATTTGAAGGCAATACTACTGGTCCAGGATCAAAGATATCACTTAAAAAAGGAGTGTCGCCAGTATCCCCATCTAGTTTCTTCAATTCTCTTTCTATACTACCATCGCGGTTTGATTCTTTCTCCCATTCTTCGTCATTTGTCAAATTAATTGTTTCCACATGTTGCACTTCATCATTGTCTTCATTTTTTGAATCACCATGATCAACATTGCTTAAATTTTGATTTGAGGCGCCTTGGTTAATTTGCTGTAAATTTTGAAGGGCTAGAAATAGTGTGTTTGTATTGATCCCAGAGAGTAAATTAACTAGATCTAAAACTGGAGCAGGTTGTGGATCGCCAGAACGTGTTGGTATTTTTATTTCTTGATTTTGAATTTCTTGGGAAACATCATTCATTTTATTCTGTTCTTGTATAATTTCTGGATTACTAATTTGATGAGAGATAGAATTGTCTTCATTTTCTGTATATGTTTCTTTGTTGCCAGGCCTTATAGTAATTGATTCCAGAATATGTATTTGTTTTGAGGGTTTTATGGGCTCATGTATCTCATGTTTATTTTCTTGACATTGAGTGTTTGAATTGATCTCTGACATACAGATGATTTCGTTCGAAAGCGCTGCTGGTATTTCATCTGGCAATTTAGCTAATGTAGACTGATGATGCATATCAGTGACTGGTTTAACTGTATGATTCATTGGCATTGCTATTTTGGAAATCGTTTAAAAGACCCATCAACATATCTTGTTTAACTTGTATAATTTCTGGAGTTACTTTAATAGGTGTAGTTTGGACTGATTGATCATCATCAGTTGCATACAACATGTTCGAAGTAGGGCTCTGTGGTATTGTACCACTTGGAGTTTGGTCTTCTTTAACCAAGGTCTCATCAATATTATCGTCCTTATAGAGTGCATCGTCATCTTCATCCCACGATGTCTCAAACATTTTGTGCACTCCATCATACTTCTCTAAATCATTATTTTTCTCCCCACTTTCTACTTGGCTATCATTCATAAAGATATCTAAAATGCTTTTATTTTTAGAAGTGTTATTTGACTGCACTACGTCAAAAATGCGCGAAGTGTTATCTGGCATGTTATCCAACGTCATCTTAGGAGTTGATTGTGCAGGTTTATCAAAAGGCAAATAATGGTCATCAGTATCTATGTTTTCTGAACCAAAATCAATACTTTGATTAACTGATATTGTTTGGTGAGATGACAAGAAATTATTAGTCTTTGGTGAAGGATGTACTTCCATTGGTGAGCTGTTTGTTATTGGTTGATTAAAAATGGCAAAATCTTTATCTTTTTGAACATATCTTTCCTTTGATGGCTTGCTAGAGGATTTAGCTTTTGTATCATTAGGTGCAGTATATTCAACATTTTGTTTACTAGCAGTATTACAACCATTTTGTAAACCAGCATCATTGACAGTATTGAGAATGTTTTGAATATTTGTATTTGTCAGATTTTTTTGTGCATTTGCTGTGTTATTGTTTGGAATACTTGCAACATTTTGAATGTTTGAAACACCACCAATATTATTTTGAGCAATTGAAATAACCTCAGAATTACGACTGTGTTGACCATTGGCGTTAAGAACATTTTGTGTGTTTGCAATATTGTAGAAATGCTGAACATTTGCATTTTGTGGACTGCCAAAATACACAGTCTTAGCAGATTTAATTGGAACATTTCTTGTAATGGACTCATTAGAAATATTCATGTTTTTCTTCCCAAATGTTGATCCATTTCCTTTTGCCCAATAACCTTTTCGTCTTACATTGTTTTTAAATTCTTGATAATTCTTTGTAGTAGAACCTAATTTGGTAGGAATGTACTCGCTTGAACAACCATCGGTATCAATCACATTTTCGTTTGTATGGGTCCTGACATTCATGTTGCGCAAATTGCTAGTGTAAATATTTCCAGTTACTAAGGGTGACTGTTCAACTGTAGGTTTCGCTGTACTGTATCCTTGGAAGCTCTGAGTCACATTTGGAATGTAATTTGCAGGCTTTGGTGCAGCAGTAGCCACAGGAAGGGAACGCTTTTTAAATTTGCGCTTAATCTTTTTGTCCCCATAAACCCTAGACAAGAAATTATCATCCTCACTATTGTATGAAATAGAATCTGATTCAGTATCATGGGTGGATTTTGATGGCAAAGAACTTTTATTGTTAGTTGCAGCAGTTTTGGAATTGGTTGATTTTCCCAATTTCTCTAGGTCAGTATCGGAATAATTTGAATCTTGACTATATCTGGAACTTGATCGAGATCTCTCATTTGAAGATTCTGATTGGCTTCTGGCTTGTGATCTTCTTCCACCTGTACTGACAGAGCTTCCAGTTCTACGTGTGTCTTGATCATTTGTTGCAAGAAGCAATGTTTCAACACTTACACTTCTTTGTCTTGAAGTCAATTTGTCCTGAATCTGAGTGCCCTTGCTGTTTTCTTCATCTTCACTATCTGATATAATAGGAATCTCATCAGGATTTGGAATTCTTACAACTGGCTTTGATTTGGCCTCAGTTTTTGTTGAAGTCTCTTGTGGATGTGGCAGTTGCTTAATTATATCATTTTTATCCACATGATTATCAACAAGACAACCTGTAGTCAAAAGCCTCTGCCTCCAACCAAAAATTGTCTTAAAATCTGGTGCTGGTTTATCATAGAGCCATTCAAACTTTTCAGTAGTAATTTTACAGTTGCTGTACACAAGAGCAAAAGCTGCTGCCCTGACTCGTTCTTCTAAGGTATATGTCACTTGAAAATCTTCTGTTGGAGTTGACCCTGTGAATTTATACACAAAGTCATTGTTTGTTGAAGAGACTCTGTTTTCCATAACAGGGTCATAAGCTTTGACTGGTGAGTCACTGCTATCCCGTTTGCTCTTCTTTGATGCAGTGTCATACCCAGATGAACCTGTTTGATCCCTATCTCCAGTACTAGAAAACCGTTTACGTGGTTGTAAATTACGTAGTTGTACATTACGTGATTGGAACCCATTTCTGAAAGCAGGCAGCATATGATCTTGTCTGTGGTAATTTGTCTGAGTTTGGAGCTGATGTCTCCTGAAAGCCATTTTAGATAGAGGGGGTAGTTCGCAAACTGAGCCATCACTAAGACTGCCTGATATTTTCTCTTGTTCTCTATTTGAGTGCATTATATTGGGTGCAGGCCCTGGAATAACATGTTCCATTTTTTCCTTCGGCAGCATTGTTGCTGGCAACTTTTTGAATGCTGCTCCTTCAGTGATGCCAACCTGAAGGCAGGAAAAATAATCTCCACTTTAATAACCATGTGCTTCAAAAGGTTTATAGCGTCTAAGTAAACATCAACTCTTCATAGCTTCAAATTCCATTATCCCCTGAATTTAACTGTTTTGTATAAGCAAGATGGAATAAAAAATATTTGATTTTTTGACAAAGAGCCACATGAAAAGCAAATTCTGCCTGCAATGAGTATCAACGTGTTTACAGATAGTTGCATAAATATATTAATTTAGTCATTACCTTGTCCTGAGGTTCATGCTTGCGTTTGCGTTTTTTCCGCCCAAACTCGTCATATTCATCATCTGAAGAGGGTTCCCGCCGGCGGTACTCGACCACACCGCGTTCGTTGTAGCCCCCGCCGTACCCAGTGCGAGCTTCAACCTGAAACCGATCGTTATTATTTATTCCATTCATAACAAATACATTTACTTCAACTAATCAAGACAAACAGACGTACTTCACCGAATTTTGGAGCATTGCAGACATTGCAAGTGTGACGCCGGGCCCAGTTCACGTTCGCACATTTATTGCACTGCCAGTCGTCTGCGTTGAATAGCCCTCGAGACTTTTCAGCCGCAGATTTACCGATTTCTGTGCCAAGTTTCTTTTTGAACGGTTTTCCTCCGTCTGGTCTCTCCTTGTTGCAGCGATAACAGGATACGCGACGCGCAAAATTGATATTTCCGCAGTTCGGGTCACCACAAATCCAGTCGCCGTCGTTCATTTTGTCATTGATGGATTCCTTTCACAACTACAATAAATGCATCCACATGATTCAATGTAATATTGTACTATTGGTCCAAATATTACGCTGGCACGAAATCACTTGTGCACAATATGTAAATAAAAGTCAAAACATTGACGGTAATCAACACTTTCAAAGAAAACCAAGCTCACTTTTGCAAGGAAAGAAATCAAGCTTCACGCCAGCCATGACATGATCTAGAAATAAAAAAAATGTTTGAGTAGGCATAGACATAAAAGTCATAGACAAAACCATAATTTCCGGCTAATAAGGAGTCGAAGTATAAAACTAAACGCAATTTATATCTTTATGTAATTCAATAAAACTTCTTAGAATTACATATTTATTATTATCTATTTATTATAAAGGCATCGCTTTCATAAACAGAAATCTTATATCTAACTACCTATAGTACAAAAACGATGATATTGAAAAGAAAACTAAAAAAGTTTCACATTTTTCACTGTAACTTAAAACGAATTTTTACTCAGGTTTTATTTAAGTTAAGAGTTGAGGTGAGGAGAATATGGGATCAATCAATATTAATTGTTTGTAAAGTGTTAATTTGTAAAAAAACTAAACGCAAAATACCTATTTGCAGAATTCGTTCGTGTTACCTAGCGCAGCTCGCGCGCAATTATATAGCTGTCAAAATTGTTTATTGTTAGGTTAATTTCAACAAATTCTAAAATCTTAATGAAAGTAAGACTTTCGCAATAATAATTAAGTTTTAAAGACATCAAAGGAAAATGTTGGGAACTTGTAATTCATCGATCTTTTATTCTTGTTTTGAATAAGCAACCAACTGGATTAAAACGAAGCTGTCAAAAATTACGCGAATATATTGTGATACGGGAAATATACATAATGTTCTCACACGATGTATGAAGATGACAACATTACCTGTACACCAAAGCGATACGCGCTATCTGAAGTTACAAATGCAGCCAGCTATGTGTCGCCGAATGCTAACCTCAAGTTGCTGACCAGCGTTGCGTTGCAAGAGAATGACTTCGCCAACTACAATGCGTCGCCTTATCCTACTCCGCCCCCGAGCACTGTACATCGGAAAGAAAAATCTCTTCAAATACTATGTGACAGGTAGTTTGTATGTGTTATTAATTGTGTGTGTTGATTATTACTTACAACATGGCAAGTCTCAGTAGAAAAGGACATATTTTTCCAGTTTTCTCGATATAGTAACTAATTAAATGTATTTTGTGATAATTTGGAGAAAATCAATCCCTTATTACAAAACAAGGAAAAGTTGTGGATGGTGGTGGTTCTGGAAACTCCTTCCAGTCCCTTTTATAATATAACAAGTTAGAATGGGATGGCATGAGCTTTATGGTAATAACTAAAGATAGCAAGTTGTGGAGTGAAAAAAAAATTCACGAACTGAAAACAATTTACAAACTAACTTTGGTATAATACAATATTTTCTATTCTGTTTTTGAGACACTGTTAATCTGTGTTTTTTTTAGATTCCTGGAATTATATCCCCTTCATGGGCATGGAACCATAGAAATGCAGTTGGACAGCACAGCGGCTCGCTTGGGAGTGGAGAAACGAAGGATGTATGACATAATAAATATTTTAGAGGCAATCCAATGTGCTGTGCACAGAAGAAAAAATACTTACCTATGGTATGGAGGATCAAGACTGAATTCATTCTTGAAAATGTTAAAGAAAGAAGGGGAAAATCTAAAATTGTCAGATGCGCTTCGAGGAAGGGCACCAAAGCCACCAGCTCCCAAGCACAAGACGTTGGGGGTCATGGCCCAGAGGTTTCTGATGCTATTTTTGGTTGAACCACCTGTAAGTTTGTGTAATTAAAGTATTCTTTATCTTATATGGAAAAGTTAGTTATTCAGCAAACTTACTAATAACTCATATTTCTATTTTTCAGAATAAATGTATTAATCTGGAAATGGCTGTAAGGGTTCTTATTGATACATCCAACAAGAACAAGGCTGCTCTCTCACCAGAACAACAAGACCGCCAGCACAAGTCCAAAGTCAGGAGGCTCTATGACATCGCCAATGTCTTTATTTCAGTTGGTCTCATTGAAAAGGTTTCTGGTAACAACACTGTGTTGAAAAAGCCAGTGTTTAAATATGCAGGGCCTCTCAAAATCAAAAAGTCTGGAGAAGTTATTGTAGAGACTCCGCCTATAACACCTCTCACAGTGTTTGATGTTCAGAGAACACCTACTTGCCATGTTTTTGCTGGGAAATCTAAGCGTAAGCTGGAATTCACAACCCCACACACCAGCAAAGATACTATAATGGATGTGACTGTCCCACCCGATACTCCATCACAGAAGTGGGATGAAATCTTACTGGTAGCTGACATGGAACTGACTAAGATTAATAATCACAAAATATTGTGATCTTTTATTTAAATTTGAAATACATTGCATAATGTATTTTATATTATTTAAATAGATTTTCTTATATCATTGTCTTCCAGGGGGCTATATTTATAAGGAATTAATTTATGACTCAAAACTTTTGGTGACTATTGCTGACATGTATGTTGTCTACATTTTCAATCACACTTTTAGACATTACTGTGTACATGCTTAGACAATTATACAAATTATGTTTATCAAAGTATGACTTAAAAGTACATATATATATATATATATATCTATCATTTTAATTAAGTAAAATATTCATTAAACTGTTCCTATGGTTCAAATTTTATAAATTGTTGCTTAAAAAGTTTATTCTTACAGACATTTTTTTTTGTATGAGAGGTGGCAGACGATCATTATGTGCAATGTACTAAGAATATTTAATATGTATGATGAAATTTATTTTAATAAATTACAAAAACAAAGTCTATGAATTTGGAAGTTTAAAAAATTATTTGTGTCCATGTTGATCCATGATTTGTCTTGAGGTAACTTCAAGAAATATCTTGACTAACAATTTATTAAGTGCCTTAACTTATGGATGTCTGGCCAAGAAAGAGTAAAATTATTTATGAAATAAAATATAGGAGCGCGACTTCGCCCCCTGAAGTCTCGGGACTGACTTATTAGTGATGTCTTAGTATGAAGTATACATTATTATAATTGTTTTAACTAATATTCTTTATGGAAATGTAATTCACATTTGAAGTTTATCACATTAGCAAAGATAATGTGAATAGTTTTATAAAAGTTGCTTTTTATTTTGTATTTGTTTTTAAACTATAGTTGTAATAAACAATGTAAAAGAATAAGATTTTTATTTGAGTAACTTCTTTTTTTTTTCATTTTATACCAATATAGGTACCTACCTAAGTAGAGACAGCCACACATCAAGTTATTACAATCTGTCAATATTCCTCAATTGATATGAACCGAACTAATGAGAATCTCCCTTTAATATTGTGTCGTCTTGGTGTATGTTTTGTTCTGTCTTGGTTTTAGATGGTGTTTGATGCAAAACTCAATTAAAATAAATATTAAAAGGATTTAAGCTCGCCACACCGGTCAATAACCATAAAAATAACGTGTCTCTCTAATCACTCGACACTGGCAGAGTTATTATGTGTTCGCCGTGGGCAAGTTCACCAGTAGCAGCCACTGATATAAAAAAAAAACCGAACTTGTTTATCGTTAAGGTGAAAATCGATTGAAGATATTTGGCAGTTTTGTATACTTGCATATGTGGCTGCACGTACATACCATCCATTACATGCATGCATAAGCTGTTTTCGAAAATAAGTTTAATCACCAAGAAATAATGGCAGAAATGAAAGCACAAATTAATGCCTAATTAAAACAGTATAATAATAAATAACATACATTTTATACACTTTTCATTCAATGTTAAATACAAAATTATTATATTTACAATTTATTTATAATTCATTACGTACAGTTACACGGAGTTGCTTACCCATTGCATAATATGAAAATATTATTTTTTATTAAGTAACACACACATTGATATGATTATAATGCATTATAATTTTTTAACAGTGCAATAAATAACACAGTTAATATTAATAATGTATACTAATCTATTTTTTAAAACAAATAATAAGTAACTATTATTTTATCCTAGTTAGTAGTTAATGTAGGTACAGAGAACCACACATTGGGTTAAACAATATGTCAAATTCCTCAATTGATTTTGAACCGACCGATGAGCGATACCTAAGCCGGCCTACCGGGCGTCGCCGGTAGGCCGGCCTAGGTATCGCTGGAAGGACGTCGTCGAGAATGATAAATCTTTCATTGATTAAACAATAATTATTACAATACAATTAATAGATACCTACCTATCTACTTGTGTTATATAATTAACATGTATTTTAAAATTGAACTGCAATGCGTTTTTCCACAAAGCTACAGTTATATAAGAACCGAGAAGCATTTTGACTACAAATATTGCAATAACAAAACCGTGTGGTCTAGTCTTATTGTTAAACAAACTAAACTATAATCCAGTGAATTTACCCCCTTATTTTAAAAAGTTTCAATTGAGCTAGAACTGGCGCAAACGCACCAAGCGTGCCTGTATCGAAAAACAGTGCAATAAATGGCCCAAGCGTGTGAGACATGGATTCACGCGCGTGTCGTATTTATATGCGACATTTATTAGCTAAATAATAAAATAACTTACAATATTCATTACGACAGGCTACCCAAGAAATACTCACGCTCGCGGCCAAATTTGAATGTTGTCTAGAGCGGGCACTTGCGCTTGTTATAGCGTAATCCCTTAGGGGGTAAATCCACAGATTCAGGTCATCGCAGAACGGTGGGGCGGCGTTATGCACCCAGGAGGTGGCAAGAAGAACGGTAATTGACAGTGTCACACTTGTTCAATCATCATGGGGAAGGACTCCTCGCCCTCAGCTTGCGGAAGTGCCTCGATGTCGAAGAAACTGGCATGCAGCGCCACCACTGTCACGGTAGCACCTGTGGAATAACTCGATCAATGCCACGTTTTGCCCCAATATAAATATTATTCCGATTACTTTTATTGGACAGATCCCAGTACATATAAATAAAGTACTTTACCTAGAACCCAAAATAGCACAGCACCCGCTCCTGCTAGGTAACAAAGCGCCATAGATGCTGCTCCAGCCACCACATACTGCTGCGTTTTTGTCAACTCCCAGCTCCCAACCTAGTCAGATATAGTCAAGAATCAGGATAGAACAGTACATAAGATAGACAAGACAAGAAGTGAGTTGATAGTAAGTCATTTAAATCGGTCATCATTACATATTGAACTATGTACATTGGTTCACAATCTGTTAAAGTAACAGAATAAAGAGGAATACTACTCGCAAATGCAAAGGTCATCATGGCTAAATGAGTGGGATCTTAAAATAAACAATATTAGTTAAATTATTGAATTTTAAAATCTCTTAACACAATTTGAAGATAGTAAGCATCAATATGTTAAAGAATAGAATGTACAGGAAAAGTAGAAACTTACTTTGTGCTGAAAATGTATAATTTATTATTTAGTACATAACCTGAGAGATAAACTAATTACATAGTAGCATTATAATGTTGAATGTAATGGGAGACATTAGCTACATAAATATTTTTAGTAGAATATTTCTCGACGGCTTAGAGGCCTTAAGAGAAGGCCGGCAACGCATTGGCGATCTCTCTGATTTCGCAGATGTTCATTGCTTACCATCAGGTGACTCGCATGCTTGTTTGTCGCTTCTAGCATAAATAGTAAAAAAATGAGACAACCTCACATACATGGTCCCAAACGAATGTTTTCGAAACACAAGAGTTGTGTATGGACCTTAATTGAATAAAGATTTTTTATCTTTTAAACATCTTTTTTTTATGCTAGAGGCGACAAACGAGCAAGCGAGTCACCTGATGGAAATTAATCATCCGCTCATGAACATCCGCAAAATCAGAGAGATCGCTAAAATCGGTTTCATCACCAAACATCTATACGGTACGGGTACGGGAATAAACCCGCAACCCTTGTGTCTCAATCACTGCACTAAATTGCTTTTGAAATCATGCATATTTGTAATTACCTTCCATGTGTTTGGGCCCGACGTAAGCTTTCGGTAGCCAAAGAAGCTTGCAACCATAGCAATCAGAAGCAATGGAGTAGTGATACTGAAAAGACAATTTATTCAGAATTATGAACTGTGTTTCTTTTTTCTCATTTCTTGTCGTGTCCATATGTCCCCACGTATGCTTATACTAAAGGGGCAGGCTTAAGACAACTGTAGGGTTTCCTAAAAAATTCTGCTCAGAAAAGTTTGATGTCTAATATTGATAAAGCCTCTGAAGGTCAAACTTGAATAGTGACTTGATTAGATTACTCACAGGCAGTATGCAAATAATCCCAGGAAAACCACAAGATAGTTTGCTTGAAAATATTCTACATTTCTATAGAATCTGCGCGATAGTCTTGGTACTGACGCTGGTACCTGGTGAAACAAAATAAATTATTAAAAAGGATAAATAATTTTAGAGAATCAAAGAAATAAAAGTTACTATTACTTACTTAAGCTTTTAATAATAATATTAGAAAAAGAAGGCTTGGCTGGCTTGAATAATGCTTGACTAAGGCTTGAATAATCAGAATATATTTTTGATTTCAAATGTCCTGAACAAATTATTTTGACGACGGTTAACCCTAACTAGCGACACCTATCAATTTAAATTGTTAGCGACTAAACCGGCTCTATTTTAAACAATTTCAGAGCGGGAGACTCCCGCTCCGAAACATATTTCAATTCAATAATTGTGCACTACTTTTTGATCTGTCTTTGCACTCGAAATTTGGATTAACGTCATAAGTGGCCGTTTTTGGTGGTAAATTAAATTTCGAGTACAAAAGCAGACCCAAAAGTTAAGTAAAAGTATTGTTATTATAAGTGATTTCCGAGAGGCTGCAGCTTCGAAAATGTTAAAAGATATGCACTTTAGTTGCTAACAATTTAAATTAATTGGCGTCACTATTGTGCCATACCTGTCACCTTAGCAATAACTACCTTAAAATTTTCAGTTGCAACAAATTGTGTCCATGGTCTTCGTGAGGAGAGCATGCCCATCACCAAAGCTGGGGCAGCTCCAGCTCGCAGGTTCTGCATCAATCTGTCATGCATAATATGAATATTTAATCAGATTTTTTATATAATATTACGATATTTATCAAAAAGAATTTTCCAATAAATTTTAAATTATTTTATATTGCAAAACTGTTAAGCCAAAGCATAAATGCAACCAAACAAAGACTAACAAGTGACTTACCATTTTCAAGGAGGTAAAGTTATAAATGTACATGCAATTAATAGTAAAAAAAAAACAGTAATATAAGATATACCCAGAATATAGATAATTATATTAATAAAAGCACCACACATAAATAGAGTAAAGTAAAGTAATACCATTAATAGGTTAAATACCAAAATAGTGCTGCGCATCCACATTAATACCTATCTCATATTAATATATAAAATATGTATATTTCTGCCATTCTCAATTTCATTTGTTAAACTACTTTGCACTGCCTTCCCTTATTACGAATACAATATTTCTTTCCTCTACCCAAAGGTAGTCTGGAAGAAATCGCTACAAGCGATAAGACCGCCTTATTGTACTGTCTGTTGCTGTTGTTGTATCATGCTTGCATTTCATTTTTGTGCAATAAAGAATATCTATTATCTATCTCATATGTTGTTTGAGTATGTACATGCAATATTATATGTACCGTCACATGTACTAATATGTATACAGCCTCATTCAAATATGTACTTTACTGTACAGCCATAAGAGTTAAGGTGTTTATATTATATTGCAGGTGACTAAATATAAAAGAAAGTTGAGTTAGGTACACCAGATATAATTACTCAAGAATGCATAGGCCGATTTTAGAGATATTCCAATTTTTAAGGCGCAAACAATTGGGACGAAAGTTTGCCACTCCACTAGTTTAAAAGAACTGTACCTCTACCAAAAAATCTTCTATCTTTTAATAAGTCCAATAAATTGATTATCGGTAAGATAGTTCAAAGTAGTGTAAGAAGTACTCAATTATAGTACTTTTTAGTACAGTGGTATTATTATAATGGTAACAATTATTTTGGTCATCATCTCATCGACAACAAAATATGAAGAGAAATGTAAACATCGAAATACTGAATAGCGTGACACGATTATGTAGTGATTTCTCGCATACCATTTCTGGATGGATTGATAAGCAGGTAACAACACAACACGAAGCAAACGCACCACGTAGAGAATATTGTTAGTAAGACTTACAGTTCCATATCATTCACATACTTTTGGAAACCTTTCTTCTCTACTGTAGCATTTATTTCGCCAGATAGATCAATATTCACATTTTCTGACATTTTGTAATCAAAATACTACGAAAATACCCACTAATTGAAGTTTCTCAAAATATTCGCAGAAAATATCACAGACCAAGAAAAAAGAAAATTTGTATTCAATCAATGTCAAATCAAATGAATCATTATCAAATTCCGTGACAACTTTTTTTTTTTGATAAAGGAGCTTCTTCTTCTTATTTTTATGTGTGGCAATTCACTCCTCATTGGTGTCTTGACAGCACTGTCCAGACTGAGAATTATTGCTGCCATTGTCACTTTTGGATATATGATGATCGATCATTGAAGCGTCAGGCCAAACGTCAGGCTATCCAGGAGCCCAATTCTCGTGCTTGTGATATTTTGAGAACATGGCGGATATCACCCGAAAACCATACAAAAAAACTATGTTTTAGTGATATATATCGTATGAAAATAAATGTCACGAGCCCGAGAATTGGGCTCCAGTATACAATACCAAAGAGTAGTATTATATACCATAATACTACTCTTTGCGTCAGGCAAGGAAGGTTTTAGCATGGGTAGAGAGCGATGGACAAGTTATAAAATAAACAAATATAAAATGGGGAATTTATTTAAAATTTAATGATATGATGGGAGAGGAACTTAACCAAGGAATATACATACTTTTTATTACTGAGGGAAAGGATAGAGGACAGATTGTAGGAAAGTGGAGCTTTGTGCGTAATAAGGATATGATGAAGAGATAAAGAATAAAATAAGGGACAAGTGAATAGGATATGTTCAATATTACCTTCTTCCAGACCACATTAAAATATAGAGGAATAATAAATATGGTGTTTATCCAGGTTGGGAAGGACATGAGCAATGACCAAAACGCAATCGGGTAATAATTGATAATATGACTTTCTTTAAACATATCTTAGAAAACCATGGTTTCAAAGAAACATTCTGCTGGAATTCCTTGTAGAACTTACCTTTACACTGACTGGATTGATCCCAAAGCTGGCTTTACTCTTCCAAAAAAGAATGACGCGGCAAAAGAGACAAATCTTGAGAATATATTTTGTTATTGCTAGTGATTGCCTTGTCTTGCTGCTAATTTAACTAACTCGTCTGCCATCTCATTGCCCTGCATTCCTAAATGACCAGGAATCCATGATTATTTAACGCGCAAATTCAAATCGGAGCATTTCTTTTACTTTGTTTTGGTCAACAATGTTTTGCCGAATGGATTTGATAAAAGAGATTGAAGGAAACTCAAAGAGTCTGTTGAGAGAGTCGCCAATTTTATTAAATAATATGTAATCAACACATTCTAGAATAGCCCAACCCTCCGCAGTGAATTTTGTTGTGCCGAAATCAAACCACGCTTTATACGAGCACAAGGGGTCCTAATCAAAGCCATGGCCCCATTTGAAAGACTAAACATTGATTTTAAAGGCCCCTTGCCCTCAAAAACGTCAAACAAGTATGTATTGACTATAATAGACGAGTACTAGAGATTCCCATTCGCTTATCCCTGTAAAGACTTAAGTGCTGCTACCGTTGTGCAATGCTTGAAGGACTTATTCCATACTTTCGGCTTTCCACTATACATTCACTCAGACAGAGGTATTGGTTTTATGTCCGAAGAACTGCGAAGGTATCTAGTCAGTGTCGGCGTAGCTACCAGTAGGACTACACCCTACAACCCGCAAGTTAACGGACAAGTGGAAAGATTAAACGGCTCACTGTGGCGCGCGATACAACTACGGCTTAAATCTCATAACTTTGGAATCGATGAATGGGAGAAAGTGATAGGTTGCCTTACATAGTATACGCTCTCTCCTTTACACGTCCACTAACGAAACGCCCCATGAGCGAATATTCTAGCATCCGCGCCGGTCAGTCAGCGGAGAATCAGTTCCGACTTGGTTGATGTCTCCCGGTCCGGTGTTGGTCCAGAAGCATGTGAGAGCGTCTAAGTACGACCCGTACGTAGAACAAGCTGACCTGAGTCAAGGAAACCCGGCCTAGTCTCTTGTACGGTACGCAGACGGAAGGAGGGCGACCGTCTCAAATAGGCATCTCGCCCCGTTCCCTGCACCGGAACAGGATGAAGATGATATTGCATTATGGTGTCTCTGACAATGCACCCTCAATACTGCAATCATATCTTTCTTGTAGAATCCAAAAAGTGAGTGTTAATGGAATAAATTCTACTGGCGCCCCTCTACTCATGGGAGTGCCGCAGGGCTCCATATTGGGACCCCTACTTTTTTTAATTTATATTAATGACCTTCCTCACTTTACAACGCCCTGTTGGTCGAGTGGTTTAAGTACCGGGCCGTGATCTCGGGGTCCTGGGTTCGATTCCTGGGTCGAGCGTAAAGTTTGTTTCGTATTTTTCGAACATAGCTCGGGTTTGTGATCACCAATCCGCATTTGGCAAGCGTGGTGATTAAGCCTAATTGTAATGTATGCATGCACGGTACCGCCGCGCCTGCGCAGTGCGCGCCGGCCGCGAGAGCTGCGTCTCCGCGCCCGCGCGCCCCAACGCCAGTCAGTAATAAACGGACAGAGCTATAATACGCACGGTTGTTTCTCTGGCGCTCGCGCCGAACTTCTTCCCACATTCAGTGTCTCTCCAAATACATATCATCTGGCGACGACTGCTCACGCGTACCAAAATGAGTTTTATCGGAAGCGTATCAATATTTGATTACAAGTCGCAGGAGTGGCAATTTTTCCTTGGCCGATTAACTCAATTCATAAAATTAAATGGCATTACAGAAGAAGAAAAGAAGGTTGCACTGCTCTTAACTCATTTAAACGATGACTCTTATCGACTTGCAAAAAATTTGGCACACCCGGAAGAACTAGAAACTATAAAATACGAGAGCCTCGTCCAATTACTCAATAAACATTTTTCTCCCAAGAGATGTACATTCGCCGACAGGGCGAAATTCTACGACGCGACAAGAGTCGAGGGCGAAACGGTAGCAGACTGGATAGTTCGGCTACGAGGACTGGCGGCTCTGTGCGACTTCGGTGCGGAGTTAGAAACATTACTGCGCGACAAGTTCGTGTTAGGATTAAGTGCTGGACCGGAGAGGGACCGGCTTTTTGAACAAGACGCCAAAAAGCTAACTCTAGCGGCAGCCGTGGAGATTGCGGCGGCGGCGGCGTCTGCGCGACAGGTGCGGCGCAGCCTCGCGGAGGGGGCGGAGGCGCCGGGCGCCGTCAAGCAGGAGCCCGTGTTCATGGTGCGGCCGGGCGGCGGCGCGCGTCCCCAGGAGAGAGTCCAGCGGTGCTCAGTGTGCGGTCTCAAAAATCATAGTGCGAATGTGTGTCGGTATAAAAATTATACTTGTCAGTCATGCGGTACGAAGGGACACCTCAGGAAAGTGTGCTCGAAGAAGAACAAGCAGGGCAGGCTAAACTCCGCGGTGGAGGAGAGGGTGTCTGACTGCGGCGATTGTAAAGAGTGCAGCGAGGGCCGACTAAACTGTCTCGGGGAAAAGAAACCCGACTGTGGTGATTGTAAGGAGTGCGCGTTATTTAACATGAGGTATGTGGACTGTGAACCTATAAAATTAAATGTGGATGTGAATGGCATAGGCTTAATTATGGAATTAGACTCGGGTTCAGGAATTTGCGTAATATCAGATAGCATGTATTATAAATATTTTTCAAATTTTAAATTATATAGTACTTGTTTAAAACTGTGTCTGTACAATGGTCATAAAATCTCGCCCCTAGGTTTTATCAATTGCGAAGTGAAGTATAATAACGAAAAGGCTTGGCTTAAAATTTACGTTATGAAAAACGGGGGACCACCGTTATTAGGGCGCGATTTTATGGCCAAATTCAAACTTACCATTACGTCGGGAATAAATAACATTAATACCAGTGAGAATAAAAATAATTTACAGAATTTGCTAGATGAGTTTTCGGAATTATGGAAAGACGAATTAGGCCGTTTCAATAAATTCGAAGTTGATCTCCATTTAAAAGAAAACTCGGTTTATAGCGAGACAGCGCCCTCTATCGCGCCCTAAGCGCAATGCATTGCCGCCGGTTAGGTACCGCTAGCACTTATTTTCTGTCATGTTAGTTCCGTAAACGCCCGCAGGCCAATACTGGTTTGATTGGTACGGGAGTTCCTCTCCCCCCACACCTACCTCACTCTCTCGCTAACCAACCGCGTCCATGTTAAGTTGTTGCTCCGATATAAATAATTATTATCTTGTGTTAATTTGAGACAATATACGAAGATATATCTCCATAAAGTGTTTTGGCTACCTACCAACCAACCCTCACAGTACTAACACTACCCACTCCCAAAGTAGCTACGCTATAAGTGATCGCCCAACGTGTGTTAGTGAGTGGTGTGGACGCGAAGGTCTGCCGCCATTTTGGGTTTGGAAAACCGAATTTTAGGAAAATGCCAAGAACCAGGAGCCGAAGTTCGTTGCCGAGGGAGGCAAACCTCAATGAAACAATTATTCCGGCCGAAATTAACGCCGAGGAGTTGGTCAATGAAGACGCCGCGACTGAAACAGCAACCGAAGGTGCCACGGGAAGCAGCGCGGGCGCGTCCATCTTGATGACTCAGGAGCATTTCGCCGCACTGATGGGACAGTTGCAGCAATCACAAGCAGAATTTTGTCAAATTCTATTACAAGAAGTACGATCATCTACACCAGTAATGCATCAGGTACAAACGGAGCCGTCGCTTACTATGAGGAGTACGAGCTGTCCGACAGACAGGGCCGCCGCCCCGGTTGGTGCTAATTTCATTACTTATAGTGCAAGGTTTAGTGGCTCGCAGAACGAGTCTGTCGAGAATTTTATCGATGCAGTCGAAATTTTTAAAACTGCCGCCAACGTTTCCGACGAAAACGCACTGAGAGGACTTTCATTATTATTATCACATTCCGCCGCAACTTGGTGGCAAGGTATAAAACAATATACGAAAACATGGAGCGAAGCAATAGATCGCCTGAGGAGCGCATTTGGGGAACGAAGAGCACCGTTTCAAATATATAAAGAATTATATAGTATGCAGCAAGGAAAGTTAAACACAGAGTTATTTGTCGCACAAGTACGCGCTTTATTTGCTAAATTACCAGAAAACGACATTTCACAGAAGGTACAATTGGATATGACGTTTGGGTTGTTAGACGTCCGTATAAGAAAAAGAATAGAAAGGGACACATTGTCTTGTTTTGAAGATCTTATAAGGAAGGCTCGAAGCATAGAAGATGCGATGCAGGAGCGCTTGCAGTCGCCGGGTGCACAATCGCGTGGGCCATTCTCCGCGCAGTTTCGTGGGTCGTCCGCAGTGCCACCGCCGGGACAGTCTGCCGCGCCACCGCCGATGCGGGTATCGCAGCCGCAAGGTTCGTCGCACTGGGTGCCGCCGTCGGGTGGGCCATTGCCGCCACCGCCGCCACAGTCGCGTACGTCGCAGTCATATGGACCGCCGCCGCCGAGGTCGCGTGCGCCGCCGCTGGGTGGGTCGCCGCATTTGCCGCCACCGCCGCATCATGGATCCCTGAAAACAGACATAAAGGAAAGTCAAAATTTGTATTGTTATGGCTGTGGTGAAATAGGAATAATAAGAGCAAGATGTCCAAATTGTAGTAGTTATAAATACAATAAGTTTTATGCGTGTGAGACCACCAATGTTAATATGCAGGGGGAGTCAACTGTATGTAATGATAGGGGTTACACTAATGGTAATAAGAGACCAATATTAAATATCGAAATATTAGGTGGGAAAGGTATTGCATTAGTGGATTCAGCCGCTAAAGGCTGTGTAGCTAGCCAATCAATGTATAATTTTTTAATAAAAAGTGGTCAATGTTTTGATAAGCAAATTAGAGATGTGAAGCTTGCAGATGGTTTATCTAGGAAAATGGAGGTTTTAGTTACCTCAGTGAATGTGAAAATGTTACATAAAATAATTGAAACTGAATTTATTGTTTTTCCAGATGCTTGTCCAAATTAGTTTTTGATTTTGGTAAATCATTATGGTACTTTTCGGACACGAAGCACCGGAAGTACAGGTTGTTTTATGAGGATTTAGAACATGGTTATAATGAGGTACAGTCAACACCAAAAAACTGTGATAATGATAGTATGTCACTTAATGATTTAATAAACTCTTTCAGTGATGTGTTCCGAGAGACTGGTGAAGCCACGCAGTATGCAGAGCATTTCATTGATACCCGCGAACACGCGCCAGTTGCTGTTCCGCCGTACCGCATGACACCAGCGCGCGCAGAGGTTATGCAGCGCAAGGTAGAGAAGATGCTTGCTGAGGATATCATTGAGGAGTGTGAGTCAGCATGGTCAGCACCAGCATTATTAGTGCCTAAACGTGATGGAAGTTTTCGTTTTTGCGTCGATTACCGTAAGTTGAACAGTATTACTAAGACAGATACTTATCCAATGCCGAAGATTGATGAGCTGTTACAAAGGACAAAACAGGGTTGTGTTATGAGTACTTTAGACTTAAAATCTGGGTACTGGCAAGTTGCCGTTAACCGGGATAAAGATAAGACTGCCTTCTCGACACCGTCAGGCACTTATCGCTTCAAACGCATGCCATTTGGGTTAAAGAATGGACCAGCTACATTTCAG
Organism: Marasmia exigua; assembly: GCA_019059595.1. NCBI lineage: Eukaryota > Metazoa > Arthropoda > Insecta > Lepidoptera > Crambidae > Marasmia > Marasmia exigua. Next base: position 1,035,905 of record CM032464.1, on the reverse strand, counting down.
CGTTTAATTGATCGTCTTTGCTCATGCCCGAAGTTGCAGAATATTACTATTTTAGCTTTTTTGGATGATCTTTGTATAATATCGGCTGATATGGAAGGCCACATAAAGGATTTGCACGCTGTATTTGAAAGACTGCACGAATTTAAATTAAGGGTGAATCGGGATAAGTGTGTTTTTGCACGAGACACTGTCAAATATTTAGGTCACGTGATATCTAAAGATGGTATATCACCTGATGAAGAAAAAGTGAAAGCTGTATTAGATATGAAGAAGCCGTCATCACTTAAACATCTAAGAACCTTCTTACAGACTGCTTCTTGGTTTAGGAAGTTTATACCTGGATTTTCTAAAATTTCAGAACCACTGTCAAGGTTGACTAGGAAACATGAGCCATGGAGATGGGAGACAGAGCAAGATCAAGCCTTCGAGGAGCTAAAAAGGTTGCTGACGTCACCACCCATCCTCATCCAACCTGACTACACCAAACCGTTTGTGCTCAGAACTGATGCCAGTAACTACGCTCTGGGTGCAGTACTTCTACAAGGAGAAGGTAATGATGAGAGGCCTATTGAATATGCGAGCCGATTGCTCAATCAAGCAGAAAGAAATTATTCAACAACAGAGAGGGAAGCCTTAGCCATAGTCTGGGCTGTGGAACGTTTTCGTTCTTATATTGATGGTCATAAGGTTGTCGTAGGTACCGACCACCAGCCGTTGAAGTGGCTAATGACTGTAAAATCACCATCAGGCAGATTGGTAAGATGGGCACTGAAATTACAAGCATTTGATTTGCATTATGAGTATACACCAGGGAAGGTAAATATAATAGCAGATACCCTGAGCCGTCCCAACTGCGATGAGAACTCCGCAGAAGCATGTGGGATATGTTCAGTAACGATTGACTTACCTGCGAAGAGACCCTCCGAGTTAAGATCAGGTCAGCTTGCAGACCCTGAACTTGCTAAGATAATTAAGAATCTGGAAAGTGAAGAGGAAATTGATGTTCATCGTTGGACGGGAAGAGGTTATATTATGGAGCAAGGAGTGCTCTATCGCTATAATCCGGATGCGGATACAGAAGAACCGCAATTAGTTATACCTGTGGATCAAAGAGAAGAAGTATTAAAAGAATGTCATGACTCTCCTCTGGCAGGTCACCAAGGGATCGAGAGGACATATCAAAGAGTTGCTCAAAAGTTTTATTTTCCAGGGATGCGTCGTGCCATTGTCGAGTATGTCAGAACGTGTATATCGTGTCAGCGCTACAAGGCTGCCAACGACAAGCCACCAGGGTTGTTGCAGACGCCGATCCTGAATCAGAGAAATGAGGTTATTGCTATAGATTTATTCGGACCCTTACCTCCAGGTGATAAGGATGAAAAATGGATTTTATTGGTCGAGGACACCGCAACTAGATGGGTCGAGTTATATCCGCTTCGAGAAGCGACAGCTGAGGCGTGCGCGCGTACACTCATAGAGGAATATTTTCTACGTTTTGGTCTACCGCGTCGCATTATTTCAGATAATGGTGTACAATTTATTTCAGCTGTAATGCAACAGTGTATGTTCGTGTTAGATGTAAAGCAAGAATTGTTACCGCTGTATCATCCTGAGGGGAACCCTGCGGAAAGAAAGAATAGAGATTTAAAAGTACAGTTATCACAATTAGTAGGTAATAAACATAATTCTTGGCCTATATACTTACCGTCTATACGTTTTTCGTTAAATTCTGCACGTTGTCAAACTACAGGAGTTTCGCCAGCGTACTTGATGTTTGCCAGAGAGCTGAGATCGCCTCTAGAAGTAAGAAATGATCCTCGTTTGGTTTTGGAGAAAGAAAATTTCGTTCCACAGATAACACCATACCTAAAACGTTTTCTCAATACGCTAGCTGCAGTTCGCGAGAAGGTCGAAAGTCAGCAGGATAAAAGAAAGGACTATGGTGATCAGTCACGTCGCGTAGGACAAAGTTTTGTTGCAGGTGACTTGGTATTATTGAATTCGCATGTACTTAGCAACAAAGGAAAGGACCTGACATCGAAGTTCGTACCAAAAAGAGATGGACCATACGTGGTTACTAAAAAGGTAAGCCCTACAACTTATATCATAGCACCCGCACAGGACTCCAGTAGGTACTTAGGGAAGTATCACATTAAACAGTTAACACCTTACCTGGGTCGCGATACGACCCTACCTCAACCTGTAGTTCCGGTGCGGAAACGTGGCCGTCCCCGTCGTAACTTAAATGAGAATAAATGTAATAATGTGTCAGATAGGGAGGAATGTATGTACTCGCCTAATCTTTATGTAACCGATGTAAATTACAATTCTAATGTGGATTTAAATGATAAATGCAATAATGTGTCTGATAGGGAGGAATGTATGTACTCGCCTAATCTTTATGTAACGAATAGGAATTACAATTCTAATGTGGATTCAAATAATGAATGTCATAATGTGTCTAACCAAAGTAGTGTTTCTGTAAATGTATGTAACAATGATAATGTATGGCCAGCGAATGAGCGAGGACGCTTTCATCCTCTGGAGGGGGAGTATATAGCGAGACAGCGCCCTCTATCGCGCCCTAAGCGCAATGCATTGCCGCCGGTTAGGTACCGCTAGCACTTATTTTCTGTCATGTTAGTTCCGTAAACGCCCGCAGGCCAATACTGGTTTGATTGGTACGGGAGTTCCTCTCCCCCCACACCTACCTCACTCTCTCGCTAACCAACCGCGTCCATGTTAAGTTGTTGCTCCGATATAAATAATTATTATCTTGTGTTAATTTGAGACAATATACGAAGATATATCTCCATAAAGTGTTTTGGCTACCTACCAACCAACCCTCACAGTACTAACACTACCCACTCCCAAAGTAGCTACGCTATAGGTTCCAAAATTTTTTAAATCTAGGCCGTTGCCATTCGCTTTGAAGGATAAAGTAGTAAAAGAAATAGATAGGCTCATAAGGTTAGGTATTTTAATTCCAGTTACCCATTCTGAGTACGCCACTCCAATAGTACCGGTTTTAAAAGACGACGGTAAAGTTAAAATTGCAGGGGATTACAAATGTACATTAAATAAAGATTTAAAAATCGAAAAATATCCTTTGCCGCGAATAGAGGAGGTTTTTGCAAAGTTAGGGGGAGGTAAGCATTACTCAAAAATTGACCTCAGTAATGCTTACAACCAATTTGTACTCAGCGAAGCTTCTCAGGCGTTGACAACCATCAACACACCGAAGGGTCTATTTAAATATTCGCGCCTAGCTTACGGTTTAGCTAATGGTCCAGCTATTTTTCAGCGAGCGCTCGAAACGCTTCTAGCGGGCATAGAAGGCGTGACGTGCTGGTTCGACGACATATGCTGTACAGGACCTGATGAGGCTACCCACCTAAGTAGGCTGCGGGAGGTGTTAAGTAGATTACAGGGTGCCGGACTAAGGTTACATAAGGATAAGTGCGCCTTATTTCAAGACAGAGTAACCTATCTAGGGTACGTCATCGACAAAAACGGTCTGCGAACGTGTCCGAGTAAAGTCGATGCTATATTAAATTCGCCGGAGGAGCCGACGAATGTAGTATAAGTACAACGGTTTTTGGGAGTAGTCAATTATTATCGTAGTTTTATTCCTAACGCGTCGACACTCCTGAGTCCGCTCCACGAACTGCTCCGCAGCGGCTCACAGTGGCAGTGGGGGCCGCGGCAACAGACGGCTTTTGAGCGAACGAAGCGAGAATTAGCTTCGGATCGGGTGTTATCGCATTTCGATCCGGGCGCGCCACTCGTGCTAAGCGTAGAAGCAGGGCCAGCGGGGCTCGGCGCGGTGCTCGCGCACGCGCTCCCCGCGGACCCCGCGCCCGCGCTCCCCGCGGACCCCGCGCCCGCGACCCGCGGCGCGCGCGCCCCTCCGTGCGTCGAGCGGCCGATAGCGTTCGCCTCTAGAATCGCTGTCGGCGAGCGAACGAAACTATAGCCAAATTCAAAAAGAGGCTACGGCGATAATTTTTGCAGTCACTCATTTTCACCATCTCTACGGCAGGGATACTCCGTTCATTCTGAAGACAGATCATAAGCCTCTTCTGTCAATATTAGGCGAAAACAAAGGAATTTCTATTACGACCGCGGCGCGACTACAAAGATATGCTATAATGGACAACATTTCAAAATTGCTAAGCTCTGAAACAAAAAATACCATTTCTTTATTTACTTTTCCGCTGCGCGAGTATATATTTATTAATTTTTTATATTGCTTATTTACTGAGAAAAAAATTAAAAACTAAAAAACGTAAGATGACGTCATCGGACGGCAGAATGTAAAATATTTCTTTGCCTAGCACATTATAGTTTTAAATTTTTCGAAATGCCAAACCCATGACATGCAACTGTCAAAAAAAAGACAACTTGTCAACGTTGAATGAATGAATGACGTTGACAATGTTGACACTAGTATTATTTACCTTTGACAGTAGTACCTTTTTTTTATTAAAACAATGATAAGCAAAGGAATATCGCTGTATTCAGCCGTCCGATGACGTCATTTGGCGTTTACGTCTATTTAGAATATAAAGAATTTTAATAATTATTTTATGCATGAAAATGGACAAATTTTGAAAAAAGAAAAAATATGGGTCCGTTCATTTTATGTCTATTTTCATATAAAAAAACAATATGGACATGTTAAAAATATGAAATGTTGTCCATTCTTTCGGCGTACAACTATAAGGTTCAATTTGTGTGTAGCAAAAATAATGAGATTGCGGACTATTTCTCGAGATCCTTGCCTAAAAGTACGTGCAATACTGAAACGAACTATACTTGTCGTTCTTACCTAAATTTCTTAGATTCGCACACGAAACCGATTACGTTTACTGAGATAAAACAAGCAACGTCCACAGATCCCGTTTTGTTAACAGTGATGAAATATATGAACGTAGGGTAGGGTGGCCTCGGAAAATTGAATGCAATAATATATTACCTTATTTTAAATGTAAAACAGATTTAGAAATTCATGACGGATGCCTGTTCAGAGGTTTCAAAATAGTAATACCTAGCTTATTCAGGGAAAAAATGTTGAATGAATTGCATTCAACGCATTTTGGAATTGTTAGAACAAAAAGTGAAGCTAGAAGCCGGATGTGGTGGCCAAACATCGATGCAGACATAGAAAGATGTATCGCACAGTGCTCGGTGTGCGTGACCACGCGCAGCGCCCCGCCCCGCGCCGCGCCTGCGCCCTGGCCCCGGCCGCCGCGCGCTTGGTTCAGGCTGCACATCGACTACATGACTATCAATCAAAGGGTGTACCTTGTAGTGGTCGATGCATTTAGCAAGTGGTTAGAGTGTATCTACATGGAAGCGGGAACGTCAACGAGGGCCCTAATACATAAACTGAAATATTTATTCTCACGTTATGGTATACCTAATGTTATTGTTTCCGATAATGACGCAAAAATTTGTTCATCTGAATTCGTCGAATTCTGCCAAAATAATAATATTAAGTATTTAACCTCGCCCATCTACCACCCTGCTAGCAATGGCTTAGCGGAAAACTCGGTTAAAACGTGTAAAAAAATGATAAAATCTATACTATCATCAGGGGAGGGAAACCGAGACTTAAATGATAAGCTGTTAGAGTACCTATTCCATTACCGGAACAGTTGTCACTGTACCACCGGCAAGTCGCCTGCTCAGCTAATGATGGGTAGATCCTTAAGGTCGAAGTTGGACATGATTTTACCCGGAGATCAGTTAACTCAAAAAGAAATTCCAGTGAGTAAAAGGTCATTTCTAGTAGGCGATAAAGTGTGGGCTAAATGGTACATTGCTAGGAAGGATAGGTGGGAGGAGGGAGTTATAAAAGAGTCATTGGTAGTAGACTGTATGAAGTGTATTTTGATAAGTACAAGGTTACGTGCAAACGGCACATCGATCAAATTATTGTTAACATGAGCGAGCATGACTGTTCGGACGAGACAAATATTGATAACTATTACGAACCAACAGAACAGCAATGCTCGCCCAGTGTAGTGGTCACACCGCCGTCCTCTCCCGCCCCAACGACAGAGCCGCAAGTGGTGGCGGAGGAGGAGGCGACGGAAGAGTCTGTAGTGGATATTCCAAAGAAAACAACTGCAGACGCTTCTGAAACGGGTACCAGTACAGATGTTCAGGATTCAGAAGTTCGAACGAAACGTGTTAGGAATAAGGTTGATTATAAACTATTTGACAGAAAAGGTATACGAAATAATTAAGGTTAATCATAAATTGTAAAGAATAAATTGGAACAGTTTTACTTAAAATTATAATTGACTGTGCAGGTTCTAAATTAGAGGAAGAGGGAGTTGTAATGTATGCATGCACGGTACCGCCGCGCCTGCGCAGTGCGCGCCGGCCGCGAGAGCTGCGTCTCCGCGCCCGCGCCGCGCGCCCCAACGCCAGTCAGTAATAAACGGACAGAGCTATAATACGCACGGTTGTTTCTCTGGCGCTCGCGCCGAACTTCTTCCCACATTCAGTGTCTCTCCAAATACATATCACTAATCCCATCATAGTAGCGGTGACTTGATTTCTATGATGGAGGTAGTATCGACATACTTACCGTGGCTTCTCAATACATCCTTGATTGCCTTATGTACGTACATAAGAATCTCCATCTGTTCTCGAAGAAGTCCGACTGTCACAGCCTTAACACCAGAAATAAGCACAGACTGGCCGTCCAAATATCAGGCTCCATAAGGTTGGCAGTTCATTTATAGGATTGAGCATAAAAATGTTTTATAAGTTACCTCAGATTATTATTGACTTGCCCAAACATAAGTTTAAATTGTATATAAAAACAGTTTAATGAAGAAAGGCTATTATAAAATAGAAGATTTTTTGAATGACAATAATTTAGGGACATATTAGTAACACAAAAATTGTACTATATTTTTAAGTTAATGGTGACATTTTGTGAAACATTTTTTTTAAAAGAGTAGGTAACTGCTGAGTTTCTTGCTGGTGTCTTCTTGGCAGAAAACTACATTCCGAACCAGTGGTAAACATGTTGACATTCATAAGTGTTCTGTATTGGCGAGGCAAAGATTCTCACTAGCACATCTGGTGTCAATTTTCGGAAGCTGTTTAAGAACGACATTGAAAGTTTTCCATACAACTTTACGGGATAGTGTGTAATATTCTATTTGTATTTATTTATTTTTGGGATTTAATGTGATTCATTCACAATAATGATATCAATAATATACATAATAAAACTAGACCATTTGCGTTCTGGTGAGGAAATATTAAAGAGTGCAATATTGACATTAAAGAGTGAAACAGGAAAATATTTAGTGATCAGAAGAGTTTCATTTGATGAAAATCATATTTTGTTATTTTTATTGTTTGTTTTTTTTATTATATGTAATTATGACACGATTTTCAATAAAAAAAACTAAATATGCGTGTAGATACTTAATAATTTATTTATTGTATTACAATTTTATTTACTGTTTGTATAATAGTTTGTAGCCTGAAAATGATAAGAACAAACTCATTTCTACTGAAATTGGCTTCATTATTCTTAAACCAGTCTTCCATATTATGTTTAGCTTATAATTTTGTCTTTTGGGAACTTATTCCTGAAGCTGTGTAGGTTCGTACGTATTACATGAAGAAAGGCAATATTATTTCATATTTCTGCTTTATTAGCGGCCGAATTTTATTATTTAATCGTGAACATGAATAAATCAAAACTTTTAACCAAACATTACTTCAAAATACTGGCGAGGCAAAGATTCTCACTAGCACATCTGGTGCCAATTTTCGGAAGCTGTCTAAGAACAACAAATTGAAAGTTTTCCATACAACTTTACGGGATAGTGGTTAATATTCTCCTTCTTTTTTAGGATAAATGTGGTGCGGTCACAATAACGATATCAACAATAAATATAATAAAAGCGTCGGCAGAATATACCAGACCATTGCATTCTGGGGGGAAAATATTAAAGAGTGAAACAGGAAAATATTAAGTGATCAGAAGTGTTTCATTTGATATCATATTTTGTTTTTTTTAATTGTCTAGTTATTATTTATTTCGAAATATTTCACTCTAGGCTAGTAAACGAGTATGGAATTATATGTAATTATGCTTTGTCTAAGTAATTATGACACGATTTTCAATAAAAAATACTAAAGCTGTGTGTAGGTAAGTATTTATTAATAATTTATTGATTGTATTACAATTTTATTTACAGTTTTGAAAATAGTTTGTAGTCTGAAAATGATGAGAACGAACTCAATTCTATTGAAATTGGCTTGATTATTCTTAAAGCAGTCTTCAATATAAATGTTTAACTTGATAATTTTGTCTTTTGGGAAACTCTTCCCGAAACTACGTACGTATTACATTGAGAAACGCAACAATACTTCGTATTTCTGCGATTAGAAGCCGGTTAATATTATTTAATCGTGAACATGAATAAATCAAAACTTTTTACCAAATATTACTTCAAAATATAGCAGTGTCGTTCTTAGAGAGCTTCCAATTATCGCCGCTAGGGGAGCGCGCATAATCTTTGCCTCGCCAATGGGCCTAAATTGAATAAACTATTTTCATTTCATTTCATTTCATATGATAGACGAGACAGTGGAAATGTAGAGACTGCACCCGAAGAAATTTCTTCGGAGGAATCGCCTAGTCAAATTGGAGATCCAGGCCTCTAATAACGAGAGCGACGCCAGCGCTCGCCGCCCGACACGCGATAGGCGCGAGCCTGTTCGCTTCGCTTTGCCGATGTGAATGTGATAGATTTTGACAGTTGACATTTTATATCTTTAAAGTTGTCACGATTGTCATGTCATATACGTAGCATGGAAATTTAGTTTATTAAAAGTTTTATTCCAGATATTATCGCTATTTTACTTTCAAAAGGCATTGGTTGGTGTACTTTATATGGCCCCTACGATAATTCTTAAGCATAGTTCCTAATAATATATATACACTCGCGAGCAAAAGTTTGGAATCACTTACTTGAAATTGGTTTCGCGCGATCTTGCTTAGTAATTTTTTTTTATAATTATAAAAATGACATCATTTTAAAGGTTCAACTGTTCACTTTAAATTGATACCAAATTCATTCAAATCGAGCCAGTAGTTGTGGAGCTATCCCGGATTAAGCGAAGGAGTAACGAAAAAGACGTGTTTCAATTGTTTGATACGTCTCGAGTTGCGACCTATTGACCGGTACACATCTCTGCTACTTTTGACCCTTTACCTTATACGACAATGGAGACAACACCTATAGAAGCCGCACAAATCGTAGCCCTATTGCAAGGAGGGCTCAGCCAGCGAGTTGTCGCTCGTCGGCTCCGCGTAAGCCAGTCCTGTGTTTCGAAAGTTTACAAGCGCTTTCGGGAGACTGGTGGCTTTATCCCGAGACCAAGATCTGGACGGCGCCGGTGCACATCGGAGAGGGATGACCGTTTTATCGTGTCAACTTCTCTCCGAAATCGGCATTTGACTGGTGTCGACGTCCAACAGGAACTCCGAGATGTTCGTGGAGTAGCAGCCAGCGAGTGGACAGTTCGTCGACGACTCAAGCAAGCGAATCTGACTCCAAAAAGGCCTGCCACAGGCCCGAAACTCACGGCAGCTTACCGACAAGCTCGCCTTCAATTTGCTCGCTCAAGATGGGTATCTTGATTGGGAGGTTGAGAATGGAGGCAAGTCCTGTTCTCCGACGAGAGCAGGATGTGTTTGCACGGTAGCAACCGAAGAGGTCGGGTCTACAGGCGGCCTCGGATCGGAGCGATTTGCACAGTGCTGTTTCGTTGAAACAGTGGCTTATGGGGGCGGCTCTTGTATGATGTGGGCCGGCATTTCCTTCGACGGTAAAACCGAGCTTGTTTTCGTGCCTGGCGGGGGACGAGGAGGCGGTCTAACTTCAGACCGGTACATTTCCGATATTCTGCTGGAACATGTCGTTCCCTATGCGGGTTGTATCGGTGATGACTTCCTCCTTATGCACGATAACGCTCGTTGTCACACTGCCCGTGTGACCACTGAATACCTCGAAGAAGTCGGTATCGCCACATTGGACTGGCCGGCGCTCAGCCCTGTCTTGAATCCCATTGAGCACGTGTGGGATGAACTGAAGAGGAAGGTTCGTTCCAGAACTCCTGCTCCTTCATGTCTGAATGCGCTGAAAGCGGCGTTGATTGAGGAGTGGGAAGGTATTCCACAAGAATCAATTCAGAAGCTGATCAGGTCTATGAAAAATCGTCTTCGAGCAGTTATTAGGGCGAGGGGAGGGAATACAAAGTATTGACACTTAATTTTAAAGCTAAATAAATGTTTTATTAATAAATTTTTGTTGTTTTATTCATTCATTATTTTTCCATATTTCCTTGTTTTCCTACCTCCTTCGCTTAATCCGGGATAGCTCCACAACTACTGTCTCCATTTGAATGAATTTGGTATCAATTTAAAGTGGACAGTTGAACCTTTAAAATGATGTTCATTTTTAAAATTATTAAAAATTTATTTACTAAGCAAGATCGCGCGAAACCAATTTCAAGTAAGTGATTCCAAACTTTTGCTCGCGAGTGTATATTTTCTTGTTTTTTCTCCACAAGTGCCGTAAATTTACCCTGTTAATCGTTTTCTGTTCCCTACAGGACAGGCTTGCCTAGTGTGGGGACCAGCAAAAATGTATATGTATGTGCAATTTTTGGTTAATAAATACTTACTACTACTACTACTACTACATTTGTATTATAACAGGTCTAGTTTCTTTAATGCTGTTTTGGAGGCTAGGCTAAATGTGAATGAACCATAGTCAAAGATACTTCTAATTAAAGCGTTATATATTAATCTTAAACTGGAAGGATGACCACCCCACCAAACGCCGGTAAGAGCTCTCATAACATTAACACTTCTTTCACATTTTCTAATGACATAGTTTATATGAGGCAGACTGTTACATTTACTATCGAAAAACTTTCCCAGAAATATAGCTTCATTAGTAACCGGAATTTCGGCATTGTCAATGCAAATTCGAATAGTAGGAATTTTGTTTTTCCTAGTGAATACTACCACTGTGCTTTTAGAGACAGACAAACATAGATCAAGGACTTTAAACCGTAAACTCCATATTTATGATTAATCTATATGTAAATGTGGTCTGGAAGATATCGAACATATCCTATTCACTTGTCCCTTATTTTATTCTATAGCCCTTAATGATATTCTTATTAAGTACAAAGCTCCACTTCCCTACAATCTGTCCTCTATCCTCTCCCTCAGTAATAAAAAGTATGTATATTCCTTGGTTAAGTTCCTCTCCCATCATAACATTAAATTCTAAATAAATTCCAATTGTATGTTTGTCTATTTTATAACTTGTCCATCGTTCTCTGAGAGAAAACGTGAGAATGGCAGCAGTAATTCTCAGTCTGGACAGTGATGTCAAGACACTAATGAAGAGTGAATTGCCACACATAAAAATAAAGAAGAAGAAACGTTTCACTTTTTTTGTGACAGTGACAGAAGATTTTTGTAATCAACACTGAACAACACGTCAGCTTTCGCAGTAGGTAATATTTTTTTGTTGGTTTGTGATATTTTATTTCAGTCAAATTTCGATGAATTAAAAAAAAGGCTATTAAGGAAAGGAAAAATATTGTTAACTAACCTACAAATTTATATTAATAGTAGCAGAAACTTTGGTACATACATATTACTTCATATAATTTATTGTAATGAGTTTTTTTAAATCCTTCGTTGTCTTAATTTTGGTTAGTGGAACATTTGCTACCAATAGCATAGCTAATATAGTGTATTATACACCCTTCTACTGGTTGGTAATTTACATTATTTACTCTACTTTTTCCAAGTAACGCGTCCTGCCTGGGCAATATCCCCATTTTTTTTTTCAGAATCCATCCTGTGTCGTAGTTGTGGTCATGACATTTCTACTGCTGAGTACATAATATCAAAACCTAGCCCTCATTCCCAATATAGTTTCTATGACAATATATTTCATAAAAAACAAGATGTGTTTGTTCAGATGTTGACTGATTTGTTAGTATTTCACTTCCCTGTGGTTACTCTATCGAAGGCAACCTGTTCAGGTGTTGGCGAGGTAATCTATCTTTTGTAACGTAGTTGAATATTTTGTAAAGCGTAGGTTAGGGTCAATTGATCAGTTTCCAATTAATTTCCAATGGTTATGAATTTAAAATTTTGATTTATTATGTTCATACCAAATGGCTTATTTTCGTAATTCTTTAATGTGTATAATAATAATATATTTACTTATAGATTCAATCACATAATATTATCATTAATGTATTAAGCATTAAGTAAAAAGGTATGGACCTAAGAGTTGGTAATTGTAATTTAACAAATCAAATTGCAGTGGGAGAAAAGCTCTTGGTTTCCAGGATACCATTCAAGGCCTTGTACTTGCCCAGAGTGTGGAGCTTACATAGGATGGGAATTTCAGCCCATTGATCAGATGACATTGGAAGATACTAAAATCTTCTATGGTTTGGTTTTAACAAACATCATTGGTGAAGTTTGTAAATATTTTTTTTGATATTTTATGTGTGGGATGTGTTGTTTTATGTCAGTTGATGATGACTTTGGGCTTTTGGTGAATGTGTTCATCTCAATTCAATTTGTCATTTTGTACTGTCTTCATATGGCAAAAAGCATCTATTGTTTTCCTCATCATGATGCATCTCTTAACATTTCTAACTTGTTAACTTTTGAAATAAATATCAGGACCTGCAGTTAATTTTCAGAAAAAATCTAAAACATTCCTTATTTGTCCTGAGGGATAACTTATAATGGTTTCTTTATTTTAGGGTTCTGTACCTCAAAAGGAAAAAAAGCAACCCTTATAAGATCCCTTTGTTGCCTGTCTGTGTGTCAAGATCAAGTTTTATATACTGAAATATATCAGAAAAACTGTTTCACTTTTGAATTATAAAGATCCTATGACATAGGGTGACTCAGAATTGCACTTGGCTGGTTTTTGGTATTAATGGGTTTGTTATTCTGTCATGCAAATTGCAAATGCGTGAATTAAAATGTTTATAACATTCAAAGTCCGACCGCACTACAGCGGCGCGGCGAGTCTCGTCGCTGCGCCGTAAGTGACGCGCCTCGCAGAGCTGCTCATTCTAATTTCGTAAGCGTCGTGGCACACGCGCGGCCAAGATATTATTATGATACTATCTGCAGCTTACTGTATTGTCGCACTGCTCAACGCTGCGAAGCGAAGCTTTAGTGCGGTTCTACCTTTATACTTTAGATAATGTGTGCATGTGCACATGTCTTATTTCATTATTGACATAAGAGTCAATGGTTCAATAAAATGGGTACTTTCAAAGGTGAATGCTAAATGGGACAGTATTCTCAGTTATGAGGGCTGTCACGATTGATGCTATTGTGATAGAATCAAAACTGAGGATATATACATTGTTTTGATTTTAAAACATTGTGTACATTTATAATAACCACAGGCCTTTACTTTACGTGCAATGGGATTGCTAAGCTCCAGATGGCTGGATGTATAGGCAACTAAATTGAATCATGATCCACCTTAAGCTCTTTTTTTTACTGTTATTTAAATACAAGTAGGTCGAAATTCTTGCTTGAACATACATTTCCTAGAAACAAGTCTGTTTAAAAATTAAAATACCTTTTCATTTTAGTGAAAAGAGTTTAGATTATGGACTTACTTTAATTCCAATTAAGACTGATTTATTGAAAACATGTAGTTATAGTAAAGGTTAAAATTGCTTAGATCTCTGACCCGTAATGACGCATTTATATTTATATTCAAACATACTAAGTGCAACATGCATGACAGCAAAGAAAAACATAGTACAATTAGGAATTTAAAGGAATGTTTGGCAAAGAGATATGATTCCATTTGGCGACCGTACCTTCTTACAAAGAAATTCTAAGAATACAAGCCCAACATCACATTCATCCGGGCTTAGTATTCTCATTAATGAATTTACCAAAACCCTTACCCTTGTCTGTCTCAGTTGCAGACTCCCTGGTTCAGCACCCGAAAATACAAAACTAAAAAATGACTTCTACAGACAACCTCTCTCCTGAAGATTTGGAGTTTTTAGCAAAGTGTGAGGAAGAATTTAAAGACAGATATTCCGAAAACGACGAAGAATTCATGAAAGTTTTTAACGCCGAGACATCTGTGCCTCCTATAATCAAGTCTTGGTGGGTGCCGAGAAATACAGGGCAGAGAAATGATCGCCGTAATAACCGACGCTATCAACCATACGATCGCCACAACAGAGATAGAGATTTCAATGATAGACGGGATCACCACGACAGGAGAGATCATGATAGGAGAGGCGGGCATGACAGGAGAGGCTACAGTGACTACAATACAGGATACGGCAAACGCTACCGACAATGACGATTCTTATATGGTGACAAGAATAATATGCTCTTTAGATTAAGTACAAATGTAAAAGGACTTTAGAAAATAAAAGAAATATTTTCTCAAAAGAATATATTCTCAATTATTATGGCTTGTATTACATTTTAACAACTTATAAATTACATAATAAATCACCAATAAAGTAATGCAGCTACAGCGATCGTAAGACAAATTATTATAACAGAATAAATAAATGTTAAATTTCTCATTGCTACTCAACAAATCTAGTGATTATAAATTTGTAACAATACGTAATTATGCCGATATATTTTAAAACCTAGGTTTCATCTACGGCATTCCTGATGTACATAAACGATAACAACGTCAAAATATGTCTTTGCACTGATAGACGCACGCGCAATCTGCTTCAATTTATCAATTAATATTACATATTTTACTCTGAATAACGTCACTTTACAACTGTCCAAGTCACATTGTACTTTCTATTTTTATCGGTGCTTTCATTGCGTGGTCTTCACAAAAATATATCTCTTTACTAATCTCAAATAGGAATAAGTTGTATGTACACGAAAACAAATTAGGTCGATATCAAGAGCCGAGCGAGGCGCCCGCACCGGGAACATCTTGCTAGTGACACACTTACTAAGCACAATGACGAGTACATTCATCAAGCTTTCTAAGATAACTATTTAAAATATCTTCACTATTTAATCAATTACATATTGGCTACTCATCTCTGTACTGAAGCGTATTATCACAAAAATAAATAATTTCATATATTAATAGTGAATAAACAGTTCATCATTAATTATTTCGGTGTATTTTAAATAAATCTACCACAGATTTGTAGTAGATGCATATTATAAAACTAGGACCATCAAATTGCTACAAATAAAGTGATAACGCTTCATTATTATAACAAAATGCAACCATAATAATCAAATCACAGTGAAAGTGTAACATAATTATGCTCACTAACTTAATATTATGACTCAATACACAATCAATACATACGCGACAACATAACATACAAAATCCACTACGTACACAAATAAAGTAATATTTATACTGCCCAATGTGTTTCCAGCACTAAACATACAAACATGTTTTTGGTTAATAACGACAGTTCAGTCAGGACCACCCATCATTTGGCAAGAATATACCAGCATCGTCGCCAAAGCCAAGGGTTCGCGTCCGTCCGTCCGTCGTGCCGCCTACGCCTGGACAACACTAACACGGCGCCTAAACACAGTGATTCCATCCGTTACATATAAACTTCTACATAACATTATACCATGATTTTTATCATTACAAATATGTTTTTTAATCCTTAACAACAATGCACAATATGTTTAATTGTATGAATTGACACGTAATATCGGCCAGCCGAGTCTGCGGCGCCTCGGCGGCGAGCCCGGTGAACCGCAATGCGTTCTATTCTTCGTCTACGCTACAGGGTTCCTTCCCTCGACATACTTTCAACTTACATACGAATGACAATTGACTAGGATTAATGCACTTGCTCTGTCGGGCCGCGGAGCCTCGCCGCGGCCGAGCGGCGCACTCCATCCGAACACGCCTCTAAAATTCGGGGAGGGTGAAAACATTGGTCGGGTTTCAGTACATTTGACTAGAAATGCGCGGAGACGATCGGAGACTGGCTCGCGTCGCCGGTCGACGGCGCGCGCCGTCCTTCGCGCGATGCGAGTACAAAATCGTTCTCAGACTCATCGGTACCTAAAGTCGAAAAGACTGATTTGTAAAAGTGTCAAACGTTCGTAGCAAATTTTCATAAGATAGTCTAAAGCTTATTTTGATTTGAAAGTAGAAACGTGGAGCGCGGCGATAGTGCGTGGGGCGTGAGGGTCGCGGGCGGCCGCTCAGATGAAGGTCCAGCACTCCATGATCTTCACGACGAAGTCCTCGCGCGTGCTCAGCGGCTCGTTGCCGTACGTGGTGCAGCGCTGCGTGCGGCCCAGGTACAGGTCGCCGTCCAGCCAGATGCCGAACTTGCCGCTGTGGGCGACAAATGCAGCCTTAGTAGTTAGTTCCGATACATAAAAATATTTAACACCTAAAACTAAGTTCATTGGAAATACATCTGTTTCAATAGCTTGCAACAAACAGTGACGCATTCCAATACTCTCGTAAGTATAGAGAGGAAAACACGTTTGGTCGTTACAGTGGGTCAATTGCTTTAGTAGTGTCGACATCTCTATTAAGGTCGTCACGTACGCGACCCATCTCAGATGAAGGCAGAGTAAACAAAAGTACTGTGGACACCTACACTTAATGGTGATTTCGAATGTACGTGCAACCAAACATGTTGGAAAGATTGATATAGGCGTAATGGCAATATCCATTAGTTCAATATTGTGGCTTTTGTGTCAGCGTGTGATTATTTGCCTAGTTACTTACAAGCTATAAATAAACTTATATGTATGTAGAGTAATCAACAATCATTCACAAATATAGAATAGGTAAACAAGATATTTGTTAATTTCCTCAATTTAAAATTTTAAAATAGAAAATTCGATAGGTTCTCTATAGTTCTTATATGTGATTACATCACATTTACTTGAAGTGTGTAATCGGTAAATGGCATGAACTATTTAGATTCCTATTAAGAAATTAATATTGTGGGTACTTACTCGCCAGCGCCAATAGATATGTTATCGTTGCTTCCTCTTATGAAATACATGTTGTCGCCAGTCCATCCCCAACACTTGAATTTCGTCTTAACTGGTGGTGGTTGATCTGAAATTAACATTTTAACTTCGTTAGTGGTGTATTTCGCCATAAAACAAAAGTCGACGGATGGGTCTTTGTTTAGGGTCTGCGTGTTGATGATGATTTTTGAGAAGTTGGCATTCTCAGCGACAACATCGCAGCTCTGTGGAAAGGGTCCGTTCAAGATTTTTTTAAATGTAAACATACTGCTTAAGGGCTGATTCCGCCAATCCTAATCCAAAATCAATGGTATAACGCTGCCATTCTACAGATACGGATAAATACTGGTCGAATCGGGCCTAAGCCTATATCAACAGAATATTCTATAAAAATATTTCTCCAGTTTATCAAAAACCAGTAAGTAGATCAAAGACCCTCACCCAAAATTCTTGAACGTCCTTAAAAGCATCGGCGTACCTACCTAGCATCTGAGGAAACTTGAGATTTTTCAGGAAGACCATTCGCGCCTGGTTTTGTTTATTCGTCAATTGCGGCGTGCATTTTGGACCCCTAAAGAGAAGCAGACTAACCTTTCTCCTCCTTGAGGTTCTCCTCCTTAATCTCCTTGATGTCTGCCTCCTTGGCCTCGATGGGCGCGGCCTGCGAGGCGCGGCGCGGCTCGTCGCCCGCGCGTTGGAACGCGAACAGCAGCGACTCGCCCGTGCCGTAGAAGTGCTCCGAGGGGTGCAGCGCGCATGACGTTAGCGCTCCAAACACCTGTAAGTAAATAGTTTATGACTGTTGGGCAATGCGCATTTTTAGCGACGTTTCTGGTCATCAACGTTCGGAGAACATTATTAGTTTTCATGTAATAGGTAGATGTAACCACAAAAAAACGATGTGTTACTGGAGGCCCAATCTACAGCTAAAAGCTAACTAGTGACTGTTGTAGAGGGCGTTTATGGGCGCCGACAATCGCTTAACATCAGGTTTTCTGTCTGCTCGTCTGCCACATATGTATCAAATAAAACATGATGTTTTTTTAAAAAATCTATCGCAATTAAAAAAAAATTCTTTTTTTTTTACATTAAAGCGAACAAACGAGCAGACGGCACACCTGATAGAAAGTGGTCACCGCCGCCCATGGACATCTGCAACACCTGAGGTATCACATATGCGTTGCCGGCTCTTAAGAAAGGAGTAAACCCTTTTCTTGAAGGTCACCAGGTCGTATCTGTTCGGAAACACCACGGATGACAGCTGGTTCCACAGTTTTACTGTGCGTGGTAGGAAATGACGTGAGAAACGCACTGTAGTCGATATAAATCCATCCAGGTGATGTGGATGGAATTTGGCGTTCTGACGTGATGTGCGGTGGTGAAAAATTGCAGCTGAAAAAAGGCCGAATAGCTCCTCGGAACATTCCCCATTGTAAATGCGATAGGAGATGCACAGAGATGCTACATCTCTACGCAATGACAGAGAATCAAGTGTGTCGGAAAGAAATTTATTAAATTGTAAGCCGGATGAAGATATAAATCTATTCCTTTTGATTGAGATATTTATCATGGGAACTTTGCACCTCTGTAGGACATGTAGGTCAGTACTTTATAGTCTCTGCATCGATTTTTATTTACCCTTAGTTACCCTTTAGCTACCCTTATTGTCTATCAGGGGGCGATTTCCGCCATGAAATCGCTTTAGAAATATATCGTAAATAAAATGCAAATACTCAGTAACTTGCACAAGTGCTGCTGTATGTAATAATTATATAAATAAGTTGAAAATTATATATGGTTTTTCAGTTAGATTATAACAAACCTAACAAAGCCGAATTCGACTATGTCTAAACATAGTCGGATTCGGCTTTATTAGTTAGGTGCGAAAAACGGATTATTCCCAACGGTCACCACCTAACGACCACCACTGGTGGCCATTGACACAATCTTTTAGTTTTCGTCGCAACGGCCAGTGGTGACCGTTGGGAACGAAAAAATAATTAAATAATGAATAAAGTTGACACTTTTTTTCGCAATGGATTTAGTATGTATGTATGTATGTATGTATGTATGTTATGTATGTATAACTTTTGTAAATCAGTTGAAGAAGTACGGTCAGAATCAAAAGTAGCTGAACATTATAGAACTTTGTCACACTAAGTTTTGCGCAGCTTGAGTAAGTCAAACACTTATTAAAACTGCGCAATGGTTAGTGTGACAAAGTTCTAAAATGTTCAGCTACTTTTGATTCTGACTGTACCTACTAACTAATATTGTTCATGACCATTATTATAGCGCAGATTATAGTAAGTAAGGTAGGTATTCGGCTCCTTGCGGTTTTGTCAATTATTTTTAACGCGACTGCAACGGAAGGGGTTTGCTTTTTTTTGTTAATGGTATTTAATGAATATTCCACAAAAACTGAAATCTGAAGGATGATATCGATCATGAGGATGACTTGAATGAATGACATGAATAACACAATAAAAAACAAAAGCAAATTCAATAATAATAAACACAGGAAAACTAAATGCTTTCCTAGGTGGTGGACGTTGCGACAAAAACTGAGTAAGTATTTTATATCTCAATCAGTTCAAAATGGGATATGGATTAAGAAATAACCAGGAGTACCTACAAGTTCACAAAACATACACATATTTATAAATATTGCTAATCTATGTTATAAATATTGCTAATCTATTTTTATTGGTTTTTTTATTGAAGTAACCTACATACTTAAATGTCTAAATATTGCAGTATTTTAGTGACTAATACTTATATTAGTAAGGTATGAATCATCCTTTTACTTTTGTCTTTCTGCGCTAACTAAAAAAGTTGGTAATAATGAATAACACAATAAAAAACCAAAGCAAATTCAATAATAATAAACACAGGAAAACTAAATGCTTTCCTAGGCGGTGGACGTTGCGACAAAAACTAAAAAATTGTGTAAAACTAAATAATCCCGAAAACGAAATACGACCCCCTGTAGGAAATCGATTTACCGTTAAAAAACCTTAAAATTGATACATAAAGAAAATATAATACCTAATTGCTCACAATTAATGATAAGTGGCTTACGTATGTACTTGCTATAGAATCGATTTACTGAACAGTGGCGCAATAAGTAGGTATAAATGCAAATTTTTAGTAGGTAGGTGGGTGCAAGGTTAATGCTTGTGTGCGTCTGCATAAATGTGTCAAGAGAGATTTACGTAGATTAGCATCAGACTGCGAATTTAAGACGAGGATAAAAAACTGATTCCTAAATTTAAACCTTGTGAGCACGTAATAACGTTTACAAGTAAAAATTACATCAGTTTAAAAGCAAATCGCGTAATAGAAGACTGATGGCCTACATACTACAACTAACTTTGACTGCCTCGACGGGGCAGTGTTTAGTGGGTCGCACTTTAAAGCGACGGCTGGGCAAGAGGTCCCCAAAAATTTGTAACCAAGTTTTCGGTAAGAAATTCTTAGTGTCAGCCCGGAGTCTGGAAGTCGGCGGTCATGTACATACCCCCAGTGCCTCGGAAAGCACGTTAAGCCATTGGTCCTGCGCTCAATCCCTCTCCGGTCGTGTCACGCTGTGCTAGAGAGTGCACTTGTGTTTACGCACACACTTGAACACTATAATATATCCTGCGTATGTGGCTGACCGTTGAGATTGGCCGCCGTAGCCCTAATTGGTTGGAGGATATTATTATAATGTTGATGTCGGACAGTTGATCAGATAATAGCTTCTTATAAAAAGTCAACTATTCTATAAGAAGTTATGATTCCCATTTCCCTCCCCCTAGATTAATAGGTATAGAACTAGTTTTATAGATTTTCAAGTTGCATTATTTGTAAGTCAGTAATTAATTTAGACGGGGATTAACAGCCTAACCTTTCTAAAAGAGAATATCCACGGGAGCGACAAACTGTGTCACAATGGACAACATTTCATTTTTTTAACATGTCCATATTGTTTTTTTAAATGAAAATAGACATAAAATGAACAGACCCATATTTTTTCTTTTTTCAAAATTTGGCCATTTTCATGCATAAAATAATTATTGAAATACTTTATATTCTAAATAGACGTAAGCGCCAAATGACGTCATCGGACGGCTGAATACAGTGATATTCCTTTGCTTATCATTGTTTTAGTAAAAAAAAGGTACTACTGTCAAAGGTAAATACTACTAGTGTCAACATTGTCAACGTCATTCATACATTCAACGTTGACAAGTTGTCTTTTTTTTTGACAGTTACATGTCATGGGTTTGGCATTTCGTAAATTTAAAACTATAATGTGCTAAGCAAAGAAATATTTAACATTCTGCCGTCCGATGACGTCATCTTACGTTTTTTAGTTTTTAATTTTTTTCTCAGTAAATAAGCAATATAAAAAATGAATAAATATATATTCGAGCAGCGGAAAGGTAAACAAAGAATTGGTATTTTTTGTTTCAGAGCTTAGCAATTTTGAAATGTTGTCCATTTGGCAGATGTTGTTGTAATTTATGTGTTACCTATATATTTTTGCCTGGAAAAAAATGCCGGCCAGCAGACGACTTCGTGCACCGCCAGTCCGATTTGTAACCACGGCTGCTGTAACGTAGCCGAAACGTCAAGAATATGTGAGGACAAAATATTGTACCCACTTAATTTGGGACTGGTGATCGGTAGATGCATGGTAAGGAACGTGTAAGAGATCGATGTTTGCATTATAGAATTATGTGCGAGAGTGAGATAGAAGACGAATGGCCTACGACGAGTAAAAGACGTAGCTTAGAAGATTAACAATGGACAACATTTCAAAATTGCTAAGCTCTGAAACAAAAAATACCATTTCTTTATTTACTTTTCCGCTGCGCGAATATATATTTATTATTTTTTTATATTTACTGAGAAAAAAAATAAAAACTAAAAAACGTAAGATGACGTCATCGGACGGCAGAATGTAAAATATTTCTTTGCTTAACACATTATAGTTTTAAATTTACGAAATGCCAAACCCATGACATGCAACTGTCAAAAAAAAGACAACTTGTCAACGTTGACTGTATGAATGACGTTGACAATGTTGACACTAGTATTATTTACCTTTGACAGTAGTACCTTTTTTTTATTAAAACAATGATAAGCAAAGGAATATCGCTGTATTCAGCCGTCCGATGACGTCATTTGGCGCTTACGTCTATTTAGAATATAAAGAATTTTAATAATTAATTTATGCATGAAAATGGACAAATTTTGAAAAAAGAAAAAATATGGGTCCGTTCATTTTATGTCTATTTTCATATAAAAAAACAATATGGACATGTTAAAAATATGAAATGTTGTCCATTATGGAAGGCTTTATTCGAAACCCCATCAAACGTTAAAAATAAACGTCGCGTTAATGCATTATTGATTATAGATTATTATGATAGATTAAAGTTCATTATTGTTTTTAGATTTGGTCCTTTTTAATTTGTTATTATTCTAGAATAAGTCCACCTAATGATTTTAATTTAAAACATTTTATATGTATGTATTTTCGAGTTACCAAAAGTTAAGTTTAAAAAAATATATTTTTAACATAATGACTGACCGGATGGCGCAATTGGTAGTGACAATGCCTCTTACGCCAAAGGTCGTGGGTTCGATCCCCACCCTGGACAAACATTCGTGCGATGAACACTTGTGTTTGTTCAGTGTCTGGGTGTAATATATGTATTTAAGTATATATTTGTGTTCCTCTGTTGTCTGATATCTGTAACACAAGTGCTTAAGTAGTTAGTATGGAATCAGGTCAACGTATGAGATGTTGTGAGAATTATAAAAAAAAATCTATTCCCCTATTTTTTTAACCGTCTTCAAAAAAAAGGACGAAGTTTTCAATTCGACATGTATATATTTTTATCTGTGTAAGGTCCTACTAATAGGTCTTACAAAGTTACAAATTGGAGTATTTGCATGTTATAATTTAATGGCGAGATAGGTTTAAGCAACATGTAATATTACAACCTGTAGGTACATTTTATGTAACCACACTATTTATTTATTGGCAAATAAATTATTTCGTATTTTTGTATTTGTTAATCCCCGTCAAATTTTTTTTTTACTGTAGATAGGTAAGCGTTTGACCATATTTCACCTGATGGTAAGTGATAATATGGTCTAATAATTATATAGAACTCACGTTGTTGTCGGTGTCCTGTATGAGGAGCAGCACGGGGCTGTCGACGCGCTGCATCTTGCGGTACATGGAGGCGAGCGAGAACCCGTGCTGGCTGGTGCTGAACGTCAGCGACCACATGTAGCCCTGCGCGCGCGCCGGCAGCACGGTGCAGATCTTCTCTCTGAAGGATACCAATGACGTTGTCTTGTGTTACACTTGTAAGAGTTTTATGCTGCCGCTGATTCATAAGCAATGATCGGATTTAGGTGTGCAATTTTTGACGAAAGCTTAATATGGACACGCCAACGGCGTTCATAAATGGATGAAAATTTCGATAAAAGTGCTTATACCAAATGCAGCGTTTAACTTACTTAAATACTTGTTTTATTTTTTAATTTCTGAGAAGAGAAATTGTATTTTACATGTATAGAACATACATTTAGTTTTTTAGATTTTCGCGTTGCATTATAACTACAATGTATCAATACGGGGATTAACACGATATTTATTATGTGAACTCACATATTTGGCTCGACGTATATCGATATTTATTATGTGAAATATGTGAGTTCACATAATAAATATCGTGTTAATCCCCGTATTGATACATTGTATGTATAGAACATATCCGGTATCTAGCAATCCCGCGGGCGTATCCATACTAATGTAATGTTTGAGGGTGGATACCCTAAATTGCACTATTCCGATTACTGTTCATAATTATTGTTAAGTAATCATTTATACATATCTGTTACAATAGGTATAAATGCTTGAAATACGGTAAATCTTAAGATCTTCCAGTAAAACTCACAGAAAACCGATGTTTCGATGCGTGAGTTCGGGTACCGGAGGCCCAATCCGGGGGAAAGAGGGGTTTTAAGGTTGGCAGCGTACTTGTGATTCCACTGGTGTCGGGGGTGCCTATGGGCGGCGGCAATCGCTTACCATCAGGCGATCCATCTCCTCGTCTGCCACCTATCAAATAAAAAAAACTTAAAATTTACTAATGTGTAATGGTAAATGTCCTAAAAGGTCTTGGTTAGGATTAAAACTTTTACCACCATTTATTACTTTTACTTTCAATATAAGGATCGAGGAACATTAATCACCCCTACACCCTTATTGGCGGTCTTAATGTAAGTGCTTAAGAAATATAAACCGAGTACGTTTTGTATGAAAATTAACTGTTTTATCGGTTTATTTTTTTCCAAGTGTTCTTATTATTAAAGCGACAGGTTTAATTCCGCTACGAGGAAATGCTTTAACTTTCATCACAGGGGGCGATATATCAAACAAGAATCAGTTAAAGGTACAAGACAACTCAACTATACGGTGGATCGTACTATTCGGGCAACACTACCGCTAACAGCTGATTTCGATTGCTCCGACAAAATATTTTATAAATCATAGTTTAAACCCATATATTGTCCTGATTTCGTCACTAAATTATAACATTAGTTATACAAGGTGTTTTTAGAATTAAATTAGTGCATAACACAGTGATTTAAAAGTGATTTTGTGCGTGATACGGCAGCCGGCAACGGTCGATGACCTTGCGTTTTTGACATTTGAAGTTAGGTACTAAATTATCTTGTGAATCATTATTATCTCTTTATTACTAGTATTTTGTTATTTATTTACGATTTAGTAATTACAAATAGATCGAAGTACTCATATTACAGTGACTTACTCACTCGCGCGAAGAGGTTAGTCTTGAATTGACTTAACCTCTTAAGGTGTTCAAGCAACTATCTGATTTGTTTATTTTCTTAATAATTACGTGGATATGAACAGAATGACCACACGTAGTATGGCTTGTGCTCGCCAGGAAGATATTAAACTCGAAATAGTTTCGAAACAACTCGACCAGGCTTTGAAGCAATTGCAGGCTGTCAGAAAGTTAAATGAACACTTGGATAGGGAAAGAGATGATAATGAGGCGGAACTATTGAAGGCATTTGAAAATAATAATAAGATAAAGAAAGAAATGGCTGAGTTACACACTGAGAATATTTTGTTAGTTGACGAGCGAGACCGGTTGTTATCTATCATCAACCAGTTCAAGGAGTGCAGCGAGGAGTACACCCAGGGCCTCAATCGCATGTCGGTCCTGGAGCACGAGCTACAGGAGGCTCATCACACCATAAGCCACCTCCAGTCAGAAAAACAGGACTTTGCCGCTTCCCAAACCCAATGCCTATTTGAAGAGTTAGTAGGTAGTGTGCCCAGCCAAATAACTGCTTCAAATAGCCAAGAACCCTTCACCATTGATCTTACTTGTGATGATACCTTAAAATCAACTAATAAGGGAAGATTGGCTATGTGCAGCAGAAATAAAATTAAAAAATATGTTAAAATAAATAAATACATTCAAAAAACCCAGAAATTAGTTAAGAAAAATAAATGTTTATGTAATAAGCTTAAATGTATTAAACAAAGAAGGCAATTAGGTGATGAATTGGACCTGTATTCTTTATTAATAGAAAATAACATAATCAATCATGAAAATGACATGAAACAATTTCAATCCGAAATTTTAAAACTTGAGGAGACATTAGTAGACATGACTCATAGGTACAATTCAACCAGAAATGAGTATGGAGAACTGATGCTTGCAATGCAGGAATTATTAAATCCTTCCGAGAAAGACAGTATTATATCAAACAATACCCCATCCAATCATCAGTCCCCCACCACCCAGAGCAGCCCTCCACCAGCATATTGTAATACCAATAGTTCTGCAACATCAAATTTAAATGATAAACATATTGCAAACAAAAAAATTGTTATGTTTAGTGACGAGTTAGGGAAAGATATGGGACACCTTTTATTTTCTTCCGGACAGTCGATTATCAATCATTGTGTACCGGGTGCATCTTTTTCTGACATAATGAATAAAATTATAGAAACAACTTTCCATAAAAATACCTCAATAGTAATTATGGTAGGGAATAGGGGAAATGTAAATAAAAACATTTTGTCTAAGTACCTACACTCTCTTAGTTTATTAGATGTAAATGAAATTGTATTATTTACACTTCCCTATAATAACAGCTTGCCACAGGTAGAAAATACTTATAGATATAATTTAAATATGACATTGAATACTTTGACATATAATGTAAAAAAAATCCATGTTATTGACATAAATAATTATATAAAGTCATACTTTCATTTGACAAAGGATAAATATTATCTTAATAAATACTGTAAACGACAAATAGCAATGTCGCTATCTTATTATTTAGATTGCTCAGCCAAAAACTTGGCTACCATATCTGCTCCTATTGAGCAGAAAAAATATGACATGTGTAATCAGACGTTGGAATTAGTTCCAATGAATTTAAATGTAATTTAGAGACAATAGAGAACACCTCTTGCACACTAGATTTAATGACAAAGGGGAAGTCTGGGCATTTAAATATTGTTCATCAAAATATACAGGGCTTCTCCGGTAAAGATTTGGAATTGGAACTTTTTTTAAATAAAATGAATATACATGTCCTCTGTGTAACTGAACACTGGTTGAGGCAACATGAACTTATTATTAATATTGATAATTATAAAGTCATAAGTGCGTTCACAAGAAAGTCGGCCATTAGGGGTGGGTCACTTATATTATTACATAATTCATTAAAAGCAAAGGAGCGCAAAGACATAGTCGCACTTTCAACTGAACGAACTATTGAACTATCTTGTGTAGAGATTGAACGGTTTATCATTATTTGTGTATACAGACCTCCCTCTGGTAACTACAATAACTTTGAGTCCGCCATGGAGGAGGTGCTGAGAAAAGCAACTAATTGCAACAAGCAAGTAATTGTATGTGGGGATTTCAATATTAACATCTTAGAACACAGTCAAAGCTCGGGTATGCTTCTTAATCTATTTAAATCTTTTGATTTACGCCATCTGTTTAATGACCCTACACGCATTACCCCCACATCAGCTACTTGTATTGATAATATTTTCTGTAATTGTACGGCAATTAAAAAATCAATAATAAATTTTATAAATTCAGACCATACAGGACAGATAGCTGTTTTTGAACACCGTCATGCAACTGCTTCCTCTTCTTTTGTCTATAGGCCAATCACCACTAGTCGTGTGGAAAAATTTAAGGAAAATGTTGAAAACAACGTTTCCCTGATGCAAGTAAGTAAGTATGCTAATATTGATGAACTATACAATACTTTGTTTAATGTTATTGAAAAGGAGTTTGAAGTAATTTTTACTAAGAAAAAAGTCAAAGTAGACAATACTAAAACAATATTTAGCGATTGGGCTACTAAAGGCATCTTCAAAAGCAGGCGCACTTTATTTGAATTATATGACATTAAAGCTAACTCCAATGATCCTACAATAACTGAACATGTTAGAAACTATTCCAAGCTATTTAAAAAAGTCTGCGCAATAGCAAAAGCTAATTATTTAAAAGATAAAATTAAAAATTCAAATAATAAAATCAAAGCCACTTGGAATATGATTAATAAAGAGACTTGTAAAAATACTACTCAAGACCTCAAGTACTCTTTGAAAATTGATAATAAACAACTTAACGAGGACGTAGAAATAGCAAAGGCATTTGAATCTTTCTTTGCTAATATACCTCTTATTACCACTAGTAACTTAAATTCTAGTCCTCAGCTTGCTAATTGTCTTCTTCAATCCAGTGTGGATGAGTGCTTGACTTCTTTTAGTTTCCATCACATCAACCCGGAAACTATACTTAAAACTTTTAAAGACATCAACGTAAAGAAAACAGAAGATTTGTGGGGAATATCAGTAGAAATATTAAAAAATATAATAAAAATCATTGCCCCATATTTAGCTGTAATATTTAATGAATGCGTAGATATTGGTCAATTTCCAAATCTGATGAAATATAGCAAAGTTCTACCACTTTTCAAATCAGGTGATAGAAGTGACCCATCTAATTACAGACCAATATCCATTTTACCTGCCCTTAGTAAAATATATGAAAAAGTTATATTCCACCAATTATTGGGTCATTTTAATCTAAACAAATTATTGCATAATAAACAATTTGGATTTACTAAAGGCAAATCTACTACTGATGCGGGAGTTGCACTCATCAAGCACATTTTTGATGCATGGCAAAATAAGCAAGATGCTGTAGGTATATTTTGTGACCTTTCCAAAGCATTCGACTGCGTTAATCACCAAACATTATTAATGAAGCTACAGCATTACGGCCTCACAGATAGCTCTCTGAGCTTGGTACGGTCATACCTAAGTGATAGAATTCAAAAAGTCAATGTTAATGGAACTAATTCTTCTGGCGCCCTTTTACAGATGGGAGTGCCCCAGGGCTCGATATTGGGGCCCTTACTGTTTATTATATATGTAAATGACCTACCTTACTTTACTAAAAACTTGTGTGACATAGTATTATTTGCAGATGATACTTCTTTAATTTTCAAAACTAATAGACATAAAGATAACTTTGACGATGTAAATAATGCTCTCACTCAAGTGCTACATTGGTTTACTGTAAATAATTTACTTCTCAATGCTAAAAAAACTAAATGTGTCAAATTTACATTGCCCAACGTAAGACAGGTCAGCACTAGGATTAATATGAATAGTCAAAATGTTGAAGTAATTAATTCTACAGTATTTCTAGGCGTCACGTTAGACTCAAAATTACAGTGGGGTTCTCATATTGCAGCCCTGGCAGGGAGACTTAGTTCGGCTGCATATGCAGTCAAAAAAATAAGACATCTGACCGATATTGAAGCAGCCAGACTTGTGTATTTCAGTTATTTCCATAGCGTTATGTCTTATGGTCTGCTGTTATGGGGCTCTGCGGCTGATATTCAAGCTATTTTTGTGCTACAAAAACGAGCTGTCAGGGCCATATACGGACTTAGACCACGAGACTCGCTTAGAAACTTGTTCAAAGAAATTAACATTTTAACATTAGCATCACAGTACATCTTTGACTGTATTATGTATGTTTATAAAAATTTAGAAAACTTCCCTCGAAAATCCGACAACCATAACCTAAATACTAGAAATAAACACAAGCTTGCTGTTTCACATCTCAGACTTCATAAGATTGGTAATTCATTCGTAGGAATGAGTATTAAAATATTTAATAAGTTACCACAAAAGCTTGTTGATTTACCAATGCCCAAATTTAAAACACATGTTAAAAATTATTTAATGGCAAAAGCCTATTATACAGTTAATGATTACTTAAATGACAAGAATTTGTGGAAATGATAAACTGTTCGCCTACACCCATGACACTGTACTTTAAAAAAATTTGGTGATTAAAAAGAGTAACTGGCGAGTTTCTTGCCGGATCTTCTCGTCAGAATGTGATTCTACCACCGGAATCGGAAAGTTGTTTCCGATTCCGGTGGTAGAATCACATTATATTTATTCATTTCTTAGTATATTTTTTGTATCGACATATATGTTTAATAACATGTATAATATACATAGCTATAATTTATATTTTTCATGTATGACGATTTGTAAGAGCTGTATATAAGCCTATGCAAATAAAGCACTTTTGAATTTTGAATTTTGAATTTTTGAATTCAGCAGAATTTACTACCTAAACTCTTTCAGTCGGTCAATAAGATAACTTTTCTAATGGACAATACGAGAAAAAAGTATTTTTATACAAACGCTTTTCGAATAAAGAAAGAAAAAAAAAGATTATCCATATTTTTTAATTTTTATTAAATGTGTGTTTTCATGGAAAATATATTTTTTAATATTAATTAATATGCTAGAGGTGACGTAGTCCTGAGGCTCAACGTATTGTGACGCCGGTGTTTTAATATGTGTGTACAATAAAAAAAGTTTAGGCGGCTGGTCATAGATACAGATATATATATATATATATATATATATAAATATATATATAAAATGTTGGGTCCAACGCGTACGCGAAAAATTGATTCACGCTAAAAGCTTTTGGTGGTAATCAATTTCGCGTATAAAAACGGATCCAACATTTGTGCATGGTTATTTAATAAATAGTATAAGTGTTTGCCGAGAGGTTGTAACCCTGATATTGTTTAAAATAGATCAGGTTTAGTAGATAAAAATTAAAATCGATTGGCGTCGCTAGTGTGCCCTACCCGTCACCTTAAGTACTAGGCATTACAGAAGTTTTGTGTACAATTTCGGCGGTCTTATCGCTGAAAGCGACCTTCGGGTAAAGGACATGTAATAGTAGAGAAGGGGTAGGTGGTACAATATTCAATAAGGTCATGTCATTGTTCGAACTTTGGTTTTTTATATTACTTTTTTTTTAATTAAGCGTTATTGATTTGTCATGCCGAGTGATGACGCCATAAGAGGATTTTTTTATGTATGTAATATCAGTATAAACATTCTAAAGTTATTTGTCTTAAATTCTTCGAGTCTACTCTAGAAATAGAAATTTTCATTTCGGAAAATGTTTTTTTTGTCGTATTGTCCAATATGATAGCTGTCTCTAATCCCGATTTGATCATTAATTGCTGCCGATTGTGTGACTACACAAACTGATCTAGATAACTACTATTTTAAAAGTATAGCAATGAAGGTTTAACCAATTGGTGACAAACAAAGGAAACATTCGATAAAATGCTAAACTAATATGGTGATTCGTATACCTATCATCAAGGTTTGTAGTGTGGGCGACCTGGTTGGCCACTTCATTCATACTGGACAGACCGGATTTTTAAATAGAAGTGTTCAACAAGTCCAAGGCATTAGTGAGTATAAACATAGCATAGCTTATAATGGCCTAACATATTATTTTTTAACTTTGAGTATACCTATATTTTATCCTAAAATTCAAATTGTAATTGTTTTTTGGGTTTATTCCCGCTGTCCACTCTCTGCTAGTCCACCCCGGGTGGACATCGAAACGAGTATTTAAAAAATCCCGCTGTCCACCCCTTCTTGGTTGAACAGAGGGATTTTTTTAAATAATTGTTTCACTGTCCACCTGGGGTGGACTAACAGAGGGTGGACAGCGGGAATAAACAGTTTTTTGGTAATTTTAGTAGTGTTTGGGTGGATTTGATTTATGCAAATCTAGAGCTGCTCACGATTAAAAGTAAAAACCGAATTAAATCAGACTTAAATTTAAGTTAAGGTATAGCAGAAAGTTCTGTTATTTTATTAATAACAATTAAGCAAGCCTGCAAAGCATGAGGTCAATGTATACAAACTTATTTTCCCTATTGAAATCTCACCTTAATGTCAAACACGTTTAGGTTAATATCTACTGAGGATTTTTTACAGATAGTATTAACCTGTTGTGTGGCTGTATGTACCTACATTTGTATTGATTCTAACCACACAAACCTAGCATTAATATTCTTCAAACTTCCATCGAAGTTATTAATGGATTTTATTGTAAACAAACGCTAAAATTTAACGAAAGTGGGAAAGAAATTCAATCGAAAACAGGAACTCTTCAACTTCCTACAAAATTAAACATCTTTTATTACGCAACAACATGGATGAAATTTACGCGAATGAATTCAACATGCTCTTATTAAGATACGAAGGAAGAAGTAGCAGGCATCTATTTACTTATAACTTTTTATTATGATGTGAAACTAATAATTAGTAACTATCTAACCACAATATCATAAAGTATTGAGTGAAGATGCGGTGGGAAACGACTGTTAACATGCCCTCGAACATCGTAGAGAAATCTCATGATTACCGTCATTAGTGTTATCTAGAAATATCCATCTTTTTATATGCACTTATTTTTAGTTTATCCCTCGTATATGAATATAATTAGCATTTAATTGATTTTATATTAGACATTATTATTTTTGGTCCTTCGAGCCGGACTTTATATAAAAATAGCTTTTATCAAGTATTTTGGTGCGGGATATTTAAAAAGTGTCTTACCTGTGTTCCATGGTGAGTATTTCGGAGGTACCGATGAGGTCGGGCGGGGAGAACTCCATATCGATGGAGGCTCCCGAGGAGTAGAGCGCGCGCCGCAGCTCATCGCTCATCGACAACACCTACACAAAAAACACACATCAGCTACTCCATTAGTTTTACATCGCTTAAGGTGACCTCCAGACGGACGCCGAGTGAAAGCGATTCATACCTTTATAATCCACCAATGCTTTAAAATCGTCTTTGGATTCACTCGTTAAAAGACCTGGAGATACCTTCTGATAGCTAATCCAGAAATACACCAACCTTTGCTATACTTATTGCAAAATTCGACATCATAAGTACCTAGATAATAATAACTATAAACATGCGATTAGAACTTTAGATCAACAAGGTCTTTACATTTCTGGATAAGCTTTTCAAGTGCGTCTAAACTAAAACTATTCTTGCTTCATTATGCAGGTAGCCAAAACATAAAGTCGGTATCATTAATTAAACGGTAAACTTGTTTCAAGGTGATTCCATCCATTTTGTTTTTTTTTATTTTATTTACCAAGTTTGCGGCGCATACTTTTTTAAACAAATGTACTAACAATCAGACTTGATTTTTCTGGAATGTTTTTTTTTTACTTATATGTTGATCAATTCACGCTGCTGCTATTGTTTATTGTGTAACAAGATCGAATTGTGTACGAATTTATAGAAAGACTATTAAAAGACTGGCAGTAGCCAGATTTTTTATCAGTCTTATTACTACGTAGCTTTAACGTTTAAAACAACCTGACGTTTTTGCTTAATCAAGCCTAACGCCACGCATGATTAATCTTTAGCTAATTATGCGTTAGGCCTGCACCCACACACTATACCTAATAGTAAGGTACTACGTCCTGGGCACTTGCTCCAATATGCATTGCTGACGCACTCAACGAAACTACACATTTAAAAGCGATAATGTTGACAAATAAAAGGGAACTTGCGTAGTAATTCATGGCTCATTTCTATCAGATACAAAAACAAGCATTGTATTCATATTGTAGGCAATATTTCAAACGTTTTATTTAGATACAAGGATACTTGTATCATAATTATTACAACGAACTCAAGCGACATGTATAAGACAAGTTATCAAAAAATCTGACTCCGTATTTTTTATTTGTTTTTACGAACCGCCAACATCCACGACTATAATAGGGCTAGGTATTAATCGATAAGGCATAACGACAAACCTTATAATAAATGCTTTATTAGCAGGAATTAATTAAATTAACTTCAGATATTAGGCTAAAAACAACAATCAAAATTTCATAAATATGTAAAATAAATGTTGTTGTTAATGTAAAATATATATTTTGTGTATAATATTACCTACTATTCGCAGTTGCACCAGGCATTGTTAATTTTTGCACTATCGTGAATTGATCAACTTAAGTTATAGTAAATAGGTTGAAAAAGTAGGTATTTGAACAAACATCAAGACAGGCATTGTCTACTACATGCATAACAGATGCGCCGGTTGTTTTTAAGTAGATAACAATAACAATTTGTCAGTGCAACATCATGCTTCAGACAGGAGTGATATAAAGACAAAATTGGGTAAAATCATGGACGCGAAAATGGGTTGATTATAATGGGTTATTATAGAGGAATAAGTGGCTATGATGATGATCTAATGACAATGTGCATTCCCGAACACTACAGTTCACATTCAATAGGTAAACAACAAGTCAAGTGAGGTGCGTGCGCGCTACAGAGCCGCTAAGGAGAGTTACTAATTATGCCAATCAGTGAACAGGTAACATACACAAAATTGGGCACTTAATGCTACATTGGAAACATATTTACACATTATGTAGGCATACGATAATAAGAACATATCACCTTAAGCCACAGGAGTAAGTAAGGTATCTAAGTAAAAACTTAACGATTGCAAGAAAAGTGCACATTATAAAAACTCGTTATCTGATCTACTACTTATTATGACAACATTTAAGAGTTCACTAATTATAACATTAGTGAAGTTTTCTTGCATCAAACAATAAGATATCTACGCTTAACTTAAATACTTTGAAAGAATGTACTTGCGTGTACAATTACCATAATTTTACGTCAGTACATAGTATGTATATTAAACAAGTTAATCAAATCCTTGAAATTACAAACTCTATATGTATTAATATGTTTTTAATAATTTGTACCGATCCAATGATAAACATTATGTTAATAGCAGTGCTTAAATTAGTCCGCATGAGCTGAGTTGCTACGAACGTTTATGAATTTATAAAATATGTGTGTCTGAAACAGTTAGGTTGAGACCCATTAATTAATTAAGTATGATACAGAATAATGTAAATGATTTAAGCAGTATAAATTGATTGAATGGCGATCATTTCAAAGATTTCTGTGCTAGTTAACTTGAAAATGTTAAGTTACTACGTCTGTTTTCGTTGGTTTAAACCCTAAATGAGCATAGTGTTACCACGTAGTACCACGTAGGCATATCATCAAGGCTCGCATACCCGTATTTGAGTAAACAGTAACATAAGCACTAGATAGATTCATGTTAGACAAGTAATAAACTATTATGCCATACAAGTGTGTACACCAAATATTACATACTAAATAATCTTTTTTTGAATAGTTTTGTCCTTGAATTACAGATCTACCTATAAGATATAGATCTTTTAGTTGAATCATTTCAGTAAAATAGCTAAAGGAATAATGTTTCGAGGAGTAAAGAAAAAAAAATGTAAAGAAACTACGAAACGCACGAACTTAATGCTTTGTGTTTTTTTTTGATAATATTATAACCTTGCATTACTTATTATTTTTTACTCGTATCGTTTACAGACTTAACAAACAGCAAAACTGAGTTGTTTGAGATAGAATATCAGACTTTAAACTTGGCAGGTGTAAATGGTAAACACAAGTGCAAAAAGATAATTATTCCAATTTTATTACCATTAATTAAAGTTGTGCAATAAAGAGTATCTATCTATCTAATTTCTATAATTGGTAACAATTTACTAAGTCTCGAAATATCCAGCTACAGTTACCGAACCTGATCCATTTTGTATTTTAGTTCATTTTAAATATATGGAGCCTAATCCTAACAGTGGGAGAGCCACGCTTCGGCATGAATGGGCCGGCTCGACCGGAGTAATACCACGTCCTCACAGAAAACCGGCGTGAAGCAGTGCATGCGCTGTGTTTCGCTGCGTGAGTGAGGGTACCGGAGGCCCAATCCAGGGGAAGGGGGGTTAAAAGGTAAGCAGCGCACTTGTGACACCACTGGTGTTGCAGGAGTCCATGGGCGGCGGTAATCGCTTACCATCAGGTGATCCGTCTGCTCGTCTTCCACCTATATCAAAAAAAAAAAAAATCTCGTGCTCGTTTTTTTGTATGGTTTTCAGGTGACATCCGCCATGTTTTCAAAATATCACGAGCATGAGAATTGGGGTCCGGGAGCCCAACTCTCAAGATTTTAGATATGAAAAAACATTATGGATGTCGCATGAAAACCAAACAAAACAACAATATTTTTGCATTGGATATCGTATGATGACAAAATATCACAACCCGAGAATTAGGTTCTAGTTCCGACTTAAGTAAGTTGGTACGTTAATACGCAAATAAACATAATACGCTTAAATATTGCGATCGCGCCGACCTGATATAAAACGGCATATTAATGTTTGAGAATTTAAAAAAGCTTAAGTCAACAAACCCGTCTGAGGACACCATCATGTAGGTACCCCTCTACCTACATGACGGTGTCCTTAGGGCTTTGAACATGAGTAACCTACAATATTTCCTCACCTCACCTACATACCTACACCTACCTAGGTACATACAATATGTGCGCTCCTCACCTCGTAAATAGATTGCATGGTTCCTCTGCGCTTGCAATTCATCTTGTTGGCTTTCGTCTTAACGTTCTCCCGGCCACTGATGGAGTGCACCGTGCCGCGCCGGCTCATGGCCACGTTGAAAATTAATATCTCCGCATTTCTTAACCTGTTCACAATCCTGCGCCACGCTTTTTTAATCCGACGAAACATTTTCATGTTTTGATATACGTATTAAATCAAAAATCTAGGAGTTTGATTTTCGTACAGGATTTCTTGTTACAAGATTTAAAGGATTTAGGTATCGACCCTGTTCTATAGCAGTTCTGACTTTCGTACAGGTTTTCTGGTTACAAAACTGTACGGATAAGACATCGATCCCGTTCTATTGCAGTTCTTGTTTCATAGGAAACCTCTAGGCTGGATTCCTACGAGAGCCATCTTGGCTTTTTTTTATTACTCCGCAGTTATTTTCCAAGCACTAACATGTCACAAATATTTCTTTCTGTTTTCTTGCCACTCGTGTAGCTCTGAGCACCGGGCCGATATAACTAATATATGGAAGGTGGATTTTATGAAAGGTTTTCTCTGCTGTATATCATTTAATATCACTGTTATCTTAATACACTGCCAATAATGATAAAGTAAAGGAACCACCGGTGTACCCTATAATTTATAAGTTAAAAGCAATAAAAAGTATTGAGATAATGACCCACGTCGGCCAACACACCTCGTTACGTGAGTGTTTATCGAAAGAGAACATTTAATACTTAATAAATATTTATTTTGTGACACATGTAAAGATGCACTACCAATGAAACACTGAAAGCAATTTTTAATATTTAATATATTGCGGCACAAAAGTAGAGTCGATTTTTAAGTGACGGGCCTATAAGCAGCCTTCCTATCGCCATTGTCCATTTAACTTATTACGGCAAACACTTTAATGTAGGTACAAACATTTTGCCAACTAATTCGCGATAAGATTATCTTCTATCTTGCATCGAAATCTATGATACATTTAATTGTATCACAATTATTATTATCGTTATAGCATCTGACAACCAGCAACCGATCGTTATTATAATAGGTGATGCGAAAAATATTATTGCACGTTCAAAGCATAACCGGTATGTGGTATGTATGTAAGTAAATATCAACAGAATAAACTTGTTTCATGGCACAATCTTTTAACTCATAAGTGTATTCAGGTGTAACTGTAGTTTTAATTATTATTCTTACGAGGTAAATTTTATTTTAAGGTGACGGGTAGGGCACACTAGCGACGCCAATCGATTTTGATTTTTAGCTACTAAACCGTATTATATATTACCTATACGTATATTAACCGTGAACAATTTTTTCGCGTAAAAAACGGACCCAACATTTGTGCATGGTTATTTAATAAATAGTATAAGTGTTTGCCGAGAGGATGTAACCCCGAAATTGTTTAAAATAGATCCGGTTTTATATGTAAAAATTAAAATCGATTGGCGTCGCTAGTGTGCCCTACCCGTCACCTTAACTCGATGTATCGTTATCGTAATTCTAAAGACCACTTAAAGTTTTTTTTTGTATTTCATGACTAAAAAGGTAAATTTATACTTACCAAATTAAAAAATGTTTTAATTAGGAATTTTAAACTTTTGTGGCAGACGACCGTATAATATGTACCCAATACTCGTTAAATTTATTTTATGTAGAGCCTCCTTTATTATCACTATGCGATAGATTACAAAGGGAATGTATAAATAAGATAGCAAAGAATGTTTATTATAATAACACAAGCAATAAGAAAACAACAAAAGAGAATCTGAAGCACAGAATAATATCGAGCCTGAAGGCTAATTACTTTAATAGAGAACTATTATGTACATAGCAATGTCTAGGACTTACGTTGTTGTATTTTTATTTGCGCCTAATACATTTTAACTTTTTGTACATTGTAGTACAACGTGTCATCCAGGTAGTTCCAATAGTAGACATTTCCAATAGTATTAAAAGGTTAAAACATGATATGATTACAAATATTATATATCTAAATTATATTACGATGATATTCAACGAAAAGTGGAACCGATTAAATAAACGCGCAAAGGAGAGTCCAACATGATAGCAATTGTATTGGTAGCTATAATTTTTTTCATTTTGCAAGCGTGATATAAAATGTATGACCGTACATGGTTCGGCTCCTAGACCTTGCGAATGGTCCAACGACGGTCAATCGCCTCTCTCTCTATAAATAGAGGTATTGCTTATCCGAGATGTCAGCGCGAATGCCATGGGGTTATTTATTCATTTGGGATGATGGCAGGGCTAATTTATGCACATAATTAATGCAAAAATCTAACGAAGGGACTCCAACAAACTTCTAATTGTCGAATGTAAATAAAGTCGCCGGCAAAATGAGGAAAACCTTTATCTCTATAGTGTTTTGGCTTAATTTTATCTGGCAATTAATCACATATTTGGGTAATCGTGATTCGGAAATAGGTAGTACGTGATATAAGTTTCTATTGAATTCGTAAATCTTCGATACGACGCACACATAAATAACACGATAACAAAGTTCAATGTCAACCAGTTAAACTTAATCGACTAATAGTAATGAACGCACGTCTCATCAACCTTCAACAGCAATATTTCATAGAGTCGTTTTTCTTATAGGACATTTATTATGCACCATTAATATTTTAATGGTAGGTATAGTAGCAAATTGCGCGTGTATAGATCGATATGATGGTTTCCATGCACATTGCTCGCGGTATTATCGGCAAAAGTATCAATTGATCGATTGCTGTCCCAACAACACGCAACAAACATCGAACGCAAACGCTAACGGTGTTTCAACATGCTCACCTTATCACCGTCGAAAGTAGAAGACCTTTCCGCGGCCGTCGGCCCGAGCCGCACCATCTCTATCCATTTCATAGTCTGCATTTATGCACTTTAGTTCATACACATCAAAATACGAGGGTCGCGACGGTGATGCACCACAAAAAACACGTCGTCCACATCACAAACGGCTGCTAAAATTAGAAATCACCCACGCGATCAGAGTTTCGTAATCAAACACCGAACACGGCGGTGGGTCGCG
Organism: Marasmia exigua; assembly: GCA_019059595.1. Taxonomy (NCBI): domain Eukaryota; kingdom Metazoa; phylum Arthropoda; class Insecta; order Lepidoptera; family Crambidae; genus Marasmia; species Marasmia exigua. Next base: position 996,822 of record CM032464.1, on the reverse strand, counting down.
TCTGCTTATAAACAAGACCGTTTGTTTTCGGTGCGCACCCGAGGCAGCAGTCCGGCTCGCTGGGCGCGTGTTGACTACGGGCGCATTCCTCTGATGTTGTGTGCACCGCCGGACGTTCGCCGATTTAATTGACTTGGTAATTTGCAGTTTGGATCGTGGATCAAAGAGTTACGCGAGGCGAGCACAGCTCAGCGGTGATGCTCGGGAACTAGAGGCAGAAAAGAAAGGCCGACGCGCGGGCTCCGCGCCGTCCCCGCTCCTCTGACGACACCGGTTACACGGCTCCGACACTACGTGCGGATACTAATCGAGCTGGCCAATTCACGCAATTACTTAGTACATGATGGATTCATATATAGTACTTTTGTATGTGTCTTCTAGATCTTGGGAGCTTGACAAAAAGTATCTTGGGGATTTAAGATTACAACTCGGATATGTCGTTGTTTGCTTTTTTTGGCCACGAAGAGTAGGTTCGTAGTGTAGATAATGGGGGTCCTTTATGGTAAATTAGCTGAGTGGAGTAGGACCAATTCGTGAATCGACGACATTGGGCGTAATAGCAGCGCGCACCGGTTGACCCGCGCGCCAAGGTGCTTGGCGTATCCGGGTTTCCTGCACGATTATAATGAGCACAATAAGTGACTTTGTGATTTTATACACGAAAAGTACTGTCACTAGTTTTAGCCGGAAAATATTCGACCAAAAGGTGTTAAGTAAGCGGTGATTAACAATTTACGTATTTAAAACTTGAACGTGAAATAAAGTAATTAAGTTTTTCTAGCGCTAAAAAACAGATTATAAGAAATAGCAGCGTAGGTATTTCACACTCCACTTGTCCACTATGTATTTACTTAACCTATAAAAGTCATTGATCAGACACGTTTGTTAAATAGCTATGTAGGTATTTGAAGAGGATTCAATCAGCCAGACACATAAATTAAATAAGTGACATGACATATTAACTAGTCAAGAAGCAGATTAAGAATTCGCGCAAAAACATCGCCAAGCTTTTTGCAAGGCCTAAAATAGAACCCGTTAGTCACAGCGCGACACAAATTCACGTGGCTTCCTGTTGCTAATCTGCATTCTAATCTTGCTAGATCTACTTAGGTTTAGAATACATATTGATAGAGGAAATCTCAATCAATCAAATCAATCAATCAATCTGTTCATACACAGCGGATAAAAGAACATGAGTTAGTTTGTAATGAATGATGATATGAATTACTTATTTAAGGTGACGGGTAGGACACACTAGCTACACCAATCGATATTAATTTTTACCTACTCAACCGGATCTATTTTAAGGTGACGGGCAGGGCACACTAGCGACGCCAGTCGATTTTAATTTTTAGCTACTAAACCGGATCTATTTTAAACAATTTCGGGAATACAACCTCTCGGCAAACACCTACACTATTTATTTATTACTTATAGTTAACTGTTTAGTCTGCTTTTGCACTCAAATTTTGGATTAACGCCAAAAGTGCCCGCTTTTATCGTGAATCAATTTTCACGTACAAAAACGGACCTAACATTTGTGCATGATATTTAAAAATAGTATAAGTGTTTGCCGAGAGGTGGTAATCCTGAAATTGTTTAAAATAGATCCGGTTTAGTAGCTAAAATTTAAAATCGATTGGCGTCGCAAGTGTGCCCTACCCGTCACCTTAAACAATTTCGGGGTTACAATCTCTCGGCAAAAAGCGGCCACTTTTGGCGTGAATCAATTTTTCGCGTACAAAAACGGACCCAACATTTGTGCATGGTTATTTAATAAATAGTATAAGTATTTGCCGAGATATTGTAACCCCGAAATTGTTTAAAATAGATCCGGTTAGTAGCTAAAAATTAAAAACGATTGGCGTCGCTAGTGTACCCTACCCGCCACCTTAAGTGGTTGTTCCTTCCGCGTCTAGATGTTCTACTATCATATTGTGTTTCACTACATCAACACACCTGAACACTAAACAGTACGAGATACTGCGTTACGATTGAAGAAGCTACTGTTGATATCTGGTTTCCGCGTTTTGGCAAAGGTGCGTTTGTTTTCGCAACGCGCGTGTACAAAGATAGCTGGATACTAGGTCGGGGCCGTGCATTCCGCCTGCATATGAACCCATGTCGGTGCATAAATCATCTCTCATCAGGCCAGGCATGCGCTCAATGGCCGGCGACAGCGCAATTAGAGCGATAAACCAACAGACTGATTAACACGGTAAACCCGCTAAGTTTAAATTGAAACGCCTCAGAGATACATACGATGCAAATTAATTAGCCACGTATCAAGATGAGTTCTGGAGGACGGATCTTTTAACACCCGGGCGTGATGTTGCATCGATTAAAATAACAGCAACGATATCGCGAGATCCAATTGATTAAGTAATCAAGAAAGTTCCAGAAATTGCTGCATTATTTATCATTCTAATTATATTCATCATGATAAAGATTCCTTGCGTGTTTTCTGCATCGTTGATCTAGCAGATGCTTTGAGATAAGTTTTCGTACGCATGTATTTGTATGTATTCCGATAGTATCATCAACAACGTGTAGTATTATTTTCATAAAAATTTCAATGATTGTCATCATGATGAAAAAAAAATTAACAATTTTAATGACGGGAGAACCGCATTTCGGTATGAATAGGCTTGCTCGACCGGAATGATACCACGGCTTCACAGAAAACCGGCGTCAATTAGTGCCTGCACTGTGTTTCTCTGAGAAGTGAGATTACCAGAAGACTAATCCAAGGGGAAGGGCAGTTCAAAGTCTGGCAGCGCTCTCGTGCGTGATTCCACTTGTGTCCTTGAGCGGCGGCAATCGTTTACCACCAAGTGAATCGCATACTTGTCTGCCACCGATCCCATACAAAAACCTTTTAGGTACATAATAAAGATTGCATTGTTTTATTGGACAGAAAAAGAAAATCAACCTCAACATATACTATAACCATGACTTGTAATTATAATGTTGTAGAACAAACAACTTACACAACCTGAGGGCATCAAGATATAAACGTATTAGAAAAACAACAATATATTATTGTTGTTAAATGTTATTAATAGCATCCAATGCTAGTTATTGACATAAGAGGTTGGGGCCATCCTTTGCAAACATAGACGCAAGTTTAAATACAGGATTGGCGGAAGGAGTACATAGTTCTTTACATAAAAATAGTACAATTACATATATTTATTTAGTCAAGAACAATTTGTAAAATTACTTGAAACTTCATCAAATAAAACTATACAGAAAAATCAACGTGGTGCCTTATAGTGGCACACCTTCAGAAAAAGGAAAGAAAAGATTCAAACTATTGAATCTTTTTCAGAACCTAAATTACCCTCCTTTTAGGTACGATGACATCCCACTTATCAAATACCAGTACTTACATATTTTTGTTAACCAAACTGTGGCTTTTCCTGTAAATATTGCCAAGGCCGGCCTCGAAAATGTTTTAAAAACTTTTACTCTGCAATGAACTGCTTTCCGCAATGCGATCTCTTCGATCGAAATTCATTCTATAGGTCTACTATATTTTTTTAAATTTTATCGTTATAAATACATATACTCGTAATATAACAAGATTGCCTCGGTGGTGTAGTGGTTAGTGGGTCGCACTATAAAGCGACGGCTGCGCAAGAGGTCCCTGGTTTCGATCCCCTGGTCGGGCCAAAAATTTGTACCTAAGTTTTCTGTAAGAAATTCTTAGTATCCGCCCGGAGTCTGGAAATTGGCGGTTTTGTATCCCCGTGAATCGGAAAGCATGCTAAACCGTTGGTCCTGCGCCCAATCCCTCTCTGGTCGTATCACCCTGGTGTCCCATGGGAATATGAGGGTAAGGGAATAGAGAGTGCACTTGTGTTTGCGCACACACTTGAGCACTATAATATATCCTGCGTACGTGGCTGATCGTTGAGATTGGCCGCCGTAGCCGTAATCGGTTGTAGGATAATTAATATAACAAGATATTTAAAATATCTGTGTTTTATTGTGACATAATCCACGTGGGAATCTTAATCGTGATCAGCAAATAACGAAACAATAAAAAAATATCACAAATGATAGAAACTTGATGTTTTTTATGGGTTTCTTAATAAGACCAGTGTGGTCCAGTTGCAAGAACATGCAGCTGGTTTAAAGACGCATTTGTAATTGGATATCCGCAATTAGCGCGAGACTAATAAAAACACGCCATATTATTCGGACATGCTGTATAGCGCAGTTATTTTAATGCGCGCAGCTAAATTAATATCCACATCGCTATGGAGCAACTAATTCATTATGGAGGCACCACAAAATCACAAGCAAATAACGGAAAAATTCCAAACATAGACAAGGTTTCTTAATTTTATTCAAAACTAGTTCCCCTCGGCAAACTTTGTATGCAGGACGGAGACGAATCCGACGAATCTGTTTTATTAGAGATCTTTATAACATACTCGTAGGTACATTAAATTAAATTAATTAATTATTTACACGACGTTGGGTCAATCGATAAATAGATACTCTTATTGCACATCAAAGTTACAGAACTTAATGTTATTATCATGTAAATACAACTTCGGCGGTCTTATCGTAAGTAGCGATATCTTACAGACAACCTTGGGATAGAGAAAAATAACAGTTAATTAAAAAGAGGTAACTTTGACTCGCACTTCCGCAAGTCAAATCCACCTTATTTGACTTCCTTACCTCTTGTCATTGTAGAAAGATAATAAATTAATATATAAATTCCTGAAGGGGAGATGCAAATAAATATAACATACTCGTATTTATAAATATATATTCTAAGTATATATCTGAGATAAATAATCACATAAATACATATACACTTTCTAAAACATATACTGTTAGATGGACAGACGCGATTCCAAAGTCCAGTTAATAGAAGAGCTTTTTGTATAAATTTATCTTTTCCAATGATTACAAATTGTACAGGGTTATTTTTTTTTTCGTTTAGACCCCGAAAACCTCATAAAAGGTATCGTGCATAGAAGTCAATTTAGCATGTTACATCAATAAAATAAGCGAAAAAAAAGCAGCTATTCCATACATTATTGCATTTTCTATTTTGTATGGAACAGCAGATTTTTTTTTCGCTTATTTTGTTGATCTAACATGCTAAATGGACTTTATTCCTACTATGAGGTTTTCGGGATGTAAACGATAAAAAAATAACAGTGTACCTATAATCAATCAGTAAAGAGGATCATTTTATCAATAGTTTATCAAAACGATTTGTAAATAAGTACCAAACATAGGTACATTTTCTAGACTATTACGCACGGCTGGCAGACTAAGAGACTACGTAGCTTTACTTAATTGAAAACAATTCAATATTCAAGATTATAAATATTAACTTGCCTTATCCCTTTCCAATTCGCTGTACATGTCCTGTATCCATATGATGTATGGAAGACACGCCTAAATAATAAAAATATACTCCTTATAGTTGGCACCTTGTAGGAGTCAACTATTAAGAGCTTGTAGAGAACTTGTAGGAGCTTGTAGGCCTCCTACAACGTGGACCGACGATCTGGTGAAGATCGCGGGAATCCATTGGGCGGCACAGGACCGATCTGTGTGGAGAACATTGGGGGAGGCCTATGTCCACTAGTGGACGTCTATTGGCTGAAATTATGAATAAGTTGGCATTAGAATACTCTTTCCATACAATAATTGAAAATTCTTATCCATTCAGAGATAAAAGTAGGTAGAGTATCTAATATGCCAACAATTTGCCCATTAAGTACTCGTAGGGGGAGGCTAGTGTCACTAGTTTAAAAGTGTTTTTCAATGTTACATACGTCGGAAATAGCAATCACAACGACAAACGGACGCCACGTAAATACCACAGTCACCGAATTAAGTAGTCCATCACAGCAAAAAATAATTGGCCCTATTATTATGTGCCCGTCCTATACGCAATTGACATGATCCCAATGGTTTTTCTGTCGTCATTTAATTTGATACTATCAACTTCATTAAGCCCCTGTTGTTGTTTATTTATATTACATGGTATATTTATAAAGTAAATAACATGTCTTTTGAATTCATTCATAATTAATATTTTTCATATGACTGGATTTAACTGTGGAAGAGCCACGCTTCGGCATGAATGGGCCGGCTCGACCGGAGTGATACCACTGCCTGACAGAAAACGTGAAGAGCACCTGTGCTGTGTTTCTCCGAGTGAGTGAGGGTACCGGAGGTCCACGTTGGGGGAAAGGTTGGGTTAAAGTTATCAGCGCGCTTGTGACTCCACTGGTGTTGCGGCGGCGGCAATTGCTTACCATCAGGTGATCCGCCTGCTCGTCTGCCAGCTATTTAATGAAAAAAAAAATATAAACAGCAACATGATATCCGAAGAAGCGCGTTAGACCCCCTATCGTGGATATACGTTTTCAACAATGGCTAAAAGAATGCCCAAATCAATCTGGCGAAGAATGACGACGAGAGCCGAAAGAAATGGTAAAAGGCTGGGCAAGAGAAAGAAGTTAAAACCAATCTAAGTTATTTGTTCACCGTATAGATAGGTAACTATAATACCTAAGTAGATAAAATAAGTAATAGTAACGAGGTGGTAACAATATATCAAGCAATACTGCACAAATTAATCATAATTATCTGCTTGTATTGTCTCATTATGAGCAGTTCGAATGACTTATCTGGTGGCTCTCAATCAATACTACAACAATGCTTACAAAATACAATACCACATAATATATTGTTTTTCTTTGAATGACTTTTTGCGTTTTCTTTATCCCATGACTTGGGGAAACGTACCGTAGTTGTTTTCCTGTATAAAAAAGTTTATAAGTATATAAAACGAAGTTCCAGTTTAAATTAACCTCGAGGAATTTTGATTACTAGTTAAAGCTAAGTAGGTACATTTTTTATTCGAAGTTCTGGGGAACGTTCGTTCCCGAGTGGTCACTGCGACCATATTTGATCTATTGTGACCTCCGCTCCCACTTATAGATCGTGTCCGCGGTCCACGGTCAGCATAAACCGTATAATAGCCCTGGGAGCGATAGCGTTAACATCCTCCGGGCAGATGTGGTAGCTGCCCAGTGTTCGGCTTCTTGGGTGCCCAAAGGCATCGCATTGACAAAGGACGTGCATCGGTGTCTCGTCCTCTGCCTTACAGAAACTACAAGTGGGGAAGTAGGTACATGCCTAGTTTTACAAAAAAATATATTCTTTTTCTGATTGAGCTATATAGTGTAACTACTTCATTACGTAACATCTATTGTAACAAGGGGCATAATAATCCATTGTTGTTGATCACTTCATCATTAGCGAGAGAATGCGAGTTTAACAATCCTATGCGGTATACAGATCTAATCAACCGATACTTTAGATACATTATTATCACATAGTTATAGAGGGATTGTCAATTATGAATTAAAAAATATTAAAAAAAATAATTGAAAATTCATTAAATTAAAATTTGAATTAGAACGTCAGTCGTTTATTATATTCATATATTCTGCGAGAAAACATAATAAAAGGACATGAAACAAACATTGTTAAACATTTATCCTGTCCAGAAAGGCTATATTTTATGACCCATGACGGATTTTGGGGCCAGCGAGTTTGAGAAAAAACAATTGCGACTACGACTTTGTGCTACGAGGTACGACTACGACCGACTACGAGTTCAAGTGTTTTTCATACGATACGGCTACGAGCTGCGACGAGTGTATGTACGAATTCATGAGATTCAAACGTATTGCTTGCGACTGTACACGAACGCGACGCACAGCGCGTGTGAAAGAGACGAGATTAAAATTCGGTCGGGAATTCGTTTTCATATTAGGCCACCAGATTTAGATTGGAGCGATTTCCGAGTGTAAAAATATCCAAGTTCGAGTCCTAGAATACTAAAGTACCAATTTTAGCCCAAAAACGGGAGAATCCCGCCAATAACGGCACGTCTGACGGCGCGGATTTGCAATGAAATGACCGAGTTTCATGCTCTAAGAATCTTCGGTTCAATTCCCGCTCTGGTTTTTTTTTATTGCTTATAATAGGCAGGCGAGCTTACGGCCTGACAGTACGGTAACCGCCGCTCATAGACATCAACAATGCCGGAGCACAGTCATGCCGCTGCCTACCGTGAGAGAAGAACTAAGAACTCTTTTCAAACCTCGTTTAAAAAAGGACATGTCATAGCGATCAGGGTACACCGCGGCTGGAAGGTCATTCCAGAGTTTGCACGAGCGTGGGAAAAAAGAGCGCTGGAAACGAAGCGTTCTGGAACGGATTGGTTCCAGGTAGTATTGGTGAAGTTTGCCGCGGCGTCTGGTCGTGTGATTGTAGAATGGTGACCCTGGTGTGATATTAAACAGCTCCACAGAGCACTCTCCATGGAAGAGCCTATAACGTATACATATATGTGGTTAACGTTCGTGTACTGAAAATTACAGGGCCAGGATGTAACTTCCTTGATTCTGATACTCATCATAACAAGTGATTACGCCAATGTAAAAAAAAAATACTACTTTTTCCTTAACTATCATTACACGCGCTAAATTGGAAACAAGCCGCCTTATTATTTCCGCAAAAGGACCTGGAAATTTTTCCCGTACAGGAGCATTACTTTTCATTGAGTTTTCGATGATGTGGCTAATTTGGACAATACAGCAGCCGGAAAATGTTACAGACAAACAAGGCCATATGGATGGATGTACCAAACAAAAGTAATTCGGTCGATCTTTCTTATCTAAGATGTCTAGAGATTACATTAGCGGCAATTTAATAAAAAAGATAACGTTATTACTACGCTATAGATAAATAAGTATTAAGCGATTTTGGTATCGGCCTTAATACGTTTTTGCAAATAGATTAAGCTAGCAGATATCATTGAATTAAATTGGCTCTGCACTGTACTGAACATTGAAAAACATTTTGTTACGGACGTTTATTAACTATCAAAATTATCTTATTACATGAGCAATCTCATCAAGCAAACAAGTTTTTAATACTAAAAGGTAGTAACTTTTAGAGAGCTTAAGCGAAACATTCTATTATTAACTGTTTATGTTATATTGTATATGTAATATGTTATATGTTTTGAATACTATATATGTAATATTGTTAGATATTTATACACATTAGCTCAGAGGATGAGAACGCGCCTTCCATGCGGAGGGTCGTGGTTTTGAATCCGAGCATGCACCTCTGGAATTTTCAAATCTATGTGCGTATATCTACCATCAGCTCGGAAGTTAAGGAAAACATCGTGAGAAAAGCTGCACGTTTCGGTTAGTTTCTAAAACGTGTAATCTTGATTCAGTTGGTCTGGTTCCCCAGTCAAAAGGGTTGCGAAGGTCAGACGGCAGTCGCTTCATTGTAATAATCAAACTACGCTAATCAAGATCTAAGCGTACCCCGGGCTCTAATTCCCAAAGCTGTCGCTTTGGACGCAACCGGGAATTACACCCTAAGATGAGGAGACAATGTTTTGAATAAAATTTCTTAATACGATAGTAATTAAATTAAACGAATACGTTATGATTTCTTACCAATGTCATTTATACAACAGGTAACAAGTTATTATTTTGAGCAATTTTATTTAGAGAGATGATCGATATAACTTTCAATTTGTCAATTTGACTGACAAGAGCACTGACAGGATCAAACAAGAATCATAGAGCAATTTTTGTACGGCATTAGGTATTTCTGTACAAGGTAAATATATTAAAGATTTACAGCATAGAGTAAGGTAATAATAATACTTCGGTTTACAGTCTGCTACGAAATCTTTTACTTTTTTTATACTTTTTTTTTATATTCCTCACCAAGGAATCTCTGTATAATCATATGATACACAAAGATTTTATGGCCAAAGTTTTCTATCTTATAGCATTCTTGTTGAAAAGTCTTTAAGTCATAATAGCTAGGAACGAGACAAGACAATTAATTTTATAACATTATAACCACCAAATTGAAATTTTTGGTAGGTAGTATTATATTTTTAAGAATAAGAATAAAAAAAATATTCAGTTTTTTTTAATTCCTCTGTTGTCCGTAACATAATTGAGCGATACGCTACTCAGTAACGGAGTCAGGTCCACAGAGTACATTAGGTCTATGTATGAGATGTTGTATGAATAGGAATACGGTAGAATATTTCGTTCATTCATTATGAATGAAATATGACACCGACTGTCACGAATCTTTGGCTCGAGTATTTAAACACTTTTTTTTAAATACATACCTACTTATAATTCATAGAAACACCCAGAACATCATAAATTATTAATTAAAATACTCTATTCTCTACCGTCTGCCACGAATCATTACGTTTTATATAGTCAAAAGAACGTTATAAAAACAGAAAAAATGTCATCAGGAGAACACTATACTGCCATGGGCAAAAGCCAGTTGGAAGAGGCCTCTATCTCACTTGACAACGATGATTAGACTTCGAATTTATGTCAGTCGAAGCACACACAGGCAATAAATAAATAAAAATAAAGCAATATGTATGCGTAAATGCACACTAATATAAATTTATAATGCAGAGGCTTTTTTATCAATTTTAGCGCCCGTGACGTTCACCGCTAACAAAGTATCCTCTAATTAGTCTGTGGAACGATTTAAAAAGCATATTATTTATTGTCTTAATAAAAAAATACATGGTGCTGTCATAAATATTTATATAAGTATTAATTTATAATTGAATCTGTCTCGAGGAATAATCCGAGCGGAAACTTGTCTGGTAGGTTTAACCGTAATTAATATGATAATAAAAACAGCCACCTTAAAAACTTTATGCAGGTATTTTTAATGAGTTTTTATTATTGTATTAAAATGTCAGCACCGTTTTTGATGATAATAAAATAGGTCATGGTTAAATGGAACGTTTTAGTAAATATTCATTAAAAATTTGTCCTTCTAAGCACGTATTAGTATGTTCCAGAGATGTAAGGAAATCTTGTAGATTCTTAGAACTATAATTTACGTTTCTTCTAGTGAAGAAGTTGGATTGCTTTTCTCAATGACTTTAAATAAAACAACTGTCTAAAATTAAGTCTCAAGTTATAGCGAGTCGGGCCTGGCACCGCAAGACCGGGACGCATGGCGCATTTTGATGTTAGGGGCAACGATACACTTTGGGTCACTGTGACAACGAAATAAGTAGGCATATGAGTCGACATAAATTGATATAAGTTGGTTAAACATTTTACCGGTGTTTTATACATTTTAGACTGGTACATATAGATCAAAGCCTACGACAACTGGTTTAACTTTAGTCTCATGTTAAAGTAAGTCAGGCTTGGCACAAGACGGAGGGATGCATAACGCATTATGAAGTCAGCGGGCTAATTTGAACTAGAAATTTCGACCGATCGGGAGTTTCCCTCCTTTTTACATGCGCTGTGTGTCTCCTTTGTTTAGATGCGACAGGTATCTATATTCTCGTTTGTTAGGGGCTAGCTTCGAATTAAACCACCAGAGCCAGTCAGAGGCCAATATCCACTTTGGGTCGCTGAGCTATCGAAGTAAGTATGTTATAGTGAGTCGAAATTAGTAAACGCAGATTGGTTAACGTTTTTCACGGGTGTTTGGTAGCTATTGGTTGCGTAACGCGGTACCGCACGCGCGCTAACAAGGCGATTACGTGCGCGACCGCGCCGGCGCAGGCGGAGCGCCATTGTTCGCGCGCCATTGTGTCGCGGCTACCATCTGCCACCGTGTCAGCGCCATTGCTACTGTTTACAGACGTGACATGCGGTCAAGGTGTTTACTGCTTGTTACGGAGGCAAAGTACCTACATACAATTAGAAAAACATCTAGAAAATATTTAAAGAGTTCAAAATATTGTAAAACATGTGAGGCTCCTAGTTTTTTGTCGAACCCGCTTCGTGCTTAAAGCCTGGCCACCTGTCCCAGGAATAGTATGACAAGAAACCCTTTAATCTTTACAATCAACTTACCTATTGTAGACTCAACTCAACTCAACTCATTATCATCATCTTAGCTTTTAGTCCCGGGCCCGGGATCCGCTTTCCTGCTTGTACTCCTCCACTTCGCACGTAAACTCAACTCAACTCTTTATCTTAATATATTCCTTTTTTAAATGTTACTTAAAAATAAAATAATTTTATCTTATTATTTAAATATCTAGGGTGCAAAAACAGTTTTTTGTAATATAGTAAACAAAGGACGATATTCATACAATACCTTAATGTTTGCTTGGGCCTAGTTATTTTTATTCGCGTGAACATGCTTTAAACTATTATTACAACATACATCTGGCGCGATTCTGTTACGTTTCATCACATTCTCATCTAAGTTTGTCATTTTATACATCTGTCTCAATACGTTACCGTATATTACGACGGTATCTAATAAATATGAGTTGATAGAATTTTAGTTGATAACGTGCTAGAATCGTTACCCGCTTAAACCTAATCTACTTAGGACAGTAATCTTGTGAAGCAAACAGTATTTTAGCGGCATTCAGTACCAAGAGAACATTCATGGATCTACAGAACGCAACAGTAAGTTGGACAACAGTCCTGATTGCATCCGTGCATCAGCGAGGGACGCCACATGAAGTAGGTATAGCTAGAGAATGCCTAATTACATAGAGCTAAGGGTTGTGTCGCTTATAAGTCACTAGGGTGCGCTACACTCGCAGTATATAACTTGCAGGCTGAATACAACTTCGACGACAAAACATTATAAGTATGTAAAGTGGCATGTGTGCACATGATACTTAACACAAGACCGAAAAGGAAACTGGAATTTGACAAATTGTACCTAATAACAAATAAATACTTTAAATAGGTGTGGGTATTTTGTAAAACCAGTTTTAACTTTAATTTGATCGTGCCTTGAACTTAGTACGTTTTTGACTGCCTCGGGGGCGCAATGGTTAGTGGGTCGCACTTTGAAGCGACGGTTGCGCCTTGGGTCCCGGGTTCGATCCCCGGGTCGGGCCAAAATTTGTACCTGAATTTTTCTGTTAAGAAATTCTCAGTGGTAGCCCGGAGTCTGGAAGTTGGCGGTCTTGTACCCCCGTGCCTCGGAAAGCACGTAAAGCCGTTGGTCCTGCGCCTAATCCCTCTTCGGTCGTGTCACACTAGTGTCCCATCGAAATAAGAGGGTACGGGAATAGTGAGTGCACCTGTGTCTGCGCAAATACTTGTGCACTATAATATGTCCTGCGTCGATGGCTGATCTCTGAGATTGGCCGCCATGGCCGAAATATCGGTTTGGAGGACACTACTTTTTAAAATCTATTTATTTCCTTATTGAATGTACTAACTATAAATCTTGTTTATAAAAGGCAGTCGTAAAAATATTTAAGTTTTAAAATGCCATTAACATTTAGCCATGTTAACTTTACAGCGTTCAATATGAATTTATATTTCTACCGTGATATTTTTATGCTGCCCTTTTATGTAAAAATAAATGTTTATTTAATAACATTATCGTATTGACTTCAACTTACCCTGGTCGAACAACTTTCAAAAATTTTAATTTTTCTGTTCTGGGAAGTTAATAAATAGCAGGGCAATAAATACACTATACCAATTTGAATGGTTCAAAGAGGTTAAGTGATGGGGTCGTTACCACAGCCTGATAGGGATGGCTCGGTGCTCCCGCCTGTCCCTATCACTCGCCCCACTCCACCCGGGGGGAGTAGTGTCGGGCCCGCACCGTAAGCGGGCTCACGCCTGGGGAGGGACGTAAAAGAGAGACTTCTTAGTCAAATTCTCATGTCCCCTCCCCACTCCGGCGAAGATAGAAGCACCCCTGTGTTTTTAGTCGGTAGACCCCGCCGTCATGCGGGGGGGATTCCGACATAACCCGTCCGCCCCCCGCCGAACGGGTATGGGTAATGCATTTTCACAGGGAGACTAAAAAAAATGGGGTCGTGACCAGAATAATGGCATATTACTTTACTACACTTTGATAGTGTGCAATTTAAACTTAGAGCAAGATCAAATTAAAGAGAGTCAACGAGTAAGTCAGACCAATAGGAAAAAAAATTGGACGGAATGTAAAAATAATGTTTTTTTTTAGAAGACGGAGTTGATAATAAGTATTGAAAATGATCGAAGTTGCATTCAGGCTTGGTGCGCGGGCGTGGTCGTGCGCGTGCGTCGGTACCTCCTGCTGCGGCTCCTCGCCGAGCGAGTCGCCCAGCGCCTCCGCCTGGCTCTTCATTATCGAGTAAATTTTCACGTACGGCGCCTTTAGCAGCTATGCGCAACCATACACAAGCGTTAGTATTCGCCAACAAACTGATTCACCGCTACTTTGTTATTGTGCGCTTCACACGGACCAAACTTGTTGGATTTACTTAATACATTTTGAACTCTCTTGAGCTGCACAATAAGTTTGTTTTTTTTTTCAAAGACACTTGACATACTCAATAAATATGGGAAACCGTGTGACATAGAACAGTATCTCACATGACTGTAAGATCAATATAACAAAATAAAGCATGCCTATTTTAGTCACTTTTTTCAACGCATAATAAATATACACCTCATTTAAATATGCCTCACGCCTGAGATGATTGAATGAATTCTCGTATTTGAGATCCTCAGATATGAGGATATTGACCGGACCACTTCAATCTGGACATCTTTAAAAGGCAAGAGTGAACAGGCATCTTCTAGGCAAACGCGTTACATTCTAGACCTCATCGTTACTTTCGTCAAGTGTTGGCCTTCAGCTCATAAAAAAAATTGAATCAAGTCTTGAAACCTGTGCATAGCGCGCATCATTAATATTATCAAGTAAATATTTGTTACATATTAATTAATTGGGTAAATCAATTTCTTAGCGAACCGAACTCAAATAGATATCCTTACAAATATAATATTTAATTCTAAGCAGACTAGAATTTCCACTTACACTTAGTGTTACTTTTTGTGGTTTATTTGTAATTATTGACTTCTTTAAATAGTAATAACTTATTTCACATTTGTAATGATTATGTAATTTAAACTAATGAACGGAAATATTTTATTTTTCTTTCCAGAATATTCTAGTCATCACATGACTTGCTTAGTATAATCAGTCAGAACATAAACTCAATCGAAGAAAACAATCGATTGTTTCAACGCGTTTGTGTCTCTGTTCCGTGTCCATTGTTAAAGTGTTCGGGAATCAGCAGAAATGGCTCGTTACGATGAAGCCTGTACGTTTCCATGTATCTGCTATTTACGGCTTATTTACTTAATGTTCCGATAACGTTTGATCGACTTTACAACGGCAGATAATTCTTATGGCCATTCCGGACAAAGACTAAGTGAGTCGTTGTATGTCATATCTGTAGTTAACAAATACGCCCCTGTGCAACGGATTATGATGCTATAATGAACTCCACCACTATACTCGACTGAATTATTTACCGAAATCAAAGAAAATTTTGAAACATAAAAAGTATAAATATAACAAATTGTTTACAGTCGGTGCTAAAATAGTGACGTCACGAACGAGTGACTTATGATTAAAAATGATTGGGCAAATATTATTATATAAAACACCCATTCACAGTGCAGCCAAAAAGGATTTTAATAATTGAAAAGATCGAAACATTGTCCAATGTGTACTGTAATGTGGGATGTGAGATGCATAACCGTCGAGATAATAAAGGTGTGTTAATAAGCGTTGTTAGTAATCATAATTAATCATTGAACGTGTTAGTAAGTAAGTAAATATAATGTAGATGTACGTGAATTAAATTTCTAATCTTACCTCCCAAGATTCTCTTGTGATGTCCGACACATCCCCGGTGCTCCCAATTCGATCACCCTACAACAAACAAACACATGCTTTTATTTACCGGTACCGTGCATATTTTAATAGCCTACAACAGAATATAATGCTGAAAGATTATGACATGGTTACTAGGTATGTAATAATTTAATCTATTTCAATCTATAAAAAACAAAAACAGTTCGATTAAAATATAGGTATCATTTAAAGGCTTTCCTTTTTCCTCAACTTTTAATAGACGAATAAATTCATCCCTTTGTTTCCGACATCTTTCAACGACGTATTTCTTCTTTAATGTTTTTTTCTTTTATATCAGGTAGTATGGTCACCATGATCATCATAATTGTTTTGATAAAACAAGTAGTGACGATTTATATTTGACTTTTGTAACAACTAAATTTCCACCTACAAATTTTTCGATAAAAACACGCGAACAATATTATATTAAACTGTTTTACCAATTTTTGAACGCGTTTCACACGTAACTTTGCCATAGAATATAATACCTCGGCACAGAGTGAACGGTAAGCGTGCCTAAATATTAATTAATTTAAGATAATTCAGCTGCAAAGTCATAAATAAGACAAGTAGAATCTGTTATCTTGACTGATGGCAGAGATAACGAAATGTTAGCCTAACACACATATACTCGGAGTACGGTAAAGTTAAGATAATCATAAATGAAAGCAAAGAATGTTTGATTGTTGACAAATGTTATCTTATAGCTATTTGCTACTGTATGGCGTTTTTCACATAAAAATGGTAGCGCACAATACATTAATAACTTTTCATAAGAAGTAATGCTATCGATTGTAACTAAAGTGTAATAAGTGATTTAATTGAATTTATTCAACTCATCCATATTTACAATAATTTTACAAAAGCTACATCAAAAATGGATACAACCTATTTTAAATAACATCTTGCTCTTACTTAAGACTTAGCTTAGCGGAAATGAGTAGGTAATCGTATAGTTGGCTGATCTGTACTCATGACTGTCATAATCTTCAAATTAAGAAATCAAGATTAAACATATTTTGACGGGCTTGGATAGCTTTAAAGAAAATTAAAAAGTTAGGGTGTTTCGTAATGATTTGTTAGCACTTTATGCAACAGGCAAATAAGACAAAGTTGTCATTATTTATACTGCCAAATAAGTTAGAAATTAACACCCCAAAAACCACCTACATTATGCGCGCGAAACAATATTGTTATCTGTGTCCATGCACGATTGGTCGATTTCACGCCAATTTATTATATCAGGATTTGACTTCACCAGATATTTTAGCAAAAGTATCAAGAGTTCCATATAGTCTTTTGCCACGAAAATCTACTAGGTTATCAGGTATGTCTTTATAGCTTGTCAAAATTACTTTCTTTGAAGATTAAAACATGAATGTAGATTAAGTAGTGTATAAGACTGCACATAACTCTGTATGAGAGATATCGTAAGGGTTGACATGACTTCTGGGACCGTAAACGGATGTTCCTGGCTTGTTTGTCGAAATAAGGGACAAAACGAGACATGTACTAACTAAATATGGGACAGAATGATAAAATTCAGGATAAAAACGGGACATGTACTAAATACGGGGCAGGATGATCAAATACGGGACATGTCCGTATTTGTTTTGTCGGACATAACGAGACATGTACTAACTAAATATGGTACAGAATGATCAAATACGGGACAAAAACGGGACATGTAATAAATAAGGGACTGGATGATCAAAAACGGGACATGTCCCGTAAATGCGGTTAACTGGGACAACACTAACCTTTTGTCCAGGCTTGGTTTCGTCGTCGTCCCACTCGGTGTCGCTGTCGATGAGCTCGTAGCCCTGCGCGGTGACGTCGCCCAGGGGCCCGTACCGGTCCGGCACCCAGTGCGTTAGGAACTTGAACAGGTCATCCACCCTGCACAATATTAACTCTATTCAAAACAACTTCCCGGATTTCTAGCCAATTCGAGCGTCGGTGTCAATGCTAGAGACAGGTTTGATTCTTTTGACTAATTAGTTTAATATACCTACCTGATAAGTATGTTATTGAACTATTTATGAGATGATGTATGAGATGTTGTGAGAATTATTATTATTTACAGTGTGTACAAATTGTAGTTACTTATGCACAATGAAGTTATTTGCATTTATTTTGTATTTTGTATTTAAGGCTGTTTGTCTGTCCAATGTAGATACTAATATTACAATATCTAATGTCCAATATTAAATAACTAGGTTGGCGCAGCGACCCATAGTAAGTCTTGGCCTCCGATAATAAGTCGGTCGGTCTTGCGGCACTTCCTGCCGGTCATCCACCAAAAGTCCTTATCGACTGCATCTTTCCAGCGGTATTTTGGACTGACCAATATTATGATAACTCAATTAGAAAAAAAAACATCTCTTCTAAATAATTTTAATATTTTTATTAAGATCGATATTGTATATTATGTATGACCGAATCTAAAACAATCATCTATAAGAGCTTAATGGAATCGAATACCAAATATTTTATTGAGATTGAGGTAACATACAAAAGGTTTTTTATTTCAGCACTACAACCAGTATGTAGGCGGTTCATGGACAATATTCATTTTAATATTTAAAATTGTTTACACTATACCCTGTCTGGGATGATCGACATATATTTTCAATATTCTCAGTCATTCGTAATAATTTATTAAATGCCAATATTCACAACATTTTTTTCTCCGAATATCACTTTTCTACGCCACTTTAAAATATGTTGCAAGGATAATAAATATTCCCGGGTGA
This sequence comes from Marasmia exigua, assembly GCA_019059595.1. Lineage (NCBI taxonomy): Eukaryota > Metazoa > Arthropoda > Insecta > Lepidoptera > Crambidae > Marasmia > Marasmia exigua. Next base: position 978,292 of record CM032464.1, on the reverse strand, counting down.
GCTTGGGTAGACTAAAGATCAACATCTTGTTTTGCCTCTATATGTACACATGAGATATCTAGAATAACAATAACAAGATATGCATTTGAAATTATAATAACAAAAGAGAACAATGAAATACATCAGTCGTGTGACGAGCCATCGTGTATAAAATTTTGTACTACGCAGTTTCTGAAGATGCAAAACATAAGTGGCAACGTTCTAAAATCCCACCTGATGCATTTATTTTACATTTGCTATAAAATACGAGTCATTTCGTGTGTTTACTAGGTTTATATCTAAAACATTTAATATTTTTTTAGTGATAATTTAATAGGTAGATAATCTACCTATTGGGTAGATATGTTTTCACTGACAAGTAACAAGAAAGCATTCTTCAAGTGGGCGGACTATAATCCACCGATAAGTGGTATAAATATTTAACTGATTTCTAAAATTGTCTATTGTTAAGTGGTATCTGCAGAGTTGAATTAGAACAGTTGTTGCAATTGTTAATGTGTATATGGAATGATTGTTTACAAGACTATGACGTAATTGAGCGTTACATAACATAAATTTAGTTTGCGCGACATATGTCATTTCCATGCATAGTAGTACCCAACTATATCATCGACCACAACATTTTAGACTACACGGCGCTACGTATCGTAGTACGTAGGTTGTTTCTAACCATGTTGTTTAGTTTTTATGCTTAAAACGTCAAACGAGTCACCTGCTCATTACCAATCACCTGAGAGATCAGAAGAGTCGCTGATGCGGTCTTACAAATGTTATGTCGATATCAAGAAAAAAGACTTTAGATTTTGACATTGTCCGCGGCCAGCCTGTTACATAAACCAATGGGACATAAATATATCTTTGTAAATAATACTCATTAGTGCAATGAACAAATAGCTGACCTGTTGCGGGGGATGCCGAACCAGTACTCGGGCTTCATGCGCTTGCGGCCGTAGGACATGAGCGGCGTGGTGCGCGGCAGCGGGCGGCCGGCCGGCTTGCCCATGCGCAGGCGCAGGTACAGCGGCGGGTCGTCGCTGGGCCGCGCGGGCCGCGGTATTAACTCTGTGCACAAACATCACTTTACAGCTCACTTCACATTGAAAATACTGGAGACCTGCAAAGGACATTTTTTTTTATGTGATACGTGGCAGACGAGCAGACAGATCACCTGATGTTAAGCGATTACCGCCGCCAGTGGAGTCGCAAGTATGCCGCCACCCTTCAAACCCCCCTTTCCCTCGGATTTAACCTCCGGTACCCTCACTCAGCGAAACAGCACATTGCTGCTTCACGCCGGTTTTCTGTGTGACCGTGGTAGCACTCCGGTCGCGCCGGCCCATTCATGCTGAAGCGTAGCTCTCCCGCGGTATTTATGACAATGTGTCACATTATATAGTATTTTTATACTTGATAACACAAAACTTCAATGATTTTTGTTACCTCTTATCGTCAAGTTCGCCTGCTGTTACATCAAAAAAATCATCGTGGCTTTCTTTCACATCAAAGTGAAATGTTACTTGTCCGATAGGACGGTAATCTTCTCTAGCAGTATTCTGAATCGGCCTTATGTTTGAGCAGAGCTGCAGTAGTCGTAAAAGGAATATCTCTTACTTGGTTAAGAATACAATAGGAAGAAGGAGCGGTGGCACCGGTGCCCAGGCACAGGGTGCAGATTCTGAGGGGTCAAAATGGTCAGATGAGGACTATTTGCTCCTGATAAGTTTTCGCTGCGCCCCTACCAATAGGGCAAATAAGCGTCTATTTACGGCACTGGAGAGTGTGCGACTTACTATCAAAGGAAGCGAAGAGATCCGGCATGTCGTCGACGGAGACCATGCTGCGGTAGTCCAGCCGCGGCTGCTGGCTCGATGTGCTCGACGTGGACTTGGAGTGCGAGCGCCCGAACCCGCCCAGCGAGCTGCGCCTGCACACACGCACACGTCAATCACACGAACACGCGACACACGCCAGGGAGATGCGAAAGTTGATAACGAATATCCCTCTTTTGAGGAAGCCGATATAATATCGCAAATTTTGAATTATACCATTTTCGTAGCGGAAATTTGACGATCAAAATGGTTCAGGAAATTCAAAGCTGATCATAATCTTTCAGCCCTATGTACTAAGTAATTTTATCGTTTAATAAATATTACAACGAGGAAACGAAATACGATATGTTGTTAGTAATAATATAAAATATAATCAAACATGGGAGCGAATTTAGTTTTTATTCATACATACAACACTACCTATCTACAACATGTATTCAGCTCCTGCAAAAAGACATACTTAACATTATCTTAATTTAATTTCATAGGTACCTACCTAATAGTTATAATTAAACATTAACAAACATTTAAGGCTTGTATAAATAGAAAAACAGCATTAAAGCTAACATGCTATATATTTGAAATAAATGACATCAAAACATAAGGTGCCAACAAGATTAAACGCCCGTGTCTGATGATGATGAAGGTGATGAAAAAACTTGACAATCGAATAATTTATAATAACATCTTTAGGACGCCTAAGTATGGATCGCTAGATGAACTCTTCAAGGAAGGAATAACCTCACTACACAGGGGAAAACACTAATATTTTGATGATAACTATTTATTATCCTATCACATATACATCATGCCATCCAATAAATAATTCTCGTTTACAAAGAAGAGATATGTGAAAATCGTATGCGTCGTATAAAATATTCATGCGAAATCCACGGTCACTCAACACAAGACGACAGAAGAACAAATAACACAGTTATGTCGGTGGGAAGGCCTAATAAATAATAAACAGATAATAAGTGAATACAAACATGTGACTAAACAAGCGGGCCACGGTGACTAGTACTTAACGTTTTGACTTTATTTTTCATTAATAGTCATCATCTTAAATATAAGAACAGAATAAGATTTAAACCTTAAAATCAAAACGTTAAAATTGAGAATGGGACAGTCACCTTGACCCTTCCTGTATCCTCAAAGGCAACACATAACGGAGTTGGCACATCGACAGTTGCGCAGCGTGACGTACCCCGACGACGAGAACACGTCCTGCGGCGCCTCCTCCGACGGCGTCTTACTCAGGAATAACCCGGTGCCGAACTCAACTAAATTCATGGGCGAGCTTTACCGAGCGCCGGTATCCACGGTTAGCATCCACGGGAGCAAGGGGAAATTACGATTCAACAATTAATTTTTTAATACATCCAGTGTAGTGTTCGGCGCATGTTTGTTCCTTAGAAATGTCAGTAGCACGTTACGTGGCAGGTCGGCACAAGTGATAGTATCGCTTGTCTATCGCAATTACACACGCACAAGATCTCAAATCGTTACTTTGTCTGTTTGTATGTAAACAACAGCTGTTACAAATTTCTGTCCTCAGTTCAATTGTCCCTAAATTGAACAACAATCATATCTACACTTTTTCGTCCTAAGAACCCAAATCGAATATGTAGGTAAGTAATTTTGGTAATGGGTGTCTTATTATCAAATTGTATTAATACGATTAAGATCTGTTTGTTTATCATCGATTCAATTTGCCACTGACAATTTTACAGATTACGATAGCTACTTAATAAAGATGTATTGTGATTATAATTTTTTTGCAATATTTGAGTATTTAAAATTTTCAGCAGATTTTTATCAACAAGCTTGTATATTTGAGAGTAAATTGTTCACTGAAATTATACTGAGCATTTCCAATACCCATGATGACCTACTTAACGGGTCACATGATTTACATAAGTAGGTACATCTCTCCGTGGGTCATGTACGTAAAGGTTATAATAGCCTATTTCAGCGTATTATGGGCACGGATCACAAATTCTAGAAGACAGACAAGAGTGTTCTGTAATGTCATATTCTTTGTCAGACGTCTACAAGGACGGTGTGCAATACAATTTAAGTCGGGATATGTGACGTGTTAATGTTTAGTATTAAAAAAAATTAGTCTATCTGAAAGGGTTATGTATTAAAGACAGTACATATTGAAGACTGAAACATTTCACATTATCATTATGATTTGGTAGGCAAGCAACAAGTGAAGGATCCAGACCAATTATGTAAGGAAAGTATAATAATAAACGGTCTTGTTTCTTTCTACACTTTAACACAAATGACGTAAATTTAGACCGCACAAATTATGGGCTTATCTCAAAATAAAATTGTCCACCAGATATTTTGTCACAGTTATTATTTCACAATTGTTGTGTCTGTCTGACACTAAAAAAAGATTGGGACTCTCGTGTGTGGAAAATCCGCTAGATGACGACTGTTGGACTGAGGTCCAACTTCAACAGCATTGGTTGTTTCGTTCGTCAAATTGAGTTTGACATATCACGTTCAAACAACGAATCACCTTGTAGATGGACCTCAACCGTAAAGTACGCCATATTGCGGTTTCTTCGCACGCGATAGTTCGTAGTATCCATCGTTTTTAAGCGGTCAGATTACTAGCGACAAAATTATCCTTGAAAATCGTTACTAGTATCCTGGATCCTCCATCGGATAACAAAACCACACCAGTGTCTTGGCAAGGAAGCGTACCTGTTGAAAACTTTGGAGAAGACGCTGGTGGAGTTGTGGCTGTCGGCCGACGTGGGCATGGAGTCAGCCTGCGAGCCCTGCGCCGGCGCGCCCTCGCCGGTCAGCCCCTCCACCCACGATAGAGGGTACGATAGGCGTTTCAGCATCTATGATAAATTATAACTTAAAGAGTGCGGCGAAGCGTCGTTAAAAATCAATTAGTGGCAAGCTTCGCCGTTCCTCGGACATCTCGCTATCTCTGTCGCGTCAACCGAGATCCTTCCGTGCGAGTAGAAACAGCAAGATAGTTGTTTGAAATTAGTAAGAAAATTGTGTGGATTTGTGAATACCAAAAATTATGAATGAAACTTGATTATACTTTGATTTTCTCGAAGACACTGTGTAACTAGACAATACAAGCTGGTGTCTCCGTAAAATTTTAATTTTATTGATTAATTGAGTTTTTAATATAAAACCAATAGGCAGAAAATAGGTCGTTAACGTCGAAAATGTTACGAAATGTAATCGCATATATTTTTAAGAGCAGGTGTTTACCGAGACATAGATAAATACTTCCTTAATCCGAGTAACAGCAATGAAATGTCGCGATATCCTCAAATTGCAAATTATTTTGGTATTACATTTGTATCGGAAATACGTTGTTCGCCGGACCTCCAGATTTTGACTAATGACTTGTGTCTGGCAGGGAAAATTAGGACTGTTAAAACTAAAACTTTTGATTATAATTATCATAGGATTAATTATTAAAACTTTGACGGAAAGTTCTGGAACTTTTTTTTTATCTAATATTAAGCCCGTGAGTATGTAGCCTTTATATTTGTTTATAGAACTTAAGAAGTAATTTAAAGAATTTAATTTACGTAAAATATCGAAAACCCGCCGTGTGGTCCCGGCAGAGTAGAATAGGCCACCCTCACTCTTACCGAGGTGTCGTAAAAGGCGACTAAGGTAAAGCTGCTGGCATGATCATCAGCACCCAGAGAAGGAAAACTCTGCATTTACATCAAAACCCTCGCCAACCCGTCTGCCAAGCGTGGTGAGTATGGCAATTACCCGTCATGTGATTGAGGGAGGCCCGTGCCCCAGCAGTGGGGACTTAAATGGGCTGATGATGATGATGATGATGACATGGAATTTAAAATTTTAGTTCCGTGATATGTCACGGGACTATGAACATTAGCGATATCTCTTATTTCGCAGATGTTCATGAACGGCGTTGATTGCTTTCCATCAGGCGACCCACTTCCTCATTTGTCACCTCTAGCATAAAAAAAAAGAATTTCAAACGTCGATGGCGACTGATGCGCGCTTTTCACGGGACTTCTTTGGTAGCGCAGACTCTTATCTGGAGGTTGTATCCGTATCGTCGACTTTCTAGTTCAAAAATACCCTACCTTATTCTTCTTATCAGGCTTTCCGCTCTCGTCCTTGTTCGTATTTGAGCCATCGAGCGAGAAAGAGACAGCGGCAGGCTTGCGCTGCACCCTCTCGTTCTCTCCTAGCGGGGGCGCGGAGAGGGGCGGTTCGGCGCGAGACAGGCACACTGGCGGCACCCAATCAGCTGACAGAACTATGTCTGCATCGCTGTAAACCTAAACAAAAAAATAAAAGAAGTTATAATTTCGCAAGAAAATATTATTTAAACAATTATGTGCCCCAAACCAAGTCCTACTTGGAAACTTTTTACTCATAGTAAATACGTCTTACCGTTAGAAAGTAGATAACGAAAAATAGTGATTCATGTGAATATATAACAGAGATGAAAGAGAAAGCAAATACTAGAGAAGAATAGATGAAGTAACATTTTGCCAGATATTGTGAGTGATTTTATTATCACTTCTTTTTCCGCACAGACTGTATGACGTCACGACAGATAAAGGGAAGACGCCGGAAAAATCCACTTCCGAACGAACACAGAAGAAATCCTTATAGTACCCTGTACCTTTCTTCGTCTCACCTCTGCGTGTGAAGAGTCCGACATCATATCAACGTCGGAGTGTGCGATGTCGTAACATCTGAGGAACTTAGCCTCATACGCGACGTCACAGTCCCATTTGTAGGTATAGCGAGACGTCCGGCTCGACCGTTTCGTATATGGTGTCTACCAGTATGTCGTGGTAATACTCATCGTGATCTATCGGGTGGTGAAGGTGATAATAGTGATCCTATAAAAACATGCAGGTTAGTGGGTGCATACGTTTTCTAATGACGTGGTTTTCAGGGGCGATCTCGTGTCATAAATCTGTTAGAACCATGGAACTAGAAAACGCGCGCTTGAAACGGAATGTGCCATTTTCGAAAAAAAAAACGTCGCACAATGTGAAAGAGATCCAACCGGCCCTGTCGCAGATTATATACGGGTGCGGTAGAGAAAGAACGTCGCCCAGCACGTCACCCCAGTACTAACGGCTTCGCGCGGTTTTTCATGTATGGATTTCTATGAAAAGGCACAGTCTGTTTAAGGTCTTACAACACTTTCTACAGGACGGAGATCCATCTACAAGCTGATTGGTGATTGAATTTTAAATTGGAGTCAAAAATGACAATTTGACGAACGAAAAATCCATTAGAGTTCGCGCCACTAAGGAACTCCCGTGATTGGCGCCATTTCTGTCAAGTCAACATTCAAATTTGAGCTTTGTTGATATAGACACAAGGAATCTCAAATTGTAGCTACGTGTTTTACCGCGGGACTTCTTTCGTGGCGCGGACTCTACAGTTGGAGTTGAACCTTATTCCAAGAGTACGCCATAAAGCGGATATTTTTTCACACGATAAAATAGTGATTGTCTATGACAGCGAAGACATCGTGCCATAGAGTAAGATAATAATAGTCTGGCATCGTGCTTTGGAAGTCTCATTAAGATTTTGGTCACTTATAAAACAATATCGGTCGTTAACAAGTTTTAACCGTTGAGGATCGACGGCTGGACTAGCTTCCTTTTATATTTTTTACTGTTTTTCTGTAATTATTGCTTTTGTCTTGTTTTGGAACTTGACATTTGTTGCTGAAGAATATATAGTACTCATTTTTTTACAATACGTCCAATCTAAGGATCCAATTTAAGGATCACTACCAGAACCAGCTCAATATAGTACAGTCGCAATTGGTGGTTTGAACCCGGTAAAGGGGGTTTACAACCTTTTTTTATATATTTTTACTGTTTTTTATTAATATAATTTTATTGTCTTGTTGTGGTTAAAGTAAGTATCAGCCTATATACTATCCCACTGCAGGGCAAATAACTCCATCATAGAAATCAAGTTATCGCTACTATGATGGAATTAGGCTTAATCACCACGCTTGCCAAATGCGGATTGGTGAACAAAAACCCGAGTTATGTTCGAAAAGTTCGAAACTTGTTGTGGTACTTGACATTTATTGCTGAAGAATATACACTAAATTGTCTTAAACAGCAGGTTTAATCAGCATCTCTACCAGAACCAGCTCAATACAGTCTTAAAAGTGGTACAGTCTTAAAAGAATCCTATTACTGGATATTTGTAGGTATTGATGAAACTATCGTCTGTTCACGACGAAGCTAAAAGCACATACAAAATGCGTCGACATATCAAGGTCCCGGTAGCTTAGTCGGTAAAGCAGTTGCCCGGTTAGCAAAAGATCGTGGATTCGAGTCCCACCCGAAGTCTGTGGAAAATTTTTAAATGCATTATTCACTAAATAATCCTAGTTAACTCACCTTCTTGGCATTAGTGGGCGTGACATGCAGCAGTGGGTCGCGTATGTCGATGCCGGAGTCGTGGTAGGAGAGCTTGACGAGGTGCTGCGCGTCGTCGCGCGGCTCGTCGGGCGCGGAGCCGGCGGACGCGGCGTCGGCGGCGTCGCCCGCGTCACCCGCGTCGCCCGCCGCGCTGTCGTTGCGCGAGCGCGACCCGCCCGCCTCCAGGCTCTCGTCCTTCGTATGCTCCGTGCCTGATGACACCTTTGAGAACATTTCGCACCTTCAGAATTATAGAGACCTAATCCAAAAATTTGTTGGGCCTATTTTTATTTATAATGTGTAGATCAATAAGCATAGTAAGATATGCAACTCTTAAAACATAACCTCTTTGTATACAATTTCTAGATAACATTAATTTCCTATTTAATGACGTGACATACGAATGTTTATTGGCTGTTACCCAAATTTAGTTTTTTGCATTAGGTCTCTATATTTCTGAAGGTACGATTTCAATTTTTTTATGTCATAGGTAGGATGACCGAATACAACGCGGGTGGTTGTATTCTCTGCACTTTTGGCCGAAGGACTTTTGGCAGGAAGTGGCGCAAGACCGACCGAGTTGGAGGCTCTAATTATCGGAGGCCAAGACTCACTATGGGTCACTGCACCAACCTAGTTAGTTAGTTTAGGACACCCGTGACACCAGTGGAGTCACAACTGCGCTGCCCTCCCTTCCCCGAGCCTCTTGTACCCTCACTCACGCAGCGAATCACAGCACAGTGCTACTTCACGCCGATTTTCTGTAAGGCCGTGGTATCACTCCAGTGGAGCAGGCCCATTCATGCCGAAGCGTGGCTCTCCCACGGTCAAAAAAAACGGTTCAATGCCACAAAAATGCCGTACCCTCCGGTTTTAAAAGAGTCAAGCTTGACCCCGGTCTTTATCTTAACTAACCAAGTGCAAGAATGATGCTGCAATCTTACAAGAGATTATCTTAGACTGTGAACCGCAGAACATTTATAACTTTACCGCCACTAAGTGGACCTTCCCATGATTCGTGGGACGCGGGGGACGGGGGGCGCTTGACCAATCGAAAAAGTTTATGCACGGTTAGGTGCACGGCGCCTAATTGCACGCAGTCGCAAATGTCAGAGTCTGAAAAGCGTTCGCGTCACCCAAAAATATTCATTAATTGTTTTAAGTAGGATAAAGGCTATCAAAATGCCTACGTGCGTTTTAACGCGCTGTACAAATAATTCAAAACGGAAAATAAATCTCATGGAATCACATTTCACTCATAAGTACAAGATATATTTTTTTTTCTTATGATATTTCAATATTTTACAATGTTTTGCTCGCCCTTTTGCCGAGCGAGATAGAAATATACGATATACACATGTGTGACGTGTTAAGTTATATTACGTCACACAGTGATACCGTCAGCATAAAAATATCAAAAGTAATTGCAAAATATTTATGCAATATTAAATATTTATTGTAGAGTAGTAGTAGTAGTGCATAATGTGTAATGAAAAAAACATATTTATTATTGTTTATATTTAACCGACTTCATAAAAAGGATTCTTCGGGATATTTTTTATGCACGTTCCCCAACTAGGTAGGTACCTACTGGAAGATGACTAGATCATTTCGTTTTTTTTTTAAAAGAGAATGATTCCTAGTTAATCCCATTCTTAGCAACATTTAGATTTTATAGACACAAGTGAAACAAACTGTCCCTCATCATCATCATCATCTTAGCGTTTTGTCCCGGTTGCGTCCCAAGCTGTCGCTTCGGAGCCCGGGGTCCGCTTTCCTACTTCTACTCCTCCACTTCGCGCGGTCTTGTGCATCCATAGTGGTCAGTTTATTAGCACGCATGTCATCCCTTACGATGTCAAGCCACACCTTTTTAGGTCTACCCCTTCTGCCGGGACCCGGCGGTGGTGCCATGGCCAGACATTTGTTTCCCACGTAGCTGTCCGGTTTCCGCAGGACATGACCGTACCAACGTAGGCGACTCTCCAGTAGTTTGTCTGCTATGTCACGGACATGAAGGCTCCCACGTATGCGTGAGTTTCTCACGCGGTCTTTTCGCGTAACTCCACACATCCACCTCAGCATGTTCATCTCCGTGACATGCAACTCTTGCTTGTGTCGCTCAAGTACAGGCCAAGTCTCGCTGCAATACAAAAGTACCGGTCTAATGATGGACTTATAGACCTGTCCCTTTAACTTAACCGGCATTTTGGGGTCACAGATGACGCCTGTCACCTCACGCCATTTGGTCCACGCGGCAGCAATACGTGCCTTGACATCGCAATCGATGTCTCCGGATGAATGGAGTACCGATCCCAGGTACTTAAAATGGTCCGTGCGCTCTACGTCATCGTTGCCAATACGGACAGACGTGAGCTCAGAAGAGCCGCTGACCATGTACTCTGTCTTCGCCACGTTAAGTTTCAGACCACCGTTCTCAAGCGACTCCTTCCAACCATTAACTCGTCTCACCAACCTGCCCTTATCCGAATCCACCAGCGCGATATCATCAGCATACATCAGCACCCAAGGAGGCTGCTCATGAGGATTTTTAATGCTGTCTGACAGAACGTCTAGTATCACGCTAAATAAAAACGGGCTGAGGACGGAACCCTGGTGTACGCCCACAGTAATGGGGAAGGGTTTGGTGTCGCCAACTGTAGTCCTAACTAGAGATCCGGAATCGTGGTACATGTCTCGGATGATGTCGATATAAACTTCAGGAATTCCTTTGGACCTTAGAGCCCACCAGATCATCACTCGCGGAACACAATCGAAGGCCTTCTGCAGGTCAAGAAAGAGGAAGTGCAGAGGCGTATTCTTCAACCTATATTTTTCCATGATGATCCTTAGGGCAAAAATAGGGTCCATGAGCCCTTTGCCGGGACAAAATCCGTACTGACGGTCCGAGACAGTACACTCCTGTCTGATCCTGGAGTCTATAATCCGCTCAAAGAGCTTCATGGTGTAGGTCATGACCTTTATTCCACGGTAGTTTCCGCATTCCTGTGCCGCTCCCTTGCCTTTGAAGACTGGGGTAATAATACTCAATCTCCATTGGTTTGGGATTTTCCCCGTGAGGAGTATGCGGTTGTAAAGGTAGGTTAAAATGCCCACACCACGAGGACCCATCGCTTTCCACGCCTCAATAGGGACTCCATCGGATCCGACAGCTTTCCGATTCTTCATGCGGCGAAGGGCTTTAAGGACTTCCTCAGACGTTATCGGCGACACTAGTCCCTGGTTCTGGGGGAGTTCCGGTGGCTGCACCTCTTTGTGTTGCTTGTTTAGCAACTCGTGGAAGTATGAGCGCCACCTCTCCTTCACCGCGAGATCTTCGCATAGTAGGTTGCCACCAGAATCTTTTACACAGCGGCATTGTGCAATGTCTTGTGCAGCTTTGACCCTGGAGCGCGCCAACTTGTAGATGAGCTTCTGCCCCTCAGGCGATTCCAACTTGTCATATAGCGGTTGCAAGTGGTCTCGTCTGGCTTCGGCTACTGCTCTCTTAGTGGCTCGCTTGGGGACACGACCTATACGCGTCGCGGTCTTCTGGAGATTTGGTCCGCATGTCATCCCTTACGATGTCAAGCCACACCTTTTTAGGTCTACCCCTTCTGCCGGGACCCGGCGGTGGTGCCATGGCCAGACATTTGTTTCCCACGTAGCTGTCCGGTTTCCGCAGGACATGACCGTACCAACGTAGGCGACTCTCCAGTAGTTTGTCTGCTATGTCACGGACATGAAGGCTCCCACGTATGCGTGAGTTTCTCACGCGGTCTTTTCGCGTAACTCCACACATCCACCTCAGCATGTTCATCTCCGTGACATGCAACTCTTGCTTGTGTCGCTCAAGTACAGGCCAAGTCTCGCTGCAATACAAAAGTACCGGTCTAATGATGGACTTATAGACCTGTCCCTTTAACTTAACCGGCATTTTGGGGTCACAGATGACGCCTGTCACCTCACGCCATTTGGTCCACGCGGCAGCAATACGTGCCTTGACATCGCAATCGATGTCTCCGGATGAATGGAGTACCGATCCCAGGTACTTAAAATGGTCCGTGCGCTCTACGTCATCGTTGCCAATACGGACAGACGTGAGCTCAGAAGAGCCGCTGACCATGTACTCTGTCTTCGCCACGTTAAGTTTCAGACCACCGTTCTCAAGCGACTCCTTCCAACCATTAACTCGTCTCACCAACCTGCCCTTATCCGAATCCACCAGCGCGATATCATCAGCATACATCAGCACCCAAGGAGGCTGCTCATGAGGATTTTTAATGCTGTCTGACAGAACGTCTAGTATCACGCTAAATAAAAACGGGCTGAGGACGGAACCCTGGTGTACGCCCACAGTAATGGGGAAGGGTTTGGTGTCGCCAACTGTAGTCCTAACTAGAGATCCGGAATCGTGGTACATGTCTCGGATGATGTCGATATAAACTTCAGGAATTCCTTTGGACCTTAGAGCCCACCAGATCATCACTCGCGGAACACAATCGAAGGCCTTCTGCAGGTCAAGAAAGAGGAAGTGCAGAGGCGTATTCTTCAACCTATATTTTTCCATGATGATCCTTAGGGCAAAAATAGGGTCCATGGTCCCTTTGCCGGGACAAAATCCGTACTGACGGTCCGAGACAGTACACTCCTGTCTGATCCTGGAGTCTATAATCCGCTCAAAGAGCTTCATGGTGTGGGACATGACCTTTATTCCACGGTAGTTTCCGCATTCCTGTGCCGCTCCCTTGCCTTTGAAGACTGGGGTAATAATACTCAATCTCCATTGGTTTGGGATTTTCCCCGTGAGGAGTATGCGGTTGTAAAGGTAGGTTAAAATGCCCACACCACGAGGACCCATCGCTTTCCACGCCTCAATAGGGACTCCATCGGATCCGACAGCTTTCCGATTCTTCATGCGGCGAAGGGCTTTAAGGACTTCCTCAGACGTTATCGGCGACACTAGTCCCTAGTTCTGGGGGAGTTCCGGTGGCTGCACCTCTTTGTGTTGCTTGTTTAGCAACTCGTGGAAGTATGAGCGCCACCTCTCCTTCACCGCGAGATCTTCGCATAGTAGGTTGCCACCAGAATCTTTTACACAGCGGCATTGTGCAATGTCTTGTGCAGCTTTGACCCTGGAGCGCGCCAACTTGTAGATGAGCTTCTGCCCCTCAGGCGATTCCAACTTGTCATATAGCGGTTGCAAGTGGTCTCGTCTGGCTTCGGCTACTGCTCTCTTAGTGGCTCGCTTTGCAGACCTATACGCGTCGCGGTCTTCTGGAGATTTGGTCGCTTGCCACTGCTTAAAGAGGGTTTGCTGCTGAAACAAACTGTCCCTATTGGAAGTAAAGTCAAGGTTGTGTAAGTAAGTATCACATTCAATAATAATTTATAATAGTACCAACTATACATTTAAAATAGATTCGACTATTACAAAAATAAATGATTTAAAAACTAGTTATTTTTGTTGACCCTACTTTCTCCTTTTGACATGACGCGTAGCATGCGTGTAGCGCGTTTGATGACTCTTTCAAGCGTATGTAAAAACAAATAGGTCCGTTTTCAGTGGTCTAATTGAAGGGACGTGGCGTATCTTCCGCTATTTTGATTTAATCTAAGGCCTAAACAGAATATAAACCTTTTAGATTGTACTAGCGCACTCCGCGCCTCTTCGTCCCGCGATTCCCCCGAACCATGGTAAGATCGACTTTGTGACGATAGAGCTATAAAAGACACCAACCCTCTTATTCCAAAACGTGATTTAAAATAAGTAGTGCGATTAATACTGGGAATAACTGAAGAACTAGAATAAACATTATTACAAAACTAAGTTTAACGTTATTTAGAATATCAACTATAATAATAGAGTTAAACCACCCGGACCCTTAGTTTAAAATGAGAACTAAAATAATAACCTCCAAATTTCGATTCAGTAACAATGACAACTTATCCCTGTGACAGTTCATTCCGTTTTACGCTAAAGTTATTTGTGAGGAAGTAGTTAATTTATTTTTGGAATTTAATTCTAAAAATATAAGCAATTCCTATGCATAATACTTGGTAACCTTACTTAGGTCAATATTTAAATTTATTGTTGCTTAAAAACCAATCTTTAGAATTTTTACTTCCAGAACAAAATAAGGTTATGTAAAATGAAATGTCACTGAACGAATGATTGAATGATTCGATCGATTTTGACACTATCCTGCGGTACTAAGTTGTCTTTGGTTAGTAGAAGATTTGTAATAAAAATTTAAGAACTAACATTATTCCATAATCATGTGTAATCATGAACTTGCTAGTTTAGGATTAAAAGCGGTATCAGAGCAGTTTTTTGTAATACGAGGGTAAGCATTTTGCTGCAAGACCAAAGACAAGAGCCAGATGCACCATACTCTGATTTTTAAATATATAGGTACATTTGTTACAGATGCAACTTATGTCAAATTCGAAGCATCTGTCAGTTAAGTCTATTAAATTAAAAATCAGAATACAACGAGCACAAATACTGGCTGAATCTCGCTTCGGTCTTAAATTTGGGCTAAGGTTGTTTTAAGAAACTTACAATACGTAACCAAATCGAAGTAAATGATAGTAATGATTGTGGATTTTTAACTACTCTTGGGAGATGCCGTATCAGGATTCGATATACTAATGGTAAGTTTCTTAAATCAGATTTAATAAATGGGGTAGGCAAAGCGTTACCACCTTATTGCAAAACGCCATCTAAAATTATTGCCGTACTAAAGCTCATACCATCCCGTTCCATCACTCATGTTCGGGAACTATTTTTAGATCGTGTTTTGTAATAACGGGGTTAGACGAAAGTAAATAAATAAATTATTCACATTTTAACATATTGAAGAATTGATCAAGAAAAGTGCAGAATATGGAATATTCACATTTGAACATGTTGAAGATGTGATCAAGAAAAGTGAAGAAAATGGAATATTCACATTTTAACATGTTGAAGATGTGATCAAGAAAAGTGAAGAATATGGAAAAGTTAGTTACATTTGTTAGGTTAGTTTTTGAAAGCAATATAGGTAAAATAGGTTTCTGTAGTACGAAAATATTAGAAAATTAGGCATAAACAGTGAGTCAGTCACCAGTTTCGCCGAGCTAAACCACATTCTGTAAGGGTAAAATTCACAATAAGTTAGTAAGTAGGTGAGTACATTAGACAAAGGGAATATATTACACCTGGGAGGCATTCCAAGTAC
The DNA here is from genome assembly GCA_019059595.1 of Marasmia exigua. Taxonomy (NCBI): domain Eukaryota; kingdom Metazoa; phylum Arthropoda; class Insecta; order Lepidoptera; family Crambidae; genus Marasmia; species Marasmia exigua. The sequence goes on along the minus strand of CM032464.1, from coordinate 962,797 downwards.
TAACCTCGCTCCCTTGATCGATAGACATTCTATCCTTGCTTGGGATTGCCCAGTGATGGTCTAGTAATGATTTCCGCCTGTCCTCTAAGGTCTGTTGCTGCAAACCAAAAACAACACAGCGCTACAACATGGGCTTAGAAGCATTTTGCAGTCGGCAACATAAACAAAGCAAATAAATAAAAAATTATAAGTACTATTCAGCCTACACTTATTGGCGCGCTTGGTGATATTATGACTGCTAAGTTACACTACTCATGTGTTTGATGCATAATGCAATGAGCTATTGAAACAAATATTGTTTTTTATTAATTTCAACTAATATTTTTTCTCGTAAAATTATCGTGTACGTGCACAATGCGGCAGTGTGTGTGTTTGCTGGTGATTTTTTTTTCAAAAAGATAACACACTGTGTGATGTTAAATCAAGGTTCGATCAACAGAATACGTATACACGTCAAATGTCTGATATTGTATTGAAATTACATTTCTAAACGAAAACGTCATATTTTCAAAAAGCTTGAGTAATAACACGCTTACGCAAATGCTTGTACAGATACAGCATTAAACAAATAAAACTCAATCGGAATTAGGTACAAGTCAGAAATTAGTTGGCTATATTTTGTGCACATTCCTTAATATTTGCTTTTACATCTAATATGTATATTTATGTGTTCTGATTGGTAAGACTACTTAAGGTGACGGGTAGAGCACATTAGCGACGCTAATTAATTTAAATTGTTAGCAACTGACCCGGATATTTATTTAACAATTTCGAAGCTCCAGCACTTAAACTATTTATTTAATACTTATACTTCACTTTTTAGTCTAATCTTGTATTCGAAATTTGAATTATCGCCAAAAACGGTCACTTTTGGCGTTAATCCAAATTTCGAGTGCAAATATAGATAAAAAAGTAGTGCATAGTTATTAAATAACAGTATATAAGTTTGCTTAGAGACTGGAGCTCTGAAATTGTATAAAATAGATTCGGTCTAAACCGGATAGTAGCTAACCATTAAATCGATTGGCGTCACTAATTAAGGGTACCCGTCGCCTTAACAACTGACATGCGTCATTGCAGTAAACTTGTATTTGAAGTTGTACCTGAAAGCTTACATCGTAGACGAGATTACAGTTTCTGCCCGAAAGCTCCACTCCACGAAACAGGCCTAAATACTGGAAAGGCATCTTCAAGTGCACAGGATTCTCCAGAAATAAACGAATTAAGGAGGAAGGTACAGTCAGCGTCAGATCAAGATACCCCGCTGCAGTGGAAAATTGCACTTGTGCCCCAGACATAAGGAAGGTTACAAAGGTCAACAAGGGTAACTCGACGTGACGCTTCGTGTGTACGTTCATGTTGCTGTAGTTGTCGTGACGCGCTTACGGATAAAGCCATCCACATCAGCGGTAGCGAATCTCAGTAAACTAGCTAAGGTGGAATGGTCCCAGTACAACCCGTGCGGATAAAGAATGGGATCAGAAATGGCGGCGAATCTATTCACTTCTCGCTCGCACACTATTTGCGTCTATACTCGCACTCGTGGGTGTGCGAGCGAGAAGTGAATAGATGCGCCGCCATTTCTGATCCCATTCTTTATCCGCACAGGTTGTAAGGCAGTGGGCTCGTCGAGGTCCCACCGGAAGATCCTTAGAATCATTCGCTTATGGCGGTCCACATCATCGGTAGCGAATCTCAGTAAACTAGCTAAAGTGGAATGGTCCCAGTAAGGCAGTCGGCTCGTCGAGGTCCCACTGGAAGATCCTTAGAATCATTCGCATAAGGCGGTTGCCAGTTAACGAGCGCGTGGTACCTGCAAGGCGGTGGGCGTGACGAGCTCGCGCTCGAAGGCCTTGGGGAAGGCGGCGCCGCCGCGGTCGTCGGCGTCGGCGGAGGCGGGCCTATTGCGCACTATTTGCGTCTATACTCGCAATCGTGGGTGTGCGAGCGAGAAGTGGCGGGCCTATTGCACACTATTTGCGTCTATACTCGCAATCGTGGGTGTGCGAGCGAGAAGTGAATAGATGCGCCGCCATTTCTGATCCCATTCTTTATCCGCACAGGTTGTAAGGCAGTGGGCTCGTCGAGGTCCCACTGGAAGATCCTTAGATTCATTCGCGTAAGCGGAGGCGGTTTCCGGTGAACGAGCGCGTGGTACCTGCAAGGCGGTGGGCGTGACGAGCTCGCGCTCGAAGGCCTTGGGGAAGGCGGCGCCGCCGCGGTCGTCGGCGTCGGCGGAGGCGGGCCTGTCGTCGGCCGCGTGCTCGCCGCCCTCCTCCGGTTCGCCGCCCGCCGCTTGCAGCTCGGGGAACGTCTCGTCCTGCCATGGAAAAAGCCCAAGGTATGGAAGTAAATTATTTATTACTGTCCTGTTATCGGCAGCCTGTAGTCGATGGTCCATCTTAGATCCATTTAATTATCATATTATTATTATATTTGTCTTTTTCGATATCAATCTCACAATATTATGTGTATGTAATCTAGATGTGAAATTACTTAGAAATTATTTAATTGTTTAATTTAATATATTTATTTTTTAATATTACTTTAATTCATCTCAAGTCAAATTATGTCATTGAAATCAATTTAACTGCATGATAATTAAATTAAATAACAATACATATTAATGAAATTAATACAATACAATGTAATAGAATATTATAACTAGTTGTACTTAATCTCATTGTAAGTGAACTGTTTTTTAAGTTTTTATGAGAAATAAATTTCTTTAACCTTATGTATATAGTCTATTTTATTTGAGCATAACTTATTTATTAGTTTATAATATTGTATTTTATTTATGTATTAGGGTTATAAGTTATATTTTAACATTTACTTACAGTTTATTTTTTTTTCCTTATTTAATATTGCACCACTTCTCTACTATCAAATGTACTTTACCCGAAGGTTGACTGGTAGAAATAGCTTTCAGCGATAAGACCGCCGAAATTGTACACAAAATTTTTGTAATGCCTAGTACTTAGGTTGTGTATTTTGTGCAATAAAGTATATCTATCTATCTACTAGACTGCGCCCGCGACGTTACTCACGCAGTTTTAGTCTTTATTACAAAAGTATTCAATCAAACTTCAAACCCCCGCAACTACCCCTTAGGGATAATTTTTATAGCAATCTTTTTGCAATTTATTCTTAAGTACACACTTAAAAATTTCATCTCGTGTTCAAGCCCCTCCTACCCCTTAGGGGTTGAAAATTCAAAAGTCACTTTTTATTCAAAACCGGTGCCCAAACATAAATTTTAAGATTCTAACTTCGTAACTGTCTAATCCCCCATACTGCATTTTATCGCCTATTTTACCCCCTTTAAGGGTGACATTCAAAAAACGTTTAATGAATTACTTACTTTTTATTTCAAATTATTAGTCTCAATACAAATTTTCACATTTCTAACATCAGAGATGGCGGACTTTCATACAATCTTTTAACCCCCTTAAGAGATGAATTTTCAAAAATCCCTTCTTAGTGCTCACTTTCACTATTAGAAAGAACCCCCTTCTCAAATTTCAGGGTCAGTAGTTTGGGCTGCGGGTGCATTCCTAGTCACTTAATGACTTAGTCACTCAGGTTCTCCTTTTATATATATATAGATAGATTAATATTATTTATTATGAGCCCATAGTGTCCCACTGCAGGGCAAAGGCCTCCCTACCCCTGGTAACTGGACAGGGTCCCAGAACTCTCAGATTCATTCGAAATCACCTTCAAATCCTAGTTACCTGTTACCAGCGTGTTACCGATATGAAGCCAACGCAATTCCCCGAACTGATCAGCCTTTCTTGATTTCCACACACAACAATAGGAATATTCAAAGCTAAGACGACACGATATTTCTCAACTTTAACGAAAATTATTCTAAATTACGCGGCAAAGCACGCGTACGACAAAACGACACGAAACGAACAGAAGCAGACTTTTTTTTATTTACTTTACTAAAATGTTGCCAGGCGAATTAATAAAATCCCTAATCCTGAACACTACCTTGTCTTTTTTTGTTGTAAACTCATATAATAATAATGTCTATCTATCTATATTAACAGAGTTGCATAAGGGAGGTTAGAAGATCAGTTAGGTACAAGTCACATCCCTGAGACAATGTTATAATAAAATAAATTAAACTGATCATTATTACCCTTGTATAAAAGGAAAACGAACGATTATATTACCTTGACTAGAAGAGAGTCTTTTCCGGGTGAATGTTCAGATTTATTCATGTAGTAGATTTCGGCTTGTTCAGCCCTGAAAAATAAGAACACAAAATATAAGTACGTATAGCTGGCGCAGCTGCTGAAAAAATACAATAGATAATTTCAGAACAAAGTTATTTATTAAGTTCAGAATCAATGTTATAATTTATCTTCAGTAGATTTTGATAAATAAATATCTGATCTCCAGTTAAGTTATCAATGACTCAGTAGGTAGGTATAATAATGCTTGAATAAATACTCAGATGACACAGCTGACTCATTGACAACTCACTGATAAAAGTATGTGAACACTCATCTATCTTAAAATCATCTCCGCTAAGATTCAGCGAAGATGTTCCGTTTATGCAATACATATCGAGTGACTTAGTCAATGCAATCACTAGCAGCGACGGTAGAGCATTTCATTCATTATTTGTCTATGAAATATAGATCACGACTAGCCACGAGTATTTGGCTCGAGTATAACAGTTAGGTACATCCCTTTAAACCTACTAACCATTTTGAATAATTTAACTTTCATATCTATCATTCATTACTAATGAATGCAGTCGAAACGCCCTGTTGGTCTAGTGGTTTAAGTACCGAGCCGTGATCTCGGGGTCCTGGGTTCGATTCCCGGGTCGACCAAAGGTATGTTTCGAATTTTTCGAACATAGCTCGGGTTTGTGATCACCAATCCGCATTAGGCAAGCGTGGAAACTAAGCCTAATCCCATCATAGTAGCGATGACTTGATTTCTATGATGGAGGTCTTTGCCCTGCAGTGGGACAGTACATAGGCTGATACTATACTGAATGAATGAAATACTTTACCGTCTGCCGCGAGTCCTTGCGTTGATTATAGGACCATTTACGTAGAAGCATACCTTATGTTTACCACCCTCGCCACTTCTATCTAATGTCCTTTACCTAAAGGTTGTCTGGTAGAGATCGCTCTCAGATAAGATAAGACCGCCTAATTGTACATTGTATCTCTGTATACCTAGCTTTTAAGTTTTGTATGTTGTGCAATCAAGTTTATCTATCTATGTTAAATTCTTAACCAATTACCCAAAAAAAACGTTACTTGGGTACACCACTGGGTGACAACTAATCCGGCTATTTAAGTAAGTACTAACGTACTACATCTATGGATGAAATCACGACTACAACTGTAGACCAGCGGCCTTAATGGCCTTAACCAAAAGTTACGACCGAATAGGAGTTCCCCGCCCTTTTACAAGCGCTGTTTCTCCCTTTTTTTTGGATGCGACAGGTCCAAGTCCGCGCCATCAAAATAGATCCGTGAAAAGCGCGCTTGAGTCGCCATCACCATTCAAATTTGAGGTTTTTGCTAATAGACATAATGAATCTGAAGTTTCAGTTTCGTGTTTTTCCGCGGGACTCCTTTCGTGGCGCGGACTCTATATTCTCGTTCGTTACGGGACGTCTTCACGCTAAGGCTGCATTTCCTACTGAAGCGGAGCGGTGCATGAATTGACCAATCACTACGCTCGAAATATCCGCTGCGCTTCAATGGAAATAAGGACGAGCGTAGCGGAGCAGAGCTGAACCGATTTCCATAGAAAACAGCGAGCCGATGCCGACGGAGGCCGGCAGGCAGAGCAGCGGAGCGGTGCGGAACGGAGGATAGCGGAAGACAGCGGAGAACAGCGGGGAAAATTGTGTATAGTCACAGTATCCGCTCCTCTCCTCTCCGCTCCGCTGCAGTGGAAACTCACCACTTTCCGCCGCTCCGCTTCAGAGCCTAAGGCCCTAGCTGTCACGTTGACGACAAAGAAACTCACTTGTGTGCATTATGGTTGTCGGGTCCATGCGTGCGCATGTGCGCGATGTCGTAGAAGATGGCGGTGTTGACGACGTACTCCATGGGCGCGATCACGCCGTACGACTCCGGCCCGTGCTCCATCACCAGCGTGTCCGACACGTTCGGGTCGAACATCACCGCGTTCGGCGTCACCAACAGCACGCCGGACACTACGCCCTGGAATTTCAATCGTAAATATATTAAGAAATTACTTTAGAATTTATTATTATTATTATTATTATTAAAAATGTCCTCCAAACCGATATTTCGGTGGTGGCGGCCAATCTCAGCGATCAGCCATCGACGCAGGACATAATAGTTTTGTTTGGTTTGGTTTGCGCAGACACAAGTGTACTCTCTATTCCCTTACCCTCATATTTCGATGGACACCAGTGTGACACGACTGAAGAGGGATCAGGCGCAGGACCAATGGCTTAACGTGCTTTCCGAAGCACGGGGTTACAAGACCACCAACTTCCAGACTCTGAGCTGACACTGAGAATTGCTTAACAGAAAAACTCACATACAAATTTGGGCCGACCCGGGGATCGAACCCGGGACCCCAAGCGCAGCCGTCGCTTTAAAGTGAGACCCACTAACCACTGCGCCACCGAGGCAGTATTATTATTAAACAGTAGATGTCTAGTTGGTCTTGTTGCCCCTGTAAGGGTTGAAAAGGACAAAGAGTAATAGCTTCATAATAATGACTACATTTGCTAAATCCTGGACAAAACGTGTAATGTTACATATTGAATCAAGATGCCTAAGCAAAGAAAGCTGTCCACGCATTGCGTGCCGCGTTTGCTGAAGTTTGACCAAAACATTTTGCTATAGTGACGCATTTAGGCTCAATTATTCCGAGTTTTTGTGACGATTAAATTCACTCAAGATGAAACAATGAAAAAAATCTTGTGTCATCATTGTTAGGTCGGACATAACAACTTAACTTTTTAGAGCGCAAGTGCCTTCATAGCAAATAACTATAATATTGAGCAGGAGAATCGTTATGGGAAGAGATAATCGATCATTATGTTTGTTACTCAAACGCTAAGTCATATGTGGAATTATTTCGACTTCGCGTCATGATGCATTTCAAACCAGACAGATTACTGGTGTCAAGATAATTATACTATGTATGTTTGTTTTACACGGTGTATTTAACTAAATAGACGCTAGTAGATATGAAGGTTTTTTTTTTAAAGGAATTTTGGTGATTTGTTAAGGACATTGTAATCTTTATATTGTCAAAGCGTCATGCTATTAAGCCAAAATTATTCATACCCATAGAATTAAAGCAAAGACTAGAATGATAGTTTCCTTACTCGTGTCACCTCAAATTTGAAGCACAAATTTGTTTTTTCAAGTTGGTACTACGTACGTAATATCAACACAAAGATCTTAATTAATGTTACCAGTCACAACATATTTCCCTAAAACATGGGAAATGGATTATTGTAGTAACTATACTGTTTTTAATAGTACCTAGAACAACGCTTACAAGTCTACCTAACTGTGATTATAAAATTTGTTGGCAAGTAGTGTTTTAATATTTATGATGCCTTGATGGTTATTAGGGTGAGTTTTAATTCGTGTAAAATGTGGATCCATATATCGCACCCCTATTGAAAATAAGCATAAGTGATCTTACTTCGAACCATTGATTTTATCATATTTGAAAAGTACGTTTAAAGATACATATGGTGAATTTCTTCCAATAATTCGCAAAATTAAAGAAGCACAATATGAAAAAAGTTCACAGATGTATCCTTCAACGTTCTTATCAAATATGATAAAATTGATGGTTCGAAATAATATCACTTATGCTTATTTTCCACTGGGGTGCGATATTACACTGTCTAGAAACACATCACCTACATAAATCTTAAAATTATCGTTAAATGAATAAATTCTTGCTTATTTATTTTTTAACATATAAAAGTTTCGGTACCCGCGCTCACGCAGCGAAACACAGTAGAGATACTGCTTAGCGCTGTAAACATCAGTAGCAAGTGAATAAATTAATCAGTCTGAGCAATCAAATCTCACAATAATGTTGAAATGGGAAAAATATTTTTTTTCGGGTAACATTGAACATTTTAATAAATCGTTTGTATTTTTAGCGTATAACACAGAACATACTGTGAAATATTGAAGGCTTACCTGTGAAAAGTGATGTTATTACACTTCTTATGCTTTTCCAAATCATTGTGACAAATTTTTACCGCACAAATCGTCGTAGTAATTTAATTTTCGCAAGATGCGTTTGATAGGCATTGACATTGACGACTACGGAGCGGTCCGGGCGTTTGGAGCGTACGGCTCCATTTGAGTTGCTTCAAATTGTGGGCGCAGACTAGGTTTCTAGTCGTGCTATAATTCTATGTTGTATATTATATTGTTTGCATCATTGTCTTTACTGTTTCAATCGTACACCCCAAGTGAAATAATATTTACTGTCATGTGTTTGTCGTAAAACACTTGTGTCTACAAGCGGTGGTCTAGAACACTCGATTATGAACCAGAATAATACTCTTGTTTAAGATGTCACGGCACTACCTGTTATAGAATACTCTATGCTGCACTCCGGTTCTGAACTTCTTTTGTGAGTAGGTATATTCCTATTTGTGGATATAGACACTTCATATCTCTATTCCTGAATCTGGCCAGTATTGCACACTGCTAACCTTTACTTGTTTTTTTTTTATTTGATAGAATTGGGGTGAGCCCTGCGTCTCATAGCCACTGCGACCAGTAGATGATTTATTGTGGCATCCCCGTAACCTATTACAGCACCTCATGTAGCTCCAGTTCCAGGATAAACCCGAGAATGGAGCTGATGGGGGAGCTCTTGATCTCGTCAGCTGAGATCATGTGTGCTCCCAGGTGCCGGCTTCTGCAGCGGTGCAGCGCTATGCACTCGCCGAGGACGTGGATAATCGTTTCCTCGTCCTCGCGGCAGAACCTGCAGATTTTGGTATCTGAAAGGCCCATGTTGTGCAGGTGCTTGTTTAATTTGCAGTGCCCTGTGAGGGTCCGAATGAGTGCCCTAACATGTCCTCTACTCAGTTTTATTATTTTTACAGCTCGTCTTTGATCGAACGCCTGTATCAACGCCTTAGACTGTTCTAGTCGAGGTAGTCTTTTCCAGAATTCAGTGCTTTGCTTATGCTCCCACTCTTTTAACTCGAACACCTTTACTTGTACGCTTGTTCTTATTTCGTTGTCATAAACGAAGTATCAAGAACCAGGTTAGTCCTAAATCGTATATCACAAAGTAAACTAGATCATTAAAAAACATGAAAAAAAGTTACGTGTAGTACATAATAATGTCCCGATAAGGCCAAATTGGTACAGAAGCGATAAAGCCTGCATTTTAATTTGTAATTTCTGTTAAGAATTGTTATCGAACATTTATAATGAAGTGAACTTTTGTGTTTGAATAATTTGACATGCCAGGGAAACGTCAACATCAGGAGCTTGCATCCTGCATTACAGAGAATGGCGATGTCCGATTTAAAAGTTACGTCCGACAGTGGGATGCATTATACACAGTAGTTATGCAAAATGCATATAAGTAATTGGATTTCCACTGGTTTCTGTTATTGTTGACAAAAGCGGAACTATTATTTGTTTGTTAATTAAACGTCAAATTAGACAGCCAATCATCCGTGGAATATTTTTCACAGTGCGATAATCGTTTTTTACGTGACAGTGCTCATCACTGACACGACATAGTAACACAGGTATGTCATCACGAACTCTTAGTCCACGTATGGTCCATAGTCCAGGATTGGACAAGTCTAGTAATTACATGAATGATTACAGCCTGACCGCCACACCCCATAGACAGAAGAATAACAACTGGATCATAATGGTTGATGGTCCAAAAACTACGCGAGGCATACATATTTCCTCTTTGTAGATCTGTGATTTAAGGTGGCGGGTAGGGCACACTTTTTAGCTACTAAACCGGATCTATTTTAAACAATTTCGGGGTTACAACCTCTCAGCAAACACATATACTATTAAATAACCATGCACAAATGTTGGGTCCGTTTTTTTACGCGAAAAATTGATTCACGCCAAAAGTGGCCGTTTTTGGTCTGAATCTATTTTTCGCGTACGCGTTGGACTCAACATTTTCATGGTTATTCAACAAATAGTACAAGTATTTGCCGGGAGGTTGTAACCCCGAAATTGTTTAAAATAGATCCGGTTTAGTAGCTACAAATTAAAATCGATTGGCGTCGCTAGTGTGCCCTACCCGTCACCATACATACGCACAAAAAATCCAACGTACGTAGACGCACTTTTCGATTCAAACCAACGACCTGAGTTGCTGGTGTTTGTGTTTCACTTTAATCATCAGCATCATCATCATCATCAGCCCATTTAAGTCCCCACTGCTGGGGCACGGGCCTCCCTCAAACACATGACGGGTAATTGCCATACTCACCACGCTTGGCAGACGGGTTGGCGAGGGTTTTAATATAAATGCAGAGTTTTCCTTCTCTTGGTGCTGATGATCATGCCAGCAGCTTTACCTTAGTCGCCTTTTACGACACCTCGGTAAGAGTGAGGGTGGCCTATTCTACTCTGCCGGGGACCACACGGCCACTCACTTTAATCGAGTAGATAAATATATAGCGTTTAAGTACTCATTGTAAAACACATATTTACATTAAATGATTTTTCATAATAGATGATCACAATCTGACCTGTCCATCAGTGATATGGCGAACGTTGATCTTGAGAAACCGCTGGGGGGCACTGCTGCTAGCCGGCGCCTCGGGGGACACCGGCCGCAGACTGTCCAGTATCTCTGCAAACAACATTACAAACACTAAATAAAAAGAACATTATCAATTATTTTATTATTCCGGATTTTGAGGTCATTCGTTTACCGAGTGGTCACTGACCTCCACTCCCTTGCAGCGATCGTCTCCAAGGTCTTCTCCAGTCTTGGAGAACGACATAATACCTTCATTAGAAAGATATTCCTATTGTAAACTAGATCACATAATACATTACTTATCTGTGGACGTCATGTTTGTGCAGCTGTTTAAAAATATTTCATTTACTTGACTATTGTCTTGACTAAGTTATTTTAGTCTTTGCATTTTCAACATAATGTCTTATTAATTTATCATCGAAACTTTTATTATAGACTATCCTATACTACCCAGTATTCCGTTTATTTAAAACTGTTAATGGAAATAACCATGTATCTCTAAAAACATTAATTAGTCTATGAGATATAAAAATCTAAAAATCATTTACGGTGTCTATTTAAGAAGCTGCTTGAGTATAATATAATCCTTAACGATTTTTTAAGTAAGAGTTTTGAAAGCATAGATAATTATATTATTAAATATAATAAGACATAGTTAGTTCTTTAAATTTATGTAAAGACTATGCATAGTTGAAAAGACAAAGTACATAATGAATAAGCAATAGCCGTCTGCCCGTTTGCCCTTCTCATTCGAACATATACAAAAACTGCAATTGTGTTTTATTGCTAATCAATGTTGAATAAAACATATCTTTTATTTCATGTACCTTCCCACAACAAATTGAATAAAACCTATCATTTACGAAGTTCTCAGACATAATATTAAACATGTTCTTATAATTTTCCATTATATAAAAATACTTAATTAGATTTTTTAAACTAAATTGGAATAAAATGGAATTGTACTGTAATTTCCTCGGCTTATCAATACAGGTGCATGTAACGTCAACTTGGTCTGCCAAAACTATGTTTACAAAAGTATAGTCACAAATATCAAGGCAATTGTGAGTTACTTAATCAGTTAAATTCCCTGAATTGTAAATGAGCCAAATATTTTTGACATTAAGTTGAGAATCGGATGAAGATCAAACAATTTTAGATACTTAACGTGTAATTGTGTTCACTACCAAAATTGCTTCCAAAATGATTTGATTAACTAATAATATGTTAAAATTATGAAGGCGGACTTAAATAATTAATCAGATAATAGTTGATTTGTTCAATATTATTTGAGATAAAGTCACAAACGAATTAATTCTGTCGCCACAGCTAGGTGTATGTATAAGCTCACTGGCTTAATAGAAGGCTTGCATGCAGCAAACCGTTTTAACAAATGATTAGCGGCGACCATTACATGTTGCATGATTAAATATGCTTTAGCCACAAAATCAAAACATGCATCACGGGATTCCCAAAAGTTCTAGAGTTGGTTTAGCATGAACTTAGCAGTTATAATCATTAAAATTGCCACTGAAAAGGATTATTTTTCCACTGGAATTTACGTTGATTAACCAGCTAGAAATGAATTTCAGTTTTATTGCCACGAACATAACTGTGCATGTGAAATAAAACTAGTACAAATAATGACATACCAGCCGATAACTAACGAATGTGCAGTGTACCTTTTATCGACGTCGTAAAAGTCATTTTTTATTCAAAATAGTGTTATAATATTATTCCATAGGTATACATGTATATTAAGTAATGCCTACCCGTAGGTATACCATGTTCAATAGTACAAATACACAAATAAATCAAAAAAGCAAAAACGCGACTTGTATTTTGCCAGATAACATAATAGTGAAATACTTGAGGAAAACAATTATTTGATCATATGTTCCTACCTTTTTCCTGTGCAGGCTCACTCGGAGCTTGCGTCGACTCGGAGGTGTTGTCGCCGCTTTCGGACGGGCCGTCAGAGTCCTTATCACCATCTGCGAAACCATAACAACACCGTGAACATCTGTAGCCATCGTCATACTCCGCCCTCGGACGCGCGTCACGCGATCCGCACCAACATTTGTGGAAAACATCAACGTCAAAACAACGCAGGGAAAACGCACCGTGATACCACCGTTTCAGGAATTCAAAACTGAACATTCTTGAACTGAAGTGATACAAGGTCCATTATATCGACACTATTATCGCGCGCGATAAAGTGAATCCATATCTCCTTGGGCAAGTCGGGCGCCGGCTAGCCACGGGGATCGGTTCGGTGACTGCGCTACAATTAAAACAATCAGGTCTCTCTGGAGCGCAGTTCAGCGGCGGTTTAAAATAGAAAGAGTTCGAACGCGTGGTATCGAGTCGCCGGCGCGGCCACGTCTGCCCCTCGCGGCTACGAGTGGTGTAACCACTGTTTGCGGTGCAAATACGAGAAAAATTTGTTCCATGTCTACGTCACGCGCGAACGAACAACACCAAGGTTGAGTGCTGTTGTTTTGTTTTGTGCAGAGCTGGATCCCAAGTGCATTGTGCATGCGCGCGCCGATGCGCATCTCTGCCTACTGTTTATTTATAATTTATTTGTCAATGGGCATTGTGTTGTTTGGCAAATTTATGTATCTCTAACATAAATATTGCCTTCGGTATAAGTGTTTCAATGTGCATTTCAATAAATTACTAACGTTTTGAATTAAATAATATATAATTTATAGCCTCGTTAGCGCAGTGCCTTTAGTATCCGCCGAATTTGAAGAAGGCTCTCTAGATTAGAATCATGAACGAGTCATTTAAGAAAATGTACAAAACTGTTAAATCGAAACGTTTAACTAAAATCATTTAGTTCTAGAGGGTTAGAATTACTATCAGATCTAAGAAAAAAGTCCTAGTGTTTGTCCTACTTTGGAAAGAGTTTGACTTGGACACCCGATGGTTTTTAATCAGCATAAGTTACACGGTTTGTATTTGAATAACCAAAATACTGAAACTGTTTATGCTATTTAACTTAGTTCTCACAGGTACCTGAGAATCATTTCAATTTCCTAAATGTCTTGAGGAAATTTTCTTAGTCCGATGTGATTAATTAGAGCCTAGTATATTTTTTCCCTATGGCATCGTCATCTTTTGGTATGTTAGGCTTCAAAAAAAGATCAATTACGAATAGGAGGCGCATATGGAGGAATCCATAGATAGCCATTATATTCCTTAAGTTTTTTTTTGATAAAATACAACTTAAGGATATTGGCCTCGGCTATCATCGCGTCTATCTGCATATTTTAAGATCGTAATATAATATAATAATATATAATTCTCACAACATCTCATACATTGACCTGATTCCGTACTAAGTAGCGTAAGCACTTGTGTTACAGATATCAGACAACAGAGGAACACAAATATAAACTTAAATACATATATTACACCCAGACACTATAATATCGTATCCATACTATAACTATCCTTAAGTCGTATATTATCAAAAATCTAAAACCAACATAGATATGTAGAAATTACATACATTTAGAATGAAATTAATTTTGATTGCGTTGACTTTATAATTCTTTTCTCGCCACCAAGGAATTGTCGATTTGTATTCTTATTGATTTCAGCGCACGTTCCTATGAAAAAAGATCTTGACAGACAGACAGACGCACAACAAAGTGATTGAACGGACCACAAAGCAAAACCCCGAAAACCGGTTTCGGGTTTTCCAGTTCGTCTTTTCACTAATTGTGTAATTTATGACAGAGGGGCGTCAGTTGAAGCATTAATTGGTTCCTAGTTGGCAAACGGTGGCGCTCGGCGAAGGCCAGGTTTCGTAAAGCAAGTTTCTCGTTTCAATGATCCGTCACGGTCCTTGTTTGACCACTGACAGTCTTTCGTTCAGCTATTGTGAACATCGTAAATATGACTTGACTTTGAAAATTGTTGTTGTACCTACTGTCGACATAACAATACCTATCTACTATTCAAAATTTTCCGCCAGTCTAGTCCAACTAAGTATAACTGTGGTAAGTAAAGTATAAACTCAACGTCTTTTTCACATGTCTAATCTCGTCTTCGAGTTATCAGGTGACACACATAAAAAGATTTAAATAATTTCCGTCGAATCGAGAATGTTATCCTTTTTTCAAATCGGTTAAAAAGCTTTACTATTTTGGTGAAAAGGGATGATTGGATTCCCGCATCATGCAATAATATCAATGTATGGATGTATTATGAGAAAGGATGTTGTTTAGATAGATAGATAGATACTCTTTATTGCACAACATACAAAACTTAAAAGCTAGGTATACAGAGATACAATGTTTAATGAAATAGCCAAAAAAAAAATATTTTGCTAGTAGAGACGAATAAAATATAAGATTGTAGGATACATTACGACTCTCTACAGCCAGCAACAAGTAAAAACAAACATTTTTAGAAGGAAAACTAAAATAAATCTTTTGCATAAATTGTGCACGACTGTAATAAAATGTCAGAAGGTAGGTGCTACTTTGATGTTGGAGTAAGTTTGAAAGAAATATTATAGGCCTATAAAGTTTTTCTTTTTCGCAATTTCTTCTTCGACAAAATGTAATCTGCAAAATCACTTTGATATACGAGTACACCCTGAATTTTTGAATACCCGATATGAAAACAAATACTTTACCCAATAAACATAGGACTTATGTAAAAAAAAAGAGAACAGCTGATCAGCGACTTTTTTTAGTCTTGACCCTATATTAGGGGAATAATGATTGTTAGTATAATGCCCTCGATAAGTTTCTCGGGTATTTAAAAAGTCACATGAACTCATTTTAGTGGCGTAAGCTCTTTCGGTCTTTTACAGGTTGCATTTTTAAAGAGTGTGCCAAGGAATTACATGATCTGATTCCACCGGCCCCCTTTCATCATCGGGACATACCGGTATAAAATACCGGCAATTCGTACCAAACGGGTAAAAATGTACATTCATGTTGCATGCGGCTAAGGAATGGAACTCTCTGCCGGAAGATGTGTTCCCTGAACGATTTGATCTGAACGTATTCAAGAAGAGAGTGAATATGCTGTTACTATACAGACATGATCCATCCTCGGCCACATCATCACTTACCATCAGGTGAGACTGTGGCCAAATGTCTGGCAATTCTAATGTATATAGAAAAATAATAGTGCAACCTGCGAGTATGTGGGGTAATGTGAATAAACGTAGTAAATTGACGGCACTCCTCATACCTATTACCGCAGTTTAGTTTCATATTGTGCTATTACGTACGCAGCCTTAACCTTGGCCGGTAATGTGATTCATAATAAAACAGCACATGAGTTATCGCTATCACAATCTCATGCCTTTGTGATAATATGTAATGTTACTACTATTGAAATCTTTATCATAAAAATATTTTTTTCTAATGGCGACTGCTTAGATAACGTATTTCAAAGCTGATTCATGAGAGATTTTCATACGAATAATTGTCTAGAAACTTAAGATTTCTTACTTATTGACTTTAAACACATAACATATTTATTCATAACATATCACTTTACTACCTAATAAAATACCCAACATAAATACGAAACTAACTAGGTAACTCCTTCCAGTTTAAAAATCGGCGACAGAGTAGTTGAAAATTCCACGTCCAACTTTAAACGCCATCGTATTTTATAGGCGCCAAAAATGAAAAATCGTGCTTTTAAAAGAAATCTGGTGTGGTGTGCCCATTGGCGGGGAGGCACGCAACTCGGTCATTCACCAGTTTATGATACAACGTTTCACACTATTGCAAGCCATCTAGCCGAGTGCAGAATGCAGATATTGCTTTATTTATAACCAGCATCGTCGGCCTTTCTATAGCATTCAAATTAGGTATCGATAGATTGGACAGGGGTTTTATTTGCCATTAACAACAAATAATATGAGTAGAACCAGGTAATGACGCCGGCACGATATAGCCGCTGGCTTGCATCACGTGTGCATTTCATATCTATTAAAGGTCATAGACTCATTTCAGTCGTTCGCTGTAAATGGTCGTAGTGTTGGGTTGTAATTACTTGGAATATAAGTAGGTGTATTGCAAACAATCGTATACGATTTATAGTCGAAAAGCCCATGAACAACTGACTTTCATTGTCTTCTTGTTAACTGAACGACCCATTTGGAGCAGTGATAGTCAACGCTGCCTTGGTCCAAGGGTTGCGGGTTCGATCCCCGCACAGTACAAACATTTGTGTGCATGAACATGTCTGTTTGTATTGGTCTGGGTGTTTCCTATGTATTATAAGTATGTATTTACAAAAGAAAATTATTATATGTATATATTTGTAATCCCATTGTTGATTCTGATATCCGTACCACAGGTGCTTGAGCTACCTATCTCGGAGTCAGATCAATGTATGTGATGTGAAATATTTATTTATTTATAACTTCATGGGCTGAGAAACTTTCAGTTTTACAAAATAATGACCGTATGGTGATCCCTGGGCTCTATCTATAATATCGAATTATTCATTGTGAAGTCGGTCACTTATCAAAATGAAAACCAGTGACAATAAAAGTCACTAGGCTTATATTCGACCAATCGTTATCCGTGGATAAATCTATAACATCAGATTTGTATAGAATGACAGCGCTAAACCATAGATTGAGTATCGGTCGAATCGGCCCCAAGATAATTAAAAATCAGAAGGTATTGTAATCTCTGTCTTTCAGGAAACTCTTGGCCCTTGAACTAGTCAGCTATCGGTAGTAGCAACATCAAAAATCTAAATACGAGAGGATAAAAAGTGTGATCGGCATACCTTTCCTCTTGTCCGGCACCAGCAGCGTTTGGCCAGGGAAGATGAACTGTGTAGCGAGCCTGTTCAGCTTGGTCAGCTCGGACGGCGTCGTGTCGAAGCGCGCCGCCAGCGAGGTCAGGGTGTCGCGGTCACGAACCTGCGCCAACAATAAACATTAACAACACACGACAACAGCCCAATGCAGAACGAATATAACCGGTGGGCGGGGACTCTACGCCCATGCGCACGTTCGTAGCCGTAATACACTGGGGAAAGCTGTCGCGCAGACATCCATGTTCATGATGCAAGCACGCGCGAGCAAAATGTTCGACGCATTGTTTTGGTAACACGGCTAGCGGAACAGCGCCTACAAAACTTACAATCTATTACCAATTCCGTACTGATATCGATCGATCAATTAAAATAGGTTTAAGAATTTATTTACATAAAATAATAATTAAATAGTTTAGGTAGTCGTAGCTTTCAGAGAAACACATGAAATGAAAATCAATCACAACGGAATCCCCGCCAACAATTTATGTAATAATTTAAATAATATGTCATCATTACTATATCAAGCCACCACTAACGACATGTAATTAAGTAGGTATAGTAGGTATTTCAACAGTCCTGGTAACAACTTAGATTTTGATTCTTACATGATTCCTACTCCATAAGCAATTCTGTAAATATTTGCGGTCACCACTTATTGTGATCGATAATCGCTTAGTTTTTTGTATTTATCTGTCCTGTAGTAGGCTTATGTTATGTAGTTTAGTTTAAACATCAAATGAGCAAAATTAGTTTCTGAATATATACGAAATTAGTTGTAGAATACATAACAACAAACAATGCGACTGTTTTACATAAATTATTCCACGTTAGAGCAGCCGTTAGCCAAAGCTATCACTAATGTTTTGTTTTCAAACAATCAAAGTGTTTTCGTTTAGTATGGTAACGGTTAGAACTGTGGTAATTTAAATTTAAGAACTTTATAATACCAAAATGAGTCTTTTTTTTTAGATTTAGGGGGATCGAGAGAATTTTTAATTTCAGATTTCAATGTGAATTTGAGGGAACTGATTGTTAAATTTATAGAACTTTGTTTAGCTTTCCCTTGCGAATGGATACAGGATCCAGCTCAAACAAGTTAGGAATTTGCTAAGTGGTGTTTAGTTTTTTAGGTTTTATTTATTTTTTTCAAACGGGATACAATTGTTATTACTAATATAGTGAAAGTTTCGAATGGTTCGTTTTTAGTTATCAGTTCGGTGATTCTATAGGGATGTACCCGACGGTTGGTGCATACCATCTCGTAAGTCAACAAGCAACGCCCTGATAAAAACGTAATGATTTACGATTATTGCTATGTACATATGTATTTCTACCACTAGCTCCCACCGCGGGGAAAACATCGTGAGGAAACTACACGTGTCAGAAAACATTCAGAACAGGTTACTAAGATCCAGTTGGTTCGGTTCTCCTGTCTAAGGGTAGCGAAGGTCAAACAGCAGTCGCTTCATTGATGTAGGTATAGTCCAAGCGTACCCGAGGCTCTGAACCGGGTGCCAAACAGCCAAAAAGTACCAGGAAATCTGAAATCCTTGTCTTGTGTTCTTAATAATGGTTTTGAAACAATTTTATGGTTTTCATGATAAATACATCCTATCCGCTAGGATGATAATGATTTTAACTTAGGGGAACCTAAGTTAAAATCATTATCATCCTAGCGCGTCATTCCCAATTACTCCAGAGCTGTCGCTTTGGAGCCCTAGTTTCGCTTATGCAATAATCTAGGATTTCGGAAGTTTGGTAATCCAAGATTTGTAGTCTGGTTCCCTTCATTATCATCATCATTTCAGCCAATAGACGTTCACTGCTGGACATAGGCCTCCCCCAATGTTCTCCACACAGATCGGTCCTGTGTCGCCTGCATCCAATGGATTCCCGCAACCTTTACCAGATCGTCGGTCCACCTTGTGGGGGGCCTGCCACGGCTGCGACTTCTTGTACGTGGCCTCCACTTGAGGACCTTTCCGCCCCAACGGCCTTCTGTTCTCCTCGCTATGTGCCCCGCCCATTGCCACTTGAGACATAAAATCCTTAGGGCTATGTCTGTGACCTTAGTTCTCCTGCGGATCTTATCATTTCTGATACGATCACGCAAGGAGATTCCAAGCATAGCCCTCTCCATTACACTTCTCTGGGTGACTTTGATCCTCCTTAATCGGCACATTGTAAGCGGTCACGTTTCTGTTCCGTATGTCATCACTGGCAACACACACGCATTAAAGACTTTCGACTTGAGACACAACGGTAAGATGGGCCGAAAATATGCTGTGTAGCTTCCCGAACGCTGCCCAGCCGAATTGAATTCGTCGATCGACCTCTTTCTGGAAGTTGGATTTACCGAGCTGGACTTTTCGTCCGAGGTAAATGTACTCGTCCACAACTTCCAGTGTAGAGCGTTTCAAGTTCCCTTCGCAACCCTAAAAACCCGACTGAATCATAGTTACAGAATCATTATCTCTACACAGAGAAATTATCCCAAACGTACAGATTTTGGTCATTATGTTCATCCTCACCGTCGATATACGCACATAGATTTGAAAAATTTAGAAGTGCTCGTCATTTTTATTTATCCACTGAGCTACTACCGCTCCATGTTAACTTACAATGTAAGTTGTGTTATTTAGATTGTCTAATTGTAGTTTCATTTATTTTGTTTCTCTCTCTTTGTTTTACATTATTACTGTTTACGTGTTATTATTAATGTTGTGTTACACCTATAATGGGGGCTATCGCGTGTGAAATATCCGCAAGATGGCGTGCCTGTGAACCGAGATTCCACTTCAACATCATTGGCTGACTGATTTATTCGTTAATTCACAATTTGACATATCCAGTCTAAAAATACTTCAGGCCTATAGTACGCCATCTTGTGGATGTTTCGCACGATATAGCCCCCATTAGTATATATGAAACAAAAAATGTGTTGTATCTGTTTTTGTACTGTGTTATATGTATAATGTTGGTGTGCCTTATCAAATAAATAAATAAGTTATAGTTTTTCTGAGTCATAGCTAGAATTACTATTAATCAATCATTAGGTATCTACAATTTATTGATCACTTACGGTATGAGTCATAGTTTTAATAGGCGGGGGAGGGGGTAGTCTCTTGATCTGCTCGTCCTCGTCTGTAAACAAATAAATAATCTTAGTTAAACCGTATAACATTATCAAACATACTTTACATTACAGAAAAGTTTAACGCCTATCATTGTACACTAATGACCTCCACAAAAACATTGCTATTTCAGAGTTTCAGGAGTTTCGAAGAACCGCCCCAAACGTGTAAGTTAAAATTTATAATTTTCTCGTTTATCCTGTTAGTTTGCATGATTAATCAAATATTGGGTTGGAGACTATGTGGAACTAATATCCGAGTTTTTTTATGTGATAGTTGGCAGACGAACATGTGAACCACCTGATGGTAAGTGATTGCCGCCGCCCATGGACATCCGCAACACTAATAGAGTCACAAGTGTGCTGTGCCAACCCTTAAACCCCCTTTTACTCGGATAGGGTCTTCGGTACCCTCACGCACGCAGCGAAACAGCACATACTTACACTGCTTTACGTTCTGCGTTAAGGTGACGGGTCCCTACCCGTCACCTTAACGCAGAACACTAGAGACGCCAATCGATTTTAATTTTTAGCTACTAAACGGGAACTATTTTAAACAATTTTGGGGTTACAACAACCTCTTGGCAAACACTTATACTATTTATTAAATAACCATGCACAAATGTTGGATCCAACGCGTACGCGAAAAATTCGCGTACAACAACAGGCCCAACATTTGTGCATGGTTATTTAATAAATAGTATAAGTGTTTGCCGAGAGGTTGTAACCCCGAAATTGTTTAAAATAAACCCGTTTTAGTAGTTAAAAATTAAAATCGATTGGCGTCGCTAGTTTGCCCTACCCGTCACCTTAATAATAGGTATTAGAAAAAAAAACGGTTTTTTTTTTCTAAGAATCAGTAAATTTCCATCCTATAGCCTTATCCACAACGGGTTACTGAGCCAACATCATAATGTTAAAAAGGTTGGTGTAACATATATTTGTTTCGTTTCTTAAAATAGTGTTAAATTTACATAAACACGTGTGGTATGCATATAATAATCGTAAAGTATTTCTTTACAAGAGTGTGTAGGTACGCGAATTGAATCTAAGGAGAAGTATTATGTATTTTCGGATTGTCGCTAAAGAATTTACAAACATAACAACATTTTGCGTAGAAGCGCCGCATTCAAAATAGATTATTATGTTAAGGTGAGGCATCGACGAATCTAGCTCCGCCCAGTAGATTTGTATTCATCATCATCAGCCCATTTAAGTCCCCACTGCTGGGGCACGGGCCTCCCTCAATCACATGAGGGGTAATTGCTATACTCACCACGCTTGGCAGACGGGTTGGCGAGGGTTTTGATATGAATGCAGAGTTTTCCTTCTCTGGGTGCTGATGATCATGCCAGCAGCTTTACCTTAGTCGCCTTTTACGACACCTCGGTAAGAGTGAGGGTGGCCTATTCTACTCTGCCGGGGACCACACGGCCACAGATTTGTATTAAATGTGGCAATTATGAGACATTAAAAAAAAACAACATCCATAAAGGAAAGTATTAAGGTGACGGGTAGGGCACACTAGCGACGCCAATTGATTTAAATTGTTAGCAACTAAACTGGATATCTTTTTAACAATTTCGAAGCTGCAGCCTATCGGAAAACACTTATACTATTTATTACTTATACTTAACTTTTAGGTCTGCTTTTGTACTCGAAATTTTAATTACCGCCAAAAACGGCCACTTATGGCGTTGTGGCGATGCGCCACGCTTTTGTAAATATATAATTAAAGTGTAAATTATTTGTAAATATTTTGTGCATCAACCAACGCACGGACAGTAAGACCCTTTTATATGTATATAGTTTGAGGTGTACTTCACGCCGCGCGCATGACGGGTCAGCGGCGCGCAGGCTCTGGTCATACTGTTCGTCCGTCGGTTGACAATCAAAAAAACGTCATAAAATTTGAAGACTGATTTTACTGTGAATAATTTATTGTACAAATTAATCTAGCCGTTCTTATTATCTTTACTTCGTTTTCCTGCTTTTATGTTCTCCTTCTTTCTTTATTATATGTGTGGTGTAAATATTGTTTGGTCGAATTGTAAATAAACATTTGTACATAGACTCTTTCTTTCATACGACCACCCGCCATACTACGGCACACGACGCCCCACCATAGCGTTAATCCAAATTTCGAGTGCAAAAACAGATCAAAATTACAATTATAAAATAAATAGTATAAATGTTTGCTTAGAGACTCCCGCTCCGAAATTGTTTAAAATAGGTCCGGTTTAGTAGGTAAGAACTTAAATCGATTGGTGTCGCTAGTTAGGGTTACCCGTCGTCTTAAGAATTTTTAGACATGTACTTGTGTAATATTATCTTTGTAGAATTAAGAAGTTAGCAATTGCAATAATTATGGTTACTTGTAAGAAGAAACGATGACATAACTTTGTCTCACAAAATTTTAACGCTTACCTTTATATATATATTTTTAAATGTCTCATATTCGACACCATTAATACAAATCTATTGGCGGCGCTAGTTTCGTCGATGCGTCACCTTAACAGTATCATACATATCTAAATCTAGTTGTTTGTATAGATAATTCACTACACTAATGATGTAAGCGAGCTACGTAGGTACATTCCGCGGTAGTACCTGCCCATATCCGTAAGAGGATAACCAGGTCATTTCACCATGTATGCTCTTGTCAAGTTCGAATTATATCTAACAATATCATAAAACTAACATAGTTATGCGACCTGAATCTTAATTTTATAAAATAATCTACGCAATCAAAAAGTTTCATCGAATGGTAAGTCCAAACACAGCGCGCAAGGTGTGTGGCAGCCACGCTCGATGTTTGGTCTTTGACTTTCAGATAAACAAGAACAACCTCAACATTTAAAAGTTGGTAAAATGATGGGACCCGGCATGTATTGGCAGGTGGTAATGGGATAAGTGGTAGGCTATCTCATTCGCCGCCAAACCCAAGTACGGATAACGTTCGATTTCTGAACTCATTTTTCATCACGGGAATTAACCTCGAATGTAATTTAATTAACTGTATCGGGTCGGAGACGCCCCGCGCTACCTTCATCTAGAATTCATAATATAGAAAATGGGTTATAGTTTAGATATTATTATCATCAAATACTATTTTATAATGAGGTAAATCTTTAGAGAACAAAAATGCTTATAGGTAGTAGGTATATATACTTATACTCGTATACCGAAGAATCGAAACAATTACGCGATGCAATCGATGCCCAGACCCATCTGTATCAAAATGTACCAACATTTTGAACGAAGTAAAGGCGGGTTACTAGTAGTTTATAAAAGTATCAAATATATACACCATACAGGACGCGGTAAATAAGTCTAGCGGTGATCTTGAGTGTACAGAAATCATTTTTCGTATAACGCACCATCAGGTGATCCGACTGCTTTTCTGCTACCTATCACTAACGCAAACTACCGGACAGCGTTACACTTACGTGCCGCGGTCTGTACCTGGATTATGTGCCGATGTGCAAATATGTTTACGGTTTACATTGTTTGTAGGTATGACTAGTTATTATTTATGTCTAGCAAGTTTTAAGTCAATTACCAGCCTCGCGATAAATGTACGCAATATCTCCAGCGCAGCGATAAATTTCCGGCGCATTAGACCGCAATCACAACTAGATCCCGTGAGCGCTAAATAAATAAACACGGGAGTTTTAACCGAATCCGTGCCGTTAATTACTAGAGACGGATTGCTAGTGATGCGATTTGAGTCCAATTTTATACGAGGCACCTGAGTCATATCAGACAACAGCGCATACATCGATCTTACCCTAAAGTAGTAAAGTATGTAGCTTAAACCTTGTGTTATGGGTATCAAAACCAATGAAGCAACCACAAGCAGGTAGCTTAGACGACAGCGTCTAAGCTATAGGTATCAAAAAAAAAACAAAATAAGATAAAACCCAGACACTGAAAAAAGTAGCAGTCATGGTTATAGTTGGTTTGTCTAGCTAGGAACGCGGATCAGGCTTTGAACGCAACCTCTACACTTCTCGTATCTTCACGGGAGAAGAACACAAAATGGAGAACCCCACTTGTGCATAGTCTGTCCGACACCTATTTTTCGAGTATGCGTATGATAAATAATTGAATATCTGGTCGGCGGCATATCGTTGCTCCAAAAAAATATGTCACAGTGACCTAAGAGCAGAGAGTTCAAATGACTCTACCACTTCCTTACTTGAGAACCACTCTAGTGTATTCGAGTGAAATAGTAATTTAGCGCAAATGACGAGTAGCAAAATAGGAGTTGCATCACTACGGAGTGCCGGTTTATAACAGGCATGTTTATTCTGACAACAGATCCCCAGGGAATTAGACGAGATAACAGCTGACGCTGTTCCTCCCGAGGAGATGGTTTGCGAAAGGTTTAGCCGGACTTCAATCGGACTACTGTTAATCCAGTCACGACAAGAAATCAGAAACCTCATTTAACAATAATAGAGTATAAGCCATTAGTTTCCCTGTTCATCCAATTATTTCTACGTTTTATAATGGATGTATTATGATGATATCCAATATTCGAATTAGTAAACGTGTAAATCTATACGAGACATCGATACATTGGTTTTTGGTAAATTTTCTATCAAAAATGTATAGTTAATCAGAGAACAAACCTTTTATAAACGAGTTTAAAAGAAAGCAGTGAACATTACGAAATACCAAAACAAATCTTGAAGCAAAACATTTCCTTCACAACGCAACCACGTTCGTTATAGCAAAACAGCGTGGTACCTTCCCCGCACGAAAGCGAATTTAATTAAATTTAGCATTCATAATACTCTATTCCGACGTTATGTAATGCATAAACTTCCATAGAAACACAATATAAAAGAGAGGAGGTGGAAGGGTGGGGAGTGATCCACCAAACCACAACCCTCGGATTCTCACGCTCGCTGCCAAAATTATAAAATGAACAAAAACCAATGTTGAGGATATAAAATCCCCTTGAACTTGAGTAGCGGTTTCAAGCAAATGCCGGTTGTTTACATATTTTTTACCAAAAGCGTGAGGCGCGTGCATGAATCATATACTGCGAGCGAGCTTTGAAGCTTTAAGCTCTGCGAAAGCCAACACGACGCAAATGAAGATTGCTTGGAGGGTCTTCTATAAAAGGTTAGAATAATATGTAGTTTTTATCTTCTTGGCACATTAGCAAATTAAGATTTCTACTTCTCAATTCTACCTATACCTACACTACTTTTACTAAAAAACATACTGAATTTACTTGACCGGCTTTTACTTTATTCAATTTTAGACTGCTCTATTAGTTATCCAGGAAGAACTACAATTTAGAAATGTAGGGCTTTATTTTACACTAAAATATATTCGTCCTTTGCTCCAACTAAACAACTTATCGAATTTCATATTTACATAACAAACTAATTTTGACCTAAAATCTTTACTTTTGCGTTATTTTCTCGTGAAAATACAAGAAGGACTTTGGAATTATTGTAAATATTTTCTCCGAAATTACTCAATGCTTATTTTCATAAACATGTGTAGCTAAAAGCTTCCAGGAATTTTCCGAATGGAAAAATACGTTACATCTACTACACGGATAAAAAATGTTGTCTCCTGTTATTTTAAAGAATAGCGTATTCCCGTCTCCCTCCCCCTGCAGTACTTAACCTCGACAAGGGCTTAATTTGATCGACATAAAATGCAAAATCCTTCTTACCTTTGTGCACTGCGTCGAACCTCCCCTCGACCTTGGAGCGCAGCGCCTCCAGGTCGAATGGCGCCGCGAACCCATGGTCCACAGAGCGACTTTTAGACCTGTAATGCACAACACCAACATTTTACTACCAACATCAAAGACCGACCTCATATTAAAGTAGAGGTACTATAAAAGAGGTACCTTAGGGCCGATTCGACCAATGTTATTCCGATACTAAATCAATGGTATAGCGCTTTCATTCTATACAAATGACCTTATACCATAGATTTATCAACGGATAAAGATTGGTCGATGCAGGCCATAATCAGGACACGGTAACTAGCAGTCATCATGAGGTTACGCTTTTTAATTAAATCTTTTTGATCTACACGTAAATACCCATCACGGGTTCTTATTACAATGACGCATATTCTATGCGCCAGCAGAATAATATTAAATGTATCATGGATCAAAATCACGGAAATGTTCTGAATGTTATGAAAACTTAAGCGCAATTTTTTACCGTCATCAGATGTAGGTCAATTCTCAAGTGCATTAAACTTTAGTATTACACAATACTGTACATAACATTTTGCAAATCAATGAAATGCTACGTTTTAAAAGGATGTGTTGGCAGTAATAATTCGGTTTTTTTATTACGATTTCGAACGTTTGTTTCACTTCCCACATAAGTGACGTCATAATAGGCATCAATTAGTTTTAATAAACTTATCACCACATGAATGGCCCAACTGGTGATCACTAACTTTAGTCGAGTTATCGAGGTGTGAAATAAATTATACTGTTGACTTCTTTCCAAGAACCAAAGAGGCAAATAAACAGTCGAATCATAGAATAACAAACAATTTGATTTATAAATCGGTACCGTCAGTGTATTTCATTGGCTTGTACCGATGGTTCCGCGCCATTGACCTAGATTGCAGGATCGAAGCATGTGGTGTGTGTGCCCTGTCAGAGTTCCCAGAACTTTTCCATCGAAAGGAAAACCAGAAGAGGAAACCAAAAGATGTAGCTCACTAACAAAAGGTAACCACTTTACTTATTCAACACGGAGATTAACTAAACAACATTTGTATAAAAGCACCGTTAAAAACATCAACTGAGTATTTTTTACTCCTTGAGTATTTTAAACGATGCGATAATTAAGAAAATCCAGACGCATTACAAATTAATACACCAGGCACCCTAATATATTCTGTATTCGGTGGATGGTGTAATGTTTTGGCGGGGCACATGGATGATTTCTTGTTATTACGTTATTTGATATACCATCTTTAAGTGGCAAAAAAATATAGGATCATAGTCAAAGCGTATATACCGCGTGTAGTAACGAGATTTTGCGTTACGTCTAAGGAAGTAAGTACCATTAAGAATAATCTTGAAAAAAAAATGTGGGAAAATTCGTTTTGGTTTCTCTGACATTAATTTAATCCAGAATTGAACACTACTAATTCTCATGGCCAGTCGCATCACAATATCGTAAGTGTATATTCTGGGTCAACGGACGGGTAATTGGCTATTCCTAAAAGATATCGTCCGAAATAACTTTTGTAGGATTGATACAAATAGATGGACTCCGAAGCGACGCCGACGCTTCGTGTGCTCCAGCGCGCGCGGAATTAATTGAAACTACGGGAGATAAAGGCTCGGTCACGCAGTGTCAAGTTTCAAAATTACACTATAAAATTTTCGAAAAAAATGTCACAGAGTGTGAAAGAGATCCAACCGGCCATGACGCAGATTGTATACGGGTGTGGTAAAGAAAGAACATCGCCCAGCAGGTCACTCCAGTACTAATGGCTTCGCGCAGTTTTTCTAGTATAGCTGTCTTTGAAAAGGCACAGTCTGTTTAGGATGCATGTCTACGGATAGGGTACCCCTCTAATATCCTGCCTTATTTTCTGCTTTGGCATCAGCCGAAACTGAATTGTTGCACTTTACAATAAGTACTTGGTTAACATCAAATTTTGCTAGCAGGGTTTTTCTCCAAATGTAGTGGGTCAGAACATTTCAGCTTTCAAGCTACCGTACCGCCCGCATAACAATTGCTCGATATGCCACAGCTGGGTATGAAAATGTTACAAGCTCACTCCAGCTCAAGAGCAAAAATTCTTAATACTCTCTTTTATGGATTCACCGTTGTACTTTTTAAAAAATGTCTCATAATCGCGACAAATCTATTGGCGGCGCTGGTTTCGTCGATGCGTCACCTTAATAAAGATTTTCGGGTTGCATTATACATATTGAAAAAGAAACGACAAGCTGCTTCTGCGAAACGACAAAACTCGATCGCTCGATACAACACAAATGCACCGTCCTTTCATGTTTCAAGCGACTAGTTATCACTGTGTGACCGAACCTTTAAGGCTAACGATGTCCAATTGATCGACGGGGCCAGTCGAGACGGTGTGCTGGTGGAGTCTGGATTGATTTTACTAGGATGTTATAGCATCCATGATTATAATCAATAGTCACCTAACAAGATACATACAACTACAGGAGAATATATGCCATACTTGTTAAAAGGCAATCCATAAACCATCATCATCATCTCAGTGCGTTAATCCCGGTTGCGTCCAAAGCCATTGCTTCAGAGCCCGGGGTACACTTTGACCATGATCCAAGATTTGGTAATTACAATAATGAAGCTACTGCGGTCTCACCTTCGCAACTCTCAGACTGGGAGCACCAGACCAACTGAAACATGGTAACGTTTCAGAAATCTGTAAAGTGTGGGTTTCCCGACAATGCTTTCCCTCGCCCTCAGCGTCTATCTAATGCTAAATATGCACATAGATTTCAAAATCCAGAGGTCTCAGGTCAGATCTCGTATTCGGACCTACGACTACAAAATAAATTTGGAAAATCTTGTGTAATTTATTGTAAGTTCTAACCTCTTGATAAATGTTTGTATGTTATCGCTACAGACATAAAAGCACACTAAACGCACTTCACTAAAACATAATGTAGTACTCGAAAAGGCAAATGAATAACATCTAGTACTTGATGTAAGAATATACTCGTATAACTACATAATCAACCGTGTTTTTGAAGCTTTAACTGTTCTTCTAGACACTTCTAATACAAAATAACAAATATAATTACCTTTTTATTCTATACTGTATAAGGTATGTAATGCGAAAGTGGGTGTTTTCGAATGAGTGAGGGACCGGACGTCCAATCTGGGGAAAGGGAAGCAATGGCAGCAGAGCACTTGTAACTGTGCGAGTGGGCGGCGATCGATTATCATCAGATGATCCGTCTGCTCGTCTGCCACCTATCAAATAAAAAAGGGAAGGGAAAAAAGTTCCTTTTCGAAACGACCTTCATTAGGCAACACAAACTTCGGATTTATTTGAGCCAAGCCAAAAAACTTGTATAATATATTATTTTATGTATTTTTTAAACGTTGTGGGATACTTTCATGCTTTGCGCAGAGGATTACTCAAACGGCTCAATGTTGTTAAGAACGATTTTTCTTACGAAATAATTACGTGTAAACGCAACGCAACATGAAGGAGATTCGGGACTGGTAATTCGAGTTCTGCTGAGAACCAATAAACAAAGATTTAAAATCAGGTTTAATAATAAACAAGTACGATTCATGCTCATCTCAAACAGAATAGGACAATCTACAGAGACACATGAGGAAACATTTTAAGAATGACCTTCATAAACTAAACTATGTGAACTTTAAGAGCGCCAAGATACATACGAGCCTCCATTTCATCTTAGCGTGTAATTCCCGGTTGCGTCCAAAGCTGTCGCCGACCATGATTCAGGATTTGGGGAGTCCGGTAATTACAACTAAGCGACTGCAGTCTGACCTTCGCATTCATTTACACGGGAACCAGACCATCTGAATCAAAGTTACACGTACAGAAAATATTCGAAAAGTGCAGGTTTCCTCACGATGTTTTCCCTCACCGCCGGGATAGTGGTAGAAATAGGCACATAGATTCGAAAAATCCAGAGGTGCATGCTCATATTCGAACCACGATCCCACGTATGAAAGGCGCGTCCAGAACCACAGAAGATATATACGAGTATGGTATGAAATAGCATTCCAAGCTTGATAGACCATTTGTGGACCGATAGACAATATGTGTGTGTGTGTACAACAACATTCTTCTGTAATTAATTACATAACTTGTATGACGAGATCGACAACTTTCTCCCATCGCAATAGCTTGTATTTTTTTTGTAAATTTCATTGTTATATCTTCCCGCTGATAATAGAGATGGCATTAACAAGTTGTTAGCGGAAGAAAGAAAGGACATGTACACATTATTTTCCGTTACTACTTTACTTTAAATTAAATAAAGAACTGGAACGGCATCTTGCAAAGGTATTAGTGATATGTAATCTTTGCATTGATTCTGCGCTGATTATGCGCACCTTTTTTTCTGTGGTGGCCGACGAGGGAAAGGGATTGCCGATTGAATAAGCGATTGCCGCCCGCTCATAGACACCCGCGACACCAGGGAGCTGCCTGGAACAGGCTTAAAGCTTTAAAGGCAGCTCCTGATTCAGCTTCATGTTCCTTCCATGCACTCGGCAATTCAATGATGACGTTAATGGCGCATTATCTACGCTAAAACATATGCGAACGCAAATCCAGGCTGAATGGGCTAATTCACTAGTCTCGAGGATGAGAACTAAATAACATTAGCCTACATTATTGTCTTCCTAATGCGATGCATTGAACAATCACATGCAACACGCGAGACTTGTGGTACGTGACGCATTGTTGACGCCTCGCGATCAATACGCCGTGCACCGGGAAGTCCACCACATTCAACATCGTAATAATAAAAATATTCAGATTAATTCATTTGTATCAAACAAATCAATTTATGAAGATAGTGTCATATCTTAGGTATATGAAATTAGTTATTGATTGCCTCTTTAGGTTATGGAGTGAAGAAAACAATACAATGAATAGGTATATGTGATAAATGGATACTGTTAGGCATTCCTTTGCCTATTTAAAAAGTAAATAACTTCTCTCATTGTTCTTGCTAGTAGTATTGTAAGTAGTCTAATGACAGCTTTAATAACATTTACATCTAGATAAGGGGAAATTAAATTGGAACATTAATCTTCACGTTGAGCATTACGCATGAAATAAGAATTGGCTACTACATACCCTACTGTAACTTCTTGTATTCTTGCAGTTTTACACCAAAATTAAAACAGAGGGGAAACACATTTTTTCATTTCAATATAGCGTACATAAGCTAAAAGGCTATAATTACAAATATAGAAAAAAATATGAAAAGCAATGCATATCGTACCTCTTGTAGGACTGGTCGATGCTCTCGGCGCTCCGCGACAGCTGCTGCGAAGCGCGCCTAGACCTGCATGCAAGAGACCACGGTCTAGACACCAAACGCATGCAACACAACTAAATGCGTGATACACAGACAACTTCTTCTATTTATTTAACACTACGCAACGACTAAAGCCTTCGTTAGTCTTGGACCACAAACATAAGGAATTGGAGCATAATTTAATCTTTCGCCAATGAAAGCATTTGCATTCCCGAATGTTTATAATCCAAGGCTTACTCTGAGAGAAAATTGCATGATTCGGTTATTACAGTAAGATAAGGCATTTTTCTATCAGAGTTGTGAGACTAAAGGCAAATTTCTATGAAGTTTACTGTTTAAAACTTACAACTACAAATCCATGCGAAATAAAAAATTGTCTGTATATTTTTAAGAGGATTTTCCACACAGCTGTTTTCTAGTTACAAGTTTTTGAAGGATGATAAAATATAAAAATAGTTGTACATTTAGATCAACGAGTATAAAATAATATTTGGTACAGTTACTTGTTTGCTCAAGCAACCGCTTATTTTCATACAAAACACATCAATTTGTCTGTGTGAAAACTCCAATAAACAGTGTATCTGGCAAACCAAATAAAAAATGTTTGAACAAATATTATAATAACTGAATGTAAACCAGCAAATAAAACTTAAAACGCCACATCGATTCATGCGATGGGTCAACATTGGCATCATGCAATGCGTAAATAATGAATATACATATTATAATCATACGCAAATGTATGGGCGAATTCGGTGAGTGTTTGTGTTTGCAAAGTGCATTTTCTAAAATACATTATTGCATTGTATTGTAATGTTGATTCAACTGAACTTGCTAATTTCTTTGTCGTGTAAATACTTTGGCCATCGAACCATTCCACGCTAAAATATCGTAATGTATATAATGGATTATGATGCATCGTACAACCACATTGCAATTTCTTTATATGCATAATGATTAATTGACTTCAAATAATCGTTCTTTGTTTACTTTACATAAAGATTAAGACGTATTTATGTGCGGCAAAAGCAATGTAATTAATTTATTCGTTTAAAATATTGGCAATCTTTTAGTGTGTATCGTAAAACCGTATGAGCGTATTATCAAGCCGCCGTTGGCTTATATTTGTACGTTGGTCGTAAATCAGGGCTCCCCATAAACCTCTTAATCCTACGTTGTTTACAAAAGTGTATCAACATTGTTACAGTAAAGCTTCGAATCTACTGTGATGTAAAATACAAGCACATTAGTTGATGTAAGACGCAATCGTTTGGATTTTAAAAAAGGACTAAAGAGATGTTTAAGATTTTACGGCGGAAGTAAACTCGTCCATTAACATAATATTACATTAAGATCAAGAATATACATAATACGTTTGTTTTGGTCTAGAAACGGCATTATTTAAACAAGGCTCTCAGTAACAATTAAAACAGCCCCTTAAGTGTAATAGCAATCATTAGACAATGCAATTACATTATTGTAACATCAATAAATATAAATAAAACTGCATACAAGTTAACATCTCTAAGTGACTTCGATAAAGTTATAGAGTTGCTCGGGGTATTCTTAGCGTAACATTATGTAACCATGAAAAATAGGTTGAGGGAGCGAACCAGATCGTTGTTCTTCATTAAAGGGATTAATGTAATCCGCGACCTGCGTCTAAGATCCCTAATTACGTTAATTATTAGCGTTAATTTAAAGAAGACGTCTAAGTTAAACCGTTTTCCGTTACATAAAAGCAGTGCAAGCTCCACCCGGAACCGACGGGGTGTTAGAGCGATACTGGAGGGGGGCGAGCCATGTTGTTCCTTCTCCGGTTGAGCAGACTCGTGTGTGATTGTAACGAGATATCGATGAACAGACTAAAAGCAACAGGACACAGAAAAATGTCCAATTAGTACTGCACGTAACGTTACATAAAGGTAGTGCAAGCGCCACTCGGAACTGGGGGGGTATTACACTCCGCTGGGGGGTGGCTTGCGTTTTTTCGTACCTACTCAGTTGCACAGGTTATAGGAATGTAAGAATATTGTATCGATAAAGTTACAAAAATAAGGTATCTTTCAATTGTTAAATTAGTACCTCTTATTAAAAGCAAATATGTGTTTACTGATAGAAATTTGGTAAACCAAGACAACCAAATTTTGGTTTGGGTTGAGATCAAATGATTGACGAATTCGGATGTAAGATGTAATTAGCAGAAATAACCTCCCGTGTACCGGGCGGGTAAAGTACGTATCCGTTATTATTATGAATACAATAAATAAATATTCTGACTCCGAGAGAGGTAGCTGAAGCATCTGTGTTACAGATATCAGAACCAACAGCGGAATTACACCCAATGCCTTTCCATTATTCTATTCTCAAGTATAAGATTGAATATAATATAGCAGTTTCATCTATAAATCACTCGTATATCCCTACGTGCACCAATGGTGCAGATAGAAAGACGTAAAATAGCTTTTAGGTAGGTACATAGCCTGAGCGGATGCTTACTTAATGTTCCCAATATCCCACAACGACTACTACCTATAAGTATTTCTTTTTGCTTTCAAAATGAAATTATTTTATTATTCAGTTGAAATCATATCAGGGTCACACAACAGAGATCAACCGATAAACGTAACGTACGAGTAGATTCCAGTAAACCTACTCATTGGACGGTGAAGAGCGCAGCCGGCTCTACACTGGGCTGCAGAGTGGCAGCTCATAAATCCACATATTTACCAATATGACTGCGTTAAACATCTTCAGTCCTGAGTTTAAACATGTAAGATGTTACTGAACCTTTATCGACAGAACAGCTGGCGCATCCCTACAGCCGAGCCTGGCTGCGCGGCGCGGTGGGGCCGCCCTTGACACTGGGCGCCTGGGCGGACGCGCCCGTCCGCTCGCATATTTACCAACACGACCACGGTATCTGTTTCTGTTTCAGATTATCGCGTCTAGGCTATACTCTATTTTGAGATAATGTTTATTATGATTTACGATGAGTTTACTTCAATAAATTGTCTGGGCTATTAGTATCAACCGCTTTATGTCCAAGTTACACAACTAGCGCACATTTGCGGCTTCGTTGCTGTGATCTCGTGTTTATTGTTTCCGGGAATATTTATCTTAATTTCACGTTTCAAGCTGTAACGTCTATCTGATCTCGTTTGAAAGGTTAGTAAATATTCTCTCACCGAGCTACAAAATTTCACATACTCATCAAGGTCCTACACTCATAATTTCATTATTACTGACATTCTAAACAACAATCTAAACGCGGTTAGCGTGTTTTTAAGTCGTTTTAGTTTTCATTTTAGCAAATAGAAGGAAACCACGTGCCACTGTCGGACAATCCGTCATAAGATATCATTCGTAACGGAATGCCTTCAACGTCGGAAACCAGATCCGTGTAACATCAGATACGGAGAGTGACAATGAGGATATTTTTATCTGGCTCAACATGGAAACTTGGCACACGATTATCATAATAATGTGTTGATACTTGTTTTTCTCCTTCTTGCCAGTCAACTTCGCCAACGGAAGGCAATTTGTTGTGCTACTGAATATTGATAGAATTATTTTAAGCTCTTAAAGCTCACCTAAAGTATAAATGAATATAATAGATCGTACATGTACCTATAATATATGTTCAACTTTGTATTGGCGGGCAATTGGGCGGGTGTGAATACTTACAATGTGACTACAACGTCCGATGTTTAATTCAAAGATACTCGTACGTTCTCTAAATCAAAACATTCAAAGTAAACTTTGCGTTGTTCGACGAGTAAAGCTATTGCGTATAAATGAACAGGTAATGGATTTCAATTACCAGTACACGAGTCTCCAATGAATGGTAATCGCGAAGTACCTAACGTAGTTCACTTAACAATGATTCGAGCACACAGGCTCGCGGATGAGGCGGAAATTTCCGCCGGAAATCATTTAAATAAAACTACAGAATCAAGTGCATACAAAATAACATCGCGTACAGTAATCAAAATGAAAAATCTGCGTTATATCATATGACCTTCGATTAAGCATAGAAAAGACATTAAAGTCGGATTGATAGGTTGACCTAAGGAAACTCACGTTCTTATCCGGCACAAAAACTTTTGATGTTTAAATTTTAATAGAAATTGTGGGAAATAAATAATACCATTAAATATCTCAAATATAACTACACAACGCTGTCAAAGATGAGAGCTGTGGAAATACAGGATTTGCGTGTAATGGGTAGGTACAGAATATTTTCAATATTTACAACACCGAAAGCTTTTTCACCTGGAGGCTTTTGCCGTTGGCGGTGAGTAATAGATTTGTATTACACCATTCATGATGACATTGTATGATTTGTAACTTCACGGAAATATGACGGGGCGAAAGTAAATATTATCACAATATAAATGATATTTGGCAAATTGGATATACCTACTTAACAATGAAATCTCGGAAACGTAATAACGAAAAAAACCGGCCAAGTGCGAGTCGGACTCGCCCATGAAGGGTTCCGTAGCAAGTAAGATATAGGTATGGGAGGTATATTGCGGTTTACGATTTATAACGTATTAAAAAAACTACTCACTATATCTAGTTCAAACTAATTTCAGTTGTTGGTTTTCATGATTATGTACATCAGATGAAGACTTTACTTCGGGCTGGTTCACAATAGAAACACGTTTTGTTACGAAGAAATTATATATTATGGAAAAACACGCGAAATAAAGTTACCGCGAAAAAAAAAATTTTTTTTAGTTTTATAATTCATTTATTATAGAAGTTATGGACACAATTTAGGGGGAAGTCCCCTAGTGGCGGACACCTAAGGCTATTTATAAATAAAACAGAAAATATTTTAGGAATGTTTATTAAATTATGAATTATATTAGATAACAAAGTTAGAAATCAAATTAAAGTAACAAAAATACAACCTCTGCTAAAACTGAATTAAAACTATCAATCAAACTTTGGTTACAAAAAGTATATTTTTAAAAAGTGGCACCTAGTACCGGACGAATATTTGTGCCATACCCCTAGCACGGGATATTTTAAAATAACCTGCACCTATCACATATGTAGCCAGCTCTACACTCTGGAATGTCTCCACATGCTTCATATACCCATCCACGACAGTTAATATTGTATTGCATTGCAGCTTGTCTTACACTCAGTTCTTTTGTGGCTCCCAGAATCCTTTCTTTTTTTTCTCTTCCTCTCTCTTTTAATTATATTCTTTCTTCTATACTCTAAAACAAAATTAAATAATTAGAATCAATTCTATAATTAATACCTACGTAAGTAACACCTACGTAATTCCGTACAAGACATATCAATATGTTACTGTCCGCCTAAGGGACGACTTATGTCCGGTGCTATAGGGAGCAGACATTTTCGTTCAATAGTGGTACCTGCTAAAATTGTTTGAAAGAATCTATAATAACTACCATCCTTACGAATAACAATCAAATACTACTATCTATCTTTTGAATACCAATCAAATTTAAATTCATAAATAAACTAGAATTACTTACATTGATATTTAGGTGACGCCGTGATCCGCCGCATGAAAACAGGCACAAGTTGCTCCCGCCTCGGGGCGTGCATCACCGGCGGGCCGGCGCGTGCTCCTGTACCTGAGTGCCCCCCGCGGCCCTCTTTCACTTGTATTTGATTCGAACATATTTGTACTATCTTAACTAGTACGAGTGTCCTGGCGCTCGGTGGTCCGTCCGCGTTACGGGACTTCCCCCTACCACTTTGGGAGCGTCTCTTGCGCAAAGTATTGTGTTTAGAAAAAAAATATGTTAAAACCTCAAACTCATTTTTAAAGATCTATCCATAGATATCCCACACGTATAGGTTTGATGAAAAAAATTTTTTAGAGTGTCAGTTTCAAGTATGGAGACCCCGAATTTTTTTTATTTTTTCCAATTTTTGTTGAAAAAATCGTAATGCAGTTGGGTCGTTCTTCTTTTTTATCGACAATGAGCCCGTCCTCGGTAATTTATGAAGTAATTAATTATATAAAAAATATACGTTACACCAATCAAGATATTCCTAATTCAACATGAAATAATGACATTACTTTATCACCTCGCAGGTACTTTAGCTTGATTTAACTATGTAAAAATATATATAAAGCGTGACAGAGGTGTAAATGGCACTAATTTCGGGGGACGTGACGGAGGTGTTCATTTCAATTAAAAAGTATTCTTTATCAATTAAATTTTACATCATGTAATAGTCCATCTGTAAAATAGTACATTAACGAATATTTAGGACATACTATTTATCATTTGAAGTCTGTTATATAAAAGTTAAATGTTTATTTGTAAGTTTGACTCATTGTCGATAAAAAAGAAGAACGACCCAGTTAATAAAATACATCTATTTACCAAGTTTCAATAATATAGTTCTTATAGTTTCGGAGAAAAGTGACTGAGACAGACGAACAGACATGACGAATCTATAAGGGTTCCGTTTTTTGCCATTTGGCTACGGAACCCTAAAAGATACATTGATTTATAAATAAATGAATAAAATATGAATTCAATGGATATTTAATCCAATCCAAGCTAGATCAGGTCTAAATTTTATAGTGTTTCATTCATTTATCATGAATGAAATATGACACCTGCTACGAGTTATTTTCTCGAGTATAACAGCAACTTACCTTTTAACCTACTGACTATTTGAACAACTAAACTTTCATATATTATACATTATTTTTGTAATTAATTAAATACTCTACCGTCTGCCGCGATTTTTAATGTCGAAATTCCGAATTGATACGTCGAACCATATTCTATTTTCTAGTAACTCGACATATGCGTGCAATAGGAAAGAAACAAAGGTTTTTTTTTCTAACAAAACGTAACAGAGAGCAGATATTCTCTGTCACTGAAACATACAAAAAGAAAGCCAAGGCAAAGTAGGCATTTCGATTTTAAAATACCTAGACTTATTATAAATAATTTGTGACTATTTGTCAACTAAATAAGACGCTCATCACCTTGTGCTGACAAATTACATGTTATAGGTATGATGGATACCTTGTTCAAGCAAGTCCATATCTACCAATAACCATGTGACCATAACTATTTCAATCTCGTTAGCGCAATCATTCACTCCTATTAAGCGGATAGTTAGTAAAATATTCGGAAGTGCGTTTGAAACGCATCACAAAACAGGAAGTGGCAGGAATGGTGTGCGGCCGCTAAGGACGACCGCCACCAGTTCCGTCATCTCGACGAATCTACCGCGCTCACGCGCATAAGGATATATACCATAATTACAAAATGCCGCATTCAAATATCAATAAATACGATAAATACTTACGATTATTGAACGCCACAAGATAAACCTACCATTTATCTGTTAGCATAACATGAGCAAAATCACTACCACCTGCCATAAATGACTAACCTATTATTACTTTCCTGTATTTTATTATATTTGGCCTCGTTTTTAAATGACTAAGAATGCCCCAAGCTACGTCAAATCTGCACCGGCTACCCGAACATAAATCAATATAAATTTCCGGAACATTCGATTAGAACTCTGTCTTGGTAATTGTATCAAAAACTAATTATGATTTGATCGTTTACGTTTAGATATTTTACCTACTGTTTATTCAGTGATTTCATTCGCAAATGTTTTGGTTACAAAACACACAAAAAATTTGAATCGAAACCAAAGACCAACCAGAGAAATACATGAAGCTTCTCGTATTTTATAAGTTGATGAATACATATTTGCAGATAGTAATTTTATTCAAAATATCAGGCCTTCGTGTGAATGGGAAGCTCGCTCTCGTCATCAATCATTAAGGAAAAGTACTAATATAAGAGCCAACTAAACCGTAAGTCCAAGAATACTGTTTATATAGGTCAGACTCTTTAAATGCGTCGCGGGAACAAAAACAAAGATTGGTATTCGCGCGTCACACTTGGTTCACTCGTAAACCACGTGGGTGCAGAATTGCACATTCTTTCTACATGTATTGCAGACTTAAATGTACTGGCGATGACTGGTGCTAATTTACAAGGTAATTTGAACGTTCTGTCCAATTTATTTTGTAGCCCAAA
This sequence comes from Marasmia exigua, assembly GCA_019059595.1. NCBI lineage: Eukaryota > Metazoa > Arthropoda > Insecta > Lepidoptera > Crambidae > Marasmia > Marasmia exigua. The sequence goes on along the minus strand of CM032464.1, from coordinate 922,971 downwards.
TAAGCGTATACATATGTATTTAAAACTCTTTTCATTACAAGTCATCATACAAGATGATTTTTGTGCATTATTTTTTAAATTTTCTTAAACATGACAATTTTAAAATAAATTAGCATTCGCAGCAAAATAGCTGGGGCAATAATAACCTTTGTTTGTGAAACATATCCATACGTTTAAATGCATTCGAAATTAGAAAGAAGACGTCAAAAGAAATATTTAAATAAACAAAAAGTAATGAATATTCGGCTCATCGATATTAATAACATTATCCGATGCCTTCACGTCACTGCATCGGGTGACAGCGTGCAAAGCAGCAATCTATTTATCTAATAGATTAAGTTAAAGATAGACAACGTTTTGAAGGCGAGGATGTAGAACCACTCCACTAACCCACACACAAGAGCGAGGTCAATGGACTGTTGGTTGGTTGTGAAATGATCGGATAGATACTACGCGCGTGTGTACACGTACCTACGACTGGGTTGCAAGTTGTAAACGATAATGACTAAAATATGAATGTGAATGTATAATAAAAATAAAGTTTAAAAACTAAAACCCGACTACCAAAAAAAAACACTTCACATATTTTTTGTTATGTAAATAAAATTACATATTTGAAATGTGCTAAAAAAGGTCTTTTATTTGATACCCCACACGGTACCGTCAAGCAAAAATTGTTTTTTAGTTCCTCACTCTTAAGTTCCCTAGTGGGCGCTGTAGTCAATTTAACGTGACGTCATGTCGCCAAGACAATCAAGACGCTTCTACCGACACCTCATTTGTTCAAATATGTTAACTAGTTTAGGACTTATTAGGGAACAGATGAACAACCATACATACATACCTACAGGTGAAAATCATAACCCTCCTTTTTGCTTCGCCGTAGTCGGATAAAAAAACAGTTCACATATTTAGACGAAATCATATAATATAATAATAAAAAAGTCAAATCAAAATGAAATGTTCGGAATCGTTTAAATGACATAAACGTATAAATAGGAAAAAGCAGAATCGCCTCGAGATAGCTGACCCATCCAACAGTTTGAAAATCATGTCTTCTGAACGTAGGCGCTTTAACTTCTAATGCGCTTTGTTACAATTCTGAGTATGGATAATTATGAGGTTCTGGTACTATGCTATCTTTGAATTGTGAAGTATTGAACATGGTCCAACTTCATATCTTTCAATTACGACAGTTGAGTTGCTCGTTACAGTATGATTTAAAACAAATCATATGTGCAACCGGCACTCAAGACCGATTGCAAAATAATGACATCAAACAATTTTGCTGCAGATCATTTAGACACTAATCTCTGGCTTATAAGGTTACCCAATCAGAATAAATATAACTAGTCAATGATTAATATGCAACTGTTTATAATAATAATGTACTAATCAACATAAATAGAGTGGCTGCATTAAATACGATAGGCCGTTCAATTCTGACGGTAATTATAATTAATTTATAGGTAGTCGTTAAACATTTGTTGATTAGAAATGGCTTGCTGTAGCTGTAGCCTTACATCCCTAGTACCTGCTTCCCTAGTAGTAGCATCAATATTATCCTATGCTATGCTGGATTCCCACTACCTATCTAAATAATGGAGGAGAGGCTAATGTTACAGTACGAACCCTTTGATTTCCAGAAAGTGAGCATCATATCCCACGCCAACCGTTGGGTTATGCATAAAGCATAGTATTATTGAACTTTGGGAGGGTCGCAGTGAGCCGAGTAAAATGTGAGCCAGGTGATGATTGGCAATGAGGACATTTTTTTAGACAGAGCGGCGCTCACCGCGCGTCATCGCCGTCAATGGTAGGCGTGGCGCGGGATCCGTTGAGGCCACAGTTGCACAACAAACCACCGGCGTAGTTCCAGCCCAAGCATTCGACATCGACGAGCGAGACGCCCGCTTTCAGAAACAAACAAAAAGCGCATGACGCAAAAATATAATCGTGTCCTACTAATGAATGAGCGTATAAAATTGATGATGTCGTACGTATTGATTGTTCTACTTTTTACTGTTTGCAGCATTAGTACACATTGAGAGTTTATATTCCACGCATTTTTTTGTTCGGCTTTATCGTAGACGCAATCATAATTCATTGTCTAAGAAGTCTGTTTACTGCTTTAAGTAGGTAAATGTGATATGCTCAATTTTGATAACCTACTCCGGCTTTATTCTAAGTATGTTGTTTATTGTATTAATTTATTTTCGAGAGTCTGCACTTGTGTCTGTTCAAGTAGTATTGTAATAGTTAAGCGTCCTCTTACAATGCACTGATTAATCGATCATTGTTTATCATATCTATGCAATAAGAGTAATTATACCAATGAGGAAAAACCATGTAAGATGTAATGTCACAATACAAGGAAGTATAATGTGGCGTGCTTGTAGAGAAATCACACGATGTTACAATTACAATCGCAGATATGTTCAGTGATCACACCACATAAGTAAACGATGTATATATTTTTTATCAATATCAAGTGGAACGACGCTAAGAAGTGTTCATATTGAATTACATTAGGTAATTAATTATAATAGTAAGCTATTATTATTGAGTGTTTAGAAATAAACATAAACGTTACAGTAGTCATATCAAGAGATAATGGCAAAATTATGACTTTTGAAAATAAATGTTTTACTGTATTATCGAAGAAATAGGAACTAATTTTGCGATGGCAAAGAGAAACGAACAAGTTATAATGTATTGTACACCCCAGGGAAGCCTTGCATCTAATGGTACATTGAGATAAGTAAATTGGTTAGGATGAATTAATTACACGAGCGACAGAACTGGCGTAGGCAGAGAGGAACGTGCATTGTAGGCCCCGATGATCCGGCGTCCGGATACTATGTCTCATAGTGGGCCCTGAGGCAGACACTTCCCTAATAGCATTGCTTAATACAACATGCATGAATGGGGACCGGAGACATGCTCACATGGAAATGTAAATCTTCACGATATTCCAATGTATTGCTGTACTTATTTGACTTGTTTTAATTACTATTCTCAGATAGTGTTTATTGTAATAATAAGCAATTGATCTTAACTAGTGTCCCTCAGCGAACTCCGTTCCGCCCTAATTGTTTTTGTTCATTATTATTTTGTGGATATAACGGAATAAAAGGTATCCTTTGTCCATCCCCTGGTTCTAAGCTACCTCTCCACCAAATTTTCATCCAAATCGGTCCAGCGTTATCAATAGAGTAACGAACACTCCTTTTTTTATACATCATCATCAGCCCATTTAAGTCCCCACTGCTGGAGCACGGGCCCTCAATCACATGAGGGTTAATGTCAATGGTATGGGTAATGCCATACTCACCACGCTTGGCAGACGGGTTGGCGAGTTTTTTATATATATATTTTTTAAATAAAAAACTTTTAAATTATTTCTGAACATCAAATAAAAAAACTACAATAAAAGTAGTGGAAAAATTACATTCCTAAATGAAAACTATACATAGACAGTATAAAAAAAGAAAAGCATTTAATTTAATGTTCATTACGGTTGTTTACATTAGTTTTGTTGAAGAGAAGCCAACCAAGCGACTTAGAATGCATCATTATTGTAAACAAAGCTTTACATACTCGGGCCGCGTTACAGATTAGCGCACACTACTGCTGCAACATTAAATTACATCCATTACGACATACACCACTCCGCTTGACGAAAACCAGATATCCACCTCATTACTTTTAAACGCGACTTAATAACAACAGCAATTAACATCATTCTCGCTCGCTTTGTGTCTGAAGAAATAATGAATGAAAGCAACTGTAAATCGATTCCATGTTTTCGTTTTCGAGTTAAAATAGACATTTCGCTATTTTTACGGATGGAGCTATACTAGACATATGTTCTGATTTCTAGAAACATGTTATTTTGAATTAGAGAAACTGATTCTTAATATTATGAACTTCGGGAGGAGCATGATTGTGGAAATGCAATGCGAAAGCGAATGACAGACAAAGATACCGAATACAAAGATACTCGTAAGACGGAGACTTCTCCAGCAGAGACACAAAAAGTGAAAACACAGTAATCAACCCACGTGATAATAAACGGATTTGATGCCTCGTTATTTTCATAATTTTTGCGAATTCTTTTTTATAGATCATTCAAGTGAAAAAAAGACAAAAAACATCAAAGAAAAATACACTACAGTTAAAACATTATACTGTGCTTCAATTACGACTGAAACTGTAGCATTGAACATTTTATAGTTTTATGAGAATTGCTGACAACCTATAAAACTTGATACGAGTGATCACAGCGCAGGGAATGCGATGTGGTACGCGGCGCTGGTGTTGTGCTAGTTGACCCTAATGACTGCAGTGGCCTTCTAATGCCCGAGACGTGGACTTGACGGAGACGCAGTGCCTCTGTGCCTATACGCCGAGCCGACAGCGAACCGCTAACAAAACTCACATCAAATTTACCACCTCGTTGTAACCACTTTTAACTTCCAGCGCCATTAAAAGGGTAATGAACAAAGCGATGTAGAGAATTTTAAATATACGCCAACATTAACAACACATGTTTTTATTTTTCTTACTGCAATAAACCAAAAAAATCATGCCATAAAAATGTCTAGCATATAAAATCCTTTCATATTCACCAGTTATGTTCAAATTTTATTAAAGCAGCATAAAAATGAAGTTCATCATAATCATAACCCAAAAGTTTATGTATTTTAAAAATATTACACACCCATATAATTTGGAAAATGTCCAGGACGATACCACAAATATTATGTTATGACGATTACATATTCAAAAAGAAGTCTGCAAAATGAATACACGCGTCCAAAACAAGGAAGATTTAAATGAAGTACAGTCATCATCATCAAATATCCTGAGTTCCTGCGGTCTTTTTTGACATTATGCCCTGTCCGTGACTACATAAACGTTCATAAGGGGCAATGACTTGAACCGAAATAAATCGTTGCACCGTCAAGTTGACGGAGATCACGTAGCATCTGGTTAGCTAACTCGGTACACGGAAAGTGTTAAATGAGTTCATGTGGGTTTTTACACCACCTTTGTGTGTGATTCTACAATGGTAGACAAAGGGTAGATCATACGTTGGTATCCTAGACCACATTATTATATCCACCGCACTATCAATCTTACTTGCAGGCGCATTTTTTAAAGAAATCCCAGATATTTTAATATTTTGACAAAAAATATATAGTTAATTTGAGAAAAGAACACTTCCGAAAATTTCCACTGTCTTAAAGGGGAAAAATATACTGTCGAGTGAGTGTCGTGACGGTATCTTTCACTGCGTCACTCATAATTTATTAAGTCGCAATGTTGTTTGTATACGTATGATAACGTCTTTGTACAAAATTGATACAGTAGTTTATCTAATCTATTAATGGCCTCATCAGCTCCATCAACGGTGTGACTTGTTTGTACAGTTCAGCCTAGGAAATGTCAAACCGTCATCAAGGAAAATAGTCGGGGCCGGTCGCAATCCGACCAGTGCGAGCGCAGGCAAAACGCCGCTCTGTACGAGCGCGTATCCTCCACTCATTGCCAGCGGATACATCTGTCCGTTCTTGCTTTTCGAATATATGATGAAATCAGACTAATAACAATGATCAATGACCGAGTGATGAGCAAGATAAACATTGTGATGCATACGATTATATCAACATGTTTGACGTTTCTGTCTTACGAAAATATTGATGACTCGCTATTCTATAATAAAAATTACGACCTCATTTGTTTCCTATGAGACATTATTTATGTTATAGACTATATAATTATTATAATCTAGTTAAATATGATCGCAAGGTGTTGAAATAATAATGATTGCGAAAGAAAAGTACATCGTATACCCATTACTTCTTACTCAACTACTTTACTGCACGAAATTACGCGGACCTAAAAGTTATGCTTTACATTTTCTTTGTGTAGAAAAAGCAATTATTTGTTACTTATATTGAACTTTTAAAAGGGCAGAACACTTATTGCAAAAGCGTCCTTTTACCGGTAGAATGTGTTGAATGGCCGCCTTGACCCCGCCGTGACGGGCCACCCTGCGACTGCGAGTCATCGCGCTAATAAAACGTGAAATGACCATAAGAAGCGAATAATATAAGGAAGAAAGTGAAGAACGGTTCCGGGTATTTGATAAAGTCAAGGGAAATCTTAAGATGGATAAAGACGTAAGCAAAAATGAAAGTGCGTTTATGTCAATTATTAAAACCGCTGTAAAGTTTTATGGAATTTAGTGACCTGCAAAGTAAGTTAGTACTCGTATTACCACGTAGAATGTCGAATAATGCTCAAAACAATAAGGACAGATTAGTAAAAAGAGTTGTATGTTGATATTATAATATCTGTGCTCAATACTAATACAGCTTCAGAAATCGGATCGGATATACTTGTACAAAACACTTGCTGATTGATTTCGTTTGCAGTCGCAAATGTTGATGAAAAGACAATGTAACATACTTATTCCATAAATTATGTTCGAAGCATTTTCGGAAAAAGAACTATTATAGATTAATATCATTAAATAAGAACTCCTCTATCACTGAAACGAAAACATATTGCCGTCTTATTCTGCCCATCCACACCTATGGTGCACAGACATAGGTCACACGGCAGGTCACTAATTGAAAGCCAGAAGTCCAATCTCAAGATTGCCCAAGGAGCTATGGAGCGGAGCATCCTAGGTATTAAACTCGCGGATAGAGTGCGAAATACCATAATCCGCTCACAAACCGGCATTATGGACTTAGGTGAAAAATCCCCAAAGCTGAAATAGAACTGGGCTCGCCATACTGTGAGAATGCACCCGGAGAGATGGACCCATGTTGTCACGAAATAGCAGCCTGTAGATGGCCGTCGCCCACAAGGCAAGCCGAAAATGAGATGGCGTGACGACCTGGACCAATACTCCCGTAACTGGCCAACGCTGGCAATGAATAGGAATGAAGCAGTGGAGGCTATTAGGATAAAATAAAATAAGAATTATTTTAGATTGATATCTATAACAGTTCTTTTGTAAAACGGTATAACTTTTTCTTTTGACTCACTCGTGTTGTTTTGGTCTTACTTAAAAGATGGATCATAATATCATATATTACATTATGTGTGGACTTCAAGGAACAATATTTGAGTTTGCAAAAACATTTAAATATCGTTGTGTTTCTGCATTGATGTTGGATGCATTAAACAAACGATGGAATTGCTTCAAGCATGACCGAATTATACGAAGGGATCGATCGCAATGATTTTCTTCGACTAATGGTTGTTACGAGAAATTATGTTTTCTAAGGGGTCCTTAAAACTGCGCTGCATTTGTCGAATCGATTTCGTCGGAGGCTTGCGGCGCGGAGCCGAGCGTCGCGAGGTGCGCACTCGTCCGTCAGCCCGCTAATTGCGGAGCTTACAATTAGTGGAAACCGTCCGCAAACGAGCGCAATTGGCGCAATGGGGAGGAAATGGACATACATCCTCGAACACCTACGTACCATGTATAAATACGAGTACACAGCGCTCATAGTAACCGCACCGGCAGGAGCCGCACCGGCCGAGTGACTCAGCCACTCGAATGCACACAAAACGATTTGATCGATAACAAAATTAATGGGCGGATCTTAAATGTACTACGTACTTGACTCTGATAAGGTAGATAGGTCCGTTGTTGTGTTCTGTAATTGCAACACAACGATGACACAATACATAGTTCCCTGTATTGTGACGAAGACATGGTTAAAAAAGAGAATTTACGAGAAACAAATGGCCAGGAGCCCAATTCTCGTGCTCGTGAAATTTTGATGGAACATGGCGGATATCACCTGAAAACCATACAAAAAACTATGTTTTAGTGATACATATAATGTCGTATGAAAATAAATGCCACGGGCACGAGAATTGGGCTCCAGATGATCAAATCAATACTCATCTAATATGCCTATCTCAAACTGATAAACTGTATGATCAGATAACTAGAACATCGATAAAGAAAACTACGCAACTTAACTTATGATAATATTAATATTTATTTTAAAATTACATAAACCTACATACATAAGTACTTAATAGGATTAAAAATATATGTCAGCGGCAACATGGCACCATTTCATTCATAGCTATTTGTTTATAACATCAATAATATTTGTTTGGCTACGTGCTTACATACACGCATTAAATTGTCATACCTATGATATGATATTGTTACATGTTTATGAAGTTGAAATACTAAATACTTAACTGTGGACTGCACATTACTTCTAGGATCAAGACAGCATTTTTTTATTTATAGTCAATAATTAGCATACGAATACCATCAACCATAAAATATCAAACTAAAAAACTAACTCATATTTTATTTCGATCTTTTTATCCGACTATAATCTTAGGGTGAAGATTATCAAACTTCTTAAGAGGTACCTAATAATGAGGATCGTTTTTCCATAGTCTAACTTCTATTGCTTGTTTTTATATTTGGATCAGATAGGCATCATTTTAGATAACAGTTTCAATTCAATAAATAAGTACCTATTACCGTCGAGGATACGTCAAGTCAAACAAATTGATTCAATGGGCGTGACGACTGATCTAAAAACTACATTATATTCAATTATTAGATATTGTCATAGTGATCAAAAATAATTATTTGCTTATTTAAATATAAAAGTGACAAATTATTAAATGTGGTTTTTATTGGATATCCCATCCCAACCCAATTGTAATGTATTAAAGTAGATTCCAAAACACAATATTTTATACAGCAAGCATACCAAGTTTATGAGCTACGCATAGAAAATACTTAGCTATAACGTTACGCGTGTTTTTATATAAATAGCTTTTTGTCAAGTTCGAAAATGTTTTGAAATCGTGATATCTCGGGAAGTGTTTAAAATATCCTAAGTAGTTTTTACTCATGTTTTTGTAATTGAGAAACCTTACGAGTCGTCATGCCTAAGTAAAAACTCACGAATTAAATGCGCGGACAAGTGCCCCTCTTTACGAGCCAGGTGGAGCATAGCACAATATCACTGGTACTACAAATACAACCTTAGCACTGTTTGCGATTATTTTATTACTATTTATTAGTTAAGATCCATTGAACGGAATCCTCTCATCTCATGACACCTTCCTTCCGAGGGAGTTGGGAGTAGGCTAGTGCGGAAAGTGCTTCTGACTCCGCGCCAGGTGCAATGCACAATGTCGCCGGCGCAAGGACGACCGCATTAGTGCACACCGGTCTGGTTACGAATCGTACTCGTATGTCGCATTTGTGTTTATCTCATTGTTAATTTATACGCGTAGATTGGTCGGGGCAATTTAATAACGCAAAGTGCTTTCAACATATTTAAGCTTAACACGCTGTCGATGTAAAATCATATTTATATAACCAATAATATGAAACTATGCACTGCCTGATTATACTTTTTAGATCAGTAACCACACCAGCACTTCTCCAGCGCTGCATTAGAATGTGCAAAAGTCTTAGACTATAAGCCATAAAATATGCAATCATTTGATAATATCTGGCTAACGTAACATTTGTTGGTGCAATTAGAAAGGCAGACCTTCCCTTTAATCACGTATATAGTTGTAGATCATACAGAGTACAAGAATGCGGTCGTCCTTGCTGCGGCGACATTGTGTGCACACCATCTGGGTCGCAACCGCGAACTTTCCGTAGGTACACCAAAAGAAAATCTGTTGTATCTTATCGTATATGTAAAATACCAAATCGTAAAAAAAGTCTTATCATTAATCTAAATTTAACGCACATAAAAATGAGATTTTAACTACTTTTTACGTTGTTTACTGACTACATTGGCTCTAATACCGTTATTTATGGAAATGGGAAAGCGGAGTAAAATCACGCATGTGGCGTAATTCGTAATGAGCGCACAAATGCCGTCCTTGGCGCACCGCTGCACCATATGGAACCGGCTTCCATCTTATGGCAACCTTAGAAACGCTGGCATATCCCACATAATCACGCGCACTATTACTCAGTCAGCAGTAATGCGAATGTATACAGTTTCAAACCAGTTATGTATTATTTTGTATGGTAAATAGAGCATTTATATAAGAGAATCACCACTAACGCTCAGGGTAAATAGAAGTAATGCGTCGCACAGCCTATTTGTGTCGCACCTTTATAGTATTACCATCTATGTATGTGTATAACTGTCACATGATAACTTTTACCGAGACGTGGGTACTATGTTGATTTTACAAAAGATGTAATATGTCCTGCACTTTGTTATTATTATATGCTTAATTTCGGTTGACCGCATATAATGTATTGTATAGACTATTGAAGACCCACCCATATATGGATGGATACTGTGGTATTGATCGTTTTAGGCGCGGGACTAATGTCGACGGTATTTTGCATGTTTATAAGGTCGACATTAAGTCAGTTTCGATGGATTCGTCTGGCGACCCTGTATTATACAATAGGTAACCCGGGTGTGGGTTTAAGGCCCACCTATCATCCGACACAATGGAGGCATCGACGTGGATGACACTTAAAGCGGATTTATAATCGAGATCCCTCATTCCGCCAACGCCAGTTCCAGTCATACCGTCATTAATAATTTGTTCAAAATACGAAAACTGTTACCTTACAGCGAACTTGAGCTTGAGGATAATATTAAAATCGAGCAAGCATTAATCAAAGATCTCGAGCATGCGTCGTACTGACTGGATAACGCCTTCAGACAGGCGTGGGCGCATGTGTAATGGAACAAACAAACGCCTCATGTCAACATATGTTTACTAAACACTATAATTGCTGGTAAGTGTAATACCTGCACTAGTTGTAGTCACATGGTCTAATAAAATTATAAATGACATACACTATTCACACATTAACACTAGAGCCAGTTTTACAAAGCTCGAGTGAAAAGCTTATGAACCGCATCATATTTTCAAGAATTTGATAGCTACAAATAAAATGTAAATGCATACTTGCACAAAAAAAGCAACATGTCAAATACTAATGTACTACACAACAAGTGTATGGCTTCGCTAAATTCATAGTTTGGAAACAGTCATTTGTAAATATAGCGTAGGTATGAAGAACTGAAATAGACGAAACTAAAGTCGTCGAGACAGATACGAGACGCTGATTTTTTTGTCTCCAGCGAGTTTATAAAAACAAGATGTACCGCGAAAAGACGACCGCGTGGAGTCGCTGGCTCGCGGCCAATCTTGATACATAAATCATATCTCTTCCAAGGTCACCACATCGCCAAAATCACACAATTATAAACAGCATTAGACCATTGGACAAGTAAAACTTAAATGTGGAATATTTAGGGTGTAATATAAATAGTATAATTAAACTGATTGATTTTATATGCAAACGCAAATATTGCAAAGGATAAACAGTGTGGGTCGTGTTGGCACGTCTCCGAGCTTTAACCCCGCGTTAATGCTGGACGCGCATGTTAATAACATGTGTGTAACATTACACGTTTTAGCTTCATTTCAAATTTACTTTATAATATACATTTCGTTTAGTTATGTTTACGTTTTCTTGCGAATGACCAATTAATTCATGAAATATGTAAAACACATGCAAATTATATTACTTTTTATATTATTATTTATAGACAAGTAGGTGATGCGAACAATAATTCAAAATAAAACTCATGTGAAGAGCTTTTTCACATAACATCAAGATGTAGTCAATTGGACAGGCATTTTTGACCTCATTCGCACCTGCCTAATGTTAACAAAGATGGGATCTATCGTATACCTACTTGTCTAGGAAAAGCTTTTTTCTATAATCTGTCAGTGTATTATTCAGTTTAAACTTTAAAGCATATGAATACATCATCAAACTATTATTATTTTTATACAATTTCATCTATTATGCATTGGCGAATTAATTTTTAACCATTTTCATAATTCGCAAGAATAAATATAAAAGCATGTTTTGGAAAAAGTCCAGACGTATTATAAGCTTTATTTATTGTATATTTGTTGTCAAAGCTACCACCACAAACAGTTACTTTACGAGTGCTGCTGTTGACACACTTATGAAAGTGCTCCATTTGCATTGGAACAAAACATTTTCATTCGGTTTTATTAAGATATCTTCGGTTTCACATAAAATTTACTGTGTTTGACTTCACTTGAAAACTGCACGAACTTGAAAAATAATCGTGGCGGGCGGGTGTTGTTGCTATTTTGTCTCTGTCGCTAATCGATGAATACTAAGGAATGGTTGTAGAATTCAAAACACGAAATACAATTCAATACAGGCTTATCCAGGAGATCAAAACAGTTTACAAATATATCACAGCATTTGTGAGGAACGTTTCAGTGCTTATTTTTCATTAGTTTATAAACAATATCATGGTCATAATCTTACATATTAGTAATACGTAAGATTATGAGTTTGTAATAATAGATTTAAGTTATTTGCAATAAATATTTTATTTTATTTTTTATAATAAATCAGACAGAAGCGATTCAATCTGGCCGCGATAGTAACAGAACGGGAATGCTAAGGAGAAGCCTGATCTATTGCACTGCTTTACACAAGAAAATAAAGGTGAATGCACGATTGCGGAAACAGTAAGTGGAGGCCGAGCGATGTATGACGAAACCGCTGGCCCCATGACGCGGCGCAGAATGCCACATTATACAGCGATCCATAGTAAAACTTCGTACCTATTCATAATTTAAAATATTTTCCGCATGACCAAGAGATTAATTAAAAAGCACGTGGTCTCACGCCCACTTTATTACTGTTTATCATCAAAACTTGTTGCATTCGGTCGTGGACATAATAATCATGTTTGCGGAAATAATTATTCGTGGGCAGAAGGTAGAGGCCGTTTCAAGATCATACTATACATACATAGATCCTAATTCCAATTTGTTCGGCAATTAAAAGTAGATTTTGGCATTTACGTATTAAAAGAGCAATTGCGGAAATACACCAACACATGGGATTTGTTATAGGTATAGCTAATAATTTATTAATGGTTTTACTAAGATTTTATTCATACTATGCACTAAAAAAAACATAGTTGAAAAATATATATTTCACATGATGAATAGCAGATTGTATTATATTAGAAACAAAGAAATCCCTCATTTTCATGTAAATCTACCATGAAATAAAACGAGACAATATATTAGGTACATTTCAACGATTGTAATATTGGATCAGCTTTGAGACTTTCATCCAATTTGAATCAATAATCGAAACCGGGAGCGTTATAACCGTCGGCGGCGATGACGGACTACATGTATGTTCGGAGAGAGACATCATGTGCCAAGGCGAAAAGTTTTGCACGTCGTAAATAGGATTCACACGATTCAGTTGTCACAAACTAAAGAAATCGTGAATAAATATGAACGGATGTCAATGGCGCGATTGCGGCAGTCATTGCCACGAGAGGCGCTGGGCCCGTTAAATACCTGCTTTAGAGCTTAGGTACGTAAAAAATTAAATAATTCGATCGATGTCGAGATCTATAAGAGTACAACAGGAAGACATGCATATTAAAATCAAATACGAGATTCTTGTGGTTACCAACACAGGAAACCTTTCAAGTTCTGATTTGATTATATCTTCATGTTACAGCGCGGGGTTACCATGTATAAAAATCTCGAAAGCAATAATATTGTTGGAACAATCTCTATGAATTTCAATAACATTTCATACATAAAGGTATTGTTTTCTATTTTAATATAATTTTACATAAATGAATACTTAATATGTACCATAAAATATATTTCAATTAAAACTATGATTAAAGGTAAGCTTAGCTACTTTGCAGTTATTTACATACGAAAGACATTGACGTTCCAGCCTAGACGCCACGTCAAACATAACTACGAACACGGTAGGTAGCTTTTTAATGAGAAAGATATACAAAGGATTTCATGGATTTTATATGCGGTGTCTAACGATCTTCGTACAAACGTTTATTTGAATGTTGGCTACAATTGCTAATTCGCTATGATAACATGTAAGCACATGTAAGTACGTAAATCTGATAGATAACGCTGCTACGGTTTACAAGGATGAAGAAAAACCATAAATATGTCGAGGAGATAATTATCAAAACCTAAATACATCACCGAAGTGGAATTTTTGAAAACATAAAAGGATAAAAAGCGGCAATGTTATAAGAACACCTTCCGACATAATTGTAAATTGAATGAAATACTAATGTAAAAATTATCAAAATTTTGTAACACTACCTATATTTTTTTGATACCCAAGCCACTATTACTACCCATAGTCAATGTAGGAAAGGTATTATCATATATTTTTTAAGGTTTAGAGCTCGCATCTTGATACAAGTCTTTATTTAGTGATAGTGCCGTAATTGAGAGGTATTTAGAGAATATTCTATCGCAATTCACCCCACCATCAAGTGACTATTACAAAACAGTTTATTACTGTCGAAAAGTACATGTTACCTTGTCAAAAGTAATCAACATTATTTAAATTGTTGCATTATTTATTGGATATGTCAAGATTATGTGGCACAAATATAAATGACAAGGTCATCGCAGTAGAGAAAAATGCGCAAAAAAGTTATATACTACTAGAAACAACCCTGAAAATAGCACACCCAGTTCACAAACATCAACAATCGGACTTAGAGCATTAGGTCAAGGAAATCATGGTGCAGTGTAACGCATTTCCATTCTAATCCCATACTAGCGAGAATGTCGCATGACCTGCATTATTCTAGCATTGCAATGATCACCTCTATTTATTTCAATTATACTCTTATGCAATTAAAGTAAAAACTATCTAGTTAATAAAACATGTTAGTAAAACAATTAATGTATGTAAATTATTGTATTGAATTACGTCGAAGACGTAAGATATCGAGGAAGAAGAAAGATATCGAGTTAGAAAATTATTCTCTATACCTGTTCTTTAGCATATTGTCAGGGACGAACACGTTCCACCAAGAAGGACGCTTCTGGCGAAGGTACATCGTCGGTGAATCACTCTCCTCGTCGGTGTCATTTCCACCAGACTTTCGCCGCTTCTTGCGCTCGAGCTGCAGGCGCGCCGCCCACGAGCGCCTCCTGCCCTTGTCGCCCGGCCCGTAGGCGTCGGCTCCCACCGGCACGGCCAGGGAGGCCCGACGGGGCATGTCCGGGGGTGGTTCATCAAAATCGGTCAATTTTCTGTATCGTTCAGCGAAAGTAGCATCGGAAGCTCTTCGACCGTTGGAGGTGGGTCGGGGGAGATCGTCGACCACTTCGACATCAGTGAAAGCCTCGTCGTCGTCCGTGTCGACGAAGGCTGGCTCTTCGCTGTATCTCCGCGGAGTCTCGTCGACTGCCTCCTGCAGGCTGGCGAGGGGCAGGCTGGGCCGGTGCATGCGTAGGCCGCGCGGGGCGCGCCCGGGCCGCTCCTGGATTCTCGCCAGCGCCAGCGGCACCGGCGACTCCGTCAACGTGGGCTCGCCACCGATCATTGTCACAACGGTAACACTCGCACTTCTCAACAGTTTGCACTTCACTTACGGAGCCTGTGTCGCGTTTACGGCTCCACCATTGTCGAGAATATTGTCGAAAGCTTCAAGAACACTAAAAATACTGTTCTAGTACTAATTGTTCTCAAGTTTCGCTCTAAAGCAGCCTATTGTTTAAATTAATAGATTAGATTGCAAATAAAATGATTCTACTTTGTGTGGTTTTACCGATTTGTTTAAAGATGAATACTTAATATGAAGGTACGCTATAATATTGCAATGAAAGTAGATCTATGGAGATAATAATGAAAGAAAAATATTTTCCATTTCCACGTCCTATTTTCCAACAGTATACAAATGCGCAAAGCTTTGAATTAAAAAGCCTGAGGCACATTAAAGAGATAAAGTAAACAGATGGGAAAACGCAGACGTTTTTAATTTATGTTTTACTGGACTAACCGTTTCGAGTTCCTTTTTGAGAGGAATCAAATTTTATTAAAACGGTTTCTTATCTATTAATTAAACTAAAGGACAGACGTTTACCTTGTAAGCTTGCGGTCGCGCAATTGCTCTGCTTGCCAAAATGCGAGATTATAATAAAATAACTCCACGTCATGGTGCCTCGTTATACCAAAGATTTCGAAAAACAATAGTTAGTCATTAATGGTTGTTTTAAATAATTTCAAGATTAACCTACCAACGTAATGCAAATGAACGAGTTTGTTAATTTATTTAATAGGTGATATAAAAATGAAAAATGTTCGATACCTACATGTTAAATTCAAGCAGATAAATTTCAATTCTGCACAACGTGACAATAAAAAAACCAGCCAAGTGCGAGCCGGACTCGCCCATGAAGGGTTCCGTAGCAGCAAGTAAGATATATATATATATGGAAGGTAAATTGCGGTTTACGGTTTATAACGTATTAAAAAAAACTACTTACTAGATCTAGTCCAAACTAATTTTCGTTGTTAATTTTCATGTTATGTACATCATATATTTTTTTTAGTTTTATTATTCATTCATTATAGATATTAGGGGGGGGGGAGGACACAATTTACCACTTTGGAAGCGTCTCTTGCGCAAAGTATTGCGTTTAGAAAAATTGATATTAAAAACCTCAAGATCATTTTTAAAGACCTATCCATAGATACCCTACACGTATAGGTTTGACGAAAAAAAATATTTTTGAGTTTCAGGTTCAAGAGACACCCCCATTTTTTTTCCAATTTTTGTGTAAAATTCGTAATGCGGATAACAAAATACAATTTCAACAAAATTCATCAAGTTTCAATAGTATAGTTCTTATAGTTTCGGAGAAAAGTGACTGTGTCATACGGACGGACGGACAGAACGGACAGACATGACGAATCTATTAAGGGTTCCGTTTTTTGCCATTGGGCTACGGAACCCTAAAAATGGATAACATATAATTTATTAAGGAACGTTCCTCAGCAGAATACACGCTTCTACTAACATAGTAAAAAGCACATGCACAACGTGTTGGACACCGGCGCTACGCCATATAAGCAGGTGGTTGCTGCAGCTTTCGTAACTGCAGTCGGCGCTCGCGCACCCGCGCACCGCAGCGCGGAGAAAGTTGCCACCGACTTGCATAAATAGCCTAGCCGTTTCTTACGGTCGATTTCATTGCTGTCGATCCCGCGACCTTTCAATGCCTCACTCTATGTAGGCACCTTGGAGGCGGCCCAAGATGCGTCCAACGGAAGCGTGCACATCCACTCGCTTTTAATGATACCGCTCATAAAACACTAATGTTATTGCCCATATGTACTAGTACGAGTAGTTTGTTGATACTACTTCGTATTTCCTCTAGCTTGATATGGTGATCAAAACAATCAGTTGCGCCGTCCGACACAACACATCAAGGTCGTCGGGAATTGAGTTCATTAATTGACACTCATTCATTTTAACACGGCGCTAAATATGAATGAAGTGACTAATTAGGATGTTACTGCACTCTGACACAAAGTCCAAAATTACTACAAAATTTAATATTACGGAGGTACTGGTGTAGCGTGTACTCACTGGTAACTTGTAATCTGATCAACCTTTGCAGATTGTAACATTTTGCAATTAATATTTAGGTCAAGCAACTGTAACGAAATATGCGTTAGGTACGCGCAAAGAATGACGATGCAAAAACGCTAACAACCCGCGCTAGGCTGTAATTATGAACATTAAAATTATATCGTAATTACATTAACCGACATAAACTGTACGCAACTTGTTCTCTCAGCAACATAAAATAAAAGCAAGCAAAGCATAATGAATCTTTTAAATAAATGGAAACAAAAGCACTCTATTTACATAGAACGGCCGTTCGCATTCTGATACTAATTAACAATCGAAATCTGAATGGGTGTAATCTGAATACGTTCAATCATGATCAGAAGGTAGCTTATCTTACAGAATTTAAAACCTATCATATTCATAGCATACCAAATACGTTATGTATAGTGCTATATTAGGTAGGTACGTTGCAATTTAAAATAGTTTGCTGCTACAGCAGTTTACGATACCTAATTTTTTTTTCAAATAATCTCATCGGATTTTTTTTAGAAACAAGATGACTTCTTATTTTTATTACAATTGGAGGAAAAAATCAAAGATATCTGTTACCAAAGAGTACTTGGTTACTTTTTGGCCATATCGCCCGTAGACAGTCCGACAACCTGGACAAGTTGTTTGTTGTGGGGAAGGTCAATGGTAAAAGGGATGTAACCGGACTCACTTTGCCGATTGCCCTAAGACAAGCCGAGGATAGGGAAGAATGGAAAGACCTTGTCACTTGACCTTCAGTAAAGGCATTTCAAGAAAGGCACGACCTTCAGCAATGAAGAAATCGATGAAGAAGAAGGAGAAAAAAGCAAGCCTTGTAGGAAGACTTCTCCGACATCATAATTCATTGGCGTAGCTAGGGATTTTTCCTATGAGAGGCCATTGGCACTACTCATCATTTGCTACGAAGAAATCCTCAGCGCCTCCTCATTTGCTACGGGGAATCCATCCGCGGCTCATGATTTACTACGAGGGAAACCCCGGCGCCTCCTCATTTGCTACGGGAGGGTCCACCAGCGACTCGTTGTATCTATATCTAAGACGGGTCCGGGCCAGCGTAGCTAGGGATAGCTACGCCTATACATCATTATTGATTGCAGATGCAGAGGCCGTTTACGACTGTTTTTTGTTTTTGTAAAATCCCAAAGCCCTATAATTAGACATCGTTTCAAAATGCTCCCATTTGTATACACAAAGAGATGAAGCGAAGCAAGAGGGACTAGAAACGTCCGCGTTCGCCCAATGTCACCGAGGAGATTAACCTCTGCAGAGCTGACACCCGACCGGCGACCCCGTCCTATCACTAGCTCTAATTACCCACACCAGCAGTACACTGATAAAACGACTCTCTCCTTTCCTCCACGTGGTACCTACACTGCGTGCAAAAAAATATAACCACTTATAAAACATGTTTGATTAAAAATACGCATAGCTGTAATATTTTTACGTAAATGACAGTTGTTCTAAATGACTATTTTACTAAGCTCTCAAAAACTATGAAAACCCCTCAATGCGATAGATCCGGCCCATCAGCTAGATGGTAGGTAGATAGGTTATTTACCCATTTAGGTCACCCTGGACAAACATTCGTGCGATGAACACTTGTGTTTGTTCAGTGTCTGGGTGTAATATATGTATTTAAGTATATATTTGCGTTCCTCTGTTGCCTGATATCTGTAACACAAGTGCTTAAGCTACTTAGTACGGAATCAGGTCAACGTATGAGATGTTGTTAGAATTATTATTATTATTATTTGACGTGGCATGTCAAAATGGCAATGTTACCAATAAAACCACCAGTGACGTTAAAATTAGACCTCACCCCTACATACCGCCATTTAACGGTTTTTTCACTCGCGGTAAATAACCTATAAATTAATAAATAGAATAACCACTTTTTAGAAAAAAATATGTTGTTCACATAACAACATATTTTTTTCTAAAATTATTAATAATATTTTTTAGTAAAAAAAACGACCAAGTGCGAGATAGGCTCGCTCACCAAGGGTGGTAGTAGAGTATATTTATTTATATTAAATGGCGATTAGTAATTTTTTTGCACGCATTTGCAAAAAACCTACAATACATTGCTACTCAAGAGGTTTAAGAACAACATCTATCACCATCAATCGTTTGCGTTTGAACAAACAATATTAAACAGACATATTGCAAGTTACCGGCACACACATGTGTCCCGGTGAAAAGATAAAAGAAGCCTATCGAACTAGTAAAACGTCTTTTCAACTTCTCAAAAGGAGCATTGCTAACTATAACGACTTTTGATGTTTCACTCAGTTTACGTTTCGTCTGAAGGACCCGGACCATCCCACGCGGGAAAAAAGTGTTAACAATTTCCTAAGTTTAAACACAAAGGAGCATTGAAAACTTGGATAGGTTTGGGAATCTGGGAGTACTTGTCTCATAATTGTTGCTAAAATATGTAATAGTACGACATAACTGTCGCGTTAATGTTTATTCAATTTACATCTCAAATTATGCATTATTATATTTTTGCAATTAAATATCCAAATTATCAGCTTTGCAACTGACAGGTGTCATATGCATGACCAAGTATGGCGTCAGTTGTGAATTTAACTTTTGTATGGCTTTTTGTATGTATTCAAATTCAAATTATTTCTATCGATCGTGAAAATTCTTTTGTAACCATGACTTTGAAAATAGACCCATAAATTTTACTCAAACATACTGTCAGGGACATCTATTTAAATTAGAATATTAAGTGGATGTAGAGTGATAAATTTGCAAGATGGTAGGAGCTTGGTAAGAGTAACCCCGGAACATTCAGAAAGATTTTTAGAGGCCTATGTACAAAGTAAGTACATGAAAAATAGTAAGATTCATTTCTCCCTATCATTTATTGACAATCTTGAACGTAAGTCAAGAAATTGTCACATCACTCATTTGGGTGTACCCCGTCGGCGGCCATCAGTCGGCCTCCATTGTGTGACGGGCGATTTTTGCCCGTCCTTCGGGGCCCATTCTGCACACGTGACCCGCCCATGACATGGAAAATATGTAGCTTCTAAATCATTACGCGGTTTTATGGTAATAACGCGAAGTATGATAAAGCACGCACTGGCGCTCGTAAATGTGTTAGCACCTTTACTAGTAGCCTCTTATGCTGTTATCGCACGTTCGAAGCACCTATTCAACTAAATCCTATTTATAATATTTTCCAGAACCTTTAGTAGCAGGAGACTTACACGAGGTTTGATTCAATTATGCCTTTAGAACATTCAGAATACAGCTTTTATTTCTGACGGCAGCATACGAGTATTTCCAGTAGGTAATGGAAAACGGAAACATTTATAAATCTGTTATATTGCTAGAGGCGATAATACTAAATATCTGTAATACTCAGTTCTTACATTCTGTTATTTTGTACAATAAATAATATCTATATACCTTAAGTAACCAACACACTCAAAAATTTCATCTCGTGTTCAGGCGGGACTCGAACCCACATCTTCCACAATCCGGGTGGCTGTTCTACCAATAAGACCAAGCTTGATTCAACATGAGCTGTAGAATCAAGCATTTACAAATTTCGTTAAGTAGTCTAATTGGTAGAACAGTCACCCGGATTGTGGAAGATGTGGGTTCGAGTGCGTTATTTACTTAAGAATAAATTGCAAGAATTCTATAAAAAATATCAACTATCTACCTATACTAGTACCTATATTTACGTACGTTTGTACGTACAGCCACACATCAAAGTATACAAAACTGTCAAGTTTCTCCAATCGATTATCACCTTAATGCCGAACGCCATAGGTTCAATATCAATTAAGGAATTTCGATAGATTGTAGTAACCTGACGTTTGGCTGTCTATACCTAAACGTAAAAAGATTATATCGAACAAAGCATCGTGAACAGGAACAATCATATTTCACAAGTAAATCACAGTTCCATTACACAGATCTCATTTTTGATAAAAGCTCCTAATTTCAAGTAAAACACGTCCACAAGATTAAGTACCCGATAAAAGTCACCTAAATATGTACTTAGAACCTCAAGGACAGTATCGCTCGCATCAAAAACACATCAAGTTGGATCGCCGTCTCAATTGCTTTTATTGTATATTTAGAGACCAACTAATCGTGTGAATTTCTTGCGCACGACTTAGCACAACCGTTTTCAGTGGAATATTTTATTGCCTTCATTCAGAAAGCGAAAAAAGCGCTGTAATCCTCCACAAATCATATAGACAAATGGACGATCAATTTTATCTTTAAGAGATCATTAGTTATATGATTTGCTAAAAGACATCGACGTTACAAATGATGTTGATCCTCCTCTAGATTTATGATCGTAACCAACTGTGGTGCACAATCGGGTACATATTAAAATATTGCGCCTACGAATGAACGTCGATTTTAATCCAATGAAGACAAATACTACAATACAAAAAATACTTCACTAAATAAAAAGACAGAATTCGGTGCTATCATAATAACCCTTTTTTTAATTCCCAGCAATGGCTTTACAAGCGATGAAATAAGTCATGATTCAACTATACTCGTAGTTGTTACTGATTCAATTAACTTACATAAATTAATTTTCAAGATACTATGATGCTGAAACTTATTCCAATGACTTGAATGACTGCCACGACGGCACCCAATTATTTAATTATCTCAGCTGTTCTCATTATAGAAAGGAATACATTTTCGAGAGCAAAGGGAGATACAATAACACGGAGTCCCACAGCGATGGCCGCCGGAGCGCGCTGCACAAACATCGCATAGTTAATAAGGAGTAGCACTACCAACCGCATACAGAATACTAATCACTTGTTAAAGACAAATACACAAACGTACGAAGACGTTATCAAACTAAATAAATCAATATCAGTGAACAAAGAGCACAAGGAAGTACGAGAACTGTTCCTACTTGAATAAATCTTTCTAAATAAACAATGTGACATTCTCTGTCAAGCATGTCACGTCTTCTTAGAATATTTTTGTGTGGAACTAGATTTTTTTTTCAAATTACTATTATGATGGAGGAGCACATAACATAGCTATGAAACATCGCGTTAATATGGCGACTTAGAGTATTGTATGTATTGGTTTCAAAAGAACAATGGTTTAATAAATGCATCAATCTTCAATCTAAGATTATATTGATTTTTATGTATGTGAACACGTTGTAACAATGCAATATTAATGCAATTTATGGTATTAGGTTTATTTATCAAAATGAAATCAACTCTGTACAGAATAAAACAAAATTGTCTGCATCATATGAGTCAGCAATCTGGAGGACGCAATAACAGGCAATGAAGATTAATAGCTATTTTTCGACGTCACATAACTGAACAAACAGTACATAACTACTTGCATTTTCAAACATATACTTCTTTATATGCGCAGGTCATGATTTTGATTAATGAAATTTAGAAAAACATTCAATTAAGTCAGAATCCATTGACAACGAATAATAAAAAGATATCCACTACTTAGATTAAAATTAAACTACCAACATTGACAATTTGCCGATAACAATAATCATTTTAAATTAAACTAAATAGTATTAAGGTGTTTTGAGAAATAAATCAAAACTTAGTCCTATGCTTTTGTCTTCAAATAATGTATTTAAATTACAAAAGCTCGTAGATTGAAAAGATGTTTTGTATTTCCAATTTAATGACCGGTTTGTTGACATAATTAACGGGGTATTATTAAAACAATCCTGCAATCATAGATCACGTGCTTGCAAACATCTGGACTTAATTAACACTGGAAATTTGTTTACTCAATAAAACTGCCTTTCCTATAATAAGGTATCATATATCTGTTTATTGCTTTAACGATTTTTTATTGCTTTGCACTCTAATGAAAAGCAGCGTGAAGCAGGGTCTGTGCTGTGTTTCGCTGCGTGAGTGAAGGTACTGGGGGTCCAATCCGAGTGAGAGAGGGATTTAAAGCTTGGCTGCGTATTTGTGACGCTACTGTTGTTTTTAGTGTTATTCGGCGACCGCCGTGATCCGTCTGTCACCTATCACATAAAAATAAAATGGGTATAGGGTCTTGGAATAAGTTGTGATGAATACAAATTTAAATCACAAAATGATGTTAAATTTAATTTTCAGAGACAACCAATATATTCGCACATTGTTTATTAAGACACCCAAATATAAAGTTCAATACTTTATGAATGCTATAATCTTCATTCTCAGTCTAGAAACGACTATTGACGACGACGCGAACTGGCGCTCGAGGAAATCGTTCGTAAATGTGCGAAATTAAACGAGAGGTTATTTGGGCGTATTCTTGTATCTGCCGAGGACACAAATTGGTGGACTTACTATTAATCACATTCAAATTTGTGTTTGGCACCCACTTGACCCAACGTCACACGTGAACGAGTATTTACTGCAGGATATCCGGCGACAAACGCAACCACTCAAATACATTTATGTATTTATTTTAAACATATTAAGACAATTCTGATATGTAGTTAAACTATTTTTACAAACCTATAGATATCGTAACTGGAAAATTCAGTTATTTTAAAGAGATATTTGTTTCTTTAGTCTTATTAAGAATCTATCTCAAATTAAGAACTTATTAAGCTATTAGAGGTGCAAACATGACAATATGGTAAAACACATGCTGTTCAACAAGGTTGGTACTACATACTCACATAAAAACACATACAGCTTTACGACTACGGAATATCAACTACACTTCATCTGCTTTTATTTTATTGGTCTAACTACTGAAGTAGCTCTTATACGATCTGTAAGTTAACATGTGTAACCGAATTCCACTTAATTTTCAGTAGTCCTAGGCATTTCAAGCGTTGTTTTGCTTCGGCAACTATTAATTTGTACTGATAATACATTACCGACTTTTCCATCAACGTGAATAATATATTAAAAAAAACTGACCTTTTCTGTCATTGCTTATTCCATACGACTTGAATGTTACAACTATGCTTACTAAACCTTAACACTTGGCATTGCCTGGTTCAATGGAGTATGACACTATTTGCGCCTTTCTTTTTTCCATGTTTTGTTATTATTGTTTGTGGAGTTTTATTTGTTTTTTTTTGTTAATTATTATTCTTCTGTTTGTTTGTAATTAAAGCATGTGCAATTTTTTTTTGTAGGTATCGATTGTGTTAGATAGATAGGTAGATATACTTTATTGCACAAAATACACAAGTACTAGGCATTACATAAATTTTGTGTACATTTTCGGCGGTATAATCGCTGACTGTTGTTGTTGTATTGTTGATATTGTTGTTGTTGTGTTGCGTGTGGCTAGTGTTGTGGTGTCCAAATTAATAAATGTATTTTCTTTCTTTCTAAACAAATGTTTACCAATGTAAATGTAACGCATTACATCCTAGACCTATTGTCACTTTGCATCAGGTGAGTGTAGTCAAGCGTTAGCCTATATTTCTTTAAAAATAACATAATTATTGATTAGAAAATATTTTCTAAAAAGATAATATTATTGGCTTTCATTTTGTAATTCTTGCGGTCTTGCGGGTGGGGTTAGCGGACACCTATGGTATTGGGTATCTTGCACCTCTCAGTTTATCATCTAGCAACCACTTCCAAATTTTTACCGATCAATCGTGCTTCTGAAACAGTTTCTTGGTCTCATCAAAATGGGATCTTTAAATAGTAGTCAACCCTATGTGCACGTATGACTGCGAGTATTTGCGAGGCTAGCGCAGTACTCAAGTTACCATTGCTAGAAAAATGTAGGACGCGTCCGATTTCAAAGTGCATTGGGACTTGCACAACCTGAGCCCCCGCTGGTCGGCAAAACAAACAGGAATGCGGTTACCGATTCCGCAAATATCTGTAGGTACTTGTCCTATAAACTTGCCATTCATCATACTAATATTATACCTTATAACGCCTTATTTACAACCAAAACTAAAATAGATATATACATTACCTTGGTTTCTATTGCTCTTAAATATTTCTATTTTTACCCCCTTTTATCAACGTTTTTCTCAATTTACAAATTCACAAGTGTAACGTTAAGCCAGTCTTAAAACATATTGCGAAAATGCTGCCAAAGCAGCCTAAAAGTAGGTAATGGAAATTCATGCCATTAAGTTTTTTGCTCCAGCGAATTACATAGGTATTTCTGTAACATCTAAATCCTGCTATCAAAAATATTCGGAATATAAAATAGGCACCTAACACACAATTATCTACAGTTCTACATATTTTAAACGATTTTATTCTAGTATGTAAAAGGATAATTCAAGTTCTAATTACGAATGTATCAGTTTCGAATTAAACGAGTACAGCTCATTTGTTCAACGTTACGTTTGGCGATGACGATATCATTGCGTTTTTTTTATATTTATATTATTATAATACATAATAGGTTTATAGACTACCTACAAAATCTATTTATTTATACAGTTAACAGTTTTCATCAACAAAATTATGATTCAGAGCATAAATGTATATTCTGACAGATTAGCATAAGAATGGTTAGATCAAATAGTTTAATAAATATACTTTAAATAGGTGCATACATAGATAGGTAACTAGATACCTAGAAAGGGTCGGTTTTATTAGAAAACTTAAGGAGTTCTATTTCGGAAACGATTCATTCGCATTACCTTTATTAATATCTTTTCTTAAATTTAATTTTCCTTAATTAATGAATGTATAAAATAAATATTAATGTAATCCTTATTTGCTGTATTATTATTTTATGTTGCTGTGCCCTCCCAGGCCTCAAATGTTTGGTAATTTTTTTATCTTTAAGGCCTCATGTTGTGTACATATGTAATGTAATTAATAAATGAATATGAATTTAAATTTTGATTTAGGAATGACGATATTTATTGAGCAGTTTAAAATTCCGATTTACAATAATATGTTCGCAAGACATATTTTAAAGATATGTTTACTGAGAGGTTTAGTCTGTATAATGCCTTTAATTCAATTCAAGTTCTATCGGTGGTTATTTTTTATAGAAGCAAGTTAACTTCCGTACAAAAAATTCTAAACAAAACAAACAAAAGCTCCTACTATATTTAGATGTTTGATCGCGCATTGTGACCACTGACCTCGCAGTGTTAAATGGTTAGTACATATTTGACGTTTAAAAAAGGGCTAAGCCAGAAATAAGCTATGGCGGTGTCTCAGCATTAGAGAAATGGCATGTGAGGTCACGGCCGCACGCTCGATTTCACTTCACTTGTCAATGCGAGCGCTCAACTGACCGACCACTGTAGCCGACAAGCAACTTATCCAACTTGTCTGCTGTTTCTTGTAACGCTCAACTTTACGACACCATTAATATATCTAAAACTAATGCGAGTGCAATAAGATTTATTTGACTTGTACCATCTCATACGTACAACAGACACTAACTACGAATTCGTAGTCGTTCGTAGCAGCATAAAGCTTAATTGGTATTTTTTGTAACGCTTAGATTTTAGTGATATCAATTAACTGTTTGTGTTTCTATTTCTCAAATTTGAAATGTTACTAACACCGTCAATAAAATAACGAAACGAGGAGGTACTTCCAAAATACATTTAAAGGTAATCAAAATAAGCAGTGGCCTTCTAACGTCAGAGGCTACGTTCCTTTATGATCATTGTTCATTTTAATGGTCCTTTTATCTTTTGATATTTATAGTCTTGATGGGAAATATGTGATTGCATGTTAATAAATAAATATCTAATTATTTATACGGTAATACCACACAAAGTATCGATATCGAGTGTAAACTTGTCCCAAATCACGTGATTCTTACGGGCTACGGCCAGGCACCGACCTCCTTTCCCTGCTGCACTGGCGCAACGAACAAACAGAATAACTAGACGAAGATGTCGACGCACGAAATCGTAGCAAAACCTGCGCGCGCGACTTTCACTGCGGAGCGTGTGCGCGTGCGCTGCTAGCCGTGCGAGGCGCGCGCCGCTTGGACTGCTACTGGCGCTCGCCGGCCGCGCCGCGGAGGGGGCTGTCACCGGCTATCATCATCGCTGATACTGAAACCCACCCTCTTCTCTTGCGTGCTTATCATTTATGAGACCTACATTTTGTAATACCCTCCGTGAGCGCTCTAAATTTTTTGTATCGTTGTTGTAGTCATAATGACTTGACTTCTCATAAGTACCTCATGTATTTGTTTTGATTGTATTTTTCTCTATTTTTATTTTTTATTGTGTCAAATAATGTAACGCTTATTTGTAACATAACACGCAAAGCAATACGAGCTTTTAACTGTTGTTGTAAAATTTAAGGTTGACTGACTATTTAGGTACTATTCGCATCACCGAACTAAACCCAACAATTTTAATAAAGTTTGGACAATTATGAAAATCTATCTACCAGAATTTTGGGAAATAAAGAATCTGTGTCCAGTAAGAAGCAGAAGTTCTGCTTTCATTTTGTAATACAAATTGCACATAAAACAAACAGTAGACTAAGCTCGGTTTACGGTCAAGCTAATTATAGAACTGTCAACAAAATGCCAGATACGGCACCATGCAACCTAGATACCTAAAACGAGGTGCGGTCATTGTATTCAAATTACATGTGAGTTTCCTATTTCTCATTACCCAAGTCGCCGCCACTTTTGCAGTTTGCATTATTGCAATTGTGCAGTTTGGAACGGTTAAAGTTAATGCTACCATTAATTTTAGAATTCTTTTTGAGAAGTTTTTGTTCGAGAGAATTCGTTCTGAGAAGACTACACTATCTCACACTACCTTAATGTCACATTACACCTAAGGATGACTTTATAAAGCTTTATAACCCCAAGTAGAATATTTAAACTCATAACTTGCACGTCCAAATCCGATGCATCGGTGCAAATAATCACACGCGTATCGATTTTCCGGCCATAAAATGAAAATAGAGCGGCCTCCCAGCTGATCGATACCTTCCTTATGATTTATTCGGCGTAATGAACAAGTTGATTTGTAGAACGCGGTAAAGGGGTCGCCTTTTGTCAAAGGCGGAGTAGACAAATAGTAAAAGAGTATAATATCTATAAAACATTATTGTAATCGCGAATCTACTATCTTTTATCACGGAGTCCAATGTGACATACTAAACAAAAGTAGAGCAAACAACATCACGTTCACTTTTTATAGAAATGAGACAACATTGTCTTCATGTCACGAGGACGCTCCAGCGATAGCGACAAAAACCGGACAAGCGAAACGAGGGTTCCGCACCAAGTAGGTAGCAGATTCGTTTATCATAATGATAAACCAAATTGCGGGCGCATAAATTCAGTTCTTACCAGTTACTCATTACACAAGTTCAATGGAATTACCTTTCAAAATAATCGGCCGCATCTTTGTAATGGCAGAATCAGAATGTTGCTCCAAGGGATTGCAGACTTAAATATTCTATATCAATTTTAACTTGATATCTTCAAAAATGTCATGACTGACGGACACAGAAGACGCTGCCGACGAACAACGTGATCTTACTCAAGTTCAGCTTTTTCATCAGATGTACGAAACCCTAATAAAGAATATACTGGAAGCTAGGTTAGGCTTGTCACTTGTTATTTAAATCTGACACTTTCTGCAACCATATCAGGTCATTGGGCGATTTGCCTGCTCCGAGTCATTGCACAACCACTGCCCTTTAAGCTCGATCTTGACATATTACCGTGATGCAAGTGCCTCCCACAAGCTTATGCATAAATACAAGATGCACAACAACATTTAAAAAATGTGAAGTCACTTAATCAAAAATTTTGGTTGGAACATTTACACACCGCCTCAAAGAAATTTAATAAAGTGGTATACAAATTTTCTCAGTGAAAGGCCAATGGTTTACAAATATTATGTTTATATTCGAAAATTCCATTGTTTGTTTTTTAAGCTGTTTAATTTAAGCTACTTTAAGTTTGTGGTGATCCTAAAGAGGTAAAACAAAAATGTTTAATGATGTTCATTAGTATTTATGTATAAAAGTATTTATTTGTAGAGTACAAATAAATACTTTTATAATATTGGAACCAGACTCTGGGAAACTCTTAATATCGGAGATCAGATCAAGGCTCACTTTAGGTCGCTGCGCCAACCTATTTAGTTAGTTAAAACCAGAATGAAATAGCAACGTAGGCATTTCGGAACAGAAAAGCGGTGGGTATTCATCTAATCTTATTAAATCGAGTAGTATAGTATTCATAAATGAATCTGTATAAATAACGGTTAGTCGACCGATGAAGAAAGTGTTAGCAACGGTACTCGAAATGTAACAAAACAACGGCCAGACGAATGAGGCCGTCATGGGCCACGGTGACGCATACCGCTCGGCCCGAGTCACAATTGTGACGCACTGATCAATCAATTTTCTTTAGAATTGCACTACTATGCGTACGCGTCAACGGTGTACGAGTATATCTTGGTTGTTCCTACGCGTAAAGTGCGTTATCTTGAGACTAATAAAAGTAGTAGTGATGATATCACTACGCACGGGGACCACAGCGCGGGCTGCGCGGGCGCGCGGGACGAAGACGAAGCATATACACGCGCGCGCGCACCCGCCCCCCGGACAGACCTCACCGATCACGGAACCGCGCGCACGTCTTACTTGTTGCTTAAAATCACTATTTTTGGTCTTAATATACCTAGTAGTTTACAGTCCACGTCTTTTACTTCATCACCAAGAAACGTAGGCTCCGAAGCACACTGCCGAGGACTACGCCAACATATGGTCCATCAGCCTCTTGAAGAAATTACGTCGCGGAGCAGATAACGGGACATAACGGTCGCCGGCAAATAACAGCTGTTGGAGCGTTTGAAATTGGAGTTGGCATCGTAACGGATTTCTGCCTGTGACGGATCATCAAAAATAGACTTAGAGATTTTAAATCAAGATCTTGTGCTCTTATCGCGGCTTAGTGCAGTGTCTAGCAGAGGAAAGAAAATACAGAAGAGAGGATAAGTTGCTACATCGCATCGAAACCGTGAGATCGTTTCAATTTTTCCTTACTTTATTCCTTCTATCATTTTTCATCTTTCCTTCATCATCATCCCCCATCATCATATCATCATATGTTTACCTTAGATTTTAGTTGGCTTACTATTCTGTGTCAGTGGTAGTATCCTTTCTAATATCATATTGCACCCCATCATAATTCATTTAATCATCATTCCTCGTCATCTTCATCCACTTAGTACTTCATAATTTAATTCCATCGTATTTTGTTCATCATTACAAATTCAGAAATCCATAATTTGTAGTAAATTCGTACCAAACATTTTCAAAAATTACCGTTTTTTTTTTCATTTAAAATTGTAGTTATTGTGTCTTAGTGAATTGCATGACTGTATTTTCAAAATAGTCGTTACTTTGTAGTTTTACCAATAGCAAACATAAACACCTACATAACAAAATATTTTAACAAATTAATAAAAACAACTTAAATTGAAGATACATTATATTCAAGCTTTGCCTAGTTATTTTCGTAAAAGAAGTAGATATTTTCGTTATGTTCGTTTAAACTCATCATTCATCATCATAACCTACATGAAATCTAATTGTTTGTGTCCATAAAACGAAACATTTTTCGTTTTATAGGTACAAATAATTTGGAAATAACCGAAATCTAGATAGTATTAGTGCCTTTCATAGTCTTGTCAAAATTGCGTAGTTAGTAACTAGCAACTACTAACAAATTCAAATCTTTAATTTAATTTTTTCTGATACTTGTTTTTTTTTGTGTTGTAGGTCAGTTGACGGCCACGACCATTCGTGTGTGCGAGCTGACGAAGCGCCTACGGACGGAGCATAGCAAAGTTTCTTATTACTCCGTGTTGTATATTGCCTTATACAAGTTTTTAGTAAAATAGTTTACTTCATCCTGGATTTTTTTTATGTTTTTTTTTGTTTTTCCTTTCATTAGAATTTCATACATTACATCATTTTGCTTTTTCTTTTACTGCTCAAACTTCCATTAATTAAAACTACAATATTTCATTGCAACGTAACTATATTTACTTTCATAAAATAAAATCTTGCCTCATCATTTTACATCATTTCATAACAACATTGATATTTGCATAAAGTACATTGTTTTGCCTATTCTTCTATTGCTCTTACATTCATTTATATAGCTATATACTTTAATAGGTATTTACATAAATAAAATCTTACTATTTTAATTCCACTTATACTTACCTATATTTACATAATTAAAATCAACTTAAATCTACCTATTACATTACATTATATTATTTACAATGACTGATAATATTGCACAATTAGTTAAAAAGCGAGGCACTTTTAAATGTAAGCTTACAAGCTTTTGCACTTATTTAAATTTAATTAAAGCAAGCACAATAATAGACAATCCTCCACTTTACAATGAACTCAAAACACGTCTTGAAAAAATGGAAATCTTATATTCAGACTTTGACCTACTTCAGGGAAAGATCGAGGAACTGGCCGACGATGCTGATGTCAGGTATCAGGAACGAGATGCTTTCGAGAACCAGTTCTATGATGCTGTAGGAAAGGCGAAAGCACTGTGCGAGACATACTCTGCGGCTTCTCACAAGGCGTCGGATAGTTTCGAGGTAGGCTCAGATGCAACATGCATACAAAAGCAACACAATTTTGTAAGGCTTCCAAAAATTAATTTACCCTCTTTTGATGGCCGCTATCAGCAATGGCTTGAGTTTCGAGACACATTCATTTCAATTGTTCACTCTAATGATAGCATAGATGATATTAATAAATATCATTACCTTCGTGCTTGTTTACAAGGCAGTGCTGCTTTAGTCATTAAAAGCTTAGATTTTAAGGCCAAAAATTATGCTTCAGCTTGGGAATTGTTATGTAAGCGGTATGACAACAAACGCTTACTCGTTAACAATCATGTTCAGTCACTATTTAATATAAATACAATTCAGAAAGAATCTAGTAAAGCCTTTAGACACATGGTTGACACAACAAATAAAAATTTAAGAGCTTTGGCAACCCTAGATCAACCAACTAATCATTGGGACACTTTGATCATTTACATGCTATCTTCAAAGTTAGACACCACTACATATAGGGAATGGGAGGAATATCGTAACAATCTTAGTGACCCCCCCACTCTTGATATTTTCTTAACTTTTTTAACTAATAGGGCTGATCTATTGGAGACTTTGGAGGAGGCTGACAACAAAGGTAAATCAGATACGTCACATATGCGTATAATTCATAAATCGAATAGTTTCATTGTATCCACTAATAAACCTAAGTCGCATTTTACTCGTGCCTGTCCACTTTGTCATAGCAATGATCACCAATTATTTAACTGTGCCGCATTTCGTAAATTACCTATTCAGGCACGCATGTCAAAGGCAAAAGAATTAAATGTTTGCCAAAATTGTCTTAGATTAGGTCACCATGAGTCAAAATGTAAGTTGACACATTGCAAGTATTGTGATTTTAAACACAATACTCTTTTACATGAGGAGCCATCACAGGAAACCATAACACAAGATAGTGTTGTTCTTTCAGCCGATCATTCTCATAACATTAAAGGAAGCAATGTATTGCTGTCCACAGCCATGGTCAAGGTGATCGACAGGCAGGGGCGACCTCACTCAGCCAGACTCTTGCTTGATAATGGAAGTACAGGTAACTTTGTTACGCAGGATCTGTGCTCCAAACTTAATCTTGCCACTCATGAGATAAACTCAAAGGTAACAGGAATAAACGGTCAGATGTCAAATAGTTCCAAGTCTTGCTCTCTTAAATTGGAGTCTTATAATGGAGACTATAAAACAGACATTGACTGTTATGTCTTACCACAAATTACATCCTTGTTACCTGGCACATACATAGATAGAACCAATTTAAACATCCCATCAGGAATTTGCTTAGCCGATCCAACATTTAATTCACCGTCTACTATCGACTTACTGGTAGGTGCAGACGTCTTTTGGAACGTAATCGGTTCAAATCGCATCCACTTAGGGAAGAATAGACCGGTCTTATGCGAAACCAAATTTGGATGGTTGGTTTCAGGCTCCATATGCCAGCCGGGTCCCAAGAATCATCATCATAACATTAAGTGCATGTTTTCTATAAATCTTAACAGTAATAATAACAATATTGATCCTAATCGATTTAGAAAATTAGCTACATCAAAATTATAAATAATAACAATACTTAATCAAAAATAAAAATCTACCCTACTATGTACTTTAACTAATAAATAAATCATCTAATTTAATAATATTAAAACCAATAGTAGCATTCTTAATAATAATAGATAATTCCAATAATAATAAATCAAAACCTTTTTTACCATTCTCAGAACGTCAATAATTCTTTTTTTGCTACTTTTGTTATTACTGTAAGCTTACCTAATAAAGATAGGCTGTCACCAATCTCACTTTTTTATGCCGAGGGTCTTATTCGAGTGGGTGGCAGGCTCATAGCGATTCTCACTATGATTTTCTTAATATAGTTAGCATCGTTTGTGTCTCTTTTGATTCATTACATAATTCATACTCACATACATACAGATTCCCTACTAGCTACATGGAGCGACATGATTATTGGCCTTAGGAGGAACCAGGTTAGCGTAACGCACGGTAAACTCTTATCTTGCGTAAAATGCACTCGCTTTCCTGATAAAACCATCCAACCAATAATAGGTAATCTGCCTTGTAACCAAGTTCACTTAGAGAATTCCTTTCATGAAATTGGTTTAGATTACCATTGATAGCAGGCCGTAAAAGAGATTTGCAGTCTTAATAAATCTTATATTTGTGTTATTGCTTGTTTAGCCACCAAGGCGTTGCATTTGAGCTTGTTTCGAACTTAGCCTAATAAAGCTTTTATTGCAGCTCTAAGTATGTCTACTGTTTGCCGTGGGAAGCCTCAGGGTGGTTTTCGGACAACAAACTTCTTAGGACACTCAATCAGTCTTCAAAACTATTAACAAAAATGTCCTATAATCGTTCATTGATCTCGGGTCCCAATGACCAAGGTACAACCTTTTTATTATTAATTACACTTGCATCATTTACATCAAGTCCCGTTCAGACTTCGAGAAGATGGACACCCTATTGATGCAGGTAGAAGCAATGCTAAAATCTTCTTCTCGTCCTATTACCCCTCTTTCCATCCACCTGATCTTTCCTGTCTTCCCTCATTCTTTATTGGACGATCGATCATATCTTTGCCTTGTCCGCAATTATTCACAGGAGAATCTCTTCGCTGCAGCGCCTTCATCACAGCTAAGCGCTCAAGCAGCCTTTCTGATTACGCTTTTCATACAAGTATATTTATCACTGCAGAAAAGGATAAAATGGCAGACTTCGAACGGAGCTCGTCCTAATCCTGGACAGAGCAATCACTGATATCAACACAACGCCACTTTTATCAGTCATCCGACTCCTGCCTGGCACTGATGGAGTTGCCAGAGTTGCTGACATCCAGACAAGGAGACCCCTCTTCATCATCCATCGCGTCTTCCACATCATCTACCCCTTAATATGGAAATGTTGAAGAAGACTCTTCAAGGCGGGGAGTATAGTGATGATATCACTACGCACGGGGACCACAGCGCGGGCTGCGCGGGCGCGCGGGACGAAGACGAAGCATATACACGCGCGCGCGCACCCGCCCCCCGGATCAGACCTCACCGATGACGGAACCGCGCGCACGTCTTACTTGCTGCTTAAACTAACTATTTTTGGTCTCAATATACTCGTACCTAGTTTTACAGTCCGCGTCTTTTATTCATCACCTCAAGAAACGTAGGCTCCGAAGCACACTGCCGAGGACTACGCCAACAAGTAGGTCTAATTAATCTGAATACAATAGTGACATTCACATTCTTATAGTCTGTATTTCCTTTGTTTTTACGGTTGAAGATAGGTGTACGGTTAATAACAAGTTCAGCCAAAGACCTCTTCGGCCAAACTTGACATTAGCCGGCTACTGATAATTTTTCAAATCAGTCTTTAGTTTTAACAGATTCCCATAAAAAGTACCCGCTTATTAGGATAACCATAAAGTTATATCGGTTAGGATAAAAAAGTAATGTAAAGTATCAGCCTTGTCCCACTGCAGGGCATAGGCCTCCATCGTAGAAATCTAGTCATCGCTACTATGATGGGACGCTTGCCAAATGCTGATTGGTGATCACAAACCCGAGCTACGTTCGAAAAACATCGATTCGATTGCTCGACGTGGGAATCGAACCCAGGACCCCGAGATCACGGCCCGGTACTTAAACCGCTAGACCAACAGGTTAGGATAATTAAATACAAAACTGCATATCTGCCCTTTTCAGACAAACTCAGACGCAACACGTATCACAATTCTCTATGCACAATTTTGAAACGTTACTACCCCGCAGAAGGTTCCTTACGGAGGTCGAATCGGAGCACGCACCACTGGATTTTGCAAATTTATGTGCAATGTGAGGGAAAACGTCGCGAGGAATCCTGCACGTCTTGGATGGTTTCTCAAATAATAGTGGATACCTAAAATGTTTGAAGGCTCAAAGTCACCCAGAGAGCAATGGAGAGGGCTATGCCCGGAGTACTCTTTGCGTGATCGTATCAGAAATGATGAGATCCGCAGGAGAACTAAGGTCACAGACATAGCCCAGGATTGCATGTCTCAAGTGGCAATGGGCAGGACACGTAGCAAGGAGAACAGATGACCGTTGGGGCGTAAAGGTCCTCGAGTGGAGGCCACGTACAGGAAGTCACAGCCGTGGCAGACCCCCCACAAGGTGGACTGACGATCTGGTGAAGGTGGCGGGAATCCATTGGATACGGGCGGCACAGGACCTATATGTGTGGAGAACATTGGGGGAGGCCTATGTATAATAATGATGAAATGTTTGAGATAGCGATTTTGACCGCGTAACCGTGATCCAGTTGTACTGGTGGTCAGTCGCTTCTTTGTAAGATTAGACTTCCCGAATTCTGGATCATGTTCCAAGCGTACCCCAAGCTCCGAAACTACAACTTAGGACGCAATTAGGAATTACACGCTAAGATGATGACTACCTCGAATAAGGTGTCTACAAAGGCGCTTGTACTGTAGGGGAGGACACTTGACACGGGGGGGTGAAGGCGTAGCAACGCAGGGTGATCGGCTATTATCCACGGGTGTTACGTTTTACTTAATTGGGTCTTACCCTATTTTACCCAATCATAATATTGATTACATCAGAAGCCAATATTTGACCCGCACGAAACCATAACCATTGAGCCAATTTCAATTCCAATAAATTACACTGAGTTCCATTTCCGTCCTTATTGTAGGATCGATTTGTAATTTTTTTTTTTTGATAATTTTTTAAAAAGATATTCCTGTATGCAGTCTCTTAAATAACAACTGAATGTCTGGAATTAAGTACCTACCATATATTATTATATTAGGTACATTTGAACTAATGCTATCTGATTTACAAAACTGGTAACTGCATCTTGACTTCTCTGAATGTGCAAGTTTGCTCATGATAACACTAAAGTAGTGTACGCTTTACACAGTAAATACGATAAAAACTATTAATAAAGTCTTATTAAAGTGGAAAGTGCAATTCTGAGGATATTACATCTCAGTGGAAAAGTTATTTGGTGTGCAGGGAAAAGATAAGTAGAAGCACGTAATAAAAGCTTGTACAGCATAAAACTGACTTAATACTACTTCCACACAGATGGTGGAGTTCACGAGAAATTACCCGCTTCCAAGAAGGCCCGATTAAAGTCGCGGCTTTCATTTGGCTGAATTTCATTCGATATTATTGATTTTTCCGGGTAGTGAATGTGGTTCATATTCTTAAATGAAAAAGAATACTTCACCGTCCGGATGTCATTAAAATGAATCTGCGAGCATCGTTTCAAAGATTCTCGATTCAAGAACACATCAATTCTATCAGTAACTAATATAGGTCGTTAATGAAAAATAGGATCAAAAATGAAACTTTTTTTTTATAATGTCAATGTCGGTAAATAATGTATAAAGTGTTTCACATATTTTGACGTGTAAAAAGCCTTAAAAAGTTTCGGTGGCATTTATCGAATAAACAAAAAATATTGTATAAGGCAATTATTCATTCACCAATTTTACCTAAAGGTAAAGTAATAAAGCATTGTGTTCAAGCATAATAAAAACACGCACAGACAGAAGTGGGACCTCATACATGGCCTGCGTTGAAATATTTTCATAATTACAGTAATCTGGAAATCAAATTATACAGGACAGCTTAATTCGATGCCAACAACGAAATAAACAGCTTTACTTCGTGATTAACACGGTTATTGGCATTAAAATATTGTTAATTGTTTGATAATCAAATTATACCTAATTTATATGCATCATTATCATAATGGTACATATAGGTCACAAGTAACAACTTATAATGAGGTGTTTCAAGAGTGAAAAATCAATATAGTGTAGTGTAACGAAGTAATCCAATTTCATCGACATTTATGAGTTTCCATGTAAAGTGCGATAAGGCTGTTTTGACGGCAAAATTACATTCCAGGCGTTAGTCCAGCTTTTCTATGGAAACGTGTCAAAAGCCGTTTCCGTACACTTTCCTAAGAAGTAGAAGACTTTCCTAAGAAGTATTAGTTCCAATTTTTACGTATTTTTCGCATTTAATCATGTCAAGGTTAAAAAAACAATATTT
This sequence comes from Marasmia exigua, assembly GCA_019059595.1. Taxonomy (NCBI): domain Eukaryota; kingdom Metazoa; phylum Arthropoda; class Insecta; order Lepidoptera; family Crambidae; genus Marasmia; species Marasmia exigua. Next base: position 884,773 of record CM032464.1, on the reverse strand, counting down.
TTATAAACATACGACACACTAGACTTTGCTAAAGCCGTCTTTGTCGAGAAAACTCCCATCGACGATAAAACACATTTATTTATTTTCGAAATCTAATTTGTGCCAATTCTACATACTATACAAAAGAACGCATTCAGAGGAAAAGCCGAAAAAATATTTTATTAGGGTTTGCATTTGATAGGTTACATTTTTTTTGTTGTTTACTGACATACTGACGTCATCAAACACAAATTAAGGCGCAGTTTCCCATTTCTCTTCAAAGTATAGACAAAAACAACCCAAGTACCGATAACATTCTAATTAGTAGTTGTATTAAACGGTTAACGACATTGCTGTCACTTCAAGCTGTTGAGTCATTGTTCCCAAAGAATCTTCGTAGGTACGATAATTACCGGGGGATAACATTTTGTAAAGGAGTGCGTCCATTTAACGCCTCAGCAACCCAGCACCGGTCCACACGACTGCGCCCAACTCGCATCCGCACCCGAACCGATCATCACACCTCTTATTCGAGTAAATGAAAAACAAACTGTGTATATTACGGTTTAATATTTTAATTTGTGAATATAAATGGACACAGTTGGACCACAGTAGATAAATAAATACGCTAAAGCAGTATCGACACTCCGCCATTTTGGACAGAAAGTTACCTACCGTATAGGGTTGTCCTCTTATTTTTGTAAAATATTATTCTTACCTTGGGACTACTGGTTTGATCGCGGGGTCATAGGTGCAACAAGGATCATCTGGTGCGTGTCAAATTAGAAGTAATGATATTTCTTAAGAAATAAGCATAATACTAGCATACAATATTCGTACACAAAGGTACATACAATTATTCCTAAAGTTGCAAAAAGCTACGCAAAGATACATAAAATTAATAACGTTTTGTTTCGTTACTTGGAAACCACGTTAAGGTATTGGTCATGCACCCGATCGCTCGGGTCAAAACACATTGAGGTCCTACCACCCCCCCATATCAATCTCCATCTCCGACCCCCCAAAATGTAATTGTGATCGTAACAACAGAAACACTCCTTACCGTAGATTTTGAAAAACAATAAATAAATAAATAAATAAATACTTAGTTCGTTAGAATATTAAAATAATTTATTTCTCCTGTCCTATGTGGGATCATTTTATACGTTATGTATGAACCATCCGATTAACAAAACCTTTTCAAAGCCACGTCAAACATAAGCAGGCCGGTTGGCAGCGCACTGACTGGTGTCGCGGGTGTCCATGGGCGGCGGTAATCGCTTACCATCAGGTGATCCGTCTTCTCCTCTGCCACCTATCACATGAAAAAATAAGCAGCACAGCTTGATTGATGATTTTACATACATTCTCTTACATACGGAACTACGGAGCCGTGCTTTGACTGTGACCTGATCTACACTAGGGCAGTTTAAGAGAGCAAAGGCGTGGTTTTGCTGTTCGTGTGCTGAACAGTAATAGTGGACGAGCTCCTTTACTTCACTAATTACGTCTCCGAATCGTCGAGCCTCGCCTCATCAAAACTTGCGAGGCTTTTTGGCTAAGCCCCAAAAAGGTTAATCACCCATCGCGATGAATACATCGCTGTGCCGGCCCTCCAATTTATGTGGCATGATAAGCACATACTCAAATTATGATCAATGGAACTTAAAAACAAAACTTTAATCGCAAGCAATCCATTAATTGCATACCACTTTTCATCCACGACTGCAGCATACCCGTAACAACATAATGTTGTTCAAGTTTTGATTTTACTTTAAAAAGGCTATCGCCGGCGGTCCGGACCGATACGAACTGCAAACCTTCAAGAAAAGTGCGTACTCCCTTCTACTCCCTTGTATATTGTATATATATGGTGCAAGAAATAAATAAATAAAGAGGCCGGCAGCACACCTGTGACTCCTTTGACGTGGCAGGAGTCCATGCGCGGCGGTAATCGCTTACCATCAGGTGATACGTCTGCTCGTCTGTTCCCTATATCACAAAAAAAAATAGAACGAAAAATCTGATAAATTTAATAGTTCTGGAAGGTTCGGCAAGCTCGAGCAACTTGAGAGAGAGCTGAGTGACATAAAAGTTATACAAATAATATAATTCTCATAAATAATATGAACGCATATACAGACAAAAAAATAATCTTTATGATCTTCATATCAAAATTAGATAGAAACATTAGCAGTGATATGTGATCAATTTTGATAAGATAATATAAATTTAGTAGATGGATTGATAGATGGAATAACAACTTAAATCATACCTAATAGATACTTGGTCCGTGACATAGGAAAGAAACTAGAGAGACGCCTACACTACTACGAGTACATATAAAAAGATTTATCTCGACATCGTAAGGGATATGCGTGCCATAACCTCACTATTATTATGGATTGGTTCGATCCCCGGGTTAGGCCAAAATTTGTACCTGAGTTTTTCTGATAAGAAAATCTCAGTGTCAGCCCGGAGTCTGGAAGTTGACGGTGTTTGTACCCCCGTGCCTCGGAAAGCACGTTAGGCCGTTGGTCCTGCGCCTGATCTTTTTTCGGTCGTGTCACACTGGTATTCCATCGAAAATATGAGGGTAAGGGAATAGTGAGTGCACTCGTGTCTGCGCAAATGCTTGTGCACTATAATATGTCCTGCGTCGATGGATCGCTGCGATTGGCCGCCGTGACCGAAATATCGGTTCGGAGGACATTATTATCATTATTATTATGGAAGCTAAAGACCGTGCGAAGTGGAGGAGTATAGCAGAGTGGTGGAGCAGTAAATCGGACGCAGGGCGCTTTGATGACGATTCTTCATCTTAGCGTGTTCCCAATGGCGCCAAAGCTATCACTTTAGAGCCCAGGGTACGCTTGGACCATGATTCAGGATTTGGAGAGTCTGGTAATTACAATTAAGCGACTGCCGTCTGGCCTTCACACTGACTGAGACTGCCGTCTGACAGGGGAACAAGACCAACTGAATCATGGTTACACGTTTCAGAAACAATCCGTAACATGAGGGTTTCCTCACGAAGTTTTCCCTCACCACCGCGCTAATGGTAGATATATGCACATAGATTTGAAAATCCAGAGGTGCATGCTGGGATTCCAACCATGAAACCCCGCATGGAAGGCGCTTATACTTTGTGCGTTATCGGAGTCTCTTTGAGACATACTTTGGTTAAAGAAAAAAAATATAAATAGAACCAAAACCTCTAAAAAGCAAAATTCAGAATTTTTATTACTTTCGATTTTAACATTTAAATCTGGCAGTTTGTCACCAAACCGTACATTATTTATACTACTACGCATTAACCAAAGATAAATGACAATCTCGATATGTTACATCGCTTTCTTTAGGTGTCGATTGAAGGGGTTGCGAGATTGCGCCAAGAGTACCGCATTGTCTGTATCAAGTAGGAAGGACAACAATGTTTACTAAACACGTACGATCCATCTGCGTCTGCGCAGTCTGTGTTTATCGATCGTACAAACGTCGTAAACATGCATTTAGAAACGCAAAACCTGTATCAGAAATAATACTACTATTTATCTTATTGTAAAAGTTATCTAAAGTAATAAAATAGGAGAAAGCAATCTCTTTAAACCCTATTGCCATAAATGAGATAGATAGATCGATATTCTTTATTGCACAAAAATAAAATACAAGTATGATACAACAACAAGAGACAGTACAATAAGGCGATCTTAGCGCTTGTAGCGTGAGTTACAATATTAAAAAACAATAAATGTATGGGCCTTACACACTTAAATCACTAGATCAGTATGTAATAGTGTTATTAAAGTAATTATGTCAGGCACAGATTTGTAGCAGTAGGTACCTGAATAGGCTGAACTTTCTTTAGCAAGCTAATAACGTGCGGGGGTAAATGAATCCATCAATATGTCAAATTGTCTCTACCACAATAAAGTTATGACGTAGCACCATGAGGTAAGCGCACGTATAAAACTACGCTCTAATCGATATTAAGTAGTAATGCAATAATACAACGCACGCCGCTGAAAATTCACTTACGTCGCGGAGCGAGATTTATGAACGTTGTGTGACTTTTATATTTTATTCATACCGGTGAATATTTGTCATTTACCTATTTGCCGGAAAGCTGGATGATATGAATATTCATGAAAAATATGAATTTTAAGGGAACGTACAGTACTAAAGAGGACCGACGGATCCAGGCTGGTGACTGTGGAGTGGGCGGCGGCGACAGAGCTACGTAGCTGAAATATCAAGAAACTCTATTTCATAACGGTACGGAACTAACAGCCACTCGCTCGCACCTACCCACGAAATATCTAGAACGTAATGCACGCAACGGGGAGAACGAGACAGGGGTATCTATCTAGATCATGGAAAACAATCGCTGCAAACATGTGTGACACGTGAGTGATGAACGCGGCCCGAGTTCGCTGGAACTGATAAGCCCTCAGTCAGGAGACCAGCTACGGGCAACGTATGATGATGTATCGTCTGCGGTTAACGCTCGCCTCGAAAATGTGGCGAGCATTAGCAATAACATTGGATGTCAGTGAACTAATGTTCATCATTTTCCATGATGAAACTAAAATAAGGATGCGATGTGTTGTCCGCGAACAATGGAGGCACGGGCTGAGCAAACACCCGGGTTATCTTGACAGGTTTACTTAATAACACTGTAAGGTGGCAAATAAGGCTTCCGACTATAATGTTAGCATATTCTTATAATGGAGTCGCTATCATTTTCAGATGACTGATAAAAGTAAAATGCCTCAAAATAAGACTTCGTTATTGTTTGTGTTTCTTGTTCCTCATTATTTAGTTCGAATACATTGTGATAGATCGAAAAACAGCTCAAGTATTTTCTCTGAAGCCTACTACAAAATTATTTAAATAGCAACATTTCCACACAAAAATGGAACAATAAAATAAATGTGCTTGCGAGTGGCTCTTAATGAAAATGAATGAATGAATGAATATACTTTTATTGCACTCAAATTACAGTATGAAAACTTAAGACTAGGTATTACAGAATATGTACAACGAAGGCGGCCTTATCGCTATGAGCCACCTCTTCCAGGCAACCAAAAAAAGGCAAGCAAGGAAAAAAATGCTTTAAAAATAAATACGACAGACATTCTAACCTGTTAGATTAGGTGTTATAAATATATTATGACTACACTGATAAACAAATGGAAATTCGTTAAAAAATCATCTAAGCCAGGAAATTGAACCAAGATCATTGCACGCATAGCCCAAATGTGTGGGCCAACGAGGTGATAAAATACAAAGCACGCCTTGGAGCGAGTACTCACTCGATCTCAGTGCTCCAAATGTCTTCGTCGTCCTCGTCGGCTAGCATTTTATATGTCAGCGGAACTTTATGATGATTCGCGCATATTTCGCCATTTTACGATCTGCAAATAGCCATGTGCCGTTTCCTTTAAATTGACGAAAACCTTTAAGTACCATGTTTATGATAATTTTCCATGTTTAACATACCCCAGAAAATATTTAGTCTTGCAAAACATGATTAACAGTCAGGGATAATTGAATATATTGTAATATGGAGTTGGAAGTTAGCTTATAATATTTAGCCAATATTTTCAGAAATAAAACTCTTGTCCTCGTAATGCGACGTTAAATTTTTAACAATGAACCGTTTAAAGTTCAATTTAAATATTAAAACGATGATTAACGGCTCACAATGGTAAAGACAGGCGAAAACATGCATCACACATCCTTTCAAAAGTGACAGCACATTTGTTATATCCATTCGAGTAATATGTATTAATCAATCAAGCTTTAGTTTCCGTTAACTAAACATCGTTTTCGCCGTTCTATTTAAAGGTGTTATTTTTAAATTTTCGTATTGTTCATTTAATGATTCTGTTACGTTATATCTAATGAATGTTTAATATGGATTATGTTCAGAATAAAAAAAGATAAATACATACCCCAACAAATTAATGAAAAAATTCATTTATGTTCACAATCCACCTCGTTTCTGAAATGCACTTGAACGGAAAACTTTCCTAGATTATTTTATTAAAACACTAACACCCAAATATAATTTAAATAATAAAAACCAAGTATTTGCGTGATGGCTGCATTGTAATCGACTGCTGATGTTTTATCAACAAATTATCACCATCAGAGTAATTACTACAATTTATCTGAGATAAATTTACAATCGTCACCGAAATATGATTATACAATACTGAATAACGATATACCTATGGTAAAAAGGAAATACAATAAATATATATCGTAATTATACTGTATACAGTAAGTAGGTAAATTAGTCTATCGTTGCTACCTTGGATTAATTACATTTGACCATGAACATCGTTACAAAATTAGAAAAAACAAAGTAAATATATGAGTATGACAATTCGCAAACTAAGAAAAAGTAATTATAAAGATACGTTAAGATTGTTAGAAAATTGAAATAAATGATATAATTCACTCCATGTTTAATTAAGTTAATCAAAGGATAGGTAGATGGTTCGGCATTTGTATTAAAACTTTGTGCAATTAAGTTTTATACAAATAAATATCCTCTTTTTGTTCAATTCTCCATTTGCGAAGTGGTTTGAGGAGGGAACCGTCAAATTGATCGAAGCGTGCTAAGCAGCAAATATGTTAAGCAATTCGAGACTGGCATGTGTCAAATTAAATTACCTACATAGGACTGATAGGAATTTCCATATTAAGTAAAAAGTACATGAAAAGTGTTTTTTCTCAAACAAACAATCGCGGAAATTCGAACATAATTTTGAAAACATTCGTCGAGATAAATTGATATTGCTGTATTGAGAAAAACAGACCAGCAAAATTGCCTGCAAATAATTAGCCGCCAGTATTTTTTTATGTGATAGGTGGCAGACGAGCAGACGGATCGCCTGATGGTAAGCGATTGCCACCGCCCATAGAAACCCGCGACACCAGTGGCGTTACAAGTGCGCTGCCACCCCCTTTCCCCCGGATCGGGCCTCCGGTACCCTCACTCACGTAGCGAAACACAGCACATTGCTGCTTCACGCCGGTTTTCTGTGAGGCCGTGGTATCACTCCGGTTGAGCCGGCCCATTCATGCCGAAGCGTGGCTCTCCGACGGTTATACTGTGTCAATATAAAAAACCAACACAACCAACACATCGATATAGAAATATTAATTACATAGAAATACGATGACGATTTATTTAATTTTCAGCGACTGAACAGCGAGTGGAAGCGCATATAAGCAGTATTGTTAAGATGGAAAACTTTGGGTCGATAATTAAAGTTAATAAAGTTAAGGGGTTTGAGATAGAGGCCTAGATAGGCAATTTCCCTATGCAATGTGTGTCCATCTAATTTAAGCTCCGTTTGGTGGGTGACGCAAGCGCATCCCGCCGCGGCGCGTGCGGCGGGAAGCGCACAAGTGGCTAACGATGCGCGGCGGGATGCAGGCCTGCGCCTGCGCAGCGTCATCTCAAGAGGACTCCGTGTCCAGCTGGCGCCGCCGCCAATCATTCAATTAATCGCACTTCTCGCTGCGCAAATCAAGTATGAATTACACTCAGCTATCCATGTGCTACCTACTGAGCATCCTGAATACATTGTTTCAAAAATGCAACTATTGAAATTTCCTTGCGTGGTGAGCTGCATTATGATGCTCAGAGAGAAGCAACCCGAATATAACTCTTTTTCAGAGACTCATTGACGTACCAAGTTGAAATGAATGGTTTAACATAACACATAAAAAGTGAAAAATCACCATCACAGATGGGGAACCGCAATAACATTAAATTTCGACTGCGGCACTCCTACTTCCGATAAACCATCAACGTAACATGCATTGACAACACAGTAAAAAATAGCCTATACTTATATACTGTTCCACTGCAGGGCAAAGACCTCCCTCCATCATAGAAATCACCACGCTTGCCTAATGCGGATTAGTGATCACAAACCCGAGTAATATTCGAAAAATTCGAAACATACTTTTTGTTTGACTTGGGAAACAAACCCAAGACCCCGATATCACGGCCCGGCACTTAAACCACTAGATCAACAGGGCGTTGACACAATAGCTTTAATGTTAAAATAAAATAAGTATTAGTTGGAAGTGGCATTCAACTAGGTATAGCCTTATTTATCAGTTTAATTTTTAATTTCCAACGAGGAGCTCAGGTAGCTCGCTCTATTGGAAATAAAAAAGCAGCTGATAATGGTATGGGCTCTATAATTTTATAATCCGTATTCTGCTAATTCAACACAATACGGATTATAAAATTATAGAGCCCATACGCGACTGAAACAGAGCCGACGTTCAGAACGGAAACGTATCCCCGCGCACGGATGCAAAGTTCCATGCAGTTTTATTCTCAGCGAGCGGCAGCAGGGAGTTTGTAATTATGTTTAAGTAGTTAATAGATACCGTTACCGTCAGTATCAGATTGTTTAAATAACCTTCATTATACCCTCTATTAAAAGGAAAGATAACAATGTGCATATAAAGTGTAATAGGGCTATGAGCATATGTATATCTTAAGATTTATTATTAATCTGTTTGAAATATTGATAAATTATAAGTACATGATGTATACATTTATGCGTCAGACCACGAAAAATATAAGGTGACAAAGTATGATAAAATATCTGAGGCTTATTACCCGCCAATTGAACCACAATGGCGTCACTCATCATGATTCGTCCATTAAGTGATGAGATCGCATCTATAGGCTCTGGTGCAACCATCTTATGTTGTTAAGAATGTTATTCATCAAACAATTTTTATAGAAATAACTAATTTTAGTTATTTCTATTAAAATTGTTTGACCGTAGAAGTAATGCAAAAAGAAAGTATCTTGTCAGTCAAAAAACGAAATTGCATGAGAGAAACCTACAAAATTATAGTGGTACTTAATAAAATAATAATAATTATGATAAATCAGTTAAAGACTGTAGTCTTGATGTTGATAAAGGTAATAATAGTAAGGTAAATAATGAGTAAAAGATGTGGGCCCTGATAACGTTTATTCTTGATTAAAGCACAAAATTCTAGTAAAAAAAACAAGGTGGCTGAAGAATTTGTACGAGAAAAATATTTGCGGAAAAAATTAAGGGCTGTCAACAGCTGTCAGTGGCGAACTAGATGGATAACGGACAGTCGCATAATATCTTATCTTATCCGTACCTCTCCGGATCGCTGGCCAAACAAGTGGGAGTGATGAGGGCAAACAGTATACGCCTACTAATGCGAAAATATAATAGTTAAGTTCAAATACTCTTTGCTTTCATCACGTACCCGACTGCGTAAAATCATTATTAAGCAACGTGACTTTTCTTCATATTGGAAAAGTAAAAACTGCTTGTATTAAACCTTAAAATAAATATGTCGCACCTGGAGCCCAATTCTCGGGCTCGTGACATTTATTTTCATACGACATATATCACTAAAACATAGTTTTTTTGTATGGTTTTCGGGTGATATCCGCCATTTTCTCAAAATATCACAAGCACGAGAATCGGGCTCATGGCTCAATCTTGCTGTCGCTTGCTGGGGACAGCGTTCATAATTTAAAAAAAAATCCAATTTTCAACATCACATGTCAACTGTGATTGCAGCATGAAACGTATAAATGTGTGACCACTAACATAGAGTCCGGAGAAACATTACATAAGAGAGAATAATCTAGGCGCATTAACACATGAACGTTGAAAAGGGAAAATAGATACACCTGTGGCTTAGGCGATAGTGTGAAATTGATTTGGATGCTCTAACTGTTCGACAAAGAGTTGCGTTTTGTGCGTCGGTGTGTCATGCGCGGCGCGTGACGGCACGGTTACCGGACAATGCGCTCGCGGCCTCGTGCGCCTGCACTCGTCACGATATCCGCGGCCAGCCAGATCTAACAATACCGCCTTTTCAACTACCCTCCTCCTACCTCATTCAGATCTTACTATTGTTTTAGAGAAATTTCAATCAATTGAACTTACTAGTACATAAAATATGTAAAAGTTCTGCAATATGTAGGTATATGCGCTTGCGTTGTGTTTCGTCTTGTGAGTGAGGGTACCAGAGGCCCAATTGGGGGAGAAAGGGAATCAAAAAATTGACAGCACGCTTGAGCGGCGGCAATCGCCTTCCATCAGGTGATCTGTCTGCTCTTCTGCCACTTATCACATAATAAATCAGGGTTTTAGTAAAATAGATGTATAGTTCAATTCTGTTACATGTACTACTCACTCATAAAATAGCTGTATAACCGTATTTAGAGTTTATACAGGACTTGTACATTTTTCTTCCTCTTATTAGAAACCGCACTATCAAGTACGGCCTTCGCCGAAACCATTCAAGGGCCAAGTGCAATGGCGTATTTATGGCAAACACCATTACTACGCACTTTAGAAAAACAAAGATGCATTAGTGAGTAACAACAAACGTCGCATAAACCTAACAAATGGCCCATTTGGCTACAATTTATCTCGCTTACATCAATATTATCTAAATATAAATAATTTGCGGATTTCAACCTGTATATTAAAAAGAAATGAAGGAAAATTACAGAGAGACATTACTCCTGGACGATTCATTGAAATTTATGTAATTTATTAAATTTTGCACATGAATAGCACTTGTGGGTATCGAAATAATTGTTTAAGAAGAGACCAGAAAGACAATCAGTTGTAACAAAATATTGCGGTCAGCATCAAAAATAGCTTAACACTTTAGTACCATGCCAACGTAACTGTTCTGCCTATTATAATCAGTTTCCAAGGGGATCGTAAAAAATGTTAGTTCGACAGGGTACTAAAGTGTTAAGCTACTATTGATGCTGACCGACAACTACACAATATTCAACAGTTCATCAACTTCGATATTTTAACCAACAACAGTAATTTCACGGAAATATTGTAGAGTAATTTTCAAATACGGTCTTTCTGTAGCAGAATTATTTCCACCTGCTTGATTATAATTTAAGGTGACACCGCAGCGATACTAGCACCGTCAAGTTGCTTTATGTTGGTTGTGGCGAATATATATATTTTTTAAAAGTGAGCAACAAATACTTTAAGGAAAATATTATCATTTTTTGAGACGAAAGTATGCAATAGTTACTTCCCACAAGTAAAAATAATTTGATAATTTGAGATTGAGCCCCGGTACCTGGAGTAGTTTGGATTTTTATTTCTTTGAAAGTAACATGGACTTCACTTTAAGAACACATGAACTCGGAAGATGAGTAATATTTACTCAACAATTTAGGTACCTTTGTAATTATGAATATCTCAATGACGACCCGCTTGGAACAGTGGTAGTGGAATGGGGGCTATCGAGTCTGAAATATCCGCTAGATGGCGTGTTTGTGAACTGAGGTCCAACTTCAACATCATTGGCTGATTTATTCGTTAATTAACGACCCGTTTGGAACAGTGGTAGTGAACGCTGCCTTTGGTCCAAGGGTTGCGGGTTCGATCCCCGCACAGTACAAACATTTGTGTGCATGATCATGTCTGTTTGTATTGGTCTGGGTGTTCCCTATGTATTATAAGTATGTATCTACAAAAGAAAATTATTATACGTATATATTTGTAATCTCACTATTGATTCTGATATCCGTAACATGTGATGTTGTGAAATATTTATTTATTTATTTATTGCTCTGTCGATTTTCTATACAACGACCCCCTCAAAATTAACAACAAGTTTTCAAATTACAACATGAAGGAATAAAGTGCTTCCTGTCCAATAATCAATTATAAAAAGCTTGTTTCCTAACCAAACACCTACCTAAAAAGGGTAGGAGTCGCAGGATATTCTTTATGAAGTCTATGTTGATCTAGTGTTTCTCGGTGTACTTGATTCAATTACGCCTAGTAGCAGTGTTTTGAGTTTTACGACACATCCGCCAGATGCTCTGACGTCGGTGTCGTGATCAATCTACAGTGTGACAAGGAACCTTCAAAGTGCAGCTTGGCCTGGACCAGATACATGATTCGTATTGATGTGAATAGTTAGTAGAGAGTTGGCATGAAAAACAGACCTGTGTACCGGTAATTATGAAAAAAAAATAGATAACATTTTTTATGCTAGAGGGGACAAACTAGCAAGCGGGTCACCTGTTGTAAAGTAATCAACGCCGTCCATTAACATCCGAGAAATCAGAAAGATCGCTAATACTTTCAGAGAAAGATAAATCAAATATCATACACAATGCTACCATAGTCAATTTTTATACTTCCCAACCCGAAGATTGCTGAAATTACTTTTATAATCAAATATTTCGAGAAAATCACATGTTATACCTGTTGTCAAAACTCCCACAGCCTTAGTGAAAATAAAGGAAAGTAATAAACTTGACTTGATAGGTAATTCAAAAATGTACCTACTGGTAACTTAATGTCTTTATATCAACAGAATATATCGTTATTATACGATCACGTTTTGTTTATTTTGAAAGCATACAATATGAACATCCTGACGTATTATCTGTATTGTATTAGACCTGGGTAAATTTAAAAGCTTTTATTCTCAAAACGATCGCGAACCACTTTTCTTTTAAATAACTGCTTTAAAAGAAAAGTGGTTCGATCGTTTTGAGCAAATATGAGCAACTTTCTTATATTTTTGCTAGGCTGCAAAACAGAAGAGACTTAGTCTTTAGACATGGGCTACACAAAGAGAACAATGCGGGGTAATCCTCCCTCCGGCCGGTTCTTTATTCGCTCTCGACGGCTGTCGCCTAAACAATTTATATCGGCCAAGGACGGCGCGATGTGCGCCACGAGCTTCGGCCACGACGGTGCAACAAACCCTATTTGTAAATTCAGAAAATGTACGTAAAGTAATTCATCTTCATACAAACAACGTACAATATCTAAAGCAATTTATCTTCATGCAACAGACGGACACGCATAAGTTAGCACGTGATTAGATAAATCAAAACAGTCCGATACTCAATTACTTTGATGTGAAAGTCAAGGGTGCGTTTGATAAGTCGATCACACGTGTTTTCATTTTTTTAATGCACTCCCGTTGTCCCTTAGACCTCTGACCCCAATAGCAGGCCGACGGGATTTATTATAAAATTAGTATTTCTGGCCGAATCAGGTATGTCACAGTACCTACCTGAAAGTACCAGGCTGAGAGTAATAAACAGAACATTCATGCCCAAGTCATAGTGCCTTGAATGCACTTCTATGACTTCGTCATAATACTGATCAAGTCAACGGAGACTGAATTTTGAATGGATCAGATCATTATTGCAAACATTATTGTTACACGCTTCCGCTCGAAAGTCCAGAAAATTACCAGATTCAGAGTGAATTGTGTAGGTACAGTAAACTGGAGGCTGGCTTCTACTAAAAATCAACTACTTACCCTTGTCTACAATAGTGCAAATATGTAAGACAGTCGCGAATGAATTAGCCGATGGAAACTGGGTCAGCCAAACACCTACCCTGCCCGCAATCCGTTTCGATCACAGCACAGCTAACTTATTTACAGCCAGTGGTAGGTGCGTTTAAACCTCTGAGGTGTCTTACAGTGATTTTTCTTTAAACATATCAAAGCATACTCAGCTGACTTGAGATATTGCTTTGAAATTGTCTTTTGGGCCGGATGGTGAGACAGTTCCTGTCATTGACCTGCACCATATAGGACTTGAACACATTTAACATTGCGATTAGCATCTTTGTTAATATTTTTAGCAACAGAGCGTGAGGCCTACCATAGAGGTCCTGTACAGGAGGTACGTAGATTCGAAAGCAAGAATTATCTGTGAGATCTAAGTACAAAGTACGATCGTCCTAAACTTTCCATATAGTAGATATTACCAATTACCAAAGGCGCATAATAGGGTTTGAAGACCACAAACACAAAGTATGTACCAACAATGTAAATACAATGCAAGTATGTACAAACAATTTTGATAGTTAGAACTTAGTCGAATGTTCAGGTGACTCTAGTACGTGCATAAACTCGTACATGATATGTATCTCGTAACATTTTAACGTTCAGTATTTTGCATATAACGTCTAATAATATCCTGCACCACAAATCCGATATATTGTTGGACATTTACTATGTAACATATGAATCAAGGGAAGTTTCGTCTCACTCTCGATCATCATAAAATATTTCGATTTTAATTAAATTTTGTTTTACATAATGTATGAATAGGCAGAATTTGTATTGTCTCATTAAACAAACTGCGATTCTTGTGACCCTCTAGATTTCTAAAAGAATGACATAGATCCAAATTGGCATTGTGAAATTGGCTACTCATAAAATATTTCTTAGTGTCATCTCCAGCGAGCGCCTTAAGCAAGGTGTCTCGTTAATAGCGGCGGCCGAAACAGGGGTTTGTGGAGGGGCGGTTTTTAATTAAATCACGGCATGAAGGGTCCCGGTAAACAAGGTAGATTTAGTTTAGTTTGAAAGGCCATCTCCCGTCGAGGCTGCACGCCGCAGATAAGGAGTAGGCGGTGTACACACGGAGATAGGCGCTTAGGTGTAGGTGGTGTTGTGTGCCGCAAACATTTGAGCGCACGCTCTACGCTACGCCTATGCGTCTGTGGGACGTGCTCAGAGACATGTAGACGCAATTCAATTGAAGATAAGATTAAACACCAAATTTCAAATAACGTCAACTCTTATGTAAGGTGATAAAAGGAAAAGTAAATCGATATCAGAAAATAAAAACAGATCGACAGAGAACTGAGTTCCACGACTTCTCCCACTATGGACGATGAGGGAGAGTACCTGAAGTTTTAGTCGGTAAATTCCCGCCGCCGCCGGAGTTGGAACTTGAGATATAACTAATTAGAGGGGACGAGAACAGATGAATTTTGCTACGTTTCCTATATAGGTATACGGGTGAAAAGAAGAAAAGTAAATGTATTGTCAGCTGACAATTGAAAGAATTTCACGGGACAGCAAACATTGCGCTAATGTACCTGCGCTAATACCTACAATAGCTGTACATTAAATGGTACCTCTTCGTAATGCTATGAAAGAGTACAAATTAGCAATTAGCCCCACAAACAGATCTCATAATTGCCCTTATTAACCGCGGCGCATGAGTCACCGCAAGTTAACGTCAGATGAAACGTTGCGAGATGCATTCGCATAAATTACACGTTCCCGAAGGGAATAAATTGCATTCTGGGCGGACGAATAGCGCCACGACCAATTGCAATGTTGCCAACTGCTATCCGAAGCACTAAATTACCCACAAAACGCCAAATAAATACTTACTACAGTAGGTATTCAAATAACAAAGGTAACAGACAAAAAACGAAATATTTGGATGGGACAGGGCTTTTTCTTGTATGAAGTTGTGAACTAAAAGAACAAACAGACCGCGCGCCTGACGGAAGCGATATCTAGAGCTGCCCATGACAGAGTGCAGTGTCAAGAATAAGAAATAAGAATAATGAAGCACGAAATTTTTACTAAAGAATGCGAGAAATTAAACAAAAATATATATCAAATTCCGTTAGCTTAACGGGAAACAAATAGTTTCATAATGTGTGTAAATGCGCTGAAAATCTTGTGTAGCGGTACTAGCATGTTTCATACTTTGATAGAATCCTGAGGGAAAAAGACTGAAAAAAATTGGACTCAAAAATGTTACGTTTAACTACATAAAGATTTTCATTAACATATATATACAAGTATGAATTAAGAGCATATTAAACTTTACAAGCGGAGAAAATAAGTCAGGAAGGCGGTTGCCTAGCCGCTTTTGTACTTAGTAACGAAATTACTTCCCCTTTACATAATTCAAAGGAATAGAAAACAAGGTATTCACGCAATAAAGTTTTAAGCAAATGGGGATAATGGAATTGCTAGCGCCCACGGTAGCTCAAGTCCTCAGGTCGCAGTAATGTGTCCATCCACTCAAATCACTCCTTCGTGCCTAACTCGAGTTGAATTCTCTGACTCGAGTGTGATTAAATACTTCCATACGTTGCGATTCGCATGAACTAAATAACAGATAAAATCATTCCTGATAGATCCCTGAAACATTACTGCCGAGGTTTTTGTAAGCTGGTAAAATATTAAGCTATATAAATGTTACTGAGTCTGTAAAAACGATGTTTGTCTTATTTAGAATCTGCAAACTAAGTATCAATAGGCTCGCATTAGAATACATACCAAATACCAAAATAACTTGTGTTCATGGTGATAGCTAATTTAATAACGCATGCTCGAAACCGGCGCACATCTACGCGCCTTATCCATAGTATTATATTTCCTACAGTTTAGCGACCTAGTTTGTGAAACGAGCTCTAACTAACTAGACCTAAACAATAAATCGATTTTTGAAACATTTCCTGTAAGTAGGTTGGTGCAATACACAATTTATAGAGCACTATAGAGCAAGAGACTGCATGCAATCGCGCGCCTAGTCTATAGATCTAATACAGAACATCCTATAAGCTGATTTAAAAATATTTTTCCACTCCAAGAGAAACTTAATAAAACGAAGTAGGAACGAGTATCGTACATCCGGCATCCGTCTGCATGGCCAACGAGATTATTTTAAAAATGGGCTCAGATACAAAACTTATTCTATTTTCTTCTGGAATTATGTCTTTCTTTTAAGAATTATGACTTTTATCTACAATTTAGTGCATCGAAAATATATATGTATGATTGGATTGACAAAGTAGTTACGAGTATGTAGTGTGTACAGAAGTGAAGAAATTGAAGATTAACTACAAACACTTAATTCAATTGGCATGAAGCATGTACCTAATGTTAACCAACACATGCACTCCTCTAACATTGATTACATAATCATCAGAATTACAATAGACTTTATAAAATGTCACACATCCAAGAAGTTAAACAGAAAAGCCAACACGTTACTTAGTCCATGCATAAGTACTTTCAGTTTTAATCTCGAATTTTAGAAAGCATTGATGGATTGTTATCTGCGAGCAATAGAATTTATCTAACCGACGCACATTGAAAGGGGACAATAAGCTGAGCTATTCGCTTTTCATGTTAACATTCCCCAGTTTTTTTCGGGCTTTCATGTTCGCGAAAGCTCCTCACGTCAAAGGGAGTACTTTGTCGAATTTACGGACGCATAGTCCCACAGCCGATTTGACACTTTAATGCGGGGCCCACTCTGGGAGCAATATAACTTTACGGGCGTAGAGACGGGCGAACTGGTAACACATTTGAAAATATCGTGGTCCAAATTGGTATTTTCAAATATTAATTTCCATATCCTCGTTATGACCAAGATCATGTTATGATATCTAAGTATCTATAACAGAGATTAATAACATGTTTGAGCAGCTGTCAAAGTTCCGGGGGTCTATTTTGGTGCACTCAACATTGAAGTCGAATTAAGATTACATATATTCGTCCATATAAATCTCTAATTTGCCTATTCAGGCGTTAGCATGTTATACCAACAATATAGAACGACCACTCTATTGTATAGCCGATTAATTTTTAATCGTTATTGTCGATATGGGAGTATGTTGCTAAAAGGACCCTTTAATGATACTTTTAAGAGGGCATCGGCATTAAAACGACAAAAAATTTACGGAATCATCAGTTTGCCTATGAATATTGAATGCTCGAAAAATGGTTAATTTCACTGGGTAAAAGTTAGAAAACTATAAAAATGGGCATATATTAAAATTGATTAATACCGAAGATGAAGATGCACATCTGTATAACCAGAGGGATCTCTGGAGCGCCGGCTGCACGCGCGGCAAACGAGAGGAAATACATTAGGCTTGTACGGGATATCCGGACCCAGCGTATTACACTTAAGCCTCGATTTGTTCCGATACCGGGACATACGAGCTCCGTGGATTAAGGAACATTGTTACGCTCACGTTTTTAGATTCATCTCGGAAAAAATGAAATAAATTCAAGTGGCTTAATGGCTGTCATGTCAAGTTTACTCTACCTAAAAAAATTACATAATAAATTTGTTACTTTGTAATGTAACAAAGTAAAACTACGAGTACGTTGTTACATTACGAGTAAAACTCAAAGTCATAATTTGAAGTTGACGACATTAAGTTATTTGTTTCCTTCCAAACGGTTACGTATTAATTTTATAAACGTTTGCTTCGCGTGGAATTTTCATATAAAGTTTGTTAGTAGGTGGGCATAATTTGCCAAAATTATGTGCTTTTTGAACAAAATGACGAAACTTAAAAAAGTTATGTGCTTACGCAGAAGAACGGTCTCACGCAAAAATAACATCAACTCGCCAGATGTGGCGTCAAGATAATTTTTGGTGAATTATCACGCGACTTAAAATACAAAATTTGTAAGATTAATATAAGCAGCAGAAAGAGGTAAAGATAAGTAGCCATGCGCTCCCGTCCATGTCGGTGCTAAAAGCATATTTTGTAATACCGAAGCATAAAAACAAAAGAAATGCTGCTGCAACTCGCGTAGTCTCGAGGGTCCTGGAGCTGGAAGATAGCGCTATGAATACAAATGCAACTTACTGCCAATGGAATGGTCCAGTGATTCCTTCTCTAAGGCGGTCCCTAAGGGAGCGCTGCCGCGAGGGTCCCGGGCCCGGCGGCAGCGTGGCCGCGCCGGCCGGCGCCGGGGCCGGGGGCGGCGCGCGCGCCGGCGACGACATCCCGCCGCGCTGCTCCAGCGCACTACCAGCCCCGCGACCACACTAACATCACTCTCCGCACACCCTGCTCCAACCACCACTATTAACGTCGGCTGCAACATAACAAAAACAACCAAAGCCACATAAATAAACATAAGCGAAGCAGTACATCGATGCAAAAGAAATGCGAAAGTTTACACAAAGCTACATGAGCATAACGTGGGAAATAATATCAACATAATTCGAATGATAGAACTAAAAAGCATTTGCGAACTACACATATAACATAATGTCCCTCAGGAACGTCGCTTTTCGTAATTTAGCTTTGGAATTCTATTTACAAACATTAGGTATCGGTCGGTAACAAGTATTCTTTCGGGATTTTCTTAAGAGTACATAATACAGATGGATAGATACACATCACACCATTGTGACATTTTTACAAAAGATTAATATCAGTAATATTATTCTCTTGCATAGTGATCTTTGGAGATAAATGAAGTCATGTCACGCAGAATAAATTTATGACTGCCATTTTACTTTAATTACGATTGCCGCGGCGAACGGACGCCCCTGAGAAGATGACCGAATTCCCTTACTATGTATGTGCGAGTAGTAATCAAAAATCAGGTCAAGTTTTAATTACAGTAGTCATTAAACATACACACGATCTTTTAAACTATGGCCTCTGGTTTGAAACAAAATAGATTGTTGCATAGCTTTTCGACAAATAAGGTTTTTATAATATAACTCAAGATCTACAAGAATCTCAAGATAAGGTAGCTAGTGGTATATTTATATGTTAAACCATTCATTAAAATGTCATTATGACACGACTCTTTATTTCATGAATTACATTACAATACATATTCAGTCAGAACTAGTATTAAAATATCTGTGGTCCAAACAGACAACATTAGCGCGAAGTAAAAAATCTAAAGATAGTCATAAATTCTAAAATCTATATGTTGATGCTTTATGTTTATTTTTGTTTTACAGTGCAATAACATATTGTAGTAGGATATAAACCATGGATTAATTACATTACATTAGTCCATGGTATAACGTAGAAGATACATCTCCATTCACTCAGTCATCTTACGAAACACCTACTGCATTTCTATGAGCAATGTATCAAAACCATGATATACGCTATTAAACCTCTGACAGGCGTTAAGTTTAATAATATAATTAACCAATTATTGACGATTTCAATTATTTCTGGTCTGACAGTTACCCTAGTCGTAAAAAGTTTGTTTCCTATTATAACGGACTTCCTAAAAAAGTAGGTACCAGCATATGAGCCTTAAAATGAAAAACACGACAGTATCGTATAAAAACGTAAAAAAAAAGTTTTCTTTGCAATGTAGTTTTATTTCTTTAAATAAATATGGAATATGCCCTTTAAATAAAACGTGTTAACTCGAAGACTTAGGGAACTCGTAGTTTCCCTCCAGCCAGAGCCAAGTGTTTTTCCACCCTGTATTATACCCGGCACTCGTATTTCAAGTGAGTAGATACATATCTATTATTATTTAAAATTCCAATGACACAAAATAGTTTTGTTGCTTATTTGACGTAGGTACCGATATGACAATCGGTCCGATTTGATCAAATAATACTGAAGATTTGTGAACTATCTATTCGCAGAAGTGAATCTATCAATTTTTGAGGATAAAAATATATGTATCTTGGGCTTATCTAGCATCTAGCAAAGATGAATTGTGATTTCAGTACTTAGCCGTTTGACTAGAGCGCTAATTACGGATTTCGTCAAGAGAATTTACTATAATTCATTACTTAAAATAAAATCAAGTATCACTTAATTTTGTATCATAAGTAGTCTGCTTTATTTCCAGTTATGTATATCTAATCTAATATTTAGGAATAGGGTAAAGTCACCCATGATTTCCTGGTTCAAACCTACCAAAAATATCTGAGCATTCGACAAAAACCACTTTTAGCACAATATAAGATATTGTGCTAAAAGGAGTATGTATTTTATTCAAAATTTAAAAAAATCAAAATATCTTTATTTGCATAGGCTTGTATACATACAGCACATTTAAATCGTCATACATTAAAAATATAACTATTTGTTGTCATTCGTTCTCGAACAACAAAAGTAATACAGCTTGGCGTATACTGACATTGTCATTTGTCACATGCACAGATATTTTTGATAGGTTTAAACGCTAAGATCATTTTAATTCTGACTGTGCATATTAACCTAGAAAAGCGCGAGTTAACTAGTTTAAGTAAGGGCGAGCTCTGCACTCAACTCGCGCGAACTATAGGTACATGAGATGTTATACAACTATCATGAATAATTTAAAGTTATCCATATATATATTATGACTTATATATAGTATATATAAGTCATATCAATTACGATTATTATAAGGTAATCATTTCCTAAGCGATACGTGGTTCGGAATAAATTTAGAAATACGTGAGAAAAGTAAATTATGCACCTGTCTCGCCGCCGTAACTCGGAGATGAAACACGCATACCAATGCGGTCTTCGTACGTTCGTTTACAACCCTCGCCCATTACAAGTTATATACTTCTATTCAAATCTAGTTTATCTTCATTTTAAATACAAAGCAAAAATTAACTATTTTGCCTCTGTATTTTACGTCACGTCACGTTACGTCACGTTTTACAAATGACAAAGTTGTGCGGGTCAGTAAAATAAACAGTACACAAAAATAAGTAAATCATAAATTGATGAATAATATTTTTTAAAACCTGGCCTTCATATATCTTCTAATGGCCGTGTGGTCCCCGGCAGAGTAGAATAGGCCACCCTCACTCTTACCGAGGTGTCGTAAAAGGCGACTAAGGTAAAGCTGCTGGCATGATCATCAACACCCAGAGAACGAAAACTCTGCATTTATATCAAAACCCTCGCCAACCCGTCTGCCAAGCGTGGTGAGTATGGCAATTACCCCTCATGTGAATGAGGGAGGCCCGTGCCCCAGCAGGGGGACTTAAATGGGCTGATGATGATGATGAACCTTACACACGACTTCTCATGTACCTATGTTCCGGGTGATACTCCAGTTCCAAGTTAAGGGTTACATTGTGTCACACATACAGATATCACTCTCCAATCAGTAGAAGTTGGGTAGGTATGTTTTATCTCCAGAAATGAGTTGTTAATCTTTGAAAAATCTGTCACCTTGACGTTCAATAGTTCCTAAGTGAAGTCTGTTCAAATATGATAGTAAAATTATCGATAATAAGAAAGCAAATCAATCAACACTTTATTTTGAATATTATTATTACCTACATGTTATACTTAACAAGCATACTACTATGTAAAATATTATGTAGAAGGTCACGTCACTCGTTGTCCTGTTTGTTGTCAGCATAAAACTGATTGTTGTGCCATACATACTTGAACAAACTTTATGAATCTAAGCTAAACATGGCACCCGTTCGCATCTCTTTTTTGTCGGTAATGTTTAATGTAACAACCACACAATATTAGAAATACAACGTGACTCTCATTTATGTTTTTTTAGAAACATACTAAGATACAAAGCGATGAATAATTTATGCTCTACAGCTTTAGGTGATAAAATACGTATACCTGCTGTTGCCATATCTGCGTCAAAAAGACTTACTTTACATACATCATATTTTCATATTTCCAGCTGTATCAACAAAACCACTTCCAGGCTTAATTGCGCTAAGACATAAAACGCTCGAACACGCGCAGGTTATCTACTAGTTTAAATCAAGTACCTACAAAAACGCAAAATTAGTCTGCAATAATGAATCAGTTGATGCGACGGCGAAAATGTTCACAAGGGGAAGATACTCACTTCTGATAGGTACGTTCATGCTTATTTATGTACTCTTATGACTGCAGCAAAACCAGTTTTGCGCCTGCGACATATTATACACAAGTATACATAGTATGCAGTGGGTACGTGTTCCGTGTTCCGACGTTATCTGTCCTGCCACCAACTTGCTATTTCCCTGTGCAGCAAGCAACAAGAATAAGAATAGAATAATCATTACTCTTGTAACGTGACACCGAGGCATAGTACTATAAGTATCTTAACCCTTGTCGTATCCTAAACCAGGCATGAAAAATGCAACTATACCTACGATGAAAATTAACGGTTTTGTTCAATAACAAGGAAGCACTTGACCTTCATAATAATAGTATTCAAAATGTATTTTCGAACATTACTTTAACAAAATGACAACACATTCAAAGCCGAAATACATACGGAAAAATTACCATAGTTAATTACGTCTCGAAGTGAAAACAAAACAACATCGGCAGTTGCAAAATACAATTGTTTAGCTCCCTCAAGGAATACCCTCTACCTCAACAAATCTTATACATATTTGCATAATAAAGAGATTGAATGGTATACCTTGACCTAATTTTAATGTCTAAACTGATTTGAGTCAAGGATAATCGATAGACTTGCGGGGCTTTATCGTTACGTGGTGTGCCGTGACTAATGTCTCGGAAAATGGCAAATTAATTATACCATCCACATAGTTCTTTTTTCTTTTTGCCCAGTATTTCACGCCAGAGTTGGCAGGCAACAAGAACACCACACCGCGCCGTAAGTATACTAAAGTTCTGTAAAGTCACTAAGTCACTTCTAAAGTGTTTACCATTCAACTGTTCAATATTATTATTATAAAATAACAAATATTTTATAAATATCTACAATAATAGTTGCGCCTGGAACGTTAGCCAATTCGACCAGACACAAATGTGTAAACAGCAGACAAAACAGATATCAGTAATGATGACTCATTGTTTATTGCAAGTACAAATGTTTCTGATACATAGGAATGTAATTTTATTTAATACTCTTGACATATTACTTGATTTTAATAGCAAACACATGATGGATCATCATTGGGACAAGGTCTAAGCGTACCCGTAAAATGGATCAACGCTGCGAGAAGAGCAAACACAGTTACAAAACTAAATTATAATAAGGAATCGTTTTTGATTACATTTAACCACAGGTATTGAACCCCGTAAATTGGCTAAAATGTAAATTTTGAGTAAGATTCTTCAGTGACAAAATTTTAGGGAAACAAACACTACAGTATCAGAGTAAATACACAAACGGTAGGGTGATAGCAAGAGGCAAAAGCAGTTATCGATCGGCCCTAACCTCCACCCGAGCGCCCCGCGCCGCGCCCCGCTCACCTTACGTAAGGCCAGCTGATCGTACCCACCCGTAACCTTGGCGACGAGCCCTATGCACCCTCTCGAACACCCACATAAACTTTACTTGTGTCCTAAACTTTCGCTAACTCTATCGAGCTCAACTCGCCTAGAGACTCGGCATGTTTCCAAATGTAAAATGCATTATTTTCCTTTTCTAAAGGCGTCCACCGAATGAATAGTTATTATGTCAATTTAAAATACAATGAATAGGTACATAGGTTAGACGTTTTCCTTCATCCCAAATCTTGTCACGTGTATAACAACTGTTAGTAGTTTTACATTGCCACACATACAATTTTAGTTATAGCAATAATAAATTTATTATTTATTTATTCTTTATTGCACAAGAAAATAAAGTACAATTATAAATGAAAGAAAACTTTGACTCATTCAATGATATTGCTTTCGTTATAGTGATATTTGCAAATTAGTTTAGTGCGTACCCCGTATAGTAACAGTTCTAACGTGGGAGAGCCACGCTTCAGCATGAATGGGCCGGCTCAACCCGGGGGAAAGGGGGTTTTAAAAGTTAGCAGAGCACTTGACTGCACTGGTGTAGCAGGTGTCCATGGGCGGCGGCAATCACTTACCATCAGGTGATCCTCGTCTGTCAGTCTGCTCGTCTGCCACCTATCACATAAAAAAGTAAAGTCTCCTCCAAAGAAAATATATACATACAAAAGTAGCATTCACAGAAAAAATACTCGTAAAAAAGACAACTCCTATTCGATATCCCGCTCCGGATATTTTTCTCTGTCGTATTTTTAACATGCGTCAATTCGGACAGTTCGAAAATTGCTCCACCTTTTCGTCGGTAAAAAGCGTTCGTTTAATAAAATAGGTCTCACACGAACGAACGTGACGCGTCGGCCTAGTTTCGAGCAGGACAATATCCGGCGTGCAGTCCTCGATACGCTGCCCCGACACGTAGACATGTTAATTTCCTACAGCTAGCTGACCCTCTGTCACCTGCCAATATTCTTGCTACCTGCCTCTTTCTGATATAAATAGAATTTCCTACCTATACAACATCCTTTAGACGTTATTGAAATAAATTAACAATAAATTATAAATCTGGTAAGTAATCAAATAATTTTGTCAATTTCATGCCATTGGAAGCTTGTTCCATAAAGCGCCCCAGCCTTTGTTGAAAAGTTAAACAGCGATTGAAACTGAAACTCGTTTCAGCTTTTATACAAAGAGCATTAGCTTGAAACTTTTCGTTTCGCAGAAATAGCCTGTGAGTTTTGTTCACCTAACCATGGAACGTTGAAGGGAACACGCAACGGGTGAAGCGGAAACGAGCGAGAGTGCGAGAAAATGAACAAAAGATTTACGCTGTACTGCGCTTGGCTCTCTGTGTGGTGTGTTAGGGGGATTGGCAGCTCAAGTATTTCTCACACGACCTATGACATCGGCAAGCTTACGTTGAAATCGAAGTAACAATGATATCGATGACAATGTTGTTATTGTGGGAGTTAGTGCCCGGATGGTACAGCGCGTTAAATATTTGACCGGTGCCGCTCGATACACCCGCGGAGCGACCTTGTAGCCGCGACGCGCTTGCTCGCCGTCTAATGGCGCCCAACGTGGGGCTTTTGATCAGCTGTTACTGACACTATCAATAACAAACAGCTTGTCAACAATAGCGCAACCTACTCTAGCAGCAACACTGAGAAAAATTTAAGAGCTTAAAAACTGACCGAATCGAATCCCGTATTTTCAAATCTGAATTTAATGTACTTTTAATCACTTTTCGCATCATAAGAACATCGAAATCTTCAAAATATCTTTATTTCAAAGCATAATGTGCTTACTATGTTGTTTATTATCCTATTTACCTAATTTTCTAATAAAAGAAAGAGAAATACTAATTAATTTTGTAAACAAGGTAAACCAATGTTTAATCCAAGAATGTTTAGTTCTAGTTGTCACCACACGGTAATCGCAAGATAGTAGATGATCTAGGCTTTCACATTATTACAGGATTTGATACGTATTCCTGTATTCTTGGTGTAGCTACTACTACACTCTACTGAACACAACTAATTTTGTACAAATAGCAGGCCACAGCAAAAATGACCGTGACATCACACATATTGTCTTTTATCACACAACTATTGACCTGTTTGTAAAATTTGTGAAACAAAAATTGCATAAAATTGATGACTGCATCAGCTGGCTAAACACTACGCGTAACAATGAACTCTGTGACTGACAAACATCGGAATGAATCAAGCTGCTAACCGCTTTAACAACCTAATGAGATTGAGGGATGAGAGTAAAGACATCGGATGCTGATCGAATGTATACTTTATGAATAATGAATGATGGAGTGCAGATAAGCATCTAGGTATGGTGCGGTCCATGCATCGATGCAACGAACCGAGGAGGAAGTGCGAGATTCGTATGATGGAGCGCAGGCGGGAGGTAATACGGCATAACGCGCACTCGGCCTGCTGCGAAGGCTGGAAGCGTGCTACTGATCCGGAGATTGAAGCGGGGCGCCGCGGGGAGGGGGTGGTTCAGCGCACGACACTGGCGCCTGGCCTGGCCCGCCGCCCGCCGCCTGCCGCCCGCCTGGGCCCGACTCCCCACCACGCCTCTACATAATCACAGATTCTCGACACCTATTCCATTGCGATGTATCGGACAGCTACCTATACTTTAAGGAGGTATTGGCTAAATAATTGGAAGAAAGCTAACGCTATGAATTTTTATCGCATGACTCTGAGAAAACAGTTTAGCATAGGAAGCTACTTTAGTGATGATTTGTAAAGCATCTATGGAATGTTTTTTATTAAATCATGGGTTTAACACCTCACCACATTTGCGATGGTCTTCAACGAAAGATCAAGAAAGGAAAAGGATGGATACAGAAACTCTAGCGAAACACATTAGGAAGTTGCTTTATGCCAGAAGACCGAGGAAAGCCTATTAGCAAGCCAGTCATTAATTCTAAAAAGGCAAATAAAGTAGCCGCTGGATTAAAAAACGATAAAATAATATATCCTCGAAACCGCGCTGTACGCTATAATAGTCACATACTTACTTAGCCATGATACTAGCAATAATAATGTCACAAACATTAACACAAATTATAACACAATCTACCCAGAATCGAAATTGGGATTAACACGACGCAACATGGAGCCCCGTCCTGACCGTCCTCTATTAAAACTTTGCATTATACTTTAATTGTCCCTTAGAAATTTAACGGTTGCCAACAACAGTTATTAACTCTGTTGTGATTATTCTCAACGAAATGTTCGCTTTAATTTAATTTTCATAATGTACCTACACATTCAGTGTTACCGAGGTAACACTTTCTACAGGTAGGTACGATTTTGTAGCCGACTTTTAGCAGCTAGCTGCGAGCGACGTTCGTAACTTTAAGGCCTATTCTCGAGCACTCGACATTAAGACGAGCGACGGGTGGCCCTAACTAGCGACGTTAATTTCGACCTTAATTATAAGTATTGAATAAATAGTATAAGTTCTTTTCGAGATGCTCGAACTCCGAAATTGTTAAAAATATATTCAGTTTAGTTGCTAACAATTTAAATCAAATGGCGTCGCTAGTGTGCCCTACCCGTCACTTTTGAAGTAGAATTTAGATATTTCATACATTTGTCCATACTAATCTTGAACTCGACTTCAATGACGAGTGCTGGAGACACACAGCGCGTGTGAAAGGGACGGGGTCACGGGGATAAAGTTTCGGTCGTGAATGGACAACATTTCATATTTTTAACATGTCCATATTGTTTTTTTATATGAAAATAGACATAAAATGAACAGACCCATATTTTTTATTTTTTCAAAATTTTGCCATTTTCATACAAAAAATAATTATTGAATAAAAAAGGTATTACTGTCAAAGGTAAAGAATACTAGTGTCAACATTGTCCACGTCATTCATTCATTCAACGTTGACAAGTTGTCTTTTTTTTTGACAGTTGCATTTCCTGGGCTTGGCATTTCGTAAATTTAAAACTATAATGTGCTAAGCAAAGAAATATTTTACATACTGCCGTCCGAGGCCGTCATCTTACGTTTTTTAGTTTTTAATTTTTTTCTCAGTAAATAAGCAATATAAAAAATAAATAAATATATATTCGAGAAGCGGAAAAGTAAATAAAGAATTGGTATTTTTTGTTGTATAACTCAGCAATTTTGAAATGTTGTCCATTGGTTTCGTTATTTTGGTCTATTGTTTCAATTACTACCCTCCGTAGCTGCTACCGACACATTATCCGTTTAACGTTTATCGTAAAACCACGCGATCGATGTCTATGTATGAGGGTCTCCTCCGTAGTTTCGAATGCCGCTGTCGCGACGCACGCTCTTGCGAATTTTATTTCTACTGCCTCATAGTTTCTAAAGCTCATGGACTCGAATGATGTAGTCGCGAAAGACGCTGATTCGAAAAACATTTGCACTGCCTCATACACTCGAATGCGGTTGTATGTCTCTCCTTAGCTTTATTGGGCATAAATTACCTCATCCTAGCGTTTAATTCCCGGTCACATCCAAAGCTGCCAGTTTTTTTACACGTTATTAGGTATGACTTATGATAAATCGAAGACAAGCATTCGATCGTAGTACGAGGCAGTGCAAATGTTTTTCGAATCAGCGTCTTTCTCGACTACATCATTCGAAGTCGATGAGCTCTCGAAACTATATATACTATCGAGGCAGTAGAAAAAAAATTCGCAACAGCGTGCGTCGCGACGCGACGGGTGCATTCGAAACTACGTAAGGAGACCCATGTATGATGTAGGTATCGTAATAATAATGGAGTCATTTTTTACTTTGATTACGTAATCTCCCGAAACAGAATAGAATAGGAACCTTTTAACTATTGAATTATTTTTCGCGTCTCTATACCTCTATTATAAATTGCGCTAGACATTGTTTGTATTCTCGCAATGAATTGGAGCCCTTACAACGAGGACATTCTCCTTGTCTTGTTAACCGCGAATAGCTGTACTTTACTCTGACGATGTTCAAATTTATAGTTCCAATCTCAATCTCCTTTACGATATCGCATAAAATTTAAGAGCTTGTCGAACAAAGAAGCAGACGTCTTTTAATAAAAGCTTCTAGGTTTAACACAAGACGATAGTTTATTCGACAGGAGACGAAGAGATATTACACTGCATACATCATTATTACTCTGAGAAATATGGTAGCTCAGTAAATAAGAATGTAAGGCTTTTTAACGGGATGCCGTGGGTTCCAAACAGAGCATGCTACTCTCGATTTCTCAAATCCATTTGCGTATTTCACCATTCGCTCGGCACGTTTTCACGTTTCGGATGTTTCTGAAACGTGTAACCATGATTCAGTTGGTCTGGTTCCCTTGTAAAGGATTGAGGTCAGACTGCAACTGATTTATTGTAATTACCAGACTCCCCAAAACCTAAATAATGGTCCAAGCGAACCCTGTGCTCCACAGCAACAACTTTGGACGCAACCGGGAATCACACGCTAAGATGAGGAGTCTAACCGTACCCCGGACTCCGAAGCAACTGTGGACGTAACTGATGACACGCTTAGATTTTGATGACGACCTCATTATCATCAATATATTGTTTTAAAATTTCGTGGTCACTAACATTAGAATAGTTGTTTTCGTGACCATGGCGCAACAGTGCCGAAACTCATAAAAGGTACATGGTAGAAATCTCGTAAATAACTATTCTAATATCATTATTATTCTACAATAATCTATATTTAGTCAGGAGAGTGTATCACGTTCAGATGAAAATATTATTACATTTTGTATGCATTTTGTACATGCCGACGATGATACTGTTACGGCTTTCCGGAATCCATAGAACTAGGTCAACCACAGCTCGGAATTCCGCAAAGCGTAGAATATAACAGTTGGCCATTAGCATACATGTAGCAAATAAAAAACGGAGATTTACCTTTGCCTAGACAAATATATTTATGCAAAACTAATACATTGTCTTACTGACTGTTTATACAATAATAATAATAATTAAAAAATTGTTTATTCAGTAAATAAGGGCACATTACATTACATTAAAACTTCATAAATTACAATACCAGAGTTATTCATTGCCTAAACTAGGTTAAAACCTGTGTTTCAGGCTATACAAATAAAGGTAAAAGATTTACTAATTCCTTACAATTAATTAACAATTTTAAACTTCTTATGAGCAAAACTAATTACATTTTGAAGTAAAAACTAAACTAACCTTTTATTTACAAACTACAAGTAAATTTTCAATATGTAGGTAGTTATCTTTTTTTTTTGCTAGAGGCGACAAACGAGCAAACTGGATCACCTGAAGGTAAGTAATCATCTACTTACCTAGTTATAAATAGATAGATAGATATTCTTTATTGCACAAAAACTAAATACAAGTATGATACAACAACAACAACAACAGACAGTACAATAAGGCGGTCTTATCGCTTCTAGCGATTTCTTCCAGACAACCTTTGGGTAGAGGAAAGAAATAACGTATTCGTAATAGTAATAGTTATTTATTACGAAAACTAAACATTTAATACCTATTATGACACATCCGATATGGACACCAGACACTGTATGCCAGAAATCTTTTAAATCACTTATTTATATAAAACGGCTTTGGAAGTATATTTTTAAAACATAATAAGTTAAAAATTGTATCAGAATACTCAGAATTCTATACGACTGGATTGCTGATTCACTTGAAAAGAAAGAAACTTTTATGTTTAAAGGCTGGGTTGGGAAACTTTATCAAAAATCCATATTTATTTTTAAAGCAGTCCATTGAACAGTACATTTTCCCCTTACTAGTAAATTACCTACTAAACATATTTTCATTTATTGGCATCAGAAGTTCAATGTATTGCTAACTTTTATTAGTAATAAAAATATTAATAATAAGAGCATATTATTAATAAGAGTTAAGTGACAGCATTTATATTTTTTTACCAAGACCATATCGTTTATTTGTAAAGCTAAAAATATCACTTATCTGTAGTCATTTAGTCAATGTCCTCTATTGCATTAATATACAATGTTGTATATTTTAAAATTATGTACCATATTGTTTCAAATCAAATTATTATTCACTCTACTATACGAGGATCCGTCGTGAAACTAATCCACGATTACAAATTTAAAACTCAGGGGAGCAATTCCCGTGCTCTGGTTATTGAAGTCGAATTTAGAGTTTTCAAACATTCATCCATACAAATCTCTAACTCGACTCAATGATGAGTGCTCAAGAATAGGCATTCAAGTATTAATTTTAACTAATATTCATAAATGGTAGATATGCCAATTCTGGAAATGAATTAATTAAATAGATGATTATGTTTCCATTTAGAACGAGTATATTATATCTTATGTGACATGTCTTTCTCATTGTATAAAATACAAGTACCAAATGTAGGTACACAATACATAATATGTAAGAATTTGATATTATCTGAATATGTAAATAAAGCGAAAACACAACACAGATAAGTCCGCCGAATTGATAACCTTTCGTAGATAAGCCTGAAATTTTGTTTAATACAAACAAGTTTATTTTTAAAATGTTTTCAACCCTATTTAGTTTTATTAATCTTCAGAAGTCAATATCACTGACAGATGGGTGGTTTGTTCTAATCATTTAAAGCAATTTTTAGTAATGAAGCCTAGATTTTGGTTAAAAAAGCTTTTTACATAACCGAAATAAAAGAAATAAAAAAACGAAATTGTCGAACTTTTTGAAAATCAAGGAAAAAAGATATATTTGCATCTTTTGTATGACAATAGTTGTACCTTTGTAAAAATGAAATTAAAAAGCGCAATAAATTCAGTAGTATGTATATACATCATAGTGGTTCAATTATTTTTAAATGAATTTTATGACTCTCTAATTAGTCCAGTCAAATTAGACATTCTAGTTTGCATTAATTCTCAACAAGCTGGATTTTTGTGCAGGCCTTGAATACGTCATCCAATGATCGGAGTAGTTAGAGCTATTTGGGTTCATTGACCGCAAACATAGATGTTAATATGGACATGCCCCGGGATTCAGAAAAATAAATAAATTATTATTTTAGAGTTAAATATTTAACGCATTTTAATCATTAAAGGGCTTATCCATAAACGTTCGATACAAACATATTTACTTACAGTTTGTTCCTTTCTATCTCACGTATATATCTTGAATTTCGAAAGAACAAATTTTTAATTAACATGGTATCACAAAGCGTTTATGAATAAGTTCGTAAGACTGATATTAATGCTCGTATGCATACACGAAAATAACTGTTCATAGTATAAAGTATATCTTCAATCCCAGGATTCCCGGGATTCCAGGCATGTCCAGATTATTTGAAAAAATCGCAAGTACCAAACATAGCTCTACCTACTCCGATCATTGGACAAACAAATGATATGTCAAAAGTCCCCATCGATCCCGCTTGTGCGTTGTTTATTATTTGAAGTCAAAGGTTTTTTGCGTATATCTCTGAAAAAACGAGAGCTATCGAAAAATAGTTCAGACAAAGTTTGTAGATCGTAAAATTGTCTACAAAAAAGATCTGAACACTTTTTCTTCTATGGTGCACGGTTCTCGAATTATGGCTCTTTTACAGCGTGAGGCGGAGGTAGCTACCACATCTGGGATTCGTCCTCCGAGGTAATGAATCGTCTTTTTGTTTCAAGAAATACTGTTTGTTCTGTGACAATGAAGCTGATAAAACGCCTGAAATGAAAAAAGCGCTGCATCTTCGACGAAGAGTGTCTCAAGTTCCAAGAAAACCATCCCTTGCCTTCAAGAAAACCATCTTGAAGGTAGCTCAGACTCGTTCAAATGAGTTAGCAAGAAGTATCATTGCCCGCATTTAGCATGAATATGACTTAGTTGCTGCTGAGGCTAAGTACCGCAGTAATTGTTACACTTCGTTTCTGAAACCCATTGGTGGAGGCAAAATCGGTATTCCTTTAAGTGATTCTATTAATTCAGCGATTATAAAGTGTCCCATTACATTCTCTCGATCAAAATA
Source organism: Marasmia exigua (assembly GCA_019059595.1). Taxonomy (NCBI): domain Eukaryota; kingdom Metazoa; phylum Arthropoda; class Insecta; order Lepidoptera; family Crambidae; genus Marasmia; species Marasmia exigua. Next base: position 851,945 of record CM032464.1, on the reverse strand, counting down.
ATAAAGTATTCCTACTTCGTAAAAAAAAGCGCCATATACACTAACTCAGAGGTGATGCAGAAATTTCGACTTTCTTGCGGTCTAAAGTCACGATATCTCGAAAGCGATGCTTTGTAGAAGAAAAAGTGTTGAGATCTTTTTTGTAGCCATTTTTACGATGTACAAACTCTGTCTGACTGAACCATTTTTTAACCCCCGACGCAAAAGCGACGGGGTGTTATAAGTTTGACGTGTCTGTGTAAGTGTGTGTGTGTGTGTGTGTGTCTATGGCATCGTAGCTCCCGAACAAATGAACCGATTATGATTTTGTTTTTTTTGTTCGAAAGATGAATAAGGAGGGAGTGTTCTTATGTAGAATAAAAATCGATCCAAGATGGCCGCCGTCACAAAGATTTGGATTTTATGTTTTATAACACATCTCCCACAATATGGGTATCATTTAAAAGGGCTTGAGTAGCAGAATATATTAATTGTGAAAAATTTCAAATCCAAGATGGCTGCCGTCAGAAAATGACGAATAACCTATTTGTTGTTCCAACTGCCTCAATATAGGTATCAAATGAAAGAGCTTTAGTTGTGTCGGAAGTTTTTTAAATTTTCAATTTAATTTTTGTATAAAAGAGCTCAGATAGGGCATTGATTTATGGATAGCTCTCGTTGTTCCAGAGATATAAGCAAAAACGCAAATTTGTGACATTTGACCTCGAATAAAAAACAACGCACAAGCGGGATCGATGGGGACTTTTGACATATCATTTGTAATGACGTATTTGAGGCCTGCACGAAAATCCAGCTTGTTGATAATTAATGGAAACTGGAATCATAATTTAGTCTAATTTGACTGGACTAAATCCTCTTTCAAGCTGCAATGACAACCGGTTGCTGAAAATTTCAAAGTCCCATAACTCTGTAATATGTAAAGTGGACTGCTTTTTCCGCACCTACACTCTCTTTCGGTCCTTTGTACGTAATGGATTGGCTGGCTGAAGCCAACCTAATACGGGTAGTAGAAGAAGCGCAGAATTTTCCTGGGAACCTCACAGGCTTCGCGGAACGACCTCACAGTTCCGAGGATTTTATCTCGTTGGGTAGCCACAGCAACACAATTAAAGATTACGTGTGTAACGGTCTCCTCGGCGACAAAGCACCCCCTGCACAGGGGGCTGTCAGTTGCGCCTGTTACGAATAAGTGTTTATTTAAGGGGCATTGACCCGTGATTGACCCCATCATTTTTTTTATGTGATAGGTGGCAGACGAGCAGACGGATCACCTGATGGTAAGCGATTGCCGCCGCCCATGGACACTCGCGACACCAGTGAGGTTGAGTACTAGTATTTTGTGGTTATTCCTAGTGAGTATTTTGCTAGTCGCGGGTTTGTGCAACAAAAAAAAAACAGATACCACCGAGACATGACAGGGCCTGACCAGCCTACTTAGGCGCGGCCGCTGAGGAGGACCTCGCGCCCAAACCCAACTCACCCTGGACCCGCGAGGGCCAGGAGAAGAAGCCGGGGTAAAGAGCCTTGGCTCGAAGCTCTCGCCCCACGGGGAGAAAGACCGCAGAGAGAGAGAGAGAGAGATAGTAGTCGCGGGTTTGTTGTTGGCATTGCCAGTATTGATTGCCTTGCAGTCTGTTGTCTGCAGCCATCTTTGGTTTTGATGTTCTGTGGATCTTAGGCGTGTCTAGATGCGGGAAGGGTATGGGTTTGGGCCCGCCACTTCCATCTCTGATCCTATCTTCGCGAGCTCGTCTGCGGTATCATTGCAAAGTTATCCATTGTCACTTGACCCACCAGAGAGTAATACAATACACCAAAGTATTGTTTCCAGGGCTTGGTGACACTCGAGTAGTAGTTTGGAGTTGGTGTGTTTGTTTTTCAGGGCCATTAGTACATAATAGCACTGTCTGATAGGAATCTAACATTCCATAGACAGCATGGGATGCCCTTTAAACTCAATGTAGGTCTCTGTAGGTAGGTGTTTAACTCATTATCATACATCATATGGTTTCAGATTAATCTATTGATCTTAAATTAATTACATGACTGAACTTCCTATAATTTCAGCTAACTCTGCTCTGCGCAAGTCCTGCGGAAGGACAATTTTATAGCGGTAAAGCTATATTATGATTAAAATTAAATACTTCAACTTTGTCTAGGGATATTGCAAGTATGACTGTTTCAACATTCTCAGTATAAACTAATAATAATGTCCTCTAAACCGATATTACGGTCATGGCGGCCAATCTCAGAGATCGGCCATCGACGCAGGACATATTACGCAGACACAGCCGTTGCTTTAAAATGCGACTCACAAACCACTGTGCCACCGAGGCAGTCAATAAAAATATATATAACTCAAAAACTAAATATCTGATTTCAAAATTTATATTTATTAGGAAATATCATTTAGCAGTTTTATATGTCAAGTTGTTATTATAAATTTATTTGTGTTAAAAATTGTATTGCTCATAATTTAATTCAAGCATTCATAGTTCAGTAGTTTAATAATTTAATAAAAAATGCATTTATTATGTCAGTAAAGTATTATAGAGTAAGTAATGGAACACAGATAAGGAAAAGATTAGTTACCATAACACATAAGCTTAGTATGCATTCTAGTATAATTAAATGTTTCTTCGCTGGATGCTTGTGGTACCTATTAGTAAAGCAAAATGAGTGTGTAACAATAAGTGCTTTGTAGATGCTGGTGTAGATAGCTAGTAATGCTCCATAAATACTCTTCATTAATAACCAAATCTCACCTATTAGTTCGATAGAGTTGTTTATAATATCTGCAGTTTGTCCAGATTCAATATGCATACTTAATTTAATTGCATAAATGGAAACTTATAAATATACAATAAAATTGCAAAATGTTTTAAATTATTGTATAGCTTAATACTTACATGATTCTATAATCCGAAGAATCAGGCGCACCTTGTCTTTGATGACATATAATTGATTTTTTTGAATAAATAGAGTATTTTGCGACGCACTAGAACTCTGAGGAAACAGTTATTTGAAAGGAATATAGTAACCACGGATAAATAGTTGTATTTAATTACTATTTCTAGAGTCAATACGCTGAATAATAATCTATAATCAATAGTAAATAGATCTGTCCAAGAGTATTAAAATTTAAAATACCCGGTGCGGACTTTATTTAATGATTTAAGTGCGACTTAGGTAGTTTCACAACCGGCGCTTCATTATCGAAATTGAAATCACAATTCTATATACCACAAGAACACGGAGATAATTGCAGCAAAGTGCAAGTTCGATGCAAATCTGATAAAAAAACGAATAAAAGGCGTTTACTGCTATGCGCATCTGTCAATTTTTTACGCTTCAAAACAAAGGTGACAGCACTGAATTCTGTAATTTGTATTGGATGACAGTATAATGCGACATGGATCTTTTTACGTGTGAATCGCAGTAACGGAGGGACGTTCTTCAATAAATTTATGTATAGGAATGATGTGTTAAAACAGCACTAGTTCTAATTTTCACCACACGCCAAAATATCTTTGTTGTTTGTTGACAGCGCCATCTATTCTATATGTCAAAATTGATTTTCCTTGTTTTTTAAAGTTAGGGAAAGAAATCCAAGCAATGTCACTTTCATCCATAAAATTTAGAGGAAATTACTATTAGCTTCTTTTTTCTAGTCAGTTTTCTTATTGTGGGATTTAATACGTTTTTTTTTGCCGCATAATGCATTAAATCAGATTAAATCCCACATAATCTTACGTGCCAAGCTTAGACAATTTGTCTAAGGCGTCAAGGAAGTTAGAGATGGGTAATCACCCGGGTTGAAACCCACCACTGGGTTAAAACCCAGTTATCACCCATTTTATTCCACCCATTGGGTGGTTTGGACGGGTGAAAACTAAAATAAAATATTTTACCTCCCACCACCAATTTTAGGTCATGCACTGCACGATACCTCGCTCGCCAACAGATTTTTTTGAGCGAAAGCGAGAAGGCAAATGAAAATTGACACGGAACAGTTTATTCGCACACCCCCTCTTCTCTCCTAGCTCTCGTATTTAGACGCGTCCGTGCACCTCTTCTCTTCTACCTTCCCTTATACCTCAGTATAACTTGAAACTTGTTGTTCTACAGTGCGTAAGTGTGTTTAGTGCAAGTTTTCATACATTTGTTCACGTTTCGGTCATTGAGACATTGATATACGATCCTGCTTGAACCTGATGAGCTTAGCTTGAACATACTGACTACGACTTACTTCTGGATGTGAATGTGCTTGAAACCGATACACTATTATACCCCATTTTGCAAGGAGCTGAACTAGATGAAGACCAAGAAGGTGACGCCATTGAGTATATCAATGAGGTGGGACAAAGATCTGGTTGAAATGTCGTGCCCAACTTGGCTTCTTATAGAGCTAGAGATGGTTTCTTGAGCCGAAGGTTTCTTTGGGAAAATAATAATGATTTAAGCGCTGTAACATGGTGGAAGGAGTTATGTGGATCGACTGCACTGAGCAAAGTTGCTGTAAAGATTCTCACAGCACCGTGCACTTCTGCTGCTGTGGAGCGATCCTTTAGTGCTCACAGTAATATACATACAAAAAAAGAAATAGACTGACAACGGAAAGAGAAGCAAAATTAGCATTTATAAGCTATAATTGGAATTTGTTAAATAAGTACCCTGATCATGTTCCTGATGACAGCGATCCTGATTCGCCGCCAGTACCGATGGAATCCAAAAGCCCTGAACCATTACGATTGGATTGTGACCAAATTTCTGATAGCGATGTTGATGATTAAACTGTTTATCACCGAATTTGTTAATAATGGGTAATAACCACCCGGTTATTACCCATATTATCACCCATTTATTATTTTTTTAATTACTATCACAAATACCCTAATCACCCAAATGGGGTTTACCCACTACCAGGAAGTCGCAAGTGACCACAGATCACTATGATATATGTAGCAAGCTACAACAAGTGACTACGGATTTTTTAGGAACTATCCCAGACTATGTCATAGTCAAAGAGTAGTATTATATATATGGGGCTACCCATAGAATTCATAGAACACAATTTTATTAGAAAATCCTAAGTCTATGGGGCAGAATCCATACCCTAAGATGCAAGCGACAACGACGACATCATTTAAGGGTGCAGGCAGGATTGCACAATACAGTTGCAACTTGACATTTGTTTAGTTCCTTGGTTGAGTTAATTAGAACACCATTGCATTCATCGATTAAAACAATACATTGCTTGAATGCCTCTTCGCAGTGTATGATTTTTATAGTGTAGTTTAGAAAGATAGAAGATAAACATCATTTCCTTAATGTCCCCCCCTATTCCTATACGCTATAATCCCATGTGCAAAAAACTGAGCTCAACGAGTCTTTCACAAAGTGAAAAAACTACTACTCATTTTAACATTTTTAATAATATAAACACCATAGTTCAGAAAGGCTCTCTAGGCTCAAAAGGGCTAGAACCCAGAGCCGTAAAAACATATTAACAAAAAAAACAAAAAAAACGAAAGGCTCTGTTCCATTATCAAAATTTTATTTGTACCTTTTTATCTTCGTAATCGATAACATGAAAGTCCACAGATTACATATGTATTGAAAGTACTCGTAGGATTTAAAAGCCCGTACGGCTGCAAATAAACAAGATTCAATTAGCGAAATAAAAAAAATGGAAGAATGATTTTGTTCGTCAAATAATATTTTTGTTTTAGTGTTACGAGTAAATATTATGGTTTATAAACGTCACTTATTGTAAATGTTGATGCATAAAAGTATCAGCCCCGTAATTATGTTATTCGCAATATGTTTACTTCCTGTAGAACTATAATCTTATCACATTGATTAGATTATGATCAAAATTCTTTCAACACTTTTCTTTATTAGTAATCATTACAAGTGCGAAATGTCTACTTTGAATTGTAATGAAGAGGAAGAATCGTTTCCTCTTCATGAGTGTATTTTCATTGGAGATGTGCGAAAGCTGTCATCACTGCTAAGATTCAATGATGTGACGCGTAAAGATAAGCATGGGAACACGGCCCTCCACCTGGCCGTGATGCTTGGTCGCAAGGAATGCGTGCAGCTGCTGCTGGCGCACAGCGCGCCCGTCAAAGTAAAGAACCTCGCGGGCTGGTCACCGCTCGCTGAGGCCATCAGCTACGGAGATCGACAAACCATATCATCACTCGTAAGGAAACTTAAGCAACAGGCCCGCGAGCAAATGGAACGTCGTAGACCTGACCTAATAAGAGCTCTTGCGCAAATACAAGATTTTTACATGGAGCTGAAATGGGACTTTCATTCTTGGGTACCTCTAGTCTCTAGAATATTGCCATCTGATGTGTGTAAAATCTATAAATCAGGATCCGGAATCCGATTAGATACTACACTAGTGGATTTCACCGACATGAAATGGGAGAGAGGTGATATATCTTTCATTTTCCAAGGAGAGAAACAGCCAAGTGAGAGTTTGACATGTGCTTGATAATAAAGCGAAAGTGTACCAACGAGTGCGTTATGAAGAAACAGAGAATGAAATAGAAGATGAAGTGGATATTCTTATGTCAAGTGATATATTGGCAGCACAAATGTCCACTAAAGGAATTGCATTCTCAAGGGCTCAGTCAGGATGGATATTTCGAGAAGGACCGCAAAGAAACAGTAGCTGGCCTTTACAGAAGTGACATTTACACAATAACTGGGCTGGTTCTTGAATCGCGTAAAAGGAGAGAACATTTATCCACAGATGATTTACAAAAAAACAAAGCGATTATTGAGAGCCTGACAAAAGGCAACACACAAAATTTGGACACTAATGGAGAGCCAGCTCGGCGAGCATCACTGAACCCACCACCCGAAACTAGTGTAGAGTGGAATTCATACATATCATCACCACCTGGACAATACCCTAGCTTGGGGCGAGAGCTTGTGTATAAAGAATCCTCTAGAAACTTCAGAGCCACTATTGCAATGAGTGATGACTTCCCCCTTAGTGTTGACATGCTACTAAATGTGCTGGAAGTTATTGCCCCCTTCAAGCATTTTGCTAAGTTGCGACAGTTTGTGGCTATGAAGTTGCCTAAAGGATTCCCTGTGAAAATTGATATACCAATTTTACCAACAGTGACAGCCAAAATTACTTTTCAAAAGTTTGATTTTCGTGATGATATACCACCGGAACTTTTTATTATTCCGGAAGACTATATAGAAGATCCCCTCCGGTTCCCTGACTTATGACGCTTTGATATTCTAACACTGTTTGAAATTAGTGAGAGGCCTATATGGCGGCGTGAAGCAAAGCGGGGACGAGCTCGCCGGCTGGTGCGCGGCGCGCGCTGCCGCCCGGCGAACTGGCTTGCTGACCATCGAGTTCCCCATGCTGTTTGGTCTGGGCAGCTCATACTCCAGCCATTGTGTCCTATTTGTTGAGTAGTAATTTGTTTGTAGGTCCTGTGTGTGAAATTGATGGTAAAGTCTTGTGTTACACCTAAACTTGTAATAGGTATGTCAACAGTGTTAGAATGGATATCATCTTCAAGATCTGTAGTATTAAACAATAAAAACTGATTATATTTATTATTTTCTGATTATTTAATGAATGAACATTCAATGTCTGTACATAGCAATGTGTAATAACTGGTTTATTTATTATCTCTGCTCTCAATTCCATTATGTAAAGACAGTAAATATTATGTGATTTCTTATTTACTTCAGTGTACTGTAGATACTAGTGTAGTGGATTCCTTGCTCATTCACCTCATTGCGTCCAAAAGGGAATTTGTATTCATCTTTTTTATTTGTACTGTTTTTATTTATTTATTTGTAAGTGTTAGAAAATATATTTAATATAATATTTTATTAAATTCTTTACTCTATCAGTTACAACTTGTCCTAAGTGCAGGCACTAGAGTGGCAAAATTTTAATATTTACAAATTGGCAGGACAGTCTAGTGCAAATTTGAAATTGGCCTACATTGATGAAATGCAATTAACAATAATATAGAATTAAGATTTTTTTACTTGATTTATGTTCCTTACCCTGACAAATGAGTTGATGTATTTTGTGTGATTGTGGTAGAGCTATTGTAACAGTGCACCAACTTTTACACAGTCATTATTGTTTGTTTGTTGGTCTACTTTTCTCAGAGCTGAAGCATCAGCTCAAATTCAGAATAGTATCAAAATCCTTGTGCCTTCAGCATTATTCTTATTTTACACTTATAATTAGCATCTGAATATTACTATTTGTGCAAAGTAAGTTTGTGCTACATGAACTTATGTCATGATGTATTTCGAAAGCACAGAAAGTATGTATGTACTTAGAATATTTTACTTAAGGCACATAGAGTAGAACGCTTGTGTAGTGAGTACCTGCGCAAATAATGATATAAAATAATTTATCACATAGAATTTATGATCAAAAATTATTAAGTACATTTGACAATAAAATTTAAATCCCACCTGAACAGATTTTGTTAATGTATTAAAATTGTTATTTTCTTGCCAATAATTTCAGTTCTGTTGTCATGAATGTAAAACGTAATATATACTTAATGTACCTCAACAATGGAAATTAAATTAAAATGTTGTAATTAAAGTATTAAAATGATGACAGTTTTTTAAAGTATTGAACCTTTATCTCGATAATGCGGTATTCTTAGTAATGTAGGCCCCATCTAGTTTGATATTCTCCACGCACACTCATCACATCTAATCTTAGGGTGTCTACACCAAAAATCTGCTATACTCCATGCGGAGATGAAAAAGTGTAGATAATTGGACGGCTCAGACGCATCCATCCATAGCAACGTAACGTAATTGATTGGTGGAGAAGTTAGATAAGGTGGAGGTGGAGACGAACCCCTTTTTTTTGTTTTTCCAGGGGAAATGCATTACGCAGTCCTCCGGGGGGCGGACGAATTGTTTCGGACTCCCCCGCATAACGGCGTTACCCTTGTGGCATCCTAAGTCTATGGTCGCCCTTCATCGATGGGTGGTACATATACACTTAACTATACACACTGTATAGTTTTATTTATTACTAGACTGCGCCCGCGGCGTTACGCAGTTTTAGTCTTTATTACAAAAGTCTTCATTCAAACTTCAAACCCGCGCAACTACCCCTTTTGAAAAAAAAGTGACTTTTGAAAGTTCAAAAGTCACTTTTTATTCAAAACACGTGGCCAAACATCGCTTTTAAGATTCTTATGTTACTAATTGGCACAGCTTCATACTGCATTTCATCCCCTAATTTACCCCTTCAAAGGGTGATTTGCCAAAAACGTTAAGTGAATTACTTTTTATTAACTATACGCATACAATAGTATATATACAATTTTTCACTTTCCTAACATCAAAGATGACGGACTTCCATTCAAACTTCAAACTATAAGTTACTGTATGCTTCAAACCCCCTTTGCACCCCCTTAAGGGTTGATTATCCAAAAATGTTATTAGAATAAGGAGAACGTATAGCGATTTTCCAGATTCTTACTTTAAAATGGCATAACCCCCATACTGGCATCTCATCCCTTATTTTACACCCTTTATGAGTGATTAAAAAAAAAGTTAGGTTACTTTTTAATTAAAATGTTTAGTCTGAATACAAATTTTCACATTTCTAACATCAAAGATGGCCAACTTTTATACAAACATTTAACCCTCATTTTACCCCCTTAGGGATTGAATTTTCAATAATCCCTTCTTAGTGCTCACTTTCAATATTAAAGGAACCCCCTTCCTAAATATCAAGTTTCTACGGTCAGTGGTTTGGGATGTGCGTGCATTCCTAGTCGCTAAAGGCGACAGGTAGCCCTAACTAGCGACACCATTCGTTTTTAATTGTTAGATACTAAACCGGATCTATTTTAAACCATTTTTGTACGTGAAAAATTGATTACCGTCAAAAGCGGGCACTTTTAGCGTGAATAAATTTTTCGCGTACAAATGTTGGCTCCGCATTTGTGCATGGTTATTTAATAAATAGTATAGGTAAGTGTTTGCCGAGAGGTTGTAACCCCGAAATTGTTTAAAATAGATCCGGTTCAGTAGCCAAAAATAAAATCGATTGGCGTCGCAAGTGTGCCCTACCCGTCATCTTAATACCATAGTCACTCAGGTTCTCTTTTTATAAAAGCCCGACTTAAAGCCTGTACAAACAAGGGAGACTTTCACCGGGCTGATTCCTTACACTATAAAGTCCGTCGCGCACATGACGCGTATGTATGTGCAACATGGTCTACGTGTCCGCTGGTCTAGTGGGTCTAGTGTTTTCATAGAATAAAAATGTCGGTGAGCGCGATCGACCACCAGCGTTATAACAATAAATCGGACCTAAGCAAGGAGGTTAACCTCCTTGGCCCTAAGGGGGCCCTTTTCCTGTCATGCGGATTTTGGGCCGCGTGCGGACTAGGCTGCAAAGTTCTTACATGGCCGTCTGATATCCGTAACTGCTGTATAATCCGCACGCAAACCAAAATCCGCAATAACATAAAATCCATTAAGTAAATAACACACTTAAAAATTTCATCTCTAGTTCAGGCGGGAATCTAACCCACACCTTCCACAGTCCGGGTGAATGTTCTACCAATTAGACTACTAAACGCGTTAATAAGCCGACGAAATTTGTAAGTGCTTGTTTCAACATGAGCTGTAAATAGTCTCATCAATATTGTAGGTACACTTACAAATTTCGTCGGCTTATTAACGCGTTCAGCCGTCTAATTGGTAGAACATTCACCCGGATTGTGGAAGGTGTGGGTTTGAGTCCACCCACCTGAACACGAGATGGAATTTTTTTTTAGTTCCTTACTCTAAGTCCCATAGAGAGCGCTGTAGTCGATTTAACGTGACGTCATGTATGTCGCCTATAAAAACCAGAAGACAATCAGGACGCTTCTAACGACACGTCATTTGTTCAAATATGATAACTATAATAGTTTAGAAGTTGCAACTACCATACATATAGGCATACAGGTCAAAATCGTAACCTTCCTTTTTGCCGTAGTCGGGTAAAAAGTACTCTGTGCTCCGAAGCGACAGCTTTGGACGGAAGGAACTGGGAATTACTACAGTCTACTTTGTGGCAAACCGAATAGCAAGCTGTAGTAAATAGCTTTATTATTATTAAATATGCTTTATTCAGAAAAATCCGTTACAATTAGTTAACGGGGCTTCCCGGTAAGTAATCAAAGATACTTGTGATGGGAATACCTCGCTCTTCATCCACAGGTTTATTATTAAGGATTTCAATTTAAAGCTTAGTGTAACTAAAATTACAAGATACAGCTAGACTTAATTTATATGTGTCTGTATGTGCTTCCGAAAGAGTATAGGCGTGTCTATGCGTGTGCGTGTGCGTGTAGGTGTGCGTGTGCGTGTGTGTGTGTGTGTGTGTGTGTGTGTATGCATGTGTGTGTTTACGTTTTATGTAGGGTGACTTTTGCTCAGGTACATGCATAGTGTCACAATAGCTATAATATAATATCGCTAGTAAATAATATATTAGGCTAAGATTTGTAAATTTTGTGCAATAAAGTGTATCTATCTATCTATCTATATCGCAGACAAGAAAAGCCCCCATTTGCTGAAGTCCTTGTTTGAAATTCATTACCTACCTAAGTAATTGCATTCTGATTTATCCCATATTTATATTAAGTATCTAAAAGATAAAAGAATTACCATTGAATTACATTTAAATTCAACACCACTGACTTGCTTAGATAAGATAGCGACGAATGGATAATATCAGTACATAAAGGTCGCTTGACCTACTTACCAAAGTCACAGTAATAGGTAAGTAAGGTATTTAGATTGAACACAAAAAAAAAACAAGTTGTTTAGGTATTGTAAAATTTCTTTATTTTCTGGCAATATAATAATGACAAAATCACTGACATTTATTTTATGCTAAACAAATCATTACAAACAGACACCCAATCTTTAAACCATATAAAACATCTAAAGTAGGTTAATAATAACGGTCTATCAATTATTGTTGTATTCGTTTTTAATCAGATACAATACAATCAGTAGTAATTCAGTGAAGAGTTGACTTACGAGAACGCGCCGTCAGAGTTGACTTTCCTATCACCGACGCGGACTCCTCCATGCCGAGAGTCACCACGCGGAGAGAAACTGTTGACCGCCGGGCTGAAAAAAAAAACCTTGTGTTGGTATTTTGAGTAAGGGTCATGTACGGTCAGCATCAAAACTAGCTAAACACTTTAGTGTAATGTTAAAGTAACTGCCTAGTTGGTTTCCAAATGGGTACGTATAGAATGTTACTTTGACATGGTACTAAAGATGAGCAATTTTTTAATGCTGCTGATCCTACGTGGTAATGTTACTGAAATATTAAAATAAATTGTTGGTTTGGAAAATCTCCAATAATATGTTTCTTCTATGTCTTTGTTCATTTTTCTGTAGCCCGGCCGGGTAAAAACACGGCCACCGAATCCGCATTCGGGCCGAAATCCTCATGACAGGAACACCGACCAAAGGCACTTGTGTTACTGATTTCAGATAAATATTTTATTTTATTTTACAGTTTTAGGGAATCTTACAGCTAAACCACTGATAGCACTGAGTTTAAACATAATAAGGTCAACTACAAGTTTCCACTTCTAAAAATAAAAAGACATTAAAAAAGAAAAAAAAGCACAGTAATAAAATGTTCTATCTGCACAAATATACAAAATGCCTACTTAAAACACATATTTATTATTAGAATAGTTATTTACGAGATTTCTACCATGTACCTTATTTTTGAGTTTCCGATATTTCGGCACTGTTGCAAGCGTCATGGTCACGGAGTAACTGAAAAACTGGAAGTAGTAAAGGTGAAATTGCAAGATCAAAACATCCCGATGGAGTATGTGACACTGCTAGATCACTGTCTGTCGACAAAATTTTGTCGTATACCGTGGTCCATACTACCCCAAATAGATGGGGTGGCTATGGGCAGCCCAGTAGCTCCAGTAGTCGCAAACATCTGGATGGAGTTTTTCGAAGAAAAAGCACTTGCCACAGCAACCACGGAAATCAGACTATGGAAGAGGTATGTGGACGACGTATTTTGTGTATTGAGGGGTGACCGACGGGATGTGGAGTCACATATGACGAATTTGAATGGCGTTCACACTAAAACCTAATTCAACTGTGGGACGGGAAATGACAGAGGTTCTAGCGTTTTTAGATGTCAAAATACAAGTGCGGAATGACGGCTCACTGGGCCATTCAGTCTACAGAAAGGCCACTCACACGGATCGCTATTTGAACGCCACGTCTCATCATCACCTTAGACATCTGAATTCTGTAGTGACTTTACTGACGAACCGAGCTTATGATCTGTGCGATGATGTGCACTTAGATCGGGAGCTAGAGCATGTACGGCGGGTCCTACAGAACAATGGATATAAGGGTCAGTTACCATCAAGACACAGAAGTAGACAACAGAAAGAATGGGTTGATAGGCAACCAGTATTTTTGCCCTACATAAGAGAAGTGACAGATAAGATCTCTAACATTCTAAATAAATACTCTATAAAAACTATCTTCACTCCACTACGAAAAGTAGCATAATATCTGCGATCACCCAAAGGCAGCTTTCCATTAGAAAAACCTTGGTGTCTACAAGGTTGACTGCAGTTGTGGTAGTTCGTATATCGGCCAAACTGGCGCAGAAAGAGGCGGCGGAACGGGAGCGCGAGTCTAACCCCCTCGCAGGCCCGCTTCGAGCAAGGAGAGGACGAGTTCGGCGGAGAACTCTTCGTCCTCTCCAGGAGGTGGCCAGCCGGCTACAGGAACGGGGGTCCCTGTGCCGGCACTGCCATTGGCGCCTCCACCGCTCGTTGGGAAAGGCTCAGCTCATCCGGCTGTCCCCAACCCCCCTCCTCCTAGCAAGAGGAGGGGCGTGGCCGCATGTGTAGGGGCCTGTGCGGGAGTGGGAAAGAAGCGGCCCGGAGGGTGAGTCCCACAGTACCCTGTCGCCCCCCGGCGGCAGGGTCTGCGTAATGCATTTCTCCCGGGAAAACAAAAAAAAATCGGCCAAACTAAACGCACCTATCTCATGCCGAATAAAGGAACACATAAAAGCAGTCAAAAACAATGATAAACAGAAATCAGCGATCGCAGAACATTTGTTGGAATCGGGTCCAAATCACTGGATTGAGTTTTATAACCCTCAGATAATTTCGACAGAACGCCACTACATACCAAGACTGGTCAGGGAAGCGATTGAAATTACAAAGTACAAAAATTTCAATCGTGAGGATGGGTTTAAATTGTCAAATGTCTGATATCCAGTGCTTCGAAAATGTTATAACCGTAAAGTTGTGTGTCGAGAACAGGAGCCCAATTCTCGTGCTCGTGATATTTTGAAAACATGGCGGATATCACCTGAAAACCATACAAAAAAACTACGTTTTAGTGACATATGTCGTATGATTATAAATTTCACGAGCACGAGAATTGGGCTCCAGGTGCGAGAAAATAGTGAGTTAGTGAACAGTGGTACCGCAGGTGCGCGTAGTAAATAAATAATAAATAAATAAATATTTCACAACATCACATACATTGATCTGACTCCGAGATAGGTAGCTCAAGCACCTGTGTTACTAAAAGTGTGTGTGTGTGGGTGTGTGTGTGTGTGTTAGTAAAAGACTGCGAAGGAGGGTAGACCGTTTTGTCTGCCAGTAACATCTTACCCGCAAAAACTTCAGTTATTCCGTGACCATGGCGCTTGCAACAGTGCCGAAATATCGGAAACTCAAAAATAAGGTACATGGTAGATATCTCGTAAATAACTATTCTAATGTTAGTGACCATGAAAGTTTAAAACAATACATATTTATTATACCCAGATACAAACACATGATGTTCATCGCACGAATGTTTATCTAGAGTGGGAATCGAACCCATGACGACCCCTGGCATGAAGCAGTCTCATTGGTCGGATGACTACAAAGGCACCACAGGTTTAAAATATAATTCTACGCTGCATGTGAGATCAGACACGATCCAGCCGTATCTATAATTAGATAGTTAAAAACCTTAATGATTTATTTATAAACGTTCAATAAACCTTTGTTAGCTAAAACGGTGTTATAGACATGCACCCTAAACAAACTGTGCCTTTTCATAAAAGCCATACTTAAAAACTGCGCATAGCCGTTAGTAGTGGAGTGACGTGCTGGGAGATATTCTTTCTCTACCTCACCCATATAGAATCTGCGTGACGGCCGGTTGGATCCCTCTCACACTGTGACGGTTTTTCCCAATTTTCGAAAGTTTTTTTTTATATGGCTCTACCCGAAGATAATTCGCCAATGTCAAGTAACTTATTGAGAATAAGTAGGTAGTCAATAGTCGAAGTCAGTCAAAGTCACAGTCATTCAATAAAACGCCGGTGTTTTACGTTTTATCGACCTACGTATTCCGCGGATATCACTCTAAAACCAATCGCGGGTTTTAAGACTATTACGATTCTTATTATTAGGATCACTTTGCGGCACTTAACTGCACAAAAAACACTAAATTTGTACACTAAAAACCACTATATACGAATTAAAAAACCTTTGCCCACGCGGCTTTAGCCCTACCCACCGAATCAATCCGAAAATTTTACATCCGCTTACTTCTAGTTCCATGGTAGCCCCAATTCTCGTGCTCGTGATATTTATCATCATACGACATATATCACTAAAACATGGTTTTTTTTGTATGGTTTTCGGGTGACATCCTCCATGTCATATCGACAATCCCCAGAATTAGGGTCCAGTTTTGAAGTTTGAAACAAAAACATTTTTTTTTTAAAAAGAATGAAAACTGTTCTATAACACTGTTTTAGCTAGCAAAGGTTTTACAAACTTTTATGAATAAGACCATAGAGTAAGATAATAATAGTCAAATAAGACCCTTAATTTCTCACTAATAATTTTACAATCACTTATAATGTTATAAGAACAATAGTTAAATATCAGAGGATTATTACCTTGTTCAGGGATGTCATCAATCAACTGAAACAACAAAGTTATGTGAATAAGATTTTCTAACATTACACCCCGTAGATTCTTCGTCGGGGGTTAAAAATATAACGGCTTCTTCTGTAGGATCCTTCAACATACCGCAGTTTCCTGCACTTTGGGCGCCAGACTCCTGCGGAAGACCGACAGTCGTTTCGTGTACCCGCTGGCGACGCTCACGCCGCTCCTGATGGACTCCGACGACGTCGAGAATACTGTGTGGGTGTCTATAAAAGAAAAAAGCTTAATGGTTTACATAGTAATGATCTATATAAAATTTAGGTCCTTGAAGACCTGGTTCCCCTGTTAAAGGGTTGCGAAGGTCAGACGGTAGTTGAGTTATTGTAATCGCCTGACTCCAGAAATGTTGAAACATGTTTTAATCGTACCCGGGCTCCAAAGCGACGGCTTAGTACGCAATTGGAACATATACGCACATTACAGCATAGATATTGCAATCAAGACGTTTCCGGCTGGATGTTTCTGACATTCGTGGACTTTGTAGCTATTTTTTTGTCGCTGAGGAATGCCGCCGGCCCGTAGTACATATGCAAGATGCATTCCCTTCTACTGGAGAGCAGGAGGGTTATTTGGCGCTCTCCTCTGGGCGGGGACTTCTCTTAATGCCAGAAGCACAGCGACTAAACCCCAGCAGTTCTCCCTCATCGCCCTTAAATGGGGAGGAGTCATGGGCTCACAGGACGAACCTAAACCTTGAATACATATTTACCATCCTCCATTATTGCTTCCTTCCTGTGGACTGCAGCGCCGTCCGAAATGATCCTGTAAATAATGAAAAATAAATTCCCAGTTATCACAATTTAAAAAAGAAAACAACATAGGTATTCAGAATGTTTTATGCATAGTGGCAACATCTCTGACGCAGTTTCATAGCATTTCCGATTTCATGTCATCGGATTTTTTTGTTCCTACAAGGTTATTGCAAATGTATTATTTATGTAGACACATTAGGTTAATACAATCTGTTAAAATTCCTGAATTGATATTAAGCCGAACGCGTTTGATATTAAGGTGAGAATCGAATGAAGAAATTTGACAGTTTTGTATTCTTTTATGGGTTATCCTAACCTGATTTTTTTAAAACTTTATTTTAGATTACAGATTGTAGAAAACAGGAACCGACGGCGTAGGATCGTTCTTCACCCTCATAATTATTTTATGATCACACAGCTTAAAAACACTTGTGATCTTAGAATAATAACCTATAGAAGGAATGTCTTCATACTAGCGCTTTGTCAAAAGTGAAGCAAAAATCACGCGTCGACACGCATTCATAGACATTTGTAATGTTGTCAGTGAAGGTGCAGTTTCCCCGAAAGCGGGGAAATTATTTGGCGGCCGCGGCCGCTTGGTATAGTTATTTGTTTTTGAGAATAATACATATCCATGTATCGTAAAATATGTGTAGGTATGTATGGTATGGAAACGTAATGTAGAGTTATTGTATAACGAAAATCGTTTTATTACGAAGAAAAGAAAACAACACGTCATTTTTTAATAATTTAAAATTTATAGATGTTGAAATGTATGGAAAAAAATTAAAATATCAATTGAGGTAACCCGATGTGTGGCTGACTGTAATTTTAGGTTAAAACAAAGTATGTTCATACTTCTCAACTTTCAAGTTAAACAATTTTATGATTTAATGTATATTATTAAATCATACAAACACATATATGTACACATATATGACGACCCGATTGGAACAGTGGTAGTGACGCTACCTCTGATACAAGGGTTGCGGGTTCGATCCCCGCACAGTACAAACATTTGTGTGCATGAACATGTTTGTTTGTATTGGTCTGGGTGTTTGCTATGTATTATTAGTATGTATTTACAAAAGAAAATTATTATATGTATATATTTGTAATCCCACTGTTGATTCTGATATCCGTAACACAGGTGCTTGAGCTACCTATAGATTAGTCAGATCAATGTATGTGATGTTGTGAAATATTTATTTATTTATATCAGTCAGTAAAAATGAGAAAAAAATTTTTCACAATCGGGCAATACTGATCATGGAAACAAAACGTTTTTATTTTCTCTTAAATAATTACATTAAACAATGAAATATTGAAAACTTGCCTGTAGAAAGTGATATTAATAATCTTTTTATGTTTTCAGAGCAGCTATGAAGCATATGAAGCTTCAAAATTAGCGCGCCGACACGGTTTCTATAGGTTATTATTCTAAACTCGTGATATCAGAGTCAGCGAGCGAAACACAAAAATAATAGTTAATGTCTACCTAAATAATAAATACTAAATACCTATACTATAGCACTCAAACACTGAACTAATACAAGTGTTCATCACACGAATGTGTGTCCAGAGTAGTACTGTACTGTAGAATAATACTTACTGTCCCACTGCAGGGCAAATGCCTCCAACATAGAAGTCAAGTCAACGCTACTATGATGGGATTAGGCTTAATCACCACTTGGCTTACCTAATGAGGATTCGTAATCACAAACCCAAGTTTTATGCGAAAAATTCGAAACATACTTTTAGCTCGACCCGGGAATCGAACCCAGGGCACCGATATCACGGCCCGGTACACTAAATAATAAATAAATATTTCACAACATCACATACATTGATCTGACTGCGAGATGGAAAGCTCATGCATTGGTGTTACGGATAACAGAACCAACAGTGGAATGGGGGCTATCGCGTGTGAAATATCCGCTAGATGGCGTGTTTGTGAACTGAGGTCCAACTTCAACATCATTGGCTGATTTATTCGTTAATTAACGACCCGTTTGGAACAGTGGTTAGTGAACGCTGCCTTTGGTCCAAGGGTTGCGGGTTCGATCCCCGCACAGTACAAACATTTGTGTGCATGAACATGTCTGTTTGTATTGGTCTGGGTGTTTCCTATATTATAAGTATGTATTTACAAAAGAAAAGTATTATATGTATATATTTGTAATCCCACTGTTGATTCTGATATCCGTAACACAGGTGCTTGAGCTACCTATCTCGGAGTTAGATCAATGTATGTGATGTTGTGAAATATTAAAAAAAAAAAAAAATTATTAACAATTTAACAGATTACATCTGAAAATACCCAATCACCTTGTAAAGTCGGATTTTTAATTAGACGAAGTAAACTAACAGATGCCAATGTGTCATTCCCATACATTTGCAAAATGTCAAAATGTACATTGAATAGTTTCTGGAATGCTCGTGCATTGTGAGGAGTAGGGAGGGGTTGATTACTTCTGTATGGAGTGGTGCAGGCGGCGCTGGTGGCGCGACAGGTGGCGCGCGAGGTCGGCGGAGGCGAGCAGCGCGGCCAGGCGCGCGCCGGGCTCGGGCGCGCCCGCCGCCTCCGCCAGCGCCTGCAGCGCGCTGTGCGCCGCCTCCGCGTAGTCGCGGATCCACAGCGCCATCTGCGGTATTAATACTAGCATCCTATCCACTTGTACAGCATGTGCGGATAAAGAATGTACTCGCACCCCACGAGTGCGAGTATAGACGCAAATAGTGTGCGAGCGAGAAGTGAATAGATGCGCCGCCATTTCTGATCCCACTCTTTATCCGCACAGGTTGTAAGGTCTTTTAGCTACACTCGTGTCCTAATTTTCATATTAAGAACTCAAAAGTAGGAAACACGTTTTGACAAGCACTAACACACACTACTACACTCACTAAAACGGTGTCGTAAAAAAAGCTCGCGTTTTCTAGTTCCATGGTTATCAATCTGTTTCCATTCTTTTTCCAAAAAAATTGTATGTTTGTTTTAAACGAAATGCTCTATAATAAATAATATCCTCCAACCGATTTCGGCTAAGGCGGCAATCTCAACGGTCAACCACTTACACAGGATATATTATAAATAGTGCTCAAGTGTAAGCGCAAACATAAGTGCACTCTCTATTCCCTTGTCCTCATCCGATGGGACACCAGTGTGACACGACCGGAGAGGGATCGAGCGCAGAACCAACGGCTAATCGTGTTTTTCCAACTTCCAGACTCCGGGCCGACACTGAGAATTTCTTAACAAAAAAACTCAGGTACAAATTTTGGCCTGACCCGGGGATTGCACCCGAGACTCTAAGCGCAGCCGTCACTTTAAGTGCGCTTGCCCACTGCGCCAACGACACATTACTATTATTGTCTGCGGTATTACACTTGCGATGTATACCCAGACAGAACCACTCTACGAATGGAACTCAACCGGAGTGTTAAAAGCTACGCTTGCCCTGTAGCTTTTAACACTCCGGTGACTGAGGGTAACGGGGGCCCCATCCAAAGGAAAGGAGAATTTAACCCTTTACCAGGCAACTTACTTACTCCGCTGGCTCATCGACCTAAATATAGTCTTGGCCTCCGAAACAAGAGCTCGTTACTTCGGTCGATCCCGCACTAGTTCTTGCTAGAGGAGACCACGAGCTCGCGCAGACTAGTCTCGACGGAAACCAGGCAACTAGACATTATTTTTTAATTTGGCTATCAACCTTATCTTAAAGTGCATAAAGTTTAAAATCGAATGGTTCCGTATTATACATTATCTAGTTAAACATGAACCACCTTATTATAAATCGCGATCTAAGGTTATTACCGTACTAAAGATCATGTCATCCCGTTCTAACACGCAATGTTAAAATGGGCTGGCACGAATTTTGTTCCGGAACTATCCATAGTTCTCGATTTGTAATAAGAGTAGGCAACGCACTTGTAACTCCACTGGTATTGCAAATGTTAGGTGATTCGACCGTCGAGTCTGTTCGACTGTCAGATGACAGGTCATTTTTTTATCCTTTATGATGCTTTTCCGAAGAATAAGGTATTACACCAACGCTCTCTCTACACTTGAATGAGGAGGAGACTAGTGAATCAGTTGGTCTTCATGTCCCACCTCTCGTCTACACGGAATCGCGACGCGGCTAGTTAAACTTGATTCAAAAGGGAGTGAATGGCGACTAAAATTCTGCTACATTATACTTGTACGGAAAAAATAAACACTTCATAAAAGAGCTGTAAATCATTAAAATAATACATTCGATGCATATAATTAGTCAATACAGTCATGAAAATAAATGATGGCGCCACTGCGCCGCTTACGTCGTAGGGTATGGCAACTCCATTGGTATTGCATGGCATGGGATCTCCTCAAACATTCCTTGTCACGCCTTCCTGACGCGTTTGTTATTGAATAGAGTCGACAAACAAGCAAGCGGGTCACCTGATGGTAAGTGAATCGGAGATATCGCCGAGTCGATGCCGGCAATGCCGGCTTTTTATAAAGGAATACGCTGTTCTCTCGAAGATTTTACCTGGAAGATGCGCCAGTCGTCGACGCCCTCGACCAGTTTTTGCGCGCGGCGCGCGTTGTGCTTGACGACGTCGTGCGCGTTGGCCAGCCGCGCCTCCTGCCGGCTCACGCGCTCGCGGGCGCCCTCCAACTCGTTCTCGGTCTCGGAGCTGGAATACCGACATTCATTATAGTCCATTCAGTATCTGAAGATGAATAGGACAGTTCTATTTTGACATTAAAAGTGAGACGCTCCTTTTAAAACTAACCAATATTTTAAAGAATCGAGAATATTTTCTTTAGAAATCTTATCGACTTTTTATTTGTTTGATTTTTAAACTTAATCTACATTTTATCGATAAACCATTACTAATGAAAAAATATGCATCTTATTCATCTGAAAAATAACTCTCGCTTGACGTGTCGGAACCACCTTCGTCACCAAGAGAAACTACCTGTTCTTGGTCCCTAACGCAATCTATGCGGACATATCTACACTCATATTATAAAGAGGAAATATTTGTATTTTTGTATGTTTGTAATGAATAAACTCAAAAACTACTGGACCGATTGCAATAATTTTTACACCATTAGAAAGCTGCATTATTCAGAAGTAACATAGGCTATATTTTATCCCGGTGCGGTAAGTAGTTCCCTCGGGACGCGGGTGAAACCGCGTGAAACAGCTAGTTTTGCATAAAACAATAATCGTGATTCGATGGTAAGATGGTCGCCATACCGATCACTAATTTATTGCGATGGTTTGAGCAAAAATTCCGATTAGCGCATTGGTAATAATTATTTTATGTTCTTATTCAGATTCATTGAGAAAGATTAATACCTCACTCTTACCGAGGTGTCGTAAAAGGCGACTAAGGTAAAGCTGCTGGCATGATCATCAGCACCCAGAGAAGGAAAACTCTGCATTTATATCTAAACCCTCGCCAACCCGTCTGCCAAGCGTGGTGAGTATGGCAATTACCCCTCATGTGATTGAGGGAGGCCCGTGCCCCAGCAGTGGGGACTTAAATGGGCTGACGATGATGACGACGACGACGAATACTTGTTATTTTGAAAAAATGAGAACACAACAAAAAAAATTACAGCTTAATATTTATATTTGTAGAAAGATGGGATGCATGATACGAAATATTTTAACTGTCCTATTCACCTTCAGATACTGAATGGACTATAGAATACTTATTTACGAGATTTCAACCGTGTACCTTATTTTTGAGTTACAACAACTTACCCGCAAAAACTTCAGTTACTCGCGCTTGCAACAGTGCCGAAACACCGGAAACTTAAAAATAAGGTACAGATGTTACGATCGAATCGGAATTTCCCTCTCTTTCACGCGCGCTGTGTGTCTGCTTTGTTTGGATGCGACAGCTATATTCTCGTTCGTTTTCGTGACGGCTTCCAACTAAGCCACCAAGTTATTACCTACTATCTGTCAAAATATCTCCATTGTTATTGAATCGAACGTGTTTGACATAAAATTGAGAATCGACAGAAGAAATTTGACACCCACTTGGGACCCACCCAAGGTTGAATGTCGTGTGGCAAACTTGAACCATGGACACCCGCGACACCAGTGGAGTCACAAGTGCGCCGCCTTTAAACCCCCCTTTCCCCCAGATTGAACCTTCGGTACCCTCACTCACGCAACGAAACACAGCACAATGCTGCTCACGCCTTGGCACCGCCAAGGCCGTGGTATCACTCCGGTCGAGCCGGCCATTCATGCCGAGATGTGGTTCTCCCATTGGTGGAATTTCAAACCGTGTACCTTATTTTTCAGTTACAACAACTTACCCACAACAACTTTAGTTACGTGATCCCGCTTTCATCAGCGCCGAAATATCGGAAACTCATAAATAAGGTACAGACAGCCACATACCAGGTTACTACAATGTCGAAGTTCCTCAATTGACAACATTAAGTTGGTAAAATTTCTTCGTTTTGATTATTAAAATATAGATAGATAGATAGATATACTTTATTGCACAAAATACACAACTTAAGTACTAGGCATTACAGAAATTTTGTGTACAATTTCAGCGGTCTTATCGCTGAAAGCGATTTCTACCAGACAACCTTCGGGTAAAGGACATTTGATAGTAGAGAAGGGGTAGTAGAGTTGAAAACATTCCATATGTGTTTTTTTATTTTTGATAATTTCAATTTTTAATGTGAATAATAATAATTTTAAAATCTGTTTATTCTAAAACGATGTAAGTACCATTACGGGACGAACAGTTATAATTCCTTTGCTTCTTGTTTGCCAAAAAAAAAATCAATATCCAGCTCCAGTCAGTCAACTGTCAATCAAATCTAAACGTCCCGCGGCAAAACATGGAACTAAAATTTTAGATTCCTTATAAGTATAAACATAAAGCTTAAATTTGAATGCTGATGGCGACGTAAGCGCGGTTTTCATGAGGCTTCTTTCGTGGTGTGGCCTTCTAGTCGAAATGTCAACTGCCGTCCGTTACTAATTTTCTGGCGTAACGTTCAGAAATAAATAAAAAAGTAGTGATAAAAGGAATATAGGCATTAATCCTATAATATTATTTTTTTGTCGTAATTTTGAGAGTAATAAATTCCGAGAGAAGTATAAATCATGTTCAGAAAGCCTAAAAACATGAATGGAGTTTTAATTTTTATATAATTTTTTCGATGTAATGTTGTCAATTGTTATTGAACCAAACGTGTTTGACGTTGAAGTGAGAATCGACTGACTGTCTCTGCACGAGCTGCTTGCGCTTGTCGCCGAGGGCGAGCAGGCGCGCGGTCGCGTCGCCGACGGCCTGCGCCAGCTGCTCTATGCACGTGTTCTGCAACTTGAGCTCGTCGCGCATCTCGTAGTACTGCGACGTGAGCGAGTTCAGCTCCTCGATCTCGGGCGCTGTAGGAACAACAAGTGTCATGAATTCATGATTAGTCATCGGTATAGGTATAACTCCACCGCTACAAAGTCGACTTTCCCATGGTTCACGAAACAGGGGGGTGCGGAGAGCGCTTGGCAAATCTAAAAAGTTTATATTCTATTTGGGCCAATTAATCAGGTGGGTGTTGACCGTCTCCGTCACAAATCAATAAGAATAACATTCGCAGATTACCGTGCGACTAGTTAATTTCAAAAGAGAACTTTTACGATTGGTCAAGCCCACTCCCGCCTCCTTCCTGATTGGCCGAAAGAAAAAATAAACTTTTCTAATTAGTCAAGCGCAATCCACTCCCGTCACCCCGCGGACCATGGGAAGGTTGACTTTGTCGCCAGCTATAGGTTAAATAGGGTCAATGATCTGAAACGTATCTATACGAGTATACAGTGGTGGATACTTCTCTATTTTCTTAAAAACAGACTAAATTTGAAGACTTCGTCTTCCGTCAGGGATTGATCGAGCTGTGACGTGACGATGTGTATCCAAGGGGTAATGACGAAGATCTAAGCTTGCAAAGTTGGACCTCTGACCAATATTACACCACCTAGCGGATTTTCTACACACGATAACCTCTAAAAGTTTTTGGCATCACGCGCGGACACGTCGCTGTCCGCGCTGAGGGCGAGCAACACTGGTGACGTACTGTCGGCGGCGAGCGGGGAGATGTGGTGCATGAAGTGCCGGTGCGCACAGTGCACCACCCGCAGCGTGGCCTCCAGCGCGGACACGTCGCGCTCGCGCCGCCCGATGTCGCTGTCGAGCGCGGCGCCCTTGGCTCGCAGCTCCGCCCTCTCCGCTGCAAACTGCAACACAAAAATGATGATTTCACAACTTTGAATCGATGTACAATCAAATATTCCCTGAGCATTCTAAACTTCGTGTGAAGTATGTAGTTTACGCAATCACCTGAAACACCTAAATTAGACCGAGGGTGTATCGTTTGGCGCTCTAAGTACTTTAATAATTAGCAATACCTAAATTGTTATAAATGGGGGCTATCGCGTGTAAAATATATGCTAGATGGCTATGATGGATAGCTTGAGAACCGAGGTCCGACTTCAATATCATTGGCTGAATTATTCATAAAATGAGAATGACATATCACGTCTAAAATACCCAATCACTAGATGGACCCAAAGCCTATTGTACGCCATCTTGCGGATTTTTCGCACGCGATAGTCCCCGGTTTCGAAATATTCATTGAATAAACAACCGTCTTGGACTTGAGATGTTTTACTGATTCTTCCTGTTGCCTTCTATCAACTCAAGATCAAGAGATCTTACATCTATATCTATCTATCAATCTAAAGAGTGAATAGTCTTATCTATGATTTATTTATTTATTCTTAGAAATATAAACATCAAAATAGTACAATAAGCTATGGATAAAATAAAAAGAAAACAATGCCAATAAGCATGATCTCTTTTAGATCTCGTTTTTATTTAGTGTAATTGAGTTTTAAATACTTTTCTGTTGTTGGTAATGTGCCCGTTAATAGACTAACCCATTACCAAAAGTTGCTGAATGTCTACGCCCGAGCATCTGTTGTAGCACAGGCGACATTATCGATGTTTATAAGCGTTACTATTTACCATCAGATGAAGCACATGCTCGACACCTGCGCTATATTTTTAGATTCCGATAGAACAGAAGTTTACAATACACACATACCTTAATCTTGAAGAAAGTAACCGACAGCTGTTGTCCTGAGTCATCTTTTCCGAGTGACCCGATAAATATTTCGTAGCTGAGAAAAGACAAAACCTATGATTAAATGAAGAAAGAACCTTTTGATGAACCTAATCACATCTTTTAACTTTAAGAGTTTTCTCGGGGACTTTTATATTTTACACCATCTCGGTCTCGGCATACACACCAGTGGCGTAGCATAGCTAGTCGAATTCTTCTATTAGCTTCTCTCTCGAAGTTGTCTAATTGGAGCGTTTGTCATAGATAGACATATTCGTGGATAACTTAGAGAGGTACTCCATTAACAGCGACCGGTCCCGGATCAACGAGCTCGTTGAACATGACCTTGGTTTTATTCAAGTCCATCCGAAGACCGATGTGTTTTGAAGATTCAGCCAGGCTGTTCACCATCTCCTGTAGGTTAGGGTTTCCGCCAAGATGACGATGTCGTCTGTGAATCGTAGGTGTGACATGTACTCGCCATTAATATTGATTCCGCGCTCTTTCCAGATTAGCGTTCCGAACATGTCCTGCAGCGCAGCGGAGAAGAGTTTGGGAGATTAGTTGGACTTACCGCTTTTTAAGTTGTTCGATTCGCTGTTCCCTCTCGCGGATCTCGCTCCGCAGCTTGCCGCAGTCTTCGAATAGGGCGCGTTTCTGCACCATGAACATGTCGCGCCGCGCCGATATCTCCACTATACGCTCGTTCATCGCCTAACAAAAAGGATTTTTATGACGTAAACAGAGTAGGTAACATAGAAAATGACTTCTGCAAAAGACCAGACGCAGCAGCATCACCTTTACTACTGAAATACGGAGAGGTGGTGGCTGGTGCTACGAGAGATTACTATACTTAGATCACATATAGCTCACTGCAATCGCAGCTGTGCACACACATGTCGCACGACACCTAAGAAGTTAACGTTCGCTCAACTGTATCATTTTCGCCCTCTTTTCTTCCTCGCATCAACCCCCTCCCCCCTCGATGAAGCCAATACTTTGCTGCCCCCTAAAAAGTGCTCCCCCCTCCCCCACGTTACTAAGAGCAAGTATAATTCACCGCGTCTCATACACGCCTCCGCGGGTGCTGTGTGTGCGACATACGGAGACGCAGCAATGCTTAGACTCTCTGACGTCGCAATGCATTTATACGTTCTATACAAGATATTACTTAAAAGTGCGATGGCCACGCTTCGGCATGAATGAACCAGCTCGACCGGAGTAATACCACGTCCTCACAGAAAACCGGCGTGAAGCAGTGCATGCGCTGTGTATCGCTGCGTGAGTGAGAGTACCGGAGGCCCAAACCAGGGGAAGGTGAGTTAAAAGGTAAGCAGCGCACTTGTGACACCACTGGAGTTGCAGGTGTCCATGGGCGGCGGTAATCTATCACAGAAAAAAAAAACAAAAATGACGCTTCTGGAAAAGACCAGACGCAGCAGCATCACCTCACTTACTGAAATACGGAGAGGTGATGGTGCTACGAGAGAATACTATACCTCATCATCATCAGCCTATCGCAGTCCACTGCTAGACGTAGGCCTCTCCAATTGTTCGCCACTGTGATCTATCCATGGCTTCTCGCATCCAGCTCTTGCCAGCCATCCTGCGCAGATAGTCCCCCCATCTAGCCAGAGGGCGCCCTACATTACGTTTGCCAAGACGCGGTCTCCACTCCAGAACTCATTTACCCCATCGGTTGTCGGTTCTGCGGCTAATATGGCCGGCCCACTGCCACTTAAGCTTGCTAATCCGGTGAGCAATGTCGATCGATAACTTTGGTTCACTGCCGGATCACCTCATTTCGGATTCGATCTCGGAGAGAGACGCCGAGCATTGCTCGTTCCATAGCCCGCTGAGCGACCTTTAACTTGTGGACCAGCCGTACCGTAAGTGTCCACGTTTCGGCTCCGTATGTCATGACGGGTAGGACGCACTGATTGAAGACTTTCGTCTTTAGGCACTGTGGTATCGACGATACGAAGACACGACGTAGTTTTCCAAATGCTGCCCAACCCAACTGGATTCTCCTATTCACTTCATACTCGAGGTTATACTATACCTAGATCGCTGCAATCCAGCAGAGGCACAACAGTGCACACACGTACCCCGCGACGACTAAAAAGTTAACATTCGCTCAAATCGCCACATTTGAGCGAATGTTAACTTTTTCACCCTCTTTCCCTCTGAATGAAGCCAAGATTTTGCTGCCCCCTAAAAAGTGACTGAGACGTTACTGAGAGCAGACGAGCCGGTGTGCCACCTATATCATAAAAAAAGACTATACTTAGATCACATATCACTCACCGCGTCAAGCTGAAGCCGTTGCTTATCCAGCGTGAATGCAGCGTCATCCAGGCCCGCGACCGCCCGCGCGGCGTGCGCGACGCGCAGTCGCAGCAGCGCTTCGTCCACCCTCAGGCGGCGCCACACGTCGCGTGACGCCTTCAGGTCTTTCTCGCCGCCTTCTACGTTCAGCATCGAAGTCCTTAGGCGGCTTTGCTAAAATGGGTACAGATCATTTGGCAATTTATCATAGTAGCGATGACTCGATTTCTCTGAACCTTGGTGGCCTCTTGTGAAACATTAAGTAGATAGGCTGATACTATACTATATTACTCAACTTATACTGCACGACAGCCACACCATTTAGCGAGGCTCATAATCAATGATAGGAGTAGGTAGAGCTGTTTGGGTTCATTGACCGCAAACATAGATGTTAATATGGACATGCCCCGGGATTCTGACTATGATCCCGGGATTAAAATAAATTTATTTTTATTTTAGAGTTAAATACTTAACGCATTTTAATCATGAAAGGTCTTATCCGTAAACCGTTCAATACGGTGGTATTTACTTACAGTTTGTTACTTTCACAATTTTGAAAGAACAAATATAACTTTTTTTAATTAAAATGGTTAATCACAAAGCGTTTGTGAATAAGATCGTAAGGTTGCTGTTAATGCTCGATATGTATAAATGAAAATAACTGCTAATAGTATAAAGTATATATTTAATCCCGACAATACTTTGATTCAAAGGTTTGTGCTGTAGATGCACTTAAGGTGGATTATTAGAAAAAAAAAAGCTGAAAAAATCTGCGCCATCTAGTTTTAATACAGAATTCGTGCGTCACGTTATTTTATACGTCGACAGGTAATCTTTTTGGGATAATTAGTCCATGCATCATCATCATATCAGCCCACATCTATCCACTGCTGAGTACAGGCCTCTTCTTTATCACGCCATTCCCTTCGGTCCCTTGCCAGCCTTATCCATTGTTTCCCTGCTGCCGTTACAATATTATCGGACCGCCGGGCAGGTGGTCTACCCACAGGACCAAAGTGAAGTAAAGAGGAGATGGGCTGGACATCTGGCAAGGCGTATAAATAAGTGTACTATAAATCTTTCTGAATGACAGCCAAGAATGGGGCGATGCTTTAGTTAGTACAGGATTCGGCGGGTATGGCTAAAACAAGCCGCGCGGGCTGATGCAATTCAAAGTTTATAAATTAGTGTCTAGTGGTTTTTAGTGGACAAAGGGCATTGTCCAGTTATGGCCATTGATGAACAGCATGTCCACAAAAAAGTAACTTAATAAATAATTATTTAATTATTTTAGCTAACATTTACCTCAATATGTGAGTATCAAACAGTCCTGAAAAATACTTAATTTTTATTAGTATTCACACTGTTAAATCACATTTCCGACATATAAATTATAATTCAGTATTGCCAGATATGAAAATAACATTGATCATTCATTGATTGCGATTAAAAATCAATTCATAATAATTATTTTTTAATTAAAACGTTCGTTTTTATTTCAAGAAAAAAATGTGGTGTTCTTTTTTGGTCTTATTATTTGTTAATTTAACTAATTAAATAAATAAAAAATATTTTTTGAAAATAAATATCTTTATTTAATAATTAATTACCGTCATCGATTTGAATCGACTTTTTTATCGATTAAAAGTTATTTTAAATGTTGGCAACATTTTATATAAAAAAATATAATGTCATTTTTATAAATGTCATTCGCTTTGTAATTTCTGCATCGTGAATGTGTTTTTCGTCATGGATCCCAATTTATTGCCCACCAACGACCCTCGCACTCTTACGGACACCGAACCAAGCCTTGATGATGACCCCAGCACACACACGGACACCGAACCTAGCTTACACGATGACCACGGCTCATTCATTACGGAACCTGAACCTAGCTCTGGCGTTGACCAGGACTCGAATGTGGAAGCAATTCCGCATGAAGATCCTGTACAGTTTATAAGATGCGTAAACTGTGGAGCTGATGTAACAGCAAGAAGGCGCCACAATCTAAGTCTGGTGCAAGTGTCGTCTATTATACGTCAGTGGATAGCGCCTCGACCGGTAAGTGCCGGTTAATTAAAATGAGACCACTACATATTGGTGTTTTTATAATTTACCTGTTACTTATATAATGCTTAATACCTAACTGTGTTCGTTTAATAAATGTCTTTATGTTATCTTTGAAAAACAGTAAAGACTTACCTTACCTTAATAGTACCTAATAAACATTATTCTTAGTACTATTTTCATATCTTCGGTAGAGGTGGTGCTGCCATGATGTCGTTCTAAAACATTTTGTTGACTACA
This sequence comes from Marasmia exigua, assembly GCA_019059595.1. Taxonomy (NCBI): domain Eukaryota; kingdom Metazoa; phylum Arthropoda; class Insecta; order Lepidoptera; family Crambidae; genus Marasmia; species Marasmia exigua. The sequence goes on along the minus strand of CM032464.1, from coordinate 821,343 downwards.
TAATTTATTCTTTGTTTAGATTGCCAATGAGAGTCTAGTGTGTCACTCTTGCTGGACTGTAGCTCTGCGTCAATCTCGAACAACTGAACAACCTACAACTAGTGATGGTCATAGTCGAAATGTTTGTGTAAGCTGTGGATGCTCCTTGCTACGGATACGGTCTCACAGAATTCATGCTGACACAGATAGAGAGTCACGCATAAGAAATAGATTAATCGAAATGATTTCACCACGGCAAGTAAGTAGTTATCCTTAATCATGTTTACATTCATATTTAGAATTAGCTAAATATGCAGGTTCTCTCACAATGTTTTCACTCGCCTCCGAGCTAGTGATATAAACAAAAATAACCGATAATATGCAATGATTAATGACCCGAGGGTGCAGTTGGCAGTAACTCTACCCTATATGTGAAAGGTTGTGGGTTTGATCTACACTCTGGACAAACATTCATGTGATGAGCACTTGTGTTCGTTTAGTTTCTGGGTGTAACAATATCTATTTAAGTATTTATTTTTGCGAACTTCGTTAAAACCCATAATAGTGCTTAAGTTACTTTGGGGTCATTCAATGTGTTATGTTGCTTGATGTGTGTGATTTATTTATTTTATTAATTTAATATTATGTAATAATGTAATTATTACCATTTGTAGTTTAACTGAGTGTAACACAGCATCTCGATTATTTTACATGTCTTTGATTGTCTGATTTGGGTTCTTTATTTCAGCTACGGGGATCGGATCAAATATGTCATCCTTGCTGGCAAAGGATTGATCGAGCCTCTTTTCATGCTGAAGTGCCTTCAACGTCTTCAGATGCAATGGTACTGCCTTTATACACAAGAGCACCGGACACTCAAAGATTCTGCTTTGTCCCAGAATGTTCGTCTCTTCAAAGATTAGCCATTCCCATTTGGCTAAGGGTAAAGCTGTTTGCAGACTACAAGTTTTATGTACCTGAAAACTGCAGGATATGCTCTTTCCACTTGCACAATGACAACTGGGAGGCTTTATCTCAAATACCAGAACCAATACACAGCTTTACCGCCAATCACATACAAGATTTTGCAACATTTGTAAATGAACGTCCATTATTCTTAGATTTTTCAAATGTAGAGGCAATGTCAGATGAACTTTTGCACTATTGGATTGGACTTAGCAAAGATCAGTTTCAGCAACTTTATGCAGAGCTGCCAAGATTAAGAAACATAAAAAATGGCAAATTAGCACTTGGTGGTTTTTTGCTTAAGTTGAGAACAGGAGATAGTGATCAAAGGATAGCGACCCTTTTAAATAAACCGAGAACAACTTTATTACGGTTATTTGGAAAAGCTCGGGAAATTATGAATGAAGACTTTGTTTCAACTAACTTAGGGATAAATAACATTACGAGAACTCAAATCTCAGAAAGAAACTTATTGATACCTAATGGCTTATTTGGTGGGCCTGATAGGAATCCTATTGTGATAATTGATGGAACATATCTATACATTCAAAAAAGTTCAAATTATATGTATCAAAAAGATACATACTCTTTGCACAAATATAGGAACCTAATGAAGCCTTTTTTAATTGTATGCTCAGATGGATATATTGTCGATGTGTTAGGCCCCTATCCAGCTACAACATCAGACGCTGACATAATGTCACATGAGTTTAGTGACGTAGCACAACCATTGCGCCAATATTTTCAAGAAGGTGATGTATTTTTACTGGATAGGGGTTTTAGAGATTCTGTGCCGCTGTTAAGACACTGTAATTATTCTGTCCACATGCCTGCATCCTTGCAAGTAGGTGAAACACAATTATCAACGCTAGCAGCAAACCAATCGAGATCTGTCACAGCATGTAGATGGGTAGTGGAAGCAGTAAACGGCACCTTTAAACAATCTTTTAAACTTCTTCGCCATGAATTTTTTAATCGTGCTTCCACACATGCTATGACAGATTTTCGGATTGCTGCAGCATTAATTAACAGATTTCACACAAGGGTCAGTGATAGGCAGGATGCAGCGCATCTCTTGGACAGGATAAATGAAAATATGTTGAGAGATAATATTTTAGCTGATTTTGTAATACAAAATAATTTAAACCGGCGGCGGACAGATTTTCTGAATATTAATGTAAACGTTGACAGTATATCTTTTCCACGAATGACTTACAGTGATTTAATATTAATTGCGTGTGGCACATACCAATTAAAGCAAGCCAGATCGTATTATGGTGAGCATACAAGAGGCGATGGTTCCTATAATATTGAAGTATGTAGAGACGGAGCCAGCAGCCTACTGAACAATTATCCAATCCCTTCGGCCAACTGCAGACTTTTAAGAGGTAAAATCCACAGCAGGCACATAAGCCGAAAAACATATTTTGTGTACATAATATATGAACATGATGCTAATGGTCCAGAAGCAATAAAAGCTCATTATTGTAATTGTATGGTTGGCCGAAGAACAGTGGGTTGCTGCGCTCACATTATGACGATTTTATGGTTCTTGAGCTGGGCAAGGTATGAAGAAAGCATAGTTCCACCTGCCCAGTTCCTCGATAATATATTAATATGTTATGAGTCAGAATAATAAATGTGTAATCAAAAATACTTGTTTTATTTTACAATAAAACCCTTATTTGGTCATATAGCTCCCAATTATTTATCTAACGACTTTGATACTAAATCATATCTATAAAATGATTCATATTAATGTTAACTTAATAATAATTATCACTGTGTAAGTTAAAATGGTTGTTCATCAATGGCCATAGCTCCATACAAAATGGACATTGTCCTTTGGAGTTTATTTGTACACTGAAGTGCCGAAAAGTGATCCTAATAATAAGAATCATTGAATTGTAATTGTCATTTTTAACACTGCTATTGTGTGTCGAGTGAGTTGTCTAGTGACAACTTGCTTGGACCTAATAGAGTCTTAAAACCCGCGATGCTTTTAGAGTGATATCCGCTGAATCCGTAGGTCGATAAAACGTAAAAACACCGGCGTTTTATTGAGTGACTGTGACTTTGACTGACTTCGATGTTGACTATTTACTTATTCTCAATAAGTTTGACTGACCGGATGGCGCATTTGGTAGTGACCCTGCCTCTTACGCCAAAGGTCGTGGGTTCGATCCCCACCCTGGACAAACATTCGTGCGATGAACACTTGTGTTTGTTCGGTGTCTGGGTGTAATATATGTATTTAAGTATATATTTGTGTTCCTCTGTTGTCTGATATCTGTAACACTAGTGCTTAAGCTACTTAGTACGGAATCAGGTCAACGTATGAGATGTTGTGAGAATTATTATCATTATAAAAAAAATAAAAAAAAAGTTACTTGACATTGGCAAATTATCTTCGGGTAGAGCCATATTTAAAAAAAATAGTGCAAATAAATATGATTGCACGTACCAGCTTGACGTGTTCGGTGCACCTGTGCTCGAGGTCGCGGCCGAGGCGGCGCATGTCGTCGTGCAGCCCGGCCGCGTGCCGCTCCAGCAGCAGCGCGCGCGCCGCGTGCCGCGCGCTCACCTCCTTCAGCCTGGCCACAACCCACGACACTGCCTTACCTTATACACATCATCCTAACACGTAACAACTATTAGGTACAGCAACACTACACTCTTTCAAATTTTGACGATCCGTTTGGAACAGTGGTAGTGAACGCTGCCTTTGGTCCAAGGGTTGCGGTTTCAATCCCCGCACTGTACAAACATTTGTGTGCACGCACATGGCTGTTTGTATTGGTCTGGGTGTTTTCTATGTGTTATAAGTATATATTTACAAAAAAAAAAAGTATTATGTGTATATATTTGTAATCCCACTGTTGATTCTGATATCCGTAACACAGGTGCTTGAGCTACCTATCTCGGAGTCAGATCAATGTATGTGATAACACCGATACAAGTGGTCATCTCCTGAGAATTCTTTAAAGATAAACGACCAAGTCATAGTGAGGAATGAGTTCTTACCCCCTTCCAAATGGCTGTTAGGTAGAATAATTGACACCCACCCTGGCAATGACGGGTTGGTACGCATTGTTAGTGTGGTACGCGTCGGTAATGTTTACGTCAAACGGTAAAATAACAGAAGTTGCGAAAATAATACCATCAGATGGCGCTATCTGTCCTTTCAATCGCACAAAATTTGACATTTGTTTTATGTTTTACTATCTCGCCGCCAGGAATGTTTGAGGTAAGAAAAACATCGATGGTAAAGATACAAACCTTAAACACACTCAAAAGGCACATAAAGATTGGAATCGAGAACGATACAAGCAATGAGTTCTCTAAATACTTATTGAAAAGGAAGATTGATGAAGTATCTGGTAGTTCAAGCCGTGATAGTGGTCCAAAAACGAAGAAAATTGATGATGCGTCTTCAGTAATATCATAATTTAGCATCTGGTTAATAATTTGTCTTCCCTCTCCATTAATTCTCTTTGTTTTGTAACACTAAATTTTAAATTCAAAAAAAAAAAAAAAACTTTGCATTTTGTGAAAACCCTATTCAGAAAAATAATGGCGGCGAGATAGTAAAACATAAAACAAATGTCAAATTTTGTGCGATTGTTTTATGTTTTACTATCTCGCCGCCATTATTTTTCTGAATAAAGTTTTCACAAAATGCAAAGTTTTTTTTTTTTTTATTTCGCAATAACAGACCATTTAACAAAAAAGGTATTTTCATGGCCCCACCACACACAATGGAAAGGAACAATCAAATAAAGGAAAGGATTCTATGGGCATGTAAATTGCTGAATAAAGCAAAAGATGGGGCAATACAAGTATTAAAAACCGGCCAAGTGCGAGTCGGGCTCGCGCACAAAGGGTTCCGTAGCAGCAAAGTCCAAAATTACAGTTAAATCAACCTATCTCAAAAACTATAAGAGATACTTTGATCAAACCAAAAATCGTTGAAAGAGTTAATTAGCATGCATCACCTCTATTTTTTTTAGAATTTTATACCCCGTAGTTATAAAAATAGAGGGGGGGGGACATACTTTTTACGACTTTGAGAGCTGATATCTCAAAAACCGTTCACTTTAAGAAAAATGTTTTTTAGAAAACTTTATATCATTTTAAAAGACCTTTCCATTGATACCCCACACGGGTATGTACATCGAAAAAAAAAATTTCATCCCTCAGTTACATGTATGGGGGGCCCCACCCCCAATTCTTTTTTTTACTATTTAGTGTCATATTTTTGTAGCGGTTCATACAACACATATTCCCATCAAATTTCATCACTGTAGTACTTATAGTTTCCGAGTAAATCGGCTGTGACAGACGGACAGACGGACAGACGGACAGACGGACATGACGAAACTATAAGGGTTCCGTTTTTGCCATTTTGGCTACGGAACCCTAAAAACAGCACCATAGCAAATGTCCGATCAATTGAAAGAAATTCCAGGTCAATAAAGGACCCAAATCCATTGATGAGTACGATGACCAATATTAACATGAAATTTCCTATAACGTTTAGATCCGACAAAATTAATTCTGAAATAATCCCAACAAATCTATTTTCATCATTTGCGGACAATAGAAGAAGAGGCAGAGTATTGTGCAAAACAGAAATGGTTCCGTGGTATATTGACAATGTTCTTGAAAACAATGAAAAAGAGGAGGCAATAACAAAATTATTTGATGCAAGCTCTTCAAAATTTAACAAAGTGTTTGAATACCCTTGGGAAGACGTGACTTTCAAAATCGGTGCTGTTTTATTATCAAGATCTTTAGTTTCTGTGAACCCAAATACCATAGACATCCCCAAGGAGTTCATAAAACCGGCTATCCTCCAAACACTGAATCTGGACAATTTAATAGAGTATGTGCAAATACCTGAATACTATCTTGATCAGGTTAAGGGAATATTGTTGAATAGCAATCTGGACATCAGAAGCCTCCCAAACATCATAAATTACATAGTAAGCCAAATGGATAAGAAGTTCAGATTCCTACCCATCGTTCATGGGTTGAGCCCAGATTTTATTTACATTTCACATGCATTACTACAAGGTCAATACAGAGCATCCACCCTTATGGCAGGATCATCAAATGTAAGCGGACAAAATAAAAGCATAACAGAATTGTGCATAAACCTATTGTATTACTGCAGAATAAATAATGTTCCTTTCTACAAACTAAGGGATACTTGTGAGCACATTTACATTTTATGGATACCCTGTTCACAAAATAATGCATTCAACAGATGAAAACAAGTTCACAAGGTTTGTAAAAGGATGCATTGGCCTTGAGATAACTCCTGTTATAGAAAAACCTTCAATAAAATTTTACCCAAAACAGAGCAGACTGTTTGAAACACTACATTTGAGCAAATCAGGAGTAGAATTTCGGAGATATAATGGAGAAGAAATTGTATTTTTCGAGAGCTCTATTTCAAAAGGGTTTTTTTATACATAATGCAGACGCTCTGTTGACCATAACTATAAACAGGACTAACTTAAAGAATTTGGCTTTTGTGTTGGGGCAAATAGCTGTTTTTGTGACCAAAGGATTTGAATTCTCGAATGCACCCACAGTAAAGACCATGAAAAAGCTCAACATTGAAATATTATACTCAAAAATGGTGGGAAGTCATTTCTATTGAAGAAAGAGCAATTAGAAATGATAAAAAAGAAATTGAAACTGGAGAAGGCGATGTTGCGATGGGAGCGCTGAGATTTTCGGATTCGATAGAAGTCGAATATCCTTGCGGTGAAAAAAGCATAATTAAGGATGATACATTAATTGGTGAGAAAACAGGTCAACCCATTTGCATGGCTCCTTTTGTGGCAGAATTAGTGTGTCTGGACTTTAATATTAGAACAAGTGACCCATGCCTTTATCACATCTTAAATCCAAAAAGACAATTGATAAAAGCTGTCCAATACAATTTAAGTATTTTGGGGAAAATAAAAGCCAATATAAGACTAAACCAATTCACATCCTCTTTTTACCTCCAATTGATCAAATATGTTCCCTTCTCTCTTCAAGAGAAGACCTCTGAATTTCTTAAAGGCATTCTTAGATCAAAAGTAAATGCTTCTGGAACAAATGATTTATTTATATCCGTTTTCTACAATTTTGTTTATGGAGGTGCCCAACGTTCATCTTCAATGGAGTTGAACAAGATATTGTTTGCCAAGGAAACACTCAGTCTCGACATGAAAGAAGGGATATTGACAGTGTCAACAAATGGGAGCTTGCATTGTTCAGGAGAAACAGTTGTTTCTGTCACCCAAGAAGTCAGAGGTGAAAATGAGTCAATATGTGCATTGATGCTCGATTTCACCATAAAGAGGATAAGCAAAATGAAGAGAGGAGTTGAGACCCGATCTATATCATGGTTTAACGCAAACAGTAGTAATCTTCCTGAAGGTTACACAGCATGTACGATATTTCAAATAGGAATGTTTGAGGTAAGAAAAACATCGATGGTGAAGATACAAACCTTAAACACACTCAAAAGGCACATAAAGATTGGAATCGAAGACGATACATGCAATGAGTTCTCTAAATACTTATTGAAAAGGAAGATTGATGAAGTATCTGGTAGTTCAAGCAGTGATAGTGGTCCAAAAAAGAAGAAAATTGATGATGCGTCTTCAGTAATATCATAATTTAGCATCTGGTTAATAATTTGTCTTCCCTCTCCATTAATTCTCTTTGTTTTGTAACACTAAATTTTAAATTAAAAAAAAAAAAAAACTTTGCATTTTGTGAAAACTCTATTCAGAAAAATAATGGCGGCGAGATAGTAAAACATAAAACAGATGTCAAATTTTGTGCGATTGTTTTATGTTTTACTATCTCGCCGCCATTATTTTTCTGAATAAAGTTTTCACAAAATGCAAAGTTTTTTTTTTTTTTATTTCGCAATAACAGACCATTTAACAAAAAATGTTTTTTCATGGCCCCACCACACACAATGGAAAGGAACAATCAAATAAAGGAAAGGATTCTATGGGCATGTAAATTGCTGAATAAAGCAAAAGATGGGGCAATACAAGTATTAAAAAACAGCACCATAGCAAATGTCCGATCAATTGAAAGAAATTCCAGGTCAATAAAGGACCCAAATCCATTGATGAGTACGATGACCAATATTAACATGAAATTTCCTATAACGTTTAGATCCGACAAAATTAATTCTGAAATAATCCCAACAAATCTATTTTCATCATTTGCGGACAATAGAAGAAGAGGCAGAGTATTGTGCAAAACAGAAATGGTTCCGTGGTATATTGACAATGTTCTTGAAAACAATGAAAAAGAGGAGGCAATAACAAAATTATTTGATGCAAGCTCTTCAAAATTTAACAAAGTGTTTGAATACCCTTGGGAAGACGTGACTTTCAAAATCGGTGCTGTTTTATTATCAAGATCTTTAGTTTCTGTGAACCCAAATACCATAGACATCCCCAAGGAGTTCATAAAACCGGCTATCCTCCAAACACTGAATCTGGACAATTTAATAGAGTATGTGCAAATACCTGAATACTATCTTGATCAGGTTAAGGGAATATTGTTGAATAGCAATCTGGACATCAGAAGCCTCCCAAACATCATAAATTACATAGTAAGCCAAATGGATAAGAAGTTCAGATTCCTACCCATCGTTCATGGGTTGAGCCCAGATTTTATTTACATTTCACATGCATTACTACAAGGTCAATACAGAGCATCCACCCTTATGGCAGGATCATCAAATGTAAGCGGACAAAATAAAAGCATAACAGAATTGTGCATAAACCTATTGTATTACTGCAGAATAAATAATGTTCCTTTCTACAAACTAAGGGATATTGTGAGCACATTTACATTTTATGGATACCCTGTTCACAAAATAATGCATTCAACAGATGAAAACAAGTTCACAAGGTTTGTAAAAGGATGCATTGGCCTTGAGATAACTCCTGTTATAGAAAAACCTTCAATAAAATTTTACCCAAAACAGAGCAGACTGTTTGAAACACTACATTTGAGCAAATCAGGAGTAGAATTTCGGAGATATAATGGAGAAGAAATTGTATTTTTCGAGAGCTCTATTTCAAAAGGGTTTTTTTATACATAATGCAGACGCTCTGTTGACCATAACTATAAACAGGACTAACTTAAAGAATTTGGCTTTTGTGTTGGGGCAAATAGCTGTTTTTGTGACCAAAGGATTTGAATTCTCGAATGCACCCACAGTAAAGACCATGAAAAGCTCAACATTGAAATATTATACTCAAAAATGGTGGGAAGTCATTTCTATTGAAGAAAGAGCAATTAGAAATGATAAAAAAGAAATTGAAACTGGAGAAGGCGATGTTGCGATGGGAGCGCTGAGATTTTCGGATTCGATAGAAGTCGAATATCCTTGCGGTGAAAAAAGCATAATTAAGGATGATACATTAATTGGTGAGAAAACAGGTCAACCCATTTGCATGGCTCCTTTTGTGGCAGAATTAGTGTGTCTGGACTTTAATATTAGAACAAGTGACCCATGCCTTTATCACATCTTAAATCCAAAAAGACAATTGATAAAAGCTGTCCAATACAATTTAAGTATTTTGGGGAAAATAAAAGCCAATATAAGACTAAACCAATTCACATCCTCTTTTTACCTCCAATTGATCAAATATGTTCCCTTCTCTCTTCAAGAGAAGACCTCTGAATTTCTTAAAGGCATTCTTAGATCAAAAGTAAATGCTTCTGGAACAAATGATTTATTTATATCCGTTTTCTACAATTTTGTTTATGGAGGTGCCCAACGTTCATCTTCAATGGAGTTGAACAAGATATTGTTTGCCAAGGAAACACTCAGTCTCGACATGAAAGAAGGGATATTGACAGTGTCAACAAATGGGAGCTTGCATTGTTCAGGAGAAACAGTTGTTTCTGTCACCCAAGAAGTCAGAGGTGAAAATGAGTCAATATGTGCATTGATGCTCGATTTCACCATAAAGAGGATAAGCAAAATGAAGAGAGGAGTTGAGACCCGATCTATATCATGGTTTAACGCAAACAGTAGTAATCTTCCTGAAGGTTACACAGCATGTACGATATTTCAAATAGGAATGTTTGAGGTAAGAAAAACATCGATGGTGAAGATACAAACCTTAAACACACTCAAAAGGCACATAAAGATTGGAATCGAAGACGATACATGCAATGAGTTCTCTAAATACTTATTGAAAAGGAAGATTGATGAAGTATCTGGTAGTTCAAGCAGTGATAGTGGTCCAAAAAAGAAGAAAATTGATGATGCGTCTTCAGTAATATCATAATTTAGCATCTGGTTAATAATTTGTCTTCCCTCTCCATTAATTCTCTTTGTTTTGTAACACTAAATTTTAAATTAAAAAAAAAAAAAAACTTTGCATTTTGTGAAAACTCTATTCAGAAAAATAATGGCGGCGAGATAGTAAAACATAAAACAGATGTCAAATTTTGTGCGATTGTTTTATGTTTTACTATCTCGCCGCCATTATTTTTCTGAATAAAGTTTTCACAAAATGCAAAGTTTTTTTTTTTTTTATTTCGCAATAACAGACCATTTAACAAAAAATGTTTTTTCATGGCCCCACCACACACAATGGAAAGGAACAATCAAATAAAGGAAAGGATTCTATGGGCATGTAAATTGCTGAATAAAGCAAAAGATGGGGCAATACAAGTATTAAAAAACAGCACCATAGCAAATGTCCGATCAATTGAAAGAAATTCCAGGTCAATAAAGGACCCAAATCCATTGATGAGTACGATGACCAATATTAACATGAAATTTCCTATAACGTTTAGATCCGACAAAATTAATTCTGAAATAATCCCAACAAATCTATTTTCATCATTTGCGGACAATAGAAGAAGAGGCAGAGTATTGTGCAAAACAGAAATGGTTCCGTGGTATATTGACAATGTTCTTGAAAACAATGAAAAAGAGGAGGCAATAACAAAATTATTTGATGCAAGCTCTTCAAAATTTAACAAAGTGTTTGAATACCCTTGGGAAGACGTGACTTTCAAAATCGGTGCTGTTTTATTATCAAGATCTTTAGTTTCTGTGAACCCAAATACCATAGACATCCCCAAGGAGTTCATAAAACCGGCTATCCTCCAAACACTGAATCTGGACAATTTAATAGAGTATGTGCAAATACCTGAATACTATCTTGATCAGGTTAAGGGAATATTGTTGAATAGCAATCTGGACATCAGAAGCCTCCCAAACATCATAAATTACATAGTAAGCCAAATGGATAAGAAGTTCAGATTCCTACCCATCGTTCATGGGTTGAGCCCAGATTTTATTTACATTTCACATGCATTACTACAAGGTCAATACAGAGCATCCACCCTTATGGCAGGATCATCAAATGTAAGCGGACAAAATAAAAGCATAACAGAATTGTGCATAAACCTATTGTATTACTGCAGAATAAATAATGTTCCTTTCTACAAACTAAGGGATATTGTGAGCACATTTACATTTTATGGATACCCTGTTCACAAAATAATGCATTCAACAGATGAAAACAAGTTCACAAGGTTTGTAAAAGGATGCATTGGCCTTGAGATAACTCCTGTTATAGAAAAACCTTCAATAAAATTTTACCCAAAACAGAGCAGACTGTTTGAAACACTACATTTGAGCAAATCAGGAGTAGAATTTCGGAGATATAATGGAGAAGAAATTGTATTTTTCGAGAGCTCTATTTCAAAAGGGTTTTTTTATACATAATGCAGACGCTCTGTTGACCATAACTATAAACAGGACTAACTTAAAGAATTTGGCTTTTGTGTTGGGGCAAATAGCTGTTTTTGTGACCAAAGGATTTGAATTCTCGAATGCACCCACAGTAAAGACCATGAAAAAGCTCAACATTGAAATATTATACTCAAAAATGGTGGGAAGTCATTTCTATTGAAGAAAGAGCAATTAGAAATGATAAAAAAGAAATTGAAACTGGAGAAGGCGATGTTGCGATGGGAGCGCTGAGATTTTCGGATTCGATAGAAGTCGAATATCCTTGCGGTGAAAAAAGCATAATTAAGGATGATACATTAATTGGTGAGAAAACAGGTCAACCCATTTGCATGGCTCCTTTTGTGGCAGAATTAGTGTGTCTGGACTTTAATATTAGAACAAGTGACCCATGCCTTTATCACATCTTAAATCCAAAAAGACAATTGATAAAAGCTGTCCAATACAATTTAAGTATTTTGGGGAAAATAAAAGCCAATATAAGACTAAACCAATTCACATCCTCTTTTTACCTCCAATTGATCAAATATGTTCCCTTCTCTCTTCAAGAGAAGACCTCTGAATTTCTTAAAGGCATTCTTAGATCAAAAGTAAATGCTTCTGGAACAAATGATTTATTTATATCCGTTTTCTACAATTTTGTTTATGGAGGTGCCCAACGTTCATCTTCAATGGAGTTGAACAAGATATTGTTTGCCAAGGAAACACTCAGTCTCGACATGAAAGAAGGGATATTGACAGTGTCAACAAATGGGAGCTTGCATTGTTCAGGAGAAACAGTTGTTTCTGTCACCCAAGAAGTCAGAGGTGAAAATGAGTCAATATGTGCATTGATGCTCGATTTCACCATAAAGAGGATAAGCAAAATGAAGAGAGGAGTTGAGACCCGATCTATATCATGGTTTAACGCAAACAGTAGTAATCTTCCTGAAGGTTACACAGCATGTACGATATTTCAAATAGGAATGTTTGAGGTAAGAAAAACATCGATGGTGAAGATACAAACCTTAAACACACTCAAAAGGCACATAAAGATTGGAATCGAAGACGATACATGCAATGAGTTCTCTAAATACTTATTGAAAAGGAAGATTGATGAAGTATCTGGTAGTTCAAGCAGTGATAGTGGTCCAAAAAAGAAGAAAATTGATGATGCGTCTTCAGTAATATCATAATTTAGCATCTGGTTAATAATTTGTCTTCCCTCTCCATTAATTCTCTTTGTTTTGTAACACTAAATTTTAAATTAAAAAAAAAAAAAAACTTTGCATTTTGTGAAAACTCTATTCAGAAAAATAATGGCGGCGAGATAGTAAAACATAAAACAGATGTCAAATTTTGTGCGATTGTTTTATGTTTTACTATCTCGCCGCCATTATTTTTCTGAATAAAGTTTTCACAAAATGCAAAGTTTTTTTTTTTTTTATTTCGCAATAACAGACCATTTAACAAAAAATGTTTTTTCATGGCCCCACCACACACAATGGAAAGGAACAATCAAATAAAGGAAAGGATTCTATGGGCATGTAAATTGCTGAATAAAGCAAAAGATGGGGCAATACAAGTATTAAAAAACAGCACCATAGCAAATGTCCGATCAATTGAAAGAAATTCCAGGTCAATAAAGGACCCAAATCCATTGATGAGTACGATGACCAATATTAACATGAAATTTCCTATAACGTTTAGATCCGACAAAATTAATTCTGAAATAATCCCAACAAATCTATTTTCATCATTTGCGGACAATAGAAGAAGAGGCAGAGTATTGTGCAAAACAGAAATGGTTCCGTGGTATATTGACAATGTTCTTGAAAACAATGAAAAAGAGGAGGCAATAACAAAATTATTTGATGCAAGCTCTTCAAAATTTAACAAAGTGTTTGAATACCCTTGGGAAGACGTGACTTTCAAAATCGGTGCTGTTTTATTATCAAGATCTTTAGTTTCTGTGAACCCAAATACCATAGACATCCCCAAGGAGTTCATAAAACCGGCTATCCTCCAAACACTGAATCTGGACAATTTAATAGAGTATGTGCAAATACCTGAATACTATCTTGATCAGGTTAAGGGAATATTGTTGAATAGCAATCTGGACATCAGAAGCCTCCCAAACATCATAAATTACATAGTAAGCCAAATGGATAAGAAGTTCAGATTCCTACCCATCGTTCATGGGTTGAGCCCAGATTTTATTTACATTTCACATGCATTACTACAAGGTCAATACAGAGCATCCACCCTTATGGCAGGATCATCAAATGTAAGCGGACAAAATAAAAGCATAACAGAATTGTGCATAAACCTATTGTATTACTGCAGAATAAATAATGTTCCTTTCTACAAACTAAGGGATATTGTGAGCACATTTACATTTTATGGATACCCTGTTCACAAAATAATGCATTCAACAGATGAAAACAAGTTCACAAGGTTTGTAAAAGGATGCATTGGCCTTGAGATAACTCCTGTTATAGAAAAACCTTCAATAAAATTTTACCCAAAACAGAGCAGACTGTTTGAAACACTACATTTGAGCAAATCAGGAGTAGAATTTCGGAGATATAATGGAGAAGAAATTGTATTTTTCGAGAGCTCTATTTCAAAAGGGTTTTTTTATACATAATGCAGACGCTCTGTTGACCATAACTATAAACAGGACTAACTTAAAGAATTTGGCTTTTGTGTTGGGGCAAATAGCTGTTTTTGTGACCAAAGGATTTGAATTCTCGAATGCACCCACAGTAAAGACCATGAAAAGCTCAACATTGAAATATTATACTCAAAAATGGTGGGAAGTCATTTCTATTGAAGAAAGAGCAATTAGAAATGATAAAAAAGAAATTGAAACTGGAGAAGGCGATGTTGCGATGGGAGCGCTGAGATTTTCGGATTCGATAGAAGTCGAATATCCTTGCGGTGAAAAAAGCATAATTAAGGATGATACATTAATTGGTGAGAAAACAGGTCAACCCATTTGCATGGCTCCTTTTGTGGCAGAATTAGTGTGTCTGGACTTTAATATTAGAACAAGTGACCCATGCCTTTATCACATCTTAAATCCAAAAAGACAATTGATAAAAGCTGTCCAATACAATTTAAGTATTTTGGGGAAAATAAAAGCCAATATAAGACTAAACCAATTCACATCCTCTTTTTACCTCCAATTGATCAAATATGTTCCCTTCTCTCTTCAAGAGAAGACCTCTGAATTTCTTAAAGGCATTCTTAGATCAAAAGTAAATGCTTCTGGAACAAATGATTTATTTATATCCGTTTTCTACAATTTTGTTTATGGAGGTGCCCAACGTTCATCTTCAATGGAGTTGAACAAGATATTGTTTGCCAAGGAAACACTCAGTCTCGACATGAAAGAAGGGATATTGACAGTGTCAACAAATGGGAGCTTGCATTGTTCAGGAGAAACAGTTGTTTCTGTCACCCAAGAAGTCAGAGGTGAAAATGAGAAAGAGGATAAGCAAAATGAAGAGAGGAGTTGAGACCCGATCTATATCATGGTTTAACGCAAACAGTAGTAATCTTCCTGAAGGTTACACAGCATGTACGATATTTCAAATAGGAATGTTTGAGGTAAGAAAAACATCGATGGTGAAGATACAAACCTTAAACACACTCAAAAGGCACATAAAGATTGGAATCGAGGACGATACAAGCAATGAGTTCTCTAAATATAGTATAGGATCCCGCTATACAACGACCTTCACCGAGATGCTTATTTGATGAGACGTATTTTTCATGTTATTAAATATGCCAATAAATATATCCTATATGGGTTGCCTAACAAATTTCAGTCCAGAGTATTTTTAATTAATAATTTAAAAAAAATTTTTTTTAAACATTGCACCGGTGTGATTATTTAATAAATTTGATACCAATCGAAAGTTTGAAGCCCATAGAATATGCAAACGTTAGGTTGCCTATTTTTATCCGGTCACAACCACGGGTTGCCAGGTGTAAACAGGTAAATCCATACAAGCATTTTGTAACGTTCTGATTATTGAATCAATTTTAGATAAAATGAAAGATTATTTCATAAGGAACACGGTGGTATAGGGTTGCCTGGGAAAAATCAGTCCCGAATTACGGTTGTCGAATTTTAAATAATAAAATATCGCTGCAAGTGAATGTGTGTGAGAGAGAGGTCCCAGACCAACCATCCCATGCGGTAGAAAAGGACGCAGCGTAGCAGCTGTTTAAAGCCGCCCATTTAAAGAAGGAGAGTGCGCATGCTATTTGTGCTTGGAAATGAAAAGGATAGCGATAGACTCGTATATGCTTTACATTATTTTGGAGTAGTTTGTCGCTATAGATACAAGTGAAAAAACGTGCTGCTATTTATTGTTGGAAAAAATGGCCAAAAAGTGTTTTTTATGTGATTCGGATGACGGAATAATTGATTTTGATGATGAAACTTTTGAAAACTGTGCATTAAAGTTAGGTTTTCGTAAGAAAAAAAATTTTAAATACAGTTTTATTGAGCTACCCAGTGCGTCACTCCAATTTGTAGGTTATCATACCACGTGCTACAAAAAAGTGACTGTTTTGAATAAAAAATATAACGAAGAATTTCTTAAATTTATCGCTGAATATACAGTAAGTACATAATAATTGAATCTTAAAAATTATCTAAGCTAATACATTTTCTATATTTTTGTCATGTTGAAGTAATTGGTAGTAAAACTCACTTATGGTTTTTACCCGACTACGGCAAAGCAAAAGGAGGGTTATGATTTTGACAGGTATATATGTATGTATGTATGTATGTATGTATGTTCATCTGTTTCCACGTAACTTCTTAACTACTTATCAGAATTCGACAAATGACATATCATTATAAGCGTCTTGATCGTCCGCTGGTTATAGGCTATATGAAGTTTCACAAAATCTAATGTGGCGCCCTCTAGCGGACAAAACATACAGAGTAAAAAAATAAAGTTATGATAAATATGCCGTGTTTGGTATCATTTGAAAGCGCTTGACTTGTACATTTTGAATATATATATATATTACTAGCACTTGGACACCAAAATAGTACAAATAAAATAAAAGTAAAAAAACTAAAACCCAACTACGACAAAAAACGTCGCTGAAAAAGTATAAAACAAGCCTTCGTTGTCAATTTATGCAATATTCACTATGTAGAGATAAAATTTCATGTTTGGAAAGGCGTAGTCACACGTTAAATATACTACCCTTTGACAACGTGTGACTGCGGTTGCGATTACACGGCAGCATTTTACAACAAAGGGAAAGTAAAACCTTTTCAGCAATTTTCAAAAAATGAAAAATATCAAACAGTTTTTGCGTCATTAACAGATGCTGCTGATATTTTCATTGGTGAAAAAATGAAGACTGTTCAAGAATTTACGTCTAGTATGTATGGTGTCAGGAACTGTACCAGTGTGAATGATGCGAGACATCGGATTTTTTTGAAGAATTACTCTGCAAAAGAAGACAGCGAGCACTTTTTAAAAAAAATAAAAGGCTTCGACTCCAACTCCATACCACCATGCTGGATATCATTAACTCAGAAAATTTTACGAACTATTTTCGTAAATTCCATGTGGCTTAATGCAACGGATCCAATATGCGTGAAACTTCAGCCTGAGAACTGCGGTTGGTTCTTAGATGAATATTTAAAACCAGTAGGATTCATTGGGGATCATACACCTTTAAAAATAGAAGACATTGTCGAAAAAATTGAAACAGAGAGTGATAACGAAGAAGATTCAGAAGTTGGAGATCACAGTTATATGTCCGATGACTCGGAACCTGAGTAATTTTAAAAATTTTTGTATTTTAAATTTTTTTCAATAAACAGAAGTATTCTTTAATTGTTGTTTTTTATTTCGGCTCCTAATAATAAAGATAAAATTTGCCAGATTAGTAATATATATGTATTACTCTGTCTTTTTTACTAAAGATGTGTATATACTTTAGTGTCACATAAACAATAAACATAGATAAATAATTAATTGATTAAAAAATAAAAAAATAAATAACTATTTCTCTATATTAATAATTAAATACTCCAAAATAATGTATAGCATATACGAGTCTATCGCTATCCTTTTCATTTCCAAGCACAAATAGCATGCGCACTCTCCTTCTTTAAATGGGCGGACTTTAAACAGCTGCTACGCTGCGTCCTTTTCTACCGCATGGGATGGTTGGTCTGGGACCTCTCTCTCACACACATTCACTCGCAGCGATATTTTATTATTTAAAATTCGACAACCGTAATTCGGGACTGATTTTTCGCAAGCAACCCTATACCACCGTGTTCCTTATGAAATAATCTTTCATTTTATCTAAAATTGATTCAATAATCAGAACGTTGCAAAATGCTAGTATGGATTTACCTGTTTACACCTGGCAACCCGTGGTTGTGACCGGATAAAAATAGGCAACCTAACGTTTGCATATTCTATGGGCTTCAAACTTTCGATTGGTATCAAATTTATTAAATAATCACACCGGTGCAATGTTTAAAAAAAAAAATTTTTTTTATTATTAATTAAAAATACTCTGGACTGAAATTTGTTAGGCAACCCATATAGGATATATTTATTGGCATATTTAATAACATAAAAAATACGTCTCATCAAATAAGCATCTCGGTGAAGGTCGTTGTATAGCGGGATCTTAGACTAATACTTATTGAAAAGGAAGATTGATGAAGTATCTGGTAGTTCAAGCAGTGATAGTGGTCCAAAAAAGAAGAAAATTGATGATGCGTCTTCAGTAATATCATAATTTAGCATCTGGTTAATAATTTGTCTTCCCTCTCCATTAATTCTCTTTGTTTTGTAACACTAAATTTTAAATTCAAAAAAGAAAAAAAAACTTTGCATTTTGTGAAAACCCTATTCAGAAAAATAATGGCGGCGAGATAGTAAAACATAAAACAAATGTCAAATTTTGTGCGATTGAAAGGACAGATAGCGCCATCTGATGGTATTCTTTTCGCAACTTCTGTTATTTTACCGTTTGACGTGAACAATTTATTATTTATTATACACATCATCCTAACACGTAACAAGTATTAGGTACAGCAACACTACACTCTTTCAACTTTTGACGATCCGTTTGGAACAGTGGTAGTGAACGCTGCCTTTGGTCCAAGGGTTACGGGTTCGATCCCCGCACAGTACAAACATTTGTGTGCACGCACATGGCTGTTTGTATTGGTCTGGGTGTTTTCTATGTGTTATAAGTATATATTTACAAAAAAAAAGTATTATGTGTATATATTTGTAATCCCACTGTTGATTTTGATATCCGTAACACAGGTGCTTCAGCTACCTATCTCGGAGTCAGATCAATGTATGTGATGTTGTGAAATATTTATTTATTATACACATCATCCTAACACGTCACAAGTATTAGGTACAGCAACACTACACTCTTTCAACTTTTGACGATCCGTTTGGAACAGTGGTAGTGAACACTGCCTTTGGTCCAAGGGTTGCGGTTTCGATCCCCGCACTGTACTGTATTTACAAAAGAAAAGTATTATATGTGTGGGTTCGATCCCCACCCTGGACAAACATTCGTGCGATGAACACTTGTGTTTGTTCAGTGTCTGGGTGTAGTATATGTATTTAAGTATATATTGTGTTCCTCTGTTGTCTGATATCTGTAACACAAGTGCTTAAGCTACTTAGTACGGAATCAGGTCAACGTATGAGATGTTGTGAGAATTATTATTATTATTATTATTATGTTTGTCAGTTGTTCCATAACCACGGGCAATTATGTCCCGGACTTTTGGAAGGCGTGCGTGGGGCCGAAGCCAACACGTAGAGGCCCGTTCAATTGACAGTTTTACTATAATGTGATGTGACACCAGCCGGCAACTATCCCTGTATACACTACAGAAGTGTAGCCAAGGACAGTCCCCGGTTGGCATAAGACTATTGAAAATAATGGAAAACAAAATGAACTGGGCTATTGGGTTGAGGTGTTAGTAGACCGGTTAACTGGTACTATGGAGAGACTATGGCACCTGCCCGATCAATGATAAAAATCACGAAAAAATGGGCAGGTGGTGACTCGCCACTCACTAGATGGGCCCCCTATAATAAGCTACCAGGAAGCCAAGCAAAAGCTAGCTACCAGATATAGCAAGGCGGGCAACATTGGTGTGAGCAGCTCAGGGTGCCGAGAGGTGTACACCGCTTTCTACCCAGTGTCTGTGGTGACAGACACTGTGCCAACTCGCGACTTATGCATCTTTCACTTCCACCCTGCGAGCATATAGCTCTGACATCCCACTCTGGCCGGCTGGTGAAGGCAAGCCAGAGGTGAAAGTCCTGCAGCCCCTGCTGGGGTCCACCCCAGCCGGCCAATAAAGGCAAGCCGGGGAGAGGGGCCTGATCGACTTTCGGGGATATGGGACCCAAGGGACGTCACTTCCCATTCAGCGCGCCACAACGCTGCCCTGGGGAGACTAACTGCACTGATGAGAGTTGTTGCTCTTAAGCAAGAGCACCAACTCTCGCCAGCGGGCGATGGGGTCGTCACTTCCCTACGCACTTATTATTATTATTATTATATGTAATATATTTGTAATCCCACTGTTGATTCTGATATCCGTGGCACAGGTGCTTGAGCGACCTATCTCGGAGTCAGTTCAATTCAAGTGATGTTGTGAAATATTTATTATTTACTCTACCGCCACAAAGTCGACCTTCCCATGCGCACGACCAATCCAAAAAGTTTACCTCAGCTTGGTCTAGGAATATCGCAAAATCGTTTTAACATTCAGAGTATAAATATACATATTTAACTGAAAAACTACGTAACTGTTTTAATTTTTTTTGTCACCATTACGATGATACACTATCCTCTAATAATATTTTTTGTAGTTTTTGTTCAATTTTTACGGTCTTACGCTTACCCCTTAACAGCGTGGCCCGCCTGGAATGATTGATGTTTTCCCGGGGGAATAAGAAATTAACTACTAATTTTCTTAATAGAAGACAATGTATAATTCTAACCGTAAAAAAAATATATTGGTTACGTAATATTTATACTCAAAATGCCAAAATGGTCGTTTTTGCAATATCCCTAAATAAAGTTAAAGCGTGTATAAACTTTTTGGATTGGTCGTGAGCATCAATATATAAAATACTTATTCACCTGGCTTCACGCTCTACTAGCTCAGCGGAACACTCGCGCTCGGCCTGCTCCCCCTCCATGTGCGAGACACGGGCTCCAATAGTTTCCACTTGGAAGCACTGTAACCATCAAATACCGCTACAAATACTCAATATCACTATTGCGTTAACACACAATAGATAGAAACAGAACACCATCTGACCACATCGCATGCTAAACAGCCAACGCACACATACATACGTGTATACAACGATCTCGGCGTGGTTCGGCGTAAGACAGAGAAAGACTATCGGTACGTGTGCAAGAGAGACACGATACGTTATATTGCCTAGTACGTATGATACCGAACTCTCTTATATCTATGTCAGCTAGAGTTGACCTTCTCCACTTTATTACAAATCGCGACCAAAAGTTATTGTCATGTCATCCCATCCCATCCCATGTCATCCCGTTCCAACACGCAACGTTAAAAATAAAAGTAAAAAAACTAAAACCCAACTACGACAAAAAACGTCGCTGAAAAAGTATAAAACAAGCCTTCGTTGTCAATTTATGCAATATTCACTATGTAGAGATAAAATTTCATGTTTGGAAAGGCGTAGTCACACGTTAAATATACTACCCTTTGACAACGTGTGACTGCGGATTTCCAAACATGAAATTTTATCTCTACATAGTGAATATTGCATAAATTGACAACGAAGGCTTGTTTTATACTTTTTCAGCGACGTTTTTTGTCGTAGTTGGGTTTTAGTTTTTTTACTTTTATTTTATTTGTACTATTTTGGTGTCCAAGTGCTAGTAGTATATATATATATATTCAAAATGTACAAGTCAAGCGCTTTCAAATGATACCAAACACGGCATATTTATCATAACTTTATTTTTTTACTCTGTATGTTTTGTCCGCTAGAGGGCGCCACATTAGATTTTGTGAAACTTCATATAGCCTTTAACCAGCGGACGATCAAGACGCTTATAATGATATGTCATTTGTCGAATTCTGATAAGTAGTTAAGAAGTTACGTGGAAACAGATGAACATACATACATACATACATACATACATACATAGCCTGTCAAAATCATAACCCTCCTTTTGCTTTGCCGTAGTCGGGTAAAAAGGGGATGGCAAGTGTTTTGTGTCTTATTTATTTTGTGGCCTCAAATACTTACAATGGCATACAGTGTTTCCTTCTGGCTTTGAAGATTCCTTTCGACTCCTCGTTGTTTGGTATCCAATTTGCTCATAATCGCCTTTGAAGCTGAAACAGAAAATATTGTTAAGCCTTTATGACTTTATTATGTTGAATGTTCCGAACGCAAAAAAAGAAACAAATAACGTGTGACTATGATAATGCGATTGTAACTACACAAATAAATAGTGAAGTCAACAGTGAATGTGGCACAGTGGAGTGTCGGTGGGATATCTGCAAAAATATCTTGAGGCAACAGATGCTGTGATTACATAGTGCAATAAAAAATAAAAAGGAAAATTCTATTTCACTCGTGTGATCAGTGAAAAGGATGATTTCTTTCACTGGCGTGTTAAGTGTTACTCATTGTCCTAGGTAGTATCCGACGCGACGTGACGCGATAAGAGCAACGCGACCT
The DNA here is from genome assembly GCA_019059595.1 of Marasmia exigua. NCBI lineage: Eukaryota > Metazoa > Arthropoda > Insecta > Lepidoptera > Crambidae > Marasmia > Marasmia exigua. Next base: position 798,828 of record CM032464.1, on the reverse strand, counting down.
GTCGCGTCGACATCCCACCGAAAATTTACGGGATTTGCGAAACGCAGCGCACAATTCACAGCACGTAGCGAAACGTCGAACAAAAATAAGCAATAACAATAGGTAAATGATTCGGAATGTGATTTTTATCAACGTAAAGGGATTCCATGAACTTTTATCAAAAAGTATCAACAAAGAAGCACAAGCACAGCTGGCAGCTACCTCGCCCAGCGAATTTCCATCGCGATCCAGCGGGGTAATGCTGCCAGCATTTTGGGGACACTGCCACGGGGACCTACTTTGTTTTAACTTTCCTTTTTATTTACTTTTAGTTTAATTTTATTTCTTAGTTATTGTCTTTATTTTCTTGAGTTTTTGTTCAATAAAATAAATTTTCCATTTCTGAACTTCTTTTCAAGAAGCACAAAATATTCAAATTTAAAGGGAAGTGGAACAAAATCGTTGTCACACTCTGTCGAACAAAAGACAAGTTTGTACTTGATCGTCGTAAAGTACCATATACGATTGCTTGATTTATGCGCATCGCGTCGCATTGGTCATTAACCTAGGGCAAAGGGTAAAATAACGCTGAATTCCAAGTGATCAACCCGTTCGTACTCCATACTAAGTGCAACATGTGCGGTTATGGGATGGCTGGTGTACCCTTCAGCTGCATGTGGAAGAGTTTCTCCCCGTTCTTGAGGGCCAACAGCTTCTGCTGCTCCACGAACGAGCAGTGCATGGCGCGCTGCTGGTTTACCGTCACCTGGCTGGCGTAACGCTCTTCCTCCTAAATATAGCATGCCATTAAGTCCCTTCATGAGATAATTATTGTGTAACCATGATCCATTTGTCTGTTTCCACTGTTTAGGGTGACGCATTAACAATCGCCGCCAACAGATTTGTATTAAGAAAGTGACAACGGTGAATCCATAAAGGAAAGTCCATCCATTAAGGATTTTTTGAGATGTTCTTGTATAATATTATCTTCGTACACATAACCACATAACATATCGCCGATGGTGGGGACTGTCCACTACTCGAGCACTTATGTACAATTACTCGGTCGCTCTTAATTATTAAGTACTAACACTAATTAGTAAATTTTTAATTTGTATGCTACTATGGATCACTTTTGTCCGATAAATAAACATTTTTAATTTTATAACCGTAATTCTTATTATTGCCTAAAGTGGTCACTTTTAGCAATTATAAAAATTATGGTTACTTGCAGAAAGAAATTATGACAGAATTTTGACTCAATTTTTTTTTAATACTTTCCTTTATGGATTCCCCGTTGTACTTTTTTAAAATGTCTCATTATGGCCACAATTATAGCAAAACTATTGGCGGCGCTAGTTTCGTCGATGCGTTACCATAAGAGCCGCGAAAGTCTGACGGCTTTATTGTAATAACCAGACTCACCAAATACTGGATGATGGTACAAATGTACTGCGAGCTTCAAAGAGACAACTTTGGACGCAATCGGGAATAAGATGCTGGGGTGAAAAGCAAGTACAATGGTTTCCTAAATTGTTAGTCGCTCTAAAAATGGCATTGCATGCACTATGCGATTGACCGGTACGTGTGGCCGGTCAGCTGGTTTTAAAAGTTTAAATTATAAATGGATACAGGCACAAGTATACATTCCATAGAGAAGAAGAGAGAGAAAAAAAACATGAGATGCACTTACATTTAAAATATCCTCCAGCTCTTTAGCTCGTTTTTCAGACGATTTATGTCTATCCAAAGAATCCGTTAACTTTTCCTTCAGATCTTTTATCTGTAATTGAAAACAATTACGATTATTATTAAATTACCATTCTAAATAAGAAATAATACACTTCTTCCAGAATATTTGTTTGAACTCTCTTCCTCACCCTTTCTCCTTAAAAAGGCCGGTGAATACGAGAATACCTTCTCGTAAGATCATTATAAATAACAGTAAAATATACACAGGTCAATATGCCCAGGGGGGCGGCATAGCTCCTTTTTTTCCCAGGGGAAATGCGTTACGCATACCCGTCCGCCTGGGGACGGACAGTACCGTGGCTGGCTGGCCGCCTCCAAGGGGAGGAAGGAGCCGCGCATATTGTCGGCGTCTCCGACCCCTCCTCGCTCTTCGGAGCGCGTCGGCGGAGGGATACACCTCCCGCGCGCGCTCCGCCGCTTTCTTCACTGCCACCACCTCCTCACAGAAGGTGGAGAAAGCCTTCCAGGCCTCCCTGCCAGTATAGCTTCCACTACACTGCCAAGGGTGAGGTTCTGGCAGTGCCTGGCGCTGCTGATCCCACGACGAACAATACGCAAGTGTATGTTCCGCCGTGTAATCAGCAGCGCCGCACTCGGCGGCATATACACAAAACTTACTTAGGGTGGAGTACACAGACTTTTATAACAGCTGTAGTTTCAAAATGCGTTACCCGTGAAGTATTAATTTTTATTTATCTTACGGGAACCTGTAATATTTCGGGATAAAAAATATTCTATGTCCTTCCCCCGGTTCTACCTTTCCACTAAATTTCAGCCACATTGGTCCAGCCTTTCTCGAGTTATGAATAGTGTCACTAAAGTATAAGATATTGTTAAAACAGCTATTTTAAAAGTAGGCAATAGTGAACAGGCATCTTTTAGGCGTTTGCCTAAAAGATGCCTGTTCACTATACGCATTATCCTAGACCTCATCGTCACTTTCCATCAGGTGCGATTGTGGTAAAGCGTTAGCCTATTGACTAAAAAAAAGGTAAAGTTCAAAATAAGGAGTGGATATATGTGATTTTTTTATGTGCTGGGTGGCAGACGAGCAGACGGATTATCTGATGGTATACGATTGCCGCCGCTCATGGAAACTAGTGACACCAGTGGAGTCACAAGTGCGCTGCCAACATTTAAATCCCTCTTTCCCCCGGATTGGGCCTCCGGTACCCTCACTCACGCAGCGAAACACAGCACAGTACTGTTTCACGCCGGTTTTCTGTGAGGCCGTGGTATCACTCCGGTCGAGCGGGCCCATTCTTGCCGAAGCGTGGCTTAAGGTTAAAAGGGTTACCTTGTTGTTGAGGGCCTGCAGCGCGAGGTCGCGGCGGCGCTGCGTGTCCATGATGTGGCGGTTGTCGGCGCGCAGGCGCTCCAGCGCGCCGCGCATGCTGCTCAGCTCGCGCTGCATGCAGTGCATCTGCGCACGCATACCAAACATTCTAATAGTGTAGTCTAGTCTCAGCCTATAATCTGTCCCACTGCAGGGCAAAGGCCTCCATCATAGAAATCAAAAGTCATCGCTACTATGATGGGATTAGGCTTGATCACCACGCTTGCCAAATGCGGATTGGTGATCACAAACCCGAGCTATGTCCGAAAAATTCGAAACATAGATTTCGCTCGACCCGGGAATCGAACCCAGGACCACGAGATCACGGCCCGGTACTTAAACACTAGACCAACATTGCGTTACGTCCCAACCATTCATCAATTAATAATAAAAAACTATCTATAAATGTATACAGGCACTGTTCAACACGCCTATTTTCATGCTTAAAGTAACGGGTAGGGCACACTATACTCGAAACTGGAATTCAAGACCAAAAAAACAACGACAGATACGTCACTATCAAATCTATCAATGTCCCTTATGTCATTGTCAAATAAAGTTTTCAGGTTTGGTCAACCTTTTTGGTACTTATATGCTTCTTTTATTGTGTTACTGTTCTTTTATTGGTATCTATGTTACTCAATAAAACCAGGGGCGTTTAGCGTTTTATCGACCTATGGATTCTGCCGAGACTACTAAACAAAATCGCAGGTTTTAAGACTCTCATAGGTCCTAGCAAGTTGTTCACGAGACAACTCATTAATTACATAATATAAATATCACTGCGGCACCTCACTGCACGTAACAACAACATGTAAGTTCAAATGTTGTACCAAATGTTATTAACACCTGAGGGGACACAAGCGTATTACCAACTTTTCTACCAAATATTACGGATGATCAAGTTTTTATTAAAGCGTCTTGTATTTATGTAAAAATAAGTCGATAAAACTAGTTCTTTAAATTATAGAATCAAAATTACTAATAAATAAATTATGTCAGCACATGTTTGTAGAAAATAGGTATATATTATTGTACGATCATTTTATAGCAGTAGCAACATTGTAGTAGCTTTTTTGGTCTTGAATTCCAGTTTCGGGTATAGTTGATTCAACAAACACAACACACAAATTGATTTAAATTGTTAGCAACTACACCGGATATCTTTTAAACAATTAAGAAGCTGCAGCCTCTCGGAAAACACTTATACTAATTTATTTTTATACGTTTGGGTTTGCTATTGTAGTTAATCGAAATTTGTATTACCGCCAAAAACGGCCACTTATGGCGTTAATCCAAATTTCGAGTGCAAAAACAGATCAAAAAGTAGTGCTAAATAATTAAATAAATTGTATAAATGTTTGATTAGAGCATCCCGCTCATACACCATACTACCTGTACAGCATACTACCTGTAGTGCGGCTGGAAGGGGGAATGTGGCGAAGTGCTTCAGCACGTGTAAACAGGTTTGCTTATTTTTAAGCATGCTAATAGATGGCTAAATAGCACGCTTATTGATAAGCAAATGAGGACAGTTCACTAAGCTTGCTCATATTTGGTATACTCTTTAAGCATGCTAAAATGAGTATCAGTAACAGTAGTGTTATTCCTAAAGACGTAAAGCCTACAGGCAGCAGAAACACTTAATCGGAAAACACGTAACGCTAAAGTGTACAAAATCGGTGACATCGTTGACATCAGGGGTAACGGCGCAGTTCAAAAGGGTATGCCACACAAACTGTACTATGGTAAGTCCGGTCGCGTGTACAACGTCACAGCCCACGCTCTCGGCGTGATCGTTAACAAGCGGGTGCGTGGCAAGATCATCCCCAAGCGCATTAATATCCGCATTGCATGTCAAGCACTCCAAGTGCAGGGAGAACTTCCTCAAGCGTGTCAAGGAGAACGAGAGGCTCCTGAAGGAAGCCAAGGCCGTCGGCAAGATCATTAAGCTGAAGAGACAGCCTGAGCCACCCAAAGCTGCACATATTGTTAGTGGAGCCGACAAACCAATGTTGCTGGCTCCTATCCCATACGAATTCGTAGCGTAATCTATACTAATCTATAATATTATAAAGAGGAAAGATTTGTTTGTTTGTTTTTTATTTGTAATGAATAGACTCCGAAACTACTGGACCGATTTCAAAAATTCTTTCACCTTTATAAGGAAAGCTACATTATCCCCGAGTAGCATAGGCTATATTATTTTTTTTTAAAAATTAGGGACCCTTACTAAAACTCCAATAATGTAACCCAAGGTGTAAAAAAAACCGCCTTCAAAAACCACGAACTAAAAAGTGTATAAAATTAAATTGAAAATTTAAAAAACCCCCGACACAACTAAAACTCTTTCATTTGATAACTATATTGAGGCAGTTGGAACAACAAATAGGTTATTCGTCATTTTCAGACGGCGGCCATCTTGGATTTGAATTTTTTCACAATTTATATATTCTGCTATTCAAGCCCTTTGTGTGTGCGTGTGCGCACGCGCACGCGCACGCGCACACACACGCACACGCACACGCACACGCACAAAAAAAGTCAATGTAATAAAATATTGTGCCTCAAACTTCCTTTATAATTTAGCTTCTTTTTTTGAAACCCGACTGCAAAAAAGAAGGGTGTATGTGTGTGTGTATGTACCCGTGCGAAGCCGGGGCAGGGCCGCTAGTGACACAATACAACTATTTCGTAGCAAATAATAAATCTATTAATCCTTCATCTGCAATAGGCTATACACGCCACCTAAGGCTGTCTACGCGTCATACCTCACTGTCGAGCGAGGTGTTGTGGTCGCAGATCTCCTGGAAGGCGAGACGCATCTGGCTGAGGCGCTGCGTGGCGGCCACGATCTCGCGCTCGGCGTCCAGGTTGTTCCCGCGCTGCTGGTCGCAGAACGTCTGCTGCTCGCGGCACTGCTCCGTTATGTTGTTCGCCTGCGTTTCCAGAACCGCGTAATCCTGTACAAAAAACAATCATTGAGTCATCAAAAGCAGTATACATTTGGAGTCTTTGCTTATCAGTTTTTATGTGACTGACTATCTCGTTGGCGAAGTGGGTCTGTGCTTGGGGTCCTTAGTTCGATCCCCGGTCCGGGACAATTTTAATACCTGAGTTATTTTGTCAAGAAATTCTTAGTGTCAGCCCGGAATCTGGAAATTAGCGGTCATGTACCCCCGTGCCTCGGGAAGCACGTTAAGCCGTTGGTCCTGCGCCCGATCGTGTCACACTGTGATCCCTCTTCGGTTCGTGTCCCATCAGAATATGCAGGCAAAGGAATAGAGAGTGCACTTATGTTTCCGCACACACTTGAGCACTATAATATATCCTGCGTAAGTGGCTGATTGTTGACATTGGGCGCCTTAGCCGAAATCGGTTGGAGGATATTATTATAGGTGAGGTGGCAGACGAGTGATGGTAGCTCAGTGGATAGAACGCGCCTTCCATGCGGGGATTCATTGGTTTGACTTCGAGAATGCATTTCTGGATTTTTCAAATCTATGTGCATATTTCTACCATTATCTCGGCAGTGAGGGAAAACCATCGTGAGGAAACCTCCACGTATCGGATAGCTTTAGAAACGTGTAACCATGATTCAGATGGTTTTGAACCCCTGTTAAAGAGTGCCGAAGGTCAGCTTCACTGTATTTAATAGAATCCCCAAATCCTGAATCGCGTTACAAGCATACCCTGGGCTTCAAAGCGATAGCTTTGTATGCAGCCGAGCATTACACACTAAGATGAAAAAGACCAACCCCAGCCACATGAGTTGAGTTACAAGTGCAATGAGGTTATAACTTCCATGTCATTTATTATGATGTCAAATGATCCCCTAGTTTGTAAGTCAGTTAAGAAAGAATTTGGCAACTCATCATCACAGGGACAGACCCTGTTTAAGTTAATATTTTCTATCACTTTGCAGCCACTTTATGGGGTGACGTACTACTATAGTAGTAGTATCTAGTTATAGGTTAGACGCGTTTAAGTGTAAAGCTTAAGTCACAGCACTCACCTCTCTAATGTGCCTTATATCGGTATCCCGTTGTCTCAGGTTCTCGACAGCACCGGTCCACATGACCATCATCTGTTTCCTCTGCTCCATACCTTCCATTACCTAAGGTAGAAATTGTTATACAAATAAATATTGTACCTGTACAATCTTTTTTGCGATAAATTGTATCTATCTGTATACGAAACGGAAAGAAATGTATCTATTTTTAGCAATTGTGTATTTATTTAATCACTGTGCACTACTTTTTGGTCTGTTTTTGAACTCGAAACTTTGGTTAATGCCAAAAACGGCCACTTTTGGCATGAATCAAAGTTTCGAGAACAAAAACAGGTCAAACATTTGTGTATGATTATAAAATAAATAGTATACATGTTGGCCGAGTCTCCGACCGGTCCGCAATTGTTAATAATAGATTCAGTTAGTGGTTAAAGTCGCTCGAGTTCGCTATCATTCCCCGTAACGTGGTTAAGGTTTCCTTAGGAGGTAACTAGACACATAGAAAAATAAGACATGTTAAAAGAGGAAAGAACAAACCTGAATAGAAATTCTTTCACATGCCCTTTCCTCAGCGCTGAGGTTCGACACCAGCTGCTCCAGCCGGTCGTGCATGCGGTCATGTTCCAGCTTCAGCTTCTGTCGCTTGGTTTCCAATGCCTACAAAGTAGAAGGTGATAATGTTAAAGTAATACTGAATGAATGTGTAAGTTTCTTTGTCTAAAATGACAATAGTATTTCATTACAATGCGAAAATCGTGCAATCAGTATACTTTCAAACGCTCGACGTTGTATAAGACCTAGGGAAAGTCGACCTTCCCATGGTTCGCGGGATGCGGGGGCGCGGAACGCGCTCGACCAATCCAAAAAGTTTATATTTTGTTTGGGCCAATCAACTATAGAGTCCGTGCCGCTAAAGGAGTCCCGGGGAAAGGCGCGCATTATAATCCAATCACGGTTATTTGGCATGTGGCAAAATTCAGAACTAACACTGTTTCTTTTACAAGTGTCAGTGCTTTTGACATTTTCCGATACAAAAAATAATCTACATAGGGGCGCAATATAACTGAAGTGCCTTCTGATCTTGGTCGGTCTGTAGTCGCCATGAACATCAACACAAGGAATCTAAAATTTTAGTTCCAAGTTTTGGCGTAAGACTTCTTTCGTGGCGCGGACTTTAAGTTGGATACCTTTGCTTTAGAGAGATCCTGTTTGGTGAACTGCTCGATGGCGCTGATGTCCCCCGCGCTGCGCTCCAGCGCCGCGCGCCACTCCTGCAGCGCGCCGCGCTCGCCGCACACCTCGCTCTTCAGCCCGTCCGCCTTCTTCAGCAGCTTGGCGATGTTACCTGTAATAAAAAAATCATACAACTTCTCATACATTGACCTGTTCAATACTAAGTTGCTTAAGCACATGTGTTAGGGATATCAGTCAAGATGGGATTTACAAATCTCTCCATCAAATATGTATTAGCGTGTAATTCCCAGTTACGTCCAAAGCTATCGCTCTTTCTCTTTAGTGTGGGGTACGCTTGGACCAAGATTCTTGATTGAGGGAGTCTAATATGACATTTATAAGTTTTCTGTATGGACCTAAATTCAATAAAGATTTTTTTATCTTTATCTTTATCTTTATCTTATCTGGTAATTACAAGGAAGCAACTGCCGTCTGACCTTCGCAGCCCTTTAACAGGGGAACTAGACCAACTGAATCGTGGTTACACATTTCAGAAACTATCTAAATCAAGCAGATTTCCTCACAATGTTTTCCTCACCGCCGAACTAATGGTAGAAAATACTGTAGACTCACCTGGAAGAATTGTGTTAAGTCGAAGAGAGTGGAAATAAACAAAATACATGGAAACGCTCTGGTTTGTTAGGAAGAAACAGCAAACTCTCTGTAGATAATAAGTCTACAAGTCTACTAAAGCCAATATGGATGTATGGCATACAACTATATAGTAATGATACAGCAACTACAATATATGATTCTTCACACTATTTCCGAAGTGTCCCTTGGTTCGTGACAAACACGGAATACAATCAACTACTAAAAAAATAGCAAGATTGTCTCTCGCTACATCCTAATGACCTGGTAGCAACATTCAAAGCCCAAAATTAAAAAGGCACAATACTCTGGCTACAGGACCAGTATAGAGACACTGAACCAGAAGGAGTGTCTTTACTGGAGGACACACTCAGCAAGACTATCACTATCAATGCATCCATTCATGGTCCAAAGACTGGCCGTGGTTTAAAATAGACCAAAAAAATAAATACATACATATATTATACCGACACTGAACAAACTCTATGTGCTCATATCACACAAATGTTTCTCAAGGGAGGATATCGAACCCACAACCTTTGGCATTTGAGGCAGGGTCACTAACAAATATGAGGAAGCTATAAATTGGTTCTTCTAGACTATCTCGTATTTATAATAGATGCCCTAAGATAAATTAGTGTATTAGTGGTTCATAAAGTTAAATTACCTTTCAGCAATCACTCATTTTATGATGTTTATGAAATAGAGTGTACAACTTAGTACATACAACAACGATATTTAAAAATAAAATCTGATTTTGCAGACATTTATAGGCAGTGTTGATTCCTTACCATCAGGTGACTGCTTGCTCATTGGTCACCTCACCTCTAGCATAAAAAAATCAAATAAGTATCATACCTAATTGTTTTAAAAAATTTTCATAGACCTGAAAAGGAGCTTTATTTTCTTATGCGATGAGACTAAATTGCAGTGAATTATTTCACTAAAATCTTATTTGTTAAAATATTTGGCTGTTTTATTAAATCATCAAATAAATCACCTTGCAATCTATCAATGCGCTGATTAATATGCTTGCTCTCTTTGTTGCAGTTGACAACATCTTGATCGAGCCTGTCAGCCTCATTGCATGACAGCTGCCATAGCTTCACCTCTTGCTCCAACTGCTGCTTATGTGCAAATAGCAAGCGCTGAAAAATTCAATTAAAAAATTAAGGCATTTTAAAAGTCTGATGAAACATTAATAAAATTTAGTATAATTAAAATTTCACTAATTTAAATTATGTATAAAGTTTATATGTTCAGCAAATCACACACCGTATTCTCTTGATATTCAGTATGAACATGCTCTTTGTACTTGTGGAGATCATCACACTTCTGTTTTTGCAAAATAAGAGCTTCTTTCAAAGTTTGAATCTCATTTTGTCTGAAAATAATAGTTTAAATATAATACTGTTTACTTTATCCTATTTAATAGTAATACAACTAAATAAAAATAATGTAAATAAACAAATGGTATGTAATGCAAAAGTAGACTTTACAAAATTCATTCCCTCTCCAGTTCCTTATGAAATTTATAAAAATATTAGCTATATATTAACTCAAGGCCATAAATTATGGAAAACTTTCTTACCTTGATAGCAGAAGTGTTTCCAAATTTTGATTATCTGGATTTGCCAGAGGTATCCTTGTTCCTTGATTCCAGCCCAACTCTTCTAGGAGTTGGGCCATGTAGCGGGGAACCACCGCTGTATCAGCCATTTTATTTCACAGGGGATAAACTTTTCTTAAAATAAATAATGCTCTCCAAAAGTCTAATTTTTAAGTATTACTGTTTGATCAATATAAACAAACATCGCATCCACAAACAAAATCGCCGCCATATTTTCAATCACTTTTCAATCAAAATAACAAACAAATGACAGTTCAGTGTTCACATTTTGACAATCTGTCAATCATATTAATACCGGTTTTCATTATATTAAGACCGGTATTTTTAGGAAAGGAGCCAATTCTGGTTTTCATATAATATACATAAATATATTAAAGTAGACTAGCCAAGTGGTTTACTAACAAACATTACCTTATGCATGTATACTCAACTTACGTGTGTTTATTATAGGAGGACGAACCTGTCAAAGTAATTGCGATTTCATTCGAGAAAGTGCGCTATTTTATGGAAAAATATTTGAAAAATGAAATTACTGTGATATTTGTCTACCAGATGCGAAATTTGGCTTTTATTCATACAAAAGGAATTACCCAAACCAAAAACGGCCTGCTTTGTATAAAAAGTTGTTTCTAAAAACCTAAACAAATTCTTAACCAAAAATTGTTCAAAAGGGATAAAATAGGTGTTTACAAGAATGAAACTGTCAACTCCTCACGCGCGTCGTTTTTTTTTATGCTAGAGGCGACAAGAATAAGAATAAGAATAAGAATAATTTTATTTGCTTAAAATATGGTATAGTACATGGGTTGAACACAAATGAGCAAGCGAGTCACCTGATGGAAAACAATCATCGCCGCCCATTAACATCCGCGAAATCAGAGAGATCGCTAATGCGTTGCCGGCCTTTTTAAAAAGGAGTACGCTCTTCTATTGAAGGTCCCTAAGTCGTAGCCGTCGGGAAATACTCCCATAGGTAAACTGTTCCACAGAACTGAGGTACGTGGTAGAAAGATCCGCGAAAAACGCACAGTATTAGACCGCCATCCATCGAGATGATGAGGATGGAATGACAATCGTTTGTCCTCAATGATAATTGTATTTTTTATATGAATTAACTTTTCCTGGACTAAGTATTTTCCACCACCTCACTCACAAACTGTGGTGTTTAGGGTGGAGCTGATTTGATCATACCAGCGCATGTCCTGCCTCTAGGCCGTCTGCCGCTTACCTGTCCCGTTTACCTTTAACCTGTATATAGAGTGGCTAAAAACTTTTACCGGTCATAACATAAAAACGAAATGGTGACGTTTTAAAGAACAGGGAAGATAATTCTATTGAATATTATAATCCAATCTATTCAAATATGTCCAGTGATGAAGAAACAGAGTTGGAAGAGACGATTGTTTTTTAATAGCAGATTTTCGCGCTATTTTGCACTACCTGCACCTGGTGTCATGCTACGGCCAATCTACAGCGTGTACTACACAAGTAGGAATGTTACATACAGGGTGTATCTGTGAACATTTACATTCCTTTAACCACATGCTCTATCAACCATTCTGAACAACATTTGTTCTATGACTTTTGGAAATTCGCATAAAAAAATTTCAACTTCCCACACAAAGTCGGTCACGTGACTTGGTTATTTTGGTGAGCCGAAAAAATTTTCGACTAATTTCGAAAAGTCATAGAACAAAATGTTGTTCAGAATGGTTGGTAGAACACTTGGTTAAAGGGATGTAAATGTCCACAGATACACCCTGTATAAGTACGGGTTGTCTGGAAGAGATTAATCGACAAAACCGCTGAGACTGGGTGTTCTTAGAGTGAAAAAAATTATATCTGCACTTAGTAATTAACATAAAAGAAAAGTACTTATTTTTTGGATCTATAGGTATGGTTTTGCTTCAAGAAAAAGAAAAATATTTCACTGGGCTTTGAAAAAGCTGTCTAAGTGAAAGAGTTAAGAATGATTTTTCAAACTATTATTATCAGTTGCCTGTGATTTTTTTTTATGACCAGCAGGTGATCCGTCTGCTCGTCTGCCATCTTAGACGAGCAGGCGGATCACCTGTTGGTAAGTGATTGCCGGCGCCGCCCATGGACAGCCGCAACACCATTGGAGTCACAAGTGCACTGCCCACCTTTAAACTCACTTAAAATTTTTAGTCACCACTCACCAATTGTCCATTCTCCTGAAATAAATTTATCAATGAAATTAGTATTTTATGTATAGGCAGACTAGCAGACGGATCACCGGATGGTAAGTGGTTGCTGCTGCCCATTTTTTATAATGCCTAGAATGTTTGAAACAGATTGCGCTTGAATCAGTTAATCTTGTAAAATTTCTTGAAATGACGCCAAAAATAAATGTACGCAGTCTTCCAAAAATAGACCGTTAGCTTTAGTTTCGCGTTAACGTGTTAGCATGAGGCCGACATTGCTTAGAGTTAATATTGTATAAAAGTATTGGACCAATTAAGAAAATGAGTGCCACCGCTGCATTTTTGCCTTGTCCCATCTGTGCACATAATGGAGTGTTTGAATCCGTACAGTCTTTACGAGATCGACTAATTTATGTTTCTACAAATAAAATTTTGTGCCCTGTGTGTCAAGAAGAAGTGACAGGATTGGATAAGCTCACTATTCACCTTTTCAGTCATGTGAAAATAATAATAAACAAGAACTCTTCGGACACTGAAAATTGTAAGGAAATAAAAAGTAAAAACAAAAATGAGAATCAAGCCACCACTTTACAACAACAGAAGCAGTCCAAATCTTTCGCGTCTAAAAATAAAACTTCGTCTTCCACTGTTATAGCGCCAATGAAATACGTAAAGATTTATCCGAAATTGCCGATTATTTCCTTAAATACATTACCAGTTCTAGATATATCCCGTGGTTCTATTGAAGAGTGCAGACAATCTGTTACTGTGCCGACAGTGAAAACGGAAACGACAATAATACCAGCCAATACAACATGCAATGTTTGTGGCCTACAATTTGTAGATGCTGATATTTTAAGGATGCATAAATGTCTGATCCATAATATGGACGAAGTAACTGAGCAAAATTTTACGCATTATCAATGTCATTTGTGTCCGAAAAACTTCAAAATGAGAGGATCTTTAATGGTTCATTTAAGAGTAGCACACTTTGGGTTTTTATCTGGGAATTGTAATTCCGACAATAATAAAGAAATACATGAAGGGACAAATGCGGACTCTGGCAGTGCAGCTAAAGTAATCACTTTGGAAAGAAATGATAATAAACAATGGCAATGTGATGTATGTAGAAAAGGTTTCACTACCAAATATTTCCTGAAGAAACATAAACGTCTTCATACAGGTTAAATAATTGGTGTTAGTTTTGGAGGTAATGTACTAACAGAAAATAATACATTAACAGGTTTCTCAGGCGAAGCCACCATCAGCAATTAACAGGTTTAACTTATAATTTACATATTATTTATAGCTTCATTCATCACTCAGTTTTACATTAGGTTACAAAGAGAATAGACATCGGCTATTTGATAACTACGTACTTATATTGCTTATTTTACAGGTGAAACACCTTATGCGTGCTCTCAGTGCAATAAAACGTTTACATTTCAACAATCTTATCATAAACATCTTTTGTATCATAATGACGAGAAACCCCATACATGCTCGTATTGCGGAAGAGCATTCAAAGAGTTATCAACACTTCATAACCACCAGCGCATCCACACTGGTGAGAAACCATTTTCTTGTGAAACGTGTGGTAAGTTGAAAATAGTTTTCAATAAAACATTATTAATTTTATTCAGATAGTCTAAGTAAACAGTATTAAGCAATAACAAGTTGTAAAGATGAATACATAAGTCTGAAAATCATGGTCATAGTTTCTTTGATACTATCTTAAAAAATATTGAATATACTAACAAGTATTTTTATCGATCATTGCAGGCAAGTGTTTCCGTCAAAGAGTTTCATATTTAGTACATAGGCGAATACATACAGGAGTGATGCCTTATAAATGCACTGCCTGTGAAAAAAGTTTTCGTTATAAGGTAAGTTCACTTACAAACCGCGCCACGCTAATTTACATAACCACAAAAATAAAGCTTATCTGTTTTAAATTATTACCCATTTAGATCAGGGTTATTATATCAGAGAGCGCCCCGCGTGGACGAGTAAATACTAATTAAATATAAAATATTTAAGTCTATCACATATTTTCATTACGTTCAATTGATAATTTACCGAATTTATTTAGTTAATTAATTAATAGTGAAATGAGTTTTGTGTAAAGTTGGATCAATAATAATCAATGCTCCATTAAAATATCTTTCTCATTTACAGGTTTCACAAAGAACTCACAAATGTCAGTCTAAGCCTCCCGGAACCGTTGTACGACAGGCTGGAAATCTTGTGGAGAAACTTAAAAAGAAGCATAATAGTATTGAAATATTATGTGCAGATGTAAGCATTTCGCAGCAATCGCATTTAGAACTTCCTTTTCCAGAAGTATCAGAAGCTAATGCAGAATTAGTGCGCACTGGAGCGAAGCTGTCATTAGAGGATATGGAAGCCGATAATTTCACATTACTATCTGAAAATTACGAGTACAGTAACACTCATAATGCAAACCCCCAATCGTCTAATATAATTTCTTCACACGTGACTAATACCAATTTAGTTTACCCAAAACAAACCGGCACAGTTGATACGAACCTAGACGAACTAATAGACTCAATTCCCAATATAGAAAAAAATATTCCATCTCCATCAGAAATACTTAAAAACTTATGCTTATCAAAAGAAGAAGATTACATTTGTATACTTCAAGAACAACCGGATGATAAAAATTGCGAATTGTATAATCAATTTGGTGCTCTAATGTAAATAAGTAGGTATAAAAATAATACCAAATAACTAGTTAGGTAGACTTAAGTATACTCTGCATGCAGTTAACAAACCTTTTGGATTAAAATGTATTAAAAAAGTGTAAAGTAACTAATGTTTTAATTATTCTGCGTGTTCTTCCATGTCCTTGCCTTCGACGTATTATTTACAACATTTTGGAGCGTAAGTACCTATAGCAAAGTAGAATGTTTAATTTCATTACCATCTTCCTATTTGGCTTCGGCATTTCAGTTCGACTGCAGTGCCAAATTCACACACTTATTGTTTGCTACCCACAGGTTCGTGTTTGTTGTTCACTTGCTGTTTGCCAGTCTGCCTAGCCCGTGGACTTGGCTGGCATAGTAATTAGGTGTTCTCTCCAAGTAGATAGGAACCACCATAGCAAGTTTGTAACACAATAAAAGCGGTTCCTTTTAATGATAAGTTTTTTTTAAATATGGCTATACCCGGAGATAATTTGCAAATGTCAAATAACTTATTGAGAATAAGTAGGTAGTCAACAGTCGAAATCAGTCAAAGTCACAGTTACTCAATAAAAAGCCGAGTTTTAAGTTTTATCAACCCACGGATTCAGCTGATATCACTCTAAAAGCAATCGCGGGTTTTAAGACTCTATTAGGTCCAAGCAAGTTGTCACGCACGAGACAACTCACTCGACACACATTAGCAGTGTCAAAAACGATACAATCCAACGATTCTTATTATTAGGATCACTTTGCAGCACTTCACTGCACAAATAAGCACCAAATTTTACACAATAAAACTACTAGACAATAATTCAAAACCTTTGAATTGCATCAGCCCACGCGGCTTGTTTTAGCCCTACCCGCCGAATCCAATGACAGGTTTATAATAGGTTATACTTGTACACTTTTACTCACTTAAGCTCAACGGTGTAGATAAATTAATTTAGAATACATCTTTAAGAAAGTCAAAAGCGGTAACTGTTGCTGCCAGCGCCATCTACATGCTTTTTCGTAAACACAAGAATCAGCCTCTGGAAATTTACGTCAAATACCGGTTTTTGCCCTAAGGCTTGTCTTGCGTTGTTGTGCGAGAAAAAAAAACACAAGAGTTTTGAGCAAAACCAGCTGTTTTTGTTCTCCTCTCGCAGTGCTTGAAAATCAGTGAAAATCAGTATGGATCAAAATTGAATAGTGTCATTTCATCTTGAAACGGTGACATTTTGTGAACTGAATGTGATTTCTTTGAAATTCAAACAGAGTGGATAAAATAATCGATTTGAATTTCTGTGAAACGTCACACACGCTAATGGACTGCGTTTTTAGCCATTTATTACGTCTTATTTGAGGTACATGCAGTGTGTGTAAATTAGGCCAACAAGCGAAGCTCCACACGGTGCAACTTCTGGATAACTCGTGAATGTAAGTTTATCTATTACTAATCAAGATAATTTCATAAAATTATTTTTCTTTCCGTCTGTATTTGTAATACGAAATTGGTCTATTTACTAGAAGGTCATGATGTAACAGTATTTTTCAACAACTTCCTTTAGTTCAAACCACTGAATGACCCGATATTTTCAATTCTTTGTAGAATCGTTACATTTTAAAGCAGGAAACGATTTGAAAAAATATTCCCTTTGTGTATATCTTACCTGTTAAAGGAAATCTTTGTTTACCATGGAGTGAAGTTCACTCAGTGAACATAAAGGCTGTCAGGCAGGTGATATTTATGTAAGGTGTAATATGAAATTCGTGCTTAAACAGTATTTTGAAGTACTATCCCACTTTGTAGTAGGATTATTGAGTTATTATTACTCAATAATGGACAACATTTCATATTTTTAACATGTCCATATTGTTTTTTTATATGAAAATAGACATAAAATGAACGGACCCATATTTTTTCTTTTTTCAAAATTTGTTCATTTTCATGCATAAAATAATTATTAAAATTCTTTATATTCTAAATAGACGTAAGCGCCAAATGACGTCATCGGACGGCTGAATACAGCGATATTCCTTTGCTTATCATTGTTTTAATAAAAAAAAGGTACTACTGTCAAAGGTAAATAATACTAGTGTCAACATTGTCAACGTCATTCATTAATTCAACATTGACAAGTTGTCTTTTTTTTGGCAGTTGCATGTCATGGGTTTGGCATTTCGTAAATTTAAAACTATAATGTGCTAGGCAAAGAAATATTTTACATTCTGCCGTCCGATGACGTCATCTTACATTTTTTAGTATTAAATTTTTTTCTCAGTAAATAAGCAATATAAAAAATTAATAAATATATATTCGCGCAGCGGAAAAGTAAATAAAGAAATGGTATTTTTTGTTTCAGAGCTTAGCAATTTTGAAATGTTGTCCATTCTACTACAAAGTGAATCAATATTATAGAAATCCTGTTCTATGAAAGTACTAACTTAGAAAAGAAATATTCCGAAATTATTACAAAATATATATTTTTTTAATTAAATATAATGATTTCAATTTATTACTCTTAGCTTTTTATTTCAGTTAAAGTAGGTAATATCTTACTTATTCATTGAGACCATCTATTATATACCTGGTAGTTACTTTTAGTAAATTGGTAAGCTTACATATTTCATCGCTTCTATAAAAATTACAGAGTTATTTTAATGCACAATTCATGTCATGATCTGGAGGAGGCCTATAACCTCTTAGAGGGTTCTAAAAATTATAAATATTTTTAATAACTACTTAATAATTGTAACTGTAAATTTAGAAATACAGGCTTTTTATTTTATTTTTATATCATGTCATGAATGGTATTAAAAAAAGTACCATTTGATTTTTTTTAAAACAGGAAAGTCATAATTTGTATTTGGGGACTCTTAAAATGTTCTGTCCAATAAAAATAAGAAGGAAACTAACCATTTGGAACTAAAGTTGTATATCTTGGCTCACTATTGTTCTACAACTTTGAAGCCATATTATTATAACTAAGACTGCATTTCCACCAGACATGGTCGAGGATGTGTTGTTAAGAGCCAATAGAATCGCTTTTCTTTCAGTGAGTGAATCCATTTTATTGGCTCTTAACAAACACATTCCTCAGTCACCTCTGGTGGAAATGCAGGCTTGATGGCTAGTTCTTTATTGTTTTTGTTGGTGTGCAGCTCTGCCCATGCAATTATAAACTAATAGCCATTACCTCAATCTTCTTTAAAGTAGTGGAGACCATTAACAAGCGCCAGCTCGTGGAACGCCTATAGGAGGAGGAACCGCCTGTTATGCAACAGTCAGTATGGCTTCTGTGGTTACTCGGCTGGTGACTTGTTGGTATTTCTGACTTACCAATGGATGCAGACGTTGAAGAGTTAGGGTAAAGCCCTGACTGTCAGTTTCGTCATAGTGAAGCCTTTGATAGGGTATGTCAGAAGCCACTGCAAAAATTCAAAACAAAGCAGCAAAAATTTGGGGAGTGAGTGAATTATCCTCTCCAAGCCCTCATACAGGGGCCGACTTAATTTAGTCCGTTTTAACCCTTCCTAGACACAAGTGTGCGCGTTAACTGCTTTAGCAGTGCCAATCAGTTTGCAAGAAATTCCCCTTGATCTCAAACCTTCGGGATCCTTTGTGTCGACATTTCGAGCGATGTCCAGTTTCGGGGTCATCTGGAAGACAAAGCTAAAATAGAGTCAAAGAAACTGGGTGACTTACTCTAATAAGCAAGTTTGTAATTCAAGCCTTTATAAGGCCTCCTAGTCCCATCTCTGGGCTAGAGCACCTCAGTGTACTTCTTCATTCATTTAACACGAGGAGTGCTATGAGGAACTGTTGACCTATTCCCTGCAGATGAATTCTTATATGAAACCACACGCAAGCGATTGTCATTCCATCCTCATTATCTGGATGGATGCCGGTCTAGTACTGTGCGTTTCTCGCGGAACTTTCTACCACGTACCTCAGTTCTATCTAACGTTTTGGCTGCAAAAGTACTTCCCCCCGTCAGCTACGACTTAGCGACCTTCAAGCGAAGAGAGGCAATGCATTAGCGATCTCTCTTATTTCGCAGATGTTCATGGGCGGCGTTGATTTACCCGCTTACTCGTTTTCTCCTCTAGCATAAAAATCCAGCACTTGGTTAGCAGTCTAAAAAGAGCTCAAAAAATACCTTTGGGTCTATAGAGTATATGAGCAAGTAAAGTGGGCATTAGTGAGTAAAAAAAGTAAAGTATTAGCCTATGAACTGTCCCACTGCAGGGCAAAGGCTTCCATCATAGAAATCAAGTCATTGCTACTATGATGGGATTAGGCATAATCACCACGCTTGCCTAATACGGATTGGTGATCACAAACCCGAGCTATGTTCGAAAAATTCGAAACATACTTCGCTCGACCCGGGAATCGAACCCCGAGATCACGGCCCGGTACTTAAACCACTAGACCAACAGGGCGTTGACAATTTTGGTAAATGGCTACCAACATTAGTGAGTGCTTCACCTAATATGGCTCGATGGACGGCTAAACAAAATGTGGTGCTATGTTGAGAGATTTACTGGGGGAGAGACTTCAGATGTGTTTGGGCATGATGAGTCGTTACGATGCGACTGCATCGTGCCGAATTGCGTAGCATTCGATATCGTGTCACATCCGGGACTCTCCTTCTTTGCGAAGCTGCATCACGGTGCCTGGAAACGAAGAGCGCAGCAGTTTCGTGCAGAAATGTGTTGCCAGGTATGAGTGAAGCAGCAACTGTGACTACCGGTAAGATTCAGGTAGGGCATCCATCCATTCGATTCATTCTTTTAAAACATGGATGGATTCTTGAGTTTTGCTGAATTGCATAGTATGTAATAGTACTTACTCCTCCTTGCGTCGCATTCCTCTTCGCGACTTCTCTTCTTGATTACCATACTGCAGTGGTTTCTGTTCCTGACTGTGTAGAGAAAGTTGAAATAACGAGTCAAGAGCGGTGTGGATTTGATTAGACCAAAATGATGGACCGATCAGGATATGCTTCTAGGGATGCGGAACAACTTTCTCAGTCACATCTCATGGGTTTGCGATCTGAAGTGTTCAATGTCCAAGTCTCAGCGTCATACGAAAATAACGAGGAGACTAGACTAGTACAGTTGTTTATATTTAGTTTTTACGGAAATGTAGCGGTCTCCCCAGATATAGATACGGCCTTGGCTATGCCAATACTTTTGCATACTTACTCCTCACACAAACCATCGTTACCGATGTTGAAACCAAATAAGACTAAGTTGTTCAATATTTCTACTATTTGGGATGTAATACTCGACTTTCTATACCTGTCCACCATTATCACCTTGATTTTGGTCTTGTTTACGGAATGTTCCGTCTCCTTGCTAATTATTTCCGTTTGGTCTGGAATTGCAGCAATTTGCTGCAAGACGAGTAGTGTTGGTTTAGTGCAGGTTGGTGATTTTCATGAATCTAACACAGATATCTCCCCTCCCACCCACATATTTCGCGCAGGTCCGTCTCATAATAAATACTTTACATAGACATTGATTAGAATGGGCGACATATTGGCAATATATTACTTTCCTGACGTACTTCTTTGTACCCGTAAAATCAAAAGAGTTTTGTTGAGGTTGTTCTATCGACTCTTACGACTGGGTTAAATTATGCAAGGTGCGCAGTAGATATATAGATAGATATACTTTATTGCACAAAAAATACAACTTGAAAAAACTAGGCATTACAGAAACTTAATTGTACAATTTCGGCGGTCTTATCCGTAGAACCATGATCAATCTTTTGAAAGTCCTTAGTTCTTGTAGGACTCTTCATAAGCAATTCCAGTTAACCAAATTTTATCTTAGCTCTAGTCCACGTATCAAATTCGAATGCGGAACCCTATAAAAGTGGACAAGGTCTTTAGAATTAATAAATTGTAATCTAATCTTAAATCCAATATTATAGTAAATAATATTTTTAGAGAGTAACTATATAATATTATTAGAGAGTAAAAATATCATTCAGATTATGAGGGCACCACGGCGTGCGGAGCTAGGACAATTAAAGGGGAAAAGTCGTGGCAACGAGATTTTGAAACTGGTCCTAGAGTCGGTGAACGCCACAGGCAAGATTAGTTTTATTCTCACACGAACTTTACCTAAACTGAAGAAATTAAAACTGGAAAATCTAGCCTACTGCAGTTATTATCTTTGGTAGCTTAGTGGATAAGAATGCACTTTCCATAGGGGGTTCGTGGTTCGCATCCGAGCATACATACATACTTAAAATATCTTGTCAGATGTTTTAAGTAGCAACTCGGGTAAGGGCACTGCATCTATGCTTGTAAGCTGTACAAGCCGATTCGCAAGTGTGCTCTTCGTCCGCATTTGCGGCAAACGAAACGAAGAGGGTAATGCAATGACGTTTTGCTCGCTTTGACGCGGGTTGATCGAACGGCTTGGTCGTGTTCAATCCTCCTCCAGCTACGGCGTTCGGCAGCAAGCTCCTCCCAATCGGATATCGGGATGCCAAACGCATTCATGTCCCACTTCACGCAGTCCTTCCATCTCAGCATTGATCTACCGACTAGTCTCTTACCGCAAGCTACTACCTCTCCGAGAAGAGTACGCCTTGGCAAACGAGTGTGCCCCGTGCGATGCACATTCCAGCCAGCCACCGCGAGCGCCTCTGCTTGAGTAAGGCGGTGATGCTGCGAAGTTGTGCGCCACTAACTAGCTGTGTGTGTGTCACTAACGTGTCTGTGCTCAAAATCCGAGCATACACCTCTGGATTTTAAAAATCTATGTGGCATTTCCACTATTAGTGCTGAGGTAAAGGAAGCCATCATGAGGAAACTTGTAGGCTTCGGATAGTTTCTGAAACGTGTTGTGTTACCGTGGTTCAATTGGTTTGGTTCCCCTGTTAATTGGTTGCGAAGGACAGACGGCCGTCGCACGCTTCATTGTAATTACCAAACTCCCTAAATTCTGAATCATGGTCAAAACGTACACTGAGGACCAAAGCAGCAACTGTGGATGCGACTGGATTACACGCTAAGATGGGAGAAAGAAGTATTGGGATGTAAATGTTTTGTGCATTAGGAACGTTGGACATACGACTGACGACGTCGTCGAACATAGCATGTCCAATTGGAGATAGTTGCACCCATCATGATCTATTTACCAAGTGCAACACAACTAGGTCAAACACATTTTTTAACGTTCCATTACAACCACGGGTACGGCATGCAGGACTTCATTTTTGAAAATGCTGCAGCGACCAATTTTAATATCCATCATAAGAGTTATTGTCATAAATATTGATAAGCTATTAATATTGCTTAGTCTGTCCAATAATTTACCAAATTTTATTAGAATTTTTTTTCGTGTACTGTGTCGGGTGAAACGGAACGCGCCAAAGTCAACGTAAAATGTTATCTTCGCAAAATCAAAAACTCCATTTTGTTTGTTTGTTTTCGTGAAAAGTTTGAAAAAGAAATGGTAAACGTGCAACACAAAAAATTTGCATTTTATATCAATATTTGTTTGATAATTGTAGATGACTGGCTCTATGATATTGATTAATTCTAATGCCAGTGCTTTCGTCAGCCGAAAATGGTTCACGAACTCAGCATCACTCATGTCCCAGGGGTTCCGCGATGGACAGACTCGGCGTCGTGGTTGTGCTGCTGTTACCATTTGCAAATCTTCTTGAAAGTCATTCATGAAAATATTTATAAAAGCATCCATTTTTATCTAATTGGCTCGGCTCACATAAATATTTATGATTTCACAAACAAAATAATTTTCTGTGACACCCAGTAACAGTTAGATTTTCCTATATAATAAAGTACTCTGTGAGTTAGATTCGTATTTTAAATAATGTGATTCTTGTTGTCAGATCACCTCAAAATGAAGTTTGATAAGTAAATTCGTATACAAACTCCGACTTTTACCGGTCCTTAGCACTCGAAGTGTTCGAACGTAGTTCGAGCGATGTTCATTCGAACTATTTCGATTGTGAAGTTCTAAGAATAGACAAAATTATGTTTCCTTCGAAATAAAAATCGATCTTCGAACTTTTTTCGAATGTGAACTTGGTTCGAGTGGTCTGAGAATTTTAATCATTTACTTTAGTACGACTAACCACATATAATATACCGTTTAGTAAAAATCTTATTAAAAAACTAAGAGAAATTTGGGTAACGACTATTTCATCCAGCTGTTTTACGTGCTGTTAGCGAATTTTATCTTGACACACATTACACACAACCCACAGCGATAACGTATCGCTGCAACTGCAGCCATTTTGTGTGGAGAGATCGCGCGTCAATATAGCTTTATTTCAATCGCCACATTCCGTGGTATTTTACTACATAACATAAAACACATTGCTCAGCAATATGAAACTAACCGACATTAATACATAGGATATCCTAGCATTTCCACATATTTTTTGTTCAAACATGAAAGTGCCGACCAAAAAAAATGCTGTATTCTGTTAGGATGATTCCTCTGATGGTCAAATATCAAGATTTGGAATACAAAAATTTTTTTTGTTAGATAATTCTCTGAAAATGTATGAAGATGTTGATTTTTGAAACTCAAATAAAACCATGGATAAAGAGCCTACAGCTTTGGTGCCATCGTAATAAATATTCAGGGGGTTAAGTCCTGCAGAATATAGCAAAAAATAATTCTGGCCGTTACTTGGACCAAAAAAAAGGATGTCCTTTAGTAAATACCTATATAGCTAAATTGGTAATTTTAAAAATAAATACGTAAAATATTTTTCAATCGCGCTCTAGAACACTTGTTACGGACGTCTCCAAGAGACGCTCAACTTAAGTGGAAATGGGCTGGTCACGCAGTGTTGCCAACTTATTGCCAGGTTTTTGGGCTATTTGGAGTTTCAAAAAAGGATTTTGTGAATAATTTTAAAATAGGGCTAAATAGTTCTTTGCTATTTTTTATCGAAAATTAAAGAACCAAACACACTTAATAAATAATCAGCTCAAATGTCTAAGCCCTCACCAGAGGACTCTTCGCCACACAAGAATTTACTTCAACTATTATTACCTTACTCTTATGATTTACTCTCACTTGGTGCTGACGAAGTTGATGATTGTGACCGAGTCCTGTCCATTTCATAGGGGCCAGCGTTGCTCAATACAATTATTTTGGGGCTTAAATTATAATTTTAAAGGCTGAATAACCATAATAAGCCCCGAAAGGGCAAAGTTAGCAACACTGTGGTCACGTCTTCCGTATGCCAGACACCCCTTGGTCTAGAATAGCCACAGATTTGGAGCCCGAAAATTGCAGGCGACCACGGGGTAGACCGAGGAGGAGAGGGGATAAGGTCGATTCCTATAGCCTCACTGGACAGTCGCCCAAAATTGAGAAATTTTGAGAAAGGGTAGGGAGGCATTTGACCAGCAGTGGGACGGACACGATAGACTCCGAATAATAATAATATTTTGTCGATCAATACCCTATTTAATAAATTATCAGTTTTGAAATTAAATAGTTGATTTTTCTTTATTAAAGATATCCATCTATCCATTTGATCGTTATTGGAAAAGTTATTATGTTGGCTATTAACAGTACAATTACTTAAACTGCCAACACAATCACTTTTTGATAACAATCTACTTATGTTCAAAGTATTTTTTTTTACCTGAACATTGCTGCTTATGTTTTTAGATCATTATAGAAAAATTAAACGTATGGAACAATATTCATTTGCTTTGACTTGTTCGAGATTCGATCAATCACAGTTTGTGGGAGATATTCATCTGATATTAATACAAGCACGGCCATCATAAGCAGGTCTCCGATTCCACGAGCATTAATCTCGTTCGGGGCCTGTGTATAAAGAGGTTCCGGCGATGCGCGGATCTATGTTGAATTGGCAGGGGCACAAGGTGGCAGGGCCGCGTCTGTATCGATCCGTCGCGGCCCGCCCGCAAGCCCGACACCTTTCATTTACCTTCAGCTTCACTGCAACATCATTGTTGCCTTTATGTTACTTTTAAATATAACTAGTACTTGCGTACGTTTAGACAATACACTTGCATTATTGGCCCTTCTATAACAGTCGTGCTCCACCTTCCATCTTATAGAGGCCGGCCGATCGATTGGCTTATTAATATTCAATTCTGGTACTGTTTGGAAATATAGGCACTGTTCCACAGTGCTCTGCTTTGGAGAGCTGTCGTAATAGCGTAATTAACACATTGTGTTATATATATTTTTATTATTGTGGATTAAATCGTATTACTGGAGACAATACAATGCGTCAATAGGTTGTAATTTTTGATGGGAGTTATGAAGTACTACAAAACTGTGACTCTTCTCCTATTTTGACAAAATATCTTACATAGCATTAAGTATCTTGAATGGCAACTTGAGTATTCTTTCGTTAATTATCTCTTGTAGCATTCTGTTCTTCCTTTCTTACATGAAATTGGTTCAGATTTTACTCGGATGATGATGATGATTGGTAATCCTCGTTTATCCAGCTTGGAAGTCGCAAAAATGCTTTAATTGATTTTTTCATAAAAATATCGTTCTTCTGTTTGTAAACAATCAATATAAACCATGAACCCAATTTGACTAAAACGTCTAGGGTTCTTTGTTTTGTTATTTGGCTTTAAGGAGAAAAATCTATGTAAATGAAAAGGAAATATATCCGTCTTTTTCTTCCTTATGATAATCTGCGATGTGCTGCTATTCTCATTTTGAATACAGAAAAAAGAGTGTGAACTTGCCTTCTTCCTATGTAGACTTAGGATGGATTCGACCAATCTTTATCCATGGATAAATCTATGGTATATCGTCAGATTTGTATATAATAACAGCGCTATACCATAGATTTATTATCGGAATAAGGTTTGTCGAATCGGCCCTTAGTCATGTAAAACATATTATAACATACTTGAATTCGTCTATTTATCGTTATCTAACAAATGCATTTGTAAGTCTGTTGCAAGCGTTGTATGTTTAACTTTGTTGGGTGTCGGTGGCACGTGGTGGTATAGCAATGAGTTTACGTAACACGACGCCAGCACAGAAATAGGCACACCACCTGTCTCACACCAACGTGGAAATCGTGTTCGCAGTCCGCACTCGAACCGACTCACTCTCAGATTGTTTTATATCGCCATTAAACTCTGGTACCAGGAAGACGAGAGCTACTGAAGATGACTGTCATACTCTGAGGAGAATATAAAAAAGTGTTGTATGTAATTTGATTTACTGTGAGAAGTATTCATTATCAGTATGTTAGAGTGCACGGCTCGTGTCTAGCGAACAGGCATTAGAGCCCGCAGCGCAGATGAGATACAATATTGGCCTAGTTGCGCATATTGCGTAAACGTCCGTAGACTTGAACTCATTCTTTCATCGACTGACATACTTCGAGCGAGAAGCAATTTGCTAATCACATTCTTAAAACCTAATTCATAAAAACATACTCTAAGGCATATCATTACTAATTTTAAGTAAGTACTATTAGATAGCCAGTTATAAAATATATAATTAGTAATTACTGTACAAATGGTTATCGTTTTTAAAACAGATCTAATGAAACGACAAAAGTAATAAAGACCGTAATATGAGTCTGTTATAAAGTCGTTTCACCCAATGGCATGCATCGTAAAATAAACTTATTGAAAACAATCAAATACACGAACTGTTGTTACGAAATCTGTCACGGTGTTAGCGGGGGCCATCATCATTCTTTAACAAACAGAAGAAAATCTGTTTTTAACTTTCGAAGCTGGTTCACTTTCCTACAGCTGTGCAGTGCTGTATCTGTTTCCCTCGACCACATTGTGCAAGCACACGGACAACCCGTCACGAAACCTTTTGGCTCCACGTCGATGATGTCGCAACACCATAGCTTTCACCGCTCGATCAGAATCAACTCTGAAGCTTTTAGCTGTTGTATGAATGAGCCGTCGCTCGATACACTGTCCCCATGTTTTCTCTGCGCTGCATTTTCGTGCAAAATAAAGAAATCTTAACATAAGCAATTCTATGACCTCCGGCTCCGTGGCGCTCGCTCGCTGCTCGCTGGAGGGCACGTTCTTTGTTCTTACTCGCGACATACTACTTTTGTAGACGTTACATCCTATATTGATTAATTAGGCCAAACTCAAATGTTACTATAGTTTGACGATCCTGAGAACTATATTAAAATAAAGGTTTTTTGATTTAATAGTTTTTTCATCTATAACAAGTAGCTGAGCTATAGTCCCGTTTTTGGTTCACCGTGTAGTAGAGAAGGAGGGATTTGGTGTTTTAAAGTACATTTTTAAAAATAGCTCCGATGGCCTTATTGATCGCGTTGTATTCCAGTCGCGTGTAGTGCCTATGAAATGTATGCAACTTGGCTACGCGATATTAATAATGGACAACATTTCAAATTTTTAACATGTCCATATTGTTTTTTTATATGAAAGTAGACATAAAATGAACAGACCCATATTTTTTCTTTTTTCAAAATTTGTCCATTTTCATGCATAAAATAATTATTGAAATTCTTTTTATTCTAAATAGACGTAAGCGCCAAATGACGTCATCGGACGGCTGAATACAGCGATATTCCTTTGCTTATCATTGTTTTAATAAAAAAAACGGTACTACTGTCAAAGGTAAATAATACTATCTAGTGACAACATTGTCAACGTCATTCATACATTCAACGTTGACAAGTTGTCATTTTTTTGACAGTTACATGTCATGAGTTTGGCATTACGTAAATTTAAAACTAAAATGTGCTAAGCAAAGAAATATTTTACATTCTGCCGTCCGATGACGTCATCTTACGTTTTTTAGTTTTTAATTTTTTTCTCAGTAAATAAGCAATATAAAAAATTAATAAATATATATTCGAGCAGCGGAAAAGTAAACAAAGAATTGGTATTTTTTGTTTCAGAGCTTAGCAATTTTGAAATGTTGTCCATTGTAAACGTCCCTTCGGTGAGCACACTCTCTGTTCTCACATTTTGAATTCGCCTTGTTTACTTTACATTGCTTTTTGCAAAGAAAATTCTTGCATCAGCTGTGTAATAAAGACAGAATCGATCATGGAGCTAATAATTATGTGGCATAAACGAGTTTAGAGAGCGTTTGACGATGCGGACGTCGCGCAGTGGCGTTTATTTCTCGTCTAGTGTCCCTGACGCGCTTGTGGACGTACCAAAATAGTTACTGCTTATATTTATCTTTTATGCACCGGCCCACTGATATACTGATGTTTCATTTTAGTTCATATAGTTACACATAAATAAATAAGCTTTCTTGATGGGCGAATACAGCGTCGACAAAAAACAAAAACTATTATGTGACATTTATTTGATATTCAGTTGCTGTGGTGCTGAAGTAGTTTATTCAGTCGACCGACCACTATTGTTTACTATTTATAAAACGAAATGCCATCAAAAAAATATTTGACTGCCTTACAAACTCTTGAACCTAGCACGGTTTAAAATTGTCGCGCATGAATAGATGACAAAACATCAGTCTTCGGTATTTTCTTGGTTTTTTTCCTTATGCTACCATCTAAATCCCATTTTTTATTGTAGAAAGTACAACTGTACAAGCAATTGCGGACTTTATTTGGTTGTTTAAATAATACTTTGAAAATAACTTATTACCCTCTAAGAACATAGAGTCGTATCCCTCTGTCGTTCTATGCGTGTGTGCATTAATTGAGAACTGATCTGTCTGGCTCGAGTGTTATTTGCAGGGGGTTTCGTGGAAGGGTCGCCGAAAGGTCGTTGAACCGCTAGGGCTCCAGCCAGTGTTTGGCGGCGGGGGCGCGGGCGCACTGGGCCGGTCGATGACTTCTCCTGGGGTGCACTCCGACACAATCACAGATTAATTTCGTTGCACTGACATATTAAAATACATTTTCCAATAAGAGTCGTGAGAGAAACTATTTTTAAAGATTGTCCACGTTAAAAATAACTTCTGGTCCTTTAATTACTAATATTGATTAAATCTTTCATTCTCTTTTTCTCGACAAATAATATTTTTGAGATGCTACTAAGTTCTGATCTGTTTGAATGTTTAAAGATTTAGTTTTGATTTTTAATAAAGTTGGTGAAGATTTAATATTAAAAATAAAGGACGTACGCTTGATAATAACAACATTAATTGGTACGTTATATAAGCTAGATCCATATTGCACACAAAGAACCTGCAGCGTCCGTATCGGATTACTCACCAAAACAGAACAGATGCATTAACGACTACAAAAAATGTTGGGCCAACGGTATAGTGCAGATTTCGCCACCTGCTTTGGCCTAAACATCGCTACCTGAAATGTCGGAAAACCTGTGATGTTCTTTTGTGTTATTCCGGTACTTCAACGTCCTCGTAAAATACACATTCATGCACCGAAAATTACAGTCATTGTTCGTGCGACACAAAAGAGAGAATCCAAGTAGGTGATCATTTCCGTAGCGTGAGTTTTGTTGGATTGGGTTGGCTGATTGGCGGCGCGAGGTGTTTACAGCAGTGTTGCCGAGGCGAGCTGGTTTCGCACGTGGCCGCTGCAGCACAGCCGGGTTGTCGACCCGCGGCCTTGGGGCGCAGCCCCTCGCTCCGACCACCACCAGCCAAACTAAAACAAGCCTTATCGGTTCAAACTTATAGTTCAACATCATTCTCTACCGGCTCCTCTTAAATTTTAACAAAAACTCGCCAAACTTAATCTTTACAGTATCGAACGTTGATATCTCGACCGAAGTAAGGTTAAGAGCTCTGTTCTTGGCTTTTAAATGAAGGTTAGTAAATAATATTCCTTATTTTCGTTATTTTAGGTCATCAGGTAGCATCAGCATTAAAAAATATTTTTGATAAAATTGAGTCAGTTTGAGAACATCGCTCGCGATTTCGGTAATTTATTTTATCTTACTTTTAACTTTACTTCGACAAAATACGTATTTTAATATTGCACAGGATGTTATATTATTAGAACGTGTAGATAGATGAATGTTTTATCATAATGATTATAAAATAATGTTCTTGGAGTTGTTAACTTTATACGACATGCATGACACGAGGATAAGCGTTTGTATTCCGGAGTCAAGGAAGGTCATGTTGGAATAATAAATCGGCAGCGGCGGCGGTGATTTTTGACGTTTTTTTCGTTCGCCTTCGCTACGGACCACTCACGCGCAGTATAACAACACCGTGTCACGTGACCGATCTTATTTTATTCCAAATTATACGGGTATAGTGGTTTGATATAAAGGCAGTTTCACCATAAAAGGCGTGCAGGTCTACCTGGTGTGCTCGCTATTGTTGGTAAATATCTGTAAGTACCAACCGAAGTATTAAAGGTTTCCTCAAAATCTACCTGACGACCGTACCCGGTGCACGTCTGCTGAGCCGGCCTTATTTTTCGTCGCGAGCTGGGTAATGCGTGCGTTTGAATTTGTAACTGGACAGGTTTGTTTTAAACAGGTTGATGTTGCTTGGCTAGAACTGCCTGTACCGTTTGCTTTAGCTTTCATAGGATATTGCGTTAAACACTCGGCAACACCATTTGAGTAATAAATACTAAGAGATAACAATTATTGCCGTACCTTGAAGTATGGCATTAGTTTACTTTCAGTAGTTTCGTATTTATAGCGTTCAGTTACTGTTATGAGCTCGTGAATCAGGGAAAATGTAGTATTTATCATTTTGGTAAGGTAACATTAGACACAGTAAACATAGCATACTGACAAGTAAAAAAAAACCTTCCACCCATATCATTAAAAAAGAACAAACAGGAATGATCTCTTAGAATGCAACGTTGATATTGACATCCAATTACCACTGGCTTAGTTATCTAATGCCTTTATTTTATGATTAATAATAAGTAGTTAAGTGCTTAAGCTACTTAGTACGGAATCAGGTCAACGTATGAGATGTTGTGAGAATTATTATTATTAATATAATTTGTCAGTAATAATAAAAAGTAATAAAAGTCTACGCGTGACATATACCAGCCAACTCTGGTAAAGCCAACAAATCCTTAGCTCTAACTTAACGGTTAACTTCCTGCCGCGACTCGCGACTAAGGTTACTTGATTGACATTGATCATTCGTTTCTATTGTTTCCCATTAAAGTATTAGCCATTGTGGTTACATTTTAACGACAGTTCGTACGCTTTATTGTGATGGCATTAAATGGATTATATTTCATGCCTGCGTTTTAATTAAAATCTTATCAACTTTAAGCTGAGGCTACAACGAAACCGTCCCGTAACGAACGAAAATACCTGTCGCATCAGAACCAAAGAGCCCCGTAGACACAGCATGTGTGATAGGTACGGGGCTGAAGATTTGACCGTTGAATTCCGTAGGCCTTCAGTTTAGAATTTTAAGGACCTTGCCGGTGCCTTTTTAAATGTCAAATATTATATCACACATGAAGCTTATAACTACCCACAATCTCGGTCGATCAGTTATGTCCTGCTTAAAGAGTATCATAATTACTTACCTCTGTTCTGTTCTCTGACTCACACAGGCATCATCAGCTTAACGTCTAATCGTTTCTAAGGCCATCATTCTTAGTGTACTATTCACATACTCATTATGCGATACTTATTTAAAGACGTTTCATTGTTTACTGTTAAGTAGTTTTTATAGTAACTGGATAAATCGTGCAATTTTGGATGTATTTTGTATGTGTCCAGAGGTTTTTCTCCGTATCTGGAAATGTTTATAAAAAGAAAAGTTATTTCTTCACCACAGTGTTCCTGAGATGCCATGGCCAGTTCAGTAGATTGTCTTGGCAATGTGGCTCGATCTAAATTGGTCAAAACTATAGACTCAAAAGACATTCAAATCTGTAGATAGGACGTACTCCATTCTATCAGGTGTGTCGTCTATGACACCCACGATATGCTATGAGTAATGTGTATGACATATTTTGCTCATCCTACAACACAGTAGTACTTAGTGGGTACTACAGTATGTGGTCGAATCCGACAGAATTAAAACAAATACCCATTATTGAATACTTGCAGTTAATTGTTTAAAACACGCTCTATAACTTATTATAAGTATGTAAATGAGTGTATTGATACATGCGCAAAGTGGCGAGGTGAAGCGAGCCACGGACCGGCCGCCGAGCAGCGGTCGTTCACCAGCGCAGGCCCTTTGCCCCGCCTACGGGACCGATACGCCGCCCTTGATATGCGTACGCGCATTGTAACATGAATATTGTACACACGCATCCATACTGCAACTATAGGTAGATAATAATTGCTGCACTGGCGGTTGAATTCATACTTAATCAGTAATGTAGATAGATGTAGATGTGTACAAAGTTGATCGTAATTTATGGAGTAGGCAGCAGACAACATGTATGACACAGTCTACTTATCCGTTTATCCAGTGGGTAGACGGATACGTCTAGACTTTGAGAACTTTAGCTCGAGATTTGTGTATCTCGCATGCGCGGTTTGCTAAAACAGACATGGCTGACAGCTAACTTGATATTATAATTATAAATTTTCAAACGGGTTTATTTTTATTGAAAGTTTAAAATATTTTATTCCTACAATACAGCTTGGATTTTGCAGAACAAAGAACTACCCTTAAATTGAAAGAATGTAGATAACAAAATAAGCTATAAATAGCTGTAAATTTACACTTTAAACCACCGTAAACAAGACTATTCTATCATTTTATGTACATACTAAAATACAATTAAAGATTTCGTAAAGTAATAACTTTGGTAAATTAAGTAGGTTTCCGCATTCCAGGCAGAAGTAGAACTAAAAAGAAGCAACTGACTGAGCTACACATAATAATTGCCTTTGTTGCCTACCTTCAATAACAATGTTTGTCGCATCATCTGATTGTTGTGTTGGTAGAATTGCCCCGTGGTGTTGCCATAAAAGGTATCATTACTGAGAATAGTAGTTTTTGCGTAAAGCCTATCCACCTTAGTAATTTATGTACTAGGTATTTCTTCACAATTAATAATAACTTCTGTTTGAAGATAACATACTCTTGAATCCAAGAAAAAAGAAACAATTACAACAAAATATTCATAATCTAAAAAGCCACGCATGTCATAATTGATCGTTGATCATCAATGACCACCAACCACCATCCTCTTCGTTGGTTTGTGGTGTCACCAAAATGTATAAGGGTTTTATTCATTAACGTTCAATAAACCTTTGTTAGATAAAACGGTGTTATTGAGAAATTTAGACGTTTGAAACACAAAATCTCATACAACATTTTCGAAAAAAGAATCATATCCTACTGCTTTATAACACCGTTTTAGCTAGTAAAGGTTTAACAAACATTCATGAATAACACCCAAAATATTTAATGGTGAATAAGTTTATTTTTCCCGTGATAATTTTATGCTTCATAATGGGCGATTTTTTATAATATTTCTAATACCAAATCCATTTCGAGGAATAGCGTTACTGAACAGTTTTAGTGACCAGATTTTAAATGCGTTACTGAACAGTTTTTAGTGACCAGATTTTAAAGTGATTTCATATTTTATGTTATTTTTGAGAAGAAAGCTACAGTTGTTGTTATAGCTGCAATCAAAATACGTCATCTGTGAAAATTTCAACTGCCTGGCTATGACGGTTCATGAGATACAGCCTCGAAAGCAAGAGCAAACTAAAATCCATCAAATGTCAGAATTTTTGTCAGGGGGTTCCTAAAATATAGATTTTATTTTGTTTGTATTATTTGCTGTTATAGCGGCAATAGAAATACATCATACATTTTTGACGGACAGACAAATACCGGAGTCTAAGTAATAGGGTCCTACTTTTCCCTTTCGGTACGTAACCTCTAAAGTAGCTGCGATGCTTCCGGTAAAAAAAAACATTACTTATAAAATAATGAACCAAAAAAATATATATTTTAATTAGTATATTAAATTGGCCTATATTTGCGAAAAAATAAAAAATACATAGCGTCCAAAATTTTGGCCTCGCCCATTATAGATAGGTTTGTGCCCGCCCAAATGCCATGAATATAAAACTATAAAATCGTCTTACGCACATAAATTGCTTCAAAAATGTTTCATTTATGTAATAATAATAAATCTACCATGGTAGTATTTGGTACTTAAATCTTGGCAACATTATTTTATGTCTGTGACAGTCTGCCAGCTGTGTGGAATGGATTGAAAAATAAATCGAAAAGCAGAGCTCCGTCCTTGATGTGTCATCCATTACTATATTTTCTACGAAGCGTGTCATCAGGGTTCGGGAAATCCAAATCCAATTTATTGTGACGCGTTTCTTTTCGTCGTGTGCATTTTGTATAGCTGAAGTAGGCGACAGGTAGCGTTAATTATTAAAAATGTTTATGTAACGTAGCATTGTTCAGATCGCTGACTGTGTGCTTCATCTTTTGTTCCAGATAGTTTCGAAGTGAGTGTGCAGTGGTCGCCGAGTGTGTGAGTGGTGCGTAATTGACGGTGATAGTGGACAGTGATGTGGCTGTGAGTGGGTGCGGGAGTGTAGTGGATGCTGAGGCGGCGGTGTAGCGCTGGCCCTGGCATGGTGCCGGGCAGGTAGCGCGCGCGGGCGGCCTGCGCAGGCCCCACACAAGCAGCTGCGTGTGTCCCCCAGCGTCGTCTATGGCCGAGCAACACACCACACCGTCGTCGCACTCTGCACTCACGAGAGAGTCCAGCCGGTGAGTTCCATCTGGTCAAATTCATAGTTTATACTTGTGCAATGTGCATGTCAAATAGTTTATTTTATGCTAGAAACTCTCATCAATGTACCCGACCCGATTGTGTATATATTCTGCAAACTTCAGGAGGATTGGCAAGCTAAAACTCTTACAGGTTGTTGTGCAACTTGTTTAATGTTTAATTCTATACTGACATCTGGAAACAGGATGCATGGATACATACAATAGTCTATTCAGTATGGGTGAATAGGACAGTTCTATTTTGTGAGACGCTCCTTTAAAACCTTACCAATATTTTTAAGAATCAAGAATATTTTCTTTAGAAATCTAATCGACTTTTTATTTGTTCATATTTTAATTTTAATCATCACTTTATTTATGAATTTGAAGTATCAGAATATGGAATACAATATGTAAATATTCTTAGTGGTACACATGCAATAAATCACAAATAACTAAACATTATGCATCATATTCATCTGCAAAATAACATCACTCGCTTGACATGTTGGAACCACCTTCGTCACCAAAAGAAATTATTAGTTCTTGCTCCCTAATATAATCTATGCAGACATATTTTGCACCAGACAATAATCATGATTCAATGGTAAATGATTGCCATTCCGATGACTGATTTATTGCTAGTGTTTGTGTCAATCCCTATGAGCATAAATTCCTATTACCATTTATGCAATTCATGAGTTAGGTGTTTTTAACAAATTTAATTGGTAATAACTATTTTAAGTTTTTGTTTAGATTAATTGAGAAACTTGTTATTGTGGAAGAATAAAAACACAAAAAAATTGATGATTTTTATAACTTCATATTTTAATTTATAGGAATATGGATGCATGATACGAAACGTTTGAACTGTCCTATTCACTTTCAGATACTGAATGGATTATTAGTTTGTAATTGATAGAGAAATGTACATATGTAATATTTTCTGTATGTTTTAAATACAATTTCATTAAAAGTTAATGATTCTAAATTTTAGGAAAAATGTGAATAATGCACAAGGGGCATGTTTCCTAAGCTCTTCTTCATTAACCGAATGGGAACCATATGGTATGGTGTACTAAAATGCAATATCTACTCATTAGGCCTATTCAACCAATTTTTAACTGTGGTATAATCTATAGTATAATGCTCTGAGTCATATGGTATTACATTATTATACCATAGATTAATTCTCAGATAAAGTTTGGTTGAATCAGGCCACACATGTCTTGAGTTTTATCCGTAATTGCCTAAAAATTTAGATGTTGCAACATGTTAGTAAATTTATTTATCTGGCATAAATAAATTGTGGTGTGGCATTCGTGCGGTGCGTTTCTACCCCATTCCTCAAATTTTGTCAAATGATTCAGCCGCAGATACTCCTTTCCAAAAGTTTGGCAACACATCTGTGATTCATCTGATCTTGCAGATGTTAATTGTGGTGGTCATTGATTACTTACCATCAGGTCACCCGCGTGTTCGTTTGTCGCCTCTACCATAGAAAAAATATGATTTTATGAAAGATTTTCCTTTTTTTTTTTTCAAAAATGATTCTTTGTCTTACTTTTCTAGGTACCTTTTTAAAAAAATGTTTATATAAAAATTTGTTTGGTATGGGTGGGATTTTAGAATTTTTTATTAAGGTGATGGGTAGGGCACACTAGCGATGCCAATAGATTTTAATTTTTAGCTCCTAAACTGGATCTATTTTAAATAATTTCGGGGTTACAACCTCTCGGCAAATACTTATACTATTTATTAAATAACCATGCACAAATGTTGGGTCCGTTTTTGTACGCGAAAAGTTGATTCGCGCTAAAAGTGGCCGCTTTTGGCGGTAATCAATTTTTCGCGTACCAAAGTAGGCGACTCTCCAGCAGTCTGTTTGTATGTTACTCACATGAAGGCTTCCACGCGTGCGTGAGTTTCTCATGCGGTCTTTCCATGTAACTCCACACATCCACTGCAGCATATTCATATCCGTGACATGCAACTCCTGCTTGAATCGCTCAAGTACAGGCAAAGTCTCACTGCCATACAAAAGAATTAATCTAATGATGGCCTTAGAGCCGATTTTTTGTTCCATAGTTAAACGGAAATAAAGGTTTAAAAAAGTTACCATTGGTCAAATATCGCCAAAATGTGTTTTTTGAAATAGTTAGTTAATTCAATAGTTATATTACAAGGAATTAGGTACGTCACCTTGACGCTGTCACTTTGATTACTGGTTAGATTGTTAACTATAGTTAATTTAACCAATAGGTGACTACAGATCATAAAATCGGCCCCAATAGACCTGTCCCCTTAACTTAACCGCCATTTTGTGGTCACAGATGACGCCTGTCACCTCTCGCTATTTGGTCCACGCGGCAGCAATGCGCGCCTTGACGTCATCATCGATGTCTCCGTACGGAGGGATTCAGTATTCCATTCGTCCAGAGATCGATTATGATGTCTCGAGGGCACGGATCGGTTTAAGTATCCCAGGTACTTAAACCGATCCGTGCCCTCGAGCTTATCGTCCCCAACATGGACAGACGTAGGATTAGGAGAGTTGTTGACCATGTACTCTGTCTTCGCCTCCTTCAGTTTTCTCAAGCGACTTCTTCCACCTTCTAACTCGTCTCACCAACCTGCCCTTATCCGAATCTACCAGCGCGGTATCGTCAGCATACATCAATTAATGAATGGCCTGATGGCGGCAATCGCTTACCATCAGGTGATCCGTCTGCCACCTATTACATTAAAAAAACATCATGCTATCTGACAAAACGTCTAATATCACACTAAACAGAAATAGACTGAAGATGAAACCCTGGTGTCGCCAACAGCAGTCCTAACTAGAGATTCGAAATCGCGGTACATGTCTCACACGACGTCGAAGTACACCTCAGGAAGCCTAGTGTCCTTGAACCTTAGTGCCCACCAAATCATCACTCGATGAACACAATCGAAGGGTTTTCTGCAGGTTAAGAAGGGGGAAGTGCAGAGGCGTATTAATCAACTTATCCATGATGATCCTTAGGGCAAAAATAGGGTACATGGTCCCTTTAGCGGGACAGAATTCGTATTGACGCTCTGAGACAGTCTGATCCTGGAGTCTACAATTCGCTTAAAGAGCTTCATGGTTTGAGATTTGACCTTTATTCTGCAGTATTTCTGCACTCTTGTGCCGCTCCCTTTTGAAGACGAGTAATAATACTTTCCATTGGTTTGGGATTTTCCCAGTCAGGAGTATGCGCTTATAAATGTAGGTTAAAATTTAAATGCCCACACCACGAGGACCCATTGCCTTCCACGCCACAAAGGGACTCTATCGGATCTGACAGCTTTCCAGTACTTCATGCACCGATGAACTTTAATGATTTCCTCAGGTGTTATCAGCGTCACTAGTCCCTGGTTCAAAGGAAGTTCTAGCGGCTGCACCTCTTTCTAGTTCAGCAACTCGTGAAAGGGCGCCTCTCCTTCACGTCACGGTCACGGTCTTCGCATATTAGGTGCCACCAGGGCCTTTAACGCAGCGGCACTGTGAAATGTTCTATTCTGTTTTGATCCTGGAGCTCACCAACTACTAGATGAGCATCATCCCCCCAGACGATTCCAGCTTGTATAGTTGTTGGGAGTGGTCTCCTCTGGCTCTGGCTACGGCTCTCTTGGTGGCATGTTTTCCAAACCTGTATGCTTCGTGGTTTTCGGGAGATTTGATCGCTTGCCACTTTTTAAAGAAGGTATTCTTCACCCTTACCTCCCTCTGGACTGCGTCGTTCCACCACCAAGTCTCCTTATCACATTTGCGGCCGCCTTTCGACACGCCAAGCACTGCTCTTGCCGCACCAGAGATAGAAGCTTGAATCCTATCCCAGCAGTCCTAGACCGATTCGTCATGTATGCCAGTGTACTTGTCACCGACAATACGGTATTTGACTACCTATTTTTGTTTGTAATCAAAAGATCTTTTAATTATAGAAACATTGTTGAAAGAATTACTTGATTCTCATTTAAACTAACTTTTCAGTTAGTTTAAAGTAGTTTCAGATATTTCTATCACAACTTTAAAATCACATTATTTTGGGCAAACCCAAAACGCTCCATACAGATGGCGACTGGCATGTGACGTCACACGCAAGTATTTTGTATGCATTTCATTTGAATTTTTTTATGGTAGCTATATGAAATGTTTCGTTTATGTTTAAAATTTTATTGTAAAGAACTTATACAAATTGAATCACCCATGAACACCCACGAAAGTGTGGCATAGTATTAAGACAGTGTGGAAAAGTTTTTACTTAATTCTTTTTTTTTAATTTTGATGATTTGACAAAGTGGGTAGTCAACAGTCGAAGTCAGTGGAAAGTCTCAGTTACCAGTCAATAAAACATGGGCGTTTAGCGTTTTATCGACCTATGGATTCTGCCGAGACTACTTCTCGAAATCGCAGGTTTTAAGACTCTCATAGGTCCTAGCAAGTTGTTCACGTGACAACTCATTCATTGCATGATAGCAGTGTTTAAAACGATGTTATTCAAAGATTCTTAATATAAATATCACTGCGGCACCCTACTGCACGAAACAACAACATGTAAGTTCAAATGTTGTACCAAATGTTATTAACACCTGAAGGGACACAAGCGTATTACCAACTTTTTACCAAACATTACGAATGATCAAGTTTTTATTAAAGCATCTTGTATTTATGTAAAAATAAGTCGATAAAACTAGTTCTTTAAATTATAGAATCAAAATTACCAATAAATAAATTATGTCAGCGCATGTTTGTAGAAAATAGGTAAATACTATTGTACGATCATTTTATTGCAGTAGCAACATTGTAGTAGCTTTTTTGGTCTTGAATTCTAGTTTCGGGTATAGTAATAAATTGACTTGTAGCTTCTTGACAACAGTTTAGTTTGGATGAACAATGTTTTTCGTAACATATCAAGGGAAAAAATTATCAAAAAATGTACACGCTATTCATGACGCAATCATCTCTAGCAAGATAAAAAAAAATGTGACTACTAATAAGGGGTTCGGCAATTTTTCTATGGATTCGCCATTAATACGACTTAAGAACTTTTCCAAAATATCTTTGTTTATCATAAATGATATAGATAATAAATGAATAAGTATACTTTTAGTGCAAACAACATACAAAAGGTAAAAATTAACTTAAAATTACATGATATTAATACATAGATGTGTTAAATTATGTTAAAATATTTATTTGAAAGAGTACATACTGTTAACTGAAACATATTTCTACGAAAAACACCTTCAAAAACCACAGTGTAAAAAAATATTTTTAACACTTCATACACTTCAGATGACAATAATAACATAAGCTTGAGAAAAGATGTTACTGAAGTCGGCGCCCAGAAGCGGAAGTGTTATTTTACACTTTTTACCTTGTGTTTTTTGAAGGTGGTTATTTTTTGTAATTTTGTTTTCATGCTTTTTAGTGTCTCATTTTTCGGCAGCAATTTGGGAGTGTGCTCTTTGAAATAAAAAACTAATTCTGCAAATCGGCCAATAATTTGTGGATAAATCGGTGAACTTACATAAAAAAATACATACATAATGTCATAGAACCTCCTTCTTTTCTGAAGTCGGTTAAAAACACAGGAACCAGGTAATTTGTCATTTTCCTGGTTCTAAGCTGCCTCTCCACAAAATACATTTTCTTTTATATTTTCCTCATCTTAGCGTTTATGGTTGCGTCCAAAGCTGTCGCTCTGGAGCTCGGGGTAAGCTTGGACCATGATTCAGGATTTGGGGGAATCTGATAATTTCAATGAGCGACTGTCGTCTGACCTTTGCAACATTTTAACAGGGGAAACAGACTAACGAATCATGGTTACTCGCCCCCGAGCTTAGAGAAGGTAAAATTATGTACATAGATTGAAAAATTAAGAGGTTCGTGCTCGGATTCGAACCACGACCTCCCTTATGGAAGGCGTGTTTTCAACCATTGAGCTACCATCGATCCTACAATTTTCTTTTATAAATATAAGTAATTAATAAATCTGTAATATTTATTTTATCATTACCTTGGTTGTTATTGTGACAGGTCTTCTCCTAGCAGGGTGGTGGGCGGTCGGTGGTTGCGTCAGGTGCGTCAAGTAAGCCACAGCCGAAACCGACACCACGTGACGTCGCCTCTGCCTCGTTCTACCAGCCGCCACTCGTCCAGCCGGAGCCGGGCCGACGAGCCGCAAGCCCACGTCGAGCTGCGTAGGAGCTCGCGCCTCATCAACTCACTGCCTAGATCAGACTACTCCATCACAGAGCGTTGGTCTTACGGTGCCGACGTATACGAAACGCGCTGCGATACTACAGACTTCAAAAGTGGAGATACTGACAAGTCTCCCGCAAGTCTTTACCCGAAGCGTGGACGAACATCCTCGCATGACAGAAAGAAACGTAAAAGCCATTCCATATCAAACAATAGCACTGAAGAGTGCGTCGCTTATTGCACACGCTCACGGACTGCTCTTAAATCTACTGAGAGTGCTTGTGAGCCAATATCGAACAGTTTAAAGGTACAATCGTTATCACAATTATCAGTACACCAGGACGCTACAGCCACAGCTACTTCGACCCAACAAGGGCCTCTGAACCATTCTGAGGGTGGTTTGCTTCCTCTCGAAGACAGAGATTTCGCTTATTCACCATTCAGCTCATCCACTGTTACGGAATTACTGGACTCTGATTATTCCGTGTATAGTCCCACAGCTAGTAGGAGAAAAGGTAAAAAAAGGAAAAGATCTTCACATCGCTCACTATCAAATAGAAAGAGTAATTGCTTGATTAATTTCGACGAGTGCAGAAAAAGATTTAAAATAGATCCACACAACAAAGAGTTTGAGGACCCCAATACACTTGTGGATTCTAGAATTCCTAAACAAGAGACTGAAAAAGTAGACCAAGCGAGTGCGTCACA
This sequence comes from Marasmia exigua, assembly GCA_019059595.1. Lineage (NCBI taxonomy): Eukaryota > Metazoa > Arthropoda > Insecta > Lepidoptera > Crambidae > Marasmia > Marasmia exigua. Next base: position 756,838 of record CM032464.1, on the reverse strand, counting down.
AGCATCGTGCGCATATTTGCTTCGGAACAGATACAACCGAGACCTTGGGCCGTCTACCTCTACCGTTATTCGTGATAATACAGGTAATCATCACATATTATGCATGCTAAATACAAGTAGTACTAAAGTCAATAGTGTGCCGATATTCATTATTATAACCTTTTTATACTGAAAGAATTAAACTAGAATTCCGTACAGTGCTTATCAAGTGTTATCATGTGTATCAAGTGCAGTCATTCATCTAGATAATAAACCGCATACATGCGTTTAGACGAGTTGTATTTGTGTTGCAGCAAGTCCGTCGACGAGCGACGTGGTACACGCTCAAGCAGCAGCTGAGCGTAAAAGTAACACAGACAGTCACGGAAGGTCTGCCACGCCACCGCCGTTCAAAGATATACAAGGTGAATAAATTTATTGGTTGTAGCATTACGATATCTTTAATTGCCCATTCAATTACAGAGGTAACAATTGTTGATATTTTTTTACAGAAGCAAGCTCATCTAAAGCGCACGGCTCTGCCAGCAAGCTTTTAATTGTTCCTCGTGACCTTCCTTATTTACGTCAAACTAACGCACGAAGGGTAAGAAAGTTGTAAATGCTTACATATTTATTTATGACTATAGTTTATGTACTGTTTTGACATGAGAATCACTTGATGAGAGCAATCTTTGCATGTCTGTCATACATATAATATTATTATTAATTGAATTATCTTCTGTGTGATGATAATAATTATATATAGACATCTTAGTGTTTGTTTATGCAAATAAGGTAAATGTACTCCACTACTTGCAACGCCTACAAGTCATTCTAGTGCAGAATCAATTGTAATGTTGGGTTGACCATGTAGTTACTTAAAGTGAGCATATAATAAACCGTTTGAATGTGTGGTGGACGCAGAGTATCGCTGCTGCGACGGGTGCGACCCTGGGGGCTTGCCTGACGAGGGGAGCTAGCACTTCGCAGCGTCAGAGGCAGGATTCTGCTTCAAAAAGACAAGTAATTTTTCTCACATTCTAACTATGTCCTCTCTGATGTCTGTTGGTTCTACGGGTGTGTTATGAATACACTAGGATAATATCAGTGTCAGTCAGTATAGCCACTGTATCGACATAATATTTACCGCCAAGGGTTAAAGTTGTGGTAGATTTTAGAACAGGAAACGCTACGCCACCTTTAAGACGTCAAGCTGTCGCAGTGCGAGTGCTCGTGAGACTGCCGCGCGCATGCAAACAATATGTTTAACGCATTGTTTTCATCAAGGCCACCTAAGCGAGTGCTTGTTGAAAATGTCTATGTCATGCTACTAGCTATCTTTATTGTCTGATACTATGTTCAAGTGTGCAAATGTTAAGTAATTTAGTGTGTAAGAAATGAAGCTAAACGTGTGTTGTGACGTCAGGTATCGGGCGGCGAGGGCGCGGGCAGCAGCGCGGCAGGCGGGCGGCGGGCGCGAGCTCGCGACATGCCGCAGCCGCAGCCGGCGTCCACGCGACGAGACAAACGAGGTACAAAAATACACTCGACAGACGTACCACAAGAGTAGCAGAACTATGTTTTCCTGTCAGGATAGCAATATGGGGACCCCATTGCAGCTTAGATTGTTTTTTTATGAGAAAGGCAGGCAAGCGAGCAATGGAGTCACCTGATGGTAAGTGATCAACGTGCGTTGCGGCCTATCAGGAAGGTATAGTCGTTACATGAAGATCTCAATGTCACTGTAATTTAATGTAATTCCTAGAAATACTGAGGAATTTACGAGGTCATGATGCTTATTATTCATGATTATATTTGTGCCTCATATTTAGGCATTGTGAATTTAACATAATTATTAAATTCAATCGTAAAAAGGGGAGCATCAATTGAACCCCTATGTTTTTGCATCATACTTGTACCATAGTGCCGAGATGGTAGATCGTTGTTTTATATAAATCTAGACTTGGTATCGCCGATATATCCGTTGATTTTTACATGCTTTCAAATAACAACGCATTTTACTGACATTGATTTTATCATTTTCCTGTTCTTATCATCTTTCCATCTGGATTTCTCGTTGCCTTATTGTACAATGGTTTGATTAACATAACAAATATATTTCCAGGTAAAAGCAGTCTGGGTTCGTGTGCCAGTACTGGTGGTGCGTCCAGCCGGTCTCACCCCCAGACATTAACCACGGTAAATACTACTATTATAATAACTATTGCGTTTGTTTTTTTGTCATACATTTGAGGCAATTACATGGTGTGTTTCGTGTCTGTTATACAGGGTGCTGTGGCATCCACGTCTTCCACACCGCCGGCGTCCGCTTCAGCCGCATCCATGCCTGACAACGCATCAACTGATGCGAAGCTCAAGGGTAAAGGTACAAATTTAATTATTTAGATCTCATCATCAGCTTTCAATTGTTTGCCATAGATAAAATCATGCAGTCTGCATTTTCCCTTGCTAAGTCACTGCTACATTTATTTAAAAGGCTATCTAAACTCTGATTTTTAATTCGGCGAACTAATCTGACAGGAGCCCAATTCTCGGGCTCGTGACATTTATCATCATACGACATATATCACCAAAACATAGTTTTTTTGTATGGTTTTTAGATGATATCCGCCATGTTTTCAAAATATCACGAGCACGAGAATTGGGCTCCAGGTGTCAATGTGTCATTCGTATAGGAATGACACATTGACACCTGTCAGATATTTGCTAATTTTCACAGATGAAAAGTGTCAAAATGTATATAGGAACTTGACGTTTGCAGCTGTCTGTTTAGTTCGCCGAGTTAAAAATCAGAGTATACTTCTTTAATGCTACTTTTGATTTCTTATTGTGTGTTATTGTATCAAAAAAGTAGTTGCATAAACTTTGTTATAGTTGTAACTACTGTATCTGTACCTGCAGATACAAAATTGTTGCGTCGTCGTTCTCAATCCGCCACGACAGCGTACGTTTATAGTGCTTGTGCCCATGCATTACAGTAATTAGGTTTTGATAAGTTATTGTGAACGCAATGTAACGTTGACCTTTGCTGCCGCAGGTGCTGTGTCAGCAGAAGAATGCGCCGGCGGCGGGGCGGCGGGCGGCGCGGCGAGCGGCGCGGCGGGCGGCGCGGGCGCGGCGGCGGGCGCGGGCGCGGCGGGCGGCGCGGCGCCGGCCGAGGAGTCCTCCTCCGAGGAGGGCGAGGTCGGCCGCCTGCAGGCGCTGCTGGAGGCGCGCGGCCTCCCGCCCCATCTCCTTGGCGCCCTGGGCCCGCGAATGCAGCACTTGCTGCACAGGACAGTTACCGCTAATTCCGGTGAGTTACTGTCAGTAAATTAAAATTACTTGATTGAGTAAAAAACAATATCCCTTTGTTTTGCATATTATAATTTAAAAAAAAAGACACCAAATAGTATATATTTTGGGTGTTAGAACATGTAGGAAACTTTATGACTAAACATTTTTTATAGGCTAAGTATTTGTAAAATATTATTTACATACTTACAATATCAAAAAAGATGAAGTTATTCGTTTTCTGCATAAATTTAAGTATCAAATAAAAGGCAAAAAACTGAAACTAAATTATAAGAACTGGCAGAGCCAAATCACTCGGGAAGTATTAATGATTGCCATTGACAGAATCATTCTGGCAGACACGACATAGTCCTTGCCTCGACAGCAACTCCCGCATTTGTGTTTCTAATTAGGTGTTCACTTTTTGATGTTAGCTTTAATTAAAATTGATGGGGCTGCCAAGTGGTGTGATTACGGTTTTTCATTTGTATATTGTCTTTAGGTTAGTAACAAAAACTATTTAAAGACATCTTCGAAAAACTGACTAACTTCATTGTTAAATTAGGTTTAGTTCCACAGTCTATAATGCAGATGTACCTCCTTACAAACTATGTACTTCATCATTCATTCAGGGTTCTTTTTAGATTCTACTAAACGTATGAAACACATTTACTAAATAATTAAAACAAGCTTAAAATTCTTTAAAATACTATTATTACATCAATTATTTCGTGGTTACCCATTCTGGAACTATTATTTTCCGTTTCTAATATTTAACTACACGAAATGCAAGTTTCAGATGGTTCGTACAAAGAGTCAGACAGAAAAATATGGTTTGCTGTTAGCTTCACACTGAAGCCTAGTCAAGAAGCTTATTCAAGAAGCAGTCAATCCATTCAAACTTTAAAAGAAATGGGCAGGCAGGGCCATTCTTTGGCAGTGCGCAACTCGGAGGGAAAAGTGCGCTCTTTACGTAATCACTGAATACTTACCGAGCAGGGATCATAGCGGGTGCAGTTAGTCTGTTTTCTCGATGGTACAAAGGGGATGGAATGAGCTCATTATGATAAAAAGAGCTGCCCAACCGGAGTATACCCAATAAAGTACCTACAGGCAATCAATCAAACATTTATTGCTTCAGTTATATGTATTACATTGGGTAGATGTTAGCACCAATTAAAAACGTACAAACGTAACCTACCGTACGGCATACAATATTGCACATAAATATTTGCCTATGAATTTAAGGTACTCCTCATCATAATCTGAGTGTGTAATTCCTGATATGACTTTGGAGTCCGAGGTACACTTGGACTATGATCCTGTGTTCTGGAAGTCTGGTAATTACAATGAAGCGACTGCCGCCTGGGCATTGTAAACCCTTGTAAAAGAGAACCAGAACAACTGGATCATGGTTACACCTTTAGACTAATTATTTCAATAATTGTAAGTAGCCACAGTTTTGAGAGACTATCCGAAACGTGCATGTTTTCTTATGATGTTTCTCTCACAGGCTAGCTAAACTGTTAATGACTAACCCTCTTATTCCAAAACTTGGTTTAAAATAAGTAGTTGGATTAATACCGGGAATAACTGAAGAACTAGAGTAAACATTATTTAGTATATCAACTATAATACTTAAGTAAAACCACCCGCACCCCTAGTTTAAAATTAGTACTAAAATAATAACCTAAAATATCGATTCAGTAACCATGACCACTTATCCCTGTGACAGTTTATTCCGTTTTACAGCAAAGTTATTTCTGAAAAAGTAGTTAGTTTATTTTTTGGATTTAATCCCAAAAATAAAAGCAATTCCTATGCATATTACTTGGAAACCTTACTTAGGTCAATATTTTAATTTATTGTTGCTTAAAAACAATTCTAAAATATTTTTACTTCAGACAACAAAATAAGGTTATGTAAAATGAAATGTCACTGAACGAATGATTGAATGATTCATTAATTTTGACACTATCCTGCGGTATTAAGTGGTCTATGGTTAGTCGAGGATTTGTAATAAAACATTAAGAACTAACATTATTCCGTAATAATCATGAACTTGCTAGTTTAGGATTAAAACCTTTATCAAACCAGTTTTTTGTAATAAGAGGGTAATTATTTTTGTATTATACAGCCGCTTCGAAAGCCGCCCAGCTCCTAGCGGGGCTGCAGGCGACGGGCGACGAGGGCCAGCAGCTGCAGGCCGTCATCGAGATGTGCCAGCTGCTGGTGATGGGCAACGAGGACACGCTCGCCGGGTTCCCGGTGCGCCAGGTCGTGCCCGCCCTCGTCAACTTGCTCGCCGCTGAACATAACTTCGATATGGTATGTTAAACTAGTAACCGCCAAGCTTTCGAGCTTTGATAGATAGCTATTGTTTATTGCACAAAACAAAATACAAGTATGATACAATAACAACAGGACAGTAAGGTGGTCTGTAATTAGATCGGATCTTTATTCTGAGGGCCTACAACTAAACCGTTCCGTAACGAACGAGATACCTATCGCGTCCAAACAAAAAAGACGTAGATACAGCGCGTGTGAAAGATTCAGTCGTGAATTCAGTTCCGTTGTAGGCCCTCTGATTCAAAGAAACGGAGAGTGCAGTTGAGATGTTTTATTTTCCTTAAGACATAATAAAACCAGTAGCTCATTAAAAAAACCGTGTTTCAATCTTTTAGAATTGGTGATATCAGTGTAAAGACTCGGTAGCCTTGACATATTTTTGCCTTCGCAAACATGTGAGTTTGCGACGACTTATTTTATTTATCTGTGTCTGTTCAGTCTAGTCTTTTATAACCGGTTATTAAAGAATTGAGTTACCTGTATCTATTGTTGTTCTGCTAAGCTAGTTGTAAATGTAAGTGATTTGTAACACTGCGCAGATGAACCACGCATGCCGCGCGCTGACGTACATGCTGGAGGCGCTGCCGCGCAGCAGCGGCGCCGTGGCGCTGGCCGTGCCCGCCTTCCTCGACAAGCTGCAGGCCATCACCTGCATGGACGTGGCCGAGCAGAGCCTCACGGCGCTCGACATGCTCTCCCGGCGGCACTCCAAGGCGATACTCCAGGCGGTCAGTCTACTTGTCATTCGCGTCACCACAATTTGCCATGAACTTTGGCCTCACAGATAACCGCCGTGAGCAGCGCCTTCGCAGTGTTTGGACGAGTGAGGGTACCGGAGGTCCAATCAGGGGGAGGGAAGATTGGATTGCGGGTGTCCATGGGTGACGGCAATCGCTTACCATCAGGTGATTCGTCTGCTCGTCATTTTATGTTACTAAAAAAATAATAAATTGCTTACCTAACCAAACCCTTTTTACCCACCAAAAAATACTAATTGTACATCAAAATCATAGTTTGATGTGCAAATAGTATTTTTGGTGTGCAAGTAGGCAATTTTTTGAAGGTTGGTTTAATGTTTTCATAAAAGAAAACAAACAAAAATGCTGCTAATATATTCACTGAGATATCAACATGTATTCTTAAAGACGTTTTTTAAAAATCATCTATCAAATCCATTTTTTCGTAGGTGGGCGGGCATTAGTTCTTTCATGCGATCTAACATATCGGATCTTCTACGTTTTGTGTAGATCCGCTTAAAAATAATAGAAACAATGCAGGCCTCATTCTAATTCTAAAAATCGCCGAATCTTATGCTCGCGATCAGATTTCACGAATTATGGGATTAGATCGGCGCATTTCAGTATCACAAAAGTTAGACTATCAGCAAATTCAAGACTTTATTTAGCGTTCCTGAAGCAAATGAGTGTATTTAATCTTAATTTTGTAGTCTTAATCGGTAGCCCTTCATATTTATAGTTCTCTTCAAAACATCTAAAGTCAATTTCCATGGTCTTACGTCAAAACTTGTTGCAGAAATATCTTTTAAAGACGACGTTTATGTTTGCGACCTATAGAGAAACGTTTACTACCTATAGAGCTGTAACGATCCTTCCTGTATCTGGGCGTCAGTCTTTGCTCTTGAACCTAACATACCATATAGATAGTAAATGCAGTTTTAGTTTGAAAACTCGTTGCGCTGCGCGGTGCACATGCGCTCTGATTGACTGCAGCGCAGCTGGCAACGATTGGCCCGTGCCGTGTCACTGCAAGTGTGACGTGCAAGCCGAGCCAATGGAACATGCACCGATCTGTTGCTCAATTTTATTGATTGTTATTACCCGTCATATTTGGTCGGCACTTCATGTACGCACTTTCGGGGAGAAAGTTTTCAAGTGACAATGCAGGAATTTAAACAATATGAACTCTTTCCGGAACCACAGCGCGGTGTGTCGGCGTGCCTCACGTACCTGGACTTCTTCTCGATCAACGCGCAGCGCGCCGCGCTCTCCATCACCGCCAACTGCTGCCAGAACCTCACGCCCGACGAGTTCCACCTCGTCAGGGACTCGCTGCAACTACTTGCTAACAGGTATTACCGGTGAAAAACTAGCAATACTACGATGATGAGATTGATAAAATAATAACATATTAATGGAAACTTTAGCAACTGGGGTGGTATTAAAATGTCGAGCAACCCAAAATTCGTATATCATCTGGTGTCATTAGAACACTTAGTAGGTCCAGAAATGAATATGCAATAAAAACGTATTTAAATAGTCTTTATCCATAAACCGTACACGCGGATGATTCCGCGGATGGTGCGTAGTTTTTAAATGTGACTTATAGTTTCTTTGTGAAGCATCGTAACTTAAACCTTTCGTTAAACACTTCAAACTTTCTTTTTCAAATATTGAAGTCTGGGACTATTAATATTTTTTTTTCTTTTGTGGCAGACTGACACAACAGGACAAGAAATCAGTAGAATGCGTCTGCCTCGCGTTCTCTCGGCTGGTGGACAGCTTCCAGCACGACCCGGGGCGCCTTCAAGAGATCGCAACCCCCGAGTTGCTCACTAATCTGCAACAGCTGGTGAGTAGACTAGTATTTTAAGTTAAACATACCTATGTCCCTATGTATAGCTCGATGCCTATAACATAATATAACTGTAGAAAGAGATTTGTATAGAATGAAATGAAAAATGTAAGTAATTTGACGTTCTTGGCAGTACTCGCGGGCATCCAGTTTACATGTAACGGGCATCCCGTTAAAGTGTACGTAGCAGGAACCTCTGAGCGTGTGGCGGTCTCCCGACTTGGCGACCGTCTTAACAAGAGTATCCGCGACAACCGGCTGTCGCGCTCGCCCTTTGAATCTTTGACAACTTTACTATTTTTCTTCCTGAACGTTGTTTCCGCAGCTGGTGGTTCAGCCGCCGCTGATATCTGGCGCGACGTTCATCACGGTGCTGCGGCTGCTGTGGGTGATGTGCGCGGCGTGCCCCCAGCTCGCGCTGGCGCTGCACCAGCGCTCCATCGCCGACACGCTGCTGTGCCTGCTCACCGGCGCCGGCTCCTCCATGCACCAGGAGGTACGTACACACGGCGCTGGCGCTGCACCAGCGCTCCATCGCCGACACGCTGCTGTGCCTGCTCACCGGCGCCGGCTCCTCCATGCACCAGGAGGTACGTACACACGGCGCTGGCGCTGCACCAGCGCTCCATCGCCGACACGCTGCTGTGCCTGCTCACCGGCGCCGGCTCCTCCATGCACCAGGAGGTACGTACACACGGCGCTGGCGCTGCACCAGCGCTCCATCGCCGACACGCTGCTGTGCCTGCTCACCGGCGCCGGCTCCTCCATGCACCAGGAGGTACGTACACACGGCGCTGGCGCTGCACCAGCGCTCCATCGCCGACACGCTGCTGTGCCTGCTCACCGGCGCCGGCTCCTCCATGCACCAGGAGGTACGTACACACGGCGCTGGCGCTGCACCAGCGCTCCATCGCCGACACGCTGCTGTGCCTGCTCACCGGCGCCGGCTCCTCCATGCACCAGGAGGTACGTACACACGGCGCTGGCGCTGCACCAGCGCTCCATCGCCGACACGCTGCTGTGCCTGCTCACCGGCGCCGGCTCCTCCATGCACCAGGAGGTACGTACACACGGCGCTGGCGCTGCACCAGCGCTCCATCGCCGACACGCTGCTGTGCCTGCTCACCGGCGCCGGCTCCTCCATGCACCAGGAGGTACGTACACACGGCGCTGGCGCTGCACCAGCGCTCCATCGCCGACACGCTGCTGTGCCTGCTCACCGGCGCCGGCTCCTCCATGCACCAGGAGGTATGCTCTTCTCCAAGCTTTTAACCATCGGATAAAACAATATGACCTGGGTGCACATCACCCACGCTTTGTACGTAATCTTAAATTTTTTACCAAAAAGTAATTTTTACTCTTTTATTAGTCATGCATTATGTAAAGTAATGGAACACCCTTCCTGCAAATTCGAGTTTAGACTGCTTCTGTGTCTGCTCGCTCCATCGTAGGCCTCTTCTCAACTCTAGACTATAAAGTCTACCTACTATGAAGTAGATAAGTTCTATACCGATGACAGTATGAAATTGATTTACTGCAGATGTTGTATCGAGTGTCAAGTTAGTCAAAAGTCCATAGAGGTAGTGTGTTGATAAGCTGTCCATTCATATGCCACAGGTCCGCAAAACTTGATTAACTGGTTGGCCATCAACTTCTAATCGTATTATTTTTGCAATGATAACTGACCATCAAGTTTTCGTGTGTTCAGCAAGTGGAGCTCCTGCCCCGCCTGCCGCAGGAGCTGTACGAGATCACGTGCCTGATCGGCGAGCTGATGCCGCGCCTGCCGACCGACGGCATCTTCGCCGTGGACGCGCACCTCGACCGGCCCTGGTCGGCGCCCACCGACCGCTCGGCGCACTGGCAGTGGCGGGATGATAGAGGTGAGAAGACGGATCTTAATATACTGGGGCACAGTTTTTCACCTGTTCAATCAAATATGGATTTAGAAAATTATACCAGGATAATACCATTAGCAAAATAATTCAAACTTCTGTTCCCAAAACCTATAAAGTGTCTCGCTTGTAAACACACCTAAGCTAAAACAAAGCTAATAGACGTGACTTGTCATCGGAAAGTAACAAATCAAGATGCTAATACGGTATTTAACTTTTTTTTTGTAATCAAAAAACCTCTCAATTATAGAAACATCGTTGAAAGAATTACTTGATTGTCATTTAAACTACCTGAGATATCACAACTTTAAAATCACATTTAAAAAATATATCTTGGGCAAACATTGGTCTATGGGCAAACCCAAAACGCTTCATACAAATGGCGACTGGCATGTGACGACACACGCAAGTATTTTGTATGCATTTTATTTGAATTTAGTATGGTAGCTGTATCAAATGTTTCGTTATGTCAATAGTTCTAATAAAATAGTTGGTGCAAATTGTATGGTTTATCTATACTAATATAATAAAGCTGAAGAGTTTGTTTGTTTGTTTGTTTGAACGCGCTAATCTCCGAAACTACTGGTGCGATTTGAATAATTCTTTTTTTGTTGGATAGTCCATTTATCGAGGAAGGCTATAGGCTAAATAACATTACGCTATGACCAATACGAGCAAAGACAGAGCGGTAAATGTGTAAAAAACGGGGAAAATTATTCATTTTTGAAGGCTTTCTTTGCGTGCGCTGCGAAAACGGTTCAAGATACACAAAAAATATGTATGAAAGAATTATTCCTCTATACATGATCTAAAAAAAAGTCCGCGACGGCATATGTCTATCTTTTAAGGTTTAGTCACAATGACCGTTTTTATGGTACCAAATTTGGTCGAAATAATTTGTTTAAGTTGTATCAACATAATAATATTAATCTTTATTCAAATATAAATATAAATATGTTGTTGGTTAAGAGTACTTCATTACTTTAAAGATTACAATGATAAATAACTCCGAAACAAAACCAACTCGCTCTCTGCGCTCACTGCGCTGGCCGGCGCGGCGGGAGAGAGGCGGTGCTTGCGGGCAAGCCGGGAGGGGGGTGCAGCTCTACGAGATACCATGCCGCGCGGCTCACTCGCGCGGTCGGCTCCCTACTGAACGGTTGAATACAGCGCTAATTTGTTTATGCGATATAATTATCATCGTAATATTACTTTTTAAACACAGTTTCATTTTGAGGTTGTTTTCTATATAGTAGGTACTTTATTTGTTTTAGGATAGTATTTAGTGACACAATAATAACACTTTTTTATCGTCAATAACGTCATCGTTGCAATAGTTTTGACTGGTCCAGCAGTTGGTCAAACAGTCCTCATACCCCGCATCCCAATGATACCCAACGACTTACCTTTCAATTTTAAAAGAATACAATTTCCGATTAAATTATCCTTCGCAGTCACAATAAATAAATCACAGGGGCAGACATTCAAACACGTGGGGATCGATTTACGCCAAGACTGTTTTCCGCACGGTCAGTTATACGTCGCCTTATCAAGATCAGGTTGTGGCGAAAATCAATATATTCTTCTGCCACAAGACAATAAAACAAAAAATGTAGTATATGCAGAAGTTCTATAATAATTTAATTTACTTAAAAAATTGTACAGATATAAATAGTTTGGAACTCGAAAAAAAAACATAGGTTTTATCCTAAAAATTCTGCGGAAACTCGACCATTCCGAAAATCCCACAAGAACGGGAACTATGTGGGAAAAACCAAAAATCTGCCGGAAGTCACTATTCCACGCGGACGAAGTCGCGGGCAAAAGCTAGTTCAATAATAATTTCATACTTTTGAAATGGACTTGCCCATAAATCTTTGAATGACCATAAAACCGGCTAAACGTTATAAAAATTCTCAGTTAAAAAACAGAATTTTTGCCATTGGCACATAATTACCTATATTTTGATAAAATATTAATATTTGGTAAAATTCTCGAGCTTAGTCAAATACCCTATTGGCTGCAGATCGTTTATATCTAATAAGCATAAGAATACCATCACTGTATTACATCTAAAGCAGTGGTAATCAACTACAGATAAAGCAACTACAGATTTCGACGACTTGCTGAATTTAATATGTGATATTGTATACATGTTGTTGTTTTATCCCCTTGTTTCGATGGACCTCGCCCGCCGGAGCAACCTTCGCTTCACCGTCGGACGCGTCGGCGGCGAAATCGCAAGAACAAGGGTCTCTTATATACACTTGCGTGCAAAATACACGAACCACCATGTAATATCATTCAAACATCCGTAAATACGAAGAACGTGTAACTGCAATATTTATCACGTAATGACCTGGTGATCTTTGTACGGTCTACTACCGCACATTTGGCCGTGGTGCCATTAATGGGGTCACGCGTCAGCATTTTACTTACGTTTGTTTTGTTTATTTATTAATTACTTTACTCATAGAGATCGTTATTAACTGCAATCGAGGAAAGACGTCTTATAAACTTAACCTTGTAACTTAACTTTAATAAATCTGGGAAAGTAACAAACTCTCTTCCTCCGTCTACAATCATCAGCTAATCTAACAGCCTGTACCTGCCACCGTCAACTACGTGCCAGGACACAACTAACTACAAACAACTCCATGTATGGTGTAGCGGTCAACTAAGCGCACCATACAATCTTCAAGAAAAGAGCTTATGCCTTTAAGATATTTGTGATGCCTCATATATGGCAGATTTCCATGGGGGCGGTGGTAATTACCTATTGTCAGGTGAGTCGTCTGCTATTTTGACGGCTAAGATGTAAAAAAATATTTGAGGCCAAACATGGCTTTATTCATTAAAATATAACCTTTCATTTCAAATAAAATAAAACATGTTTTCTTATTTAATACTTGTTCTCTTATTACACTGAAATTTTCCATGTACGGTCAGAATTTAAAGTAACTTAACACTTAAGTACCACGTCAAAGTAACTGTTCTGCCTATTATAGGCAGTTTTCAAGGAGTTCGTAAAAAATGTTACTTCGACGTGGCACTAGTGTTAAGCTACTTTTGATGCTGACCGTACTATCATAAAGAAAAGCATTCAAAGATTTATACAATGTTTTATTTTATGTTTGTACAAAAAGTTACGCAGTGGTTCGTGAAAAATTTGCACCCAAGTGCATTCCATCCGCGTTTTGATCCGTTGCAATGGTGTGAACGTACAGGCGTGTGGCGTTGTTACTCGTGGGCAGAGAGCCGCGCGCTGGAGGCGGGCGCGGCCGCGGGCGAGGAGGAGGTGTGCCTCACGACGCTGGGCCGCTCCTACACCGTGGACCTCACCGCCATGCAGCAGCTCAACGACCACACCGGCACCGCGCGGCCCGTGCAGCGCGTGCCGCCGCCCGCCAGCGACGCTCCGCCAGCTCAACACCCGCCCGCGCCCGGTCAGTGCCCGCCCACAGACACACACACACACACTCACACACACCGGCAGCGCGTGCCGCCGCCCGCCAGCGACGCGCCGCTCGCCCAGCACCCGCCCGCGCCCGGTCAGTGCCCGCCCACACACACACACACACACACACACACACACACACACACACCGGCGGCGCGTGCCGACATGCGCAGCAGCCAGCGATCAACCGACCAAATCCCACCCACTCCGTGACCGGTCAGAGCTCACCCCTAACACTTACCTCCATCCAGCAGACTATATAATTGGCATCATCACCAGCTTGTAGCAGTCCAATGCTGGGCATAAGCCTCTCCAAATGTTCGCACTCTGATCGATCATCTTTGGCTGTCTGCATCCAGCTTTTGCCAGTCATCTTCGCAAAATCTTCACTCCATCTGGCCTGAGGGCGTCCTAAACGTTGGGCGTAAGGGCGTTTCCGAAACGTAGTCTTCACTCCTGAACGGGTTCATCCCACCGGCACCTGACTATTGAACAATGTCTTATATGGACAGAAACATTACATTAGTAAAGTCAGTAGTTAGTTCTCAAGTGCTCAAGTTATTGTCTTACTAACATACTCCGCTGTCTCAACGATCAGACCGAGTCTTACTGCCACACTTAGAGTCGTTGATTAACTTAGTTGGCTACTTAAGAAAAAATATTGACACTTATTTGATACGCATAATGACTACCGATACTAAAGTTAATGAACATTAGCTTAAATGACGTCTCTGAGTGCGGCCGTTAGCCTCCGAAACTAGAGACCGCCGATCTTTGGTACATCGTACACTACTTCTTGCCAGTCATTGACCTGAAGTAGCTCACCGGTCTGGAGCCCAATTCTCAGGATTTTCGATATGAAAAAACATGGCGCATATCACATGAAAACCATACAAAAAAACTAGGTTTTAGTGATATATATCGTATGATGATAAAATAGTGCTAGTGATATTTTGAAAACATGGCGGATATCACCTGAAAACCATGATAATAAATGTCACGAGCACGAGAATTGGGCTCCTGATATTATGTATTTATGTGGTTGTAATGATTGTTGCGTATATTGTGTAGACCCGCGCATCGCGATGGTGCGCAGCAACCCGCTGCTGGCGCGCTCGCTGCTGGCCGTGCTGCACGAGGTGTACTGGAGCTCGGCCGGGCCCGCCGTGCGCTCGCAGGCGCTGAAGGCCATCCTGCGCTGCGTGTACTACGCCGACGCGCCGCTGCTGCGCCAGGTGCTCAAGATGCAGGTACGCACTGACACACCCCTTGTTCTCTGTCTCTTTGTGCATACTACTTACATTGAAGACATCAAAAGTCAGCCTCCATCACTTTTGGTGCGCACCCTTGGTTCCTTTACAGTCCAGTCAATTCGCCTATGGAACTCCCTACCCCTACCAATTAGACAGTCCCCATCCCTGCCCATCTTTATGGCTCGGGTCAAAGCACACTTCCTGGAAAACTGAAACCCTCTCCCCAACTGATCCTTTTTTATTAACTTCATCTGTCTTCCTTTCCTGTCATTGACGCTCGTGGTCGTTAGTCCTCTCCCAGATCCATCCATATATTGTAGGTATAAAATATATCTTCTCTATTATAACCTTATAGTAGTATATTTTATATAATTTGTGTAAGTTATATTGTATTATAGTAAGTTAACATTCGTATATATTAGTGTATCATAACGTGTTTATCTATTTATTTATTATCTAGATTTATGTATTTATATATTTACTTAATCAATACTCAAAATCAAAAGGATTGCACCACCCTCCCCTCTTCTATCTAATGTCCTTTACCTGAAGGTTGTCTGGTAGAGATCGCTCCCAGCGATAAGACCGCCTAAATTGTACATTGTATCTCTGTATACCTAGCTTTTAAGTTTTGTATGTTGTGCAATAAAGAGTATCTATCTATCTATCTACCTTGGCGGATGACTGGCAGGAGGTGGCGTAGGACCGACTTATACTCCGTAAAGTATAGCTTGATTATTTTTTATTTTATTTTATTCGGAAGACCAACAGCTGTCTTAAAACGGTAGCAATTACAATGAATGTCTTAAAGCTAATAACAGGTCTTCACTGATAGAATTAAAGTAGGTAACAGTTTTAACATGCGAAGATTACGGAAAGCAACGAATGTGGGTACTATAATTTCCATTAATTATAATGACAGCTGTCACTTGACCTTTTTCAATAAACATATGACAGTCACTGGCTGTCATTCTAATCAAGCAACATTTTACGGACTATAAGTCGGTCCTACGCCCCCTCTTGTCAGTCATCCGCCAAGAGTGCGCGATCGAAATATCTTTCCACCGGCCGTCTTAAATACAAACTTTTAATGCATTATCTACCTACTGCCATTCACTCAAGGCGTCCAAGAACGAAAGATCTTCCAGCGCATAAAACTGTTCCAAGTTTCTCCGCACCTGGTGCCAGGTAGTAGACAAACGTTAGAAAATTCTTGCTATCTAGTCAATGTTTGATTTACCGTCGTCCAGCGGAAGCTTCACTGGACTAAATAAGTTTGAAAATGTGTATCAAAATATGTTAATGATTAGTAAATAATTATGTTAAATGTTCCTTCAATAACTCCAGGTGATATCATCCCACATTGCGGGCATGATGGCGTCGAGCGACCTGCGCATCGTGGTGGGGTCGCTGCAGCTGGCCGAGATCCTGATGCAGCGGCTGCCGGAGGAGATGGCGGTGCAGTTCCGCCGCGAGGGCGTGCTGCACCAGGTGGCGCAGCTGGCCGAGCGCGCACCGCCCACGCACACGCCGCCCACGCCCAAGCTCAAGGTACCGTCCCGCATTCGCCGCCGCCCACGCCCAAGCTCAAGGTACCGTCCCGCAGGCGCCGCCGCCCACGACCAAGCTCAAGGTACCGTCCCGCAGGCGCCGCCGCCCACGCCCAAGCTCAAGGTACCGTCCCGCAGGCGCCGCCGCCCACGCCCAAGCTCAAGGTACCGTCCCGCAGGCGCCGCCGCCCACGACAGCTCAAGGTACCGTCCCGCAGGCGCCGCCGCCCACGACCAAGCTCAAGGTACCGTCCCGCAGGCGCCGCCGCCCACGACCAAGCTCAAGGTACCGTCCCGCAGGCGCCGCCGCCCACGACCAAGCTCAAGGTACCGTCCCGCAGGCGCCGCCGCCCACGCCCAAGCTCAAGGTACCGTCCCGCAGGCGCCGCCGCCCACGACCAAGCTCAAGGTACCGTCCCGCAGGCGCCGCCGCCCACGACCAAGCTCAAGGTACCGTCCCGCAGGCGCCGCCGCCCACGCCCAAACTCAAGGTACCGTCCCGCAGGCGCCGCCGCCCACGCCCAAACTCAAGGTACCGTCCCGCAGGCGCCGCCGCCCAAGCTCAAGGTACCGTACCGCAGGCGCCGCCGCTCACGCCCAAGCTCAAGGTACCGTCCCGGAGGCGCCGCCGCCCACGACCAAGCTCAAGGTACCGTCCAGCGAGTTGTCAGTTAATAAAGGAGCTCCTTAAAATACGGTCATAGAGTTTGCGTCACGAAAGAAGTCCCGCAGCAAAACACGCAACAAAAATTTTAGATTCCTTCTGTCTATGAACATAAAGCTGAATTGAAAACAAATTTGAATGTTAATGACGACTGAAGCGCGCTATTAATTGATTGCTATTAATTGTGGCCCGGACTTTAGTTGAACGCCAAGGAACAATGACGGACACTTGGGTTCCATCACGTCCCACTTGTTCAATAATGTCAAGGCGTTTTCGCCCGGATTAATTAAATTACGCCAGACGATTATAAATATGCGTTGTGAATGTTTTCAGTCCCCAAGCAACACCAGCGTGCGATCCAGCGGCGGATCGTCGCCGCCGGCCTCCACCTCCGCCACGTCGCTCGACCACAACTTGTCGCTGGCCTTCTCCGCTTCCAGCTCGTTCGTCGCTACCACTCTGTGTACGTAGCTTACTTTTTATCTTATAGTGAGACAGAATATTCGTTCACGGTTTTAAGCAAAAAGACGGTGCCAACGGATATGATGCCATATGCCATTACGACCGTTGCCACTGTCATAATAGCCCCCGTGATTGTGTTAAGAATGCAGTGAAATAAGGATGTCTGCAAGTTCAACATGTTGTATTTGTGTTCATTATTGATTTTGTCGTTGGCAGTGAGTAGCGACGGCAGCGGCTCCGAACCAGGTCCAGCTTCGGCCTCCACACATCAACAGGCCACCACTACAGTTCATAGGTACAATCTTTGGTTAAGTACATAATCTCTGCAATTTGCAAGCTATAAAAAGTTATCAATTTTAATGACTCACTTTGTATCCCTATTACACAACAAGTTATTATGAGCCTATCGCGTTAGTACCTATATTGTTAGTACACTCATTTCGAAAAACGTTTGTAATTTTGGCCATAATTTATTCACATCAACATCATCAATGTTGACGTAGAAAGTGGTATGGTATATAAGCAGGTTCCAAAGGGCGTCTCCTACAAACTACAGCAGCAGGTAATGGGGGCTATCGCGTGTGAAATATCCGCTAAATAGCGTGTCTGTGAGCCGAGGTCCAACTTCAACATCATTGGCTGATTTATTCGTTGACAATTTGACATATCACGTCTAAAATACCCAATCACCTTGTAGATAGACCGCAGGCCTGGTACGCCATCTTGCAGATTTTTCGCACGCGATAGCTTCATTCGTTAATGTTACTTACTGTCCGCAGGTGATAAATAAATAAAATAAATACATAATTATTTCACAACTTCACATACATTGATTTGACTCCGAAATAGGTAGCTCAAGCACCTGTGTTACGGATATAAAAATTAACAGGGGGACTATAAATATATACATATAATACTTTTCTGTAAATACATACTTATAACACATAGGAAACACCCAGACCAATACAAACAGATATGTTCATGATCACACAAATGTTTTTACTGTGCGGGGTTCGAACCCGCCACCCTTGGACCAAAGGCAGCGTTCACTACCACTGTTCCAAACGGGTCGTCAGCCTTTATAATATAATGATAATAATATAATAATAATTCTCACAACATCTCATACGTTGACTTGATTCCGTACTAAATAGCTTAAGCACTTGTGTTACTGATATCAGACAACAGAGGAACACAAATATATACTTAAATACATATATTACACCCAGACACCGAACAAACACAAGTATTCATCGCACGAATGTTTGTCCAGGGTGGGGATCGAACCCACGACCTTTGGCGTAAGAGGCAGGGTCACTACCAATTGCGCCATCCGGTCAGTCAAAATAAGCTTGCTATTCTTTACAAACCGGAACTGACTTGCGGTTCACACTTTCAGATTTTCATAAGTAAGTAGTGTGTGGTCGTAACATTGTTTGTTTATTGTAGATCCGGCAGTCCCCTGCAGCTGGCGGAGATGCTGAAGCGCAAGCGCGCCGTGAAGCGCTCTGGTGGCGCCGGCGCGCGCCACGGCCGCCGCCGCGACGACACTCACGCGCACGCGCACGCGCACCCCGCGCACCCCGCGCACCCCGCCCACGCCGCGCACCCGCACCCCGCCCCGCCGCCGCACGCGCACCAGCCGCCCACGCACGGTAAACTATACTAATAATAGTGACCTGTGCTCTTACCATGAGTTTGAAAAACCGTTCTCGCTATCGAAAACTATCGCTTTGTCCCTTTCCTTGTGGTGCGTGTGAAAGAGAGAGAGCAATCGTTTTGGATAGCGAGTATAGTATTTCAAACTCATGGTAAGGTCTCTGGGGGTCTTAGCGCGAACCGCACGTTACTACCGAATCGGAGTTACAGTTTTACCAGTTTTATAAGTTACACCGATGTACCTGCGCAGAAGTCTTATTTTCGAAAACTGCGTCAAAATCTTAACCAATCACAACGCTCGATTAACGCGCGCAAAAAAAATACAATTTCTTATTGGATGATGCGTCAGCGCCATGTTCGCTGCGAGTGTGGTTTAGAGAGAGATAGCATTCCTCTCTGGATTTATTGTATTTTAATCTTAACGTAACGCAATAAAGTCTGAATTTCAACTACTTTCGCAATCGTAATTAATCTAACTTATAAACGTGGTACAGCTGTACACTCCCTTTCACATGCGACACGGGATAACACAGCTTCTCCTTTGTTTGGACTTTAGGTGCGACAGGTGTATTCTCGATCGTTACGGGACGTCTGCGCGCTAAGGCCCCTAGAAATTTATTTCAAACCTCTGTAGTGTACGCCGCGTCCGAACCCGTAGCTTACAATGAAACGATTGTCATCTTACATTCGTAACCCTTGAACAAGGGAAGCAGACCAACTTACAATATTAGTTAAAATATCGAAAATCTACTTTTTGTATGGTTTTCATTCGACAACGCTGTTTTTTCATATCGATAATCCCGAGAATTGGGCTCCTTATTATGACAGTTGTTCGTCGGTAAAACCTTTCATCATCAGCAACCCACACTCGTCCACTGCTGGACATAGGTCTCCCCTAATGTACGCCACTGCTCCCGATTTTCGGCCACTCTCATCCAGCCCACACCAGCCAGCCTTCGAATGTCATCATCCCATCTTGTCGCAGGGCGTCCTACACTACGCTTACCGAGTCGCGGTCTCCACTCAAGGACTTTACGGCTCCAACGGCTGTCAGCGAGCCTTTAGTATAGTATATTTGACTAGTGTGCTGATACATTTAAAGTGTTGTGTGTGTTCGCAGCATCAGCAGTGGGCGGCGCGGCGCGGTCGGGTAGCCGCGTGGGCGCGTCCAAGACGTCGTCGTTCCTGTCGTCGCTGAACCCGTCGCGCTGGGGCCGCGCGCCGCACGCGCACAAGGACACGGCGCTGCTGGCCTCGCCGCACGCCTCCGCCAACCTCTCCGTGCAGAACAAGTGAGTGTCGTGTGTGTGTGTAGCGGTAGCAGTCGTCGCTGAACCCGTCGCGCTGGGGCCGGAATGTTTTTTTTTGTAGGTGCCTAACTATAGTCTCTACCATTTCTTCTTCTTCGTGCGGGCAGCAGTTGTGCCCATTTCGCGTGCGGAGGGTGAAGTCGGCCGTTGTCACTCCGACCAGCCAAGTTCTTCAAGAAAACCTATCAGCGCATGGTGTTGCTGAAGATTTCCTGCAGACGGTCTCTATTATCATTTAAACTACATTCCCAAGCTCAGGCAGCAACAAGTACTAACTACGTGCACCGCCCTGGAATCTAAGTTGAGTGTACTAAGAGGATGTGCAAGAGACGGTCGTTGTCTTTTAAAAGTTGGAAGCGTTATACATAATGTTTTTTTTTATGTGTTTTCATAAGATCAGCATTTCCGTCTCTAAACGTTATGATGCTTGTCTTTTGCAGAGAAAAGGTCCGCGAATGGATCCAATGGACCGCAGCGCGGCTGCAGCGCGAGTGGGGCGCGCTGGGCGGCGGCGCGGGCCCGCTGGAGCAGCTGGCGGCGCTGGCGGCCGCCATGCCGCACGCGCAGCACCACCGCGCGGCGCTCGAGCAGCTGCGCGACACGCTCGTGCAGCACGACGTCTCGCCCTTCGAGGTGAGCCACGGGGCCAACTCTATACTAAGTCATATTTTATCAACCACTGGTATTGCGAGTGTCCATGGGCGGCGGCAATCGCTTACTTCACTCGTCTGCTCGACTACCACCTATCACATAATAAAAAAAAAACTGAATTTTCGCTCGAGGTAGATAAATAATAATAAATAAATATTTCACAACTTCACATTGATCTGATTCAGAGATAGGTAGCTCGAGCACCCTATGTTACGGATATCAGAATCAACAGTGGGATTACAAACATATACACATAATACTTCTCTTTTGTAAATACCAATACAAACAAACATGTTCATACCCACACATGTTTGTACTGTGCGGGGATCGAACCCGCAACCCTTGGATCAAAGGTAGCGGTCACTACCACTGTTCCAAACGGGTCGTCAAGTAGATGAAAAAAGAACTACTTTAGCAGTTTTTTTTGTTATGGCTCTACTCGAAGATAATTCGCCAATCTCAAGTAACTTATTGAGAATAAGTAGGTAGTCAACAGTCGAAGTCAGTCAAAGTCACAGTCACTCAATAAAACGCCGGTGTTTTACGTTATATCGACATACGGATTCCGCTGATATCACTCTAAAAGCAATTTTTGGTTTTAAGACTCTATTAGGTCCATGCAAGTTGTCACGAGACAACTCACTCGACACACAATAGCTGCGTTAAAAACGACACAATCTAACGATTTTTATTATTAGATCACTTTTCGGCACTTCACTGCACAAATAAACACCAAATTTGTACCCTGAAAACCACTAGTCACTAATGTAAAACCTTTGAATTGCATCAGCCCACGCGACTTGTTTTAGCCCTACCCGCTGAATCCTACTATTTGTTATTTTATCGATCTGAATTTTCGCTTGACGTACAAGCAGAACAACAAAAAGAACTACCTACTTTACCAGTATTTTATAGTGATGGTCATTCTTGTTTATAGTGGCACAGTACATTGGTTCACCTTAGCCTGATTATGAGCAAAAGGAGAAACCACGTTGCGATTACACCGGACGCCATGGCACGGCACGGCACGTTGGCTCTGCCATACTGACCTGATAGATGTTTGTTCACGCCAATTATTCTGGGGTCCATCGAATAATATTATAAATAGGGCTAAATACAACATCAATCGCTGATCACTTTAGTATGAGAGTCGTTAATTTTTATAGTCCATTTACCATTAGTTAGACATTAAAAATAAGACACTCCAGGCATTCAGAGATGATTATGATGAAGCTTTTATGTCTAATACATAGACTAATACATTAAATCTCCATTTGTGTGTGCAGGTGAACCACTCGGGCGTGCTAGGCGCCCTGCTTCAGTTCCTGACGGGCGGCGACGGCTCGGCCGAGGCGACGACGGGCGAGGCCGAGGCCGAGGCGCGCGACAGCGACGAGTCCGTGCTCGCTTGCGAGGACCGACTGCGCCTCTTCCTGCACGTCTTCGCAGAGATGCCGCTGCTGCCAGAGTGAGTACGAGCCACTAATCAGATGGGTGTCTGTATTACTTACTCCGATTTAGATGGAGTCTAGGCCTCTGATACATCGTCGCCAATCGTCACGGTCTTATGCAGCTAGACGCCAATATCCTGCCTCTAATTTCCTACAGGTCCGCGATCACTACATCCCGCCAGCGTCTTTTCTATGAGTCATGTCAACTCCATCCTCCATTAGTACGTCGTCTAACGATATGGCCGATCCACCTCCACTTCAATGTATAGACTACAGATCCTGTGTGCAATGTTGATAAATTTAGTTCCTAAACAATAGAGCTCCTGTCAAATAGTGACACTTGGTACCCGTTTACCTATCATCCATCAGTACGTCGTCTAACGATATGGCCGATCCACCTCCACTTCAATGTATAGACTACAGATCCTGTGTGCAATGTTGATAAATTTAGTTCCTAAACAATAGAGCTCCTGTCAAATAGTGGCACTTGGTACCCGTTTACCTATCATCTATCAGTACGTCGTCTAACGATATGGCCGTTCCACCTCCACTTCAATGTATAGACTACAGATCCTATGTGCAATGTCGATAAATTTAGTTCTTAAACAATATTATGAGCTCCTGTCAAATAGTGTCATTTGGTACCCGTTTACCTAAGTATCATCATCAACTTAGTCGGTTGCATCCCAAGCTGTCGCTTCGGGGCCCAGTGTCCGCTCTTGTATAAAAATACGTACATGCTTTACTGCCTCGATGGCGTAGTAAAGTGGGTAGTGGGTCTCACTTTAAAGCTTCGGCTGCGCAAGAGGTCCCGAGTTTGATCCCCGGGGAGGGCCAAAAATTTGCACCTAAGTCTTCGGTAAGAAATTCTAAGTGTCGACCCGGAGTCGAGAAGTTGGCGGTCTTGTACCTCCGTGTCTCGGAAAGTACGAGGTTAAGGGAATAGAGAGTGCAGTTGTGTTTGCGCACAGCACTTGAAGCACTACAAGATATCCTGCGACTTGCCCGATCGTTGAGATTTAGCCGCTGTAACCGTTATCGGTTGGAGGATAATACGTACGTGCATTTTGTCCACGCGTCGACTGCGTGCGGCCGGCCTGACGTCACCAGCGGAGGGGTGAGCGGGCGCGGGGCAGGCACCCAGCGCTGGCCGACCACACTCCACGATTAAGCGGCTTGCGGAAACTCGCATTTGTTTATTTAAATTTATTTGTTTGTTTGCTCTTGATCTTATTAATATAACCATTTACACCTACAGTCCGCTTTTAATTATTAAACTTCTGCGAATGTCGAGGACACATTAAAAAAAAAACAATATTATTTCTCTCTGGTATGAAACTGATGTTTCGTAAATCTTAACTGTGTTGTTTGCCAGTACGGACTGGGAGGACGAGACGACGCTGAACATGGCGGGCAACAACACGGCGGCGCTGATCGCGCTGGTGGCGAAGGTGAACGCGTGCGTGTCGCACCTGGAGCAGTTCCCGGTGCGCGTGCACGACCTGCCCGCGCGCCCCGCCACCTCCGCGCTCAAGTTCTTCAACACCCATCAGCTCATGGTACGTCACGCAGCGCCTGCTCTCATGGGGAATGCTGCCGTCCCGAGGACCATACCACTTGGGGTATATGCACCCCGCTTGCCTGCCTCGGTGGCGCAGTGTTTAGTGCGTCGCACTTTAAAGCGAGCAAAAATATGTACAGGACTGTGGTGTGCTGGTTAGAAATTTAGGGATAAGGGATGAAAACACAGGATGAAACGGAAAACTATGTATCAAGCAAAATATAGAAAAATAGACCATTAAGACAGCAGAACAAAAGACGTATCAAAATATATATCATAGACAAACTTACATAAACTTAAAATAAGGTGCATCGTGCACATCGTCGCTGCGCAAGAGGTCCCGGGTTCGATCTCCGGGTCGGGCCAAAAATGTGTACCTAAGTTTTCGGTAAGAAATTCTTAGTGTCAGCCTGGAGTCTGGAAGTTGGCGGTCTTGTACCCCCGTGCCTCGGAAAGCACTTTAATCCGGTTATGTCACACTAGTGTCCCAACGGATTATGAGGGCAAAGGAATAGAGAGTGCACTTGTTTTACACACTATAATATATCCTGCGTAAGTGGCTGGCTGATGGTTGAGATTGGCCGCCTTAGCCGAAATTCAAATCTTATCGTTATACCCATCCACTGATCCCCTCTTCTCTCCCTCGTCACCAGGGGAGTGTCTTCTGTTTATGCCAAGGTAGCCCTCACGATAAAAACAACTGATGTTTAAGGTGACGGGTAGGGCACACTAGCGACGTCAATCGATTTTAATTGTTCTAAATATATATAGTACAAGTGTTTGCCGAGAGGTTGAAACCCCGAAATTGTTTAAAATAGATCCGGTTTAGTAGCTAAAAAATAAAATCGATTGGCGTCGCTAGTGTGCCCTGCCCGTCACCTTAATGATAAATGACTAACTAACTGAAGCTGCCATCAGTTAATCAATGTCATTCTACTTTTTGAGACGCTTTACTGATCCTAGATGATACTTCAGTTTAATTTCTTTTTTTTTTTCTTGTGATATTTCTTAATGTTGTTTTGTGTTACAGTGTGATCTCAAACGTCATCCAACTTGCACCAACCTGAAACAATGGAAAGGAGGTGTAGTTCGGATAGACCCCTTAGCTTTAGTGCAAGCAATCGAAAGGTGAGTTCGATTTCCTCTCTTATACTTACTAGTTTAATGCGGGCTATTGCGTGTAAAAAATCCGCTAGATGTGCGCGGATATAAAAAACAAATTCTATTTTTAGGGCCGTGTGTAGGTATACGATGCTGTGAAAAATATTAAATAAAATAAAAAAAACAATGGACAACATTTCAAAATTGCTAAGCTCTGAAACAAAAAATACCAATTCTTTGTTTACTTTTCCGCTGCTCGAATATATATTTATTCATTTTTTATATTGCTTATTTACTGAGAAAAAAATTAAAAACTAAAAAACGTAATATGACGTCATCGGACGGCAGAATGTAAAATATTTCTTTGCTTAGCACATTATAGTTTTAAATTTACGTAATGCCAAACTCATGACATGTAACTGTCAAAAAAAAAGACAACTTGTCAACGTTGAATGTATGAATGACGTTGACAATGTTGACACTAGTATTATTTACCTTTGACAGTAGTACCTTTTTTATTATTTAAACAATGATAAGCAAAGGAATATCGCTGTATTCAGCCGTCCGATGACGTCATTTGGCGCTTACGTCTATTTAGAATAAAAAGAATTTCAATAATTATTTTATGCATGAAAATGGACAAATTTTGAAAAAAGAAAAAATATGAGTCTGTTAATTTTATGTCTACTTTCATATAAAAAAACAATATGGACATGTTAAAAATTTGAAATGTTGTCCATTGATTTTCTATTGGTCTGCTGTCTGGGCAGAACGAGGTTATAGTAAGTCAGATTTTTTTACACGTGATTACAGCGATAGTAATTATTAATCTAATACCATATGAAAATCCGACTTGCTCGCGCAAGATGTAGACGTATAATTTATATTTTGCACAAAATGTTAGTACATACTTGTAGTTATCAGGTTATGTTTGTGCGTAGATACCTGGCGCAGCGCGGCTACGCCAGCACGCGGCAGCGCGACGGCGCGGGCTCGGGCGCGCACTCGGACGACGAGGCCGCCTCCGACGACGACGTCGACGACTCGCTCGCCACGCCGCCGCACCACCACCCCACTGAGTACGTACCCACACCCGCACAATAAAACGTAACTCATCATTATCCCCTACGTACTATAATATCGTCTTATCAAACCTTGTAATCCACACTTTCTTTTCATATTGTTTTTTAGCCAAAGTTAAAAACATTTCTCTCATATAGCTGTCTCTCTCTCTCTCTTATAGTTATTCTATCTCTCTTATACCTGTATATACAATAGACCCCAAATTTGCAGAAATTTTAACTTTCGACTGTGCTGCCAACTGGTGCCATCAATTTGGATTTAATTGGCGATGTTAATCAATAAAGTGCTGTTACCTCGAGTTACTTTACTACACATCCCCTAAAATGTTTACGTCCCTTAAACTAAATGAGTGAAAGCAAAAAAATATAAATATGACATTACATAACTTTGTCACTCCTACCTATTTGTACTAGCTAATGTAGCAACGCATTATTTGTCCATATAAAATAGTAGTTATACTAAAAAAAATTTTTATGATTTACGCATTTAATTGAAATTGTTACAGTTCGGAACACAAACTGGAATTCCTCATCGGCGACACGGTGCTCCCGTACAACATGACCGTCTACCAGGCCG
Source organism: Marasmia exigua (assembly GCA_019059595.1). Lineage (NCBI taxonomy): Eukaryota > Metazoa > Arthropoda > Insecta > Lepidoptera > Crambidae > Marasmia > Marasmia exigua. Next base: position 729,951 of record CM032464.1, on the reverse strand, counting down.
TCCGGCAGTTCGGCGAGCAGACGGACGCCGACACCGACACAGAAACACCGCTGGGTAAGATAACTGAAGATTACATATAGACGTTTACTTTTTTATCTATGAAACTATTATAAAGATGGAGTGTTTTAGGTTTTAACGAATGCAATAAAGCTCCACTTCCAAAATTAGTTCCCTGAATGACACTGGCTACATATTGGTACGGGAAAAGTATTATCATTTATTGATTGTTTATTAATACATTTTGCATCTAGAACGTGTTCGTATCAGTAAATCGTTATAAACTATATTAAAAACACTTTATAAAAGCATTTTTAAGTGTACATTTCTGAAAACTGTATTCCCATCATTGTAGTTATTGTTACGGATTCGCACTGGTACTACTTGATAATTAAGAAAGGACGCGACTCCGATTAAAATTTAAAGCCTAATTTTTATTTACAAGTTCATACTAATTTTCAAGACATTTTTTCCGCTCTGACAGTTCTGATATAATAAATCGTTTTTATTTTCAAAACTCAAAACATGACAAGGTTTTATATGCATAAAATCCTTAACAATCATAGATTTTCCTTTGCGTTTACCAAAATTTTAAATGAATTTGGTGTCTAACACTCTGTGTCTGTCGGTTAGCGAACGCCGGCATTTGGATCCAAACGCACACGATCTACTACCGCGCCGTGGAGGCGGGCGAGCCGCCGCGCTCCGACGCCGCCGCCTCGCGCAAGGGCAAGGGCCAGCCCACCAAGCTCTCCTCCCGGCGGAAACCCGATTTACTCTGGAACGGTAAGATTGGTTCTAATTAAATTAAAGATTTGAATTGTCGCTTAAACGTAAATTTCAATTCGGCGTTTTTAATTGGAGGGGGAATATCGTTCCAACATTTGGTTACTTAGTGACGAACACTGCCAGTAAAACCTACCGATCTATTTGGATGTATCGCCTGTGGATCGTGTGCAGCTCTGAAAATACCCGACCTTTATTTGTTTTGGAATTTAACAGGCTTTGTCTTTTCGTGTAAATATTTTTGGTAATTAAATATCATGATATTATGTATGTATATTTTAATTTCTATGAAGGGTGTGTCCGTAGACATTTACATCCTGTTAACCACGTCATCTAGCAGCCATTCTGAACAACATTCGTTTTACGAGTTTCGGAAATACATCGATTATGTTTTGGACTTCCCAAAATGACGATGTCACGTGACCGACTTTGTTCGAAATGTTGATATTTTTAATGCGAATTTTCAAAAGTCAGTACAAATGTTGTTTAGAATGGTTGGTAAAAGGCATGTAAATATTTTCCGACACACCAGGTAATCCATAACCCAAGTGCTTGAGCTATTTACTTCGGGCTCAGGTACACATGGAATTAATGAAAGTGGATCCAGATAGCTGTGACGATCAACTGGACGCCGTTCTCATTTTGGATCGCTACTGTGGTGCTGTCATCATCATTATGTTAGAGTTTAGTCCCGGTTGCGTCCCTAGATAGATAGATATTCTTTATTGCTCGAAAATGCTTGTATTTTACAAGCATGATACAACAGCAACAGACAGTACAATAAGGCGGTCTTATCGCTTGTAGCGATTTCTTCCAGACAACCTTTGGGCAGAGGAAAAAAATATCGTATTCGTAATAAGAGAAGGCAGTGCAAAGTAATTTAACAAATGAAATTGAGTTGTTGACAAGCTGTCGCTCCGGAGCGCGTGGTCTGTAACGTCTGTGGTGTTGTCTCATAATGTAATCGTGCTGCAGAGGGCATGGTCCCCGGGCGCGAGTCGCCGCTGGTGGTGATCCTGCGCTCGCCGGTGATGGGCGCGGCGGGCGGCGAGGTGCGCGACGCGGCGCTGCCGGCGCTGGGCGTGCTGCGCGCGCTGCACGCGCTGTCGCGGCACTGGCACACGCTCTACCGCGCGCTCTGCCTGCCCGACCCGCGCCCGCTCGTGCCCCACGCCGACTTCATCAACGCCAAGGTACACACCACACTAGCATTGATATATTTCAACTAATTTAGATAGAACTGTCAAATGTCTGTCAGTCATTTCCTTATCCCCAGTAAATAATAATAACAAATCATCGGACATCCGAAACGAAAAGTCTAACTTTAGCCTACCATAGACACTGCTGAACACTTACTGCCCTTATTCGTGTTTTATTTTGTTAATAACAACCCGTGATTTATGATTAAAGTCCCTATTTGTATTTCAGCTTGCTGCCAAAGCGAACCGACAACTTCAAGATCCACTTGTAATAATGACGGGAAATCTTCCGCCTTGGTTGAAAAAGATTGCATATGCTTGGTAAGTCAAATTTAAACTGGGCCCTTGTATCATCATTCAGAAACTCGCCCTAAAAATGTGACTCCACTGGTGTTATGGGTGTCCGTGGACAGCGGGATTGCTTATTATCAGGTGATGATGGTGATGTTAACTACTCGTACAACATATGAATGTTATTGAAATTTGTAATAGACTTAGTAAGTATGTAGGGAAATTACTGCATAAACCTTGAGAACTGCAATAAAAAAAATAAAGAATATTTATTGCCAGAAGTATTTACATACAGGTCTTTAGATACAGCAACTTCTGCACTAAGCAAATCTGCTTGTGTCGCAGAAATCCATACGATGTTCAGCTGTGTGCTAATGTGCCGATTAAGGAGACTCAAAGTCACCCAGAGAGAATGGAGAGGGCTATGCTCGGATTCTCCCTGCGTGATCGTTTCAGAAATGATGAGATCCGCAGGAAAACTAAGGTCACAGACATAGCCCAAAGGATTGTTTGCCTCAAGCGACAATGGGCAGGACACATAGCGAGGAGAACAGACGGCCGTTGGGTCGGAAAGGTCCTCGAGTGGAGGCCTCGTACAGGAAGTCGCAGCCGTGACAGGCCTCCTACAAGGTGGACCGACGATCTGATGAAGATCGCGGGAATCCATTCGATGCGGGCGGCACAGGACCGATCTGTGAGGAGAACACTGGGGGAGGCCTATGTCCAGCTGTGGACGTCTATTGGCTGAAATGATGATGATGATTCAGCTGTCATGTATTTTAAAATCCATACACTGACCTTGGGATAGTGCTGAGCTGAGCTGAGCTTTTTATTATAGGTGGTCTTTATTTACTAACAAAGATTGATTTTATTGTATTTACAGTGTGTTTTTTTTATTATCTATATCATAAAACGTTAACGCCTGACCGGAATCGCACCTGATGGAAAACGACTATGCGAACTAGGAAGATACACGTTTGCCTAGAAGATGGGTGTTCGCTCCTGTTTTAGATTAACATGGTAAATCCGTGTTGCAGCCCATTCGTATTCCCGTTCGAGTGCCGTCACCTGCTGTTCTACGTGGTGTCGTTCGACCGCGACCGCGCGCTGCAGCGCCTGCTGGAGGCGGGCGGCGAGCGCGGCGGCGGCGGCGCCGAGGCCGAGCGCGTGGCGCCGCGCCTCGACCGCCGCAAGCGCACCGTGCAGCGCCACAACGTGCTGCGCCAGGCCGAGCACGTCATGCACGAGTTCGCGCACTCCAAGGTACACTTTATAACTTACACCGATGCACCTGCGCACAACACTTTGACTGACCGGATGGCGCAATTGGTAGTGACCCTGCCTCGTACGCCAAAGGTCGTGGGTTCGATCCCCACCCTGGACAAACATTCGTGCTATGAACACTTGTGTTTGTTCGGTGTCTGGGTGTAATTTATGTATTTAAGTATATATTTGTGTTCCTCTGTTGTCTGATATCTGTAACACAAGTGCTTAAGCTACTTAGTACGGAATCAGGTCAACCTATGAGATGTTGTGAGAATTAAATTAGAATTAAAAAAAAAACACTTATTTTCGAATACTGCTCCAAAATCTTAACCAATCACAACGCTCCATTTACGCGCGCCAAAAATTAAAATTTCATATTGGTTGATGCGTCAGGGCCATGTTTTCGGTGCGAGTGCGGCTAAGAGAGAGAGATAGCATTCCTCTCTGGATTTATTGTATTTAATCTTAACGTAACGCAATAAAGTCTGTATTTCAACTGCTTTCGCAATCGTAATCAATCTGATTTAACTTGCTGTTCTGCGTAGACGAATTTTGCCGATTTAACTTATAAACATGGTACACCTGTAACTGACTATCAACGCCTAACACTTCTTTTGGGATGGGGGGGTGTAATGATAATCCTGGAAGTAACATTTCGTGGCCCCCGTTGAATCGCGCCTCTAGCACACCTCCGCTGCGAAAATTCAGTAGCGGGCGTCGGAACCCGTTAGTCATCAGTCAGCCATATCGGAGCGAAATGTCGTTATCAGAGTCAGAGGAGGTAAGTTCATAGTGGCAATGCCAATCAGAACGCGCGAAGTTTTTGAATATCGATTACATGTTATTTTAGGAGTGATTTCAGTAAGTTTATCACAATGTACGAAAATGTGGATGTAAAATAATACAATTTATCACCCGTTTAGAACCCTATGAAAGTTTATAAACTTCCCAGTAAATTGATAAACTTACGGATCTTGTTGTGTATTTTCCGGTGACATATGCTTATAATACTTTTCTTTTGTATATATATACTTATAATACATAGATATTACAAAGCGTGATGTAGTTCTAATATTTATAGTACTACTTAAATTTTGCATTGTATAGCAGGCTTTACATCACTTCTATCACTATGCGAATATCTAAAAATAGTTTATTAGTCATAAAAACTTTATAACCTTAAAATCGTGACAATCAGGCTGTTGGTGTTCCAATTAGAATTAAAATTAAATGTATGTTTTTTTACTGCCTATATTTATAATAAGATATGACTTCATGATATTTAACCAAATATATATTGTATATCAGGCCCTCCTCGAGATCCAGTACGAGAACGAAGTGGGCACCGGGCTCGGGCCGACGCTGGAGTTCTACGCGCTCGTGTCGCAGGAGATGCAGCGCGCCGACCTCGACGTGTGGCACGGCAGCGAGAACTTCAAGCAGAAGGCCACCTCCTTCGGCGGCGAGATCGTCAAGAGCCAGCCGCCCGTCGTCACCGACCGCTCGGCCGACGCGGCCGCGAGGCTGGCTTCCTCAGGTGATTTACCTTCTTTTATGTCTACACATTACCAGTTGGTACTTATGGAGTTTATTTAATGTGGACATTCCTCAAATTCCAACAGACAGATACGGACCCCACCTAGCTACTTTTATAACAAATCGAAAATGCTGGTTTTCCAAAAAACATTACCCTCAAAGTAAGTTGCCACAAGTCACTGCACATTGGTGAATTTAGGAACCAAATGGCGGGAAGCTTGAGGAAGGGAGCAAGAATAACAATCATCGTGATCTAGAAACAAACGTCCCTATCTTTATTTCATCCAAGATGAGACCCGTCCACCAAGATCCTATAGATAGAGTATCGTGCCCCAGCAGTCGCCTTTGATTTTATAAAGTCTTCGATTCAATGTGGGTTTTTGAGTAAGTTTTTGCAACATGGAAAACTACAAACTCCATTTTTAAGATTTACCGCCGTCAATCTAATGACACTGGAAGCTTAAACATGCAATATCCAGCTAGAGAGTAAAGTCATTCTATTTATATTTGCCAGTACGCGATGCCCTAAGCCTCGACGAGGAGCGCGCCCCAGAGCCGTCGGAGCTGGAGAAGGAGACGTCGATCCCGTCGCCGGCGCCGGACGCCACGTACGTGTCGTGGCCGTGCGGCCTGTTCCCGCAGGCCGTGGGCCGCAACGCGCGCGCCTCGCACCTCTCGCGCGTCAAGGCCAAGTTCCGCTTCCTCGGCAAGTTCATGGCGAAGGCTGTTATGGATTCAAGAATGGTGAGTCATTCACAATCAATTCATTGATTGAGATTTGCGAATGGAAAATTCGTAAAATAGCTTAAATAATATCAACTTCAATGTCCTTATCATGTAATCGTGTCATTCTCATCAGCCTCTGTTTCGGAGCTCGGAGTACGATTGCCTTATTGTTAGCCAGGTGTTTATTTAATCTTATCTAGTGGCCTTTCCTTTTATGGTAGCTTGGGAGCTCGGGAGTAGTATTAATCGATTCGTTTAATGGTTCTCAGGTGGACATACCGCTGTCGGTGTCGATGTACCGCTGGGTGGTGAACGAGCAGCGCTGGCTGACGCTGAGCGACGTGCGGCACGTGGCGCCGGAGCTGTGGCGCTCGCTGTGCCGCCTGCGCCGCGTGGCCGAGCGCGCGCGCCTGCTGGGGAGCGACCCGCGCCACACGCCCGACCAGCGCACGCAGCTGGTGAGTGTGACGCAGCGCTGGTGACGCTGAGCGACGTGCGGCACGTGGCGCCGGAGCTGTGGCGCTCGCTGTGCCGCCTGCGCCGCGTGGCCGAGCGCGCGCGCCTGCTGGGGAGCGACCCGCGCCACACGCCCGACCAGCGCACGCAGCTGGTGAGTGTGACGCAGCGCTGGTGACGCTGAGCGACGTGCGGCACGTGGCGCCGGAGCTGTGGCGCTCGCTGTGCCGCCTGCGCCGCGTGGCCGAGCGCGCGCGCCTGCTGGGGAGCGACCCGCGCCACACGCCCGACCAGCGCACGCAGCTGGTGAGTGTGACGCAGCGCTGGTGACGCTGAGCGACGTGCGGCACGTGGCGCCGGAGCTGTGGCGCTCGCTGTGCCGCCTGCGCCGCGTGGCCGAGCGCGCGCGCCTGCTGGGGAGCGACCCGCGCCACACGCCCGACCAGCGCACGCAGCTGGTGAGTGTGACGCAGCGCTGGTGACGCTGAGCGACGTGCGGCACGTGGCGCCGGAGCTGTGGCGCTCGCTGTGCCGCCTGCGCCGCGTGGCCGAGCGCGCGCGCCTGCTGGGGAGCGACCCGCGCCACACGCCCGACCAGCGCACGCAGCTGGTGAGTGTGACGCAGCGCTGGTGACGCTGAGCGACGTGCGGCACGTGGCGCCGGAGCTGTGGCGCTCGCTGTGCCGCCTGCGCCGCGTGGGAGACACCAACCAGCGCGGGGAACGTGAACGGACTTCTGTCTTTGCCAGAAGGAAACACAGGATTCATCTACACGAGAATTCTTCAACATTCTCTCTCAGTGAATCCGTATAAATTGCCATTGACATATTGTATAGAAAAGATGTTTCAGCCTTAAAAAAAGTGTTATCTTGCCATTATATACTTGTAATTTATTCATGTTTTTTTTTCATAAAGGAGCCGTACAACCTTTTCAGAAAAAAAAAACTTTAAGAGACCTTGATTTTCACCGTAACTCTGACATTCTATCATAATAATTATGAACAACTTATTACTCACTTTTATGACCCTAAACTAAATAAAATATTTGTGGTTTCAGATAAGTGCCCTGGAGCTGGATGGGTGCCCAATCGAGGAACTGGGGCTGGACTTCATCCTGCCGGGCGACGGCTGCACGGAGCTGCGGCGCGGCGGCCGCGACCTGCCCGTCACCGCGCATAACCTGCACAACTACATCGACCTCGTCACGCACTGGATGCTCTATGAAGGTACGATAAGTATATATGTGCGTCTCGGACAAATATTTATTTATTATGTTTTTTGGGAAGACCTACAGCTGTCTTAATACGGTAGCAATTACAATGAATGTCTTAAAGCTAAATCGTAGTAATTTATCTTAGTGTACATAATCTAAAATGAAATATTTTTAAAGCAAGAGTGAAAGTTGACTTTTAGGCAAACGCGTAATATGTTAGACCACTTCGTCTCTTACAGTCGAATCTGATTATGGTCAAGCGTAAGCTTATAAGGACTATTATTATAAGCTACTTATAGAATCGCCGTTCGGCGATTTTGTGACTTTCTGCGTTCGGACGCACGCAGTATCGGAATCGCGCGTTTTAGTGACTGGTCCGCTTCTCGATCGGTAATACTAGACTGCCGGAAAGCGATTCGATCGCTGCGTTGGAGTTTTAAGTGTATAGTGTGGTGTGTATGTATGTTATTTATTTAATATATATATACATACAGTTTTGATGATTTATTTTAATAATAATATTTGTTTGTTGTTTCGTCTTTAGGTGTGAGTAAACAAATGGAAGCATTCAAAGAAGGATTTGAATCAGTATTCCCTCTGGCCAATCTCAAAATATTCTACCCTGAAGAACTGGAGCAAGTATTCTGCGGCAGCCCTTCAGGTGAGGACATCTAACCCATAGTTTTGAAATTCTATTTATTCAGCCCAATAATTCAGACAGGAGCCATATATGCAGTTACACTAAAATGAAAGTAAAAACAATATCATGATATGTTTGATGATGAACCTAAGGCCCATATAGACCTAAACCAGTATTGTAATATGTGTCTGTATTGTAGGCGGGCGCGACCAGCGCTGGGAGCCGCGCATGCTGGCGGAGTGCATCCGGCCGGACCACGGCTACACGGCGGAGTCGCGCGCCATCCGCATGCTCATCGACATCCTCGCCTCCTACTCGCGCGAGGAGCAGCGCCTCTTCCTGCAGTTCGTCACCGGAAGCCCCAGGCTGCCCACAGGAGGTGAGACATGCTAAATCACTTTGTGCTCGGAGTTTGATACTATAGTCCGTGCCATTTAAACGTGCACACAAAGTCAATCATCTCTTCTCGAGTGCATTGGAACGTACTAATGACCTTTTGAGCAAAGTTTATTTGATATGATATGAGTCTTTATTGCACGAAAAGGTTACAGAATTGATTTCCTTACAAAAGTTTATTTATAATTAAAATCAAACAAAAGTGTTTTATTAAGTTAATTATCAACAATTTTTTTTTGGCAAAAGGCACAGAGTAATGTAGAGTTGTGTACAATTAGCTGAGTGGGTATCACGTTCGCAGGTTTCAAGGCGCTGAACCCGCCGCTGACGGTGGTGCGCAAGTCGCTGGAGTCGTCGCTGGACCCGGACGAGTACCTGCCGTCGGTGATGACGTGCGTGAACTACCTGAAGCTGCCGGACTACAGCGGCGCGGAGGTGATGCGCGCCAAGCTGCGCCTGGCCGCGTCCGAGGGCCAGCACTCGTTCCACCTGTCGTGAACGCCCGGGCTCGATTCGTATATACGTGTGAATGCGGTTAGTGATATATGTATATTAATAGTTATTGTCTTACACTGGCGGTTCGCTCCGGACTACTGCTGTTTATGTGCAATCAGAGTGATTTATTTCTCTAATGAGACAGACACTGAAAGTGCTGTGCGTTCTATAGTTTTGTTCTTCTTTTGGATTCATTTTAGATTACAAAAATATGTTATTAATTATATTTTGTGTTAATTTAATGTGATAGCTTTTGTATATTACTTTATCGATGTAGAGAGAATACCTATTCTCGACGGATTAAAATAGTAAATAAATAAATATGATATAAATATGCGCGGAGACTGCCCCGGGCGTTCCCCCGCGCCCGCCGGCCCGCTTCGTACCGCTACCACTGTTATAGTATATAGGTTACATATTATATTATACGATACGCAAGCTGTTTGATGGACCACAGAAATTCTTCTAGAGTCCTATGAACTTCAATAGCATTTATTACCAAACGGTGTATGTTTTGATTAACTTTAAGTATGATTAATGAGTAAAGAAAAAGTGCAAAATTTAATATGTAACAATTTCAATAAAACCATGTAAACAATATTGATCAACTTCTTGTTTTATTTCACTAACATGTCTATATTATAAGGGTAAAATGGTTGCTCCTATGACGATTATGGCATCCAGCCAATGCTCATTTTCCACCTGTTAAAATAAAGGTTGAGTTTATAATTTGCCTGTATTTTTTAGAATTTAAGATTACTTAACGATGATATCATACAGGCTACCTATAACACTCAAGATAAAAGTGCCGCCTATTATTCGAAAATGTATTGTCATTGTATGTACCCATGACAATGGAATTAAGACCGCAAAATATTGTTATGAAACTTGAAATCGAGGTTCAATGACAATGGTTGTAGGGAATCAATTCTATAACATTGAATTTACTAACATTGTAATAATATCCAGTTAGGCAAATTCCGGCATCTCATAATTCAAATATGGAATAGCAGCTAACACCAAAGAGAATGTAATCACTTTGTTTTAACCAACACGTCGTATCGTCATTACGATGTCTCAACGCCGAAAAAAAGATTGCGAGACCTTACAATCAATGCAAACTTTAATCCACAATAAGATATGACGTGTTCTGTACAAGTAAAAAGCATTACACTGCCAATACAACCCGACGTCATATATGGTATGAAAATAATCATGTCGACAACATGCGCCCGCGCGTGGTGCCTGCAGGCAGGTTGGCGGCTGGTGTACACCTGTACTTAATTGCCTGACGATATTAACTGTAGTGACACTCTTTATTTATTTGTTCCTGATCTCAAGCTGCTGATACAATTTTCTGACTTGTAACAAACTAAGCCCCATAGGTCATCGGCCCGGCGGGTTCAATGTATGTACAATGCTCTTCGGAATCTTCCACATAACAAAACATCTTGTTAGTGATGGGAAGATAACTGCAAAAGCATACATCTGACAGTTTCTCACAAAGATTTCCCACGTACATGAGATCTTAGCGCCAGAGACATCATCATAATAGCTATATACCAGGTAGGTACATCAAAAAGAAAAGGTTAAAGTTCAAACCAATGTTAAATCCCATGGTGTATAAGCACAATGAGAACAATATTCAGACCACCATTTTAAAAAAAATATGGTGAGATCCAGAAAGTTAAAAGAAACAACTTTTGCTTATTGATGATTTTGTATAATATCCCTATTATAGTTTATTACTAACTTGACACAATGTTATATTTAAGCAAGAATCTAATTTAACTAGACTCAAAAATTAAACATATCTTTTAAATAATTACATACATCAAACAAATTAATATCAATAATTAACCTATCAACCATAACTTCTTAACAATGCAATGTTGATATTAAGTCACATAAATTAAGAGAAAAATAAAAACATTCTAGTTTACCTACACCAAGGTAATAAAAAAATTACATTAAAATACATTGGTAAAGGTGCATATTTCTTTAGATTTGTAAAAAATATCCAGATTTTTGTGATAGAAGACTAATGAATAGAATTCACTATTATCCTACACTAAAATAACTTATTGAGTCGACAACATTACTAGACACCGAGAGACAGTTGCAATAGGTTTACAATACCATTGCTATCCAGCCCAATATGAGACAAGAACCACCAATGGGAGTGAGACGTCGGCAGCAGCGATCGCCAGTGAATGCATGGTAGTAACAGGTGCCACAGAACAAGCCCATGCCTGCTACGAAAAAGGCTCCTGCCTGAAAAAAATGTCAAATGATTAAACATACTTTTTTCTACAAAAATATAGGTATAATGATGAATGAACACTTGATAACTCTAAAATATCACTGATTATTAAACTGTTGCTCACAATATATGGTCTTTTGCAGAGAGGTACAGTCATCAAAGCCAATGTATGTAGAAAGTGGAATCTATTGGCTGTGTCAAATATTTTCCTGAGGTCTTCTTTAGTGTCAGTTTCTGGAAAGGTGCGGTGAGCGCCCATGGCGCCGAGCACTACCGCGCTGGCGCCACTGATTCCCGCAAGCCTCACGAAAGGCCCAGCTTCCTGGGCGAGCTCCCACAGAGGCATTTTCACAATCGTTGGAACAGAAGGGGGCACTGGATTGATAGGCTTTGCCTTGAACACTCCCTAGAACACAAAACGAATATTTGAATCAATATCCGTGGTTTTGTTTTTTAATGTAATAGGTAACCTGATGGTAAGCAATTGCCGCCGCCAATGGACACCCGCGACACGAGTGGAGTCACAAGTGCGCTACCAACCTTTAAACCCCCCCTATCCCCCGGATTGGGCCTCCAATTGGGCCTGATTAGGATTTTAAAAGAAAAACAATCATGAAATAATTTATTTACAGTTAGTGATAAGATAAATACAGAATGCAAGATATAAAAGCGAGTAGATACATTGGACAATGGTTCGAAACTTACGATATTGCGTAATAAATTCATAGCTCCATCCGCCACCGTATTAATCATAAGAGTATCGGCTAAATTTACCATACCTTTCTTTACTCAGTTATAACAAAGACAAGAAGGTAATTTAGAAAAAATGTTTTGTACAAAATTTTGACAAGCACAATTCCACAAACAAGTCACAAATCAATGACAAACAAGAATGACATCAACATGTCAAGGTCCAAGATCTGTTCCGCTCTGAGAGAGTGACGACCACGGTGACGACAGTCATCTCAAATCTATATTTCTATCTCACATATTCCCGTTATGCTAAAAAGAGATGCCTTGTACAATTTATGAAGTTAATGCGATTATCAAGTGGAACTTGTCCAACGTACATACCATTTCATGCATGCCTAGAGATGGGTTTATGCCCTGGCATATTGGGCGCATTGTATAAAAACCGAATTAATGTCCATAAATGCCGAATAAATGCCTTCTGCCTGGGCAAAAACTTTGATTAAATTAATATGTATAAAAACAAATGTTCTAATTGTATATTTTAGTGGGGAGAAAAATTGTCTTACACAAAAGTACATTTGGGTAACTTTGAATTACCTTGTAACTTTGAATAAAACTAGTTTAAAGATTTTTTATTTTATTTCTTGGAATTCCTATACAATTTAAAATATACGGTATCTACGTTGAATGGATCGACCTTTAGATCAAAGAGTAGTATTATATACCGGAAACTTTAAATACCGTTTTAAATTGTATAGGAATTCCAAGGAATAAAATAAAAAATCTTTAAACCAGTTTTATTTAAAGTTACAAGGTAATTCAAAGTTACCCAAATTGACTGTATAGGATTTAGCTAATATTTTTATTATAGGTGATTGGTGTTGAGCTTCATCATGTTACTATTAAAATAGTGGGTAGGTCAGTATTTCGGTTCTTCAGTCTAGTCGACGCGGGCAATGAACATTGCAACGAAAGGTGGAGTTTACGGGGTGAGGGGCGAGTGAAGAACAGAACAGAAAACGCCTCACTTTGTTAGCACTCCTTGACTTTAGCAACGCTTTTAACACTGTGAATTTTGAAATTCTGCTTGGCTTGTTGCGTTCTCTTAACGTATCTCCAACGGCAATTGACTGGTTTCGTAGTTATTTGCATGGTCGCCGGAAACGTATACGCGTGATGATTCTGTTTCTGTCTGGTGCGATATCAGTGTCGGCGTACCACACACCACCCTGTGGTCTCCTCTTGTCTCCTCTTTTATTTGCTACTTTGATTAATACTATTACTCAGAATCTTACTTCATCCTACCATCTCTATGCGGACGATCTTCAACTTTATTCACAGGGTAGCCTTGATGACCTGCCGGGCGTTATCCACATCCTAAATGCGGACTTGCAACGCATTTCGGAGTAGAGTCTATCGTTTGGTCTCAAGGTTAACCCTTTAAAAACGCAGGTAATGATAGAGGGTGGCCCTAGGTTGACTGCAAAAATCGACTGGGGTACTTCACCACCTGTTATTTTTGACCGAGTCCAAATTCCTTTTAGCTACTTGGTCAAGAAGCTGGGAATCTTTATGGCTAGCACGTTATTCTGGGGCGCGCAAGTGGGTGAAGTTAGTAGGAAGGTGTTTGCTTCGGCGAGCTCATTGAACCGGTTACGTAATTTTCTACCGATTCCCACCAAAGTTGCCCTTGTACAGGCTTTGCTTTTGCCTATTCTTGATTATGCGGATTGTTGCAACTTGGATATTATTGAATAACTTCTTGATAAGCTGGAGCGTCTTCAAAATTACTGTATCCGCATTATCTTTTGCCTACGAATGGGAATGGGAAGCCATTCCCATTCGTAGGAATTCACTAATATGTGACCATATTAGTGAATTCCGATCCCAGTTCAAATGGCTGCCCATACGTCGTCGTCGTGACCTTCATATCCTCTCTTTGCTTTACAACATTTTATTTAATCCCCTGGCTCCGGCTTATCTCCAAGATAATTATAGATGGGTTCCAAGAGAGATTCCAATAGCGATTCCAATTCCTACAACCCACTAAGGTTCGTGAGATGCGATCGTCCCGCAAACTCCATCTCGCACTCCCACTCCACTCCACACACTCCTACTCACAATCCTTCACTGTCCAATCCACCCGCCTCTGGAACAACCTACCCCTCTCCATCCGGCAATCCGAATCCCTCTCTATTAAGTAAGTCCCGAGTTAAAGATCATTTCTTATCTTCCTAAACCTTTGTAGTTCATTTCATTGTCTCCCATTTCCCTGGTTACATATCTATCAATCCAATAAACTGTTAGTAGTTATGTATGTTTATTTGTTTTGTAATTTACTAATAAGTATTTATAGCTAGTATATATTTATTTAATATAATGTATGTATGTATATATATACCATACTCGTATTTATACAATGTCTTTTTTTTCCTCTTTTTCTGACTTGCACTGCCTTACCCCTTTTCTTAATTCGCTTTACTTTTCCTCTACCCTGAGGTTGTCTGGAAGAGATCGCTATTAGCGATTAGACCGCCTACATTGTTTTAGTATAATAACTTAGACTGTAAATTTTGTGCAATAAAGTGTATCTATCTATCTATCTATCAAGTCAATACGCTCGATGATCCCTGGCCATCAACATCTACATCAACTTACCGAGAATTAGAATTCGTAGATGCATCTAATATGAACATGAGTGACGATAATAACTGAAGATATCTATTTCCTGTATTAATTGTCAAATTGCCTATTCTATAATTACCTAGTTAAGACTAAAATAGTTCGAATTATCAACTGTGATTTAACAAGACTGTGATTAAAAGGCTGTTAATTTTTTATTAAATGATTGAATTCAAAAGTCGGACACTTTTGTTTCATTTTAAAGTAATTTACCGCTTCAGTTTTAAAATATAAAATCAAAAGTTTTTGTGCCCAATGATCGGGCATTTATTTGGACGTAAACTCATTTAAGCCCAATATGCTAAGTTTATGCCCATTCTGTCCATATTTGTTTTTGCCCTCAACTCATCTCTATACATGCCACATAAAAATAATAAATTCTATTACAGTCCGCGCCACCAAAGAAGTCCTGTAAATGTCGCCATCAATATTTCATCATATAAGGTACCTATAATGATCCATAAAACAATCGGGTTTTTACTTAGACAAATTGTCTAAGGGTTTTTATGAAAGATTAAAGCGGATAGCGATAATGTTCAAGGTAGGAAAAACAAATTGGTCTCATTCATGTTTTCGACTTGTATCTTGTATTGCAAGACCACACATCCTTAATTTTCGAGGTGATTGGGTCTGTTTCCACCTCTTTGATTATATATTCTCTTTGGTTGGATACCTATGGCTATGAATATTGAAAGACTCTCCTTTCTCCACTATGCCATGCATGAGTAGATAAAATTATTTTATTTTTTATCTACATGTATTTATAAGTCATGTGGTCAAGAAGGTTGTAGCGTTATACTATAACTGTCTTGCATGTGGTACAGGAGGTTCGTGAAAATATATGATGGCGCCACTGTCGTTTACGTCAACTTGACCTGACGCCATCTGTATCTATAATAATAACTATTTTTATTGAATCGATATAAATACATTTGTAGGGAATTGAAAAGGAAAACTAATAAAACATCAACAACTTGATTATTGACATATCAAAAATATTTATTTCCACTTAAAAAAACATTCATTCAATTTAATCAGTTTGTTAACAAACTTACAAAATGGCACTGTACTTGTTTCCTTGTAGCACCAACATAATGTTCCTATCACATTCGTCACAAAACTACCAATCAGTAGCGGTCAGTCACAAGAGTTAGAGTCACTAGTATCTAGCAGATCTACATATTCAAACTATAACCACGGCTACCAAGGTTTTAGTTCGTTTTCTCCAAGTCGATTTTATCTTTTGGACAGCAGACTCCCGCATACCTGAAAATAAAACAGCTGTAGTTTACAATATTTAAAGGTTTTTTTTCAACTTTTAACATAACAATGAGATCACTGATAACAGTACACATCAATAACATCCAAACGATTTCGGCTAAGGCGGCCAATCTCAACGATCAGCCACTTACGCAGAATATATTATTATACTTAGTGCTAAAGTGTGTGCACAACAACAACAGATGAAATTATAGCGTTTCCGAACAATCGATAGTTAGGTAGCCTATACATAGATAGTTGAACTCAAACATCATCTTACATAATAATACCGACAGGCCTACGATAATAATGATATGTTTGCGCTATCGAATTCGCAATCGATAGTATCGAAGCTCAATATCGAATGCACTATCGCACCATTATTTCTCAACTATCAATAGATGACAATCTAGCGACAACACTACTAAACATAAACGCACAGTAACATAGGTAGGTAATAAACAGTTTCCAGTGTACCTTTCGTCGCCAACGCTGCAGTGGTAGGCGGGGTAGGTCTGCGCGGACAGCGCGCGCGCGGCGGCGCAGCGCGACACGTACACGCACGCGCCCGCGCCCGCGCCGCCCGCCGCCGCCGCGCACGCCGCGTCGCCGCCCGCCGCCCGGGGCGCCTGCGAACGTCACCAAGCGTAGCTCAATGGGGGCTGGCGTACCTACTATAGGCTTGAGCTCCCCTCCCAGACACACTAGCGCGACAGGGCCGCGGGCAGGCTCCAACCGGGGTCGAAGACCGCCCCAACTGCGCAGGGTCGGGAGGCATCCTCTCCCAGAGGAGCAAGTACACAGCGCCATGAAAGGCGCGAGATGCAGCCCGGGTAACGGGTTTACCCCGACACTTGAACCGCACCAAGTGCGAAGAAACGTATCCTAGGTCCATCTACAAGGCGATTGGGTATTTTTAAACGTGATTATGTCAAATTGTCAATGAACGAAACAATCAGCCAATGATGTTGAAGTTGGACCTCGGTTCACAGGCACGCCATCTAGCAGCCCCTATTCGAATCCACCTTTGAAATTACACGTCACGTCACATTGGGGAAGAAGGGTCCGTTTTTTGCCAGTCACATACATACATCATCTAAGCGTTTCCGGATTCCGATTTTCCGGATTACCTATTACTTAATCTTACTAAACTATTTTCACACGGTTTTTTACATCAATTGTGGTACAGCCATTTCTGTCTTATATATCAACCCTCAGATGTCAAACTACGCCTTACGGGGTCTGCTCCTTTTAACGGGACCCAGCGGTGTGAACACATTGGTTACCCACTTATCTGGTTTACATGGCCGAGCCAGCGTACGGCAGAAGAGGATGAAACAAGGACGGATGACTTACAACAATGTCAGTGGAGAGCTTCAAGGTAACCGTGGCGTTGGCGACGGGCACCTCGATGTTGCCGTCGGGCGCGAGCAGCGGGCCGAGCCACGCGTACTCCTGCAGGTGGTACGCCGCCAGGGGGCTGGGCGGGGGAGGGCGGCGCGTGGTCAGCTGCGGCGCCGGCGGTCCTGGTATCCCTGGTGCACCTGCGGCCGGAGGTATTGCTGCAAGCCAATCTTAAAGTACAACATCAACTAAAAAAATATGTTTATTATTTTAAATAAATTATGTTTATATCAAAATATTGGGTTACTGACTGAGACTGACGATATAATGATATAAAATAAAGCATATGAAATGCCAACACCACAAGATAGTTGATAAGTTGGTCATAATAATAAAAGTAAGTATAACTATAAGAGTAAATAGTGTTTTCCATTAGGGGAAGATCGTTACCCTTCGTACGCGGGGCACATTCATACAGTCAAAGTTAAACTTGAACGAAACAACGGACGCTCTGGCTTTTGTATGTGTGCGTGAGTCGAGGTACCAACTTTACGTCAATGTAGTTTCGCGCCATTTGCACCGGTGACAGTGAAGTGACATACACGAATGTGTTTTCGCGCTCGGTAAGTAATTTTTTGATCAATGTTTTTGTCTATTGTTGCTGAAGATAAAATAAGTTTTCGGGTAGAGTATTCTATCAATATTTAGCAAAATATACATAAGATACGTTTTCAATAGTTAAATTATGATGTTTTCGTATTAATTATAAAAGAGGTTATATTTTGTTGTTATTTGGTTAGTGGGGTACTTTCGGACAGAACTAGATGGGGCACGTTTGGACGCGTACGAATGTGCCCCAAGTGGTAGGTAGGTACGATTTAGTGTGTTAGTGTGCTAATTGCTAATTTTTGCATTAACTTTTTTGTGTGTTAGTGTGCTAATTGCTAATTTTTGCATTAACGTTTTGCTATCGTCGATGTCCGTTATATGTTATAATATCTATTTCTTATTATTTTTTCAGAGAAACATGGTGCGGACTTATAAACCAAAAAAGACAAGTAGACAAGCTGTGGATGAAGAAACGAAGAACAAGAAAGCTAAAATCATAGAAAGTGATGAATCTGATTGTGATGGATCTGATATAAGCTTTCAAGAGAGTTCAACTTCTATCACAGATGAAGATGAAACCAAGCATGAAAATTTTGAAATGAACAGAAGCCAATTGACAGTTGATGTAATACCAGAAAATATTAAAGACGGTTCATTTATTTTAGTGAGGTTCCCTAAGAAAAAAAGTATTATTTACTATGTAGGAAAAGATGACAGTCACTATAGTCAGACTGAATTTAAAGTATCTTATCTAAGGAAGAAGCCAGGCCTGTCGTGGACATTTGTTTTCCCTAATGTTGAAGATATTCATACTGTTTATGTAACTGATATTGAAATGATTCTTCCTGACCCTAAACCTCCAACAGTTTGTACTTCTAGAACATCAAGATTTTTCACTTTTTCAGTAAATTTTTCTAATTTTTCTGTTCAATAGTTTTTATTATCTTGTTAATTAATAACAACTTTTTGCAGTGCTAATCCGCACCAAAGATTAAAAAATGTGATTCTTAATCTAAGATATCTAATTTACGTAGAAAATGAAGCAATTTTATGTTTTATTGTTAGAAGAAAGTAATTTAATTTTCGTTAATTTAATGAAAAGTCATTTAAGTTTTGTTTTACATAAAAAAAGCTATGTAATTTTTGTTGACTATTTGAAATGTATTTTATTTTTGTTTAATAGAAGTTAAATCTTTATTTTTATTTTTAATATCTTTGCTAATAAAAGAATTTTGATTTATATGTGTTAATTTAATCGCACGTACGGAACTACCCCACAGCGTACGAAGGTACCCCCAACACTGTACATAGGTGCCCCGTTGTTGGGGCAGATTCGTACATATTCCAGATTTAGTTTAAATCATAATTATGGTTGAAACATCAGATGAAATCATCTGTCATTTTTTTTTATGAATCTCAGATAGTTAGACTATAAATTATAGCTGTCAGGTGATTGATTTATGAAAAAATAAAAAACAAAAAAAATAAAATGTGGAAATCGTACGAAGGGTCCCCACCTTCCCCTACCTTTCAAACAATAATATATTTTTAATATTAATCGAGCCCTTACAATAAATATTCAATGGAAAAAAAGCGGCCAAGTGAGAGTCGGACTCGCCCAAGGTTCCATGACAGCAAAGTGTAAGTTCACGGTTTATGCATAGGTTTAACGTTTTTTTTTTGTTTATTGAATGAAAGTTTATTAAGAAAATTACTTAATACTCTCGTTCAAAACAATTTCCGGTGGAAGTTGGCATGGTAATGTAACATGTTTTTTTTTTGTTTTATTATTCTTTATTTTAGAGACTATGGGGCGGTGGTCACACATTTTACTACATTGAAAGCCTCTCCCGCAAATTATTCCGTAAAAAAATATATTAGAAACCATAATATAATTTTTGAAGACCTATCCTAAACGTATGGGTAAGTATGATGTTTTTTTTTTAGTTTCAGCTATGGTGTATCCCAAAAAAACATCTACCTAACAAATTTCTTATTTTATTCTTTCGACAGTATAGTTCTTATTATAGTTTCGGAATCGTTTCTTATTAAGTTTTCTTATAAAATTTCGGTATTAATTATTCTTTCGACAGTATAGTTCTTATTATAGTTTCGGAAGACACTGAACTAGAGTTGTAATGATGATCATCACATCAACATAACAGTGCGTGCAATTAAAAAATAAATAAAATCCAAATATCCAAGTTAAAAGTTTAAATAGCTACCACAATTATTTGTGTTATGAGAGACAATCAAATTGTAAACTGTCTGAAAATCTGGGAACTTCTAAATAAATATTTAATTTTTCCCGAGGCAATGGTAAATTCTAGGAAATAACAAATAAATTATCAGCAATTTACTGTCCCACTGCAAGGCACAAGAATCCGTCCTAGAAATCAAGTCGACGTTACTATGATGATGGGATTAGGCTCAATCACCAAGCTTATTATAAGTATTTCTCACGGGTGCCGGATTTAGTTGAAGCCATATAACTTACTCATGTGTTGTGCAAACGGTGTCTGTCCGCCTCGACGTACCGATGGTCCTACTACATATTTGCTAGCTGTAAATAAAACCGCAGGAATCTTTATTTACTTAAGCACTTCTTATTCGCCTCTGGATTCGACTATGATCTGATTATCTTTATAAAATTTTATGACCATGATAAACAATTTAAATAATGTCTTTACATATGAAATTGCCGTTTTTTTCTGGACACAATAAGATGTGCAACTCCTTCAAATAAAAAAAAAAGTCACCGTACTATACTTTTATTTGTTTTAAGAGTAAATTTTAAAGTTCATATTAAATAAATAGATCAGATATAAAGATAATAAAAAATATCTTGAAAATGGCCGAATTGTCATTTTTATCAATAATAAATTCTTAATTAAAAAATGTTTTTTTTTTCTGAAAAACTATCTTACACGTTCCTAAACGTGGTCCATTAAAGTACCACAGTTAATTATGGAGTAAGTAGTAGCATTAAACGTTACTTTACATATTAAAAAAAAATAGGTAGTATGGAAAATACAACTTCTAAGAAAATCTCCATACAGCAATTTCATAACTAAAGACCTTATTTTAAACTCAACTTGTCAGCAACCATTTTATATATGGGTTTTTATATTTTTTAAGCGCTGTTAGTGAAATAATGCGATAGTGTAGATATCATATGAACACAAGTCCCTTTTTTACGATGCACTATTTCTGAGTAAGTGGTGAAATTATGAACCGTTTATTTAATATTCCATCGCGTAATGATGAAGCATTGAGACATTCCCAGGTTTACAATTTCTAAACAGCAACAACGTCTGAACTTAAAAATATAATACGTGTCGAGTGTGCAAACGATTTTCGATTGATAGTGGTCATGCGCCATGTTCCCCGACTATACATCACCATGCAAACTTCCATCGATACTTGAATTCAACGAGATCTATTCAGTAGTTTTTTTTCACATTCAAGTAATGTAGGCGGATTTTTGCGCTCCGTCCGGTACGCTGCGGCCTTTACTTAAACATAAGTACTAGTACCTAAACATTAGGTACACTGTTCAGGTGTTAAGCGTGACTTTGATCGGAATCGTAATATTAATCACAACATAAAAGGTTCAACAAGTGTACAGTTCTTTCAGTCTCACCGTCATACTCTTCCTCCTCTTCCACGGCAAATGTGTCGCTTTCCGCGAGAACTTGGTAGGAGTCCAGCGGTAACATCTGCGCTTGCGCCGCCGAGCTGTGCAACGCGGACTGACCTGATGGAGCACACAAGAACTTCCGAGTCTAGCCAAGGCCGACTTCAGCGTTGGCATAACTTGACTTACATAATTTTTAGTCCAATTAGCCTAGAGGTACTCCGATTCTTGATTACATTATCTATATTTCTAAACGGAAATAGTTATATTGTTTGATTTCAGTGGGAAATTGCATAGGCTCATACTTTGTCCAACAACACGCTTGCAGTGAGCATTAGACAACAGACGAGACTCGAATGCCAGATTAAACGTAAGCATAGCGAACTAGAGAAGAAACGTTGTTTTTATATCTCATCTGCCCGTGTAACGCCGATGTAATTATGTAGTGTAAAATGTAAAAGAAATCCACAGTTTTTTTTTCCCTTTGATATAACGAATAAATATATTTTATGTATGATCACAAGCTATGTATATGAATTTTAATGATCCAACATGACTCGAGTCACTTATGATATCAGTCAATATGAACGACCACTCTTAAAGGCAGTATGAACTTATAATATGTAAAGCATAATAATGATGATGATGACTCAAACAAATTAAATTAAAATATATACTTAGTTACGATCTGATTGAGAAAAATCTTTTCATACCGCGTCTGAACACCATATAATTGAGGTCGGATGATATAGTCAAGCGGTAGGGCTTACCCAAGACGAGGCCCTGCTGGCGGTTGGCGAACGGGCTCATGTGCGCGGACATGGGCACGGGGCGACCTACCGCGGCGAAGCTGGCCGAGCTGCCGGGCAGAACTGCGCGCAGAGGGAGGAAACCACTCCTAAGTCCTTTTGAATTTACGATTTTTCATTCTCCGGCTTTAAATTTATGAATATAGTTACATTCATTTATATTCTGATTTAGACAGCGAACAGGCTAAGTAATAAAAGGGATCGTAGATATCTTCTACTTAGAAATCTGCAACAGTAGAGTGATATGGGGAAAATTGCCGACTGTTATAAATTATCATATTCCTTCAGTAGTCTCTCTGGTTACCCTGCTTTGAAACTGGAATACCTACAGATCCTTGCATTCCTGTAGCTGTTGGATAGTTATCTGCCAAGTAGTCACTTAGCAGACGTAATACCTACCTAGTCGCAGTTTTACAAAGTCTAGTTTCAGCAATGAAAAACTGGCAGGGGGTATGTAGCTAAACTTAAAAAACGTACGAACTTACCTCCACCGAAACCAATGTCTTGATCTGCAAAGGAGCATAAACATTATATTAACAGCCTGGTAGGTAGGTATATCAACGTATAGAAACGAATATCAGTGTTACAATTTGTGTAATATTATGATTCATATCATATACATATACGCTATGGATACACCCTATAAGTATAGCGTGACATATTTACGCATACGTAACAGACATCTAGATCACTCACTAGCAAAGTTTTCCCCTTAATTTTTTTTAGATGTCTATCTCTAAAAAGGCTAATAATGGAGTGGCAATAGTTAACAGGGAACTCACTCTGTTTGTGAACGGACTCGGCGTCGACGGCGTCCGAGGCGTTGGGCTTCACCACCACCAGCGAGGTCAGCGGCGTCACGAACGAGTACTGCACATACATACACATTTTCATTTATATATTATGGCACCTAATGGACAACATTTCAAAATTGCTAAGCTCTGAAACAAAAAATACCATTTCTTTATTTACTTTTCCGCTGCGCGAATATATATTTATTAATTTTTTATATTGCTTATTTACTGAGAAAAAAATTAAAAACTAAAAAACGTAAGATGACGTCATCGGACGGCAGAATGTAAAATATTTCTTTGTCTAGCACATTATAGTTTTAAATTTACGAAATGCCATACACATGACATGCAACTGTCAAAAAAAGACAACTTGTCAACGTTGAATGAATGAAAGACGTTGACAATGTTGACACTAGCATTATTTACCTTTGACAGTAGTACCTTTTTTTTATTAAAACAATGATAAGCAAAGGAATATCGCTGTATTCAGCCGTCCGATGACGTCATTTGGCGCTTACGTCTATTTAGAATATAAAGAATTTTAATAATTATTTTATGCATGAAAATGGACAAATTTTGAAAAAAGAAAAAATATGGGTCCGTTCATTTTATGTCTATTTTCATATAAGAAAACAATATGGACATGTTAAAAATATGAAATGTTGTCCATTACGGGACCTGGAGGCCCGTGCTCGCGGTATTCGACATTCAAGTCCAATTTAGAGATTTCCTAAATTCGTCCATACATCTGTAATTTTAATTCAATATCTAGTGCACGAGAATAAGCCCTCATGGCCAATCACAAAATAGATAGTGTAAAGATTGAAACCAACGCAAATTCCTTACTTGTTTTTATTTTGACTTTCGTAACCTGAAAAATATACAATATTATGGTTACGCGGACGTGCAGCTGTTCACTCGCTCATTACTTTGCTGTTTTTCACTGTGCGCCGACCGTGCGCGCTCAATTTCTGGATAAAAATCCTCAATGACGCGGCCGAAGTCCGCCAGAAGTCCATATTCAAAAGCATACATTTTCTTCTAAGTGACTTAACATTAAACCGACAGCCAGCAACGAAGGAGTTCACCATCGTTACAATAGACTAGAGGATGGCATACATAGATAGTTAAACCTACCTACACATGTAACGTGTTAGTGCGAGAGAAGTTACCTTGAGCGCTTGTCGAGCGCGGCAGTCTTGTCGTCCCTGTCTGCTGGTGGATCCCTCGCGTAACGTTCATGTAGCATCTGCGTGATGGTAGGTAAGCCTCGAGCTAGTTAGTGCGAGGGAGTCACCTTGAGCGCGATGTCGAGCGCGCGCTCGTCGGGAGAGGCAGTCCTGTCGTCACTGTCTGCTGGTGGATCCCTCGCGTCACGCTCGTGTAGTATCTGCGTGATGGCTTACCTCGCACTAACTAGCTCGAGGCTTACCTCGAGCTAGTTAGTGCGAGGGAGTCACCTTGAGCGCTATGTCGAGCGCGCGCTTGTCGGGCGAGGCGGTCCTGTCGTCGCTGTCTGCTGGTGGATCCCTCGCGTCACGCTCGTGTAGCATCTGCGTGATGGTAAGCCTCGAGCTAGTTAGTGCGAGGGAGTCACCTTGAGCGCGATGTCGAGCGCGCGCTTGTCGGGCGAGGCGGTCCTGTCGTCGCTGTCTGCTGGTGGATCCCTCGCGTCACGCTCGTGTAGTATCTGCGTGATGGCTTACCTCGCACTAACTAGCTCGAGGCTTACCTCGAGCTAGTTAGTGCGAGGGAGTCACCTTGAGCGCGATGTCGAGCGCGCGCTTGTCGGGCGAGGCGGTCCTGTCGTCGCTGTCTGCTGGTGGATCCCTCGCGTCACGCTCGTGTAGCATCTGCGTGATGGTAAGCCTCGAGCTAGTTAGTGCGAGGGAGTCACCTTGAGCGCGATGTCGAGCGCGCGCTTGTCGGGCGAGGCGGTCCTGTCGTCGCTGTCTGCTGGTGGATCCCTCGCGTCACGCTCGTGTAGCATCTGCGTGATGGTAAGCCTCGAGCTAGTTAGTGCGAGGGAGTCACCTTGAGCGCGATGTCGAGCGCGCGCTTGTCGGGCGAGGCGGTCCTGTCGTCGCTGTCTGCTGGTGGATCCCTCGCGTCACGCTCGTGTAGCATCTGCGTGATGGTAAGCCTCGAGCTAGTTAGTGCGAGGGAGTCACCTTGAGCGCGATGTCGAGCGCGCGCTTGTCGGGCGAGGCGGTCCTGTCGTCGCTGTCTGCTGGTGGATCCCTCGCGTCACGCTCGTGTAGCATCTGCGTGATGGTAAGCCTCGAGCTAGTTAGTGCGAGGGAGTCACCTTGAGCGCGATGTCGAGCGCGCGCTTGTCGGGCGAGGCGGTCCTGTCGTCGCTGTCGTCCGGCGGGGGGTCCCGGGCGTCGCGCTCGTCCAGCAGCTGTCTGACGGTGAGGTAGGCCCACAGGCGCTCGAGCGGCAGGAAGTTCTCCTTCACCACCGGCACCGGTGCGCGCGGGATGATGTCTATGTGTTTCTGATAAAATGTAATTTTGAATAAGCACCGCATTCATTTGTCTATTTAAGTATATATTAGTAGAGCCGCCGTATAATGACGCAGCAAATACCTCATCATAATAACACCAAATACAAACGTAGTTTTAAGATTTTTTTAATCGAATGCGCTTGGCGTGCATCTATTTAATCGGATGAGGACTAGATTAGATAGGACTCCTAGGGGAATTCACTTGGCACCTTTGATACCAGACCGGGCTGTCCTTATGTAAGGCTGTTGAGATACAATAATATTTTAATGTGGTAACTTTATTGTTAAAATCTTGGGGAATGGGGGAGAGTTAGGCGGTTCTCCCACAGCAATATGCCAAAAGTGGGACTCACCCGTCCGCCGTCGCCGACGCCGCAGAAGGCGCCGACGGTGGGCGAGAGCTCCTGCGCGCCGGCCTCCACGCGGCCCGCCACCACGGTCTCCGAGCCCTCGTAGTACCGTCGGAACCGGTTCTTGGTCAACGAATCAGCTTTTACCTATAAATTATTTTCATAAATTATCAATATTTTTTTGTTATTATTAGAGCTGTGCGTTATTCTAAAAAATAAATAAAGTCATGAAAATAAATTATGTCGCCACTGCTGCTCACGTCATAGGGTGTCGCTACCCCACCGGTATAGCATGGCATGGGAACTCCGTTATTTTTATTTTTCAGTTTCTCAACAAGCTTAAAGGGTGACATGGAATTTATTTTGACAAACAATGTAAGGTTGCCACAATTTTATGATAACACCAGAAAATTAAGAGTTAATAACATGTTTTTAAACTCTTATTCTAATACCTATATGTTATTATTGTCATTTAAAATAATCACAACGTATTAAACTCCAGAAAATATTATACACTTTCTGAACATTTTTGTATAAAATTGGTTCGTAAGTAACCTAGTATAGATGTCTGTTACCATCAATGAAATATACACTGTGAAATTTTAGTGGTTGTTATAACGAAACCCTCTTTATATATATCATGAATAAAGTTCCTTTAACAAGTAAGATCAGTAGAATAAGCGAAAAAAATAATCTGCTGTTTCATACAAAATGGTACTGCTACTCATCAATGAGTATAGAACAGCCGACAAGTTTATTTGTGGTACCTATTAAGGTACGTTAAGTAAAGACTGAACAATGAGAACGGCTTCGACTTGCCTGCTTCTTGGGGTAGACGAACTTGACGTCGGCCAGCAGCGGCGAGGACACCTGGCGGTAGAAGTCGCGCAGCTGCAGCGCGGCGTCGGCGGCCTCGTAGATGTGGCGCATGAACCCGTCGTTGCGCAGCGA
This sequence comes from Marasmia exigua, assembly GCA_019059595.1. Classification (NCBI taxonomy): domain Eukaryota; kingdom Metazoa; phylum Arthropoda; class Insecta; order Lepidoptera; family Crambidae; genus Marasmia; species Marasmia exigua. The sequence goes on along the minus strand of CM032464.1, from coordinate 703,049 downwards.
CAGCCGGCGCAGGAACTTGCGGTCCGCGTCCTCGCCTGCGCACACCTTACTTTGCTCACTACATTTTTCTAGTTATTATCGCTTATAAAATCTTACATACATTAATCAGATATTTGAGAGTCCTGCGGAGATCAGTTCAAATTCAATTCGAGACAAGCTTCGCTGTTCCTCGGACGTCTCGCTATCTATGTCGCGCCACCGCAAACCTTGCGTGCGAGTAGAAACAGTAAGATGGATGTTTGAAATTAGTAAGAAAATTGTGTGCATTTACGAATACCAAAAATGATTGATGAAACTTGATTATATTTTGATTAAAACATTGTGTAAACTAGACAATACTAGCAGTGTTTCTGTTAATATAACATAATGATTAATTGCGTTTTTAATATAAAACAAATAGGGAGAAAATATGTCGTTAATGTCGAAAATTTTACGAAATGTAATCGCATATATTTTTATGTGAGAGAATATTTGTAAGAAAATGTTGACCGAGATATAGATAAATACTTCCTTAATCCGAATAACAGCAGTGAACCGTCGAGATATCCTCAAATTTCAAATTATTTTGGTATTTCGTTTGTATTGGAAATACGTTGTTCGCCGGCCCCCTTAACTTAGCACTGCAAACCACTAAGGTTTATAATTATACTAGCGACCCGCCCCGGCTTCGCACGGGTACATACACACACACACATACACCCTTCTTTTTTGCGTCGGGTTTAAAAAAAAAAGTAAAATCGATCGTTGAAATCGGTCCAGTAGTTTCGGAGTCTATTCATTACAAACAAACAAATCTTTCCTCTTTATAATATTAGTATATATATTATGTATTTTATTTACGCCGATCCACATTTACACAAAAGACACGATACAAGAATTGGACAAATACATTTTTTATGTATGATTACAATCTTAACTCGTTACAATCTCTCAAATATTAATGAGGCAACTTAGGAAATATAATTTGAGCTTATATTTGATATTTAAATGTGTGCGAAGGTGCCGCCAGTGTATGTACGTACGCACTGCCACGCACATTACCACAAAACATAGGGTTGTCAGGCGTCCGGATAAATCCGGACATAGTAAGGCTTTTTGGATAATTGTCCGGCCTCTCGTTTTATAAATTTGAACTCTTCTTTTGCATTTGCTTTGTGTCGGCTTAAATAATTATATATTTAGAGACATATTGCAGCTGATGAGATAAATGTCTATGAAAATGGCCTCTAACAAATAAGATATGTAGTCGAAGAGGGATAAAAAGGCCTGACTCACCAAAAGCGAGGGAGTAGATGGTGGCCTTGTTCATGCCGGCGTTCTTCTCCGTGAGGTGGTTGATGATGCGCGTGGGGTCGGTCTGGCCCACGGTGGGGTCGCCGTCCGTCAGGAAGATGATGATAGGCTCCAGCTGAGGCACCTCTGCAATATTCAGGTAGTCGGTTAGCGAGTTATTCAATTACGGTTAAGAAGCTGGAATTCGTCGACCCCAGGGTTTTTTACCCCGCAGGAGTCCAAGACAATTCGCCAAGATTCATTTAATATTTCGATGGGTCGCTAACATTACACTGGATTACGGCTAGGGGTTCGGCGTGAAAAATGCGTTAATCACCACAGGACCGTTCGCAGCTGGAAATTTTGGTCAGAATCACTCCCCATGTCCCCGTGACCCCTTCTCCTTTAGACAGTGCCTGTCTCAGTATTTATTTTTATGTGATAGGTGGCAGACGGGAAAATGGTACAGTCAACTCCAAAAATATGTATACACTTTAGGACGTTGTCACAATATATAATATAAGAAAGTAGACCTCTACTTTCTTATAGGTAAGTATTGTCTAACTGTACCTACACCTGATGGCAAGCTATTGGTGTTTCAATGGACACACGCAACAAAAATGCTCTGGCAGCCCAGAAATTTCCTTTTCCCCCGTATGGGGCCTCCGGGCTATTCATGTTGAAGCGTGCCTCTCCCGCGGTAAAGAAGTGGGTAGGTACTTCCAGGCTGATGAATGTGAACAAACCTTCGGTATTATCGGTGCTGCGCTTGACCAGCGCCTCTTTCTCAGTGGGCGCGGCGGGCGCGGCAGTAGCGGGCGCGGCGGTGGTGCTGGAGCTGGGCACGCTGGCGGCGTCCGCGCTCCAGCCCACGCCCTTCTTGATCAGCTCCACGGCCGTGTCCAGAGCGCTGTAGATGTTTGTGCCTACCACAAACAACATCAAATTGTTCATGGGAACAAGTATTGTATTATTTTTTACTTTTTTTAAATATTTTATTTATTTGACTGTCAATTATTATATTTTTTGTAAGATTATATTTTTAATTTGGTTTGTCAGATACTATTTTTGACATTGTATTCGTATTGTATTATTATTGACTTTTTTGATATTTTATTTGTCAGTCCATTTTCGTTATGGCGTTTGACTATGTAGGTACTGTGACGTGCATCGTGATTTTCCGGAAATTCTGTTCGCATGTACCTACACCCTGTTCTAGTATATTAATTTACCGAAAAGCTTTTTGTTACATTGTATAGTGTGATTATTTTTAAATTATAAAACGCTTTGTAATGTTATACAATTGTATGTTAATAATAAATAAATAAATACATAACAGTACTGGACAACTCATTTGGTTGAATTAGACTAAATATTTTCGAAGTATATTTTACAGTCAAAATAGACCTTTATTTACTAAGAAAATACATTATTCTCGCAGGTAAATTAACAAAACTCTATACGTTTCCACTTAGAATGTGTACTTTATACCAAAACAGTAGTTAGGTAAGACAGTCAACAGTATTATTATTGTAAAGTACTTATATGAATTAGTTTTAATTACTTTTAATAACCGTTACAAGACAGACATGATCCATCCTCGGCCACGTTATCACTTACCATCAGGTGAGATTGTAGCCAAATGTCTGGCTATTATAATAAAAAAAATCCAGGACATTTTTTATAAACAAACCTTCTTCTACACAAATAACGCGAACTACTAAATTAGTTCGCACGAAGTGAACTTACTAACTATAACCTTTCTTCCAGATATCGTTCATAAGTTCTACATGGCGTATTAAAGTATGTAATACCTACAATACAATAATAGATGTAATGTACTATACTTATTTAATGTAAACGCATTTGTTTCTTTCTTTTTGTAACAAATATTAAGAAATCCCTCATTGATCTGCCTTACATTTTCATTTAATCCTGTAGACTGGTATGTATGTTACATAATAGCTAAAACGAGTTTCAGAAGTTTTGCGGAACTAGGTACTAAACTTTTTTGATGTAATTAAAACTGTGTGTAAATAAAATCAGTAAAGCAGATAACCCAGCATTTGTAGCGTAGATTAAGCTAAGTAACAATCGATCTCACGACTGGTTTTTATTACAGATTCCCTGTGGGTTTTATGGCCGCTCCACCTATTGTCTTAATGCGCCCGACCAGTCATCCATCAACATACACCGCGAACCTACCTACCTACTACGGACCTCGAGCATAAACAATAACGTGACACAGTTTTCTCTTCGGCCCACTAGCTGTACCTTTGGCACGCGTTTCACATTCTAATATAAACTCGTATTGTTTATAAAATAAGAAATTACGCATCAAAGGAGACATCGGTACTCGATGCAAAGAGTATTGTAATATGTATATATTGACTCAGTGACAATTTCCTCCACTTCCTTTAACGAAGTCTCTAAAAATTCACTAACTGTAATAAATAATAATTGGGCCTACTTTTTTTTTTGGCTGTATTAAAGTAAATAGGTATAACGTGTAGAAATGACACCGCACTCAAACATCTATTAAACCAAGGCAAAAATTAACTATCTTGGTCACTAGCACTACATACAGAGAATATACATTTGTATCTTATAGTTCTTTTATTCAGTGCTAACTCTAATACTTCCTTCATAGCCTTGTACTAAGCATGGTTTAATAGGTTCTACAAGTAAAGTGCAAAAAAATGTTATAAGTAGGTACGTATATTTATCGTTGACTTACCGCCGGCGGCTTGCAGCCTACTGACAATGACCTTGGCCTTGGCGATGTTCTCGGGCGTGGCCTCCGACGGCGGGACCAGCTTCTGCGGCTTGTTCACCTCCGAGTACGAATAGAAGCCGTACGGGGAGTACGACGTCGACGGCTCCTGGTCAGCTTCTTTCAGCTCGTGAACCTAAATGGACATTCACGTGATATAACAGCACTTTCATGCTATGTAGTTGATTATGTATGAGGTTTTCCCAAAAGTTCTCAACGTCCAGCCCGGAGCCTGGAAGAAAAGTCTAAGGATGAAGAACTCCTAATGCCAAATTCAGACTTTAACGTCGTAGTCCGGTCATAGCCATGCTTGGGCTAGTTGGCTTCTAGTATTTTTTGTACGTGTTAGTTACGCTTTCCTCCCTTTCACTGGATTAACATACCTCGACTATTTGACCCCCTCTCCCCCGACTTAAAAGCTAGATCTATTATAATCTACATAGCCGCGCGCAGCTGCACGATGGTGCGGTCCTCATGATGACGTTGCACACTATGTCTGTACCCACCATGACTGCGGACGCGAACTCCGCGATGCTGAAGTAGTCGCCGGGGTGCAGCTCACCAAAGATGGTCTGCCTGGCCTCGCGCAGCTGTACTATCGTGCGGTCCCCATGATGACGGTGCACAATGACTGTACCCACCATGACTGCGGACGCGAACTCGACGATGCTGAAATAGTCGCCGCGGTGCATCTCGCCAAGGATGGTCTGCATGGCCTCGCGCAGCTGCACGATCTTGCGGTCCATCATGGAGCCCGAGGTGTCCAGCACGAACACGCAGTGCTTGTTGAGCGGCGGCAGGTCCGACGGCGCGAAGAAATGCACGAAGTAGCCGTCGTTCACCTACACATTTGTGTAAGTAAATATTTGTGGAGTCAACAACTTCCATCTTAGTTTTTGGAGGATTTAAATTTTAATAATTCCAGCGATTCATGCGTAAAAATTCAAAAGTGGTTCTTACCAATATTTCTCCGTCCTTGGGCCTTTCGACATCGTACTGAACAACAAACTGTCCGAGAGCGGCCTCACGGTCCTTCGCATCGTCCTCGTCATCATCATAGCCGCCGTATCTGTATGGGGACTGTCTGGTTTCCTTTGTTTTTTCCTAAAATATTTATACAAATATTTTTAATGGGCGTTCTGGATAGGGTGAGCAAAACAGCAAAACTCATATACTAAAACATCTTTGCCTAATACTCATATTGCCCCACAATGCCCCCTTAATTACGGCCCTGAGGGGCAGGGAGACCTCACTCAGCACGTCCAAGCTTTAATTAGAGTCTTCACTTCTTCAGATCAAGGACTTACCATGTAAATGGCAATTAATCTTTGTTGTTCCGCCAAATCAGGAGTAAAGGTAATGGTTGCTTCCTTTCCATTTTGGGCCCGATTGATAACTGCCTTCGAATTTTCTGAAATACATAAACATTTTCAACACACGATATTGTTTTTATTGGAAAGAAGCATGTTGCTTTTAATTTAGAAGAAAATCGTCTTTGAGAATAGTTTGAACTGAGTCACCTCAGTTACACTGTGACCATGGCTCTTGCAACAGCACCGAAATATCGGAAACTCAAAAATTAATTTTACCTTTAGGTAGGATATTAGAATAATTATTTACGAAATCTCTACCATGCAGTCATCGACAAAGTTCCCGGTAGACCACTTTTCGGCCTTAAAGTGTTGAACTAAGGTCTAAAAGTGGGCTACTGGAAACTTTGCCGGATGTACCTTAATAACTAATATGTAAATAACGATTCTAATGTTAGTGACCATGAAAGTTTAAATCAAAGGTAGGATCGTACCAATCAACTGCATGAAAGTTTAAATTCATGTTTTTTTTAATAAATTTAAAATGAAACCAAACTGGTCCTGAAACCAGGTATCACAAACACCCAGACCCAGCACAAATATTTGTTTCATCAATAAACAATTGTGTTGGTGCAGAAATCAAACCTGCGATTTGCGTCTTATTAACCGCCGCTCAAACCGCTAAACCGGTCAGTTTACAGCGAGGCTAGTACAAACATTGAATCGTCATAACATAATCTTAGCGTGCACATGCCATATTTCCATCATTTCAGCCTATAGACGTCCACTGCTGGACATAGGCCTCCCCAATATTCTCCACACAGATCGGTCCTGTGCCGCCCGCATCCAATGGATTCCTGCGATCTTCACCAGATCGTCGGTCCACCTTGTGGGGGGCCTGCCACGGCTGCGACTTCCTGTACGTGGCCTCTATTCGAGTACCTTTCCGTCCCAACGGCCGTCTGTTCTCCTCGCTATGTGTTGTGTGATATATCTACAAGTCGTAAATACTTCAGTTTTCAAAATAATTATCTTTCACTGGAATGTTGAATTTGGCATAAACACAATGTACATAAAAATTAATCCTGCTTTATTTATTAAACTCTTTAAGGTTACTGATGTGGGCGATGAAGTGAATTAATGACTCCCTTGTTGTCTCCTTTTTGATGACTTTTGAAAACGCGAATGGTGAGACTCTAAGTGATGAGCAGATGCTCTCATGGTCGAACCGATCTCTTGCAAATTTGGGACACAGTGTAATAAGATGATCGATGGTCTGCACAGAAATGTCGTCACAAGGATACGTGTCCGTTTCTGTGATTTTAAACCTGTAGAGGTAGGCCCTATGATACCCGTGGCCAGTTAGGTACTGGGTTAGGTAGAAGGACGTGCCACATTGTTCCACGGCAGCAAAGACGTCATCTAACTCCGGGCATTAGCCCCTTGTATGACTATCTTGCTCCGCGTTGGCATTGACGTTCCTCCACCCCTCCAGAGTTCTCTTTCCTGGCTACGTGCTTCACGTAACTCAATGGGAACTTGGCATAGGAGTATGCGATCCTCGCCTCGGCCGCTGCTTTTGCTGCTGCGTCCGCCGCCTTATTTCCATCTATACCGGTGTGAGCCTAGACCCAGCAGAAACGAATGGACTTCTGTCGAAAATTGTGTACTAGCTGTTCAGTTTACTCACGTGCATCGTCAGGCGTGGCGTCGATCTCGTTGCCCGTCCTGACCTCGGGCACGCGCAGCTCGGTGATCTTCTGCGACTCCTGCACGCGCACGGTGACGCTGAGCTTGGGCACCAGCGCGCCGGGGTGCAGGTTGATGGCGTGGTTGTAGACGCCGTTACGCCGCACCAGAAGCTCCTCGTAAGTGAGGTTGAACACCGCCAGGGTATTGGCCTCCACGTTCACGGAAACCGTGAAGTGGTTTGAGTCGCGAGCTCTGAATTACAAGATAGATTATAAGGCACATCTGATCTCATGACTTGTTGAGTTCAAAGCCGTCGCTTCAGAGCCTAATGTAAGGCACCTTACTGCTTAGACCATGTTCCAAAGATTGGTACTTAAGTCTAGTAATTGCCTTCATGAACTTAGACAGGGAAACCAGACCAACTGGATCATGTTTACACGTTGAGAATCATTATTTTAACAATTGTAGGTTATAGTATAGTATAGGACAGTTGTAGAACTTTCACAGAGAAACTATTCGCAACGTGCAGGTTTGCTCACGATGTTTTACCTGTGGTTTTACCTCATCGGCGAGCTACAGTGACAGAAATAGATAATATTTTTTACAACGTCACATACATTGATCTGACTTGGAGACAGGTACCTGTATAGCTGTGTTATGGATATCAGAATCAACAGCGGAATTACAAATATATACATTTAATACTTTTCTTTTGTAAATACACACTTATAATACATAGAACACACCCAGATCAACACAAACATTCATGTTCATGCATGCTCAGAAATGTTTGTACTGTGCGGAGATCGAACCCGCAACCCTCATACCAGAGACAGCGTTCACTACCACTGATCCAAATGGGTCGTCATCGTTTGAAATGCGCGTCATCGGATTCGAACCCACGACCTACCGTTCGAATGGCGCACGGTCGGTCTGATCCACTGAGCTGCCATCGCCTTAAGTTAGAAAATAAGCAGATTCTTACAAATCATATGTGCGCAATAATTTACTTGGCGTAACGTTGCTCATAGAACAGTAAGTAGGTGGTCGGTTGCGGTGCATTAGTGATAAGCACGAGTACCTAGCTACATCCGAATCATGATAGGCTAAAAAAATCGAAGTATCTACCTTGGACCTACTCACTCTGCAATATTTCCGCAACTCATAAAAGCAGTCTACTACGCGTATTTATAAAATTATCTTATGATGATACAAATGTTGGTACCTACTATTTTATCTTAAGCAATGATCAACCACGGGACCACGACTGGTTTTAGAAATACCAGTAGCCATTCAGTGAAGAAGGCTTTTACAGTTTAGAGGCGCCGCCATTTTGTCTATACTCGAAATTCAAATTTTTAGTGGTCACATTCGACTTAAATTTCGAGTACGATGATTGTGTCTTGAATGGCGTGTACAAAATAAGCTTCAAAAATCACAAATACTTTTTCTAATTTAAATGTGTTAAACAATTTTTCATTTCATGTCTTAAATTCATTACAATGAATAAAAAATGTAGATAGTAGTAATATAGACCGTAAAAGCCCTCTTAAGTAAGAAACGCATGCCGCCATGCGTGACCCTTCCAACTCGGTTTAGCGATATTTATGACATCAGGGTCGTTAGGATTCCCCGGCCATCTGCGAATTATTTTCCTTAAGCATCTATTTTGAGAGATAATATTTTAATAGTATATTTTAGGTAAGCAAACTGCATAGGAAAATAATCCGCAGTTGGTCGGGGAATCCTAACGACCTTAAAAGATGCATAACTAAGTTTGATTGTTGTGTATACATATACAGTTGCTAAGCAATTATTTTACTAGAGATAAATAGATATGGTATATGAATACGAAAAAATAGTTTGCATATTTTATTTGGCTATAATTATTCCGTGACAATCGATAGCAATTGCGCGATGTAATCGATACGCAGCGCCATCTATTGGCAAAGTTTGAACTCATAGCAAATTTAAATCCCGAAACGAAGTGAGGGGAAGTAGGTAGGTACAAGTTATAAGTAATAAGTAATGGCCCAGTTATAACTTGTACCTACCTACTTGATTTTTAGTTTGTAGGAAATAAGAGTGACCACACAACAGATATGATCGGTGACCGATTTTTTGAACGGTAAATAGAACTTACTGATTTCAATTGCGCAACGCACACAATCTACAAAAAGTTGGTTAGAAATAGTACCTGAAAATCGGTACTATTTCCAACCGACTTATTGGTAATCGGCCGGACCAAAAGTCGTGTGATGTCATGGTCATGATCACACTAAATCAATATATGTAAACTTACTTGGTTTCTACGTGAGCAGCGCCTAGTCCCTGGGACACCGCTTGGTTGTAGATTTGTTTGGCTTCTTCCTTCTCTTTCACATACGCCTTGTAGGGCTTTCCATCTAGAATCCTGAAATATACAGGCTGTGATTGTCGATGTCATTAACTATAAGTTTATTAATCATAATGTATGGAATATGATCCCTTGCAATGAATAAGAATTCATTACATAGCGAGTAAGATTTCAAAACAAAAGTAGCGTGCTAAACAGGCTCTCCCACTCCCACATACATAGGTACGTACATGCGCGCGTACAGATCTCGGCGAAGTTCGGAGTGAGACAGAGACAGCCTATAGGCAACGTGTGCGGGAGAGATACGATATAATATACTACCTAGCGCGTAGGTCAACGAACTCTTCGAAATCAATATTTTCATTTTGTATAAAGTAGGAACATAATCAAGACATTTACATAGTGAAGGAGCTAATGAAGGCAGTATCGGGCAGCAGCACCCGGAAGGTGGCCTCCTGCGCGCGCTTGGCCGGGTTGCGCACGCGCGTGACGACGGCGGTGTGCGCGTACCGCATGGCGATGTTCGACGTCACCTCCATCTCCGTCAACTTGACGGGCGCGGTCGCCTCCTCCGTCGAGACTTCCGTCACGCCCGTAGCAGCTGTCGTGCTCTGAAATTACCTTTCGTCTAAAACAAGACTGTCTAACCAACCAACCCTACCCAAACCATTTGCAGGATAAACATCAGATCTTATCAGTTCCGTGGCGAAACGGCTTGATTTAACCCTTCATAGCCTACAACGCATCCTGTCTGTGATTGGCTATTTATGGACTTGCATTCTATTAAACCCAATACCGGAAGGCCAAACAGAAATATAAAGAAACGCAGCGGAGGAATAAAGTTCTTTAGAGCCTAGCCTAGAGCGCAGTTCAACGGCTCGAAATAAATTTGCCACACGAGCGCAAGATCAGAAAAACGTTTTCCTCAGAGAAAAAAGTTGCTAGTTTCTACACGCTCACGTATTTTTCTGAAAATGCTTTTATTCATATTTTATCTGATTGTATTATTTAGTGAGTATGCCTAAGATTGCGATTACTAACTGGATTCGTCTACGAACAAAAAATTATGTAATGTGAAATACGTATTGTACAGTCAAAAAAACGAAAAGGTTCGTCAGTTTTCAAATAGATTCGTATAATATGCTATGAGCACTTAGTAACTTTCGTATATTTGTCAGAGTAATACCTGTTGTACAGAAAATTACGCTGAACTGTTAGATCAGAAAGTTCAGATTTGCTTGTAGCAACATTGATTCCTTTTATTGAAAATAAAATTTAAAGAAGGTTGGCAGATCTTTTAAAACGGTATGTTGGTATAACTGATTCTTTCGAAAATTTACCTTAAAGTGATGAACCCTTTTAATTCTCTGTACCGTACAATCGGCTGCAAAAATATGTAAACACTTTAGTACTGAGCTAAAAACTCTATTGACTTCTCCTTTATTACACGGAAGGTTGTGATAAGAACTAAAGGACGCAAACCTTTTTGCAGTCGACTATAGAACATGATTGCAATATACGCTTAAGTTTAATTAGGTTTACGTAAAAGTTTTTCGTAAAGATCATGAACTTCCAGAGTAGGTACCTACTATTCTTATATAACCAAGCCAATTCGTAATGTTCAATCATAACTATCGTCGACGTGATTGTAAAAAATAAAATCTAAACAATTACAAAACAGGAAGAATACAATACAATCGGAGACAAAAAAAGTCGTGCTTTATAAAGGCCCGTAATGGCATCTTCAACGAGGCAATAAATTACTGTGATGTGATGATGTCACGCCGGTTATCACACGTAGATAAACAATGAAAATTTTACGTATAGACCTAACTACACATTTATGGACAGATACATTAACATAAAAAATAATGTTAAAATATCAACTTCTCTTGTTGTCCATGTCTTTACTCAAGGGTACCGTGTCTCAAAAGGAAAATATCTGTTCGTCTGTGTACCAAGACACTTAATCGGGAACGCGTGAAGGTTTTGAGTTAAAATTTAAACCATGAACTTACCTATTAAGTTCTACGGTCCTAAAAGTTGTGAATTTAATTTCTTTTCAGCAAAAAACTCATATTTCAAAACTGCCAAGGAGGGAAGATAAGTACTTCCCGTTGACCCAGAAACATGTATTTTGGCAAGTAACATAGCATCATTAAAGATAACAAATACAAGAAAAAATCTCAAAATAAAACAATATGGGCTTTGTGTTTGATTACACACCTGAACTACTTCTACACCAGAACATCTACTAATTCTTGTACACTCGACATTGAAGTCCTAAACTCGACTTAAATGTCGAGTGTTCGAGAATAGGCCCCCAAGTACGACTCTCACTTGTCCGGTTTTTAGGGTTCCGTAGCCAAAATGGCAAAAACGGAACCCTTATAGTTTCGTCATGTCCGTCTGTCCGTCTGTCCGTCTGTCACAGCCGATTTACTCGGAAACTATAAGTACTACAGTGATGAAATTTGATGGGAATATGTGTTGTATGAACCGCTACAAAAATATGACACTAAATAGTAAAAAAAAGAATTGGGGGTGGGGCCCCCCATACATGTAACTGAGGGATGAAATTTTTTTTTTCGATGTACATACCCGTGTGGGGTATCAATGGAAAGGTCTTTTAAAATGATATAAAGTTTTCTAAAAAACATTTTTCTTAAAGTGAACGGTTTTTGAGATATCAGCTCTCAAAGTCGTAAAAAGTATGTCCCCCCCCCTCTATTTTTATAACTACGGGGTATAAAATTCTAAAAAAAATAGAGGTGATGCATGCTAATTAACTCTTTCAACGATTTTTGGTTTGATCAAAGTATCTCTTATAGTTTTTGAGATAGGTTGATTTAACTGTAATTTTGGACTTTGCTGCTACGGAACCCTTTGTGCGCGAGCCCGACTCGCACTTGGCCGGTTTTTTTAAAGACATTTACCTACGTACCTACTGGCATGTAATAATCTTTGATTACTATCACATTATGTCGAAGCGTTTGAAATAACAATAACTTACAGAGTCCCCGTCGTCAGATCTGGCCACGACCATGGTGTCGGGCGTGGGCACTGCCGCGGAGAGCGCCGCGCTCACCACCAGGCACAGGCAGCCCAGCACAGGTTGCCAGTGCAGCCCCATCTTGCGCCCTGAAACAAATCACACTCATTATATCATTGGTCTCAAGCTAGCATAGTAGGTATAGCCCACACAAGAATGCTCTAAGTCAAAGGCTCAATGAGAACCGCAAGAAGTGCAGGGTCGACAGAAACCGAAACAAGAGCTCGCCACGAACTCTTGTTTCGGTGGCCTAATCTTTTTTTCCTCCTTTGGGTAAAACCCAACTAGCCTGGAAAAAACCTAGCGTCTGCACGATGTATGTAATCTACACTTAGCGCCATCAATTGGTATTAAGTGGTACTAATGTTCCAAAACGAAGTGAGGGTGGGCCACTAGTAACTAAAAAAAACAGTGGTGAATCTAAATGGCCTGCAAGCATGATAACCAACTCAGGTTTATTATAAGCTAGATAGAAGTACCAGAATCAAAAGCTTTCCTATGATAATCTTAGTATTTTTGTTTGCTAAGGGCTAGGCGCAGTGGCAGTCAAGTCAGATCCATTTTGATATTGGAAATTGGCCGCTATCCTAAGTCTATGGTCGGGCCTAGTTGCGTGTGCTACGAGTACAAGACGCGCCGTCATAAGCATCCAGTTTGAGAATATAAGTAGGTATGATCGGCAGCATTTTCTGGCGCATTAATTTTATTTCTTTATTCTAAGGCTAAACGGAACCGACCAGTTGCTCTAGAAGAAAAAAGACTCATACTTTTGTTTTATATAATATAATGTTTACTCTGAATGCATGGTCTTTAATCTGTAATAATACACTGTCCAGAAGATTGATAAACTTGTGGCCTTGCGATTATGCTTGAATTATTCTTCTAGTCTAAGTATAGGTATTCAATATTACAGTGATACCTACAGGTACAGTCAGATCAATTAAAGTAAGCACGTAAGTGATGATTTCAATTCAATTCAGTTAAATTTTATTGCATTCCAAAACATACCTACATACATAGATTGTTAATAAAGATAAGTATTTAGACACAGTTTTGGACCCTGATGGGCATAGCAATTTAGATGAGAGGATGACGCCTTTCAAGTCAAAATTAAATTGGCTATATGACTAAGCTCAAGATTTTACAAAATATAAATATTTTATCAAAATATAGGTCAATATGTGCCAATGGCAAAAATTCTCAATTAAAAATATAACGTCTAGCCGGTTTTATGGTCATTCAAAGATTCATGGGCAAGTCCATTTTAAAAGTATGAAATTATTAAAAAATAATTATACCATTGAATAATCCATACAATTTGCACCAACTATTATAATAGAACCATTGACATAAACGAAACATTTGATATAGCTACCATACAAAATTCAAATGAAATGCATACAAAATACTGTCGTGTGACGTCACATCTTAGTAGCCATTTGTATGGAGCGTTTTGGGTTTGCCCAAAATAATGTGATTTTAAAGTTGTGATATCTCAGGTAGTTTAAATGAGAATCAAGTGATTCTTTCAACGATGTTTCTATCATTGAGAGGTCTTATGATTGCAAAAATAAAAAAAATATAGTCATATACCGTATTAGGTAGGTACCTATTTTATTTAGTTAAAACAAATATTAAAATAAAAAAAAATTACTTGTTTAAACATTTTTTAGACATTTGTCAGTCATGTATTCATTTAACTTAACTCTAGTAATTCTTTTAATTGTTTGACGATCTATAGATAATTATTCTCATCTTTAATTGAATTGATAAATTTTAATAGATAATATGGGAATGTAATAGTAAAGGTGAAGTTAGTAATGTGATATTAAGTTTAAATTATGTTTCTGAACGCATCTTGTTCTAGTGTTAAGGCGGGCTTGTCAACTTGACAGCTGTCATTCATGTAAGAATAATTAATAATAAACCCTCCAGTTCGGTTACTTACATACTAAATAATCTTTTATTTATAATAAATAACACAAGTAATATTATGGTAATTTTATCGAGGGTTGGGTGCTTCATTTTCAAGTCCTCTCGTTTTGTATACAAATCCGGATGCTCTAATATAAAAATGCACGACTATATCCAGATTATATATTTGATAAAATAGGGTTTACAGCTGTCTCTACTATCTGGATTTTCCAAAATTCTCACTAGTTTCTTCTGCGCAGTAAAAATTGTCATTCCTTCTGTACTGTTGCCCAGAGAATTATACCAGAAGTACTTAATCCATGAGTATGCATATGCATAGTACATAGCCAATGCAGTTCTAAAGTTATATGTTTTTTTTTATTTCTCTGAAAGCGTATGTAAAGCTAACTTTTTTCGCACTTTATTGTTTGTTGTGCTGTTATGTTTATCGATTATGATTCCAAGTAAGTTGAAATCATCGGCTATTTCTAATATTGTTATATTGATAATATTTATTTAAAGAAGTTTTTTGGTATTATGTGAAATGATAACATTTCTTTGAGAAAACGTTCTTTTCATATCGTCGTCTTGAATGCTCACTGGTAAAAAATGGAGGTTTTATAATAACTCTGTAAGTGTAGGCAAAAGGTAGTTTTAGTAGTTTGTCAACTTGGATTTAGTTTATAGGTAGATAGATAATTAATTTATTGTATCCACGGACACACATGCATATTTTATACATTGAAATAAAAATACACTGTAAAATAAAGAGGTAGACACGGTGGTACTGGGTACATGCCAACGATTAGTATATCAAACTAATAAACATTATGCAATAAATAAGTACGTATATGTTACGTTATTATCACCTATTTGTGACCGCTTAAATTCCCAGAAGAGAACATTAATAGGTACAATTCCCAGCATTAGATAAATATAATGTGTTTTCCTACATTCAATCGATATCACAGAGTACTTACCTACGTCTTATACTTAATGTAATAAACAAGCTCTTGTAATTTACCTATAACCTCCCTTAAATCGTGGGAGTAGGTATACATTCATACGGTGATACCTATGAAATGATCGGATACCTAACAACTGATCAAATAGAATAAATCATGCGTGTCTGACACACCTCGATAGAAGATACAATCCACGCCCAAATACACATAAGGTCCGATATAAGGTTAAATCCGTTTTACGAGTAAATCGCCAAAGAATAGGTAAACAACAGGGTAAGAACAGGGTTCCTACAAATTTACAATTTATATGCAGTTATTCTTCCCTAGACATATAAAATACATTGTATTTTATGAAAATATCTAACAATATCTATTACTTACATAAACCGTAACCACTTCGCACGGTAAAAATCTAGCCGGCCTGAAGGTTCCAGTGAGCCAGCTAGTTTAACGACATCGGTAAACGTTGCAGCGAGTCTTTGCTAGAAACCAGTCCTGACACAACACACACAAATACATGGCAATGTAAACGACCAGCGGCCTCTGTATTCTGGAGCATAATTCAATTCTTACATTTCTAATAAAGGGTTGTTAAAAACTAAAGCTAAATTTTGGCACTCTTTGTACACATGGCGTCACGTGAAGTTACCCTTGTTGGACTTTGAACCGTCCTTATGTCTGAGACGCAAGTGCAATTTTTGCATTGGGGGGATAAATTGATCTGATGCCGTCTGTACTCTAAGATTTCTACTAATGTTATTTTGAGAAAATCTTTGTTACAATTACAACCATCAGCAGCGTGGCAAAATTTAGCAACAGTTTTCATTGTTACCCTATGGTATGGGTGTGTCGCGAAACAACTGTTATATGTAGAATGGCCGCAAGAAAGCCCAGTCTTTTAGTTATTAGTTCTAGGTAAATACTGCAAGATTTTATTTTTAAAAATACTAGTCGTTATAGTCTAAATTGTGCACTGAGCGAGCGAGGGTCCAGTAACAACTTGTAGATGTGTCTAAATGAGTCCAATACAAAAAAACTAACATTACAAACTATAATTTACGGGCGTATAGGTAGGTAAAATACCTACTCTTATTTTGTATGAAATGAACTACATTATACTACAGGCCCATATTGCCTAGGGTATACATACGTATACGAGTAGAATGGTATGGATGTCTGTCTATATAGCTAAGATCATGTGATATACATAGGTACCTAATGTTAAAAAGTTCATCTACCTAAGCCGACTGACAATGTTCACTTAAAATGAAAAATGTCTGTTATTAACAAGACTTAGTGCATATTTAAATGATAAAATACTAATTTTGTTAAAAACTAGGAGCTCTATCTATTTAATTGAAATGTGGTGGTAATAGACAGATATGTTTATTTAGCGGAATAATTCGCAATTAGAGTGAAACTTGAGTACTAATGGTAAGTGGGTCGTTCTTCTTTTTTATCGACAATGGTGAGCCCGTCCTCAGTAACTTATGAAGTATTTGATTATATAAAAAAAAATACGTTACTCCATCAATATATTCCTAATTTACCATGAAACAATGACATTGTTTTATCACGTAGGTACTTTTAGCATGATTTAACTATGTAAAAAAATATATAAAGCGTGACAGAGGTGTAAATGGCACTAATTTCAGGGGACGTGACGGAGGTGCTCATTTCAATCAAAAAGTATTCTTTATCAATTAAATTTTACATCATGTAATAGTCCATCTGTAAAATAGTAAGTATATTAACGAATATTTAGGACATACTATTTATCATTTGTAGTCTGTTTTATAAAAGTTAAATGTTGATTTGTAAGTTTGGCTCATTGTCGATAAAAAAGAAGAACGACCCATTTAGGTAGCTATAATAACTAAAAGCTTATGTTAAAGCTACCTAGAACCTACACAAGTATCTGTAAAACAGGTAAATCACATTTTTATACTTATTAACAAAATGTAAGTTTAGTAGTGTTGAGCCCAAGCGTAGAAGGAAATATCATCTAAAAACATCTTCGATCGATAAGTATATCTATCGTAATTCTAAGAACCCGACATTTCGGTTTTCCCCAACCGGTGCTGGCAACAAGCGTAGTAAATAAATATGCACGCATCTATTTACAAACAAAAATAGAAGGATATGAATTATGTACCTATAGTAAATAGATAGTTTCGATAGATTATTTCCTAGATAAGTAGGTAGGTAATACATAATGGTTGGGTAGGTACATTGTAATTATTTCTTCAACAATTTAACAAAACCTATGTCAAGGTAATCCGTCCGGGCAATAAGTAGATTACACCACTTTACCTGTGTATGGGTTTAATCTCTGAATATATGAGTTAATAATTTGTTTCGGGAAAGGAAATAACGATTCTAATATAACTAAGTTGTTTTACCTATATTATCATCGTATCACAATTCTTTTTCTTAAAACGAAAAATGGATTAAGTACACTTTTTATCTATCAAGTCGACTGTTAGAGTGGAAAATAAGCATAAGTGGTCTTACTTCGAATCATGTGTTTCTCGATATTCTTCGGACATTGAAGTTATTTTTTTTTTCATATGTTCCTTCTTTAATTTGACGAATTAATGGAAGAAATTTAATAAATGTATCTTTAAATGTATTTTTCAAATATAATTCGAGGTAAAATCTCCACTGCGGGTGCGAGGTGAGTCGAAACTACAATACCTACTAGAAATGAAACATTTTGTCAACTCGTACGGAAATGGTTTACAGTTTCTTCGGGACAGCATTCGTTTAATGGACGAATTATTTATTTGGGTACACATTTATTATGCATTTCTATATTGAACCCTCTGCTGTAGGTAGGTAGTGTATGTACCTACACCAGTCCCAATCGCACTTAACCAATGCATTCTTCCTGCTCGAGTGTCGGTATAAGGGTGATGAAAGTTTTTATTTATCAATCGGTAAAGTTATTACTTGTATAGTTAGATAAAATGCAGTGCAGGCAACTAGCCAGTTTGCCCAAAAACAAAAAGTAGGTACAATCGGTTTATAATCTGTTCTGTAATCTGACGACCCGTTTAGCGCAGTGGTTTGTGCGCCCGTTGAGACGAAAGGGTCGCGGGTTCAATTCCCGCCCCACACATATGTTTGTTGATGAAACATATATTTGTGTTGGGTCTGGGCAAAGATTTAATGGATCTGGGTGTTTGTGCTACAGCGAAGGCGCTGTTCCTGGTTTCCATAGGACAAAAGAAAACCTTAATTTGGAACCAGGACAATGTATGTGATGTTGTCTCTCAATCTTCATAAAACCTTCTATGGGACAAGAAAATAGATTTAAAAAAAATTGGCAAATTGGAAAGTTTCTTTGGGTGATTGATATGCTTGATTTAAATATTAATATCTATTAGTCACTTCATACCCAGGTAGGCACCCTTGCCTAGGTTCGAGATTAGTACACAGGGCAGGATCCTACGTAGGTATATGGTCAGTCTACGGCTCTATTATTACATATTTAGGTAAATAGCCAACACTATCAATAAACTGAGCATTAAAAACATAATTAGTCCATGGCATTATGTAAGAGAAAGAAGTCAAAACAACCGCACGAAACAAACTGGCATGTTTCTTGTTTACCATCTCGTATCTCGGTTTATATCGTTCGGTGTTGATTTGGAGGCAGAATTACCTACCTACTTACTTGGTGACTTCACATTGGGTTTTTTTTTTCAATATTACCGAAAAAAATATAGAACTAAGTAAGGTGCATATAAGTAGCTAAGATAACTACTTTCGATTTCCGAGATGCATCATAAATGATTGGGTAAGTATACCCAAATATTATTTTGGCTGAATAAAACATATTCATATTCTCACCTAAGCTCACCTTACACGAAATTTGACGACATTCACCAAAATGTAGGTAATGTAGTGATTTGAATTATATAATCGAGGAAGTGCCTACCTTTCCAGTCGATTAAATACTACTCGTACCTCCTGTCTAAAAGTCAATAAAAAGAGGTTTAGCAGGTTTAATTATATTAGACAAGTTAGTAGAACTAAAATACTAAGCAATCCACCTACTTCAAAAGTATTATAACGGTGTTTATTGATACAGACTCAGAGACATAACAGTTTGAACCATGAAGGTAACTTGAAATTGAATTCCGCACCAACAGAACAACAATTGAGAGCTTCCTGAGAATGGGTATATGTGTACCTATGTTGCTACTGTGTCGGTACATACATACACATCATATATACATCGCAACACATGTATACATCGGCATAAGAATTTGCTGAAGTTACCGAATAACCGCTGACCGCTTTATTTTATTGACTCTCATAAAAATTAAGTAGGCAGTTTATTCATTCATCAACGGCTTTTATGCAATTGTATCAGACAGGACATGAAAACGGGTATGATTGATTCTTGGGCACCGCGCCGGTCAGCGGTGCTGTTAGCTGTTACATAAAGCAAGCAACACTCACCCGTTTGTTTACGCTCAACGAGATGATTGCACCAATTGATCTCTCAAACTCTGGCACGTTCCACGTCCTCACCGCTGGATGATGGTAAAATAAAAATAAATGGCCAGAGGAGAAACGTGCGGTCCGGTGCTCGGTCGCCGCGGAACTCGTTATAAGGCGCGCCGAGAACGGTTTATGTACAAATAAATACACTGTGGACTGCGGTGCGGCTCGCCGGCGATGACGCCTCAGCGCTTGACTAAAAGCGGGTTTTCACGTTTCGTGGATGCAGAAGCTGGGGTCAATTGTTTACGTTTCTGATTAGATATAGTTTTTGTTTTATAGGTACGGTTTAACTCAGAATTTAATAATCTCATAGGAAACTGCTCAAGGGCGAATCCAGCTTTGGCGCCAGGAGGGGGTCACATACAATGATTTGGTGGTAGGTGTAAAAGAGGAAGTCAAACTTTCGATACATTCGTTCCCGAAAAATGAGTTTGCTGTATAACAAAGGTATTAAGTAAGTATATCAAATAGATTAAAAATAAGTATAAAATAAAATCCCTCCTGCACTGGGTACCTACTCCTGAACTAAACCAGGAGGGGGGTCATGACCTCATGACACCCCCCATAATAATTGAAATTACTATACACATCGTCCCAAGACTTTGAAACATGAAGGGAAAGTACCTTAAATCTTTCAAGTAAGCGAAATATCACTTTACTTTTTAAAAGATAAGAAACATTTTTTTTGGATTGCGCCTGTATTGTATTGCACGGGAATCGAACCGGAAAAAAATAGTAAAATAAAATTGGGTTTTTTATTCTGCCTACCGATACAGTCATTATTAATACTTAACGATAAAATTTCTTTAAGAAACCTTAGGTCATCTTGTTTGTAGAGCATTTAGGATACAACTTCTTCATATGCAACAAAATTAAAATATGGCATTAAAGAAACGTTAGGTCTTACAACTCATCTTTCGTGTAAAATATCCAGACCACCCAAATTAGTTATATCCTAAACTAGTGGGTCCCGGCGAACTTCGTTCCGCCTACTTTTTGTTTGATTTCTCACCTTTTAGACTTTCCCTGGACTACGACTAACATTTTAAAACTAAAATCAGCTCAATCGGTCCAGGCATTCTTGGGTTAGTCTGAACATCAATTAATTTTTAATTATATAGATATTCGGTACTGAGGATATCTTTAACGACAGACGAGCGTAAGATCTATGGTTTCTTAGATACATTTGCCTCCTCATCTTAGTGTGCGAGTCCCGGTTGAGTCTAAAGCTGGCGCTACAGTTGGGGCCCGAGGTACCCTTGAACCATGATTCAGAATTTGGGGAGTCGTGACTGCCGTCTGACTTGCGCAAACAAGGGAACCAGACCAACTCAATCATGGTTACACTAACACTACAGCAAACTAACCGAAACCTGCAGGTTACCTCAAGATGTTTTCCCTCATCGCCGATCTAATGGTAGAAATACGCACATAGATTTGTAACATCCGGAGGTGTATACTTTGATTTGAACCACGACCCCGCGTATTTATGGCGCGTCCTGAACCACTTAGCTAGAATCGCTCGAGAGATTTCTTAGAGAAATTTTATTGTATGTCGGAAATGATGACTGTAAACGAGTGCGATAACACAACCCTAGAAAACAATAGCCTTCGACAAAAAATAATCAAATTAACAAAAGAAAACCAGACATTGAAGGTGTTATGCCAATCAACAAAAATCCTAGATTACAATCATAGGTACCTAGTCTCACCTTTCTTTCTTACGCTGGTTTTGGTTCACCAGCGTATAGAAAACGTACCAACAAAAGAAAAACAGCTGAAATACACCGAAAACCAAATGATAGACCTGGAACACTCTGCAACAGCAACTGCAAAAACCATTAGACAACTTACAATCACCTTTGAAGACTAAATCCATGACAGCAACTGACCAGGACCACATTCACATCCTTGAAACGCAACGCTGTGTTGGCCTGGCCAGCGATCTAATACGGTCGCGAGCGATAACGCCTTACGGAAAGTACGCTATCTCAGCAACTACTAAACCACTTGCGCCGTCTTCAGATTTTGCCGTAAATATTCGAATGTTAAATGTAAATCCGAAGGATAAGATTGTAATCTGCATTGGCGAAAACGAATATGACATAAAAATATTGACATCACAGCTGCGCCATTCATGCCATGCGCCAAACATGGTATTTAAAGGTATAATAATAATAACATAAGTACATACAATGTTTTGCTTAAAAAGCACGCAAATTTAAAATTTCATATATTTTCCAAAAATAATACGTTATAGATTATAGTCCACACGTCATTAGTACTTAAAATCGCCCGTCAATATTTTTTTTAATGTCACTTTTGATTCAAGCAGCCATTTGCAGCCATGATATATCTAGCATAATATATCATATATCTAAAGTAACTAATACATACAACACACATATATCTAAAGTAACTAATAAATGTATATTACTTGCAGATGACATTTCAATAATTGTGACATCAGACAAAAATAAATACAATTTTATACATGATCATCAAACTGACATAAACAATACAATTGACAACATAAGTAAATGACTAAATGAAAATAATCTCAAACTAAATTTTAATAAATCAAACAATCAATCCAAACTCAAACACCTTAAATAGAACGGGTATGGCGTGCTACCACTACCAGCACTGTACATTCATGAGATAAGTTGTTTGTTAAGCGTAATACTAACCTCTTCCGAAAAGCTAACGAAGTAAATTCTAGATTAAAAAGGAATCCAGCTAGACTAGTGCTCAGTGATATACCAAGATCTGCTAGGTACACAAACGGCTGCTTGGCTATGTGCATTAAAATATTTAATTATATTCCTAATGATATCAAGAATCTTCAAATTAATTTAACTTCATAAATGGCTGCTTGAATTAAAGTGTATGACATTAAAGATTTTATTGCGTTACCTTACTAGTGTGTAGTATTAGTGGTTTCCCACTGGCTACATCAAAAATATTTTTTGGCTACAGCCTACATGTTTTTTTTTACTGCAGTGCAACAAGCTAGGGGCTTGTAGGACGAGCTTTTATTTTTGCAGTTCGAAAAAGTTCTGTGCAAAAGGAATATGTGGGTGGTACAAGGTACTGACGTGGTGCAGACATAGTTTACATTACACTGGTACTTACCTTAATTTGATTAAAAAGTGTTCTAAAATTTAAAATTTCCGTCTCTTTTAGGGCGGTAAAATATATTTTTGTCCTCTGCTGCAAGTGCCCCCACTCAATTTGTGCGAAACGCATTATCTGGATAAAAAGGAAAAGGGAGTTAGTATATTGGGTGAAGTAAAAAGTTTTCAAACAAATAGAATAAAATGTACCATAGCAACTTTAACTGATATTAATGGTTCCAGTACTTTTGTGTAGAACTACAATTTGGTCTGCATAAATATAATATAATAGCAATTGTAGCGGGAGGGTAATGGTAGCTCCGTGGATACGAATGTGCGCCTTTTTTGTGATATATAATTATATGACAAAATATCACGTCACAAGAATTGGGCTTCAAGCATGCACCTCTGAAATATTCAAATCTATTTACATATTTCTACCAATAGCTCAACAATGAGGCAAATCTTTAGTTAGTCTGGTTACCCAATCTAAGGATTGCGAAAGTCAGACAGAAGTTTTTTTTTGTTCTATTTTAATCCACAATCACTCTTTGAACTATGAATGGATGCGTTGATTGTGATAGGCTTGCTGAGTGTGCCCTCCAGTAAGGACACCTCCTCCTGGTCCAGTGACCCTATACTCTCTCCTGTAGCCAGGTATATTGTGCCTTTTTAGGCGATTAGAGTATTTTGGGTTTTTAATGTCGCTACCAGGTCATTAGGGTGTAGCGAGAGACAATCTTGGTATTTCTTTGCAGTTGATCGAATTTCCTCCTTGACAGTGCTCATCTGTAGGTTTTGGTGGAATTCCGTGATTGTCACGAACCAAGGAACGCCGGATATAGTGCGAAGAAGTATATTTTGTAGGCGCTGTATCATTGCTATATTCGAGTCACAGGCACTTCCCCATAGCTGTATGTCATACATCAATATTGGCTTTAGTAGTCACTTGTAGATCAAGAGCTTATTATCTACAGAGAGTTTGCTGTTTCTTCCTAACAACCAGAGCATTTTCTTGTATTTTGTTTATTTCCTCTCTCTTCGATTTAACATGGTTCTTCCAGGTGAGTCTACGGTCGAGATGCAGGCCAAGATACTTAATATGATCAGTATGGGGCAGAGTGTTTTCTTGTAGGCGAACTAAAGGGCAGTCTCCTCTTCTGAGTGAGAAAGTTATGTGTGCGGATTTAGTAGCACTAGCCTTGATTCTCCATTTTTTTAACCAGTTGCCCACCTCATTCAGACCTCTTTGCAAGGTACTGGAAGCCACTACAGGACATCTATTGCTGGCTATTACTGCAGTGTCGTCCGCGAAGATTGCTGTAAGCCATTGGCTTCAGGCAAGTCCAAGGTAAAAATTGTGTACAGCACTGGACCTAGCACTGATCCTTGTGGGACACCTGCTTCTATGATATGGAATCCAGAGGTCTCTCCTGTTCTCTAACCTGGAATAACCTGTCTGTAAGGTAGGATTTCGTTAATAGTAGGTAGCTATGTGGAAGAAAAGTTTTAATCTCACAGAGTAGGCCTTCGTGCCACACTTTATCGAAAGCCTGCTGTACATCCAGGAATGCTGCGGAGCAGTATTAAGTAAACTTCGTTCTCTGGTTTACCCGCTTCGTGGATCATGATTATTTGCGAGACCTTCCACAAAGTTGGAAAGTGTTGAACTCTAAGAATGCCATTATAGAGTGGTTATAAACACGATAGCCTTCCTGGGTAGGTTTTTCAGCACTTCCTTCGTGATGAGGTCATAGCCCGGTGCTTTACGATCTTTAAGAGACCAGATAATTCTCCATACCTCTTTTACTGTAGCTGGTTGCGAAGGCAATACCATCTGATATGGTTGATTCAGGACATCTTTCTGTCACATTGTTAGGTTTAAAGACTTTCGCTAGGTGTTCGGCGAATAAATCAACCTTTTCTTGTGCAGATTTAGCCCAGCTGCAGTAATCTTTTCTAACGGACATTTGCCCTGTTGTGGTTGGTTGTTGATAAGTTTCTTGGATAAATTTCCACAGACAGAAGTTGCATCTTTCTACGGTACTTACATCTTTGTAGGATCAAACCAGTCAAGGTCCTAGAGTTCATGACCATGACCAAATCCTGGATTATGTGTAATATATGTCCAAGCATATCCCCGGCTCTGACCGAAGCAACAGCTTTGACACAGCTGGGAAAGAAATGGTAGGATGATGATGAATAGCAATATGAATGTAACTTAACAAAAGCCCAGCATTTTTCCATAGGTGAGTGAGAGAATACTGAGTTCTTTCAGTCAGTGTGTTTCTATTTCATCTCTCAGTCATAATAAATACCTAGGTAGGTACCTCATTCAGCTTGTCTTCTTGCGAGATTTTGAGATGAATGGTTCTGCTATTTCCTATGTAAGTGATATGATTTCATATTATTTGTGAAAAGACAAAACTGCAATTGTATATTACAATAAGGCAAATCAGACACCTACGCAAATTCTACAAATAATTAACATATCCCTAAACATAATGTAAAATATGGTTTGCAGTATAAATAAAAATATTATTGAGTGTTTAGAGAGAATATTCTTCATTGCGCAAAGTACACAGCACAAGTTTGTCTAAGTTTATTTGTTTCGTTACACATAATAATGTAAACAATATGAATAGATAAATAAAAAGCAAGTAGGTATTGATTAAATAGTAATAATTATATTCCAAAATATGTACTTACAGTAAGATACCATAAAATAAATAGCTACATAATTAAAATAAAATCAATAGATTTGATATGGCATCCATCCTGTGCATTTAGCTGTATTGCATAGACATTTGGTTTTCTTAACATTAGTATCCAAAATGTTTTCTGAATAAGATGATCCATAATTAAAAGTAATTTCTGTATGAGGCATGATATCTCTACAAGTAAAGAGTGCCAGCTTGGGTATTGGTGTATTCACTCTTACAGGCACAACAACACAATTAGGATCACAGCTATGGTTTACGTATCTTCCAATGTTACCACACTCACTTGGATCAACAAAAGTTTGTAGAATCACACCACTACTGTGCTCATTTAGGCAAAATATGTAATTCACTTTCTCATTTACCATGTTCATTTGATGTCGAGATGCTGCTTGTGTTCTGGTGATTACTTCCCCTGCATATTCACAAACAAATGTATTTTCTGGAACAAACAGTGTAGTAAAGAGGCCTTGCCCTTTACCATTTGGGCAAGTGTTAATATATAGGGATTTCAGAGGCCCATTCTGTACCACTCGATTGCCACAGTTTTCAGAACATGAACATAAATCATTACATTCTATTACAGGACTGGCAATCCCCTCTTTCATTTTAATCTTGCTAAGTTTTAAGATCATATCTTCGGAGTCCAAAATGTAGTTATTGCCATCAGAATTTCGAATACATCTACAAGTATCCATTGAACAATTGCTATTACAGTCACATTTTTCTGTTAACTGCGAATTTAAATTTTCAACAATTTTATTATACTCCTGAGAATTCTCTCTCGAGCCTGGTACATTTTCAATGACATAGATTAATTTATCATCATCATGTGAGTAGTAATCTTCCATAATATTGTCTAAGTTCTTGTTTGTAAACAAACTTCACGTCGACCAAATAATTTAATATTGTAAGTATCAGCTAGACATGAATAAAGGACAGTAGAACTTCAAGAAAACTCCCTTCCTTTATTTTATAATATCATCCTTTAAGAATAACACACAATTAATCGAAATCGTTTTAAATCAAAAAATAAACAAAATAAATACATTGGTGTGCGGGCGACTGACATCTGACATTGACAATTGTTGTCATTGTTGACTTGACATCTATCTGACACTTTGAGAAGAGAAAATCTGACACTGTCACCAACAACAGCATCAGCCAGTGATAAAAAAGTATAGATGGAAAAACTTCTAATAAGAAATCACTGTGATTCCATCCCGGGACTTACTATGAGTTGAATATCTTCCATTTTCAAGCTTAGTACGGGTGGTTCGGGCATGGACTATAATATGATAGATAGATAGATCGGAGCATTTATTCACTGGAAATACGACACACCACATTAGTATGATTATCAATGATCGGAGTAGGTAGAGCTATATTTGATACTTGCGATTTTTTCAAATAATATGGACATGCCTGGAGCCCAATTCTCGGGTTTGTGACATTTCAAAAACATGGCGGATATCACTTGAAAATCATACAAAAAAACTATGTTTTAGTGACATATGTCGTATGAAAAGAAATGTCACGAGACCGAGAATTGGGCTCCTGGGATCCCGGGATCAAAGATATGGACCCCAATGGACAACATTTCAAAATTGCTAAGCTCTGAAACAAAAAATACCAATTCTTTGTTTACTTTTCCGCTGCTCGAATATATATTTATTCATTTTTTATATTGCTTATTTACTGAGAAAAAAATTAAAAACTAAAAAACGTAAGATGACGTCATCGGACGGCAGAATGCAAAATATTTCTTTGCTTAGTACATTATAGTTTTAAATTTACGAAATGCCAAACCCATGACATGTAACTGTCAAAAAAAAAACAACTTGTCAACGTTGAATGTATGAATGACGTTGACAATGTTGACACTAGTATTATTTACCTTTGACAGTAGTACCTTTTTTTTATTAAAACAATGATAAGCAAAGGAATATCGCTGTATTCAGCCGTCCGATGACGTCATTTGGCGCTTACGTCTATTTAGAATAAAAAGAATTTCAATAATTATTTTATGCATGAAAATGGACAAATTTTGAAAAAAGAAAAAATATGGGTCTGTTCATTTTATGTCTACTTTCATATAAAAAAACAATATGGACATGTTAAAAATATGAAATGTTGTCCATTCTCCGGCTCGTGATATTTTGAAAACATGACAGGACCCCAATTCTAGGGATTTCGATATGAAAAAAACATCGGCGGCAAACAACAAACAACAACGGCGGATATCACCTGAAAACCATACAAAAAAATTATGTTTTGGTGATATATATCGTATGAAAATATCTATAAACACAAGGAATATACAATTTAAATTCCATGTTTTGCCGCGGAACGAGTATATGTATTCTATGCGCGAAACTTCCTTCGCGGCATGGTAACATTATTGGTTATAAATCAAAGGAAATTAGTTTAGTTCCTCGAGAATAAATTACAGTATACGTGATACATAGATCCGTATCACGTAATAACATTTGTCCAAATTCAACATGTATGTGGACAAATATTTGGAAATCTCTCATTCGTTATTTATATATCGCGTTTAGTCACTTCCCTACCAAAAGATAGGACCCGAGGGGTTAGAGGGTACAGATAGACAAAATCAGCGCGATTGTTCTTCAAAAAATTGACTTAAAAGATAGTCACAGATACTATCTGATATTTGTTTGGTGATATAGCAATGGCGATTGCTACATATCACGTGAAAGAACGGTAATTTTCAACGTTTCCCACCACTTTACATACCTACATCCGCGGCCGCGCAGGCGCAACGTCGTGACGTGACGTAATTGTCCATTCATACTTTTTGTTTCATTAATGAAAATGAACATTTCAAAGATGTTCCTTGTGTTGTGAGTGTCTACTTTTTAGCCGATGATAAATTTTTACTTTTCGATTGTGTTAAGCTATTTTTGATACCCTTTAAGATGTCATAAACGGTGGTGTAGTGTGATCAAAAGTGCATTCATTCATGGATAGAGTGCAAGTATTGAGCACATGCGCACTGTGAGTGTGAATCTGTTCGATTCAGAGTGTAGTACATTTTGCTTTTATTTGTTTCAAAACATATTAAAAATGTGGATTATGTGATATTGAGTGCATGGATTTGAAATACATGTTCAAGTGATTCAAAATCGAAAACAGGCTGAAGTAGAACATTACGACACTCCGGAAGTGGCGGGACAAGCAAGCCGGCCGAGCTCGTTCCGAAAGAGATAACAACGGATGAAAGAGATAAACAGTAATGGATTTAACATGGCGGACGATACGCGTAAAGTGCGAGTTGAAGAAAGATTGAAAATAAAGATAGGTAAGTTAACTTTTTTTACCAAATACCTGTTGTGTTTCATGTGTTTTAAGGATATTAATCTTATGAGTGGTTTATGGTCATTAATTTACTGCTGATTTCATCATTATGCTATGTTGTTGTCATTGTCCTGAACAGGTGGTACAAAAGTATTCTTGCTTTTCTGAGCCAGATATGAATGAATATCAACAGTAGAGGAAAATTAAATATTCGTCTTTACACGGCTGCGCTAAATACTGTCTATTTAGTTATAATTATGCAGGATTTTACTTTTTTTCTTTGTTTTTATCGTTGTCTGTTTTGACAGTTCAGGCTCAGTTTTATGAATGAAAATGAATTGTCGTGAACACAATGAATCTCGTGCCTAGATCAAATTAGATTAGATCTGTCTGTTTACACACGGTATTAAATTGTACAATATCTAAAGATAACACCCTATAATAAACTAAACATTTTTATTGGGTATGTAAAATGAAATTCATGATAGAGAACTACATAATACCTACATACATTTTTAGTTCCACTTTCTAGATTATTAGACTTACCATTCCAGATTATTACTTACCATCTGTATACAGGCAATTAATCCTCACAATATTAAAAAAACTCATAGATAAAACATTATGATCACACATTCTGTCAAAATACCTGTTTTCATAGAGGTATTATTAAAAAATAATAATAAACTCAATTTAAAGTTGGTGATTTTCTAATAAGAAAACTCAATTAGGAAGTCTCAAATCACCAATCAATCCAATTCCTGATATGTGTCTTTATTCATTCGACATCGGTAGAGTTGACTATGTCTCTGACGCACAATACAAGCCATACAAAAAAAAACTCAAGGATATCCACTAATTTGCCTCACCATCCAATTTCAACAAGGAGCATGTCTTTTTAATCTCTACATATTTTCAAAGTTGTCGCCAAGATGCAAGGCCTTAACAAATATATATATTACCAATTTTTTTTTCTATTCGGTCCTTTTTACATTTCATACAATTTACAACTTGACTGCACAAAAAGTAAGAAAAACAATTGATCTTCACAAATAAATAATACAATAGTAATATTTTGAACATTTAGCTTTAGAAAGGTACTTAATTTGTAAAAATATTGTTTGAGATGTACAATCAATCATAAATAGTGTTAGGCAATGGTAGCTCAGTAGATAAGAATGCGCCTTCCAAGCAAGGAGTAGTGGTTCGAATCAGTGCATGCATCTCTGGATTTTACAAACATATGTGCATGTTTCTACCATTTGCTCGGAGGTGAGGGAAAACATAGTCGAGAAACCTGCATGTTTCTGATAGTTTGTGAAAAGTGCAATCCTTTAAAGCTTCCCCTGTTAAAGGGTTGTGAAGGTCAGACGGCAGTCACTTCATTGTAATTACCAGACTCCCTAAATCTTGGTCTAAGCATACCGTGGGTTTCGAAGTGACAGCTTTGGATGCAACCAGGATATACACGCTAAGAATATAATGAGGAAACGGTACACACATACTAAACAAAATTGTTATGCTTGGTGAAAAATTCCTTAAACTGGGAAAATGGGACCCTATTACTAAGACTTTTCTGTCTGTCTGTCAACAAACTTTCAAGAATGCCATTTTTGCTCAATATGAATAAAAGGTAACTGGTAGGCACTTGAAATATTCACAAAATACTTTATTGTATATTGACTTTCATACATAATAAATAATAAAAACAATGCTCCATAGCATCTTAATACGCGAGTCCGACTTGCATTTGACCAGTTTTATTAAATAAATTATATAAGTGGATAAATCCCAAACTATTCTTCATTTGATTTAGTTTACTTTTAGTTCATATTCAATATAAAATCATTAATATTGTTGTCTTATGTGGTAATGACCTAGTCCTGTTTACAAAATTTTGTAAGTACATATTGATATCTCCATTTCCATCGAAGAATTAAAAGCCAGACTAACAACCGTCCGGATGTCCCTTTTGGTAGGGGCAGGGTCCGTATGCCTCATATGCCAAAGGTCAAGGGTTCGATCCCCACCCTGGACAAACATTTATATGATGAACACTTGTGTTTGTTCAGTGTCTGGGAGTAATAATAATATGATATACATACATAAAAGAAATGATTAAGCTTTGTAAGAATTGTTTGAACTAGTAGGCCTCCAAACTATACAAGTTTGTATGAAAATTGCTGCTGACTCAGTATATTCACTTTCTAATATTGACAAGTACATTAAAAGTTGAGTGTTTTTCTTTTTAATTAAGTTCTCCATGCATGTGTCCACCCATTTACATATGGAACAAATAAGGGAGTGGTGGCAAAATAGCTTGTTTTATTTTTGTCTATATGTGATAGGTGGCAGACGAGCAGACGGGTTACCTGATTGTAAGCGATTGCCGCCGCCCATGTACACTCGCAACATCAGTGGAGTCACTATTACACTGCCAACCTTTAAACCCCCCTTTCCTTTTAACCTTTAAATCCGGGAGGGATTGGGCCACCGTACCCTGCCACCACAAATGCTGCTTCAAATAACTTTTCTGTGAGGCTTTATCACTCCGGTCGAGCCGGCCCATTCATGCCCAATCGTGGCTCTCCCACAGTCATAAATAGGTCAATGCATCTAGCCCAAACTGCTTGATTTATGCACAAAATTTGTTAAGATTTTTTGCAAAAATTCATGCAGAAAAGTTATGTATGCTATTGCAAACACACTATGCCATGTTTCTATGACGCACCATAACTCTCTTGATCTGTGGGAGTATAAAAACTTCAATGCACCAAAGCAGTCTGCAAGAAGATTTTACATTGTCCAATGAACTTTACCAAGACCTAAAATTTAGTAAAATGTAGAAAAACCAACATTTTATGTAGGGCGTTGATCCTTGAATCAGTGACTCTTGCTTGACCTCCATCTAAGCCTCCTAAGCCACCTTCCGCTGGTCAGTCAATTCACAATTTGCCGCCCCAGATACCATCTAATAAATTCATTACTGTTAGGAAAACAGATACTATTATTCTGATAAAATAAAACACAAATACAAATAAATTTATTTCTTATTATTTTTTTTTTTTATTATTCATTCATTCTCATACATGTTTTGAGATGCTCCAGTAAGTAATAAAATAATTGAGCGGGAGCTATCTCGCTCTTACCCGTTAAATTTCACTCATATTATTATGATCATATTTAGAGATCCGCAGGAGAACCAAGGTTAAACACATAGCCCAAACAATTGCATGCCCCAAAAGGCAATGGGCAGAGCACATTGCGAGGAGATCAGACTGCCGGTAGGCCAGAAAAGTATTTGAGTGGAGGCCGCATATAGGAGGTCGAAGCCGTAGCAGGCTCCCCACAAGGTGGGCCGACGATCTGGTGAAGCTCGCGGGAATCCCTTGGATGCGGGCGGCACAGGACCGATCTGTGTGGAGATCATTGGGGAAGACCTATGTCCATCAGTGGACGTATATTGGCTCAAATGATGATGATGATCACATTTTGATTACAAAAGCGCGCTCGGCACTTTCAGCTGCGAATTATTTGATACATAATAATTGCAGTGTTCAGTGTTAGTTGCTGGTACAAACAATAACTGTGTAGGTACAGCAGAGATGATTGATTTGTATCGATGACGGCGCGGACTCATAAATCCACGATAACGCGAAGTGTGTCTGTGATAAGAGTGCAGTACGCCTTCCGGGGCGCGACCCGCGACCTCGCCTCCGCCGCCGCTGTTCTCTTCGGCGCTATCGTTCTAAATGTTACACAGCTAACACCACTGACAATTTAATAAAAGTTTATTATATTTCACTTGTTCTCTTTTAACATTGTTGTACAATGAATTACACCGAATGGTTTAGATGGTTTTTTTCACATAGTATTCCTGAACATCATCCCCGTTATTTTACAAAACGCAATCTAAAATTATTACCATACTAATGTTCATGCAATCTTGTTCCAACACGCATTGTTAAATGGGGCTGGAACGAGTGTAGTTCCAGAACTTTTCTTAGATAGGGATTTGTATGGGGGCATATGTTCTGTGTCCTATATTAAAATATAAACATTAATTAGGTTTTCATTTATATTAACACTAATGCAGATCCACATGTTATATGTAGGTTAAAATAGAGTAATAATTTTCTTTAGTGCATTCCCTTAATGGCCTTCTTTTATGTGTTGCATTATCCTATCCCTGTGTTTGATTATTTATGCAAATTATCCAAGAATTTCAATTTTCTGACACTTCTGATTGTTTAATGATTAATATTCCTACCTTGATATCTGATCTGACAATGTTGATAGTAAATTTTAGTCTAGTACCATATCCTTTGGAGCGATGGTAGCTCCGTAGATAAGAACGCGCTTTCCATGCAGTTTAGGTATACAGTTGACATCTAAACTAAACTTCGACTAGTACATCGAATCCATAGCCTAAACAGCAGCCAAAAAACTTGGTATTCTCTCGAAGGTCGGGCGGTATTTCACACCAGAGCAGCTTCTACAACTTTACCAAGCTCAAGTCCGAACTTGCATGGAGTACTGCTGTCATCTTTGGGACGGATCTGCTAAATACCAACTGGCTGCATTGGAATCGATCGAAAACCGAGCTAGGAGGATTGTTGGCGACGTTGAACTTTTTGACCGCAAGTTGTTAAGCCTTTTTTTTTTTTTTTTTTTTTTGTTGACCCGGTGGAAATGCCGCCGGCCCACTGATAGGAGCCGACGTCGGCGCCGGGTGGTCGGCGCCGCCTTATGCACACCCGGCCGCTGGGAGTCGGCCGGGTAGTGTGGGGCTCTCCCCTGGATTAGGCCTCTGCTAATCAGAGGCCGTCCAAGGGCATACCCACTAAAACCACCGGGGCTTTTTCCATTCCACACCCGCTAAGTCGGGACGGAACGCGGGATTACCACCAGGCTGCCACCGCGAACCGTCCTGGGCGAAGAGGCTCGCCAGCACGGCCTCCTTCCAAAACGCTGGTCCATTGGACCCAGGGCCTCTCCCACGGCCCACCAACTCCGCCCCCCGAGTGGCATCCACACTGCTGGCTGCAGTGCAGAATACCACCGGGAGGAGGACTGCAGGTACCCCTCCCCACCCGTACACTGCTGGCTGCAGTGCAGAGTGGGTTGGGGAAACAAAACCTGCAGGCTTCAAAAACGAAGCCGCCGCAAGTCCCAACTCCGCTGGATGCGGAGCCAGGAAGATTGGTAAAACCGGACTGCCGCCGAGCCGCTCTGGCTGAGAAACCCGACGCAGAACCTCCAAAACACACGGCCCTATGGCCACCGAGCCCGCGGGCTCTCCACCCAGGAAGGGGTGGCACAAGACAAAGCGTGACCAGAGTGGGAGGGCTGGACTGGGCACTGAAGCCCTCAGTCGTCCGACATCCCCCCAACTGCCACTGGTCCTGCACCGCCTTAAGTGCGCGGACGAATTGGGCACAATCACTTTCGTGGCGAGTGCCGTGGGCCTCCACCGGTCAGAGACGGCATGCCGGATAACCGCCGGTGAGAGACCCAGGTCCGCGCACAACCAACCAAAACTCCAGGGTGTCAGAACACCCCCCACCAAACGCCTCGCTCCAGAACAGAGCGGTCCACTCAAAGACCCAGACCGAGACCGGCCTAGGTCCGTAGGGGGGGTTATGAACCATAACCCCCCCTCCATGTGTGCAGCCGTCGGCCGTCGGGTAGCAATATGGCGAGCGCGCCAAATGCTATCCGCCGTTGCCCAGGGACGCCAGGACCCCTTCGGTAGCAGCTCCAAACAGAGCAAAAATACTACCGAAGGGGCCACACGAGGAGGCCGCCGCACCGTAGTCCCCCAAGTTGTTAAGCCTTGAACACAGGCCTAAAGAAGCGTATATTTCGGTTTTTTACAGGTTGCATTTTGGAGAGTGTGCAAAGGAATTACATGATCTAATTCCACCGGCTCCCTTTCATGATCGGAACACTAGACGAAGAAGGGGTTACCTTACCACCCTAGTGTCGTAGAAATACCGGTAATTCGTACCAAACGGTTCAAAAGTACATTCATGTTGCGTACGGCTAAGGAATGGAACTCTCTGCCGGAAGATGTGTTCCCTGAACAATATGATCTAGACATATTCAAGAAAAGAGTGAATAGGTTGTTCCTAGACAGACATGATCCATCCTTGGCCACGTCATCACCTACCATCAGGTGAGATTTTGGCCAAATGTCTGGCTATTCTTCCGTCTCGGATAGTTTGTCTAAATTGTAAATGCCTACAATTTTTGAGATAATTATTCTGAATGTGTTTTTTATGATATAGGTGGCAGACGAGCTGACGGGTCACCTGATGGTAAGCGATTACCGCCAGCCCATGGATACCTGCAACACCAGTGGTGTCACAAGTGCGCTGCTTACCTTTTAACCCCGCTTCTCCTGAATCGGGCCTCCGGTACCTTCACTCACGCAGCGAAACACAGCGCATGGACTACTTCACGCTGCTTTTCTGTGAGGACGTGGTATTACGCCGGTCGAGCCGGCCCATTCATGCCGAAACGTGGCTCTCCCACTGTTACGTGTAACCGTGATTCAGTTGGTCTAGTTCCAATGTCTAAGGGTTGCGTAGGTCAGACGGCAGTTTCTTCATTGTATTTACCGAATCGTGGATCATGGTCCAAGCGTACCCCGGGCTCCGAAGCGACAGCTTTGAATGCAACTGGTAATTATACGCTAACATGAGGAGGATTAGTACCCTTAAATTGACGGCTTACACAATAATTGTTATAACCAGATCTTTTTTGAGTCTATTCGAAGTACTTAGTAAGTTCATTATAAATTACTAGATGAATACTAATTCGTTTATTTATCTGAATGTTGGCATTTACATAATTATATTGTATCATGCATCTTCTTTGGCGTGCGTGATGTCGCGGCATGGTGTCGCTTTATTTATTTATTATTTTATGAAGAAGAAAGAAGAAGAATGGAAGCGAAGACTTTATGGTGACTTCCGCCGCCAGGCCTTATCTACACTACGCACCTTTGTTCTTACCTCCACTTAGTCAACTCGTCCAAACGGGTGCCCGCTAATTGAATCCCATTATTTATTCATAATACATCGAGAGACTCAGGGGTAAAACTGCAACGATATATCGAAAAATTGTAAAGTTTAAGCTCATTATCCATTACATGATGTATGGGATACTGCTCCCATTTTTGGACAGGGGAGACCTTGTACCAGCTTTCCCCTCTGGATTGGATTCAAAGGAGAGCAACTCGAATCGTCGACTGCCAAGATATCTCTAATAGGCTAGACTCCTTAGGACTGCGTAGAGATGTGGCCTCGCTATGTATACTCTACCGCCTATACTATGGAGAATGCTCTGAGGAATTGTTCGGACTGATTCCTGCCGCTTCATTTCGCCATCGTTCCACTCGATAACAGTTCCATGGATAGCATCTAGATGGTCGGCAGTCTTCAACTGTGCGTTTCTCAAGATACTTTATGCCTCTTACGGCAAAACTATAGAATTAAATTCTGCGGTATTTCCGGACAGATACGACCTGCAAACCTTCAAGAAAAGAGCGTATTCCTTTTTAAAAGGTCGGCAGCGCACTTGTGACTCCTTTGGTGTTGTAGGTGTCCATGGGCGGCGGTAATCGCTTACCCTCAGGTGATCCGTATTCTCGTCTGCCCCCTATCCTATAAAAAAAAAATACCACTTTCAAAGAGTCGGCGGGACTGAAGGCTTTACGATCCTCCGAAGCACGGAATCAACATTCTTTTCGGACAACCTGGTGATTCAAACCTGGCATTCAAGCTGGCGTCACTTTCCTCATGCACAAAGTAGAATAATATTTGAACGCACGATCTTAGAGTTTTAGCGACAACGCTATTGATCAGTACTACGTGGAGGCATTAAATAAATGGTCAAACATTTTAATAAATAATAATTTTCTGGAAGACCGGTATCAATGTAAAAATAACTTTCCGTCTCTACTCAAGGGCTACCGGACTCGGCGCACTTAGCGTTTGCATTGGCAGTCACTTTTCAAAGACGTCCTTCGCTCACTCCCGACTGCGGACTCGAGATGTAAAGTTTACATTTATGGCGTACAAAATATCTGAGTCACGAGCCGCCACTAATGCTACCTACTTGTAGTTGCTCGTACAACACCGGAACAGATACTTAAGTGAATGATCCCTTTTGAAAGTTGGATCCTCAAGCATTCTAAAATGTAATAAAGTTATTATTTCATTTTCTCATTATTTGTAGCTACTAGCTAGTGCCGCCCCGGCTCAATTTTTATTGGACTTAAAACAGTTTAATCTTTATTATGTTATTCAGGGCCAAGAGAACTACAAAATCGAAGATTATTGAAAACGTTCCAGCTGTTCAAAGTTATAATAAGTGTTATTATGGTAACTTTCTTTACATTTAAATAGCTACATATTTTTTAAAATAAGTAAATGTTCTTCCAAAATGTAATCAGTCTCAATTTCAACACGTCGAAGGATAAGATATGTAGTTATGCAATGTCAGAAGATTAAACCCTTACCTACATACAATCGTGTACCTACCTAATATGTACTTTGTTTCTTCTCGTAAAGCCAATGAGGCATAGCGAGGTACTGGCCGAGAGTGGTGTGGCATTGACACTTTCCTGCACGGAACACGAACGGACAAACGGACTCATGATTGTTGGACATTGATTGTTTGCAAAAAACGCTTTGTGCATTTATTATACTATAGTATTGTCATCAAACAAGAAAAAATGGTCGGCAGGTCATTTCGTCATTACAGCTAAGAACAATAGGATATTCTTAAATCAATTAAGTTATTGCGGATGTCTTGTAAACATAGCTGGAATTTAGCTAAGCACACGTTACTTGTGTATTAGATAACTATAAATATTTATGTGATTTGTTATTGTTTATCTATTAGGTCTCAAGCGCACAATGGCTGCGCGTCATTTGTTTTACAATTTATTTTAGCTTCAACTTTTATGAATAAAGCTTTGT
Organism: Marasmia exigua; assembly: GCA_019059595.1. Taxonomy (NCBI): domain Eukaryota; kingdom Metazoa; phylum Arthropoda; class Insecta; order Lepidoptera; family Crambidae; genus Marasmia; species Marasmia exigua. Next base: position 665,053 of record CM032464.1, on the reverse strand, counting down.
TATAATGGATGCGTATAGATTTCATTCACAACTACTTATGTTAATTTTACCAAAAGAGTAAAGCGATGAGTGACAAATAAAGCTAGGAGACGCCGGGCGAACGACGTTTGGCGCCGCGCGGCATGTATTACATCTACACTACACGGCGCGATACGCCGCACGGTGAATGGAGCAAACCGAACGTTTTCCATTGAGCGCACCCATTCATGGAAACTCGCCAGTCCGTTAATGAAAAACGCGTTCGTTTATCGACACCGTTATCGTCGCGACGGTTACCACATGTGCTTTACCTATTGCACACTATATTTCCATTCAAAACACTCTTGTCTGTGTCTAATCACAGGCAATACCGATAAGATTACAACACTGATAGCATTGTTATTGAATTGCTTCTTGATTTGCCAGCGTAAGTCCGTCCCAATCCTTTTAATGAAATGATAAACAATCTTCAATGTGATAGAGTTGTAATATGATAATGGTTGTACCTACGAGTATCAAGTAGATTTTATACCTCAAACGTTAATCACTTGGCCTTCATTAATCTTTCCTGATGGAATATAGCGCTCAGCTCAGGAGCTCCCTTTTTTTTATTCGAGTTATCTAATATATAAAATTCTCGTGTCACAGTTTTCGTTGCCATACTCCTCCGAAACGGCTTGACCGATTTTGATGAAATTTTTTGTGCTTATCCGGTATCTATGAGAATCGGCCAACATCTATTTTTCATCCCCCTAAATGTTAGGGGTAGTCCACCCCTAAATTTTTATTTTTATTTTTTAGACAAAATTTTTAATTTCTCTTTTTTTATGATACAACATACAAAAATACATACAATCCTCAATTTTCACCCTTCTACGATCAACCCTTTTATTTATATGGCAAAACAACGTTTGCCGGGTCAGCTAGTATAGTATAAAAATGTAATTCACAAAAGAAAAAGAGTGTAACCAGGTGACCTGAAGAAGGTAAAGCGCATTAAACTTTCATCCGGTTATGAGTAGAATAATACAAATAATGTATCTACCTTTAAGCACCAAAATATAAAGAGGGAAGATTTGTACCTATGTTGTATCTAACCTTGTAACGAATAAACTAAAAAAACGGCCGATTTAAGAATATATATTCCTGATTTTACTAATAAAACGTCTTATTCCTTCGACAATACATCAATTAGTGCATAAGAGGGCACTTCACTCAGCAAGAATGAGTAAAATAACACATACGAGTTCAGTGAACACAACCCGAATATTTTCAAAGCTAGATTTAATAGGGTACTTTTGGGTAAGCTCGCTCCATAGTAGGTTTTCTCTCAACTCTAGAGTTTAGTGGGAAGCCAAGAGCAAACCCATCTTCAATAGAAACACATACTTTTTAGCAGTTATTCTACTCAACTACCTGACCACCTCACACGCTTAATTAGGTAATAAATTACGTACTCGCGTGTTCTGCCTATTTGTGCAATTAGTGAAAAAATATTTACTCTCGGAGTGGACTGCGAAGTCGCTGAAGGTCATCTGATGTATCTACTTCGAAACATGTAGAATCTGTCTGTTATATCAATATTCTCTTATAGTCATTGGTTAGATAAAAGTAAGTTACTTATTCTACGAGTATTGTACATCGTGAAATTTTAGCGGTAGTTTTCACGAATCCCTATTTATAGGTATCATTCAAATTGACGAAAAAAAATCTGCTGTTCTATACAAGGATGACTTTATTCATACTTATAAAGAGAGCTTCGTCAAAACAACAACTAACATTTCACGGTGTAGTATCTTAACATTTTCAAAAGCGCAATAATACATTGCAAATCGTGATAATGATTGATATATCTTATCATTACCTTTCACGAAGTATTGTTACGTTGAAGAATTCCTTTGCGGAATGAATAGCGGAAGGAATTTGTGTTTTGTTGAGATGTGGCTTCTGAAAAAAAAAATATTTGTAGCAAACAACTTTCGTTGCACGTTCGTGGCCTGTGATTGCGCGCGTCTACCATTGTAAGAGCAACTATCTCGAGATGAGAAAGCTATAAAGTACCTTTACCGTTCGGCACCGATCCGTAGGTACTTTCTACACGCTTCTCGACGTCTGTGCCACAATGGAATAAAAACCAGTGAAACTTTTGCACCTTTAACCACCTAAACTTGCATTAGTGAAACCGCAACCTATACTATACTTGCGTAAACACTTTTGTGGACTGAGTCACCAAGATTTCAGCCAAACGTGTACTTGACAAATTGTATAGAATAACTACTGTAATTTAGAAATTGTTGAACGCTTTTCGTCTACCACCACATGTAACCTGTTTGTACTCTGCATGAATGTACAGACACACACATCCACACGCCACGCACACCTATCCGCAGCACAAAGGCAGCAACATTTCGCACAAGTAGCGTGCCGCCCACCGCCCTTAATAAATACGCTAATATTACAAAATGTGTCTAAAGACTTAAATTACAAATTAACGAGGCGGCTGATTTTCGCCATGTGCCTACCTGAAGAATTAGCTGGTCATATGTGGGTGAGAACCTAGGTTTGGCGGACGCCTAGATTTAAGGATTAGTTTACGTAGGTTGAGGGTTATGGAACAACGATTGAATTATTTAATACACATATATAACAATCACCGCTATGGTAGCGGTGATTGCTATTCCTGTAAAAGTTGTAACACAAATCAGTTTTAATGATAATACATAATTCTTGGTGACACAGTGAATAATTCGACAAAGAACATTTTATATTGTTTAGTTATGTTCATAGAATATTTATTCTCGTTCCCAGTGGATTCGCCGTTTTGTAGTAGAGCAAAAAAAAAGTTATGTATAGTATTTACTTAATAATAAAAATTAATGTCAATGACATCATGATATGGCGTAGTAATGTATATGTCAGTCACCTTTCGCAGATTATGTAGCAATTTAAAAAGCATTCTTCATTTAAAAACACGTAGTCCCCGGAGTGATCGGATACGAGGAATTAAATAATTGCATGAGCTGTTAATTCCTGAGAATTGCGTGGAATACGCATCGTGTTACGTAAGCTTAATTTACTGCTTCCTGTAGTAGTATCCCGTAAAACATAAACAACATTTTAACGTAAACTTTGATGCTTTTATTTCTTTGGGAGGCATCAAAACCACCTACGTTGCCTACATCTCAATGATATTCAATTCAATTTTCAGTGACAACAAAAAAAACTTCTTCTAGGCCTTTCGAAATGAGGCATTGCACAGTTTATAATTACATATAATTTTTAATGCAGCACCCATAATGTTTGCACCATAAATTGTTCCCATGCTTGTGGTATCCACCCGTACTCTCGATTTCGAAACAATCGCACTACGCAGTGTGGAAACATGTTAATAATCGCTATTGTGGCCACATAGTAGGTAGTTAGGTACGTATTCGTTTCCTCGGTGGCTGAATCAAAGGTTCCCGTTTCACTCCCACGATCCACTTTGGTGGCGTGTGTTACTGTCATGTTGATGATGATGACGGTTGTTTTTGCATCAGCAATTATGTACAGTTTGTTGCAAGTTTCTCTCGCAGTCCAATTACGACGAATTTGTGGGAGCCTACGACCACAGGAAGGTCTCTCCTTTGTTTTAGCGCCCTAACAATCGCAGTAATAATCTTTTCTTGCCACAACTTAAATGATAATATTTTACATTCTTACTAATTACTAGCGTACGTAATAATGAGACGTTTACGTTAGGAAATTTTGTGAAAGTTTTAATGCGTTGTTTTGTAAATCGTTTAACGATTATGCGTAGAGTGTAGACTCTTTCGTTTTAGATAAGATTATGAAAGTATGCAAGTTTTCCCAACCAGTGCTTGTATATTGTAAGTGTCGGTCACGGTCAGGTTCTTTGTTTCCTTATAACAGGAACTTGTTTTCATAACATAATTGACTATTAATATAGCTTACAAATCACACGTCATTCTTCGATAGAACTATATGCTAGGTAAGAGCTTAGATAATCCAGTTCAGTCGATAGAAGTATAGAATATGATTTCATGTAGTAGGTACTTTCCACCAGCCATTATGAAAGTATCTTTATTCAATACATTTTCAACACCTAGTAAAAATGTAAGAAAATATTTCTTCACAATGTGCAGTCACGAAAAGTTGGTAAGTACTTATTACAAAAGAATAATAAATCGTTTAGTATCTAGCTTATAACATGGTTTGAAAATACTAATGTATAATTACGATTTTGTAATAGCATGGCATGGAGCAATAATTGAGAATTGACATTACGCCAACACCAATATTGAGTTAAATTCTCCGTTATTAAGGTCGCAGGCTCGGCAGCTAGGACTGGACCAGTCGCAGGAGTCTCGTTATGGGCCGATGTTGTCACCTTGGCTCGCCGTATAAAGAGATATCTGACGAGGTCGCGATATGTTGCGCAATCTTTGTCACCGCTTCTTCCTTTTTACGTGTACGACCACCATTATGGCGCTTCTGTAATGAATGTCTCGTCTCGTGCTTGTACATAATCCACACTAAATGACCAGACTTGATGACACTGTTTTGTTTTTTCCTTTATTTCAAACAGCACTGGTGGGGCAATGTCGCTTTCTCAATGCAGAACGTTTAAGCAAGTTAAATAGACATTCATTGCTCCCAAGCTGATTATGTTTCAAGGTCTTCTGCATTGTAGTGTAATGTCTAGTTTCTCAGTTATTATTTTGTCACTTGACATGTACTATTTTATGGATATCACGGCGGACCAATATAAGAACAGAAGTTTCTTAACATCAAATAAATCATTAAAACTGTTTTAAATAAATTTTATTGGCATCTAGTGTTAATTATTAACACTCGATACCAATAAAATTTATAAAATGACTACATCCGTCGCAGCTTCATTTCGACTTAGAAACGAAAGATTGGTGACGCTGCACTACACATCCAATAGGTATCTTATTACGTACTAGAATTACGTAGTCTAACCAATACGAGTCATGCATCATTAACCTTTGTAATGTGATGGTTGATGCTTCGTCGGCGGATTACTTGACAGATATTCGATCAAGCAAGACTCGTTTTCAGGGTTCCGTAGCCAAATGTCAAAAAACGGAACCCTTATAGATTCGTCATGTCGGTCCGTCTGTGTGTCCGTCCGTATATCACAGCCACTTTTCTCCGAAACTATAAGAACTATACTATTGAAACTTGGTTAATAGATGTATTTTGTTAAACGCATTACAATTTTTACATAAAAATTGGAAAAAATAAAAAAATTGGGGGGTCTCTATACTTGAAACTGAAACTCAATTTTTTTTTCGTCAAACCTATACGTGTGGTGTATCTATGGATAGGTCTTTAAAAATTATGTTGAGGTTTTTAACATCATTTTTTTTCTAAACACAATACTTTGCCCAAGAGACTCTCCCAAAGTGTTAAATTGTGTGCCCCCCGCCCCTCCCCTCCCGCTCGTAACTTCTATAATAAATGAATTTTAAAACCAAAAAATATATATTATGTACATAATCATGAAAACTAAAAACGAAAATTTGTTTGAACTAGATATAGTGAGTAGATTTTTTTTTAATATGTTATAAACCGTAAACCGCAATTTACCTTCTATATATATCTTACTTGCTGCTATGGAACCCTTCATGGGCGAGTCCGACTCGCACTTGGCCGGTTTTTTATATCTATTGATGTAAATGATCTGCTAAGCTGTACTGCGATGTAACCCACCCATTTCATTTGTGCGTCTCTGTGAAAACCACTTATTGTGTTTTAAGAATCGAGAGCATAAGTACACACACATAAATAATGGACTCGTTATTCTGAATCATAATATTCGACAATGATTTATTTTTAATTTTGTAAGATAACTTATACTATTACGCGTAGTAGAATGTAAGAAATACTATCGATACATTGTAACGGTGTATAGTAGGCATCTTAGCCAAGAAAAATTTTCTGTAAGTTATTATTATCTAGCTAGGCCATCCTTATTATGAGAATAATATATACTTACTGATTACGCTGGCTCACACACAGCGACCAGAATTTTATGCGTTCGAAATAATCATGTACAAAAGTAATGTTAAATACATATTTTTAATCATGAGGATAATAGGGTATACGTATTTCCGCACTGATGCAAGATGTCTTTCTTAGAGTGGATTTGTGTTGGAGTACTTTCGTTGTTTCTGGCTATTATGGTAACCATATGCAGACATCTCAAATCGATGGTGGTACCCCATGGCATGGGAACCCCGTTAGTTCCTCAAACACCCGTTGTGTAGACTATTTTGACGCATTATAATTTTGTTGCAGGTGAAGCAAAAAACTTACCAGGTCGTAGCCATGGCGGAGCGTGCCACCGAGACATTTACTGCGTGCTGTCGCTCGACCAGGAGGAAATATTTCGCACCTCTACCATGGAACGAACTCTCAAGTGAGTACCTAGACATTATCAAATTGTAAATTTTGACATACATGTATGAATTGTAAATTTGCGTGCTTTTTAAGCAAAACATGTGTGCACTTATATTATTATTATACCTTTAAATACCATGTTTTAAGTCGAATAAAGATTTCATCATAAAACAACTGGGCTTAGGAGGGCGAATAGGCAATAAACCTACCATGCACGCTAGTTTGAAGACTTTAAATACGGCTTTAGAACAGTTCTTTCGATTTTCGCGTGTTAATAATCACGGAAATTAATGCGGTGTATGTGTTAGCAAATCGCAAAAAAATGTTATCAAGTGTTAGGTTTTTGATAGGACTGAACTCATGTGTCTCGGTTTCTTGGAATAAATCCATCCTTGCCGCTCCATCACCATGAAATAAGTTTAGCTAGTAGTTATTCTGTTAAACATCCCAAAATTCAGCGCATAGGCATCCCCGGTGTAAATCGTTGTCCTTGACTGACTGACTTGTTACTATTTTCAAGTTTCCTGTCACCACCCCTCGTCAGACAGCACGGCCATTTTTTAACGTTTCTCTACGGATTGACATAATAACGGATCCATTGTCCGGGCATCCGGATCGGTTTCCGGCCTTATCGGCTGGGAACCGTTGCCGGCACATTCGGGGAGGGCAAACAAATTTATTGGGTCAAGGTTTAGACGGTTTGTGAATGACCGGCCGTCTACGCTTCTTGTGTTGAATTAGAGCAATTAGTGCTAGGTATAGTATATGAAGTACAATTGACTAAATAGGAACCAACTGTAGAATTTTGTGTTGTTCAATTTAAGATTGTTTCGAAGTATCGTAAATGAGAGAGATTTCGTTAAAGTATTATTTGTATTATTCGGGTTCTCTTTTACCAACAAAGGTATTATATATGTCTATACTCCGTGTGTCAAATTAGAGTAATCAGTGCTAAATAACTAAGTTAAATTTTGTGAGGAAACCACGGTTCAATGTTACATGATCATTAAAATAAAAGGGGATTTTCTCGGAAGTGGTGATCGCGCCATTATCGGTGCAATTTGCAAAATCCCAAAATTAAGTACGTAATTCAAATTATCTCCAGATTAATTTCCATATCTGAGTTTATAAATTGAACGTGTACGAAAATAATTAACATTGATATTTTTATCAGAAACATCTCACATGTAATTCTACAAAATGTATATGTTAAAGTTGTTACCGGTTTTATTTCTAGGGTTCCATACTTCCCAAAGACTTATTTCAAAATTGTTTTTTTCTAAACAACCTTGTACCTGACGTAATTATTAACTAGCTTTGGTTTCTGATTTACCCAAATTTACTGAAAAATCATACGTTTATGTTATATTATGTCACCTTGCTGTATTTATGACCCGACCCGAACGTGTATTTTTTGATTAATGAATACGTAAATGTCAATGTCCCAACGTTAAACTAATAATGATAAGATGCTATCACAATTCATTAAGGTAAATATTATAAAGGATTAGTTTTACCATGGATTACCATGATAATAAAACTTCATATTCTTAGTATTTTTTTGTAAACCCGAAAATTCATTCAATAGTTAGAACACGTATTTTATTTGCGTACTTACTTCATGTCACTTTCTTTGAAATGCATATTAATGTACTGTTGAACGGAACACAATCACAACCAAGGCGCAGGCGTTTAATGTATCATGCATACGCACATTGCACATACATACTATGTAAAACATGTATTGCTTCCGGTGTTGTAAATTCTGTATGGGAAGTGATTACTTTGTTTCCAATTTTCATTTTATACGATTTACCTATAAAATGGTTTGCTAGAAGTCAATGTGATATAAGCTGAACGTAAACTGACAAACTTACAGCCAATTTAGTGTGTTCTTGGAGCTTTGCATGAATCTAACTAAATGTTGAGCAATTATCGTAACTTAAAATCTTATTAAGCTGATAAGTACGTGATCTTCAAAGTAGACTGGCATGTGAGGGTCCATTACCTTGACACAATGGTGGAAAAATAAACAGATGAACGTGATCAAAATTCAAAATTTTTGGGGAGGGCATGCGGTCCGTCAAGTGCCGCAAGGGCGGTGCGTCGTCCCGGATGCGTTTCCGGTGCGCGTGCGCCCGCGCGGAACGTCCCTTCCGCTCCACCCCCTCGAAACGAACAGTTGCAGGAATAAATATGACGAATCACGCCACGCCACAAACTGGCTAAATCAATTACCACCCTATTGAACTTTTCAGTAAGTCGTGGGAATCCTACTGAAGTATCGTAGATAGGTACTAGTTGTGCATGGCGTTTTCATAGAGTGGTTTAAGATAAATATTTTCTACTATATAGGAATACTGTTTCAAATTATTACTGTATTTATGTTCTCATGTGAGTGGCGTATTGTATGTCTTTATGAGAATAAATGTCTTCAAACCTAAACCTACTATCTACTATCTGGCGCTTAATAAAAATGTATATACAACCTGTGCGGATAAAGAATGGGATCAGAAATGGCGGCACATCTATTCACTTCTCGCTTGTACACTATTTGCGTTTTCCGCCCAGGTTTTGTATTATTTTATCAATGTCTTAATTTTTTTAGGGAAAATAATTCACAATAAGATGGTTTTGCTCACAGTAATTCGAAATCTTATTTTATAACGTCTTAAACCTAATAAGACGTTAGACAACCAATTTTAATTTTTTTCTGACGCAAATTCTTTATTAACGTCTAATCGTGGGATATTTGTACTTACATACTCGTACTTATAATAGAAATGGAAGTCATTACTTACCTTAACTATGTACGGGAAAAGCAGTAACTTTGTACGCAAACTTATCAATAATCGCAGGTAATGAGCGTTCTGTTTGTTGCCTTTCCAAATAGTAACAATACATTTGTGTTATGGTCGTAAGTTATCTTGTGTGATTGGGTTGTTGTTTGTTAATGAGCGGAAGCGATAATGATTTAGTGACCCGAGAGGTGAGGGCGCATTGGCGGATATCGAAGGAAATGTCACGTCACTCGACGAGTTAACTTAATGGGTTCTTTGTCTCGCGATACGTTATCAGTATCAGTGCACTGCGCCCCGCTCGCCGCACCTACTCGCCGTCTGCCGGCGGACGCCTCCGGCTGCACGCTCTGGGCGGTGGCGCCTCCGGTAAATGTCATGTCTACACCTACTTACACGTCATCTGTTATTTCACACCTCCAAATAACGCCAAAGGATGCCAAACAACTTAAATGACTTTGCCATCGCATACCACTTGATTAGGTATTTACAATATCCTGTATTCAAAAGATAAAATTCACTGAGCTTTGTTTGCATAGGTTTTGGCAATATCATCCTCCTTTAGAATAGAACTGTTAGAAATATCAGATTCTTGTATCCCGAGCTTAAATTCAGTAGCAGCGTCAGTTTTATTCCGAGAAGCAAGTTTTTTTAAGAACATCATAAAAAGCAGTCCATAATGTCTTAGTGTTGGTGCATTGAGCGGAAGCTTTCAAGTGATAAATTGGTCCCGGAACCTCGTGGCGCGTAAAATGATCATCGCCCGTGCCCGCATTGCCTACGGGCGAGCTACGGACCTTATACACTACAGAGAACACGCTGACGAACTTCTCACCTGTGTTGTATAGACACAAAATTTCACTAATCACGTTCCAAATGTCAATCTTATCGTACAACATTGATGTACCCAGTGTTTGTATTTATGATAACTAAATTCATTCTAATAATAAATAATATGTGTTTAACGTTCTTAAATGTCAGTCAACCAAAACGAGCAATCAATTGTGATGTTAAACAGCAGAAAGTGCATTTTAACTATAATGACGAAATAATTGAAGTCTTGTTATTAGTGAGATTATTCTGGTTTAATTGGGTGCGTTGCGTGTGCTCTCGCCCTAAGTGCAACGTTCTGGTTTCTCGCACAGCGCTATTTTGTGCTTCTCGATGCGCTCATTGCTCGGCGTACGTACCGCGTGTAGGTTTGTGTCCTAGTTATTTTAAAAAGACCCGTCAATGGCGAACTGGGTTAGCGCAATGATGCTCTCCGCATACTTCGAATAATATGTTTAATACTGGCTACGTCTTCAATAATTACATTAAAGCTTTAAGAAAAACCACCAATACATCTTTATCCATCCCTACCGTGCCCAAACCCACATCAAAATGCAGATTGTGAAACAAGTAACGCTATAGTGTTACCGAGCAAGATTTTAACAATGGAATAATTTGATAATGGTTATGCGATGATGAATTGTTTATTTAAGGCATACCAGGTCGCCTGACAGTGTTTTCCTTACTTCGCTGTCGAGATATTTCCGCGAAGGTAGGTATAAAGAGAGCGCGTGTATGATTGGATGCGATGTTTGCATAAATCGTAATTAATTACGATGAATTCCGTCTGATGCACCAAAAGTTCCAAGTTTCCGTTTGCCTGAACTCGAAAATTACGTGTAGATGTGGTATCAGACTAATTTTTAAGAAATAATCATTATCCCCCTTATCATAAATCGCGAACTAAGGATAGTCCCAGAACAAAAATTGTGCCAGCCCTTTTTAACATTGCGTGATGGAACGGGATGACATGAGCTCTAGTGCGGTAATCTCTTTAGATCGCGATTTATAATAAGTGAGTATTTCTATTAGCAACTGTACCATTTACTTTATTATTCTTTACCCTTCTATACTATAGGGAAACTCGGTGTATGTATTATGGAAATCATTCCCTCGGCTAGACTCTTCACTCAGGCTATTCTAGAAATAAGTTCACTGTATTAACCCTATTACAGTTTAAACCTATTAAAGTTTATACTGGTGTTTCAATCGAAGGGTTGTAATGACCTCTGATGTAAAACATGAATGTTATCAACCGGGTATGTGATGTACTTACAGCGAGATGACTCAATAAATGAATGTATCAAACTAATAAACGTTCCCTGTACTTGCGTATGTGACGTAGCGAGTGTGCATCCGGCGCCGCCCGGTATTTATAAACCGGAGGCGGAACCGCCACCGGCCGAGCGGGGGCGGCGCGGGCGCACCTCGCGCCTTGCTCGCCGTTTAATAACACCGGCAACCGGCTAAGCTATTTGAAATTCATACGCGGCTTCAATACCTACGTGGAAGTCTGTAATTTACTTTTTACTTGATCATATTCAATCAAGCTAAAAGTTCTTCAACGATTCCGGTACTTTACGGTAAAGTTGACTAGCCAATGACTATTATGCTAGTATGTCGATCTTGTTCAAGTAAGAAATGTGGATTAGACTGGCCACATACTACGCTTTTCCAAAGCGGATTGAATACAATATTTGGTATTTCCTTTGTTTTTTTTTTACTATTTTAGAAAATAATAAGTAATGTAGGGGATATTTTTATAGCAATCTTTTGCAATTTATTCTTAAGTAATTAACACACTTAAAAAAATATCCTTTCGTGTTCAGCCGGGAAGACATTTTTAAGTGTGTTATTTACTTAAGAATAAATTGCATAATATTGCTATAAAAAATATCAATTATTGATTTAGCAGTCTATTTGTAATAATATTTCCACTGGATATTGTTAATAAACCTACAATATTGATGAGACTATCGACAGCTCATGTCTAATCAAGCACTTACAAATTTCGTCGGCTTAGTGACGCGTTCAGTGGTCTAATTGGTAGAACATCCACCCGGATTGTGGAAGGTGGTTCGAGTCCCGCCTGAACACGAGATGAAATTTTTAAGTGTGATATTTACTTAAGAATAAGTAATGTGTTCTGTGCTATTGCGAGATGACAAAATCAACCAGAGGATATAGGAGAGGAGCCATTAATTATGTGAATAAATGACCAAAGGGCCTCAAATGCCAAAACGTTGGCAAGTTTTATATTTCAGCCCCTTTGATAACCGGATATTGGTTTAAAATGTAATTTGATTGATTACCCACAAAGGAGAAACGAGACAGGTTAAGTGTAAAAGTTTATCAAAAAGGCAAGAGTTTCTCATGAAATATTGTTTCGTTATAGTCATAGCAATTGTCGGCAAAGAGTTCCATAACAAAAGAGATACTCTGTGAGGTAGGAAAGACAAACTTTCACCAGTGCGAGCCTACGCACGCGCTGCTCTTGCAGCGTGCGCTTATCGGCGCATCGCCGTGCCTGCCGCGCCTGCTGCGTACCGCCAAACTTGCTTAATGAAACCAAACGATCACTCCAACACACGCCGTAATTGTCCTATTCCATCACGCCGGCCTATAAAGTGTGCGTTCGACTGCTTCCCAAGTTTTCAATTTAGAATAAATTCTGCCCATATAAACTTTTATGTACCATTTCCTTGCAGTCAGTGCATTTAATAATGCATTTCATTACCACCTCCGATCGTTTTAAAGCAATTTAGCAAAATACGAAATTAAAGGGCCCGTTTTTATGATAGTACATAAAACGTTCTGAAGTTGCATGTTGACGCTTGTTATTTCGAATTACGTTCAACGTATTAAAGTCGAGAACAAAATATCTTGCAAATTGCATTGTAGGCAGTGGGCGCGAGATGCAAGGCACCCCACGCGAGTGACTACGCGCTTAATAAATATCTTACCAGTCGAAAGCTCGATAACGCGAACGAGCCTAAGAGAATAAATTCGTCGAAGATAGCGTTGACAGTTGACATTATCGGACCTCGTGATCTATTTTATTTGGTCTCCCTGTCATAGTCATTACTAATTATATCATTTGTTTTCATTACAGCCCCTTCTTCGGCGAGGAGTTCCAGTTCGAGGTTCCCCGAAGATTTAGATACCTCTCCATTTACGTGTTCGACCGTGATAAGCATCTCAAACAGGACAAGGTGCTCGGCAAGGTGGCCATCAAACGAGAAGATCTGCAGCGATACAATAACAAAGACCACTGGTTCGCTCTGCGACCCGTCGATGCAGACTCAGAGGTGCAGGGTAAAGCACATATCGAACTTTCACTCGAGGACTCGAGGAAACGGCTGCGCATGGAGCCCAAACCGCCCGACCCGGACTTGGCGCTCGACGGCTCGTCGAAGAACAAAGGCAACAATCTCGTCAGGTTATCCGAATACTGTAAAGAGAGTATGGGGTTCGGCTCCTGTTCAAGTTCGACGAGTAAAAAATTATTAAGTGCTGTGGCGACAGAGCCGTCCTTAGCATTATCGCGCTCGGAGAGTTTAAAAGATAGAGCGCAATGGGGCTCCCGAACGAAACCCCCTATGCACACTATGTCCGAATCGGACGCTTCCCCTACACCCACCGCAGCCGACTACTGGTCGGACCCGGAGAGGCACTGCACAGCGCGTGTGGGCCCGGACACGCTGCGCCTGCGCGTGCTCGAGTGCTCCGAGCTCACCACCAAGAACGGACAGTGCGATCCGTTCGCTCTCGTCACGTTACTGTACTCGAACGGGCGAAGAGTAGAAAGGCGTACGAAACCAAGAAAGAAGACTGTTAACCCACAATTTGACGAAATATTTTGTTTTGATCTCGTTATGGACGCTGATCCTAAGGACAAGGACGGTTCTCAAACGGTGAGTTTGCACTACTCGTTACAATGTAAATGGTGGTTTGCTGTAATTTATGTGTAGTTGGTTATGTAAACGGATATTTATTCATTGTGCAGGCGGGCGTGGCATGCGAAGCGAGAGTTTCTGTGTGGCACGACGGCGCTACCCCTGTCTTCCTCGGCGAGGTGCGGTTGCAGTTACGGCAAACAGCACTCGCTCCCCTCCGTGCATGGTATGTTCGGTTTTGTTAACATGTAATCAGGCCTATCCTAATGAGTTGACCTTCAAATTACTTGCTTCTTTTAATGGTGCAACTTTATGGGGAAACTCTTAGTGCTAACTAGGATTATAGAGGTATGATATGACTGTACACTTGACCAGGTTCTTCCTAACGTCGCGCGCTGGCGGCGCGCTGTCGCGGGGCGCGACGCCGCCGGGCACGCGGCTGTCGGCGGCGGGCGCGGCCGCGCTGGGCTCGCTGCGGCTGCTGCTGCAGTACACCGTCGACCACGTGTTCCCGCTCGACCACTACAGGCAACTAGAGGAGTGCTTCCTACGCAGTGTGCATCAGAAGGTACAATTGCAGCCACACGCTGATTTCTTTGTTCCGGTCGCACAGTCGCACGGATGGGAAGAGCGATGTAAACGCGAAGTGACTAATTCCCGTTCCTTTGTTCTGCTTATGGAATTGATGGAGTAAGAAGAAATTACGGTTTCGATGAACGCTTTAAACACGCAACCATAACTTTGAAATAAATTTGCTCAACTTTGATGGGATTATAAAAGTTTGTTTTTCCTTCTTTCATTACTTTGTTGTAGGTGTGGTGTTTTATATTACTTAATTTCCTAATAACATAAAAACGATGGCAGTTACCTAAATAAGGCTAGTTCAAGTCTCATAGAATTACAAATGCAAGATATTAACATGCCGATGACGCGCAGCTAATTTGAAGGCATAGCACGATCAGGTTGTATGCGCCCTTGACGCATCATACTATTCAACGACTCGCCTCGCCCTCCACATAACATTGGTCGTTTGTAATGTTCCAGCCTACGACGGCGTCGGCGGTGTACATCCTGGGGGAGATAGTGGGCAGCAAGACTGACGCGGCGCAGCCGCTCGTGCGTTTGTTCACGCACCATGATCTCATCGTGCCCATCGTTAAAGAGCTCGCGGACGCAGAGATATCCGCTCTCACGTGAGTGCTAATGGTCTTATCCTAAATTTCGGTATACTGGTGTATATGATAGACGTTCAAAAGAGGAGGAATGACTAGACTTTTCAAATCTTGACTGTGGGAGAGCCACGCTTCGGCATGAATGGGCCGGCTCGACCGGAATGATACCACGGCCTCACAGAAAAGCGGCGTGAAGCAGCACCGTGCTGTGCTTCGCTGCGTGAATGAGGGTACCGGATGCCCAATCCGGAAGTAAGGGGGGTTTAAAGGTTGTCAGCCCACTTGTGACTCCACTAGTGTCGCGGGTGTCCATGGGCGGCGGCAATCGCTCACCATACCACCATCAGGTGATCTGCTCCTGGTGTCTACTGCCGTCTCCATAGGCACCAAACTAAATAATAACTATTTAAACATACTAATTCAGTACTCTTTAGGTTTCTCAAACAGTTTGATCAGACTATTTTTAAATGCATTTAGCCAGAATAATTATTTCAAAGACTTAATGACTTAGTTCTCTATGGTTCTATTAAGCAAATAAGTACTTTCGGAAACGTTTTTATGAGTTTTTATTGACGCAACTCTATTAGTAATGCACGGAAGCGGAAAATGGTGCTCGGATATAACATTGAATAAACTATTTATAGGGTGATCAAAGCATTTATTTTTAAGATTATTTAGGCATATAGAAATATTTATTAAAAATATTTTTTTGTAAATCCTTGATTTTTTATACTAGAGGCGCCAAACAAGCAAGGGGGTCACCAGTAAGTGACAACCGCCAACCATGAACATGCAAAAACATAAGTAATTCCCACAAACAATACATAACTTATATCTATAACAACATATTAATTACATTTCAAGTTCATAATAATATAATAGTAATGTCAATATTTAGGTACTTATAAAAATAATGTTTAATTATCATTTCTGGAATTGAAATTAATTTCGCCAGTTTAAATATACCCTAAGACTATAAAAGCATTTATCCAGGAGCCAGTATCATATGTCAGTTTATGTTTGATTTGGTTGGTGGCGTCGCCGTGGGAAGCTGGGTGCTCCTCCTCGGCTAGGGCGTCTCGGAGGCTCGAACTTGAAGTGGAGTGGGGGAGTCTTGATTTTTTTGTTACATTATTGATTGTGTTAATCGTGATTGCAGTGACGCGACGACGATATTCCGCGGCAACACGCTGGTGTCGAAGATGATGGACGAGGCGATGCGGCTGAGCGGCGCGGCGTACCTGCGCTCGGTGCTGCGGCCCACGCTGGCGGCCGTGCTGGCGGAGCGCCGGCCCTGCGAGATCGACCCCGCGCGCGTCAAGCCCTCCGCCGCCGTCAGCGCCAACCTCGCCAACCTCAAGGACTACGTCGAGAGGGTGAGTGCCGATCAATGGACAACATTTCAAATTTTTAACATGTCCATATTGTTTTTTTATATGAAAGTAGACATAAAATGAACAGACCCATATTTTTTCTTTTTTCAAAATTTGTCCATTTTCATGCATAAAATAATTATTGAAATTCTTTTTATTCTAAATAGACGTAAGCGCCAAATGACGTCATCGGACGGCTGAATACAGCGATATTCCTTTGCTTATCATTATTTTAATAAAAAAAAGGTACTACTGTCAAAGGTAAATAATACTAGTGTCAACATTGTCAACGTCATTCATACATTCAACGTTGACAAGTTGTCTTTTTTTTTGACAGTTACATGTCATGAGTTTGGCATTACGTAAATTTAAAACTATAATGTGCTAAGCAAAGAAATATTTTACATTCTGCCGTCCGATGACGTCATCTTACGTTTTTTAGTTTTTAATTTTTTTCTCAGTAAATAAGCAATATAAAAAATGAATAAATATATATTCGAGCAGCGGAAAAGTAAACAAAGAATTGGTATTTTTTGTTTCAGAGCTTAGCAATTTTGAAATGTCCATTCTCACGCTCACTAATAATATGCTCCAATCGATTACGGCTAAGGCGGCCAATCTCAACGATCAGCCACGTACGATATATTATAGTGCTCAAGTGTGTGCGCAAACACAAGTGTAACACGTCGTTACTTATTTTAGATATAATTATTATTTAATTCTAATATTTCTTTACTTCTAACGCCATCTAGCGAGAACAAACCTAATTTCTTAGTAATCTTTGACACTTAATTTTCTATGAGACTATCCTCTTGATAGGAGTCTTGTTACTTTGAACTTCTAAGCGGCATAGAGTAAGCTGTGGTATTTGTATTTATATCAGGATAATCCTCGGGATAAGAGTCCTGTATAATTAAATTTTATTTTTATACGGCCTAGATTAAGCCTAGCATTAATAAATCACTTGTTTAAGATCATTTAAGTTCTTACATAAACTTAACCATTAAAAGCCAGAAACAAATTCATCTTTTTAAAAAGCATGTATTTTGTATTTTTTTTAATAAATATTCAGCCCTCGTATTTAAACTGTCACTTTCTAGCTAGGTGGTTTAAAAGCTAGTGCCGCCCTCTCTCAGCTTTCTGTTAGAATCCTGAGAATTTCTTAACAGAAAAACTTGGATACTAATTTTACAAACGACTTCCTCGTTGGCGCAGTGGGTTTTGCGTCGCACTTTTAAGCGACGGCTGCGCTTGGGAACCACGTTCACTACTCAAATACCAGGGGCGGTGACGAATACACTCAAGATTGATCGATGGAAAACTATCCTCAGGCTCTGTACGCTCTGACCTGCCGTTGTATTGGGCAAGTAGTGCGACATATATTCAATCAATCAATCAATCATTTTTTAAGGCAGGGAGAATTTATGGTGTCAGCCAGGAATATGGAATTTGGCCGCCAAATTTAAGTACTATTGGTAATTTATACCGTTGGTTGGGCACTTGGGTGTTATCTCCCGATCGTGTCACATTGGTGTCTCATCAGCATTGAACTTAAAGCAATGGAGATTGCAAGCCCTGTGTTAGCACATATACTGCGAACGTCGTTGATTAAGATAGGCGGGATAATGTGAGGTTGCAGACGAGTAGACGGATCACCTGATGGTAAGCGTTTGCCGCCGCCTATGGACACCCGCAACACCAGTAGAGTCACAAGTGCCAACCATTAATCCCCCATTTGCCCGAATTGGGCCCCCGGTACCCTCACTCACGCATCGAAACATAGCACAGTGCTGTTTCACGCCGGTTTTCTGTGAGGCCGTGGTATCTCTCCGGTCGAGCCGGCCCATTCATGCCTAAGCGTGGCTCTCCCACGGTCAATCATCCTAGCATGTCCTTAACAGTTGCGTCTAAATCTGTCGCTTCGGAGCCGGTTGTCCAACTGCCGTCTGACTCTCGCAAACCTTAGACGGGAGTCGGACCAACTATCACTTTTACTTATTCAGATTAGAATGCGAAACGTGCTAGTTTACTTATGTTTACGTATGTTTCCCTCACGGCTGGGCTGACATGGTTGGTTGGTTGCCGGCAGGTGTTCGACGCGATCACGTCGTCGTACGCGTGGTGCCCGGCGGCGATGTGCCGGCTGTTCGACGCGCTGCGGGGTTGCGCGGTGCGGCACTTCCCGCGCAACGGCGAGGTGCGCTACTCCGTCGTGTCGGGCTTCATCTTCCTGAGGTTCTTCGCGCCCGCCATCCTCGGCCCGAGGCTCTTCGATCTCACTACTGAACAAATTGTAAGTTCACGTATCTTAATCATTTTCTACGTAAAGGAATGGAATGCGTAAATTTGTTTTCTTCATTAATAATAATAATTCATTTATTTTCAAGTAATTTAAACTCATTTACATTTTCAATTCACATTCAATATAAATAAATATATTAAAAATAAACTAATACAATTCAATAAAAATTAAACATTAACAGACGTAGGCGTGTCTGACTCTGTCAGGGGAAAAGGGAGAAATAGTGCTGCCAGATCACATCTTCTTAATGTCTGTCGGGAGAAATTATACATCAATACTTTTGTCGGGAGAAATCAGATCAGCGAAAGACAATTTTCAATTTTATAGACTTTTTTCGAGGGGTGCCTAGAGGGAAAAGGCGAAGTTTTTTTCCTGCATTTTTTCCTTGTTGTGAGTCGGGAGGACATACAAAAAAGTGGGAGAATCTCGACCATATAGACCCAACCCTATACAGACCGTGATATTGGTCTCGGGATGTCCGTAGAAATCCCCATCCACTCATTTGGTTGGATGGGATTTCTACGGATATCGCAAGAAAAAATTGAGCTATAAAAATTACGAAAATTAGGTACTACTCTAGCCACTTTCAGATCAAAATATCTTTGAAAATAACCACATCTATAATCGCTGGTAGTTCTAACCTGTATTTCAGATACTCACATAGCTTTCAGCTTTCGTCGTTGGCTCTTAGGCTATCTTAAAATTGTAAAGTGGCATTAATATAAATATAATATTGTTGTAGGATCCTCAAACGAACCGGACGCTGACGCTGATCTCGAAGACTATCCAGTCGCTGGGCAACCTGGTGAGCAGCCGCTCGGCGCAGCAGGTGTGCAAGGAGGAGTACATGGCTGAACTGTACCGCAGCTTCTGCACGCCCAGACATGTCCGTATACAACGCCTTTTTTTATTTTCAATTCAATTAATTATAATATCCTCCTACCGATTCGGCTAGGGTGGCCGATCTTGGCGATCAGCTACTTACGCAGGGTATTTTATAGTGCACCAGAGTGTGTGCAAACACAACTGCACCTTCTATTCCCTTATCAAGATAATACGTTGCTGCAACATAGGGTAGATAGATAGATATACTTTATTGCACAAAAAAAACACAACTTAAAAATCTAGGCATTACAGAAACTTAATTGTACAATTTCGGCGGTCTTATCGCTGGAAGCGATTTCTACCAGACAACCTTTAAAGGACATTTGATAGTAGAGGAGGGGTAGGTGGTGCAATATTGAAAAAGGGAAATGAAAGTGAACTGTATATATATATTAAAATATTTATAATGCTAATACATAAATAAACACAATATTATATACTAATAAATAAATATGTTATGCTTGGATAAATTAATATAAATTACAACATTGTAACACGACCGGAGAAGGATCGGTGTTAGGATTAACGACTCGACGTGTTTTCCGAGTGACGGGGTTACAAGACCACTGGCTTCCAGATTCCAGGCCGTGTAATCTTAACCTACTATTTACCTTCTCTCGGTATAATTGGTGCTCTATTTCCAGGTGCAAGCAATAAAGCAGTTCCTTGAAATAATCTCCACCAGTACAGACACGCAAAACAACAACGTACAAGAGACGCCTATCTTATTAAAAGAAGGGTGAGTTATTTATTTCATAATTACAAGACAATACACAAGTTTCTCAATAAGCATGTACATAATTTATCGTTTGATAATATTATACGTGATTTGTTTACATTCTCACCTTGTTTGTTTTTGCATCATTTGGATTAGATATGGGTATGTATTATCTAATATCTAATGCTATTAGTAAAATAACGTTGAGTATTTTTATGATTTGAATTCATATAATATTTTAATGGGAAATAAAAGGCAAACAAGCATATGGAAGGTAAGTGATCACCTGATGTTAATTGTTCAATCACCTCTGCCCATGATAAAGATCTATTACACCAGAAGCAGAAGCGTTTGCGGCCTTTTAGAAGACGTTAACTCATTTCTTAAAACTTTCAATGTCTTACTGGTTTGGAAATAATGCCGCGGCAAATTGATTATACTATGAGGGCGTTGGTGGCAGAAAAATACACACGGTGGTGTAATTTTTTCTACAGCGTGAAGCAGCACTGTGCTGTGTTTCGTTAAGTGAGTGAGGGTACCGGAGGCCCAATCCGCAGGAAAAGGGGTTAAAAGGTTGGCAGCGCACTTGTGACTCCACTGGTGTCGTGAGTGTCCATGGGCGGCGGCAGTTGCTTACCATCAGGTGATCCGTCCGATCCGAGGATTTCTTCGCGTCGTCTAGTCACCGCATCGTACTCCAGGGCCACGTGTGTGAATGATTCCTCGGCGATGAAGCATCCCCTGCATAGAGGGCTGTCGGTAGCGCCTAGGGTGTAAAGATGTTTGTTTAGGGGACAGTGTCCCGTGATCATTTCTATACATCCAATCCAATACCTATGAATAGTTTATTAGTTATAGAAACTTTGTAACCATATATTGTGACGACCCGATTGGAACAGTGGTAGTGAACGCTGCCTCTGATACAAGGGTTGCGGGTTCGATCCCCGCACAGTACAAACATTTGTGTGCATGACCATGTTTGTTTGTATTGGTCTGGGTGTTTGCTATGTATTATAAGTATGTATTTACAAAAGAAAAGTATTATATATGACGACCCGTTTGGAACAGTGGTAGTGAACGCTGCCTATGGTCCAAGGGTTGCGGGTTCGATCCCCGCACAGTACAAACATTTGTGTGCATGTAACATGTCTGTTTGTATTAGTCTGGGTGTTTTCTATGTATTATAAGTATGTATTTACAAAAAAAAAGTATTATATGTAAATATTTGTAATCCCACTGTTGATTCTGATATCCGTAACACAGGTGCTTGAGCTACCTATCTCGGAGTCAGATCAATGTATGTGACGTTGTGAAATATTTATTTATTTATTATTTATTATATGTATATATTTGTAATTCCACTGTTTATTCTAATATCCGTAACACAGGTGCTTGAGCTACCTATCTCGGAGTCAGATCAATGTATGTGATGTTGTGAAATATTTATTTATTATTATTTATTTATATATTATGTGAATAAACACCAGCAGCTTATGTTGGTGTTCCAAATAAAATAAAATAAAATTGTCCCTATGATTATTCTGAGGTTCCTCGTACTGAGGTTGGTCACGGATGGGATAATAATGTGAGTGTGTCGGGCAGGACGATGATAAAGCGGTCGGAGGGCGTGCGCGGCGGCGGCTCGCCGCGGCGGCGCTGGGCGCGCGCGGCGCACGCGCACGCCAAGCGGAGGCACTTCCGGCTCACTAGGTGCGTACTAAATCAGCCTATAACTGTCCAGCCAACTGACCAGCCCGCTGCAGGGCAAGTAATCGCTTCTATAATGGGATTAAGCTTAATTACCACGCTTGCCAAATGCGGATTGGTGCAATGTTCAAAAAACATTCGAAACACTTTTTGCTCGACCCAGGATTCGAACCCAGGACTCCGAGATCACCCTTTGTTCCCCCTTGTACTACCAAGTAGTTCTATTAAAACCTAATTCCTATAAAAAAGCACTGTAATATTAGATTTGAATTTTGACTGACCGGATAGCGCAATTGGTAGTGACCCTGCCTCAGGTTCGTGGGTTCGATCCCCACCCTGGACAAACATTCGTGCGATGAACACTTGTGTTTGTTCAGTGTCTGGGTGTAATATATATATAATTTGTATTTAAGTATATATTTGTGTTCCTCTGTTGTCTGATATCTGTAACACAAGTGCTTAAGCTACTTAGTACGGAATCAGGTCAACGTATGAGATGTTGTGAGAATTACTATTAGAGATTTCTATATTCTATATAAGTAGAACTACCACGGAACCACAGTTTTGTCCTACTATTGTTAAATTTTTCACAGCGTAGTACTAGTGAGAACGAAAACTCCCATTAGTTCTACCGGAAAAAAATAGGTAGAAGAAGTGGGAATAAAAAGTTCCACTAGTCCTACTATTCTGTAAGATAGAAAATCGTAGCACAAATGAAAAAAAAAATCTCACTAGTCCTACCGTAGTACTACTTGGTAGTACAAGTGGGAACAAAGGGAGATCACGGCCTGGTACTTAAACTACTAGACCAACAGGGCACATTTAATAAGAACTACCCATTATAAAGTATTGGACGAGCATTGGACCCATAAAATAGTCTAGCATAACTTTTTGTAGAGACGACTACGATTTCGCGACTTTCGAGCGACTGAATCGCGTTTGTGTCGCTGCTAAAAGTCGCAATGTTGAGTCCGAGCCACAAAAGAAGTTCCGTGAAAAGCGCGCTTGAGTCGCCATCAACATTTTGAGTTTGATTCTCATAGACACCAGGAAACTCAAATTTTAGTCCTTGTCCTCTCGCGGAGTTTCTTTCGTGACGCGGATTCTAAATGCCCGTAAAAGAGACCCCACACTAGGTTTTTTGAGCGTCGTCGTCTTGCCGGCGACCTCCCCACACGTTTTTTAGGCGTAGCGTCTATGCGGCGCCCGCGTAACGTCAGCGCGACGTTTGAGCGGCACAGCTCTTGCGCTGGGCGCCCTATTTACCGAGCGATCGGGCGGACCGACGAAGCGATTGAATTGATCATTGTACTGTTGACAAAATAAACGTAGCGCAGTCCTGGCGTTCGTCACTCCGGCAAACCCTAATCGAACCGCGCCGCTGCGCAAGCGTTGCGTCAGAGTCGCGTGGGCGTCGACGCTCAAAGAACGCTAGAGTGGCTTCACTCTTAGATGAATGTTTATGTATCCTCGTGCTTGATTCTTGTTGAACAGAGATAGTAATGTATTTGGTGTGTATATGAGGCTTGTCGTTTCTCCCGCAGCAACGAGCTGACGTGGTCGCGCTGCGGCGCGAAGACGCCGGCGCACCGCCTGGCGCTGTCGGGCGTCCTCGCCGTGGCCGCCGTCGACAGCCCGCCCGCCGGCGCGCCGCTCGGCGCCAACAACATCTTCCAAATAGGTAACATCTCCTTCTTTTGCTACATTTTGATTTCCGCAACTTTTACCAGGAATCTTACATACGGCCCGTTTTCTGAATGGAGAATTTGAAGTTAAGCTCCATTTGAGCACAACGTTTGACAGTTGTTCTTCTATCACGGTAGGCAGCGGCATGACTGTGCTCCGGCATTGTAGATGTCAATGAGCGGCGGTTACCGTTTACCATCAGATGGGCCGCAAGCTCGTCTGCCTATTATAAGCAATAAAAAAAGTTGAAGTAAGTTATCAGCTGTCAAAGTTCGTGCTTAACTTCAAATTCTCAATTCAGAAACCGGCCTATAGCGCTTGAGAGAGAATTGTAGCTAAATAGGTAACATGACAATAACGACATGGGACAACATATTTAGCGACAAGATACAGTATGCCAGCCTCTGGCGCGCATACCAAAGCGGTAGTACTCCTGGAATAAGTTCTTGAGCAGTTGCTGTGTCAAAATGACTGGTCATGTGTCATCATTACATAGCGAGACTGCTTCTCATCAGCCTTTAGCATGTCTCAAGTCGTGCAGTCCCACGCCATAGTGATGTATATCTGAGCGCTAGTTGCCACCTAGAACTATTATAGTGACAGCTTCCTCTAGCTACCAGATCCTAGCTGACTGGTCTGTCCTATATGGTTTATAGACAAACTGTGTATTTAAAATTCATCGGTGATCCAATGGTCTGCAGTGCATTAGTTGAGACGCAACATTGTATGAAACATGTTGTGTGTTTGTTGCAGTGCACCGTGAGCGCGTAGTGTTCATCCAGGCCGGCAACTGCGTGGAGCGCGCCGAGTGGGTGCGCCTGCTGGGCGCGCTGTGCCGCTCCGCGCCCGCGCCCCTGCACCGCGGCTACTACGCCGACGCCGCCTGGACCTGGTCAGTACTGCCTCCCGACGCGTGACGTCACTCACCCACAGCGCATGTCAAAGGGGAACTCCGATTCGGTCGTAACGTCCGGTTTGTTCTTAGTCCCCAGGCGGGTCACATGATCTTTCTGATGACTTAAACTGAACCTTAAATTTTTTGTTTGATTTACAGTTGTGGTGCAGCGGAGCCGGACGCGGAGGGCTGCGCCGGGCGCGCGGAGGCCGGCGCGCGCAGCGAGGGCCGCGCGGCGCTGGCGCTGCGCCTGGACCCCGCGCGCGACCTGCAGCGCCTGCACGCGCTGCTCGTGCAGCACGCGCAGCGCCTGGACGAGCGCGTGCTCCGCCTCGCAGGTGCGTGCGTCCCGCAGTATATAGTGAGGGCCGCGCGGCGCTGGCGCTGCGCCTGGACCCCGCGCGCGACCTGCAGCGCCTGCACGCGCTGCTCGTGCAGCACGCGCAGCGCCTGGACGAGCGCGTGCTCCGCCTCGCAGGTGCGTGCGTCCCGCAGTATATAGTGAGGGCCGCGCGGCGCTGGCGCTGCGCCTGGACCCCGCGCGCGACCTGCAGCGCCTGCACGCGCTGCTCGTGCAGCACGCGCAGCGCCTGGACGAGCGCGTGCTCCGCCTCGCAGGTGCGTGCGTCCCGCAGTATATAGTGAGGGCCGCGCGGCGCTGGCGCTGCGCCTGGACCCCGCGCGCGACCTGCAGCGCCTGCACGCGCTGCTCGTGCAGCACGCGCAGCGCCTGGACGAGCGCGTGCTCCGCCTCGCAGGTGCGTGCGTCCCGCAGTATATAGTGAGGGCCGCGCGGCGCTGGCGCTGCGCCTGGACCCCGCGCGCGACCTGCAGCGCCTGCACGCGCTGCTCGTGCAGCACGCGCAGCGCCTGGACGAGCGCGTGCTCCGCCTCGCAGGTGCGTGCGTCCCGCAGTATATAGTGAGGGCCGCGCGGCGCTGGCGCTGCGCCTGGACCCCGCGCGCGACCTGCAGCGCCTGCACGCGCTGCTCGTGCAGCACGCGCAGCGCCTGGACGAGCGCGTGCTCCGCCTCGCAGGTGCGTGCGTCCCGCAGTATATAGTGAGGGCCGCGCGGCGCTGGCGCTGCGCCTGGACCCCGCGCGCGACCTGCAGCGCCTGCACGCGCTGCTCGTGCAGCACGCGCAGCGCCTGGACGAGCGCGTGCTCCGCCTCGCAGGTGCGTGCGTCCCGCAGTATATAGTGAGGGCCGCGCGGCGCTTGCTCCGTTTTAATGTCCGCACATTGCAGATGAGTCTCCCTACACTCGTACGGTTGACCTGTAACCGTACAGCTACGTATGAAATATCTGGCCATGCTATCACCACCGGATCCTGGCAGGAGGGGTAGACCCAAAAGGGTGTAGCTTGAGGTCCTAGGGAATGACATGCGTGTCAAAAATAATAATAAAAAACGCGACGTCCCAAAACACTATGCCCGCGCACTCAACTAAAACGGGTTTAACTTTGGGGTTCCCATTTCAAAGCTCATAAAGCAGGTCTTGTCGGAAGATTCAATGGCCTGTTGATTCTGTGTGCTTTTGGTACTGTATGAGTTCCTTGACCACTATTTATGGAAAGAAGTTTAATTCATCATTTTTATCATTTCAGATGTCACTAACGTGGAGGAGCGCGAGGCGGAGGCAACGACGCTGCGCGACTTGCAGAAAGCCATGTTCGATTTGGAACACCGGCATCGTATTTATAGAAGATCTCTCGCGAGGGAAACTAAATATGGCAGCAAGTGAGTAGTCGTAATCCTTACTAATATTATAAAGGCGAAAGTTTGTTTGGATGGATGTATGGATGGATGTTTGTTCCTCTTTCACGTAAAAACTACTAAACGGATTTTAATGAAACTTTACAGTAATGTAGCTTATAGATCAGAATAACACATAGGCTATAATTTATAAAGATTTGTGTGAACGCAGATGAAGTCGCGGGCAAAAGCTAGTCAGTCATATAGCGATGATGGGGATCTATTTCGTTCCGAATGCATGATTCAAAATTTGTTTCTCTTCGTTCCATAGGCAGGCGCCCATCGGCGACGACAACTACCTCCACCTGGCGGGCGCGGCGAGCAACGTCGACGTGGACCCTTTCCACTGGCGGCCGTGGCGCAGCGACGCCTCGCCCACCGTCGATCTCGACGGCAAGACGCTGCCGCTGCAATCCTCGCTCGACATCGGCTCCAGCACCGAATCCGTCAAGCTCGGCCGCCACGGCGACGAGCGCTCCTCCGGCAAGTCCACCAGGTCCACCACCAGCGGCTACCTCACCATGTCCTGCCTCAAGCACGAGCCCTCCGAGGACAGCGACGCGTCCGCCGACCGCCCGGCGCGCCCGCCCAAGCCCGCGCGCCTGTCGCCCTCGCGCGGGGGCCTCTCCCCGCCCGCGCCGCTCTGCGAGTACGTGGAGGTGGAGCCGCGGCCGCCCGAGCGCCGACCCAAGCCCGACCTGCCCGACCGCGCCTACCGCTGCAGGGAGTACGAGCTCATGACCAACTTCACCTCGCGGCCCGCGCCCGCCGCGACGGACGCGCCGCCCGCCGTG
Organism: Marasmia exigua; assembly: GCA_019059595.1. NCBI lineage: Eukaryota > Metazoa > Arthropoda > Insecta > Lepidoptera > Crambidae > Marasmia > Marasmia exigua. Next base: position 637,832 of record CM032464.1, on the reverse strand, counting down.
CCCCCGCGCGGACACACGCCCGCGCGCGCGCGCCCGCCGCCGCGCCCGCTCGGCCTGCAGCCCGACGCCGCCGACGCGCCCGGCCGCGCTCGACCGCCGGGAGCGCGTCGCCAGCAAGCTCGACTCCGTCTCCAACGATGACAGCCTGCTCGACGAGCTCCAGCGAGACACCTACTGCGTGCTGAAGGTTTGCGAGGACGACACCCCCGAGGAGGACTCCGTCGAGACCCCCCCGGAAGACGCCCCCTGACACGACGGGCGAGGAGCACGCGACCTTCTCGAGGATCAGCATGAAGCGGAAATCGAATCCCATCAAATCTCAGGCGGGCACTATGAAACCCCTCAAGACGTCGAACTCGACGTCGAACGTCCACGACGCGGGGACGTCGACGTCGCGCCCCCTCGCGGAGCGGCTGACGCCGTTCTTCTTGAAGAAGAAGAAGCCCCCGGAGGACGCCGCGGCGGCGAGCCGGTGCCCGCGCAAGGAGGACAACTTCATCGGGCGCCTGACGCCGCGCTTCGGGCAGTCGCGGCTGTACGGGCGCGGCCAGTCGCTGGAGCTGGCGCCGCCGGACGCGCGCAAGCGCATCGAGCGCTCCGCCACCACCGTCAACATCCCCACGCGGCCGATCAACTCGTCGATAGTGGCCAACCTGAAGTTCTTCAGCCTGCACCGGTACGGCGCGCAGGAGGACGTGGAGTGCCGCGCGTTCGTGCGCACGGAGGGCGAGGCGGGCGCGGACGCGGCGGCGGACGCGGCCTGGCCTCGCCCGCACGCCGCGCCGCTCGCCGCACCGCTCGCCGCCGCCAGCAGCGACATTCGGCTATAGGGGCGCGCCCCCACTTGTACAGACACGATTGTAAAGTACTAGATTAGCGTTGTATTTATTTCTATACTCTTCGAACTCCTATTCGTTGACCTGAACCGTGTGCCTCCTTTAGGTTATAGTGGCTTCTCTGACGGAATACTGATATGATTAAGTATAGTATAGAATAGCTTAAATACTCAAAAGGTGCCAAGTGTTGTGCGACCTCGTCGCCGGCGGCGGAGAACTCTCATTCCTGTAGCACGATATTTTGTGGATGTTTAATATTGATGTACTAAAATTGTTTTTGGACTTTACTTTGAAAGTAGTACTACCAGATAGCGTATTTTTATATATTTGATATATTTTATTTATGTAGTTTATTAGGAAATAATAACTTGCATGTTACTTTTTCAAATAAAAAATGACTAATACCCTCATCTCTTTTGACGATGACATGTGTTTGTCGTACCTTTTCGTGTCTTACAAAGAATATTTAAAATTTCTTACATACAACTATTGATTGATTTCTATATTGTATACATGTACGTGTACTTAAGTTTCGATGTCACCGAATCGACACCCGGTCATTTGAAGCTCGACAAAGATATTCTAAATGAAATTGTATCATGCATGATATAAATGGCCTTACGACAAGTCTCGCCTACGGCATGGCCTTCAAGTTTAAACACTGTGATTCACTTTACAAACTCAGCTCATATTTTATAGAATAATTAATTTTAGTATGTATGTATATTGTATATAAATAAATCGGTCAATTGCAAAATGTCTTACTAATATCGAATATTAAAAATTGCACAGGATAGAAATTGATTCTGTAATCTATCTTTAAAGTAAGTAACTAAAATATTTTTGCAATAGTTGTATCTGATGTGTAGATGTTTAAACTCAATTTGTATTTTATGTGCGTTGTTCTCTCGTTGAAGAGAAATATTATGATTTAATTGTAAGAAGAGTAAAATAATGTACAAATTAATATTTCTTAAATATGCATTATTATGTTATTTATTCCTATTTTCATTTTGTTAATAAAATTTTCACATAGCTCAAACTTGAGAGAATTCTTTTTTTTTTACTAGCAACCATTTTTGTCGCTTTGCTTGCCATGCATACCCCAGCTGGCGAGGGCGTTCTGGGGTTATGACGGGCCCTCCTTTAAGTGTGATAGCGGCGTTGCCTCATACCCGAGGGGAAGGTTCTGGGTTCAAAAGATTTTTTTTTTCTGCCAAAAAAAACCGCCTTCAAAAACCACGAACTAAAAAGTGGAAAACAATATTTTTACTCGTACGCAAAGGGTTAAGGCTCATACGTCCTCTCTGCCACATGCCAAAAAATCCTTGTAGCTTTTCATGTTTAGAGTCGGCGCCTATGGTCCGCGTGGGTCCGGGCCCCACCAAAAAAGTCCTTTCAAAGAAGATCTTACGTTTTTTAATTTTTTAATTTTTTCTCAGTAAATAAGCAATATAAAAAATGAATAAATATATATTTGAGCAGCGGAAAAGTAAACAAAGAATTTGTATTTTTTGTTTCAGAGCTTAGCAATGGACAACAAAACGTAAGATGACGTCATCGGACGGCAGAATGTAAAATATTTCTTTGCTTAGCGCATTATAGTTTTAAATTTACGTAATGCCAAACCCATGACATGTAACTGTAAAAAAAAAGACAACTTGTCAACGTTGAATGTATGAATGACGTTGACAATGTTGACACTAGTATTATTTACCTTTGTCAGTAGTACCTTTTTTTTATCAAAACAATGATAAGCAAAGGAATATCGCTGTATTCAGCCGTCCAATGACGTCATTTGGCGCTTACGTCTATTTAGAATAAAAAGAATTTCAATAATTATTTTATGCATGAAAATGGACAAATTTTGAAAAAAGAAAAAATATAGGTCTGTCTATTTTCATATAAAAAAACAATATGGACATGTTAAAAATATGAAATGTTGTCCATTTTGAAATGTCCATTGTTTAAATAGATCCGGTTTAGTAGCCAAAAATTTAAATCTATTAGCGTCGCTAGCGTGCCCTACCCGTCACCTTAAGTCGCCATCTATATTAATAAATACCCCACTAACGACCCCAATGGCCAACATTTCATATTTTTAACATGTCCATATTGTTTTTTTATATGAAAGTAGACATAAAATGAACAGACCCATAATTTTTCTTTTTTCAAAATTTGTCCATTTTCATGCATAAAATAATTATTGAAGTTCTTTTTATTATAAATAGATGTAAGCGCCAAATGACGTCATCGGACGGCTGAATACAGCGATATTCCGTTGCTTATCATTGTTTTAATAAAAAAAAGGTACTACTGTCAAAGGTAAATAATACTAGTGTCAACATTGTCAACGTCATTCATACATTCAACGTTGACAAGTTGTCTTTTTTTTTGACAGTTACATGTCATGGGTTTGGCATTACATAAATTTAAAACTATAATGCGCTAAGCAAAGAAATATTTTACATTCTGCCGTCCGATGACGTCATCTTACGTTTTTTAGTTTTTATTTTTTTTCTCAGTAAATGAGCAATATAAAAAAATAATAAATATATATTCGAGCAGCGGAAAAGTAAACAAAGAATTGGTATTTTTTGTTTCAGAGCTTAGCAATTTTGAAATGTTGTCCATTGATTTTAATTCTTAGCTACTTAACCAGATCTATTTCAAACAACTTGAGGGCTTCAATCCCTCGGTAAAAACCTATACTGTTTATTTAATTGTTATAGTTAGCTATTTAATTTGGTTTTGGACTCGAATTTTGAATTACCGGCCACTTTTGGCGTGAATCATTTTTTTAGTACAAAAACAGACCCAACTTTTGGGCATGGTTATTAAATAAATAGTACAAGTGTTTGCCGAGAAACTGAAGCCCTGTAATTATTTAAAATATATTTGTTTTGGTAGCTACCAATTAAAATCAATTGGCGTCGCTAGTGTGCCCTACCCGTCGCGAAGTTTCCCTACAATAGCACAGACAACAACAACCCACACAACACCAACAACTAACACGTATACAGCAACACCTAACAATCACACACCGCCCCTTCAACCTATTGCAATCGGGAAAGACAGGAAAGCCTAGTTTGCGTCTGCGAGGGGTCGTCGCCTTTTTCATGGAAGGAAATTCCGAAAGGGTGGGCATCGCATTCTGCACGGCTATGGCGAAAAGCACTGTGAGCATCTCGCCGGGTCTAGCCTCGCTTCTCAATGGCAGCACCTTCAAAACCACCATGAAACGTAGATCGTTCAATGAACTGCAAGTGGTATCCGTGGAAAAGCAGACCTGCTGGATAGTGCGAAGGAAAAACAAGACCATCGCACTTTTCTGCAGAGAACTTGACACCACGGAATTTCAACAAGCCTTCAAGGTGCTGTCAGCATAGGCGAGAGGGGCACAAGCGAACGCGCTCCTTCAAAAACAATCAGTGTCGACGCCTTGGTCGTAAGCCTCGAAGGGCAAGACCGAGGATTATCTTGGAGCCCTGGCAGCCTCAAAGCATCATGAAGTCATTGTCTACGAGGACAGAGGCCAAAACCTCAGATATCTTAGACAGCGACCTCAAGAGCTAAATCCTGAAGAACGACCCACCAGAAGATGAATGATGAGAAGATGATGAACTTCTGGGACCGGTTGGAGAACAGGATTGTTCAGGAAAGAGCAGAGGCTTCACAGGATGCGAGCACAAAAGAGAGTGATATCCTAAAAGAGAGGAAAAAGGAATCCGCACTCTCCACACTAAGCAGAGCAATAAGTTCAATCCCGGTAGTGGTAGCAAAAAGGCTGCGACGGATGAGAGAAATTAATTGCAGTGCTCCAATATGCGGTTGAAAATATGACAACCCCCCAAAAACGCTGGGACCAGAGCCATCGCCGCCGAAAGACACCACCCGAACTCAGACTTGTGGTAGAAAGAATCAGAAGACCACATGCTCAATGCCTTCATAGAATTTGTAGCAATCACTAAAGCTACCCAGAAAGTCAATGAGGATATCTGCAAAGAGATCATCACGACGCACGGGAGCGGTTTAGTCGGCCTAAACGGCAGAATGCCGAATGCTACAAATTAAACTGAAGAAAGCTGAGGCAGCTATATATGAACACGACACCTCTAGTCTTACTGGGAGAGATGTCAGAGTCCTATATGGCAGGCTACAGCAAGTCATGTGGTTTCTTGAGTCTGGACGAAAACCAAAAAGAGTTGAGGCCGGGAAGATTACTTTCGATAAACCTGCCGAAGACCCTATAATAGTGGTGGCTAAGTGCACCAAAGAGATGCTTGACGACAAAATTTTGGAAATGGCCAACACCATTTCTGGGTATTTGTCTGAAGGCAGAAAACCGGAGCTTTGGATAAAACCTATCATTGCTTGGGTCAACGGAGTCCCAGGGTGCGGCAAGACAACATGGGTCATGTCCAAGATAAATGTTGAAGAGGACATGATTGTCACAACCACCTCAGAGGCAGCGAATGACTTCAGAAATAAGCAGGAACCAAGAATTGGAGAGAAAGCGAAGAAGAGAGTGAGGACATGCATCCCTACTGGTAAATGGTATGAGCAAGGGCGAATCGTGTACACACCTAGTGGTTGACGAAGCCCTTATGAACCATTTCGGATCCATAGTCCTGGCCATCCAAATAGTGAAAGCCAGCAAGGTCACGCTGCTAGGCGACAACAAACAACTCCCTTATATAGACCGCTGCAATGTCTTTCCCCCACACTACAACAGACCAAACAAAATCACCAACATCACAAAGGAGTTATTGTGCACTTATCGCAACCCACAAGACGTAGCGTATGCCCTTAGAGAAATCTATAGTGGAATATACTCGGCTAATACCCGAACTAAGTCCCTACAGGTAAAACGATTTTCAGATGCGCAAATACCTAAGTCCGAAAGAACCCTGTACCTCGTTCATACCCAGGCGGCTAAGAAGGCTCTGTTAATTAGCCAGGGGTAGTACGGATCAGACGAAGGATCGCGCACTCTGACAATCCACGAAGCCCAGGGTCAGACGTTAGAGAACGTTGCGATAGTCAGAACAACTCCCAAACCGTCCCATCTCCTGAAAAGCGTCCCACAGGCGGTGGTAGCCATTTCCAGACACACAAAAACTTGTGTATACTATACAGAGATAACGCCGATATTGACGCCACAGCGCGCCTAATGCCATGGAGGCATCGAAGGCTTCCATTCCAAAATATCACCGAGTATAACTTCAAAATGGCGATCCGCAGGGGTGATGACGCGGTTAGGGACAAGCTTGCAAACAAATCAAAATATCCACATACCTCAAAAGCCCCCTCTGAGGTCCATAAACTACATAAAAAATAACCCCTTACCCCCAAAGAAAAAAAACACCCTACTTACAATTACCTACACTAAATTCAAATTCACCTACTAAATTGTTAGTAGGTTAATAATTGAATTATGCATTCCTGCCTAAACCTAAGCTATTGTAATTTTATTTTATTTAAAGTTTATCTCGGAGCAATTTTTCAAATATTGTAACCCTTTATAAATAAAATAAAAAAAAACGAAGTTTCCATAGCTGTGGTTAATTAAAAAAAAGTGAAACGAAACGAAAGTACTCTGTGGATATAACCTCAAAGTGTGCGTCACTTTTACATCTTTTATCTTTCTGAATAAAATTGATTGGTTTATTCGCAAATTACATTCTTTTAGGGATTTAACAATTAATTTATTTAATATTTTCACCTGTAAAGTGTTTGAAAATGGCAGACTCCGTGAATATGTCTTTAGGTAAACAAAATTTCTGACTCCAATATCACTGCAATTATCGTGTTTTTAGATCCATATTATTACATTTTATGTACTGGATTAGCGATGATTTGATAACATTTTTAGGATTTAATTTTTTTAATTTAGACACCTCAAATTTTTACCAAATAACATCATTTTTTGTGTTATTTTGTTACATATGGCACCAACTGTGACGTATCATTTTAAAAATAGATGTTTATGACTGTATTTATGATCGGCCTTCTTATTTACAGACGAAATTATCCAACAAAACCGCGTCAGTAGATCTCGTGGAAGAGGTGGAGGGAATGCTCCAAGTCGAGGCAGTATTCGCGGCGGTGGACGAGGCGCTGGCGGCGGCAGAGGCCGAGGCCGAGGGCGCGGACGCGGGCGTGGAGGCTCGCAATCACGATCTGCCACCCCGGGAAGGCGCGGCCGGTCAAACTCGCGCGGGCCCGGAGGTCGGTCCCAGTCGCGGTCACGGTCCCGGTCACAAGCACGATCTCGGTCACGCCAACGACGTTCCATATCACGCGGGAGATCCGCTTCCCGATCACGCTCTCAACTTCGTGGAATAACTCCTAAAGGCAGAGCAGGATTAGAAGAGCAATTTGATATGCCACCCTTGGTTAGAAGTGGCAGGGGTAAGTTCTTACTGTTTTCTTATATTAATAGATACAAATTGCAACACCACACTGCTCTGAAATGGCCTCTTCCTAAGCTATTTGTTTTATCATATACTATTATAGGGACTTAATATATGTAGATATTGATTAAGATAAGTCCATACATTCGTCCGTATAAATGTCAAATTCGATATTATTATATGTACATATAAAATGTTACTTGTTTGACGACCCGTTTGGAACAGTGGTAGTGAACGCTGCCTCTGGTTCAAGGGTTGTGGGTTCGATCCCCGCACAGTACAAACATTTGTGTGCATGAACATATGTTTTTGTATTGGTCTGGGTGTTATCTATTTATTATAAGTATGTATTTACAAAAGAAAAGTATTATATGTATATATTTGTAATCCCACTGTTGATTCTGATATCCGTAACACAGGTGCTTGAGCTACCTATCTCGGAGTTAGATCAATGTATATGATGTTGTGAAATATTTATTTATTATTATTTTCAGGTGGATGGCAAAACAGACTTCGGCGTTCTAATTCAAACCCAAACCTACAGGGGAATGTACACAGCAGACTTGGTCTCAATGGAAATAGAGGAGGTGCCAATAACCGTAGACCTTTGGCTGTTGCTAAAAGAGGAATCTCAAAACGTGGAAGAGGATTGAGCACTGGCAATAGATATAGTGCTGTGGGTTTAAGATCTGATCAAATTCTTAAGGAGAGACGTCAGAACTACCTTATGCAAAATAATATCATCAAGTCCCAAACTTTTACACGATCTAGGAATAATTCTTTCACTTCAGCATCTCAACTAACAGTCAGTGTAGCAAATGATTTTGCTAAGAAACGCCGTAACAGTGTTGGTAATGCAGGTTACTTGAACAAACAAAGTCTTGCTCAGCTAAATAACCAGTTTGGAGGGTACAATACAAGAAGAGGTCCTGGCAGTGTCAAGTCTCTAGGATCAAACAGGTCTAATAGATCTAATCGTTCTAATCGCTCCAATGCTAGTAGAAAATCAACCAGATCCCGTGGCCGTGGCAGAGGTGGTAATCGTGGTATTGGTAGAAACTTTGTTAATAAGCAAGTCTTGAATCCAAAATTGCAAAAAGAAATAGCTGCCATACAAGGAAAGACTTACGGTGGCCATGCTGCAGAGGCTCCTGGAGGAGTCAATTTCACACCAACACCAGCTTCGACTGCCCAAACCTTACATCAAAGATTTGCTAGTACATAAGTGAAAGTTTAATAAACCTAATTGTGATTTTTTACCTTGCAAGTAAAAGTATAGAAAGAACTGATTGTACTGGTAAAGTATAATTTAATTTAAAAGTGTTACATACACTATTGAATTTAAATACCTTAACAACATAAGTATTGAAAATATTGTATTGAATTATTGACTACAAAATTATTTTGTATTATCAATATTGACCTAATTGGAACAATATCGGGCTCTGTTGCATCCTAGTCTGATAAAATAATGTATAAAACAGCTTAAAAATTATGTGTTTGTGGTGCATTATGTTTTCTAACAGCAGCTAAGAGAGAATAATAATTTCTATTAAGTTAACATAGAACCAGAACATTAATTATAAGATAATAGTTATAAGTTTTCCTTTCTTTGTTTCTAAAGTGTTTTTGTTACATACATACTGAGTAGTACGAAAATTAAAAAGACTATCAATAATTGTTGCTTTATTTTCCTGTCCAGCCACCCTCTTTTCATTGTTATTTTTTTTTTTTCATAAAGACGGCGATAATGCTTCCTTGTGGGCTTTGCGGGTTATAGGGAATAAGAAACCCAATGGGGAACTTGCATATTTTTTTTATTTTAGTTTTATATATTCTATCTTAAACATTTAATAATACACTTAAAAATTTCATCTCGTGTTCAGGCGGCCCCGGCGTGTCCCGCCTTAACACGAGGTGAATATTTTAAGTGTGTTATTTACTGAATAAATTGCATAAGATTGCTTTAAAAAATATCAACTATTTTAATAATAACTTAAAGATAGCAAAAAGAAAAAAATATATAATAAAAAATTCAATGTAGGGGCGAAACCGCTCACTGGGTTGATGTGACATCACTCCCCACGAGCGCCGCGCGGCGCTGCACACACAACACTTGCATGACATTTGCATAAAAGAACTATATCTTTTTCGACTACTTGGTAGGACCCTTGTCACGAACTTTATGTTCCGGAGTTTTTTTATGTGATAGGTGGCAAACGAGCAGACGGATCACCCGATGGTAAGCGATTACCGCCGCCCATGAACAATGGCAAAATCAGTGGAGTCTCAAGTGCGCTGCCAACCTTTAAATACCCCGGATTGGGCCACCGGTATTCTCACTCACGCAGAAAAACACAGCACGGCGCTACTTCACGCCGGTTTTCGGTGAGGCCGTGATAGCACTCCGGTCGAGCCGGCCCATTCATGCCGAAGCGTGGCTCCGCCACTGTTCAAATTTACACGGCCTTTGATAATACACAGTTTAAACCAACTACGTTATCTCAATCCACCTTATTACAAAATGCAATCTAAAGTTGTTACCGTACTAAATCTCAAGCCATCCCGTTTCAACATGTTATGTTCAAAGGGGCTGGAATGACTTCTGTTCCGGAACTACCTACCTATTCTTAGATCGATGTTAATAATAAGGGGAAATAAGACTAAGAAATCACGAAGGGCATGCATTACGTATGAGTCTAAAGAAGATTCTGAAGTCAATTGTAAAATAACGAACTGATTGTTGAGTAATTTAGCGTCTTATAAGCTTTTTCAGACTTTAATAATATAAATTCATAAGCTTTTTCAGACTTTAATCTAGTCCTGATCAAGTCCAGAAAAAATGTTAATTTTAAATGGAGCTCATTACGTCCATTGTAAAATGGACCATATTTTAAGGTGAAGGGTATACCCCACTAGCGAGACTAATCGATTTTAATTGTTAGAAACTGAACCGGATATCTTTTTAACAATTTCGAGGCTACGACCTCTCGGAAAACACTTTTACTATTTTTTTAATACATATACCTACTTAACTTTTGAGTCTGTTTTTGCACTCGATGTTTGGATTTGGCGGAAATTCAAATTTAGAGTACAAAAGCAGACCCAAAAGTTAAGTATCAATATTTAAAAAATATTGTTTGTTTGGGACAAAAAAAGCTTTACAATCATATATATTTTTACAATATTGTAGTTATAAATATTACTGATTATGTAACAAATCGTATAATGTGGCCATATCTAGCATTATTCGTCTATCTATAAGTCTATTTAAGTTGTATTTTTTTAACAGTTGATCATATTGTAGGAACATCTGTAATTAACACACTTCAAGAATTTATTTTGTACAGCTTCAATAACATCAATCAAATATTATAAATGTTTTCCGAGAGATCGTAGCCTCGAAATTGTTGTTAGAAAGATATCCGGTTTAGTTGCTTACAATTAAAATCAATTATCGTCGCTACTATGATGATACTAATGATAGTTTAAAATATGGATCCAATTATACATTGGACGGAATCCTGAATTCCGTAACCAAATGGTAAAAAAGGGGACCTTAATTTATTTCTCCAATTGGCTTAGGCTTTTTTTTTATGCTAGAGGCGACAAACGAGCAAGCAAGTCATCTGATGGAAAGTAATCAACGCCGCCCATGAACTTCCGCGAAATCAGAGAGATCGCTAATCTGTTGCCGGCTTTTTAAAAAGGAGTACCTACCTACCTACGCTCTTCTCTTAAAGGTCCCTAAGTTAATGATGTTTATGATGTCCTCATTTTGTTTTCGCGGCTTCTTCGCTCGCAATACGCAGAGTAAGAGTGGAGCGGGCTTTTGAGGTGGGTTTCCTACGTTATTTCGAAAGTCGTTTCACCGATTTTCATTTATTCGAAAACTATTGATCGAACACTCAATTGACCGATGCATCATTTCTACGAAGCTTTAATTTATCAATGTAACGATTCACCGAAAATCTTTTAACCGAAGTCCATTTCACCGACATATTGTTTAGTCGATGTAACATTTCGCTGAATTTTAATTAATAATTTCGCAGAAGCTGGGCTACACGAACGTCTGTGATCTATAGATGAAGTACAGACAGCCATACGTCGGGTTACTATAATCTGTCAAATTTCCTCAATCGATATTGAACCGAATGGGTTTGGCGTTAAGGTGAGAGTAGATTGAAGCAATTTGAGAGATTTATATAATTTAACGAGTACTGTTCGTACCTACCTGAGTAAAAGAGGAGAAATCAAATACCAATTTCACTAAATATTATCATTTATTTTAATTTGATATACAAATAAAAAACAGTTTCATTTTAGATATATTTATATTACTGACCTGTTGAATTTTAATTACCGACTGCATTGAATTATCTATCGTCTTTTTATAACATTGCATGTGTATTTTGACCAGGCGTTTAACCATTGAATATTTATTATCACATATTATGGATGCTATATCCCCCATAGCATCCATGATAAATACTCAAGCTGGTATAGATTAAAAATCGGTGAAATGTTACATCGACTAAACAATATGTCGGTGAAATAAAATGTTATAATGGAAGTTTGCCATTGTCTTTTCAGAATTCCAGAAAACGGCGTGAAACAGCACTGTGCTGTTTCGCTGCGTGAGTGAGGGTACCGGAGGCCCAATCCGAGGGAAAGGTTGATATAAAGGTTGGCACACCTTTAACTCCAATGTTGTTATGAGTGTCTATGGGCGGCGGCAATCAATTACCATCAGGTGGTCCGTCTGCCACTTATCAAATAAATGATAACTCCTGAACATAAAGTTCGTGAAAAGGGCTACCAAGTAGACGAAAAAGAAGTAGTTCTTTTATGCAAATGTCATGCATATGTGTGCAGCGCCGCGGCGACCGTGGGGAGTGACGTCACATCAAGCCAAGCGTTTTCGCCCCAACATTGAAATGTCAATTTATGATTTGCGTTTAAATAATTATTTGTGCAAATTTTACCTTTTTTTCCTTTTGGCATCTTTAAGTTATCCTGAAATGTTTAAGATAGACAAAAATAAAAAAATTATGCAAGTTCCCCATTCTTTTAAATTTCATTTGAACTTGTGGTTTTTATTGAAAAAATGGAGTTGCTTAAAAATAATTTTATTTTTAAAGTAGGTATTATACAAAATAATTTTGGAGTAGTAGTAGTGTAGGTACTTCTTTAGGTAAAGATTTCAACATAATATTATGTTCCCACCATATGATTAAGTTTTTACAAGTCCATGGTCATTTGAATTTATAGCTTTATTAAAATATGTGTATACAACGATTTATGTATATACAATCTTTATTATTCTTCACATTTTATACATTTTTGGCATCATTATCAAGGAATCGGTAACTGTAAATAAAACATGAATAAATCACATTTTCCTAAAGATTAGAATAAGAAACAATTAATTGACTACAACACATTAAACTTAGAACAAAATAGAAAAAAACGGTAGAGAGAAATAAAAGACATATGCTTACATATGATTCAACAGAAGAAAATGTACATTTTCTTCTGGATACTTCGGACAAGGAATACTTACAATTTTCTCCAAGAATATTGCTCAAAATCAGTCCATGAAATGATTTAATGTTTGGTTCAGGCATATCATTTTTAGAAGACTCAAACACCCAGCCTAGGTGCTGTCCACAGTAAGGACAAGCACATATTCTCCAAGTATAGCCTGGGAACCAGGAATCTGCACCTTGTGGCTGTAAAGTTTAATTTTAATTTACGATGAATAAATATATTCTAGCTGTAATTGCAAAGAATCACGGTAAAAAAATAACTCACAGGTCCCACAACTTTACATCTGGTCTTCTCTATTGTAACTATCTCAAATTTCATCCCAAAAGGATTAACTAAGGTTTGAACTGTCACATTTTGTCTTCCAAATAAATTTTGCTTCTCTGTTTTTTGTGATCCTGGACTGGATTTACTGAATATATAGAAAGAGTCTGCCACGTCAGTTCCACATTTGCGACATAAGAGCAACTCTGAAAAGATTTTTGAAGTAGGTAGATGCTATAAATAAAAACTGATGACTAAAATATTGAGACTCAGTAGTCACCTTGTCCATCATTTCCAGCTCTATGATGATTATCAGCAAATGTAATAGTGGTTTGTAATATACTGGACAAAAGCAAACAAAACAAATACAACATTCCGTAACGTCGTTTACGTTTTAAATACCAATATAATTATTTTCATTGAATTATTATAAAGGAAAAATAAAAAAAAAACACTCCTAGTTACGCCTAGTTAGGATTAATAAAATTGTGAAAATAAGCCGGCTTCACCATCATTACATGCCAAAGTATTATCCATATATAATACTACTCTTTGGTATTATCTTAAGCTTTGTCTTAAGCAAAATCAAAATAAAAATATATTTTCACAGCTGACATTGACATCACAAAGAACCACAGATTTGCAGAGAACATTGCATATATTGACCACAGAGTGAGCCCCATTTCTCGACATTTATCATCATACGACATATATCAACAAAACATGGCGGATATCGTATGGAAACGTTTTTGCTTATTCTCGCGATGTCGATTGGTGACATATGTCACATATTTTCGTGCGACACGTATCGTATGGTCTTGACCATACGATATGAAGTATCACGGTGATTTTGGTGATATTTCTCCAATTCAAGGTGACGTTTGAGTCGTTTCGCGTTTTGTTGTTTATTGACGTTTGGTTGTTCAAATCACATAACAAGTTTAAATTAACTGCACAAACTAAGAAGATGATTGAATCTCTGTGTGAACGATTGTTAAGTTAAGATTTTTGAATTTTCTTTACTTGGAACTCATTTTCACCAGTATCACATTAAAGGTATGTAGTCTTTAAATATTCGTCATTAAGCGTTTTTATCTCAGTAATAAAATCAGTGTAAAGAATTTCTTTATTTCATTTTTTTCTTTTAACGCGTCTTTTGGCCACAGACTAAAACAAATGTTTTGGCTTTCGGTCGGTGTAACGGAATTACAATTTCTTAAAATCAATTTTCTTTTTCGTTTTTTTTATCTTATTTTAAAGCAGTTATGATAATTATGATGTTATATGTTATAAATAAAGACAAACCAATAGAATGTTGGTTTTATTCAACGATAAAATTACTACATCGTAAATCACAGACATTGACAGAATGACAACTTCTAAAGGAAAACAACTTAGATCATTGCACATAGCAAGGAGGTATTATCACATTCACCCCCCCTAAGAAGTCACGTAGTCTTTAAAATAGGCTGGGGGTCTGCGATCTCTGCCCGAGCTTCGTGGCAGACGATCATTTTCAGCTTCCTCGTTTAGACTCGCAGGTGACTCCCTATCTTCACGAGTTTCTCTGATTTCCCTAGTGTCTTCGTCGTCGGAGGTATCGTCATCCACAGCTCGCGGCAATGGCGCTAGGGACCTATTGGAGACTGTGGTCTCACGTCCATCTGCTAACCTGATGAATGAATATTCAGGGTTGTTCTGTAGCAGTTCGACCTCCTCCACAGCCGGGTCATATAGGTTGAAGTATCGGTACTTGGTGGTAAGCGCTTTTGAGATCGATTTGACTGAAAACATTGTATTTAGCGACTTCCGTTATGATAGAGTCGATGCTTGGCAGAGGATACGCATCCAAATCCGTGAATCTGTTGATGGTTTGCGAATAGTCGATAACAAGGCGTTTACGATGATGACCACCGCCGGCTACGAGTACTTGCGCTCTCCATGGCGAGATACTAGGTTCGATTACTTTATCCTTTAGTAGACTATTTATTTCATCGGATATAAATTCTTGATTTTCCTGAGATTGGCGCCTAGAGCGAATAGCTATGGGTCTTAGGTTCGGCGAGAGATTGGTGAAAATTGATGCTGGCGGAACACACGCCTCTGACACGTTGCAAACTTTCAAGGGCTGTTTCTCGCCTCCAAGTTGAAGTACAAGCGAGGAGTGTTTCCCTAGAATGTCGTGTCCAATGATCACATCAGCGCAAAGATCGCTGACAATAAGCAGAGGTTGGCGATGATACTTGTGCTCGCCCATTTGGATCGTCGCGTAGCATAGACCGTCGACATAAGATATATTATTAAGAGAAGCTAAAGTAATTGCTTGTTTGCATGGCGTTTGTTTCAGATTCATAATTCGAGCGAGATTCTTATCGATAAAGCTAACGGAGCTGCCGGTGTCAAGGAGCGCGTCTGCACGGTGATCGTTGACAGTAATAGGAATAGTTGCTTTTCTTAGGCTTGATGGGGCAGCGGCAGAAATAGCGGATACGCTGAAGTCAGTACTTTGAGATGGCAGGCGTTCATTGTCAGTAGCAATAGCATTGGCGCTGCGTTGATTTGGTCCAGAGCTACGGCAGACATTAGCGAAGTGGCCTTTCTTATGGCATAGCTGACATTCAGCATTGTTAGCAGGACATTTTATTCTTGGATGGATGTGGCCGCCACAGAAAAAGCAACGCCGTTTGTTCTGATTGAGATTAACCGGCCAGAATTTGTTTTGAGTAGCTGCTAAACTGGGTCCTGATATTGTTCCTTTATTCTCCGAGATCAGATTGACAGGAGCAGGTGCCGCAGACCCAGCAAGTAGTTGAGAAGTATTCTCGGCAGTTTCTAACGAGATTGCTAAATTTAATGTTTCATCTAGAGACATAATAGATTTCTCGAGCAGCCTTTCTCTTATTTTCTGCGATAATATTCCAGCAATGAAAGTCAAACGTACTGTTTCGTTCTGGTGTTCAGTCGCAGTAACAGCCTTGTAGTCGCAGTCCCGAGCTAGAAACGTCAGCGCTCTAGAGTATTCAGACAAGGATTCGCTAGGCTGTTGTCTTCTAGAGGACAGGGTATGCCTGGCCAGGGTGATATTTCTTCTTTTCTCATAGGCGTTGTTAAGGACTAGGATTGCTTCGTCGTATGTTGTATGAGCTTGGATAATGTTATACACAGATGGCGAAATATGATTTACTAATAATCGATACTTAAGGGCACTGTCTGCTGATGTGGCTTCGTGCTCGATAAAATTCTCGAAGGAGTATTTCCAGTGGGCCCACTTGAGGTCCGAGCCCGTCATTGAGGGTTCCACATCGAAACGTTCGGGACGCAAGTATCGCGACATAGGCGATTTCCCTTCAGCCATAGTTGCAGAAAAAAATCTTTATCGTTGAATAAATTGTTATAAATAAAGACAAACCAATAGAATGTTGGTTTTATTCAACGATAAAATTACTACATCGTAAATCACAGACATTGACAGAATGACAACTTCTAAAGGAAAACAACTTAGATCATTGCACATAGCAAGGAGGTATTATCACATTATACAAACATAAAATTGACTGTTGATATAAAAATGCTAGAAAATGTTGAAGTAATACTTAAGCAATAACCATTAAGATTTCTCGATTGTATATTTGTGTCAATCAACAAAATGGAACGCATTAGCGGAAATGATATGGGCCATATTCTCTATGGAAGTGACTTTTACTGTCGCATGGGCACGAGAATAGAGTTTTTTTACTTTTGTGACATTTTGGTGACATTTTCGTACGACATTGGAAAAGTGACATTACAGAAAATACGACATTTTATCGCACGTCCCGAGAATTGGGCTCCTGGGGATTTCGATATGAAAAAAACATGGCGGATATCACCCGAAAACCATACAAAAAAACTATGTTTTGGTGATCTATGTCGTATGTAAAGAAATGTCACGAGCCCGAGAATTGGGCTCCAACGTGTTCCCCTGTATTTGTTCAAAGGAAACGAAGTATGTAATGGAATAGTGATGGACAGAATCCAATGCCGTTAAAATTTTAACAAAAAAAAAATGTCTTGACAGTTAAAACAATGTTGTGTTTTTTCCAATCTTCTCCATAATCTGTGTGTGTTTCGAAGAGATTGTGTGAAGAAAATTTTTATTCCTGTATTTTTTTCGATCGGGAGAGGAAAACAAAAAACAACAGGAATATTTATAGGCAATCACCATGTCTTTTTTCAAGAATGTTGCATCTGGATTCAACATTCGCAGTCGTGACACAATTTTGAAAGAGTCCCTGATAAACAATTTGTCGGAGTGCGTAAAAGATATACAATACAATAATCAGTTTGAAGAAAACTTCCATAGCGTTCTTGGTTCGACAGATTCTACAAACACCTTATGCGTAGCTTTGGAAGCAGTTTTCCTGCACGGTTTGAAAGATACCTTACTGCGAAAAGCTAAGAATGCACTGACTGGAGACTCCGACCATCGACCACAGCCTAACTTTTGGCCTCTGATCCTTGTACTATCGCACAGACAAAACATCGATCAAATATCGTCATTGCCACAAATTAACAGTGAAATTGGGCAATGTAGAGCTTGGCTTAGAATTGCTCTTAATGAATGTCTCCTGTCTTCTTATATGTCAACATTGTTAAGGAATATATCGGCAATCAAGCCATTTTACAACAGAACTGCTTTTGTCTGTGACTCCGAGATACTTGAAGTTGCTCAAAAGCTAATTGAAGGCTTAGAGTCCTGTGTTCAGTTCAATTTGCCTATAAACTCAAGTTTGCTTAATCAATGGCCTGAGCAAGTACTTATGCTTGCAGGAATCTGGATTCCTAAAATAAGAGTGGCTCCAATAAGTACTGCTTTAGATGTAGCCAGCACTATAACCGATGAGGAGGTCAAGCCAAAACTCGCCTCTACTCCCACACACAGCTCCACCATCACTGGGCTGGGGAGGATGCTTGCGCTCAATGAAGATGAAGCTCTAGACTTTATACTCTCAAAGGACTCCAGCGATTTTCATTCTAGAATTGGCAAGGAAGAAGCACATGAGGAAACAGGAACAGTTGCGAAAATAGAGATGTCAAAAGACACTGTAAACACTGAGACTGTACCATTAGGAATTAACATGCCATCTACTAGCCAGGATTTGAAAGAAGTTGCTTCACCAACTCCGTCATCATTAGATTTAGGAGAATTTGTGGCCCCAACAGATGTTGTAATTACTGGTAACTCTTTATGTGGCAAAGGCTGGTCCAATGACAATGATGAACTAAACACTTCTGTGCATTCAAACTCCTCTCATGGTAGCAGCTTGATAAAAACACCTGAACTTAAAAGTTTGTCTTCCCTAGTAGACCACTCAAACACCTATGGAGAAACACAAAATACACCAAATTTACGTGATATAATGAGGGATATACAAAGAGAATTAAAATTAACTGATGATTCAGACATCTGTGAATTAACAGTAGACCATGTCACACCGGAAGACCCCATGCTGCAAGGCTTAGACTTTGAAGTAGTCCCCAACTCTATGTCCGGATCCTTTACTGTACAGGAGTTGCAAAAAATGATTCAGCAGCTGGGCAACCTCTCCAGGGAGCAGGGGCTAGACCACCAGAATTATCAGTGCAAAGGATGCCAGGATCTTTTAGGAAGCACTATTTCGAAAGCTAAAGTGTGTGCTTACACTGGGGAATACTACTGCTCCAATTGCATGGACCCTAACGTGTTTATCATTCCAGCAAGAGTCATTCACAACTGGGACTTTAAGAGATACTCAGTATCTAAAAAATCAGCCCTGTTTTTGTTAGAGTTCCAACACCATCCATGGATAGACATGAAAAAGCTGAATCCTAAAATATACTGTGGTGTGTCAGATATGGACCACTTACAGGAACTAAGAATACAATTAAATTTTCTTAGAGCATACATCTTCACATGTCGTGAAACAGTCATTGAAGAGCTGCAGAAAAGAGTTTGGCCTAGGGAGTATTTGTATGATCATGTGCATTTGTACACAATATCTGATTTAGCTCAGATACCAAATGGTTCACTGCTTTTGCAGCTTGAGAAAGTTGTTAATTTTGCTAAATCACATGTGCTGGATTGTTGGCTGTGCAGCCAGAAAGGGTTTATATGCGAGGTCTGTAGAGATCCTAAGATTCTATATCCATTTGAGACAAGCTCTACTTATAGATGTGATGAGTGCTCCAGTGTATTCCACAGTAAATGCCTCAATGCTAACCTGCCTTGCCCGAAGTGTAAAAGGAAGCAAGATCGTACAAGTGATGCATCATTGATAGATGCTGTTCATGCACATTTTAATAAGTAGGCATAGTTATAGTTTCTTCTAGAAAATCTATGTACAAATATTAAATTCTTTATGTAGGCTATACTATTACAAGAATAAAAATGTTGTTATTATATCTTCAGTAAAAGTTTTAATGACATTATTTTTATACTGATTATATTGGTCTAATTTTGATCAGAGTAATTGAAGAAAAAAAAACAACTTGGTGTTGTACCATGGTAGATAAATAACTATATTATGTGCATTTAGATATAGTTATTATTTTGAGATCTAGAAAATATTGTGATATAGTATACACAGATATTAAATACTAAGCTTAATATATTATTTGATGTTATAGAAATTATTAAGAATTTTCTTAAAGACCGGAAATACTATATGTATAAAGTATGCTACAGAGGTATATGTAGTATGCTGTCGCTTTTATTGCTTGGTTATAAGCATATAGAATACAATGTATATACTTGGTTGAATAAAGTTGACTGAAAATACAAATGAAATCAATCTTGGTTGCACATTTTCAATTGTATTTCATAAAAAAATGATTTGATATTGGTTCAAGCTCTATTATCTTGAAACAGATTTTGTATTTTATTTCTGTGAATGTATGTTGTACACACCTATATAGGTGTTTTTGATTCCACTCTTTTTTTATGTTGTACAGTGGGGTAGTGTAAACTGTGATAGTAGAAAATCTGATATAGGGTTGAAACATTATTAGTATGTAATGGAAGCAGCAAATACTGCTAACTGAGGGCATCGGACCAGAATAAATAGAGTGACTTAGCAAATGTTGAAGGCAAAATAGTCCAAAACAATATGTTTAGTACAGTGTAGTTTTCAATTAATTGCATACATATCTACCTAAAATGTCAATTCAGTTTATCAGTTCTGTTCTTATCATGTGTGTGCACTATTTTAGCGTCAAATGTCCTTTTTATTGTGTGATAGATAACTGTACCTACTTTATGATTGTGTGTACTATTTATATAACTATTTTTGTTATGATTCGGTTTCGTTTTCCTTTCTTTCCCTTTACTTTAACAAGGTATTATCTATTCCAAAGTTTTTATTTAATAAATTTATTGTTATTATTGTCATTGTGAATTGATTTTGTATTTTTTAAATATTTCAGTACTGAATGTAACTATTAGTTAGTTTATGAAATTGTTAAAAAGTGTCTAATAAATAAAATAATAATAAAATGTGCCATTTTTGTTATTATTAATTACTTTTACATAATATAAAAGAAATTAGAACATAGCTTATATTACATAATAAAATTAATCCTTATTAATTACATATGTACATGCATGATAAGCAATGATCGGAGTAGGTAGAGCTACTTTTGGTACTTGCGATATTTTCAAATAACATGGACATGCCTGGAATCCCGGGATTAAAGCTATACTTTATACAATTAACAATCATTTTCGTTTATACATACGAGCATTAACATCAGAACTTATTCATAAACGCTTTGTGATGTTAATTTAAAAAAATCTATTTCTTCTTTCGAAATTCAAGATACCTACACACGGCGTCACGTCAAGTTATCCTTATTAACCTATGAACCGTCCTTATGTCTTGGGCACAAGCGCTATTTTTCCACTGCAGGGGGGTAACTTGATCTGATGCTGACTGTACATTAGATAGAAAGGAATAAACTAACTGTAAGTAAATATGGTGGTATCGAACGTTTACGGATAAGCCCTTTCATGATTAAAATGCGTTACATATTTCACTCTAAAATAAAATTTTATTTATTTTAATCCCTGGATCATAGTCAGAATCCCGGGGCATGTCCATATTAACATCTATGTTTGCGGTCAATGAACCCAAATAGCTCTACCTACTCCGATCACTGATGATAAGCGATCTTGTTTTACCTAGTCCTATTAGAATTCAATATATCACTTAGATAACTATCAACATCCTTTTTAATGCGAAACTTTTGTTTGTGACTCGCATCCCTTCTCTGAACGTTGTCTTCCAAGTCTACATAGTGTGGTTGATCAACTGAAAAGTCTTCAAAACATTGGTTTAACAATTTGTCAGGTTCATCTTGTTTCGTCTTACTCTTTTTCTTTGGTTGATAACTGAGAGATTCTTTATCAAAGTCCAAGGGTACAATCCCGAGGTCACCGCTATAGCGATTTTTCGCAACTTGTAAATATTTTTTTCCTCGCACTGCAGTTAGACGTTTGTCCTGCAATAAGTAAATAAAAGACGGTACAAAATAAGATAATATACCTGTAACGATGTCATTACGTCGTATCGCATGTCCTTATTTGAGCTAATGTTATCACAACTACTTTATGTACCTGAACTATAAGAACGTTGTCTGCTTCTTGCGATGCTTTTGCGCTGCCAAATATTGAACTTGTTGATAAATCTTCGGATTCCCGTTCCTAAAAAAAAGTTATGTATTAAATCTGATGAATACCAGTTTCAATAAAAAAATTTATGTGATGCAGAGGAACACCTGATGGTTTAATGCAGTATTCTACATGCATACATACACTTCATATCTATTGTAGGAAATCTGGTCTACTTTCACACCATTTTTTTATTTTGGCTTTGTGTTAACAGACTTGAAGTACCAGAATGGCATTTTTAAGGGCAGATCCACCTTTCAAGGGGAGAGAGGGGCAGGCCCTGCCTGATGTCTATTAAAGATCCAGTTGTATTACTATCCGAACGCCGTGCACCCTCCCTAATATTGATGCTTGCTAGTCAACGTCCAGCTACTTTGATTACGCGCTGTATGGACATAGGAAAGGCAAACTGATAGGAAGATAGGAAGGCAAACTGTCAGCCGATCATTGTTCGCGTAGAGTACGCGCCACGAAAGAAGTCTCGCAGCATAACAAGGAATTAAAATATTCTATTAAGGTGACGGGTATGGCACACTAGCGACGCCAATCAATTTTAATTTTTAGCTACTAAACCGGATGCTACTCTCTCATATATAGGCTTCTAATAAGGAAAGTACGTTTAATAAACGTACTTACCTTACGGGTTACAACTTCTCGGCAAACAATTATACGGATTACAACTTCTCGGCAAACACTTATACTATTTATTAAATAACCATGCACAAATTTTTCGCGTACGCGTTGGTGCCAAAATTTGTGTATGGTTATTTAATAAATAGTATAAGTGTTTGCCGAGAGGTTGTAACCCCGAAATTGTTTAAATCAGATCCAGTTTAGTAGCTATCAGCATTCTTGATTATCTATGGGCTAACCTTCCTGGGGTGCATGACAAGCGTGACGTGCGTGTGGCGCGCGGTGGCGAAGGTGCGGAAGGCGGCGATGACGGCGTCTTGCCGGTGGTAGCGGTCGTCGCGCTCCTCGCCCACGCCCAGCATGAACTGCACGTTGTCCACCACCACGTGTGCGATGTCGTGCATGTACCGCGCATGCTCTACTGCCTGTGCACACCAAAATTATGAGTTAACTAGTGGCCCACCCTCACTTCGTCTCGGGACCTGAGTTTCGTTCTGTACCAATTGATTGTGTGGGCTGTGTTTCGCTGTGTGAATGAAGGCACCGGAGGCTCAATCCGGAAGGAAGGGGAGTTTAAAGGTTGGCAGCGCACTTGTGACTCCACTGGTGTCGCGGGTGTCTATGGGCGGCGGCAATCGCTTACCATCAACCGATCCGTCTGCTCGTCTGCCACCTCATCATAACAAGCCACATCCACCCACTACTGAGTATAGGCCTCTTCTTTTTCACACGCCCCTCCCTTCGCTGCCAGCCTTATCCATTGTTCCCCACTGCCGTTACAATATCTGCGCACCATCGGGCAGGTCTGCCACCTATCACATAATAATGGCGAAATAGAATAAATCTTAATGAACTTTTTTAAGTTTCTCGATAACCTTGATAGCGCACTTGCTAAGTTGTGGCGCCTACACGCGAGGTTACCGGTTTCGATTCCCGGTCGGAACAATAAGTATTTATATATGCCCATTGCCCAGCGTGGGAGTGACGATCCAGCAGACCCAGTTTTGACGGGACATCACGTATTGATTTTCGGCTTGGGCAACATAATCAACATAATTGGGCGGGTCATTGCACTCCCTCTAATATGGTTGAGTGAAATGATGGCTCACACCTACGTCATACTTGTGAACAGGTGCCACCTTTGGGGACTGGTCTGCATCGGTTTACCTCATAATATTTACATTATTTCGACGACCCGATTGGAACAGTGGTAGTGCACGCTGCCTCTGATACAAGGGTTGCGGGTTCGATCCCCGCACAGTACAAACATTTGTGTGCATGAACATGTTTGTTTGTATTGGTCTGGGTGTTTGCTATGTATTATAAGTATGTATTCACAAAACAAAAGTAGTATATGTATATATTTGTAATCCCACTGTTGATTCTGATATCCGTAACACAGGTGCTTGAGCTACCTATCTCGGAGTCAGATCAATGTATGTGATGTTGTGAAATATTTATTTATTTATTTATTTATTTATTATTATTCCCTTTTTTTTATTTTGTGTCACAAACTGTATGGCTTGGTATGATGAAAACCCAATATTATATGAAAGTTTGGCGATTAAAAACAGTAACTGGTGAATTTCTTCCGGATCTTCTCGACCAGAACAACTTTCCGAGCCGGCGCGGTAGAATCGCATTAGGTTTTTTTTTTAATATATTTTATGTATTAACACGTAAATTATACAAAAGTATTTATAAATAGTTTTAAATCATTCAAATGTATGACGATTTGTAAGTGCTGTGTACAAGCCTATGCAAATAAAAAAATATTTGAGTTGGGTTGAGAATAAAATAGCATGCATGGGATGTCTGATCTTTTACGTTTCGTCTTTTCGGTCTATTTGAAAACTGGCACTCATAGCTATTGGCCGTCGCGATACCAGATTGATAACAGAATTTACCACCGATCTGATAGTAATGGAGTTATATTTAAACGACTTTTAAATAGTTACGGTTGATTTATTCCTAACATTAGACCCCTTATTATAAATCACGAAATAAGTATAGTCCCGGAACAAAGTTTATTTATTTTATTTATTTATTAGGTCCACTTACAATTTATGCATTATAAAATATCGTAACACATTAATTCTTAGAAGCATGCTAAATACATAAATCAGTTACAAGTAGACACCTCATGCCATTCCAGTGTACTTGATGCAGTTACATTTAAATAGGTAGTTGAAATAAAATTACGGTAACAATATATATAAATCTACAATAAAATACACAATCACACAGATAAAAATAGGCCGACAGTGGGCTAACTAGCACAGGGTCTTGATGCTAGTATTAGTCTTTTGATCTTGCCAATTGAGTCGTGAAAGATATCCATCTGGTCACTATAATAATTTAGGGTTCTGGAGAGGCGAGGAATGGTAGAATTGGCACCCAGAACTGTACGTCTGAGAGGGGGGCAAAGTGGAGTGGAAGTTCGTGCCAGCCCCTTTTAACATTGCGTGATGGAACGGGATGACATGAGCTTTAGTACGGTAATAACTTTAGATCGGAATTTGTAATAAGGTAGCTAACCTAATAATACATTTAGTGTTGTAATTAGTTTATTTCTTATATCACACCTATTTTTTTATTAACGCGAAAAAAGAAGGGGCAAACCATTACTTATATTTAAAAAAGTCATTTTCATTCGCATAAATACCGTAAAATTGTAATCTTTTTCATAAGTTCTAACGAATTTTCGTTCCCAAGATCATACTATGTTTCTGAAATTTCTGAGCTTTTTATTGTTGTATGGAATCCACTGTTTCAAAACTTAATGAAGACTGTTAGCATCTTCGTCAGGCTATAGCTGAAAATCAGCGGTTTGCCATTCGGTGAACCAAATTGCTGAGCTATCGCCATTTTGCATCACAGCGACACACAAAACGCTAACTTTTTCACTCGCACATGGCAACTGTCTATGTATTGTAATTTTTAAATATGTTATGTATTAAGTAGTTTTAATTTTTAATTTTGTAATCTGTTATTATGTGTGTTTCATGATGCAAATAAATGATTTATCTATCTATCTATGTAATTACTCCTCCATAGATGATTATTGATAAGCGTCGGTGTAGACATTACACACCAATACCACCAACACTATCTGTTATTTTGTAGATCAATTTCGCATAGCTTATCGCTAGTTAACTTCAACCTTGACACATATTCAAAATATCAGGTGGCTAATTTATTCAGATAACCCACTTTTCTTCAGTAAATAATCTTATAAATAAGCTGACAAAAAATTATCAAACTAATGTAGTGCTGGTATGTAATTTTTCACGCATTTCAAGTGGTGTAATTTTGTGAGCAGGTAAATATTTAATTTAAAATGAGATGTTTACTTCCATGACGACTTTGATCGGCTGCTGGCCGTGGAACGCCAGGTAGTACATTGGCAGCTTCTGGAACTCGTCCGCGTACTTCTGGAAGTCCTGCAGGTTTTGCTCGAGCGGGACTCCCGCGAACTGTTGCAGCATGGTGCGGGCCAGCCGCGAGTTGCGGATCTCGAAGCTGCCCCATAGGGTGTTCACCTGATATGAATGTTCTTATTACTAAGTGAAATATAAGTAGCTTCTGGATAGTTTCTCAAACAGCGTATCACTCATAACATGTAAGCGACGACCCGTTTGGAACAGTGGTAGTGAACGCTGCCTCTGGTGCAAGGGTTGCGGGTTCGATCCCCGCACATTACAAACATTTGTGTGCAAGAACATATCTGTTTGTATTGGTCTGGGCGTTATCTATGTATTATAAGTATGTATTTACAAAAGAAAAGTATTATATGTATATATTTGTAATCCCACTGTTGATTCTGATATTCGTAACACAGGTGCTTGTGCTACCTATCTCGGAGTCAGATCAATGTATGTGATGTTGTGAAATATTTATTTATTATTTATTTACGTAAGCCTGATTTAATTCTTTTGGAATGGAAGAAATCAGGGTTACAGATTCGAGACAGTAATGACCTAGTCGCTTCAGTGTAATAATTATAGTCCGCGCCACGAAAGAAGTAACTAAAATTTGAGATTCCTTGTGTGTATGAACATAAAGCTCAAATTTGAATGTTGATGGCGACTCGAGTGCACTTTTCACGGGAATTCTTTCGTGGCGCGGACTGTATAATTATTTCCTACGACGTGTCAAATCCTGAATCATGGTTCAACATTGCCTGTATAGAAACGGAACTAAGCGTTAAGAATAAGGAAAGGTTATTAATATTCGTTTTTTTTTTAATCATTTGGCATCTTATTCTGATTAGTTGTCATAATACGCCGCCAACCAAAATGCCTTAAGGACTAACCTACAATACAGTAGATAAATACGCTAAAGCAGTATCGACACTCCGCCATTTTGGACAGAAAGTAACCTACCGTATAGGGTTGTCCTCTTTTTTGTAAAATATCATTCTTACCTCGGGACTACTGGTTTAAGTACCGGGCCGTGATCGCGGGGTCCTAGGTGCAACAAGGATCATCTGGTGCGTGTTAAATTAGAACTAATAATATTTCTAAGATACATAACATTCACGCTAAGATACATAAAATTAGACATACTTGTCATAAGGTTTTCTTTCGTTACTTGGAAACCACGTTAAGGTATTGGTCATGCACTCGATCGCTCGGGCCAAGACAGAGTGAGGTCCCACCATCCCCCACATATCAATCATATCACTTTAAAATCCGAAACCTAATTTCTGCTAAACATGTACAGCGCATTGCCTAAAAGATGATCAGGATTACGAAAACTTACGCCCCCTTATTACAAATCGCAAACTAAGGATAGTCCCGTAACAAAACTCGTGCCAGCCCCTTTTCACATTGCGTGTTGGAACGGGATGACATGAACTTTAGTGCGAATTACTTTAGGTCGCCATTTGTAATAAAGTGGACGGAGATACTTGTTCTCATGATCATCTCTGCATTATTCTCGGTTGCATTCAAAGCCATCGCTTTGAGGCAAGAGAAACCTTTGGCCCAAAATTCAGAATTTGGTTGGTGGTCTCATAAATACATTGAAGTGACTACCTGACTGACCTTCGCAACTTTTCGACAGGGGAACCAGATCAACTAAACCATGATTATGATTCAGTTGATCTGGAACTTATCCAGAACGTGTACAAGTTTCCTCACGGTATTTTTCCTCAGCGTTGAGTTAATAATAAACCGTCAGGAGACAATGCTTCTAGGGCAAAGTAATTAATGACTGACCCCTTGCTGCGCGAGATCCAGCGACATCTCGGCGCAGAGCGTGGTCTTGCCGCAGCCCGTGGGCCCCGTGAGCACGGTGAGCTCGCCGCGCCGATGCCCGCCCAGCAGCCGAGTCAGCGTGGGGAAGCGACGCCATTTCAAGCCACGCACCTGTTGTTAAAAAAAATAGGTACAAAATAAGTGTATTTACAACCCCTGAAAAAACATCTTAGGACAATGCTGAATTTGGACCCCGTTGGAATTTCTTGAAATTATAAGAATTTAATATTTGAAAGAGGTGTGTCAGAGATTGCAAACAAATATAAATATTGTAGGTAAGAGATAATAAGTGTACCATCATTTAGTAAACAAAGCTTTTAATTTAACGAAGGCTACGAAAAGCCTATTTATTGTTATTTTCGAAACTAAAGACATTAGAACAAGACTTAACAATAATAGTAGGTCTTAGAATTAATGTGGACTAGTCACCTTATCAATATTAGTGAGCTCTGCATATACGTCGTCGCGAAGAGCAGCAAACGTAGTTATTGAGCGATGGGCGGCCGGCTTTGCTTCTGCCACCAACGTCTTCAATGAAAGCTGGGCGTGTGCAGCTTCTGTCGCCGTCACCAGTCCATCTGTAGGTCTAACATATGATACAGGTCAAAATACTATAGATGTAGTCCTTAGCTAGATAATACCAAAAAAAAATATTAATTTAATAGTTACCTAACAAAACGACATCTATCTTCCCCCAGTTTCTCGGCTACAGCTCGCATATTATCCCAGTCGCCCCATAAACATAGTCTTTGGTAATTTTCCAGAGTTGGCAGCACAATTGGTGGCAGATTGCAATTGCTTAGCCATATTAATGTGCCTGGAAGTAATTTTAACGCTAGTTCAAAAAATTAGGATGCCAGTTAGTTTACAAAACTTTAAAAAAATCACAATACCAAAATTAACATAAAATTCAGGAATAATATTTACAAGACAGTTACACACCAGGAATTCTTTGAGCAGCCAGATGCAGGATATCTTTTATACTTGGCACAAGGATAGCCTGGTCACTACGGCTCACCTTTGGAGCCCTAACAGAGTACAACCCAGCAGTATGGAGACCACGCATCTCAGGTTCATCTTCTCTTCCAGCTTGGATTTTACGATACCCTACTATACTATCTAATGAATTCTTAAGTGGGAAATATAATACTGTGTTATCAGGTGATACTCTTACATCAGAGAGAAGTTTGTTGGCTTCTTGATTGTACTGAAATAAAATATTGTATTGCATCATAGCAATAAGGGGATACTCTAATAATAAGTTACTTAGAATTAATTGCATATAATGATGGATAAAAAATTATAATTTCCTTTGATTTGAGATATTTTTATACCTTGAAACACATTTACATATTATTAATAAAGTTAAATAGGCAAATAATTAAAGACTAACAAAAAAAATCCAAATATAAAAATAAAATACTTACTGGGAACTCAAATAACCTAAAGAGATCTAGCACCTCTGTTTCACTCAACTCTGACATAGATCGAGTGCTACTAAGGACCGCCAGCCAGTCTTTTTGAAACTGGTCATATTTGTTTTGGCAACTTTCTATAAACTCCTTAAGAGATGATTCCAATTTTGCTTTCTTCAGTAACCTTTCCATGATATTCCAGTCTCCATGAACGTTGCATTTGGGGCAAAGGAAGTATCCTAAAATAAAATTAATATACATTTTAAAAAAATGGTGATCTTTTTGAAGTCCCAGCTTGCTGCTGGAATAGTAACTATCTGTACAAAATGTAAATATTCAGCTGAAGTGGTAGAACTTGAGATTAATTTTTATTTTAAAATGTATTACAAACCAGTTATTTTGTTGATATAAACTTTGCCATCCTTGGTTTTTTCGTTCCCCACACACAGTGAACATTTTGTAGAAATCGACGTGAACCCATCTTGAACTGCGAAACCTTTTTGTCTCAATAATTTACGGATATCAGTCACTGTAACCTTAGGAATATCATTTAGACCAACATTGTGAATATTTCTTTGTGTACATTCACACTTATACACATTTAAAAAGGAATTAATTACACGATATTTATTTAATTTCAAAGTATGATACATATTAACTTATTCTAATCAAAAGGTTGTAAAAAATTAAACCATTTAAAATGTAAACATAACCTCAAAATCTATCACCTGTTTTCCAAAGTGTTTCCAAACAATCAAATGGCTTGGTTGGTTTCATAGTGTAACATGTTTGACAGAAGCGGTTCGTTACACGCACTCGTTAATATGCAAATCATGATTCTTGTTGACGTTCCGTTTTATGCGTATTTTTGTTGGTTATGATATGAAAGTGTTTTATTTCACTCTGGTAATGCCAGATGGCACACCTATTTATAACGAACTTACCTATCTGTGACGAAACGAACCAGACCAAACACCAGACGGAACGACCCAACGACAGAATCGAAGTCAGAGTACTTTTCATTACATGATCAAAGTTCCCCTCCCTTTCGCACACGCTGTGTCTCCTTTATTTGGATGTGACAGGAATATTCTCGATCGTTACGGGACATCTTCAATCCAAGACTATTATAATCCATCATACCTTCAGAATAAAATTTAATGAGATTTGTTCTAGTGGGATCTATAAAACGGTTACTGAATTTTTCGTTCAGACAAAATTCACAGAGTACTTTTTGACAAGTCCCTTGGGAGTTTAGCATGGATTTAGCCCTTAGCTAAAGTTTTGCTACAAATAGGGTAAGAAAAAAAACACAAAGATAAAATTATTTCTAAGTCATCGTATATTATTTACTAATATGTTACATTATTTACACTACACATAATTAAATTAACTAGCATTTAATTAAATTTACGCAGATATAATAAATAATTCTTTTATAAATGAATTTCTACAATCCAAAATCAGATGTGATTTCAAGAGATAAATTAAAAAATATATAAATAAGAAAACTTGATTTGATAAGTACACTTCGCGTGTACCTGAACATACCTACTACGTTAGATCAGATACAAATTCCATTTGTATAAAACTACACTTAATTCTATTAACCTGAAGGCTTTACAATATGCTTACTGGTGCTTGGAAAACTAAACTGGCCACTTAGTTTGTGGCCTGTTGGTCAGTTGAATAGAGTAAAAAAGAAATACTACATATTTATTTTCCCAAATGTTTGGTGAAGATGGTGAGAGACGTAGGTCTTGATTGCCCGTGTCCAATGAAGCGGATGAAGCCGAGCATTTGAAGTGATGATAGACTGAGCAACTTGACTAATAAATCTGGAATAAAAATTGGGTAGATGCTAAGTAACAATCTTGTGTAATGCTAGTCAAAATAGTATCAACTATAATCCAAGGGGGTGAAAGGTCATCCTAAAAAAAATACACACACCCACGTATATATGACCACGAGATGAAAATTTTAAGTGCGTTACTTTTAAGAATAAATTACAAAAAATTGTTATAAAAATATCAACAATAAAATGTTGAGTTAGGTCAGTATTTTACCAAGGGCCGAATCGACCAATCTTATTTCGATAATAAATTGATGGTAATATAAGAATGATAGCGCCAGTCTATACAAATACCATAGACTTATCCTCGGAAAAGATTGGTCGAATCGGGACTAAGAGTGGTTATCTTTGAATATAATTAAACATTGCAGAATAAAATTATTATACTGTGTATTTAAGTTTAACACTCATATTTTTAGTAAGCTTATCATTTCTGGGTTCGTGGGTTCTGGACGCTGCATGCCTCGCTCACCTGTGTGTATGCGAGGCGGGTGTGTCTAGTAGGGCGGCTGGTAGGGCTGGCGCTGCAGGTGCTGCACGAGCGGGCCCTGCTGCTGCATGGCGAGCATCTGCTGGCGCATGCGCTGCTGTTTCACCTGCTGCTGGTGCTGCTGGACGGCTGCATGCCTCGCTCACCTGTGTGTATGCGAGGCGGGTGTGTCTAGTAGGGCGGCTGGTAGGGCTGGCGCTGCAGGTGCTGCACGAGCGGGCCCTGCTGCTGCATGGCGAGCATCTGCTGGCGCATGCGCTGCTGGTTCACCTGCTGCTGGTGCTGCTGGACGGCTGCATGTCTCGCTCACCTGTGTGTATGCGAGGCGGGTGTGTCTAGTAGGGCGGCTGGTAGGGCTGGCGCTGCAGGTGCTGCACGAGCGGGCCCTGCTGCTGCATGGCGAGCATCTGCTGGCGCATGCGCTGCTGGTTCACCTGCTGCTGGTACTGCTGGACGGCTGCATGCCTCGCTCACCTGTGTGTATGCGAGGCGGGTGTGTCTAGTAGGGCGGCTGGTAGGGCTGGCGCTGCAGGTGCTGCACGAGCGGGCCCTGCTGCTGCATGGCGAGCATCTGCTGGCGCATGCGCTGCTGGTTCACCTGCTGCTGGTACTGCTGGACGGCTGCATGCCTCGCTCACCTGTGTGTATGCGAGGCGGGTGTGTCTAGTAGGGCGGCTGGTAGGGCTGGCGCTGCACGAGCGGGCCCTGCTGCTGCATGGCGAGCATCTGCTGGCGCATGCGCTGCTGGTTCACCTGCTGCTGGTGCTGCTGGACGGCTGTATGCCTCGCTCACCTGTGTGTATGCGAGGCGGGTGTGTCTAGTAGGGCGGCTGGTAGGGCTGGCGCTGCAGGTGCTGCACGAGCGGGCCCTGCTGCTGCATGGCGAGCATCTGCTGGCGCATGCGCTGCTGGTTCACCTGCTGCTGGTGCTGCTGGACGGCTGCATGCCTCGCTCACCTGTGTGTATGCGAGGCGGGTGTGTCTAGTAGGGCGGCTGGTAGGGCTGGCGCTGCAGGTGCTGCACGAGCGGGCCCTGCTGATGCATGGCGAGCATCTGCTGGCGCATGCGCTGCTGGTTCACCTGCTGCTGGTGCTGCTGGACGGCTGCATGCCTCGCTCACCTGTGTGTATGCGAGGCGGGTGTGTCTAGTAGGGCGGCTGGTAGGGCTGGCGCTGCAGGTGCTGCACGAGCGGGCCCTGCTGCTGCATGGCGAGCATCTGCTGGCGCATGCGCTGCTGGTTCACCTGCTGCTGGTGCTGCTGGACGGCTGCATGCCTCGCTCACCTGTGTGTATGCGAGGCGGGTGTGTCTAGTAGGGCGGCTGGTAGGGCTGGCGCTGCAGGTGCTGCACGAGCGGGCCCTGCTGCTGCATGGCGAGCATCTGCTGGCGCATGCGCTGCTGGTTCACCTGCTGCTGGTGCTGCTGGACGGCTGCATGCCTCGCTCACCTGTGTGTATGCGAGGCGGGTGTGTCTAGTAGGGCGGCTGGTAGGGCTGGCGCTGCAGGTGCTGCACGAGCGGGCCCTGCTGCTGCATGGCGAGCATCTGCTGGCGCATGCGCTGCTGGTTCACCTGCTGCTGGTGCTGCTGGACGGCTGCATGCCTCGCTCACCTGTGTGTATGCGAGGCGGGTGTGTCTAGTAGGGCGGCTGGTAGGGCTGGCGCTGCAGGTGCTGCACGAGCGGGCCCTGCTGCTGCATGGCGAGCATCTGCTGGCGCATGCGCTGCTGGTTCACCTGCTGCTGGTGCTGCTGGACGGCTGCATGCCTCGCTCACCTGTGTGTATGCGAGGCGGGTGTGTCTAGTAGGGCGGCTGGTAGGGCTGGCGCTGCAGGTGCTGCACGAGCGGGCCCTGCTGCTGCATGGCGAGCATCTGCTGGCGCATGCGCTGCTGGTTCACCTGCTGCTGGTGCTGCTGGACGGCTGCATGCCTCGCTCACCTGTGTGTATGCGAGGCGGGTGTGTCTAGTAGGGCGGCTGGTAGGGCTGGCGCTGCAGGTGCTGCACGAGCGGGCCCTGCTGCTGCATGGCGAGCATCTGCTGGCGCATGCGCTGCTGGTTCATCTGCTGCTGGTACTGCGCGCTCTGGGCCGGCTGCATGCCGCGCGGGTACGGCGGCGCCGGGCCTCCCATGCCACCCATCGTCACGTTGGGAGCCTAAAAATATGTTAAAAACAATATTAGTTTCTAAGAATTTTTCATGACACCGACTGATGTGGGTCGCGAGAAATGGTACTGCAGAACATGTTACGCGACAAGCCGCGCAACACGGTGATGTTACACCATTTTTTCGCGAACACCGTCTGTACTGCTTTAAAATGTTCTATTTTCCGTACCTGCATATACTGTGGACGGGCGTTTTGTCTTTGCTGTTGTAGGTATGCTTCTTGAGTAGCTCGTCCACCCATCATATTCTAGCAAAAAAAAAAAATACAAATCAATCACTGACATTTTAAGTTCCGTCCAACCAAATACAGGTTTATGTTATTTTTATATTACTGAAAATCGTCATAAAATTACCTGTTGGAATGTCTGTTGTCCGGGGAATCCGCCCATAGCGTTACCCCCCTGCGGGCCCATATTCCCGCCCTGGCTGTTCATGCCAGTCATACCGCCACTTTGGCCCATTTGCCCCATCTGTCCCATCGGCTGGCCCATCTGCCCCATCCCCTGTCCCATCTGGCCCATGCTTTGGGGCATTTGGCCGGACTGCCCCACGCCCTGGTTCATCTGACCGACGTTTTGGCCTATTGTGTTCACTTGCTGGCTCATTGGATTGACTTGTTGTCCCATCTGGCTTACTCCTTGCCCCATGCCCTGGAAAGAGGATTTTTATAGAGATTTATTTTAAAATAAAATGTATGAAAACCAATTTGACTGTATGGTTTCAAAATGAAGTAAAACAAATATACTATTTCATTATTCAACTGCTTTTAATAAAGAGGGTTTCGGAAATTAAAAATCTGTTATATGGTATTCTGAGAGGAGGTCCAACCGTTATGAACGAACATAGCCGTTTAGCCATGCATATACCACTTCAATATATAACCAATCTCCTTATAGTTGTTGTAGGACGTAACGCCATCTAAGGGATTTCTAATTTGCGAAAACACGAATGCAAAAAAAAGGATCACCAAATCACCTGATTCATCATCTGCTGTTGGCCTCCCTGCATCATCTGCTGTCCGTACCCCCCATACCCCTGCTGCATGCCGCCGTACTGCCCGCCGAACATCTGGCCGCCCATGCCACCCATCTGACCCTGGTTCATCTGACCGGCGCCCATCTGACCAGCGCCCATCTGGCTCGCGCCCATCTGCCCGCCGCCCATCTGCCCCGGCATCTGCACTCCGCCCATCTGACTCATTGGCCCCATTCCGCTCATGCCTCCCATTGGATTCATTTGACTGGAAAACGATGTGATAGCAGATAAGTTTCTACAATATTTAAAATGGTAATAGAAGTGTAATATAAAGAATGAAAAAAAAAACATACGTGGGCTGCATCTGTCCCATCTGGTTGGGTTGCATCTGCCTTATGCCCTGCCGCGGGAAAGGGCCTCGCGCATGCGGCGCGCCCGGGTAACCTTGCCCCTGTGGATTGAAAAAAATGAAACAATGAAATGACCAGTTTTAAACGTCTAAACATTTAACAATGAGCCGGCTCGACCGGAGTAATACCACGTACTCACAGAAAACCGGCGTGAAGCAGTGTATGCGTTGTGTTTCGCTGCGTGAGTACGTGTACCGGAGGCCCAATCCAGGGGAAGGGGGGTTAAAAAGCAAGCAACGCACTTGTGACACCACTGTTGTTGCAGGTGTCCATGGGCGGCGGTAATCGCTTACCATCAAGTGACCCGTCGGCTCGTCTGCCACCTTTTTCATAAAAAATAAAAAAAAACGTATATCATTTTATGTGTTCTGTTCGCGGCACATTCATACTTTTTGGCTATGTGCAAAAAACAGAGTAGTAGTTTATGGGACGTGTGTCAACTTGAAAGTCGCCGTTATGGTGACGGGTAGGGCACACTAGCGACGGCAATCGATTATAATTTTTAGCTACTAAACCGGATCTATTTTAAACAATTTCGGGGTTACAATTTCTCGGCAAACACTTATACTATTTACTAAATAACTATGCACAAATGTTGGGTTCGTTATTGTACGCGAAAAATTTGTTCACGCCAAAAGCGGTCACTTTTGTCGGTAATCCAAAATTCGAGTGCAAAAGCAGACCAAACCGTTAAATATAAGTATTAAATAAATAGTATACATATTTTCCGAGAGATTGTAATCCCAAAATTGTTTAACCAGTTTAGTGGCTAAAAATTAAAATCGATTGGTGTCGCTAGTGTGCCCTACCCGTCGCCGTTAACGAAACTACTCTGCGATGATCTTAAGAATTTTTGGTTCTTTGTATATGGTAACTTACCGGCATCTGCTGCATCTGGTTGAAGGGCAGTCGTTGCCGCAACATGTTGCTGAGCGCCTGCTTCGACTGAGTGTTGGACGGCGGCGCCACTCCGCGGGGACTTACCCCAGCTGGAAAACCGTTACTCATTCAGTTTTTTTTTTTTTTTTTTTTTTATGCTAGAGGCGGACAAACGAGCAAGCGAGTCACCTGATGGAAAGTAATCATCGCCGCCCATGAACATCTGCGAAATCAGAGAGATCGCTAATGTGTTGCCGGCCTTTTTTTTAAAAAAGAGTACGCTCTTCTCTTGAAGATCCCTAAGTCGTAGCCGTCCGGAAATACTCCTGCAGCCAAACCGTTCCACAGAACTGAGGTACGTGGTAGAAAGTTCCGGGAGAAACGCACAGTACTAGACCGCCATCCATCGAGATGATGAGAATGGAATGACAATCGCTTGCGAGTGGTTCGATGTAAGAATTCGGCCGCAGGGAGTAGATCAAACAGTTCTTCAGAGCACTCCCCATGATAAATGCGGTATAGAATGCTGAGGGAAGCTATGTCCCGCCGCAATGCTAGAGGATCAAGTCGACTAGAGAGAGTCAGGTCACCAACAATTCGAGCAGCCCTACGTTGTACGCGGTCAAACGGAAGAAGTTGGTACTGAGGTGCACCAGCCCAGAGATGGGAGCAGTATTCCATATGGGGCCGAACTTGTGCCTTATAGAGTTGTAACCGATGAGTTATCTTAAACCACTACATTCACTATTCTATATTATACCCGATAGGTTTCAAAGCAAAAAAAATAAATCGCAGCGATTTTTTAAGGAGAAACGTGCGTCTCTCGAAAGTTAGGTCCGTTCCAACCTAATCGTAAGGCGGCATTGAGAGAAACATCGTGAGGAAACCTGTACTCTTTATGTGTAACTATGATCCAGCTGGTCTGGTCCTTGCCTAAGGGTTGCGAAGGTCAGAAGGTAGACATTTCTTTATAATTACCAGACTTCCCAAATCCTGGATCATGGTCGAAGCGTAGGTTGAGCGTTGACCGTGGGAGAGCGGTTTTCTGTGAGGACGTGGTATTACTCCGGTCGAGTCGGCTCATTCATAGTTATAATGCAAAGCGAAAATATAAAAACTATTTTACCATTGTCTGATTAAACTCACGACTAAGGTTGGCAGCACTTGTGACTTCACTGGTATCGCGGGTGTCCATGAGCGGCGGCAATCGCTTACTATCAGGTGATCCATCTGCTCGTCTGCCACCTATCACATAAAAAAGTACCCCAGGCTCCAAAGCGACGGCTTTGGACGCAACGGAATGACAAGCCGAGATAGGAACTTTTTTTTCCCCAGGGGAAACCATCATGGCCGTCACCTTGCTACATGTAGCGAACAAGGTGCTTTGTGGGACTCAAACCCTAACTAAAACCCCTGGGGTGTCCATCTCCGCGCAATCGCGGTCGGAAACCCCACAGCCGGGACGAGACCGTACCGCTAATCGCGCTCGCCGTTTCACCCCTATCTGGCGCAATACAGCCCTTCAACGCTGTACGACCTACCAGGACACCCAGTAATGTCGTCCCCCGCTGAGCAAGCCACTCCCCAGCAGTGGATACGCTCAGCGTACTCCGAAAGCCCGTTTAGTCGCCTCTCACGACAGGCCGGGAAAACCTTGGCAGTATTCTTAACTCAAGTGGCAATGGGCAGGGCACATAGCGAGGAGAACAGACGGCCGTTGGGGCGGAAAGGTCCTCGAGTGGAGGCCACGTACAGGAAGTCGCAGCCGTGGCAGGCCCCCCACAAGGTGGACCGACGATCTGGTGAAGATCGCGGGAATCCATTGGATGCGGGCGGCACAGGACCGATCTGTGTGGAGAACATTGGGGGAGGCCTATGTCCAGCAGTGGACGTCTATTGGCTGAAATGATGATGATGATGATTCTTAAACGCCCCTAGCCACAGGGCGTAGCCGAGATAGGACCTGGGCTATGTTAGTTACCGGGCGGGTTGTAGTAGTTCTGCCCGGGCGGCGGGAACCACTGCTGCTGCTGCTGCTGCATGAACTGCGGCTGCTGCGTCGGCGCCGCCGCCATGCCGCTGGCGCTGCCGTTGCTGCCGGGCCCGCTGCTGCCGTTCGTCTGCAAAATTTAATAGATACAGTCAATTTGGGTAACTTTGAAGGGATATATGACATCGTAAACCATTGATTCAAACAATTTAGCTATTGAGTTTAAAATTGATATTGGTCTGTAATTTTGGATGGAAGTTTTAGAGCCCTTTTTGTGAATAGGCACGATGTGTGCTTCTTTCCATTTTTTGGGAAAAACTCCGTCTCTCAAAGATCGATTGAATAATATCAAAAGCGGCTTGGAGATTGCATCTGTACAATTTACCAAAAAGACAGGCGGTAAGCCATCGCTACCTTGTTAATATTTACTTTTTTAATATATTTTGTCACAGATTCTTGGGAGAAAAAGGCGTTATGTACGTAACCCGCGTCGCCTCTAGGAGGTGGTTTACAGTCCATATTTATGTTAACCGCTGAAGAGGAACCAAAAACGCTAATAAAATAACTATTGAAACCCTCGCAAATATCTTGTAACTTTGAATAAAACTGGTTTAAAGATTTTTTATTTTATTCCTTGGAATTCCTATACAATTTAAAACGGTATCTAAAGGTCGATCCATTCAACGTAGATACCGTTTTAAATTTTATAGGAATTCCAAGGAATAAAATAAAAAAAACTTTAAACCAGTTTTATTCAAAGTTACAAGGTAATTCAAAGTTACCCAAATTGACTGTACAGCTCGCGGAATATAAGCTGACCCAGATGGTGGTACCATATGACGCTAGGAAATTACATATCAAAAATGTTACTGCGCAAGTCATGTGGTATTAAGGTGACGGGTAGGTCACACTAGCGACGCCAATCGATTTTAATTTTTAGCTACTAAACCGGATCTATTTTAAAAGATTTCGGGGTTACAATCTTTGGGCAAACACTTAGCTTATTTATTAAATAACCATCCACAAATGTTGGGTCCGTTTTTCTACGCAAAAAATTGATTACCGCCAAAAGCGGCCACTTTTGGCGTGAATCAATTTTTCGCGTTTGTGCACGGACCCAACATTTGTGCATGGTTATTTAATAATTGGTATAAGTATTTGCCGAAGGGTTGTAACTCCGAAATTGTTTAAAATAGATCCGGTTTAGTAGCTAAAAATTAAAATCGATTGACGTTAGTTTGTAACTTTATTAATCTTTTTTATTTATTACAGGCTAACGCTTGAGCGCAATAATAATAATTAATATCCTCCAACCGATTTCGGCTAAGGCGGCCAATCTTAACAATCAGCCACTTACGCAGGATATATAATAGTGCTCAAGTGTGTGCGCAAACACAAGTGCACTCTCTATTCCCTGGCCCTCATATTCCGATGGGACATAAGTCTGACACGACCGGAAAGGGTCGGGCGCAGTACCAACGGCTTAACGTGCTATCCGAGGCTTTCCAGACTACGGGCTGACACAAAGAATTTCTTAACAGAAAAACTGAGGTACAACCCGTGCGGATAAAGAATGGGATCAGAAATGGCGGCGCATCTTTTCACTTCTCGCTCGCACACATATTTGCGTCTATACTCGCACTCGTGGGGTGCGAGTATAGACGCAAATAGTGTGCGAGCGAGAAGTGAATAGATGCGCCGCCATTTCTGATCCCATTCTTTATCCGCACGGGTTGTACAAATTTTGGCCCGACCCGGGACCCCAAGCGCAGCCGTCGCTTTAAATTGCGAAGCACTACCATCTGCGCCAACGAGGCAGGCAAATGAGCACAATATGATCTGATTGAAAGATGTCTAGATCAATAGTGGTCAGGAAAAACGGACCACGGTATATGATTAAAATAGCCTCTCATACATTGACCTGATTCCGTAATAAGTAGCTTAAGTACTTGTGTTGCGAATATTAAACAACAGACAGATAATAAACGTTACAATATGATTTTCATGAATATTATTACTCGGCTAAATGCAGACGCTAGCATAAAAAAATTGCAGTGCTTACAGGTGTGGTAACCTTCTGTTTCTTGATTTTTTTACACGGGGCCGACCGCGATCGGCCTTTTCCTGCCCCAGTCGGGCTGGAGTCCAAGCTTCCGTTGTCCTGTGGAAAGTTAAACAATAGCCCCATTAGTTTATACATTCTACATGACATAAGACCGTAATCACATAAATATCAATGAATAGACTAGGCAGACCAAGCTGCATTTATTGCCGCACAACTTACACTCACTTGTTTGCTGTCGTTGGTCTCCAGGTCTTCAGGGGGCAGCGGCAACGGTTCTAAATAGTAACTTAATGGCTTCACCAAACTATGTGTGTGATATTTCAATAACCTGTTAACAAACAAATGCAAAGTATATTTTCCAAAGCCCCACGACTACTGAACAGTAACTAAAAAAAAACTAGACTCATATTTAATTAACGGTTGCTAAATTATCATACCTATGTGCATTTTCATAAGTGAGTGGTTTCCTTTCAATTTTAGTAGCAGCAAACCACGCCCAAGAAAGAGGGGCGGGGTTTCTGCCTCCTTCCACTAGCTCCCACGACGACACGCGTTGCTTATCAGTCAACCGGAGTCCCTGTCATATAAACATTAGTTAGGGATGCTTTATTTATCATACCGAGTAGTGAGGACTAGTCGGCCATGTGGCAGAACTGCTTTGTTACGGTGACATTACATACCTGTTTTTTATCGCTGTCAAATCCTGTTATTTTGTTCCCTTTTTGATCAACCAGGCACCCGAGCGGCTCACAAGCGATGACCTGAAAACATATAGAATTTTAAAATTGAAACTTTGTATTATTTGGTACTAAAATATTGATTCTTTGACTTAATTAACGAACAAGCTGACTATAATATCTAGTCTTAGTAATTTTGCTATAAATTCGGTATCCAAATTAACACGCCGATTATTTAAAAAAGAAACCCTATAATGGTAGTTCAGTCTCTGACCACTTTGCCTACGTAAACGATGCAAGAAAGAAAAAACGAAGGATGTGTGATCCGTCTTGTCTGCCAAAAAAAAAATGTGTTTTCACAAAAGCATAGCTGCGTGGAGCTAACACAAGTCGACCAATGATATTGCTCAAGTCACAGCTTCGTTCCCACACTAAGGTGCGAACTGCTAAGGATAAATACAGTAATAGATACCTCAATGATAGTATTCTTGGACAACGGCAGCAGTTGCCTGACCGCCTGCACTGACGGCCCGTGCCTGTCTCCCAGCTCCTTCTTCAGCTTCTTCATCAGGTTCTGGTAGTGCTTCCGGTTATTGTCGTCGCCGCCGTCCGCCAGCGTCGAGTGGATGAGCGTCGCGAGCATGTCGATCAAAGTCGTGAACAGGTTGCTGCGACACAGACTACATTAACGTTTGTAGGACACCGCCCCGGCAGCCACGCTACAGGCAAGTCGAGCCACACGCACCGGGCCGAGTGGATCCAGGGTGGAGCTGCTGTTTGTGAAGAAGCCTTAGATGATGTAGCGACATCTAATGTTTCAGGAATCCATATCCTATGACTAACTTGGATCGAAGTAAAGCGCGAAGCTCAAGACCGTTCGAGATGGTGGAGCGCTGTGGATTGTGGTGGAGGGTGTCCATAGGCCATTAGGACATTAAGTCAAGTAAGTCAAAGACGTAATAAGCGCCATCATTTATTTTCACGATTTATTTGAAAAACGATAAGGCGTGTTTTCGATGTTTTGTGCAAGTTTCGGGAAAAATTCTGACACGTTGGCCATAAGGTTTGGATAACACATGTAGAAGTAATGAAACCGGCCTTTAGCTTCTGAAAACATGTTAATTTTATCTGTCGCGCTCAATAATAACATTTAGTTTGTTTAGTTAGTTTACATTATTTACTTTCGCGTAAGATTAGGTGATTTGTAATTTATTGATAGAGTATTTGTAAATGAAATATTATGTTTGTTTATTTAAGAATGAATTGTTAATTATGCTTTTTTGTTTTGCCTGAGATACAGGGTTTCCCTAGTTAAGGCACCTAAACTTAAAATTGCTCACGAAGTATAAGTAGATTATAAGTAATAATTTGTTCTTATGATATTTCAATAAAGTTATTACTATTATTATTTAGACACTAGCAGAGACGGTGAGGCAACATTTACTATATACCTACTGCATATTTACTAGTAGCTACTATGCAATATTATGATGATCTATCGAGGCAAAATATTTTTTGGCAGGTTATCTAATTAAATTAATTGCTAAAGGCTGTATACAGAATTTATTAATATGTGTCACATTTCGATGTGTATTTTACTACCTTATGTATCGATAAATTTACAAGATGTCTGTAAAATACGAGAACTGTTAAAAATCTTAGCTTTAATAGTCTTTCTGAAGTAATTTGGTTGACCAAAGCAGTCTCACCCCCTGGATCCACCATAGCCGAACACAAGCGTTAGCATCATGATACGATAATATGATTGTCAATCGCAATGGCCGACTTGCTGTGTAGCTAATGAAGTTGTTAGCGATGTCCGCCTCCCAGATGAAGCGAATGGCGCACGAGTAGTCTCGCCCAATGTCTGTATATGAATACTGAACACACACAAAAACACAAATGGCTCACACTGGAAACATAAGCTGGAAATTACACGGTTATGTAAACAATTTTTCATAATTCCATAAAAAAAGAATACTGCTAATCGAGCTGATTCGCAGCCAAAGTTACGGATATTAGAAACTCCATTCCTGACACAAAAGAGTAGAGGTTTTACTCATATTATATTATTATACAAGATCATCACACCCGCACTCGTATGAAAGTCCTATGCAAGGCGCAACAGGCGGCGTCGAATGCCGTAGCCCAGCTGGGGGCAACGGACACACGACGGGAACTCACAACCGTAAGTTAAGGAGCGATGGAATGCCGCTGCCCATTTGCTCAATATCCAGGATATCGAATTCGACATTTATATGGACGAATGTATGGAAATCATTCGACTTCTTCGTCGAGTGCACGAGAATAGGCCCTCAACTCGGAGCGACGGGCACACGTTGTGACACTCACACCCGCACCCAGCGCAAGTTACCTATTGTTGTACGCGTCGACGACCTGGTGCGCGACCAGCTGCGTGAGCAGCACGGCCCAGTCGGAGATGAGCTGGTAGGAGCGGCGGATGGTGTCGAACATGCCGCCGGCGAGCGAGGAGCGCAGCTGCAGCGCCTCGGGCGCCGCGTCGTCCTGCCACGTGTCGGAGCACGCGGAGCGCTCGTGGTCGCGCGCGTGCGTCAGGTAGTGCTGCAGCTGCGCGTGGATCGAGCTCAGGAGGCTCTCTTGCTATGGGCACATTCAAGCGTGCGTAAGGTTCCGTCCAGAGGGGCTAGCACAAATATCAAAGGAACTCCTAACGTATACGTATCGTGCCCACACACCATACCTTTTAATGGGGACTATCGCGTGTGAAATATCCGCTAGATGGCGTGCCTGTGAACCGAAGTCAAACTTCAGCATCATTGTCTGATTTATTCGTTAATTTACAATTGGACATATCACGTCTAAAAATACCCAAACACCTTGTAGATGGACCTCAGTCCCATAGTACGCCATCATGCAGTTTTTTCGCACGCGCTAGCCACCATTCCAAGTG
The DNA here is from genome assembly GCA_019059595.1 of Marasmia exigua. Taxonomy (NCBI): domain Eukaryota; kingdom Metazoa; phylum Arthropoda; class Insecta; order Lepidoptera; family Crambidae; genus Marasmia; species Marasmia exigua. Next base: position 594,339 of record CM032464.1, on the reverse strand, counting down.
ACAGAGTAAGAGAGAAGATAGCTATGCTTACGTACGATAGACGGAGCTCTTTAGTTTTCATACAAAATACTTACGATACGCATACACTACGATTCTTCGAAATGTTAGTACTAGCTCTTCAGGTCTGACTGAACACAGCGAATGCCACGTTTGTGTTCTATATTGTCTATTATAGCTGCAGCCACCGCTGCAGTGGTTGCTGCGATTGCTGCAGCTGCGTATTGTGTTATGGTCATTCGATTTGGACCGACCCTTAAGTTTTACAGTGTTCTATTTAGCCGAATAAAAGTTTCATAGTCACGCCAAATAATAAATGCACCGCAGAATTTAAATTTTAAACCAAAAAACTCACACAGAATATTCGACTTTTTAACGAAAAAGGAATAAAGAAAAATAAATGTTAACAGTTTGCAAGTAACTCTGATTAATAACTCGACTCTCTAGGACAATACCGCATGAAAGAGAACCTTACCTTTTGGTCGTCTTGATGTCTAAGGCAGGTAAGTACGAGGGACAGGAGCGGCTCGTTAGCGAGCCGCACGTTGCCGCCGCCGCCGCAGCCGCACGCGCCGGCGCACGACGAGCTCCCCACCCCCCGCTTGCCCCCGCCGCCGCCGCTCGACGATCTGTGCGCAAAAACCCTCATACAAGCTCCGTCGAGCAAAGTACGGCACACGAGGTGAGGTCAACTGGTGACTGATACAGTTTGAGAACCGCAAAAAGAAATGTGTTGAAGATTCGGAATGAACGAAATAAATTGTATAATATGGTGGCTTAACAAGACTTGGCACAACAAATGATTCAGTTAAACTTTCGCTAAGCCGCGAACAATGGATGGTATAAACAAGACAAAGAGATAGCTCTCGTATCATAGTACAGGTCGCACCCTAGCTAGAGTTTACCTCTTAACAGCGTATTGTAAATACTATTACATTTATAAGTGCAAGATGAAATATCTACTCTGCAATATATAATTATTTTCTCTTAAAATAATCCCTTTGCTAGTAGATTCATGAAAATTGTCATCATCAAAATATTTTTATTCTTTAACAATACAATAAAAAAAACTCATTTAAAAGTAATTAGCCATCCAGTATACTGCATGTTTCCACAATTTTAAACCACTATTGGTTGAAAATTATTCTATTGCTGTACAGCATAATCCAAAATTTTCAACCACTTTTGGTTAAAGTACTATGACGAACACATTAAGTATCAAATCTTATGAAACTACCTCTCATACTTCAGTAATGATTCTCAATATACCAAGATGGTAGAGGAATTACCAATCTTTCACCTCGTGAACCGTACTTAAATTTTAAATTAGTCATTGCGCTAGCTCACTTGATTTGTTTCCCTCCGCAGCAATACCTAAACATTAGAAATGCTTAGTCAAACGGAATGCTCTGCAAATTATCGATATAATAAATAGGTAATAAAATAAATAAGCAGTAAAGAATTCCGAATGCTAAAATAATCACGTCTACAGCTGTTAAAAAAATCAGGGTGATTCAGGAAGGGATTTCGATATTTTTGGTCACCTTGTTCACTCATACTGAAGTCAAATAGAAGGGAAGAGAAGATGTACTCAAATATTATAGCATAGTAAACACGCTCAAGTGACAGTGATTCTGCGTTGCAATGCATCTGTAAGTCAAGTACATAATCTGAAATACGGCACAAAAAATTTAACTTAAATAAAATTATAATTTATTGAATACGTATAACCGGATAACTCAGTCCTCTCCTAATAAGTTACAGAGACAATAACAAATGATATAGAGTATTTGTCAATTAAGCTCAAGCTTCAAAGGATGTTCGCTCCGAAACATCAAATCTCTATCGCCACAAAGTCGACCTTATGAGCGGTGATATTGACCGTCGCCGCTGGTCAAGCACACTTCGCCACACACTGATTGACCCAAAGAGAAAATAACCTTTTTTTGATTGGTCAAGCGCACTCAGCTTCCCCCCGACTTCGTGGCGGTAAAAAAGCTTTAATAGTAAAACGTCGGTCTCTGCCCGAAACTGAGTATCAGTTAACCGAGCTACGTCATCGTAGCGAGAACTGAGCTATCCGGGTGCATAAAAAAAACACGTGTGGAGTATTATCTCACCCTTTGTAGCTGGGACTCTGGTGGCTCTTGCAGTCGCGGTGCGAGCCGCCGCTGCTGCCCCCGCCGCTAGAACAGTTGCCGCTGCACCCGGCACCCCATCCACTTTCCAGGATCTACACAATCGAGTAGACTTCGTATTTTTATTGCACCTAGTCCGCGCTACGAATGAAGTCCCGTGGTAAAACACAGAACTAAAATTTTGGATTGATGGCGAATGCGGCGCGTTTTTCAAGGTACTTATTTAGTGACGCGGACTGTAGACGAGAGTATCGCAACTTCAAGGCCAAGCCACATAAAAAAAACATAAATCACAACCTAAAAGAACCAATTACCTTGTCTTTGGACCTCAGCCTTACAGCCCGCCAATTAGCGAAATTTCTTTGATCAATAGTTCAATACACAAACTCTGCAGCCGTAAATAAAAAAAATATCGGCAGCCTAAAGATACCAAAGTCTATCGGGTCACAACCTTGTGCAAGGCCTGGCATGTAACTTTAGCGGTAAGAGTAAGCAGTGGGGGAAAAATGCACATTTCTATCATTAGCTCGGCGGTGAGGGAAAACATCGTGAGGAAACCAGCACGTTTCGGATAGTTTCCGAAACGTTTAACCATGATTCAGTTTTATTATTATTATTTGTTAGAAATGGGGTGAGCCCTGTGTCTCATAGCCACTGCGACCAGTAGATGATCTATTGTGGCAGCCCCATAACCTATTACAGCACCTCATGTAGCTCCAGTTCCAGGATAAACCCGAGAATGGAGCTGATGGGGGAGTTTTTGATCTCGTCTGCTGAGATCATGTGTGCTCCTAGGTGCCGGCTTCTGCAGCGGTGCAGCCCTATGCACTCGCCGAGTACGTAGATAATCGTTTCCTCGTCCTCGCGACAGAACCTGCAGATTTTGGTATCTGAAAGGCCCATGATTCAGTTGGTCTGGTTTCCTTGTCGAGGGGTTGCGAAGGTCAGACGGCAGTCGCTTCATCATGGTCCAAGCTCCAGAGAGAAAGCTTTGGACGCAACCGGGAACTACAAGCTAAGATGAGAAGGAGTAACTAGTGGGGCAGTTTTCACACTTATGAAATAGCTCACAATATACTAACTTTAACGTCATGTTGGTCTAGTGGTTTAAGTACCGGGCCGTAATCTCGGGCTCCTGGGTTCGATTCGACGAGCAAACAGTATATTTCAAATTTTTCAAATATAGCCCTTGTTTGTGATTACTAATCCGCATTTGGCAAGCGTGGTGATTTAGCCTAATCCCATCATAGTAGCGATGACTTGATTTCTACGATGGAGGCCTTTGTTGCCCTGAAGTGGGATAGTATATAGGGTGATACTTAATACTAAACTTGATTTCTGCGCACTCAAAGTCACCTATAAAGATTCGTGCCGCTTGTACGTCTCTCGATTTTTGGAGCTTGGTCCTAGTAGCACTGGACTAGACTAGACTAGTCTCACCTGTCCGGCCTGTTTGAGCACGCGGCCCTGCACGGCCGGCGGCAGCTTGGCCACCAGCGGCGCCACCAGCCACACCGACTCCGACCACTTGCTCGTGCTGACCACGCTGCGGTCCGTGCCCGTTCTGTACGATAAACAACCAGAACATTTGAGAAAATCTTCATACATAATCAAAAGCATAATAATTTAGAGTCGCCACGAAAGAAGCCCTGCGGCAAATCACGGAATTAAAATTTTAAGATTCTATATGCGTATACAAATCAAGCTCTAATTTGAATATTGACGTGACAGCTTTCGTTACGCAGCAACAAAATGCTGGAACAATATCCCCCCACCCATTAGAAAACTCCCCAGCATTAGATCTTTTAAAATTAGATCTGAATCTAATAAGAAGAAAAAAACACCTTTTTAACAACTCAAGCACTCAAAGGGTTTCCACTCAGCATGATGCCGAGGTGCTCGGAGGAACACCTCTACGCTGGTCTTCCGTGGAAACCAGGTGAAATAAATGCCGCCACTGCGCGCACCAACGTCGTAAATCTAATATATAAAATTCTCGTGTCACAGTTTTCGTTGCCATACTCCTCCGAAACGGCTTGACCGATTTTGATGAAATTTTTTGTGCTTATCCGGTATCTATGAGAATCGGCCAACATCTATTTTTCATCCCCCTAAATGTTAGGGGTAGTCCACCCCTAAATTTTTATTTTTATTTTTTAGACAAAATTTTTAATTTCTCTTTTTTTATGATACAACATACAAAAATACATACAATCCTCAATTTTCACCCTTCTACGATCAACCCTTTTATTTATATGGCAAAACAACGTTTGCCGGGTCAGCTAGTATAAATATATATTTCTATAAAATTGAATATGCACATAAAATAAAATAGTAATATGAGTATTTAATACGTACAAATAAATTATGGAATGGGATACGATATTAGCCACTTAATACACTTTGTAAATACCTTTCACCAGATAAATTTAAGACATAAAAATATTGACATAGCTTGAAAAAATCACAACTTATTCTTTAAGTAACTTTTTGTGATTTTAGTAGGTAATCTTCAAAGATTATATGATATGTAGCCTGTACAAGTACTGAATAATTCTTTTTATTCTTATACTGAAGTAGCCTTTATCACGGGACTTATTTGGTGGCTCCTCGCCAAGGATTGTGTGAAGAATGACATGATGGGAAAAGGGGTGGATGACGAATAACAGGGACGTATGGAAAAGGAAGACATACTGCACCGACCCCAGATAACCTGGGAAAAGGGCAGGAGGATGATGATGAGACGAGGTCAAAACAGGATTTGGTCGGGGCCTCCTCTGCACCAACGAAAGATTCTGTATGATGAATGAGGGAGCGATATTACCTGTCCTTGTCAGGCGGCGGCGGCGCGGGCTGCTGGAACACGTTGATGACGGCGCGCGCCACGGTGTCCAGCCACGCGCTCAGCTCCGACGACCCGTTCGGGAACTGCTTGAACATCAGCTGCAGGTCCAGCCACGACATCCGCAGGGACCATTGCTCCAAGTTCTGAAAATGGTTTTTTATGTGATAAGTGGCATACGAGCACTCGGATCACCTAAGGGGAAACAATGGATAAGGCTGGCAGGGGACAGAAGGGAGTGGCGTGATAAAGAAGAAGCCTATACTCAGCAGTGGGTGGATGTGGCCTGATATGATAAGGTGGCAGACAAGTAGACGGATCGCTTGATGGTAAGCGACTGCCGCCGCCCATGCACACCCGCGACACTAGTGGCGTCACAAGTGCGCTGCCCACCTTTAAACCCCCCTTTCCCCCCGGATTAGGCCTCCGGAATCCTCACTCACGCAGCGAAACAGCACAGTGCTGCTTCACGCCGGTTTTCTGTGAGGCCGCGGTATCACTCTCGCAGGCGTGGCCCTCCCACACGGTTCAATTTCACTCAGTTAAAATCACTTAACCAGCGGAATAAGTAATTTAAATTAAACTAATCGGAATAGGGCTGCGAATGAAAAATCCGCTAGGTGGCGTTATGTAGGCGCGAGGTCCAACTTCACTGTCATTGGTAGTTGTAGCAGCTCGGCGCGCATGATAAGTATTATCTCCAAGACCTACTGTTATCTCTGTCACGTACGTTACGCTATGTCAGCAAATCTGACCACATATGTGATACGATATGACGTCAGTCATCTCTGTTATATAGCCTTGGAGATGTTCTAACATCATGCCATTTGCATTATCAATAATAAACCAGTTACGTATACAAGACCTTGTGCATCATTTCTTCCGGACCACCAGCTGGCGGACGGGTGGCCTACCAACTATATCTTACGGTCCCCGGCATAGTAATTATACAAGTTATTCATTGCCATTTTGACGTGTCAGGTCTGAAAATAACCAATATGGACCTTACGTCTACATAATGCCATCTAGAGGATTTTTTAATTGGGCCTTCGTCACATTTTAACGCTATTTATAATGTATTACCTCCAGTAAACGAGTTATCATCGTTTTTTGGTCAAGATCGGGATGTGTGTGACTTGCAGAATCAGGATAGCATATCATGTGTAGCAACCTGATGAAATGAAATAAATAAATTAAGACAGTCATATATCTAATATATGCATAATATAACGCATTGAGCGCAAACACCCAGATCCAACACAACCATGAACAAATGTCTGTTTTGGTTTGGTGCAAGAACTGTCAAAGTGACTATATTTTATTTTGTGTAAAATTTTACCCATGTGCAAAACTTTTTGGCTGTTGGTGTTCCGAATATAACTGCCTGTTTACCTTTGTGCCTGCCTCGGTGTGAGCATCGAGTCGAGCAGCATGTCGGGCTGGTACAGCTCGTCGGGGTTCTGCAGGCACTTCTGCAGCACCCACTCTTCCGAGCAGATCTCGGCCAGCACGCGCCGCGCCAGCGACGACAGCGACTGCGACGAGTCCAGGAGCGTCGACCCGACGCCACCGCTGCCCCTACGCGCACAACTTACCATTACTTTACATCCTAATATTTAGAGACCCCAGCTTTACCGCCACAAAGTCGACCTTCCCATGGTCCACGGGATGCGGGGTAAGGCGGAGTGCGCCTGAACAATCAAAAAAGTTTATTTTCTGTTTGGGCCAATCAGCGGGGAGACCAATCGAAAGCATTGACCGTGCTATTATTTTTATTGGCCGAAATTAACTTTTTAGATCGGTCAAACGCACTCCACCCCTCGGCGTCTTGCGGACCAGGAGAAGGTCGACTTTGTAGCGGTAAAGCTATTAGCGTTCTACGAGTGTCAGCGTTTTGCCTCCTTTCCTACTGGCTTTTTTGGGTGTTGACTCTTCCCAGTAACCGTGTAGCCAAAAAATACTAATACGGGGGAAGTCACCGATGTTCAAAGAACGCTTGTGTCGCCGGTTAGACACCGATACTCAAAAAACGCTAGTGGTGAACGCAAGAGGTGTATATATTGTAAAAGATTGTAATTTCGCAGTTTTGACATCATTATTAGAGAATAATTCAACAAGAGAACAAGATGGTTTCCTTAGAAAAGCGCATGGACTTGACCGACCTAACTTTCTTCTACAAAGTTCTTAGAAACCTCCTGGACTGCCCTCAGCTTGTAGAAAAGTTTAAATTTAGGGTGCCTAGTCGGGTGCCTCGCAAACCCCTTCAGCCAATCAGCCGCCCATTCCGTCGAACTGTTCACGGCTCCAACTCGCCCATCTCCAGGATGGGTCGTCTTTATAACCAGATCAGTGGATCCGTGGATGTACACAGTCTCTCACTAGCCCAATTCAAGTGGAGAGCAAAGGAATTGCTAGGGTCTGTTTGACCCGTGCGGTTCTATTCGCGTACCTCTCTTTTATCTATCTTTTATTTATTTTTTAATAGCATAAGTAGCATTAATTTTTAATTTAGTAACCTAAGTAGCGTTAAGTCTTTTTTCTGCATTTGTATGTTTTGTTTACCTATAAGTGATTGTGCATTATACCATGTCAGTTAGAATGTTTTTTATGTATGTATCAAATGTAACAATCGTTGGTGAACTAAATAAATAAATAAATTATGTCTGTGGCAGTAAATAGAAATTTCGTAACTCTTTATCATAGAAAGAAGTTGCAGAAAATATAACTGGTAGCATGTAGTCACTTGTGAAACTATTAGACGTGTAGAGTAGAGGTGTTCTTACGCTCAATAACCGACAACACAAAAACTCTCAATAAAGGACTGTTGTAGTGTAGCTTCATAAAATTTGTGTCATCATTGTGTGATAAGTCGATGAAATTGATTGTTAACATCAGAATAATTTTCTCGAAATTAGGACTAAGCATTTTTAGTCTTCAATAAACTGATTACGTTTTTCTTTGAAATCCTGCAATCACCGCAGGCATCCTTATTGTACATCAGGGAAGTAAAGGAGATGTTATTTTAGCAATTAAGTGTTTTGAATCAAAACTGTTCAATTTGCTGTTCAAAGAGCGAACGGCGATTGGCTGTTTTTATAGGACGACAATATGATTCGTTTCGGATTTGGAGCAAAAAATATTACAAATAGGTAATTAAAAAATCATATTTAAATAGCATCCTTTGTGTCTGAAGACAACACTAGAGAAGCAAAACGATTCCAACAAGGGAAGATGTAATAAGAAGATACCATATTTACATTAAAGTTTTCGAGGTTTGAGCAATTCGATGTAAGAATTTTTAGTTATTTACAATGTATTTTTAGAACTTTGTTAGTTTTATTGAAGTGAGATTGTAGGAATTTTTCAAAAGGACGTAAATAACATGTACAGATATTAGTCATAATATGGACAAACCCCTTGTATATGCGAACACGATTATATCAAGTTGCACGTATTCCAAGAAGAAATATATTATTAAAGTTATTAGAGTAGACAATGAGTGAAATGTCAGAGATCAGTGATAGGTAAGAGAATGAACCGCTAAGGTGTATGCTATGTGAGGAACATGAGATAGGAAAGATGAGTGATGTTGGTAATGTTTACATTAGAATAGACACGTCGTACATGGAGTTAGCAACACAACATGAGGGAAAGCGAAGCGGGTGACGTCGCGGGGCGGGCGCCGTCCGCGGGTGAAGCTAGGGGGAACCGTGACAATGTGCAACCGTGAAACTCAATAATAAAAAAACAAACCTAGGAGTTCTATGGCCCCCACTTTCAGATTCTACCATCCTAAGAATAAAAAAACAGCTGTTTAACACAAAATATAAACATAATGTAGTCATGATTTCTAGGAAATATTTAAAGTTAAAATTAAGTAAAGGGTACGGTAGGGGCCTCCTGCATCTAAATGTATATAAATCGAATGCGCCAACAAGATTGTAGTTCAGACGCAGAAGACCATATCCGTACATTTCTAATGAATCACATTAATACTCTAATCAAGAATAAGCTCAGATCTTTAGTATACAATTTTCTAATATGATTATTACTTATCACTCGCAAAAAATATTAACAAAATTTAGCAAACGATTATATAACTTTTGGCTTAGGGAATAAGGTGTATAATGAACTTACGACATAAGGTCGAGCTGCGCATCAGTGGGCACCGTGTCGCTGGTGCCCAGTATGTGTGAGAGCTCGCAGGACTTCTTCCCGCCGGGTTTGCCGCCGTCGCGGGCTGTCGAGTCTCCTACCACTGTCGGATTAAATTTTACTAGGTTAAAAATACAATAGGAAGATTGGATCTGGCAACCCTATTTGATCAGTTGCCCGAGAGTATACCGAGATACGAGGCCCAAGCGTTCCGCACGCTTGTATGAAGATAATACACTGCTAGTTATTATTAGCGTGGCATCACTTACTGTAATACTGAATCATGGTCTAGGAGTACCCCGGGCTCCAAAACACGCAACAGGGAATGGACAACATTTCAAAATTGCTAAGCTCTAAAACAAAAAATACCATTTCTTTATTTACTTTTCCGCTGCGCGAATATATATTTATTAATTTTTTATATTGCTTATTTACTGAGAAAAAAATTAAAAACTAAAAAACGTAAGATGACGTCATCGGACGGCAGAATGTAAAATATTTCTTTGCTTAGCACATTATAGTTTTAAATTTACGAAATGCCAAACCCATGACATGCAACTGTCAAAAAAAAAGGTAAATTGTCAACGTTGAATGTATGAATGACGTTGACAATGTTGACACTAGTATTATTTACCTTTGACAGTAGTACCTTTTTTTATTAAAACAATGATAAGCAAAGGAATATCGCTGTATTCAGCCGTCATTGGCGCTTACGTCTATTTAGAATATAAAGAATTTTAATAAGTATTTTGTGCATGAAAATGGACAAATTTTGAAAAAAGAAAAAATATGGGTCCGTTCATTTTATGTCTATTTTCATATAAAAAAACAATATGGACATGTTAAAAATATGAAATGTTGTCCATTGCACGCTTACTGAGTATGGCTTTTTAGCGTGATATTAGATAAGATAAGAAACCATTTATTGACCACAACACATTATAAATAGAATAAAGCAGAACAAACCAGGTACAGTCAACTGCAAAAGTTGATGCATCCTGTTCGCTCTTACGCTCCACAGAATAAGATCTACAAACTGCGAAATATGTGCAGCTACTTCTGCTGTTGACTGTACAGAGGCAAAAAGTTGCGGCCAACAAGGCTCAGCCTCAGCATTATGCTGCAATTGCCACAAACAGCAGCTGCAGCGCTGGTTTTCAGGCTGGACCTTGGGTTGTGATTAGAAGTTCTGTCAACTGTCAACTATGGATTCCCAAGACCGTGTGAGGAGGTGTGTGTGGAGGAGTTACAGCAGGAAAGCGGACCCCGGGCTCCGCGACAGTTTGGGACGCAGCTGAGACAAAACGTTGAGATGAGGAACTTACTGAGTACAGCTTTTTAGTGTGATATTATAAGTCTTGTCATACAGACTGCGTTGGCTGGGGCTTGTGCACCGTATGGCCAAGGTGCACTCTCTTGGGAGAGATAGCTGATGCTAAAAGACCCATTAGAAGGCCCATGCTCCGGTGGAAAGATTGCGCCAAGTGCGATATGCATGCTTTTCAGATCCCGGTAGCAGAGTGGGAGGAGCTCGCTGTTGAACGATTGATTTGGAGGAGAATCGTGTCGGAGGGTCTGGTTGAAGACGATAGGGCCTGGTTAAATCAGTTTACGGCAAAACGTGCTAAGCACCTTGCCTGCCACCCCAATCGTAGCAGCGCTCAATTTACGTGTCGCAAAAGCGGACGGAAAATTCACTCCCGCATAGGAATATACAGCCACGAGCGCAGCTGTAATGTCACCACACCGCGCGATGCTGCTTAAAACATCTGTTATAGATGAAAAGACCTATGATGATGTCAGAAAACATCGAAAATCTTCATGAAGAACTGACAACTATGGATTTCCAAGACCGTGCGAAGCGGAGGAGTTACAGCAGGAGCAAAGGAAAAGACTACCTCGACTAGAACAGTCTAAAGCGTTGATACAGGCGTTCGATCTGAGTAGAGGTCATGTTAGGGCACTCACTCGGACCCTCACAGGGCACTGCAAATTAAACAAGCACCTGCACAACATGGGCCTTTCAGATACCAAAATCTGCAGGTTCTGTCGCGAGGACGAGGAAACGATTATTCACGTCCTCGGCGAGTGCATAGGGCTGCACCGCTGTAGATGCCGGCACCTGGGAGCACACATGATCTCAGCTGACGAGATCAAGAGCTCCCCCATCAGCTCCATTCTCGGGTTTATCCTGGAACTGGAGCTACATGAGGTGCTGTAATAGGTTACGGGGCTGCCACAATAGATCATCTACTGGTCGCAGTGGCTATGAGACGCAGGGCTCACCCCATTTCTATCAAATAATATTAATATTACAGCAGGAGCAGCTTGGGACGCAGCCTAGCCTAGTTAAACGCAAAGACGATGAACTTACTGAGTATAGCCTTGAGCGTGGCCAGCACGGGCCCGACGCCGATGTTCTTGTGCGCGGCGGCCAGCAGGTGCCGGTCGCACGACAGGCGCACGCCCGCCGCCGCGCCGCCCGGCCCGGGGGACGTCGACACCGAGTAGAGACCTGCGTAATATAAATAAATAAATATTTCACAACATCACATACATTGATCTGACTCCGAGATAGGTAGCTCAAGCACCTGTGTTACGGATATCAGAATCAACAGTGGGATTACAAATATATACATATAATACTTTTCTTTTGTAAATACATACTTATAATACATAGAAACATCCAGACCAATACAAACAGACATGTTCATGCACATAAATGTTTGTACTGTGCGGGGATCGAACCCGCAACCCTTGGACCAAAGGCAGCGTTCACTACCACTGATCCAAACGGGTCGTCTATAACAAGGTATTGAAACTATATCAGCCAACTGTGACCTGACAATATGTGGCTCACTGTTGGTTGATTTGTATAGGAAATGCGGCGCGGACTCGCCGCATTTCCTATTATTTAGTTTCTTGACGTAGCAGCGGGCCTGGGTTAACCTATGGGTTTAATTCAGGGGGCGGCAAAATCTGGGGGGTGAGGCCTTCCGCCCCGGGCGTCCGACCCTCCCTCGCTACGCCACTGTAGTGAGCAAATTGTAGGATAGCCCAGGGGAGTTAAATCTTTAAATCGAACAGCAGGTGGCAGGTGTCATGCTGCACGAAGTGTTCCAGTGCCAGGCATGCGCACGTTACATTATACGCGCCCTGACTTGACTGCGGCGTGTAATATAAAAATCGACTTATTCACTTTTTCAAAGCTTCTGCAGTCTATGCCACCTCTCACGATCTACTTTACTCCCGCTGTTTTTAGATGTCGTCGCGTCCAAACCAGGCTATCTTTGTTAATATTTCTTCTCCTGTCTTCATTCCTCTAGCGCTAGTGTTCTCTTTCTGTGGTGTGTGGTCTCCTCACTCCTCAGTCTACAAAACATAATGAGGGTTTTCGCGTGTGAAAAATCCGCTAGATGGAGAACTATAGGAGTGAGGTCCATATACTCTCTGGGCCGCGTTCCGAAATACGCTCTGAGCGCTTTCAGCGCGCTAACAGTCGTTCCGTTTTGACGTGAGCGCGTCCATAAACGATTTCTTGCATGACGTCATGCATGACGTCATTATCGGCGCCATCTTGCAATTACAGTGCTCAGGCTCAGAGGCAATATTACTGTAAGCGCTGTCAAAAGTGACATTTCAAAAATAGTATTGTTTGTTGTGTTATTAACTCAAATGAACGTTTATCTTTTATAAAAACTATTTAATTACTTAAGGAATAGATATGACAGATAAAAATAATAAAACAATTTAACCTTAGGCGAACTATCCGTTTGAAAAACGTCATAATCGCTGTTAGCGCGCCAACAGATCGTTACGAATTGAAATATCGCTATCAACGCTGTAAGCACGAAAACTAAATCGGAACGGCTGTTGGCGTTGAGTGCTGACAGCGCTCAGAGCGTAATTCGGAACGCGGCCAATGTGATTAGTTATTTTTAAACGTGATCTGTCAAAATGACAATTTGACAAACTAAACAACCAATGCGGTTGATGTTGGACCTCAGTCCGACAGTACGCCATCTAGCGGATTTTTCACACGCGAAAAGCCTCATTGAGTGCTGTAGGATGCGGCCTGACCTGGCTGCGGCGTGTCGACCGTCTTGAACAGGCGCAGCAGCAGGTGGCAGGTGAGGCGCGCGCCGGTGTCGGGCGAGGGCGCGTTGGCGGGGTTCCCGGTGACGCCGGCGCCGCCGCACGCCTTCACCAGCGACGGCAGCGCCGCGTGCCGCACGAAGTCCTCCAGCGAGAAGCAGTGGCGCGCTGGGAATGACACAATTTCATTTTAATGTCCCCGGCAGAGTAGAATAGACCACCCTCACTCTTACTGAGGTGTCGTAAAAGGCGACTAAGGTAAAGCTTTTTTAGATTTTCGCGTTGCATTATAACTATAATGTATCAATACGGGGATTAACACGATATTTATTATGTGAAACAACATTGTGTACACACATGTTTGGCTCGACGTTTCGGCTACGTTACAGCAGCCGTGGTCACGAGCGGACTGACTAGCAGTCCGCTAAAGCTGCTGGCATAATCATCAGCACCCAGAGAAGGAAAACTCGGCATTCATATCAAAACCCTCGCCAACCCGTCTGCCAAGCGTGGTGAGTATGGCAATTACCCCTCATGTGATTGAGATGGCCCGTACCCCAGCAGTGGGGACTTAAATGGGCTGATGATGATGATGAAATAGATTTGACGCCCTGTTGGTCTAATGGTTTAAGTACCGGGCCGTAACCTCGGGGTAAAAAAAGGTTGATTTTTTTAATTTCGCAAATATTTTGTAGGGTAAAGGCCTCCATCATAGAAATCAAGTTATTGTATAAGTTGATTATACTGCGACTAAATACATTAGATCCACTTTGAGATTTTTTATGAGGCAAATGTTTATATTTTTTTAAAAATAAAAATAAAAATATCATCACGTTGGTCCAGTGGTTTAAGTACCGGGTCGTTATCTCGGGCTCCTGGGTTCGATCCCCGGGTCGAGCCGTATGAGTAAAAGTATAATTCGAATTTTTCCAACATAGCTCGGGTTTTGATCAATAATCCGCATTTAGCAAGCGTGGTGATTAAGCTATTTCCATCATAGTAGCGATGAATTTGATTTTTATGACTGGTCTATACCCTGCAGTATAGAAATCAAGTCATCGCTACGGCTGATTACATCATACATCAAATATAATTTTTATGAGAAAGGGAGGGATAACTGCTAAGCAACTAACCAACGCCAAACAAATATCACATAAAATATTGTGTTCCAAATATTGTTTCTATGCACCAGACGGTATCACATTAGAGCTGTTTCGAAATGTGATTGATCTAGTAGTTATGTTATGATTATACGTTAATTCGACGGTAATTGTTGACACAATTAACCGAATCGTACAGTAAAACATTCATTCACATACAAAATATCTTCTGTCTTTTTCATTTACATGGCCGTCGCACTCTTTTCCGCATTACCTATTATAAGCAAAACCTAAAATAACTGATTTGGGTTAGCTCGATGTAAGGTTCTTTGTTAGATTTTCAAAATGAGCTTTTAACCATATGCCACACATTTACTTATTACATGACATGGACATTTTATGCTGTTGGTTGAAAATGGCGTACATGGCGACGTAGAGTCCGTTCCATTACATAATAAAAAATATTTCACAAATCACATACATTCATCTGACTCCAAGATAGGTAGCTCAAGCACCTGTGTTACGGATGTCAGAACCAACAGCGAAATAACAAATATATACATTTAATACTTTTCTTTTCTACATACTTATTATACATAGAAATCACCCAGACAAATACAAACAAACATGTTCATGCACACAAATCTTTGTACTGAGCGGGGATCGAACCCACAACCCTTGTACCAGAGGCAGCCTTCACGACCACTACTCCAAACGGGTCGCCCTAGATATCCCTTGAAAAGCGCGCTTCAGTCGCCATCAACATTCAAATTCAAACTCTTCATCCATAGACACAAATTTTAGTCGCACGTTTTGCCGCGGACTCTATACTCGAAACTGGAATTCAAGACCAAAAAAACTACGACAGATACGTCACTATCAAATCTATCAATGTCACTTATGTCACTGTCAAATCAAGTATTCAGGTTTGGTCAACCTTTTTGGTGTATGCTTCTTTTCTTAGTATAGGCTGGCACAATTCATAATGAAGATTTTCTCAAAAATACAAACTATATTTTCAACTCAACCAACATTGACCAAATTTTATTGTAAAGAACTTAAACAAATTGAATCACACATGAACACCCACGAAAGTGTGGCATAGTATTAAGACAGTATGGAAAAGCTTTTACTTATTTCTTTTTTTATTTTGATGTTTTGACAAAGTCGAAGTCAGTCGAAAGTTTCAGTTACCTACTCAATAAAACAGGGTCGTTTAGCGTTTTATCGACCTATGGATTCTGCCGAGACTACTTAACGAAAACGCAGGTTTTAAGACTCTCATAAGTCCTAGCAAGTTGTTCACGTGACAACACATTAATTACATAATAGCAGTGTTTAAATCGATGTAATTCAAAGATTCTTAATATAAATATCACTGCGGCACCTTACTGCACGAAACAACAACACGTAAGTTCAAATGTTGTACCAAATGTTATTAACACCTGAAGGGACAAGCGTATTACCAACTAAACATTACGATTGATCAAGTTTTTATTAAAGCATCTTGTATTTATGTAAAAATAAGTCGATAAAACTAGTCCTTTAAATTATAGAATCAAAATTACCAATAAATAATTTATGTCAGCGCATGTTTATAGAAAATAGGTATATACTATTGTACGATCATTTTATTGCGGTAGCAACATTGTACTAACTTTTTTGGTCTTGAATGGACATTTCAAAATTGCTAAGCTCTGAAACAAAAAATACCAATTCTTTGTTTACTTTTCCGCTGCTCGAATATATATTTATTAATTTTTTATATTTTTTTTTTTTATTTTATCAATTCAAAGAAACATACAGCTTTTATATTCCTTACAATAGTTTTGAACTTAAATATTTCATTAGCCAAAACAGTTTCCAACGTTAATTATTAACATGCATTGCGAAGACCATACTTAGGTATAAAACAAAAACAAAATATTGCAGTATATTCACGATATAGAAAAAACAATTCCGGTAGTATTATGGACTTATCAAATTCTTACATAATAGTAACAAATAGTAGCTATATAAAAGCTAGAACTAACTTACGTTTGAACATCTACCCAAATATGTCATGTTATATTTTCTTTACAGAGGAAATAAAAGTACATAGTTGACAATTAAATATATCTATTGAGTTGTAACAAACATTGTGTACGTTGCAAGCACGAACAAGGAATCGATTTTTCGAGTAATTTGTTTTACATGTAGGAACCGAAAAAACTAGCCTAGAGCGGGCAGTCAACCTTGGGCACTTAAAATGGATACGACTGTGAAGATAGGGAGAATCGATGATATTGTGTAGAATTTTGAAGAGAAATACTTGGTCCCTATGTTCACGCCGCAATGGACAACATTTCAAAATTGCTAAGCTCTGAAACAAAAAATACCAATTCTTTGTTTACTTTTCCGCTGCTCGAATATATATTTATTAATTTTTTATATTGCTTATTTACTGAGAAAAAAATTAAAAACTAAAAAACGTAAGATGACGTCATCGGACGGCAGAATGTAAAATATTTCTTTGCTTAGCACATTATAGTTTTAAATTTACGTAATGCCAAACTCATGACATGTAACTGTCAAAAAAAAAGGCAACTTGTCAACGTTGAATGTATGAATGACGTTGACAATGTTGACACTAGTATTATTTACCTTTGACAGTAGTACCTTTTTTTTATTAAAACAATGATAAGCAAAGGAATATCGCTGTATTCAGCCGTCCGATGACGTCATTTGGCGCTTACGTTTATTTAGAATAAAAAGAATTTCAATAATTATTTTATGCATGAAAATGGACAAATTTTGAAAAAAGAAAAAATATGGGTCTGTTCATTTTATGTCTACTTTCATATAAAAAAACAATATGGACATGTTAAAAATTTGAAATGTTGTCCATTGTAATGTCTGTAGATGTGTCTCTGAATTCCTAAATCTATAACTCAATCTTCTCAGGAACTTATTCTGAATTCTTTCTAACTGCTCAGTATAGGTGATGTAGAGAGGATTCCATACAGTAGACGCATATTCTAAATGGCTTCTTACTAAGGAATTATATAACATAATGTATGTAGCTATATTTTTAAAATCTTTACATTGCCGAAATACGAATCCCAACATTTTGTAAGCTTTGGATGTGACTATATCTATATGAGATGCAAGGTTTAATTCACAATCAAGGTGAACACCCAGATCCCTTACCCCAGTCACCCTTCCAATCAATACACCATTAAAACTATAATTATATTCTATCGGTAGTTTTTTACGGGAAAAAGTTATTGTGTGGCACTTTTCAATATTTAGTTTTAGCTCATTATGTGAACAGTATTCATAAAAAATATTTAGGTCATTTTGGAACTGCCTACACTGATCCACAGATTTAACAGATATAAATATTTTTGCATCATCAGCGTAAAGAAGCGCATTAGAATGGTGAAAACAACGCATAATATCATTGATAAATATATTAAAGAGAAGGGGTCCAAGGTGCGAACCCTGTGGCACTCCGGAGGTTATCGGAATGAAACTAGAAGTAAAACCTTTAGTCGCTGTTGCTTGAGATCTATCTCGTAAATATGAGGTTAACCATCTCAAAAGATCGCCGTGTATACCGAAGTTGTCGAGTTTGGCAATCAATAAATTGTGTGAAATCTTATCAAATGCTTTCGAAAAATCGGTATACACGGCGTCGACTTGAAAACCATTTTCCATGGCTTCTAATGTTAGGTCCAAAAACTCGCATAAGTTTGATTCCGTAGATCTTCCACAAATAAAGCCATGTTGATTCGATGTTATTAGAGGTCTTACTGCAGGAAGAAGAGAATCATAAACTATCTTTTCAAAAAGTTTGGGTATTACGGACAGTTTAGATATACCGCGGTAATTAGCGATATTATGTTTATCCCCGTTCTTGAAAATGGGAACAATAATTGATTGCTTCCAGATCAAAGGCATAGTACCCTTTTTTAATGAAATATTAAATAATAATGAAAGAGGAACCGCCAACTGCCCACAACATTGCTTAAGAAACACTGGATGAATACCATCTGGGCCAGTGCCCTTATTACAATCAAGATTTTTCAAATATTTGAGAACGACAGTACTATCAATGTAAACAGAGTTAATCACACAATTATTATTTGCCGATACACAAGTTGAGACTCTATTAGACGGAGATTCAAAGACAGATTGAAAGAAAGAATTAAATAAGTCGGCAATCCTTTGACCGTCGGATGCGTGAACATTACCGAGGTATAAAGAGTCAGGAATGCCACTATTATTTCGTCTGGATTTTATATACGACCAAAAGTGCTTGGTACTGACTCGAATATTACTCTCGGCACGAATAATAAATTGGTCATAACACAAAACTTCGAGCTCTTTAACCTCACGACGAATATTAGAGAAGAGCTCGTAGTCATTTTGTCTGTTATAGGTTTTCCATTTCCTATGAAGTTTTATTTTTCTTTTAATTAATTTTATAAGTCGCTTATTAAACCAAACTGGAAACCTAGTATTATCCTTCACAACTTTCTTAGGAACGCACCTGTCTATAATATTATTTAAAATTTTATAAAAATTATCTACTGCAAGTTCTATGTCATCAACGTCAAAATAACAGTCCCAATCGATCTTTGATAGTTCGTGACGAATTTCGTCGTAGTCAGCTGCATAGAAACGACGTACCACTCGAGTAGCTGGACGTAAGTTCGACGCTTGTGCCGCCTCAACAACAATACCCAAGGAGGGATGGTGACCATCCTCGGGCAGAGACAACGGTGTAACTCTTTGAACTGTACACTGTAAATCAGATATTACTAAATCTAACTTTCTATTGTTCATATTATTAATACTGTTATATTGGAACCAGTCATTAAAACATAAAAACGAAAATAGTTGAGAGGTCAGTGTATTATAGTAAGGATTTTCAAGACGCAGCCTACCATCTGATAAATCTAAATCTGTGATCCAATTAGCATCTCTAATGTTAAAATCGCCTACCAGCAAAAATCTGTCGTGGGAATAATCAACTCTAAGGTCAGAAATATACTCGAAAAAAGATAATTCAGCTGTCAATTGCAGGGCATTTTGCGGAAAGTAGCAACAAAACAATCGCAACATAGCAGTAGTCGGTCCCTGGTTCAGTATAACGTTAACACACGTGACATCCGCACCATGGATACAAGGCAGCTTACGTAAGCCCTGTACACTCACCATTATGCCCCGGCGCACAGCGATCAGAGTGCCACCTCCCTTTTTTACTGTCAAATTATCATAATCGCGATCATTTCTGTAAACACTGTATCGGGAATCAAATAATTCTGCGTCATAGATTCCCGGGAGCAACCAGGTTTCACTTAGACATATTATGTCATAGTTAGAGTTTAGCATATTTTTATAGAATATTCTGTCCTTGGTACGTAAACCTCTAACGTTTTGATAGAAAATATTAACTGCCATTTCTAACAGTAAATTTAACTAAATTATTATTTGACAAAATTACATTGACATGAATTGACATATAGAATAAATAATAGCTTACCAGTGCCAGAAGGTTGGTGACTATTCCCGGTTCCAAAGCAAGTCTAATAGTTTTTGTAAACAATTTAATTGCACTTGCAACAACACGATAAAAGTGAGAAAAATAACCATTGTAATAACAAAAAATATACGATAAAAGTAGGTAAATAACGGACGTAACACTTATACTATTTTGTTTAAACATTCTTCGGATGTGATATGTATAATCGGCGACTGGTCACTGCGGCGCACCATTATGGTGCAGTTCCGTACCCAGCAGTATGCAAAGCCCTTCTCCTTAGCCAACCGTTTAGCTTGTCTCAGGAGGTATTTATTTCTTGCCGAGAGATGATCGTTAAAGAACACTTTATTGCTGCTTTGACCTCCCGTCACACCAACATCGGCTGCAGTGAATTTCTTGAGTTTACGCAGTGATAACAAAAAATCGTCTTTCTTATATCTGGAATGCATTTTGACGATAATTGGTTTCGGTGTCTTATTATCCGAGTCGTTCTTGACCGCTATTCGAGTAACGAAATCAATATCATTGTTTATATCGATCTTAAAGCTACATTTTTGAGCTAAAGACTTTACCAGTTCGAATAGGTTCTCAGACTTTTGCTTACTAGCTGCTTACTAGCTGACCCGGCAAACGTTGTTTTGCCATATAAATAAAAGGGTTGATCGTAGAAGGGTGAAAATTGAGGATTGTATGTATTTTTGTATGTTGTATCATAAAAAAAAGAGAAATTAAAAATTTTGTCTAAAAAAAAAAAAAAAAAATTTAGGGGTGGACTACCCCTAACATTTAGGGGGATGAAAAATAGATGTTGGCCGATTCTCATAGATACCGGATAAGCACAAAAAATTTCATCAAAATCGGTCAAGCCGTTTCGGAGGAGTATGGCAACGAAAACTGTGACACGAGAATTTTATATATTAGATTTACTGAGAAAAAAATTAAAAACTAAAAAACGTAAGATGACGTCATCGGACGGCAGAATGTAAAATATTTCTTAGCTTAGCACATTATAGTTTTAAATTTACGTAATGCCAAACTAATGACATGTAACTGTCAAAAAAAAAGACAACTTGTCAACGTTGAATGTATGAATGACGTTGACAATGTTGACACTAGTATTATTTACCTTTGACAGTAGTACTTTTTTTTTATTAAAACAATGATATAAGCAAAGGAATATCGCTGTATTCAGCCGTCCGATGACGTCATTTGGCGCTTACGTCTATTTAGAATAAAAAGAATTTCAATAATTATTTTATGCATGAAAATGGACAAATTTTGAAAAAAGAAAAAATATGGGTCTGTTCATTTTATGTCTACTTTCGTATAAAAAAACAATATGGACATGTTAAAAATTTGAAATGTCCATTCCAGTTTCGGGTATAGTGCTGGCTAACGTACCGACAAGGATGCAGGTGAAGACGGCGAGCGCGTCGTGCGCGGCGGCGTCGTGCAGGTCGCGGTGGTGCAGCAGGTCGGGGTAGAGCGGCGGCGGCGCGGCGTGCGGGGACGCCTGCGGGTAGTGCTGGCTAACGTACCGACAAGGATGCAGGTGAAGACGGCGAGCGCGTCGTGCGCGGCGGCGTCGTGCAGGTCGCGGTGGTGCAGCAGGTCGGGGTAGAGCGGCGGCGGCGCGGCGTGCGGGGACGCCTGCGGGTAGTGCTGGCTAACGTACCGACAAGGATGCAGGTGAAGACGGCGAGCGCGTCGTGCGCGGCGGCGTCGTGCAGGTCGCGGTGGTGCAGCAGGTCGGGGTAGAGCGGCGGCGGCGCGGCGTGCGGGGACGCCTGCGGGTAGTGCTGGCTAACGTACCGACAAGGATGCAGGTGAAGACGGCGAGCGCGTCGTGCGCGGCGGCGTCGTGCAGGTCGCGGTGGTGCAGCAGGTCGGGGTAGAGCGGCGGCGGCGCGGCGTGCGGGGACGCCTGCGGGTAGTGCTGGCTAACGTACCGACAAGGATGCAGGTGAAGACGGCGAGCGCGTCGTGCGCGGCGGCGTCGTGCAGGTCGCGGTGGTGCAGCAGGTCGGGGTAGAGCGGCGGCGGCGCGGCGTGCGGGGACGCCTGCGGGTAGTGCTGGCTAACGTACCGACAAGGATGCAGGTGAAGACGGCGAGCGCGTCGTGCGCGGCGGCGTCGTGCAGGTCGCGGTGGTGCAGCAGGTCGGGGTAGAGCGGCGGCGGCGCGGCGTGCGGGGACGCCTGCGGGTAGTGCTGGCTAACGTACCGACAAGGATGCAGGTGAAGACGGCGAGCGCGTCGTGCGCGGCGGCGTCGTGCAGGTCGCGGTGGTGCAGCAGGTCGGGGTAGAGCGGCGGCGGCGCGGCGTGCGGGGACGCCTGCGGGTAGTGCTGGCTAACGTACCGACAAGGATGCAGGTGAAGACGGCGAGCGCGTCGTGCGCGGCGGCGTCGTGCAGGTCGCGGTGGTGCAGCAGGTCGGGGTAGAGCGGCGGCGGCGCGGCGTGCGGGGACGCCTGCGGGTAGTGCTGGCTAACGTACCGACAAGGATGCAGGTGAAGACGGCGAGCGCGTCGTGCGCGGCGGCGTCGTGCAGGTCGCGGTGGTGCAGCAGGTCGGGGTAGAGCGGCGGCGGCGCGGCGTGCGGGGACGCCTGCGGGTAGTGCTGGCTAACGTACCGACAAGGATGCAGGTGAAGACGGCGAGCGCGTCGTGCGCGGCGGCGTCGTGCAGGTCGCGGTGGTGCAGCAGGTCGGGGTAGAGCGGCGGCGGCGCGGCGTGCGGGGACGCCTGCGGGTAGTGCTGGCTAACGTACCGACAAGGATGCAGGTGAAGACGGCGAGCGCGTCGTGCGCGGCGGCGTCGTGCAGGTCGCGGTGGTGCAGCAGGTCGGGGTAGAGCGGCGGCGGCGCGGCGTGCGGGGACGCCTGCGGGTAGTGCTGCGCGCCGCACAGCGCCACCAGCGCGCCCAGCCACTCGGCCGCGAGCCCGCTGCACCACGCGGTCATCTCCGCGCAGAGGACGCCCAGCTCGTTCACCCTGTACGAATAATTACGAGTTTTTACTTACCAACTTGACTGATCAGATGGCGCAATGGACAACATTTCAAAATTGCTAAGCTCTGAAACAAAAAATACCATTTCTTTATTTACTTTTCCGCTGCGCGAATATATATTTATTAATTTTTTATATTGCTTATTTACTGAGAAAAAAATTAAAAACTAAAAAACGTAAGATGACGTCATCGGACGGCAGAATGTAAAATATTTCTTTGCTTAGCACATTATAGTTTTAAATTTTCGAAATGCCAGACCCATGACATGCAACTGTCAAAAAAAAGACAACTTGTCAACGTTGAATGAATGAATGACGTTGACAATGTTGACACTAGTATTATTTACCTTTGACAGTAGTACCTTTTTTTTATTAAAAAAATGATAAGCAATGGAATATCGCTGTATTCAGCCGTCCGATGACGTCATTTGGCGCTTACGTCTATTTAGAATATAAAGAATTTCAATAATTATTTTATGCATGAAAATGGACAAATTTTGAAAAAAGAAAAAATATGGGTCTGTTCATTTTATGTCTATTTTCATATAAAAAAACAATATGGACATGTTAAAAATATGAAATGTTGTCCATTGGTAGTGACCCTGCCTCTTTCGCCAAAGGTCGTGGGTTCGATCCCCACCCTGGACAAACATTCGTGCGATAAACACTTGTGTTTGTTCAGTGTCTGGGTGTAATATATGTATTTAAGTATATATTTGTGTTCCTCTGTTGTCTGATATCTGTAACACAAGTGCTTAAGCTACTTAGTACGGAATCAGGTCAACGTATGAGATGTTGTGAGAATTATTATTATTATTATTATTACTTACTCCGCTGGCTTAGCGACCCAAATACAGTCTTCGCCTTCGAAACAAGAGATAGATAGATAGATAGATAGATATACTTTATTGCACAAAAAAACACAACTTTAAAAGGCATTACAGAAACTTAATTGTACAATTTCGGCGGTCTTATCGCTGGAAGCGATTTCTACCAGACAACCTTCAGGCAAAGGACATTTGATAGTAGAGGAGGGGTAGGTGGTGCAATATTGAAAAAGGGAATTAAGAGTGAACTGTATATATATATATTAAAATATTTATAATGCTGATACATAAATAAACAAAATATTATATACTAATAAATAAATATGTTATGCCTTGGATTAAAATAATATAAAGTACTAGATATACATTCATATAAATTAGGATCTTAGACGGACCATCGACTACTACCGATGACTGGACCTGTAAAAACTTAAAGGGATTGCTATTTATTTATTTAAAAGGTGAGTTTTGACTCGGGCTTTAAAAATGGTTAATGATGGAGACTGTCTTATTGATAGGGGTAGGGAGTTCCATAGACGGATGGACTGGACAGTGAAGGACTGGGTATAGAAATGAGAGGAGTGGGAGGGAGTCATAAGGCGGAGATGTTTGGAAGAACGCATATGTACCCTGGATGGGCTGCAAAAACTGGAAACGCTCCCGGAGATAAGGTGGTGATTTTGGGTTGAATAGTATTCTATATAAGAAGAGAAGAATGTGGAAGTCACGACGAAGACGAATAGGGAGCCATTGGAGTCGAGATCGATACTCGGAGACGTGGTCATATTTACGTAGACCATAAATTATTCTGATGCAAAAATTTTGAAGACGTTCAAGCTTGTTGAGTAGGTTTTGATTCAGGTCTAAGTAGCAGCAGTCTGCATAGTCAAGGATAGGGAAAAGAAGAGCTTGTACAAGCGCAATTTTGGTAGGTATTGGTATGAAGTTGCGTAACGATTTAGAGCTCCAGCTGCCAGCGAACATTTTTCCTACTAACCTGGGTAATTTGTGTTGTCCAGGATAACGTACTGTCGATGTGGATGCCCAGGTTTTTTTACTGTACGTACTGCATTGAATTTTGCACACCGTCAAAGAGTATTGGTGGCAAGGCACTCCCAGTTGATCCTGGAAATTAGCCTGGCACTTCCAACAGTTATAACCTGCGTTTTTGTCAGGGGTTAACCTTGAGCCCAAATGACCGACTCCAGGCTGAAATCCGGCTTAGGTCAGAGTTGATAATTTGTATGGTGCTGGAAATATTATCAAGGCTACCCTGACTATAAATTTGGAGAATTCGTCTGCATATAGATGATGAGGAAGAGGAGAGGTTATGAGTAATTGAATGATGAAATAAGCAAAAAGGAGAGGAGGACAGAATGCCACCTTGCGGCACGCCAGCTCTGATATCGCACCATGTGGAAATGGAGTCCTTCAGTGCGAATGCGTTGCGACGGCCATACAAGTAAACTACGAAACCAATCAATAACCGTTGGAGATATGTTAAGAGAATGAAGTAAACCAAGCAAAATGTCAAAATCCACAGTGTTGAAAAGCGTTACTGAAATCTAGCAACGCTAAAACCAGTTAGAAACTTTTCATCCATGCCTTGTCGGATGTCGTCTGTGATTTTGACTAACGCTGTGGCCGTGCTATGACCTGGACGGAAACCGGATTGGAATGGGTCCAAGAGTTCGTTTTCGGACAGGAAAGTAGTGAGCTGTGATGTACTACCCGCTCGAGGACTTTGAAAGGAAGGGTAGGATAGATTATAGGTCGATAATCTGAGTATGAGGAGGGGTTAGACTTTTTAGGGAGGGGAGTAACCTGCGCGTCCTTCCATGCTGCGGGAAAAGTACTCGTGGAGAGAGAGTGGTTGAGGTATGTGAGTAATAATAGGAGTGAGGATGTCGAGCGAGAGGGATGATCATATTACGGCTGACGCCCATCAGTACCGATGGCGTTGGAAGCGATGGAGTGTATGTTCCTCTTAACATCACAATCGGTTTACTTGACTAAAAATAAGGACTAGGATGGTCAGGCATTGGAAGACTAGAAGCTGATGTAGCGTATTTGCTTTTGTTGCGTCACTGATGGACGAAGACGTTGAGAAATGCTTATTTAAAGATCGATATCAATATCTTTGGAGGAGAAATTATGACGAGTTCTTCCAATACCAAAGTGACTTTAAGAATTTCCAGACTTTAGCAGGGTTCACCGTTTTACTACGGATTTATGAATATGGCGTCGTTGAGCGTCTCCTACACAACATATTGCAGCGATTCCGAAGTAATTTATATTTATCCCGGTTTGCTGCATGGGCAAACTTTACCAGGATGGGCCTATGTTTATTGCCTTGCGGCCCGTCCGCAGACGATGACAGCGGCTGATTATCCTCTGCAGCAAGAGTGACCGTAGTTGCCTGCGTAGTGATTTTGAGCACAGTGGCCCGTGTCTCCCTCACCCTGCACCTCCGCAGCACCATGCCACCAGAAGAAACTTTCGCCGCCCCTGCATCTCCAGTCTGTCCAATTCCTGCGCCAGACAGTCCGCTCGTTTGCCTGTAGATGTGTCAAAGATGTCACTATAAACTTTTTGAAGCTGGCGAACTCGGCAAGCCAGGGTTCGCAACAGTTGGGGACGGGGTAGCCTTCTCCAAGCTTCTCTGGAACTCGATAAGTTGCGATGAGAACATCTGCTTCATGTCCCCAATTGCAGTCCTGCAATGAACTCCATTGTGCGTGCTGTGTGACGTGGTTTCAGTTTTCCAAAAAAGTGATTTATGCTTAGGATTATTTTTATAGGATAAGCTAGCAGTAATTGTACACTGATTTATTAATACATATGATAAAATTCACAGTTTTTTCTATTTTTCTAAAGTTATTTTATAATCAGCTGTTACAATCGCGTCTATATAGGTATGCGCCTACCCGCCGAAAAAAAGATCGCCACTTCGGTCGCAGGAGCTCGCGCAGGTCAGTCTCGACGACGTCTTTCCAGCGATACTATATTCAAAATCAAAAGGATTGCACCACCCTCCCCTCTTCTATCTAATGTCCTTTACCTGAAGGTTGTCTGGTAGGAGATCGCTCCCAGCGATAAGACCGCCTAAATTGTACATTGTATCTCTGTATACCTAGCTTTCAAGTTTTGTATGTTGTGCAATAAAGAGTATCTATCTATCTATCTATCTATCTACCTAGGTCGGCCAACTGGGCGTCCTCACGGGGCGGTTCTCAGCAGAGAGTTTTTACAAATGATCAAATTCGTTAGATGACAGTATGTGAGCGTTGAACTTCGACGCCATTGGTTGATTTGTTGTAGCTTCGTCATTTTGGTATGACACGTCTAAACATAACCAATCCATTTGTAGAGACCCATAGACATTCACCCTAAACAGACTGTACCTTTTCATAGAAAGCCATACTTGAAAAAAAAAAAAACCGCGGGAAGCCGTTAGTACTGGGGTGACGTGCTGGCCACGTTCATTCTCTCTACCGCACCCATCATTCACTCGCATTGATCTTTCCCCGAAATTGATCCCTTCCCTTGATCTTTCCTCCGGCGCCGAGAGTGTACGTGTAAATGAAAACATTATGCAAAATAGTGATTGACTTTGATACTCACCGATCGTTGTCTACTTCCCGGCAGACCGCGAGCATCGCAGAACATACGAAGCTGTATCTGTTAGCTGGCGACTCAGCCACTTGCCGTGCCCATGATATCTCGATTTTACCTACAAAAACAACAATTTTACATTAGTAAAATTCATCAAAGTAGTGCTCACAAGAAAGGTGCAAAAACGTAAGGATTAAAATGATACTTACCTTTGCGTGGATTGGTGAAGAATTCGCTAAGAAATTGTGGATTATACGGGTAGTTTGATGGCGTAGGTTGCAGCGGCGAGTATAATGCTTGTCTGTAATAAAATATGTACAGTTTTACAATGGTTGAGTTCAGTCATATCACCTTGCATTTTTAAAACTGCAAGACTAAAACACATACATGCAGTCGAACATAGAACCTCCTCCATTTTTGAAGTCGGTTAAAAAGGCTACCTGCTTTCAATATCAAATGGTGCTGCTGTACTCTCTTTAATGTTCAGAAGCAGTCGTCGTAATCTAAACAAAACTGCACACACTACATTTCCTAGAAATTGTATACAATTCCTAGATTTTATATTTTTCCGGTAACATTATAACGCTAAGCAAGTTGTCAAATTTATTTAAGCAGCTGCTTTAAAAGTCGGTGAATTCCGTACTTTAACAACGCCCACGTGAAGAACATCTTTATCTGAACGGTTGAGACCAGTGTCATCTGATTTTCGCGCGTATTAATAAGTCAAATACCCAGATAAAATGCTACTACTATAGTCAGTTTTTATGTATAAACAGCATGTTCCTGCGCGCTTGTTTACCGCGATCGCGAGGTGCTCTTCTATTGTAAACTCGACCTTTACCCTAAAGAGTCACAGTCTAAAGTGGTCTAAGTGCGCGCGAATTAACAGTGCCTTTATGTCGTTTTGATTCGGATAAGCGGTTGCTCGTTGCTCATAGGCAGAGAATAAAATATTCATAGGGCTAGCCATTGGTGATCCAATGAATTTAACATATTGACCTACCTATTAAAAAGTTGTCGTTTTACGATTAGCCACTGTTGTTAATAGGTATCTAGTTACCATTGAACTTTACATGTACATATATCCTCATAGATAGAGATAGGTAACATCTTCTTGGTATTATTCAATTAGGTACTTATAACAAAATATGTAAATGTGTTTGGTATTTCTTGTTTTATTTGATATCAATCTCCCACAAAAGACCAATTTGTTACTGTTGTATTAACAACAGTAACAAATTGGTGAATATACTTTATTTATTTCACTATTATTATTCGTCTATTATTTTTTAGCATTTATTGTTACGTACCCGATCGGTGGCTTGCTGATTTTATTATTTAATTTGACTTTCCAAAAACTATTGTTGTATTAACAACAGTAACAAATTGGTGAATATACTTAAGTATATTTGTCATTTATACCCACTTAGGTAGGTAACGTTTGATTCAGTTCACTCGTATGTACCAAGTAAACAACAAAAATCACCGGGGCGGAGAGCGGCGCGGCACGCTGCCAACTACTCATTGGCGCGTGTGCATCTAAGCACGCGAGGCAACCGATTAAATATTAACTCGGCTGAATCGCCTGCTTATAGAATCCGCGTCACCAAAGAAGTTCCGTGAAAAGCTGGCCTGATTCGCAATCAACATTCAAATTTGAGCTTTATGGTTATAGACACAAGGAATCTCTAGATTTTAGTACCGCGTTTATCCGCGAGACTTCATTTGTAGCGCGCCCTCTAGACAATGGTTCCTCACTTGATCTTTGGGTAGGCGTTGGCGAAGGTGTCGGCGTGCGGCGCGTGGCACAGGTGCGCGGCCGCCTTGTACAGGTCGTGCAGCTGCGCCAGCACGCAGCGCTCGGCCGAGCCGCAGTCGCCGGGGTTCACCACGCACTTCACCAGCCGGCACAGCTGCTCGAACACCGCCGACGTCTGCTCCACGCACACTGAAGTAGCAACGAACCATTCAATTATTTTAATTTTTATTTATTAAAGACAACAAACAATTACACACATGTAACACTATAAGTGATGTATACTAGATAACAATACTTAGTGTGCAATCAGCACCGCTGTCTACAGATTAGGTACAGACATGAGAAAAGGGCAATAGAAAATAAGCAGGTACGTACAATACAGCTTGGTTCGTATAACAACGCGTATCGGAATCAACACGCATCCTGAGGCTCAAGTAAAAACCTGTTACTAAACAGTAACACACATATGACTACGGTGAAATTACCAAAGTAGCTACTAATAGTTTCTTGCCTTGAGTTATGTGTAATAAAGAATCAATTAATAAATAAAATCTTTATTTGTAATAAAAACAGAAGTTTACAGAGAAATAGTGTTTGATAATGCCTGGATTAGTTTATAACTGTGTCGCAAATATTAACGCCCACCTCCATCACACATAACTATAATTGCAAACGGGGCGAAACTACAGCCCTCGGCTCTGAGATTAGTTTCCGCACAAACGCAGCCACACAGATGATATAAACCCTGCTTTCCTGCTTGCTTTTATCTAATAAAAATAGCAGATAACTCTGCAGACACTACTTAATAACACAACTGTTATTAATCAAGAGGGGAATTGACACGATATTTATTATGTGGTACAACATTGTGTACTCACATATTTTACTCGACGTTTCGGCTACGTTACAGCAGCCGTGGTCATGAGCGGACACCACAACCACGGCTGCTGTAACGTATCCGAAACGTCGAGTAAAATATGTGAGTACACAATGTTGTATCACATAATAAATATCGTGTTTATTCCCGTCTTGATTAATTATAGTTATAACTATATTCAACACGAAAATTAAAAAAAAACTATTTAACACGACTGTTTATTATAAATCACTTCTTACAGTCTATTTTGGTTTCCGTACAAAGGAAACCCTCCGTTTGTTGCCAAAATGTTTTCCCAAACGATGAATAGAATGACTTACGCAACAAGCAGGAGTGGTATCTGCGCAGCGCGCCAACCGTGTAGAGAGCGACGGCGGACGTGTAGGCGCGCGGCGCCGCCAGCCCGCTGGACGCCGCGCCGCGGGTCACCAGAGCCGCTTCCACCTCCGACAGCTCTTTCAATATCTATGACAAATAAATTAATTAATATCACAGAACGTCACATACGATCAGACCCCAAAGTTTTTTTTATAGAGGCACAGTATATTGGCTCTCCTCAGCCTGATGGTAAGCAAGAGAAGAGCCCAAGTTGCAATTACAACGGAAGCGATGTCAAGGCATCACCTCCGTTGACACCGCCATACTGGCCCGCGAGTTGCTTCTTCACGCTTCGTTTGAAGGAATCCATTTTGAAGGAAGGAGGAAATACATGCGCCGGCAACTAGTTCCATTTCTTGATGGTGTGGCAGAAATAGGAACCAGCCAATTTTTTAGTCCGTGATGGAATGTTTTCCACAGTTAGGCGGTTACAGCGTTGTCCAGCGTGTGTAGTTCTGTAACGGGATAGGACAGTTGTCCAGCGTAGTTCTGTGACGAAAAGATCTTTCAGAGCATTCACCGTGATATAGACGGTAAAGTAAAAGACGTAAAGCTACCCGATGTCTCTGTGTAGTTGAAGAGGTTCATAGGTATTGGTGACCTCTTCGTCACCTATCATTCCAAACAACATACTTACAGCCCGTCGCTGCAATGTATCGAGAGCATCCATGAGGTATTTAGCGGAGTCATCCCAGAGCTCGCATCTCATGAGTACTCCACGCATGCCCGGACTTGAGTAAGTAGAGACTGGCCGCTAGTGGCAACATGTGAGTGACAGTATAGATGACCTGTATGCACGTCTCGATGAGGCCGTGCACGTTGAGCGCGATCTCCATGAGGTCGAGCGCGAAGGCCACGTGCTCGGCCTGCGGCAGGTACGTGGTGGCGCCGGCCGCTAGTGGCAACATGTGAGTGACAGTATAGATGACCTGTATGCACGTCTCGATGAGGCCGTGCACGTTGAGCGCGATCTCCATGAGGTCGAGCGCGAAGGCCACGTGCTCGGCCTGCGGCAGGTACGTGGTGGCGCCGGCCGCGTACGCCGCCAGCGCCTCGCACACGGTGCCGCCCACCGCCCACGATACCGCACCCTGCTCGTACATTGACATCGCCTGAAAGACAAGAAAGCAATAAGTTTGCTTGATGCGTGCTAAACTGACCACTAGGGATGCAGAAGACCGTGCGAAGTGGAGGAGTCGAAGTAGGATAGCGGATCCCGGGCTACGAAGCGACAGCTTGGGACGCAACCGGGACAAAACGCTAAGATGATGATGGAATTATGTTTGCTTTTAGTTACAATGGTCAACAAAGAAATCGTTAAATACGAATAAGTCAATAGCACATTATTTTATCAAGTACCTAATTTTATAAATGAGGGTGGTGGTTCAGATCAGAGGATAACGTGGATTTGTAGGTGATCGAATATTTGAAACTGACATCTTGCTGATGACTGTTTTTGTAGTGCCAAAATGTATTGTAACAAGTCTCATATTGATCATGGACGTGTCCTCGTGTTCTAAACAAAGATTTTTTTACATGGTGATTACCTGGAATTTGTGAGTGACGGCTTCGAAATTGAATTCACTTCGAGAGTGTTTCTTAATTTTACCGCCTTCAGCAACGTCGATGGAGAATTTCTTCGTGAACAACTTGCATATTTCTGTAATTAAAAATATTGTACGAATATTAAATATTTGAATTTTGTCACGTTGCAACATAATTTATTTTGCCTTGTTTTTTCATGTCACCTTTGGTCATCTTCTTGACGGCGTGCTTGGCGTCGTCTCTCTGGCGGCCAACGCCGCAGAGCAGGATGTGTCTCTGGTTGGCGTCGTGATGTTTCTAGTCAGGCTATAGGTAAGGTAAGGTCAGTAGTCAGCTTTGGTCATCTTCTTGACGGTGTGCTTAGCTCCGTCTCTCTGGCGGCCGACGCCGTAGAGCAGGATGTGTCTCCGGTTGGCGTCGTGAGGTTTGTAGTCAGGCTATAGATAAGATATGGTCAGTAGTCACCTTTGGTCATCTTTTTGACGGCGTGCTTGGCGTCGTCTCTCTGGCGGCCGACGCCGTAGAGAAGGATGTGTCTCCGGTTGGCGTCGTGAGGTTTGTAGCCAGGCTATAGATAAGAAATGGTCAGTAGTCACCTTTGGTCATCTTTTTGACGGCGTGCTTGGCGTCGTCTCTCTGGCGGCCGACGCCGTAGAGCAGGATGTGTCTCTGGTTGGCGTCATGAGGCGTGTGATCGGGCTCGGCCGGCGGCAGCGGGAAGTGCATGGTGTAGTGGTAGTGACGAGAAACGCTGGTGGGCGCTGCGCACGCGCTGGACGGACCTGCGCTGGTCGTGCGTATACCTACAAGTAGACGTACGGTAATGTGAATATGCGACGTCACAGGGCCTAATGTTAGTGCTTCATTTTTATTTTGTTAATGTGATATATGAATACTACACCGCCCACGGCCTCGCGCTCAAGGGGACCTCGTGGCCATACCATTATATACACCCCCCCCCCCTCGCCCCGGTTCGTCTACGTTTAGCCAAGCCTGTAAGACATGCAGTACCTATAGGTGAGAGGTGCCCTCTTTATCTTAAGTCAAGGTCAAATTTATCTTACTCAGTTACAACTTACAAATGGATGACACCAGTTGGCAACTCTGTAGACTAATAGCACTTTGTATTGACTACTTATTTCAAATGAATGGCACCAGCTGGCACCACCATCGACGCTCACGTTCATTACAATCATAAATTAATATATAGTCGATTTAATTACCTGGTACAGACATTGGTCCCATACCAACATGTGGCATGACTGGTATGCTCATTCCACTTGGGCCCATCATGGGTGAATTCACACTGAAATAAACAAGCCAAATTAGCGAAACCGGAACATCATTTGTTTTTATTTAAATAACACTTAATCTTTTTAAGGTTACCTATGAGAGGGCTCTCCAGGATCCTTGGGGCTGTCGGGCGCGTCCATAGAGTTCTGTTGGTCCACCTTGATATGTTGCAACAGTTTGTCCAAATCGTCGTCGATTTTTGAGTCATCTAAATCCATACGCACATTTTCCTGGGATACATTTTCAAAACATTTAAAAAAATCACATGTACTATAGTTCGGCCAAAATAATTAAATTTAAAAATATAAA
Organism: Marasmia exigua; assembly: GCA_019059595.1. NCBI lineage: Eukaryota > Metazoa > Arthropoda > Insecta > Lepidoptera > Crambidae > Marasmia > Marasmia exigua. The sequence continues at coordinate 560,869 of CM032464.1, read as the reverse complement.
TACATTTATAACTTAGTAAATAGAAAACCCATGTATGGCACAGAATATGAGTGCTTTGATTTCGAAGCAAAAGAAATAAACTGGCCACGGATCGATATCTAGGATAGGTACCTGCTATCCTCTTTTTATCAATAATTTTGATTCAAATTTCTCCAAATAAACGTACTAATAACTTCTTTTCCATTATTATAGTGTTCGATTCACGTTTGTTTGAAGTACATATCGATTATTCATTTTGAGCGAAGTTTTTTAGTAGATCACCTCTCTATGAAGCTAAAATGGAGAACGTCAAATGTTTGGCTAAGGTATTTGGCGCATGACCACAAAAATCGCTTGTAGCGTGCATAGTTTTTCATTTGAAAGACGCCAGTTTTGTGTCGTGCGTGCAAATGATTTTAGTTTGAAAGTGGTTACACGGCCGATACCCCGACCGTACATATAAAAAAATATGATGAAAAAATGTTATATCTATGTTATATTGTAGGTTTTATGCACACAAGCTATTATAACTTACTTCCATCTTAGGCGGCTTGAGATCAATGCCTGCGAATATATCGTCATCCATATTGTGATTGGTCCCTGCACTGGTGGCTGGCGGAGCCACGGTGTGCGCGCTGCCTGAGCTGCCCGTAGACGTTGGCTCCGTCGGTGATATAAGGTCGCCTACGAACAATGATTTTAATATTTAATAATAATAATAATAATATCCTCCAACCGATGTCGGCTAAGGCGGCCAATCTCAACGATCAGCCCCATACGTAGGATATATTATATTGCTCAAGTGTGTGCGCAAACACAAGTGCGCTTTCTATTCCCTTGCCCTCATAATCCGATGGGATACTATTGTGACACGACCTGAGAGGGATCGGGCGCAGGACCAACGGCTTAACGTGGTTTCCGAGGCACGGGGGTATAAGACCGCCAACTTTCAAGACTCCAGGCTGAAATTGAGAATTTCTTAACAGAAACTCTCAGGTACAAATTAAAAAGTGCCTCGTTGGCGCAGTGGGAAGTGCGTCGCAATTTAAAGCGATGGCTGCGCTTGAGGTCCCAGGTTCGATCCCCGGGTGGGGCCAACAATTTAATATATAAGTCCTATTATAAACAGTTCGTTCTAGCTAAAGACTTTGTTATATCATACCTCTGGAGATAAGCGTGCACATGTAAGCATCGTGCGAGAACACATCTCGTCTGATTAACTCTCCAAAGAGATGCACTAAATTAGCAAACTGCTGCCTATTTCCGGGTGGTGCACTAGGGCTCTCATCTGAAATACAAATACAATGTATGTAATAATAAATTTAACGATGGATAATCAAGAAGAAATTTTTACGAACAAGAATACTTGCCTAACACAGGAGCGTCATTGTCCAAAAAACGTAACAACAGGTTTTGGAAGATTGGAGGTCCGTTGTAGAGTCCGACACCAGAACTGATGGATTCTTTGTCATCAGAACCTAGAAAAACATATTAGTGTACATAAAAATCCGAGATGTAAGCTACGCCTATTTCGGTACTGCCAACCATAAGCCCCGCCCACAGAGCATAAAAGTTACTGCTAAGTGTTAACGCTTTACAAATGTGCATTGTCCATACGAAAAATAATATAAATAATACGCACTTGCGTAGTAGTTCCTTAAATAGTCGGTCTTGCGGCGCTGCGCGGTGATGATTTGCACTTTGTTTTTTTATGCTAATAATCAGTTTTGAGGGCGATTTAAGTACTAATTACGTTCACTGATTGTGTGTTGTTAGAATAAAACTTATAGTTCGTAGTTCTACTTGGTTATTCAACAATGAAATATTTATTAATCACGGAGCTGTTACACTAAGATGTTGACAGTTGACAGTGGTCAAAGAGCTGAACACTATCATTGAGTTAACACGAACGTAATCCTTTAAGTTCGTGTTAACTCAATGATAGTGTTCTTGCATTATCATTAAATTTACACGTTGAATGAATACTACGCTTGGTATATTAGATCCGTACACTCAGTTATCGTACGAAAAGTACTCAATATGACGCCTGAAAACAGATATTCTTTTAAAAGTTTTTCATAATTTACCGTGGGAGAGGCACGCTCGGTATGAATGGACCGGGTCGACCGGAGTGATACCACGGCCTCACAGAAAACCGGCGTGAAGCAGCACTATGCGGTGTTTCCCTGCTAGAGTCAGACGGTCAGTGAGGGTACCGAAGGCCCTCTGGGGGGAAGGTAGGTTTAATGGTTGGCAACGTACTTGTCACTCCACTGGTGTCCCAGGTGTCTATGGGCTTTGGCAATCGCTTACCATCAGGCAATCCATCTGCTCGTCTGCCACCTATCACATAAAAAAACATATATTTATTTATTAATATAATTAAAAGGGACGAACCCAATTACAACCTGTGCGGATAAAGAATGGGATCAGAAATGGCGGCGCATCTATTCACTTCTCGCTCGCACACTATGGGGTGCGAGTATAGACGCAATGCCATTTTTTATCCGCACAGGTTGTATATATTTACAATACAAAAACTTAACAGCTATTATATTTTACAAATAAATATGAATTTGATTTAACCAAGATTTAATGTTATTTGTAAATATATCAAATTCTGGATGTGGGGACAAATGCGTCAAGCGTATATATATATTTATATATCGACCAATCGTTGATTAGACGCAACGCATAAGTCCTTCCCTCACCTGTGGCGTGGTGGTCGTGGTGCTGATGCAGCAGCTGATGCTGGCGCTTGTCGAGCAGCGCCGCGGCGGCCTGCGCGCGGTGCTCGCCCCAGCGCGCGCCGCACACCGCCCACTCGCAGAGAACCTTCACCACCGCGTACGAGCACGCCCACTCCTGCGACCAACAATGGTTTTAGTACGGGAAAAGTGCCATCTATAGTCTGCAAAATTTAGGTTGATAAGATGACAGCTATTGGTATTTAGTTCTGAGTATTAGTATTTACTAGCAATTTTAATTACTTATTTTTATATTATATACTGTTCAGCTTTCACTTAAATTAAATTTAAAATAAAATAAAAAATATTTTTTCTTGACCAAATTGAAAATTTATTATTTTTCGCTTGCCACACTGGTAGGATAGTCTACATTTTTTGGTAAAGTTTAAAAAATACGTTTTTTGGCGGTTAAAAAAGTAAAAACCTCTTCCAGTTCGAATACAGCACACACAATTTTTCGTCGCTCTCATTTTTTGTATATTTTGAAATAATTTCTCTATAAATTAGCTTAACTAATTTGTGCCTGCAATCACCGCATCGTCCTCTGGCAGCCTACGAGGAGGAGTGTTCCACTTTACTATACTTTATACTATATTTAATACGCTTTAATAAAAACTTAATCTTCCGTAATGTTTGGTAGAAATGCTGGTATTGAGCTTGTGTCACTTCAGGTGTTAATAACATTTGGTACAACATTTGAACTAACATGTTGTTGTTTCATGCAGTGAGGCGCCGCAAGCCGCAAAGTGATATTAATATAAGAATCTTTGAATTACATCGTTTTTAACACTGCTATTGTGCGTTGAGTGAATTGTTACGTGAAAAACTTGCTAGGACCTAAGAGAGATTTAAAACCTGTGATTGCGTTAAAAGTAGTCTCGGCAGAATCCGTTAATGTCCCCGTTTTATTGAGTGACTGAGACTTAGACTGCCTTCGACTGTTGAATACCCACTTTGTCAAAACACTTGACAATTTTTCTTACGAGTAACGCCTAAAATCTAAAACATGTGCAAAACTAGACGAATTAATTACTGGAGTGGTGGAAAACTTTATTATACAAGTGGCCGACTCAGATTCCGTAGTCAGATATTCTGACTGACAGTGATGGTGAAGATGAAGATAAATAAAAACAATTAACTAAAAATGGTCTAATTTAACTTTTCAGTACTGTCTTAATAATATGCCACACCTTCGTGGGTGTTCATGGGTTTGTTTAAGTACTTTACAATAAAATTTTGTCAATGCTATTTGAGTTCAAAATAAAGTGTGTCTTTAAGTTTTTATTTATTTTTAAAAATCCTTATCATGAATTGTGCCAGCCTACTAAGAAAAGAAGAATATAACAAAAAGGTTGGCAAAACCTGAAAACTTGATTTGACAATGACATAAGTGACATTGATAGATTTGACAGTGACGTATCTGTCGTAGTTTTTTTGGTCTTGAATTCTAGTTTCGAGTATAGTCACTCGTTGGGCCAGTTGTCAATCAACACCATCTATCGGATTTCAAATTTAGGAATGATTTCTAGTGTTTTCCTTATTACGAGGAAAGTCACTTTTTTATGTATTTATTCAACACAAATGTGTACAAACAATGTATGTAATAGTGTATCGTTTGTCGCAAAATCCTAGCAGAATTAAATCCCAACATTTCCATTAAAAGCTATTGCAATACTAAATCCACTATTTGGAAGCCACGCTGACGTTTCTGACTTTAATCTCCCATCGTGTACATACATTTGTGCATACAAGTATGTTTGTGTTGCCATATAAGACAGAGATCGTCGTTGTAAGTGATCTCTGATAGTTGCTATTTATTCTACATTTTTAGGGTATTGCTAATGCTTACCGGATCTTTCGTGTCAATGCTGGAGTCTTTCGTTGGCGGTGTGCAGTTGGCGAACACTTCCTTATACAGGGTGTCCAAATTGTTGTTGGGGTCAACCCGGTCGAAACAGTGTCTGTCGAGCGCCTCCAAAACCGCCAACACGCGAGCTGTGTGAAGTTGGTATTTAATATAATATTTGTAATAAAGTGCGTAAAGCGAGTACATGCTTAGAATAGTAGCCTTTTGGCATGGAAGTCCTTGTAAACATTTGATTAACACTGTCCTTATTACCGCGACGACTACGCGATCGCGATTAGACATACCACAACGCGTCGCCGATCGATAAGCTCACTTATTCGACATTCATATTTTAAATCGCGTCGATTTGAATTCAAACGGACGAAATTCGTGAGAACTGCGATGATCGCGTAGTCACGTTGTATTAGGACAACGCATTTACATAATGATAGGATTAGTGATTAGAAATAAATTTGCATACCTTGTGAACTTGTTTGCCATTTATCCGTACACCACTTGCTTTCAGCTTTCTTACTCCTGGCAGCTATTTCTTGTTCAGCTTCATAAACCTTAAATTATACATAAACCTAAATATCTAGAGTCCCACACATGATTTCATGCATCTTTATATTGGCTAGTACTAGTCAAATGTACATATCAGTCACACTTACTGTTCTCCTGTGATCCTCAGTGACGACGGAATCCATCTCAGGCATAGGCAAGGCCGATGGAGGCAACGGGAGCAAGTCTAGTGGGGAGCCTTGCAGCGATGACCCGCAGCCCGACCAGACCATTGCAGTTGGGCACTCTATGCAGATTATCTAAAACAAGAATAAACAACAATGAAACAATATATACTTAATAAGTATGATTCCAAATGGACAGAAGTTACAAATAAATATACCTGCAGAATTGTTCCCAATTGTATAATAACATCTCTGTGATACAAACAATTCAACACCTTCTCCAAAGCCCACTTGCACAGGGTTCAAAGACGCCGCTATGACCGTGGTGAGCGTCGTCTTCGTGTCCCGGGGCGGCGACTCATTCTCCTCTTTCACTTGCACCTCCATTGGCTGGCTTGGGTTCGGCGTGCCCAGCGGGTTTGGCGTGCCCAGTGGGTTTGGTGTGCCTAATGAGTGGTTGGGGTTGGGTGTGCCAAGATTCGGGTTTGGCGTGCCCTGGTTCTGGTCAGCGGGCGTGGCGGAGCGTTTGATCTGTGATATGTTTGGTTTGACGTCGCCGTTTGTTTCTGGTGCTGGGGACATTGGCACACTTGTTTCTGTGAAGAATAAACAAATAGTAATATATTCCTTATCAAAAAAGTATTTCCATTCGCAGCTTACACCTAACAAGTCTGTAACTTACCATCAGTTCTATCTGGTGCCTTGGTGAAAACTGCAGGCTGGTTAAGCGTCCTCAGAGTAGCCTCTGAGAGCACAGAGCATATAGCAGCAGGCTTTCTTAGCGCAGGTGGTAGCCAGGCGCCGGGAAAGCCCCTCGCAGCCCACAAACTCACTCATGTGTTGTAGAGTGAGTGGCAGAAACAATCTAAATGTCAATTACAAAAAGTATAATACATACTAGGTATAATACAAAACAATTTCATACATAACTTGTGTACACAACTTTACCTCAAAATTCCATCATCAGGAGCTCTTTTGTCTAGTAACTCTATAATCCAAGTGAGAAAGTCATGCCGATCAAGAAGACCCTCATCCTGTAAATATTTAGCAAGTCGACAGCAGTAATTCCAGAGCTTCAGGGCTTGTCTCCAGTCAGTACTTTCTGCAGGGCCTGGGGTGGAAGATCCTAACTCCTGTAAGTAATATGAACATTAAGCCTACATTGTACTAGTATAATACCATAGACTAAGATCTGTAAATTTTGTGTAAAGTGTATCTATCTATTAAGGCATATGCCAATTCATAAGTAAGACAAATGATAATATCATGAAAATTTCATGTACCAGTGGAGTTTCCAGGTGAATGCAAAGAATTTGGGACAGTTGAATTTGGAGTAGATCCTCCTGGTGGGTTTCCAGAAGAACTGTGCCCTGGTGTAGCTTGACCTGCAGGTAAAATTGATATTAAACAACCAATTTTCATGACAACAAAATATTTCACTTTTGAATAATATAAATGTAGCAATAGCAATATAAACCTGTTTACCTGACTGAGATGGAGGGGTCTTATCAGACAGGTTGCCTGTTGTAGAGCTCTGGTAATACTCTGTCAGTTTTGGAATTTGGTCTTTTAGGAACTTTATTAGAGTAGTGGTCCATTCTGTAAAAAAATATATTACTTATCTAAAAATTTTTGTTTACAAATTCATCCCAAATAATGTAATAAGTAATTTAGTTACATAATCAGCAATAGATTCATCTTCATATTACCTGTAGTAGGGTCAGGTAACTGCCTCTTCTTGATTTTCGCCTCAGACACAGCCACGGTGTAAGCTGAACTAAGTTTTATAAACCATGCAGCTCTTGGCATTGACACTTGAAATTCTGTTAGAGTTATAAATATATCTTCCTTTTTGTTGAAATTTGGAGCTTTTTTTGCCAACTGTGAGAGTGGCTTATTACCTAGAATTGAGTTTTTATTTTATTACTTGGATATTCGTCAATCCAAATAAGTAATATAACTATATTATAAAAATCTAAATGTATAATCATCACCATGCCTGTAAAACCATACATTCAATTGATACCTACCAGCCAAGTCCTTGAACCAAGCTTCAATCTGTGGCTTTGTGCGGGCCGTTGCTGGCCAGAAATTATCTTTAGGATTTACTTGTGGTCTCTTGCGCCCGCAGTCAGGTAAAGTATTCAACTCCTCTTTTTTGGACAGTATTGATGAAAAAAACTGGCCAATCTAGAATAAATGTACATAAAACATAAAAACATTTTATCTATTACTCCATATAATATAAATTCTTTACATTTAATTTAATATGATTAGTTGACTGAAAATTTACCTAAACAATGGAAATATTTCTTAACAACATACCTTTGCGGCAGAGTAGTTAAAATTCCTAGCTGTTCCAAACTCGTCAGTTGAAGAATGCAGGAGTGGTGTGGTAGAGAAGCCCTGCTTGACGTTGGTGGAGGTGAGCTCGTCCTCCTTCTGCTGCGGCTCCTGCGGGTACACGTCCGGGGGCCCCAGCCGCGACCGCTTGAGCGGCCGCTTCTCGTACATGATCCCCATCGTGTCGGGATGCAAACTATTATCTACCCAAACCAGAAACAAATGGGTATGACGACAATAACAAATGATCCACTTTACACTACCTCCAATACCGTTTCTCACCTTTCATCTAAAGTTTATCTAATGCATACATGATTTCTTATACCTTAAAAATACAAAATTGCATCTAAAAGTTATTGTACTCTTAAAATTGCTAAATAAATTTATTAAACACATACACAAACGTAAAAATGTAAATCTAAATTACTAAAATGACATTTATGAACTTGTTGTTGCCATGATAAAAAACAGAAAGTCAAGTCAGGCAGAAAGTTGAATGTTACCGGTTTTCGTAGACACTATTATTTTATCAAACTATCGATAATATAATTAAATTGAATTGGTCAACACTATTAATGTCATTTATTAACTTGTCAAAATTATTAACAAAAAAAAATACGCCGCACGTTGTGGGAAAAGTTGTTTTTCTAATAAAACTTTTACTAAATGCCGCCTAAAAATCAACCACAAAAGGGAGGAAAAGGAGGTTCTAGTGGTAGTGCTGGTAGTAAAGGTTCAAAACCTGCTGAAACCAAAGGTTTGAAAATATTTTTATCGGCGCATGAACTTTTGCCTACTAATCTGTACTAATTGCATGGTTTAGAAAATATCTGCATGTACTAATCATAACATTTTCTTTATTTATTGCACTATTTAGGGTTTACATCAAGTACCGCACCAGCGCTTTCAAAAAGTGGCACGCATGTTTGTAATACGACTGTTAAACCACCGCCACCAAAAGGTTATGTTAACTATTATTTTAGCTTTAACTTTAATTTAAGACTTTGAACACATTAATAAAACCTCTTTCGTTTTAAATATAGAAGCTGGAAAAGAGAAAAAAGGTGGGACAGCTGTCAAAGTGCGTCACATATTGTGCGAGAAGCAGTCAAAATGTTTGGAGGCTCTGGAAAAGATAAAAGCCGGTCAGAAATTCCCGGATGTAGCCGCTGCTTACAGTGAGGACAAGGCTCGGCAGGGCGGCGATCTCGGCTGGATGACGCGCGGCTCTATGGTGGGTCCGTTCCAGGATGCGGCGTTCGCCTTGCCCATATCATCTGTCACTAACCCCGTGTACACAGACCCCCCCGTGAAAACCAAGTTTGGCTATCACATAATAATGGTAGAAGGAAAAAAATGACTGCAATGGTGTTTGAATTTGAGTACTTCTGGGCGATACTTTTGCTGTTCATAATGGAAAGGATATGCTGCCTGCAGGAGCAGTTTGACCGAGACTTCACCAAGTTACCTGACCCTGAAAGGTCTAGTGAGTCACTGAACTCAGACCTTGAAGAATTTTCAAACAGAGAGTAAGTACCTACTTAAAAATGTGGTTAAAAGCAATATTTATTTGTACTTCTGGGTCTAATGAGGAGTATAATTCCTTAATCAATTACTTTATCAACATACAGTATCGGATTAATTGTATTTATTATAATTCTTAATCAATCTTGTGATATCTCTATACATGTTATTTTGTGGTATAATGAATTTGTTAACCACTACTTTCTGTGTTTAATACTTGTTTCGTTTGTGTTGATAACTACTCATTAATTATGACAATAATAGTTCAAATAAGACCTTTGTGCTGTCTGATGTCTATTTTTATTTAGTATTCACAGTTTATTTTGTAATTATAATAATACATAATGTTATATTTTAATGAACAAGCCAAATAGAACTTCTGTATTTTCAGTAATTCACCTTTTTTCATTGATGACTAGCTTTGCATGCAAATAATTATTGTAACACTGACTTAACGAAGCTTTCCCATAGCAATGAGACAATTTAATCTGGGTAGGGACAAGGACCCTTCCATATGATGCCCGGCAATAATAGTTACATTTTACTTTTGATAGCATTTTAAAATCAGTTCAGGATTTAAAAAATCTCTCTTTATGATTATAAATTATTATTTGTATTTGTTTTAAGCTATTACCACATGTCTTGTGTAGATATAAATATTCTCATTTTATTGTTTCAGTGGTGGATTAAAGATGAGTTTCCTACGTCTATGCCGCCTGATGCATGTCACCATGCTCCTCAGCCTGGTCTACTTCTGCAACATCTGTCTTTGGTTCATAATGACCAAGAAAAATTCGCCCAGAACCCTTAGATACGCCTTCAAAGTTTCTATTCCATCTTGACGCATTTTGAAATAAGGATAAATTGTTATTAAGTGATATTGAATACATGTTTTTATTGTTTTCAATTATATCTTTAATTTTTTATACAGACCATCTACATAGTTAGTTGGTCTTTTTTTCTATTTGAGTGGGTTAATAGTTTGTAGTTAGCTAAGTAGATAATCTCAGTAGAAATAAAAAACCAGTAATAGATTTTTGTTTGAACAAAATTAGGGATTCGTGAATAGAAAGTGCATAATTTAGGAAACCAGTCTTTATTGACAGATTTAAAACTTAATACAACCACATTCAACGTTTATGACTACCATAAAAAACAATACTGTAATAAATATGTTATGTTGAGGTAATCTTAAAGCTAGCACCGCATGTTAATTTAGAAGACAATTAAATAATATTATTGATTTTAGGCAGTGTCTGTTGCGTTAGGCTCGTTAAATAGGAGATCTTACTAACTCGAGACTTTGGAGATTCAATTATTGCGAATTGTGAGTCTTTAGAGAACATTTTTTGGAAAAATAACATTCAGTTCAAGTATCAGCCCATATAAATCCCTTGTAGCCAACGTAGCAGGCCATAGGGTTTGAATAATGCGAGTTCCAATGAAGTGATTGAGCAGGGAACCAGTTTGGGCACTCCAAAATATCTCTAACGACTCCCGTAACGTTAATGGCTGTTGGTTCAAACTCTGAGGTTGGGGTTCGTGTATCGGACGTATTTGAGCAGCGCGTCATTCTCCTCGCAGACGAAGGGCTTCCTGTGGTGGCAGGCCACGTCGTGCCAGTGGACGCCGTCGTTGTAGAAGTTGTTCAGGATGGCCACGCAGTGCTCCGATGCTCCGCCCTGAATCAGCTCCTGAGAAGGAAAAAATAACATGTTAGATACCTTTTTGACATCGGTTTGGTACAGTCAATCGAGGCGAGGCGAGGTCAATCGCGAAATCCATAACAATAGCGAAAACCAAGGTCTCAGTCAATCCTCAATCTTCTTTTAATGCTTCATAGCAATTTTGAAGATTAAATATATGAATGGCCAAACATTGTAAAATTACATCACATATGATGTGAGTTACCTTGAACGTAATCCTTGAGTCAACAAAAAGCGGCGGATACGGATGATCCGCGTCGCACGACCGCAAAGGGTTACGTTACGTGTCATTGTTTATTTGCCGTTCGGCGTACGCGCAGGCCGCGCGTCGCGCCCGCGGCGAAAGTGCGCTCAAACAACAGCGCACACGCACGCCGAATAACGATGAGCTTTTGTTGCACAGCTTGCCAGCGCCTGTTTGTAGAAAGTAGCATGCGACATGCATGCGGGTACGCCCTTCGGCGAATATTTCGCAGGCCCATAAATATTCCGATGTCGCTTTCGTTTTCATTGCGCGATCCGTCGGCGGATGGATGAACGAACCGGGCGCGGGCGGGTGGCTGGTTTATGACAAACATTACTTAACTGTTCACGGAATCGGCTCCATTACGTCACGACGTATGACCGATTTCGTAATGCCATGCTTACTTACGCGTCTCTATTGTTCGTTTCTACGCTATGGAAATAAGGAAGTTCCTGGGAATTGCATAGCACAGCTCACCCTGTTATCAGGTTGCGGCTTGCCGATGCCGCCGCCCTCTGACCAGTCGTTCTGCTGCCGGTTGGTGGTGGGCGCCAGCTTCTGCAGCTCAGCGGTCCAGAACCAGCCGTTGATCTCGTTGGGCAGAAGGTCTGGTCGGTTGCAGCCCTTGAAGTCGCAGAGGCGGCCAGATGTCCAAATGTATTTCACCTAGAAAGAAAATAGGGAAACATGCATTTACATATTTCAATTTTTTTTATGTAACTAACACAGTAGTGACATTAGAAAGCGCAGTAAACATTATGGTTAGGTATAATAAAATAAGAACACTAATCACTGCCACCATGTGACGATTGCTGATGGTTTAATCTCCGTAGTTAACGCGTTTAGTGTGGTCGTTATTCAAGCGGAAATCAAATAAATCATTTCCTCTCCATTATGCGGCGGTTTGCAATAATGAGCTGCGCTTTGCTTACTTCTGCTGTTGTTAGATACGCATCTGAACAGACAGGTGCCTTATTAAAAAACGAAACCCATTAGTAGTGAAGGAGGCGAAACAATCTGGCGATCGTAACAATGGCGAGAGATACGACGCGAGTACGAATCTGACAATTTGTCTCAATTAGCTGCGAGCAACGAGCCCTGCGGCGTCGTAAAGGTCTTCACTTGACGCCTTCATTAACATATGAATGCGCCGGCCGCAACGAACGATTTGGCACCTAGACAATCGGTATTTAGTGCTTGCTGAGTGCACACAATCCATATAATTAACATGATGCTTGTAAACTGTACCTAAGTACGTGCCTACATTGAAATAATTGTTATGCTGGCTATTGGGTAGGTCAGTGTTTCAGTATTTAAGTTACTCTATGTCAGTGTTCATATGTATTTTAAACTTTCATGGTGACCATGGCGCTTGCGACAGTGCCGAAATATCGGAAATTCAAAAATAAGGTACATGGTAGAAATCCCGTAAATAACTATTCTATGTGTTCATATGTTTTTTTAGGCGCTATGCCTGAGGTGAGATCTCTATTTGAGCAACAAATTCGTGGAAGGTTACCAAATGGGACCAGAAGAGATTTAATAGGAATTAATCATTGCATAAAGCACCTGTCACTGGCTGAATTGTGAGCTATTGAAACACCTTGGTTTGTAAGTATAATGGTTGAAGAAAAAGCTATTAAGATTCCCACGAAATAAGAAACACATTCTGTGCAATAGTGAAACTCGGGGAAATTGATTATGTATTCCATTGTTGCCCCTATCGGCACCGCGTTTCCACTTTGCCAAATTCTAAATAGGATTGTTGCCTAATGGCTTCAACACTTTTCACTTCGTTTGGCTTTTGACTAGATTTAGGCCCGGCACTGTAACAAATTAGACGCGTTATGAATTTGTTAAAGATATCTTCAAAGAAAGACCACTTTCTCCTTGAGGCTTTTTTCACGCGTTAGTCTTTGTTGTAGGTACAGAGGCACATGTAACGCGTCAATGTGTTGTTAATTTAGCGAAGACTCCGCATAGTAATCGCTCGGGTCAAGGATTCGGAGATCGACGTTTTACAATAAATGCTTGGTTTAACGAGCCTTAGAATTGCAGTTAGTCATAGATGTTCGTTACCCAAATGCTGGTCGGGGGACAAGTAATTTTGGCACTACTTATAAACAGTACCTACTTAGTATTTTTTTATGTCATAGGTGGTAGACGAGCAGACAGATCACCTGATGGTAAGCAATTGCCACACGCGACACCAGTGGAGTCACAAATGCGCTGCCAACCTTTAAACCCCCCCTTCTCCGGATTAGGCCTCCGGTACCCTCACTCACGCAGCGAAACAGCACAGTGCTGCTTCACGCCGGTTTTCTGTGAGGCCGTGATATCACTACGGTCGAGCTGGCCCATTCATGCCGAAGCGTGGCTCTCCCACGGTAGCGAAGCGTGGCTCTTCCACGGTAATAATATTAATTTAGATTTAAATTTTTATTAGTTAGGTAATGTAGGTTAGTAGTTTTCTTTTCTATACACATGGTCCGTTATCACTTATCCAGATCTAGCAATGCATAAGTCAAAGTCAGTTTTCCATTTCAAATGAATTTAAAACAGACCTTAATGTTGACCTTGCAGAAGCCAGACACTTAGGTAGGAACTTAGGTTAGGACTTTGTTCTTTGAATGCCACCAAAACTCTGTCAAGCATAAGCAATCCTATCGTAGCTATTCACCGAATTGAATTGATTGTGATCTCATAATGACATCAACGGTCTTCTAAGTGTTAGCAGCGGTTTTTTCTCTGTATTTTTTAATACAGGGAAACTAACACTAAAAGATATTTGACTGCCGCCCACGTACCACTCCTAAATTAATGCAGATAGGTAGGTCGCCCAGGCTTGAAGACAGAAAAATTAATAAATGGTCAAATCTCTTCCAACAATTTTTAAATTTGCCCTTCCTGAGCATTCTGAGACTTGTTTTCGGACAAGACCAAAATTGTGGTGTCAAAACACGGCCCTTGACTGTCAAAAGTTCCGACCCGGGCGGCACTTTTTAGAAGACGAACAAATTTGAGCTTCATCATCATGGTGTCAAGGAGAGAGGCCGAAAACGACACCGCACAGCGTAGCATAGTAGGGCGGTTAAATTTAGGGTTAAATAAGTATCGCTATCACTTTCCTTGAGGAAAATAAGGGGCACTTTTGGGGTTAAGAGGGCGGAAAGATTTAAGCTACAATCTGGGGGTCGAGTAAAAAAAGAGGGTTCAAATTACTCTTCCGCCCCGGTTGGCCAACACCCACGCTACCTACACCACTTGCTTGACACACTCCCTCTGCCCTCTCGGTTTTCTCCATCCTTACCTTGTCCTGCACGATCCTGGCCTTGACCCACTCGTTCTCGTCACTGGTCTCCAGCGACACGAGGTCCATGCAGCGCTGGCGGCAGTAGTTGCGCGCGCTCAGCCAGTCCTCCTCCACGCCGCGGAGCGCCGGGTCCCGCCACGAGAAGAAGTAGCCTTTGTCTACGGGGGAAACATGAGGAGAATTAGCAGTGGCTATATTGTATCTGTGGTACGTATTTTTTAAGACGACGGGTGGCCCTAACTAGACGTCCAATCGATTTAAATTGATAGCAACTAAACCGGATATCTTTTTAACAATTTCGAATTTATTTAACATTACTTATAATTAACTTTTTGATCTGTTGTTGCACTCGAAATTTGGATTAACGCCATAAGTGGCCATTTTTGGCGGTAATTGTTGGTCTAGTGGTTTATAAGTACCGAGCAGTGATCTCGGGGTCCTGGGTTCGATTCATGGGTTGATCAAAAAGTGTGTTTCGAACATAGCTCGGGTTTGTGATCACTAATCCGCATTTGGCAAACGTGGTCCCATCATAGTAGCGATGACTTGATTTCTATGATGGAGGCCTTTGCCACTGATATTATAATGCTCGTACTAGTACCAGTACCTTTGCCCTGCAGTGAGACAGTTATAGGCTGATACTTTACTTTTTTATGTGCTTAAAAAAATTACAGTCGAAGAACCGCCATCTTTTTTTAAATCGGTTAAAAATGCATTTATAAAGAAGAGTCTTCGGAAGTTACTGCATGATAATTTATATTTTTAGGGTTCCGTACCTCAAAAGGAAAAAACGGAACCCTTATAGGATCACTTTGTTGTCCGTCCGTCCGTCCGTCTGTCAAGACCCTTTTTCTCAGGAACGCGTGGAGGTATGAAGCTGAAATATCAATTACTCAGGTCTACTGTCCCTTGAAGCTGTGAAAAAATCAAACTTCTAAGCCAACGCAATCAAAAGATACAGCCGATTATATCGATATTTTCATCAAATTTTCGACACTCGCAAAGGAATCAAAACCTACAGGGTACTTCCCGTAAACTCAGAATCTTGAAATTTGGCATGAATCATTCTCATATAATGCAAATATAGGAAAAATTGCGAAAATCACATTTTTTTAGTTATATAAAATAATAAAAATATTTTAATAAAATGAAATTTACTACTTTATTTCTCACGAACGAATAAAGGTATCAAATTGAAATTTATACCAAATACCTAGGTCAACTGTCCCTTTAAGCTGTGAAAAAATCAAACAAAAGTTAACGCAATCAAAAGATACCGGCGGAACCCTCGGTGCGCGAGTCAGACTCGCACTTGGCCGGTTTTTTATGTAAGCTGGCAGACGCTGCAATTTGCAGCTTCATTGACTTGGTGTGCCATTCATTATATAATATTCAATGAGGAATAGGGCGAAAACTCATTACTAAACGGGTCTCAAATCTATTAAAAAACCAAAATACTTACTTAAAACATACCACGATCGCACCTGATGGAAAGCGACGATGAGGTCTAGGATCCTACGCGTTTGCCTAAAAGATGTTCCTGTTCACTCTTGCCTTTAAGATTATTTACATAAACCGTAGGTACGTCATACCTATACTTAGTTTCAAAGACGTGCGAAATTTGACCACTAACGCGATGCATCTCGCAGATTCTCGCATCAGAAAGCGCAAGATAGACGGTGCACTGCAAGAGCGTGAAATTGCATCAGGGCATCGCTACATGGGAAACAGCAGGTAGAAACCGTAGAAAAGCAACTTTCGATATTGTTGATCTGGAAGCGTCGATAACCATTGTTTTACTACAATCAACGAGATAGGAATTTATTTAATTGGCAGTTAGCGCGGTCGAACTACTCATATGGACGCAATAAACTTTATTTTGAACAATAAAAAATAAACATTAACAAACGGTACCTAATTTTGTATATAGTCTACCTAATATCCTCAGCGCAAGTTCAATTAAATAAAATATTTAATGTCGTCATGGTAGATATATATATATATAATGTAAAAAGTCTTGATTATATTGCTATAGTTAATTAAAAATAATGTTCTATTTAAAAAAGTGTCCGCCCGAACAGGGACTTGAACCCTGGACCCTTGGATTAAAAGTCCAATGCTCTACCGACTGAGCTATCCGGGCTACGTCGGTGCCGGCGAAATATTCAATTATAAATCGGGCTTCGCGCACCCTTGACAGGCCACATCATGACTCACAAAAACTCATCGACGTAAATAGTTCTATAATTCAAGCAAAAACTATAATACAATGTATGTATAGGTAGACAAAAAAGCAAAGGCAGCTAGCGAGATAAAAGTAATTTTCCATATGGATGTAACTTGAACAAAGAATATTATGTTTCAAAAACGAATTCGATTTTATAATAAGACTTAAACATAGCTACGGACCTAAAAATATTGCACATTAGATTAATTTCTATAAGAATAAACTAACTTTAATACCTACCTTAAAAAATGTTTTTGTAAATTTAGTTAGGCATGCAGATATGCCTATTACTTATTTACCTATAAAGTACAGACCTAATTGTTTATTGTTTATCTTCTAATTTAATTTATCAATTCTTAAGAATGATTAGAGCTGTAACTTAGCACTGGTATTGTTATATGCACAACATCAATATAATAGCTATACACCGTTTGATACTATTTTATCGTTTACATCCCGAAAACCTCATTATAGGTATATAACCTGTGCGGATGAAGATGAAGATGGGATCAGAAATGGCGGCGCATCTATTCACTTCTCGCTCGCACACTATTTGCGTCTATACTCGCACCCCAGGAGTGCGAGTATAGTTAGATAGATTTCTGATCCCATTCTTTATCCGCACAGGTTAGTACCGTGAATTATGTAGCATGTTAGATCAGCAAAATCAGCTAAAAACAGCTTTTCCATACATTAGCCGGGTGGTAATTAAAATTTATATGGAACAGCTGATTATTTTTTCGCTT
Source organism: Marasmia exigua (assembly GCA_019059595.1). Lineage (NCBI taxonomy): Eukaryota > Metazoa > Arthropoda > Insecta > Lepidoptera > Crambidae > Marasmia > Marasmia exigua. The sequence continues at coordinate 543,508 of CM032464.1, read as the reverse complement.
ATTTTGTTGGTCTAACATGCTAAGTGGTCTTGAATCACGATACCTATTATGTGGTTTTCGGGATGAAAACGATAAAAAAATAGCGCTGTATAGGATAGGTTTTATTTTACTAGCAAGATTGTTTCGTAGAAAAGTAGCTACCTACTTATAGGATAGTCTTTTCCGGCACGGAAGGCCCGCATTACTTTAAGAATGTAAGATTAACTTACCTACCAAGATAAAATAAATAGGGACTGTTAAATACCCAGGTAGAGCCTACCCGCGTACCCACTGGCGGGCCCGTTTCCTGTCCTACAGTGATAACTTGTTATCAGTGGGAGGTTTGAGATAAGAAGATATTAAGGCTGTTATCGCATCTCGCGAAATACTCTGGCGTCTCATAAAGAACGCGTGTTTTAGGATGATTATGTCACAAAGCTCGATAGACGTTCCACATAACTGTACCTATTTGAATGAGTTTTTTAACCTTGTTTGAGAATTCATCGGATCCCGCTCGCAATACATTAAATGTGTAGGTATAATCTTGTCTAACGAGAATGTAGGTATATCACTTAGATTTTATTAACTTTTATACATCATTCGATAGTAATATAATAAACGATTGAACTTCTAAAATTGTAAACATACGAGTCTCATAAATAAAAGAAAATGTTAAAAGGTAAAAAATAAGAAAATGACAATAATGTCACAACAGGTTGTGCAGCAACTACGATGATGACTTCATCATCATCATCGTCGTTAACCATGCAGCTGCTTATAATTAAATTTTAATAGGTTTATTTTGCATTGAACTCTTTTTAAATGTTTTTTTTAGGGTTCCGTAGCCAAAATGGCAAAAACGGAACCCTTATAGTTTCGTCATGTCCGTCTGTCCGTCTGTCCGTCTGTCCGTCTGTCACAGCCGATTTACTCGGAAACTATAAGTACTACAGTGATGAAATTTGATGGGAATATGTGTTGTATGAACCGCTACAAAAATATGACACTAAATAGTAAAAAAAAGAATTGGGGGTGGGGCCCCCCATACATGTAACTGAGGGATGAAATTTTTTTTTTCGATGTACATACCCGTGTGGGGTATCAATGGAAAGGTCTTTTAAAATGATATAAAGTTTTCTAAAAAACATTTTTCTTAAAGTGAACGGTTTTTGAGATATCAGCTCTCAAAGTCGTAAAAAGTATGTCCCCCCCCTCTATTTTTATAACTACGGGGTATAAAATTCTAAAAAAAATAGAGGTGATGCATGCTAATTAACTCTTTCAACGATTTTTGGTTTGATCAAAGTATCTCTTATAGTTTTTGAGATAGGTTGATTTAACTGTAATTTTGGACTTTGCTGCTACGGAACCCTTTGTGCGCGAGCCCGACTCGCACTTGGCCGGTTTTTATTTAAATCAAGTCCCAGCCGTCAATAAAAATAAAAACATAACACTCGTTCGATAACGTACGTACCTAACTTTTAGATTAAAATATGGACACCTAGACCTAATTATATTAGTTATAAAATAAGGATAGATACATGTAAGCCACATACGGTATCCAGTGCAATCAGGCGGTCTTATCGCTAGTAGACGATAGAAATAGCGTTGCATTTAAAAGAAGTTATAATATTTATAAAGAGGTGAATCGTGAATCCTACAGACAGCGGCAAAACACAACACTTGCGTGATGTAATCGACACCTAGCGCCATCTATTTGTATAAAGTGGAACTAAATCCACGAAGTGAGGGCGGGCCACCGGAATAAATATAAGGTTATTTAATGGAGTAACTATACTCCTTTCGCTTTATCATGATATCGGTGACAGAGTTATTACCTATGTGAGTCACACGTTCGAAAGAGACTAACGTAAAAAATGATTTCCAAATCTGTCACCCATATTATGCTAAAATGAGAGGAGTATAATTATTCGGAAACCCTGATTTTGCTTACTCAAAATCAAGTTTTTTCAACGCCATGTCTCCGATAAATCACCACGCGAGGAAAAATACTTCATTATGCAACATTCTAATGCAAAGGTTCATTGCTACTTAGGAGATAACAATGGAATGCTTTTTGGACAGAGGAATTAAGACTGATATTATTATTGAATAGATTACCTGGGTAAGTAAATAAGTGAACAGTTGTTACTTACTTAGTAGGTACTTATTTACTTGCCTAGACTAGGGTATATTAGGATATACACTTACAAGTAAGGGGACGTTCAAGTAGGTATTACGTAAGCAGATAAATTACAGTTATTTACCCCCCCACCCCCCTTGTCAGCAAACGTAAACAAAGCTCCTACCCCCTCCCCCCATGCTTACGTAAACATTTTTCGATTTTTTAGTCACAGTTCGGCAACCCTCTAACCATTTGCATTTATTTGTAGGTAATTCCCCGAAAATACATTTCGTTTTCAAGTAAACAGAATGTGAGGGTTGCCATTTGTGTTAAAAAGAAAATAATTATCGATGACGTAATCATCACTAGACTCCCCTACCCCCCATATCATCCAAAATAAGCTGAGCAAAGACCCCCCCGCCCCCCATAGTGCTTACATAATACTTGAACGGCCCCTAAGAAGTAAAATCATAGGTAGGATTTAGAGTCTAGACTTCTAGGGCGATGGCAAGTAAGTTTCTCAGTGGATAAAACCGTGCGCCTTCTTACGGGAGGCCGTAAGTTCGTTCGGAGCAAAGACCCTCTAATTTTTAAAAATCTATCTGCGTATTTCTACCATTCGCTCGGCGGTGAGCCAAAACTGCATCGCCACGAAACCTGCACGTTTCGGAAAGTTTCTCAATTGTTGAGATTATTCTGAACTGTTTACATAATCTAGGTCCACTTTATTAGAATTACCAGATATCTCAAATCCTGGATCATGGTCCAAGCGTACCCCAGGTGGATTAATTTGAAGCGGTCCCGTAACGAACGATAATATACCTGTCTCATCCAAACCAAGGAGACACACAGCGCGTGTGAAAGAGAGGGAAACTCCACTTCGGTTGTAACGTGTGCTTGACATTAGGCCCTCAGGCCCTTTCGAAGCAACAGCTTTGGACGCAACTGGGAATGGCACGTTGATAAGATGATGATGACCATGACATCATCTAGATAAAAGATTTAGCCGTTTAACCTAATGGCAGGGAAGTACTTACTGTCAGCGAATCTTTCGTGTATCACTCTCTGCACGCACTGGGACGGCACCGGGGGCTCCAGGATGCGCCCGTTTTGGAACTGCGCGTGCGCAGCCGCCAGCACCGCCGCCACGAACAATACGCTCAGCTGCCTCATTATCTGTCGCCAAATGGAGAAAGTTAAAACATTCCTACTAAGTACTTAGTCGTGTACCGTATGTTGTTAATGATTTTTTTGCTGACAGAACTCTAAGGATTAAGATAGGTTAGATTAGATTCTTTTTTGTTCTCCCAGAGGAAATGCATTACGCATACCCGTCCGCCGGGGGACGGACGTGTATTAGATACCTGTACTCAGGTACCTAACTTAAATATTTTTATGATGACTTGGCGGCAACTCAGTGGTTCTAAACGCGACTTCTATTCGGGGGGACCGGGTTCGAATCCGAGCATGCACCTCTGGATATTTCAAATCTATGTGCGTATTTCTAGCGTTAGCTCTGCGATGAGGGAAAACATCGTGAGGAAACCTACACGTTTCGGATAGATTCTGGAACGTGTAACCATGATTCAGGTAGTCTGGTTCTCCTGTTAAATCGCTTGCCATCAGGTGATCTATTTGCTCGTCTATTACACAAAAAAGGCAAAATAACTATATGAAAGTACTAAAAGGGATTTCAGATAATGATAAAGCTAATAGGCACGTAGGCTTTTTAATTATATTTCACTCTCTCATAAGTTATGAATGAGTTAAAAAGCTGAATGGCACCAAGCATCGCGAATGACCTACTTATGTGCAAATCATTCATTAAAATGTCGAAAAAAGGTTATGTAAGGGAAAAGCCGTCTCACTGGATAAGTCACTTCGTGTACCTAAATCCGATTCTTATGTAATTTACATAAAAATAAGAAATATTATTAGGTCGTGTAGTCGAACAAGATCATTAACAGTATATAAATTGGCATTTCCATATTATTATCTCTGCACCAAATCATTAAAAACCAGTGAAAATGTAGCGATCTAGATTGTTGTTATAAATACGAAGTTCATGATACCTATTTGTAAAGGTCGTTGACTTTATAACAGTTTAAAAAAATTGAGTAATAAAAAAATAAATTATTCTAATATGTATTATATTACAGGTAGGTGTACCCAAATGATTGATGACATGAATGAATTGGGCATATAAAGCATTGAGGTAAACAGTTATTACCTCAATGGTATAAAGTCATTAATATTTTATTGTTATTGAGTTGCCTCGAAGAAAAAGATTTGACTCTTCGGCATTCTTTTTCATCCATTTTGCCATAACAGTTTTTTTTTCGGATTCTTATAAACCCTTTGAATAGTTTAATTTGAATTTGTGCGTTATTTTCAAACTATTTTTTTGAAGAATTAATTTCGTTTTAGGCGCGGCTTCGGCCTGGTCCCTATCTCGATGTAGACGCGTACCTAATCACTGATTTGGCGGTGTGTTGTTGTTGTTTACAAACTTTCCCCGGGGCGCAGGACCGGTCCCCTAGAAAGCGACCTTGTCCCTGTGGGTCGGGTCATTCCTCCCACCGCTCCTCCAATGCCACACACAGGCTATTCTACATCGCCCAACCACACCAGGTGTTGTCTCTATTAATTAGAATCGGTGAGGTAACAGGTAGAGCTTTTACTTTGATAAGCTTTGGTTGTTGTTGGTTCAAAAGTGCAGCCAAAACTCGTCGAACTTTGCAACGTATTGAAAGTTTAAAAGATTTGTAAAACTAGTTTAACATTTTTGCAAGACTATTTGGTGAGCTGCTTAAAAATCGTGCAGGAAGCTTATTAAAGATTAATCCAAGTAAAGGACGGTAGTCACTGGCACTCCTGTACTTCTACTAACATTATGAAAAATTTTGATAAAAGAGACAAATCTAATAACCCTGATTACACAGAAATATTCAGAGTACTTATTAATATTACATACCTAGAAAAGTTAAAATAAGACTATAACTTATGATATTTCATTAAGTCCCAATAAAATATTTTAGGACCTAAATTCTCTCAACTGAAATTTTTATACTTTTGAATACCTAACTGATGATTTATATGCTCAGCAATTTACATTTTCAAAAACCAAAAAATAAGTTAAAACTCACAGTAATCGTGCGCGTCCCGTGGATCCGTCACAACTGATGCGCATGGGCCGCGGGCGCGTTTTATATGGAGGAATCTACGCTGCGCCTGCGCCCGACGCGCAGCACCCTCGCGCCCTGTGCGCCGGCGCTCGCCTCGCGTGACTCTGCATGACCGACCCAAAGTGATGATGCTTGCGGCAGTATTGGCGTCCCAAGACCATGACACTGCAGTCTTGACAGGAGGTAGGATAAAGTTAGCGAAGTTAACATTTTGTTAAAATAGCAATACCAAATCGTCACATTACAAATACTTCCTTCCTGCTTGAATTTTGCGACATCATTTGGTGGATATTATATTAGTTACTATTTTCTAAAAATTTGTAGCATTCGATATACAAATCAGAGAGGCATACATAACTGTCACCGTTGGATGGCGCACATTCTCCTGCTACCCTTAGTAATGATACAGTTGCGTCAGCTCCTCGCCCAGCTTACGACGCATGCGCTTCCTCTGCTGCACCACAGTTAGGTTAGGTAAGGTTAATTTCAAAATTCTTCCCTCACAGTCCATTAAGTCACGTAACGTAACGCTCTTGGTCACTTGCACCGTTTGAACTCAGAGTTACTCAGCGCAGACGCAGCTCAGAAGGAACATTCCAACAGCTTAACCTACAGTTTATATTCAGGCACGGATATAGGTAGGTACCTATACACCATACGTAATACTTTTCGGCTTTGTCAAATAGTCGCTGCAGACTCGCCCGTCGTTAGTGAGACATAGCAAACTGCGCTTGATTACATCATTTTATGGTAAGTATTTAGTAATAATCTTTTATATATGCAATCAATCGTCACGGAATACCTATGTAGACTCCGATACATTATATGGTTTATCGTTAAGTCGTACCTACATACATCAACTAATAGGCCTAAGTCATCTCGTAGGTTTGTTTGAATACCTACCTACTATCCCTATTTACGCAAGTATTCTTCGCCTGTGATTAGGTCATTACTTACATAATATTAGGTATTTGCCTTTTAACAATTATAAATAAACGAGTATAATTTTTTACTACAAAATTTCTCCCGGAAGTCAGAATGACTCAAATATTTTACCCATTCCGAAATAAGGACGACTTATCTGGCGGACATTACCTATTCGTAAATGCGTTTGGCAAAGGTTTTGCTTCGAAACATTCTCAAGTTGTGCATAAATAAAGTGTTCTTCGAAAAAGCAATACACATGTGCAATTTTTTACGCTTATCACAACAATGCGTGTTACGGCACCTAGCACACAAGGAGGTATCACTCGAGCTGGAACATTCTGCGGGCTACGTGCCGGCTTTGCTAATGTCGGCTTTCCTTTGCGCGGGCGCAGGGCGAGTCGCGGCTGACGCGCGGACGTGCGTGATACAAGCAGGGTCTATGCATTTTGCAAATCTTCGATCGCAGGGGGTTTTTTACTACGCGTTTTCCGAGAAAACGTCTAGGTATATGTAAGTATAAATAAGGTACCACATCATTATGTACCTACAGACAGTAAACACATCATCTACTCAGTTTGTCTTACATTTAGCAATTGTAAACTTCTGAGTTAATATTATGACTAAAAGGTGAAAATTAGTAATTGTTTTTTTTTAACATTTGAGTAGCTGAGCGAGTGTCCTTAATTTACTTTATTTGTTAATAATGTTCTAACGTAATTTAGAACCTTAACGTCTAATTATTGCATAACCCAATTTTTAGTAAGGATAAACATTGGCGTCATATCAAACATTGTGTTTGTCCAATTAACATAGAGTCAACAGCGGGCCCACTTGGCAAGGGAAACCTATTAATAAAGTTTGTTCTCTAAACAAATGGGCATCGTATTTTTATGATGAATAGGTATACTACCCGAACTTATGCTGTAATTAAGTTCCTGCATAATTATGGTTGTGACCTCAAAGTACCAGTTGGTACCTAAGTGATTATGAATGTACCTTACACAACATACAACATCTATTTACCTACTTACCTACCTATTACACCATGTAAGGACCCGGACGTAGATAGCGCGTAGGAAGGGGGGGGGGGGGGGGGGACACCCCTGCCCTAAACCATGGCCAGAGCTGCTTAGTTACAGTTTTGTGTGATTCCGAACTCAGAATTTTTATTATACAAGGTATTGCTGAAAAACTAAGAAACCAAAGAGAAAGCCTCCTGGAAAATGAATCTAGGTATCCCGGGTTGGTAAACTAAGAGCTTGACTCTTATGTAGGTACATGGGATAATTAGTGTATGGTAGGAATTAGATGTATTTTTTTGCATGAATTGCTCCATCAACTTAGATATTCAACAACTTTTTGTATGTTTCTGCATACGTTTACCTACCCTATTTTCTTTTTGCAATGTCTTCTTTCTAAACCGGCTGATGTCCTTATTATTTACTTGAATAAAGGCAAAAGGACAGTCAATGTCAATATTCGCGCGTAAAACCATCTAAACTAAATCTTTGATTAAACACATTTACATACATTAGGTTTTTATTGTAGGTATAAACAAAAAATAACTAAGCTAAGAAGCTATAACCTTTTTGGTTTATCCTGTGTCGGCATAGAGTAGTAAACTTTTTTCCTAGTTGGTAGTCCTTTCCAAAGGATAAACGATTTCTAAGATATACGTAAAATGCAGGAAAAATATTAACAGTTTCAAACCAAATCGGTGAACATACTCAAGTGCTGTACTTAGGTATGTTTTTGGTGAACATACCTAAGTACAGCACTTGAGTTAAATATAAGTCCAAAACTATCAAATTTTTTCATTCAATTCTCACCTTAAATGTAATGTCGAACCAATTGTCAAGCACGTTCGGTTCAATATCAATTGAGGAATTTTGACAGTTTATTGTAACCTTATATCCGCACGAAGCGATTCGCTTCCACATTCATAATGCGGACTACTAAAGAATGGAACTCCTTATCGAGGTCTGATTTTCCAAACCAATACAATATGGACATCTGGCAAGAGTGAACAGGCATCTTCTAAGCAAACGCGTTTCATCCTAGAACTCATCGTCACATTCTATCAGGTGAGATTCCACATTCTCAATAATTTAGCCGGTTGCTACAACCGGCTCCTTTTGTGGAGAGGTTCTTGAGAGGACGGGACGTTTTGGTCCAGTGCCTTTGATGATTTAAAAATAGTTACTAGTGGCATCTAACGTGAACGTGAAAAAAAGCATATTCTGTAATATTGTCAATAGATGATATTACCCTAATAGTTATAGCGCCATCTGTTTTTAAATAGACAAAGCATAACTTACAGTTTTTCTACTTGCCGCTAGATGGCGGTATATTACATTTTTATAATTATAACCGGTTTTTGGTAAACATTAACACGGTAAATACCGGTTGTTTATTTTCAAATGGCAACACTGTTCCCATTCATGAGTTTTTTTTATCTATAAATGTCAGTGTCACTGTCAATTCTGCAGTGAAATTATTGAATGAAAATGACGTAAATTGATACAATAAACAATAATTCGATTGCAAGTAGAAATTGTATTGATTTGTGTTTTTACTTGTCTGAAAAGCACCATGTTCTGTTGTTTAAAAGGATGCATCAATGGCTTCAGTCTCACGCCGAGCGTGCCGATCCGGATCAAGGAGAATCCGGTACAGCTGGACACCTTGCATATGGGTATGTTTACATTTACCTGGTTTGAGTCCTTTATTCCTGGATTTTAAACATTTATTGATGTGCATGTACGTGCCACTCTATCCAAATTACATTACTGTTCATACAGTTTGATAAATCACAGGTTATAAATGCTTGCATTTTTAATGGATTATTTTGCATCAAGTAACGTAAGTTTGCAATATGCAAATAAAACTTAAAAATTATGTAGAGAACACTTGAATACATTTGTGCAAATTTTTAAGCAACACTTAATAATAGTGTTGCACAAGCCAATTAGTGTTTACATCCAGTTTATTTGGCCATGTTATTTATTGCAAAAAATGCAATTAAGACTATCTACGACAGCTTACAACTGAGAGAAAGATGATCACATGTTGCACTCTCGTGCTTGTAAGGTCTAAAGTTGCTTGTGATTCTCAGTTATAATGATAGACTAACATACTAAATGTAAGTTTGTTGAGTCTCTATTTGGCTCAGAGACGTCTTTAAATATTGAATAAGTTTTTCAAACAAAAAATACTCCTACAATCAAATAGATAAAGAATTATAACGAGTTACTTGACAAGTGTGAATGTAGAAGAGACTGATCACTTTTACATACACAGTACATGGGATCATTGAATCTATGATTAAATACCTCTGTAGTGTTATCAGCTCGATTAAATACCTATGGGGTCTTATCAAATGGCAAACTGCATTGAATGAATGAATATACTTTATTGCACACAAAACATAGGTATAAAAACTTAACACTAGGTATTACAGGAGTAATTTACAAAGAAACTGGCTTTATCACTATGAGCAATCTCATTTAGCATTTTATTTATAAAAGAGGAAATATCAACTTAAGAAGAATGGCATTGCACTATTCTCATTTTGCTTTATGAAGCCAACATTTTAATTTATATTTTAACTTAGGCTAATTATTAATAAAAATATTGTTTAATTGAAAAATCACTTATTATAATTTGTACAGGTCATGAAGTCGTTGTGGTGAAGGGAGGGCAGCGCGTGTGCGGGTCGGGCTGCGCCCTCGGTAATGCGCCACTGGTTCAGAACAAGGCGTACTTCGAGGTCAAATTACAGCAGGGAGGTGTCTGGGCCGTAGGCCTTGCCACTAGAGAGACAGATGTCAACCGGGTGCATGGTATGCTATCTTTTTTGTTAACAACTTTAATAGTAGGATCACAAATCACAGATCAATGTGCCAAAGAGATTTTTCCTGGGATTCGTAATTACGATTAAGCTTTTCATAGACTTGTGCTTTCATTTCCAGAAGACCCTTTTGTACATAAAATCTGAACCCTAACTTCAATTGTCCCATTGTTATATTCTCGTAGAAGTCTTTGGTTGATGTGACTTTAATCAATTAAAATTCAAAGTAGTAATATAATTGATATTCAGCAAGAGTACCATTCTGTGGGTCATTCATTGCTGTGGTCAATCAGTGGTATGACTCATCTTATGTAAAACATATGACTTGTTCTTTGCCATGACCACAACAATTACGTTTCTCAAGTTTCCAACCTTCAATAAGGACAGATTTGCACAACACATAAATATGGCTCATTGATTTCGATAGCTAAACTAATAATGGGGGCAGGCATGACGAATTTATAAATAAACTCATAGTGATTAATTAAGAGTCACATTTTACAATAAATTTAAATGTGGCATAGGCTCATCGTATCAGGTTTTACAATGGTATTGATAACACATTTTATATTTTAATAGTGGGAGAGCCACTCTTTGGCCTGAATGGGCCGGCTCGCCCGGACTGACTGAGTTGTGTTTCGCTGCTTGAGTGGGGGTACCGGAGACCCAATCCGAGGGAAAGGGGGATTAAAGGTCGGCAGCGCACTTATGACTCCACTGGTTGCGCGGGTGTCAATGGGCGACGGCAATCGCTCGCGCGGTGATCTGTCTGCTCGTCTGCCACCTATCACATAAAAAAAACAAATATGGTCTATGAGATTATAAGAAGCGTTTTTCCGGACAACTGAGCTTATAAAGTCATTTTAAATAGCAAATATTCCGAAAGGGTGGTTTGAGTAGAATGTTAAAAGTTGATTAATCAATGTTCGTAAAAAGAGAGAAAGACCAGCAATCATTTCATTTAGGTACTCTGACCAAAACTTGTCGTTGCAACAAGTTATTATATGGAAAAATTGACCTTTTCCGGAAGACATTTGTTATTCTATTGATTTCGCAATTCCAGGCGGTGTGGACAAGGAATCATGGTGCTTGAACAGCGACGGTACGGTCCGGCACTCCAACGTGGAGCTGTACCACCTCACGGCTGCGCCGCGGGACTCGCCCGTGGACCTGCTGGTGAGCACGGCGCCCGACGCCGCGCCCGAGCCCAGGGAGCCCGCCAGCCCGGCCGTCATGCCCGTGGAGGGGGACACCATCGGCGTCGCCTACGACCACGTCGAGCTCAACTTCTTTCTCAATGGAAAGAGTATGGAGATACCAGTCACGAATGTGAAAGGCACCGTCTATCCGGCGCTATATGGTAAGGTTAATAATTTTTTTTTAAATGTAATTGAATGAAACATGAAAAATCTTTACTATTAAATTATTCAGTGGCATTCGGATATGTTCTTTTGTTTTTGTATTTTATATTGATATGTCTTGTATATGCCTGGCGTTGAATAATAAATAATAAATAAATATTTCACAACATCACATACATTGATCTGACTCTGAAATATTTAGCTCACGCACTTGGGTTACGGATATCAGAATCAACAGTGGGATTACAAATATATACATATAATACTTTTATTTTGTAAATATATACTTATAATACATAGAAAATACCAGACCAATACACACAAATGTTTGTACTGTGCGGGGATCGAACCCGCAACCCTTGACTTGAATAAATGATTTATATTCTTATGGTCTAGTGGTTTAAGTACCAGGCCGTGATCTGGGGGTCCTAGGTTCGATTCCCAGGTCGAGCAAAGGTTTGTTTTGAATTTGTCAAACATAGCCTGGGATTTTGTTCACCAATCCGCATTAGGCAAGCGTGGTGATTTAAGCCTAATCCCATTAAAGTAGCGATGTTTTGATTTCTATGATGGAGGCATTTGTCCTGTAGAGGGACAGTATATGGGGTGATACTATTCTTATTATTATTTTAGAAATTATTATTTTGAAAGCAATTCGTGGGCCAGTATAGCAGTGCCGACGGAGGTGATACCTTGACATCGCGTCCGTTGTAATTGCAACGTAGGCTCTTTGCTTACCATCTGTTTGTAGCGAGCTAATATAATAAAAAAAATTAATGCACTAAAAAGTGTTAGAGCAAGTACTATAGTAAGAAAAAGAATTAAATTATATCAAAAAATCTTTAGGTTTATATGTTTCATCATTTTACCTTATAATTCCACAATTGGATTGGATTGGTATCTAGATAAGCTTTTCGGATGAGGCACTAGAAAATATATTGCTTGCGCAAGATTAACGAAATTTCCCCTCTAATAGTAATTTAAATAGATCATGTTTTTAATTTTCACCTTTTCAGTTGACGATGGCGCCATCCTAGACATAAACTTAGACAATTTCCTGTATCCCCCGCCCCCCGGCTACGAGAAGATAATGGTGGAACAGAGTCTACTCTAACAATGAACATTGGTGTAAGGAAACTGTGTGCTATGGACTACGGATCGGCCGGCTGCGGCTGGCGCGCTGACGGCGGGGGACGTCTATGTATGAGACTGCTTAATCTAGGTGTTGTATACTTCAGATGCTGATTCTAATACTTCGTAAGAACTCTTTTTTCCAGTTATCAAGTTATAGGGATTGTGGGTTTATTTTGCCGCAATAGTTTTTTTTATGTCATACGTGGCAGATGAGTAGGTAGATCACCTGATGGTAAGCCATTGCTGCCGCTCATTGTCACCCGTGGATTCACAAATTTTGGCCTATTTATAGGTTTTGAACCTTAAAAAATTTACATAATATTGATAGCAATATCGATTGTGGCATAACTGTGGTAGACCTCCATAAAACTTATTGATTGGTTCTCACTCATCGATATAATATCTATAAGTAATTGGCTCAATATTAAATTGCTATCGATATTTCACTATACACATTACAGTATTAATTCGAATTACCGTGCCAATATACTGAACGCTTATATAAATAACTCCTTTGGCTTGAGTATAGCAGCGGCGAGCGAGGTGAAATCCACCAATAATAAGTATTGTTTAAAACTTAGCTCTTCAGTGACCAAAGTTTTGTTATTGGTGGATTTTGGCTTCGCTTACCGTTCCGCAGCCTGGCTCCACTTCGGTGGACAGGCAAACTAAACCTACTGACCATTTTCAACAACTTAACTATCATAAAATTACATTATTCTGTGTGTTCACTTTTTTAAGTGAGATAAAAGTATTTTTTTTCTATATGGCTGCTACTGTGTTGCCTACGGCGAACACATAATAACTCTGCCAATGTCGAGTGATCAAAGAGACACGTTAATTTAATGGTTATTGACCGGTGTGGCGAGTTAAATCCTTTGATGTTTATTTTAATTGAATTTATCACCAAGCACCATCTAAAACCAAGACAGAACAAACCATACACAAAGACGTCACAATATTAAAGGGAGATTTTCAGATAAAAGTATATTCATTCGGTCATTCCTTCATTGTTCATTAATGCAATAAATTTGACACCCTCTGCCAGGAGTTTGCGTTGAGCATAGTATGGTTTTAGCTGACGACAAAAATCGGAACTAGATCGATTTTGTCGTCATTGACACGGTTTTTCATAATATTTCTCTATAGAAAACTTGCCAAACCACTCCCTCCTGTCATTTACGTTTTTGACCAGAACAAGTTGGTCCCACTGTCAAAGGTTCCGTCATTAACCGTGTCTACGGCGCTGGTTGCTAAAAAAGCAGGCTTTATAGTGATATGTACAATTGAGTGATCTCTATGTGAGTTTAGTTTGGCTTGGTACTGATTGTCTGTTTCGCAGCATATCACTTAATAATAATTTTAACTTCTCAATTATAAATTGAGGCTATGTGGATCTTATGGATGTTGCGCTATGGATTGCTTTGTCAAGTCAAATCATATGAATTACAAACCCATATTATAAGGCCTATTTTAATTAGATACTTAGTTACTATCAATTTTATTTGGTCCAACTATGTACTACAGTACAGTCACACTTCAACAAGCCTACAACGAAACCGTCCCGTAACCAACTTAAATATACCTGTCGCATTCAAACAAAGAAGATGCACATTGGTTTGAAAGGGGTGCGTGCGGATAATGGTTCGATCGGGCCATCAGTTTACTACTAAATCTGTCTAAATTCAATTACATTTAACTGTATTCAACTAAATGTGTTTATGATATCATGGTCAACAGTTTTGTATACTTTGATGTGTGGCTATCTGTACTTTTCTTCGCAGACCTGACGATTCTACTTTATACATAAAAAAATATGATAACAATTTATTTTATACAAACTTTGGCGTAATCCTAGGACCTCAAAGATACATTCGCTGTATATCTGATGTGGGTTTGCTAATCGAATGGTAATATAGGTATAATAAATATCAGTACTCGAAATTATGAACAAACAATGTATGTATTATACTTATTATAAAAATGATGATATAAAGGACTTTATTTTCAATAATTATTGAAGTAATTGTACTTAATGTCGTGTAAGCTTATGAAAAATTAAATTTACGTTATGATACAAAACTTGACTTTTAAAATTATACAAATAACATATTAACTTGTATGTAATGTAAATATAAATGTATGAAATTACTTGTCATTTCTTTGTATTGTAAAACAAAATACCTACATTGATTTTAAGTAAGATTTTTGTTGTTTGTCTCAAAATCGGCTTAAAACTACCTATTGAATTTATTACATGTGATTATATAAAGTAGTAAAAAAACGATTTGATAACATATTTTTAAATAAATATTTATTTTAAAATAAAATATTTTAGCATATCCTGAAACCCCTTTTACTAAAACTTGAGCATAACTTATCAAACTGCATAATAATTATCTTTGGTGTATAATTATATGTATAAAGTTTTACAACTGTTTCGGCCTCTACCACGATAACCGCTGTGACAAAATAGATAGATGTCTAAGTGACGAACTGAAGGGGTATTTCGCGGCCGTGACTATGTATTAACGTAAATGTTATTTTAAAGTACAATAACGAAAAGACGAAATCGTCTGTTTAAGCGTTTGTATAAGCTGGGTCATTTCCAGATAGTCAACTTTTTTTTTTGCTTATTTTTGTTTCTATTTTATAATTTATGGTTTATCTAAAATACTGACACAGATGTTTCAGTACTACCTATTTCACATATTTTTATCAATTTATGCTTAAGGTACTGGGTGTTATTTCGAACATTACAGAATAATTATGTCAGATGGTCAACTCGGCCAAATAAAAACAATCTGCTAAATGTTTACTATAGTAAAACATTGCATACACACATCTTCTACCGAAGTATTTCAATAAAATGGGTCAAATTAAAAATATAGATAGTTTATGTAAGGACTCTCGGGTCTGAATGGAGTCTACGAAATAGTTTCATCATGGTGACTATTTAATTATGTAACAAGTAATAGGTAGATATAATTAATAAAAAGACCACTAAATTACAAAAAATGTCTGTCTTTATATTATCTAATACCTATACATCTATCAATTGTATGAAAAAATGTGGTAAATAGTATATGTAAGTATATTAATTTATTATTAACAAGAATGTGTAATAAACAAAGACACTAAACGTAATTTTGTTTTAATTTTCTACGGTATTAAAGATCTTCCCTTTAATTAATTTTATTTGTATTTTCGTATCTTAATTTTCTGTTACTCTACTAGACGGAGGTTAGACGGGTAATTTTTAGGGTTCTGGAATCCACGAGGAACCCTTAGGCCGTGCGCTGCGTTAAGCGAGGCGTCCGCGCGGCGTGCTGTTTCATGTCATCTCCACAGAGCAGCGCTGCGTGAAGCGCAGAGTATTATATTCTTTGGTGAAGCGGGTCTCCCGTCGCACGTGGCGCGGACGACCGACTGGCGGCGCTGCGTTAGATAGCGGATAGATCGTTGCGGATAGCTGCGACGGGCTATTTGTCCGCGACGGAGCACGGCACGAATGCCCGCGACGGATTGCCGGGGCACGTCGCGGGTATCCTGTGCGCAGTGCACGGACTTATAGTTTCGTCCATCTGTCTGTCCGCAGCCTAGCTCAGAGACTATTAGACATAGAAATCTGTACATAGGCACGAACGTACATATTTATTGTCACGCCAGCAAACTGGTAAAATAAAATTTAGAAAAATATAAAAATGATTGGGGTTCTCCCATACTACCCCACTGATAGGTGTTTTAAAAATATTATGGCTTTACGAAAACGAAAATTACTCTACGAAATGTTATGCTTTAAAATGCAAATTTTAGTTAGTCAATTGTCTCTGCCACCTAAACGGTCGATGTTGGTCTGAAAAAAAAATCATGATAGTCGCACATACAACGAATTTAAAATGAGAACAATCTACAACTACAGGCTGTACAAGGCTACTAGTATTAGTTAACTAACTTATAAAGGGGAGGTGGGCGCTTTAATCTCCGTGACTCGCGTAATGTGGCAGTAGTCGGAGAGCACGACACGACTTTTTAGCAATTTAGACACCACCACAGTAGGAAACAAAGAGTGAGATCCGTCATGAACAACCCTGAAAACGTATATTGCTCGTGGTTCGACTCGCACTTGGCAAGGTTTAGTCACTAGATAATTGTGGTATTGACGGAAATACGTAATAAATATTAGCCTTTTATGTATTTATTTCTCAGTATATTTCAATAAGAAGCACTGATATTTTTTTGAATTCCTCAAATCTATCCGCGAGTTAGTATGTAAGTAGTGTTTTCCAATCACTTTTTTTTTTAACCAAGCCTAATAATGAGACACAAAAACTCATGAAAAATTTTTTTTGTACGAAAAAAAAACCGCCTTCAAAAACCACGAACTTAAATTTATAGTTTGTGGTTTTTGTAACCTGTACGTAGAAAAAACATCTTTAGTAACTTAAAATTTCTCTGTAGTTGCATAAGTAATACCCAAGTATCGTTACATTACCTATACCTACCTACTAAAATAGATTCAGGACGTGCCCTATCTAAACATGGAGTCTCCTCCACGTAGATTACATTGTAAAAGCATTACTTAAGGTGACGGGTAGGGCACACTAGCGACGCCAATCGATTTAAATTTTTAGCTACTAAATCGGTTCTATTTTAAACAATTTCGGGGTTAAAACCTCTCGGCAAACACTTGTACTATTTATTAAATCATCATCATCATCGTCAGCCCATTTAAGTCCCCACTGCTGGGGCACGGGCCTCCCTCAATCACATGAGGGGTAATTGCCATACTCACCACGCTTGGCAGACGGGTTGGCGAGGGTTTTGATATAAATGCAGAGTTTTCCTTCTCTTGGTTCTGATGATTATGCCAGCAGCTTTACCTTAGTCGCCTTTTACGACACCTCAGTAAGAGTGAGGGTGGCCTATTCTACTCTGCCGGGGACCACACGGCCAACGGCACGGCAAATGTTGGGTCCAACGTGTACGCGAAAAATTGATTCACTTTTGGCGGTAATCAATTTTTCGCGTACAAAAACGGACCCAGCATTTGTGCATGGTTATTTAATAAATCTTATCTTTTATCTTATCTGTTAGGGGCCATTTTCATGGGGCACGTCGACCCTAAGGGATCTTTTGTACCTCCCCTTTCTTTTGCGCTCTTACTCACGAAAGATTCGTTTCATCAGCATCACGATGTCTTTCGGATTGAAGTGCCTGTAGTCTCCTGGTTTAGGATAAGCGTTACCTAGAAGACACATTCTGCCTCTGGCTAGTGAGTCGCATTCACATAAAAGATGTTCTATGGTTTCCGTCTCCTCCTTGCATGCTCTGCAGTCGCTGTTCGATGTCATGTTCATCTTCGTCAGCATTTTGTTCGTTGCATAATGCCCTGTTAACGCTCCTATGAGCATCCTTGTCTGTTGTCTATTGCCTCTATTTAATAAATAGTATAAGTGTTTGCCAAGAGGTTGTAACCCCCAAATTGTTTAAAATAGATCCGGTTTAGTAGCTAACAATTAAAAACGAGTGGTGTCGCTAGTTAGGGCTACCCGTCGCCTTAAGCTTTTGCTATAAAAGCGGGGCACGTTTCTGAGCATATGTTTACCATTCTGAAAGTATAGATACGGTGCCGATATAATGTACTATCGGGGTATCCTACGCCTAATCACTACAGAAAAATGTTTCTGTGTGAGCGCGTTGATGGAGCTATTTACCATAAGCTATCTAGCTGTCTGCTCGTCTGCCACTAAGTATCACATGTTGATGAACACTAAACTGTAATAAACTATAAGGGGTTTATTCATAAACGTTCAATAAACCTTTGTTAGCTAAAACGGTGTTATAGAGCAGATTTTATGTTTAAAATAAAAAATGTTCATACAAATAGTGAGATACTGACTAAGGTTTGGTAATGACAAACGTTTTACGACTATAATCCTTAGATTAATATTTTAATCTAAGCTAGAATAATATTGTAATCGGATTTTTAATTAGACAAAGTGAACTGACAGATGCAATATATTCTTTGCCCTATACATTTTGACAATTTGCATTTCGCAAATGTATGGGAATGACACATTGACATCTGTCAGTTTACTTCGTCTAATTAAAATCCGACTATACATACATACCTTTACTAGTATTATTAGGTATACTATATGTGCCTATAGATAGGTGGTATCTTAAACTTTCCAGTCCCTTTGTAAATCCGATGTTAATTTGTTTTCTCGCCCAACAGCCCTTTTGTACACACTTTGTTCAGTCGATAGTCGATTAATAATGGGCAGGGACATCTCGATAACGGGAATGCCGCCAGTTTTCAGAGTGCGCCATTGTTTGAGGAAATTACGCCACCTGCGAAACAGGATATCGTTTGAAACAAGTTAAAAGGTTCTTTTTATTACCTTACTTATCTCACCTAAAATAAGTTTTGTAGGTACTCACTCATTGGTAATCAACAAATGGTCTTAGTTAATTAGGTGCACGGTGCATCTGGGCAATTCTGAAGGTAGGTACGAACAGCCACACGCTAAAGCAGAGGTTCCTAATCTTTAAATATAACACTAACATATTTTACTAAATGATATTAATTTATTATTAGGATGGCACACTGGCGGCACGTCCTTAAAATTAAAAAGATTAAAAACCAACGCTGAGATGACCTATAAAAGGAACCCTGACTATTCTACGGAACCCCTAGGTTCCTCGTCCACGCGTGCCTTAATTAACCTGATTTTAGAACTTAGTGCAGTTCGGGGGTATGAGAGATAACAATATAATAATAAACACCATGTAGATTCAATAGCTAGCAATACATTTTTATAATTAGGTTCCCTTTTCTCAGAAACAAAAGGGTTTATTAATGATATCCAAGATCAAATAATGAACACCAGAAACTACAAAAAATATATAACCTTTATAAAGACCGTACTCTGATAACTGACAAGTGTAGAAAATGCAATAGACAATCTGAAACAATTCAACATATAGGTAACTAGTGCTTGCCCTAATCAACCTAAGCAACTCAAGTTTGTAATATTATACACCAAAAATTAGCTTTTAAACATAAACTCACCTCTGGGAAACCAATCCAATACTACCAATACCATTCTGGGCAGTTCCAATATCATTCTGAAGATACTCTCGGAACGCTATGATGGTCCGTCCCTGGAATACTGGGCAAAAGCGGTAAAGGGTGTCGCGTGCTGCAATGACAAGATTTGCCATTAATTTGTAATACATTAATTCCAATTTAATTTTCATTTTGAATTTGTATACATTTGGCATGTAGTAGCTTGACATTTTTATGATAATTTTAATTTTTTAACCAACTTTAATGTAACTTGACATTTAATTGTTATGTAATGAATTTCTATTTAACTTGACATTTATATATTTATTACAATGTACGAATGTCAAACATTGTATTGCTATTATTAGATAACTATTCTATTTTGTTTACCTGTAATTTGGTTGAAATAAATGATTTTTTTAAATATATTCCAAAGCTCGAGAGCAACAGTTACAAGATGTACTACACTACGACCAGAGCAATATTGACAGACAGAACTATACAACCCACGAGTGCGAGTATAGACGCAAATAGTGTGCGAGCGAGAAGTGAATAGATGCGCCGCCATTTCTGATCCCATTCTTTATCCGCACAGGTTGTACACAACAATAGACCTGATATAACTTTGATTGACAAACAGAAAAAGACAGTTTATTTAATAGATGTTGCAGTGCCACATACGCATAATTTACATAAAACAATTTACAAAGAAAATGCAGAAATATACAGAATTAAAAGAGGAGATAATTAAAATCGGGAATAAGTATGAATAAAGTGTACATCTTGCCGTTGGTGCTGTCTGCCTTTCGATGTAACCTAAAATATATACATGACAATGCAAAAGGCCGCTATCCTGAACACGTGTCAGATTGTTCGTAAGTTCCTGCAGGACGATTACATACAAGTCATATGAACCCAACAACAGAAGCTGAGGATTACTAGGTTTGCGAGTCCAGTACGAACACCAAAATGTTTTTAACAAACATTTTAGTCCGAACTAAGTCTCTACAGCTGAAACGCTTTTCAGATGCGCAGATACCCAAGTCCGAAAGAACCCTGTATCTCGTTCACACCCAGGCCGAGAAAGCTCTCTTAATCAGCCAGGGGTACGGATCAGACGAAGGATCGCGCACTCTGACAATCCACGAAGCCCAGGGACAGACGTTCGAGAACATTGCGATAGTCAGAACAACTCCCAAACAGTCCCATCTCCTGCAAAGTGTCCCACACGCGGTGGTAGCCTTCTCCAGACACACAAGAACTTGTGTATATTATACAGATAACGCCACTAACGACGCCACAAGCGCGCCCAAATATCCATGGCATCGAAGGCTACCATCGAAAAAATAACCGAGTACAACCTCAAAATGGCGATCCGCCGGCGCAATGACGCGGTTAGGGACAAGCTTGCAAATAAAACATTAATTATTAACATACCCCAAAACCTCCCCTCTGAGGTCCTTAACTACATAAAAACACCAAACCCCCTACCCAAAAAAAAAAAATGACAGTACATTTTATACATCTTACTAACATTAACCATGCATGACTGTCTAAACTTAAGATTGTTATTGGAATTTAATTAAGTTTAATTTTATCGCGGAGCAAATTTCATCATTATTTTTTTTAACACTTAAAAAACGAGCTCATAAAAGGCAGGGAACCAGGGGGTCTAATTTGAAGTTAACTTTGAGACTCAATCAAACGTATTTGACGACGTTTCCTAATTTGAAGTGAACATTGCGTCGGTTGAACTCAACCGAAACTCTTTTGACACATCTCGTCCCAAACCCTAATTGTTGTCCGCGGAATTTGATTAGAATTAAAAAAAACATTTTGAGACAAAATAATGTTTACTAAAAATAATAATAATCCTGAACGATCAGCTACTTTGTTTTTCTATTTATTATGACATAAAAATTATACATATTACATAAATCAGGTTTATACTTAGCGCTGCAAACTACTACGGTTTATAATTATATACTAAGTATTATGTTGTGCCGTGTAGTCCCCGGCAGAGTAGAATAGGCCACCCTCACTCACTCTTACCGAGGTGTCGTAAAAGGCGACTAAGGTAAAGCTGCTGGCATGATCATCAGCACCCAGAGAAGGAAAACTCTGCATTTATATCAAAACCCTCGCCAACCCGTCTGCCAAGCGTGGTGAGTATGGCAATTACCCCTCATGTGATTAAGGGAGGCCCGTGCCCCAGCAGTGGGGACTTAAACGGGCTGATGATGATGATGATGATGTTTACGCCATTCCACATACGCACTTCGCAGGATATATTATAGTGCTCAAGTGTGTGCGCAAACACATGTGCACTCTCTATTCCCTTACCCTCATATTCAGATGGGACACCAGGGTGACACGTCCGGAGAGGGATTGAGCGCAGGAAAAATGGCTTAACGTGCTTTCCGAGGCACGGGTGTACAAGACCGCTAACTTCAAGACTTCGGGCTGACACTAAAAAAACTCAGGTACGAATTTTGGCCCGACCCGGGGATCGAACCCGAGACCCCAAGCGCAGCCGTCGCTTTAAAGTGCGACGCGCTACCCACTGCGCCAACGAGGCAGTCATAATAACTAGGTATGCGATTAGTTAAGTAGACTTAGATATCTATGTTAATTTATTATATTAATTAGCTATCTGCACAGGTACAGGTACTTACCCTCCGAGTATTGGCGATAGTGGGCTGTGAATATTGAGCACCCAAAGTTTTCGGCTATGTAGTTAGGTACCTACCTACCTAAATTGTAATAAATACCTACTATTACACTTAAATAGAATCCCAACTCTCCCCGCTAAAATTTGGAAACTGAACTTCTTTAATATTTTGCAATTTATAAACATTTTATTAGATAAACTATTAAAATGACACTTGTGTATTTTTATTCTGTTCGATCTACCTACACATAAACCCGCATTCTTCTTTTACTATATTATATGCAGCAATATCATAGAGTAGTGTAAGCCGTGATAAAGGAATAAATTGTCAAAAACCACACGACTAGCGAACATTACGAGAGCAATGAAAAGCTGGAACTGCAGCAAGGGGACAATTGGAGCACATTATCAGGATTCACAGCCCATTTGACTAAAGGAGAGCTGTGGAACAGAAGCTGGACTGTGCGTTCGAGGTGCATAAATCAACGATTTAACGTCCAGTATTAAGTAAAGGCAGGTACCATACCTTAGTTTCATACATAATGTGTTCGTATTTTTACAAATCGTTGTGGCCAATTGTTACTTTTGTTAGATTTAAAAACTCACTTTAATTTTGAAGGAAAGAACTAATACGAAGAAAATTAAGACACCAAAATAAGTAATAACCGTGTTTAACCGTGGGAGATCCACTTTTCGGCATGTATGGGCCGGCTCGACCGGAGTACCACGGTCTCACAGAAAACCGGCGTGAAGCAGCACTGTGCTGTGTTTCACTGCGTGAGTGAGGGTACCGGAGGATCAATCCGGGGCGAAAGGGGGGTTTAAAGGTTGGCAGCGAACTTGTGACTCCACTGGGGTCGCGGGTGTCTATGGGCGGCGGCAATTCTTACCATCAGGTGATCCGTCTGCTCGTCTGCCACCCTAATTATTTTCTCCATAAATATCTTAAGCTTAAATGGTCCCACTGCTGAGCAAAGGCCTACTCTAATAACCTCCACTGCTCCCAATTCATTGCCAGCCACCTATAAAAGCGTCTGCCATCCTATGACTTACAAAAAACACACACACACACACGATTATATTCATACCCAATTAGGTATCGCAGTAGGAGGTACCTATAATAATAGCTTTTGTGCAGAAAACTTTTGTTTGATTTTTGTGTAATAGGTACTGTGTATGTGTGATTAGTCTGCAATTTACGAAACTGCACTATTTGAATACAATTAGCCATGCTTTACTTAAAGGTAAGGCACACTAGCGACGCCAAATAATTTTAATTTTTAGCTATTAAACCGAATCTAATTTAAACAATTTCGGGATTGCAACCTCTCGGCAAACATTGAATACTTATACTTAACTTTTGGGTCTGCATTTGTACTCGAAATTTAAATTACGGCCAAAAGCGGCCACTTTTGGCGTGAACCAATTTTTCGCGTACAACAACGGACCCAATATTTGTCCATGGTTATTTAATAAATAGTATAAGTGTTTGCCGAGAGGTTGTAACCCCGAGATTGTTTAAAATAGATCCGGTTTAGTAGCTAAAAATTAAAATCGATTGGCGTCGCTAGTGTGCCCTGCCCGTATCCTTAATCTGAGACTACCTATATAGTTTACATCACCAAACAAACAAACAAACATTTATTTGCTAGAAATACATGATACATAAGTTCTTAAGTAGAATTTAAGTATCTAGTGCTTGTATTTCGCTTGCAAGCAAGCGTGCAAATATTATAGTGTATACCTACAAGTATACCATATTAAAAAGTAAGTACTCTTAGAAGTAAACATAATGAGCTAGGTTAAATTCATAGTTAGTCATAGAGTAAGGCAAAGACTACTATTGTAAAGGTAATGTTAAAACAATATTTCACAGATTTACTTAATTGTTTGCCTATCAGCTTACAAAACGAATAACAAATCTTAATGAGATACTATTTACACTCTATATAAATATGTATGTACGCAGTACAATATTTACTTAATATTTTCTATAAACTCTTTTACACTGTAGAATTTTTTTTGACTTAGCCATGACGTCAGTGATTTTCTGAATTTATTCCCTTCTAATGTTTTAAGAGAAGTAGGCAATTTATTATAAAGCAATATAGACATATTATAAATATGTTGTTTATATATATAGGCAATAGAGGGAGGTTTGTGTAGTAAGTGGTTATATTTATTTCTAAGTGTTCTAGCAGAGACTTCTGAGTATTTTTTATAGTACTCTGGATGTTTCTTGACGAAACAGCATACTTCTTTAATATATAAACAGGGCAAGGGAAGAATGTTAAGTTTTTGGAACAGTGGCTTGCAACTCTCTAGGAACCACGCGTTACAGATAACCCTTACACATTTTTTTTTGTAATTTAAAAGCTCTGTCAATATCCACTGAATTACCCCATATTACCAATCCATAACTAAAGATACATACCCATGGTAAGCGGTGAGAGCAGCCTCAGTTGATATGGTCTGTCTCAAGCGTTTTAATGCATATACATATCGATCCAATTTATTGCAGATGTAATCTATGTGTCCTTTCCAGTTGAGATTTTGATCAATTATTAATCCGAGAAATTTATACATGGGAACTTTATCAATATTACTTTGATTATATTTTATATGTAGTGGTAATTCAGTGCTATTGTATGAACGGTATTCTAAAAATTTTGTTTTGGTAAGGTTTATATTGAGGTTATTCAACTGCAACCAGTTTATGACTGAAGAAAGAGTAGCATTAGCGATATCTTGAATATTTTCATTTTTGTTGCACTTTATTATTATTGTAGTGTCATCTGCAAATAAAATGGCATTAGGGAGATCGTTGACGTATGCTAAAAATAAAATAGGGGCAAGAATACTGCCTTGGGGGACTCCAGAATTATTTAACATGAAGGATGATCTGTAGTGTAGTTTCTCGAGACTGTTTCTATTGTCAGTGTGTACTATTTGAGTAATGTCAGTGGATTGTTTTCGGTTTGTTAAATAGCTTTGCAACCATTCATACGATTTCCCTCTGATACCGAAATTTTCAAAGCTTATTGAGTAGCTTCTGATGGTTAACAAAGTCAAATGTCAGAGAATGTAATTAGGTGCAGCACACAAACATTTTGCTCAAGAGCCCTTTTTGTGACTCTGGTGAAATGCCGACATCCGACCGGGGTGATTGTATTTATAATATATTGAGTACCTGAAGTATTTACAACAAAGATATCTGAATCACAGATATTGTCTAAATTAACTACTTATTTGCTTGCGCTCCACCTACATAGCTAGCGATCTAGCTAGAAGTATATTTGTATAGATAATACATAGAGTTTCCAATTAATATTTTTCTACCCGAATGCATATCTTGTAAAAAAATGTAGAATCGTTCGCTAGTGCTCCAATTCGATCAGAATGATTCTTTTATGAGCGCATGTTGTGTCCGCCGCGAAACTCCATTTCGTTTCCACGCAGGGAGCGGTAACGATACAAAAACTGCCTATTGGAAACTGAAATTGCAATATCGGCTGGATGGCGAGCGGTATTCGCGCTTTTTGCGGAGACCACTATGCCCCGGCTATTCGCAGCGCTGAAATATGTGCTTTTGTTCCCACTGGGCGCTGCTGAATGAGTGGGCAACGGTAGAAATAGTAATGATTCATTTTGGATGCAGCTAAAATGTGATCCATATCCCATAAAAACACTTTATTGCGTAAAAATACGACAGATAAGTGCATATCTAAAGGGTAACATAGCTCTAGATTTTTTAAATTCGATTTATTGGCGATCTTAGCTTTCCCCTTTAAATAATTTTGTTATGAGCGGGAAACATGGTGGCCTGTAGTTTCGATTTTATTAATCAAAACACGGCGTCTCCTGGCCGCTTTCTAATTAACATTAATTAAACAAGGCTAATATAACTCTCCGGCGAAATATTAAATTTCACTTTTCAAGAGTTACCTTATTTAAGTAAGTAGGTACAAAAACAAAAAGAATAGGAAGGTTACTATGCTACGATGAACAAGCAAAGTTTGAGTTTTTTTTATTAAGTAACTAACATGAATAATTTAAGAGATAATTTAATAAGCTAAAATTATTGATAAAAAAATAAGCATGTATGCGGCCGGCATACGTGGCGAATTTTTAAGATAATTGGCCTCAAGTGTTGTTACATATAGAAGCGGCTTCGTAGCGCGTAGCACTTGTAACGCGCCGTAGATTTTCGTAGTTGGTTAAGTTTGTAGCATTCGTAGCACCTTTATGAAGAGGGAATGACGTTTGTATTTTTAATTATAATAATAAAAACATTGGTATGCCAATATTCGAATAATACAGGGTGTATCTGTAAACATTTACATCCTTCCAACCATGTGGTCTACCAACCATTCTGAACAACATATTTTGTTCTATGACTTTTGGAAATTCGCATAAAAAATTTCAACTTATTTCGGAAGTCGAAAAAATATTCGAAGAATTTCGATAAGTCATAGAACAAATGTTGTACAGAATGGTTGGTAGAACACGTGGTTAAAGGGATGTAAATGTTCACAGATACACCCTGTATTGTATATGTGTCAATTTAGAGTACTATGTGTCAATTAATTATTACTTTTAGAGATAACGGCTGTTGCGAGTGATGTCTGCCCATCCCTATGTTAATGCACAGTATGGGAGGATAGAATAAAAGTATTAGATATTATTCTTTCAATTTGATATTATCTTGCTTTTAAACTGTCAGGACACTGGTTTTATGAGGTTGGTTAGTTATGTGTATCTTTCGAGTAACAGTGATAGTAAATGAATTTATATTCGATCACTGGTACTGATAGAAACAAAAAAAAAGTGGCTGTGACATACGGACGGACGGACAGACAGACAGACATGAATGACGAGTTTATAAGGGTTCCGTGCCATTTGGCTACGGAACCCTAAAAATGAACATTCCCTATTTACTACGTTGTGTTATATAACACAACTTAAAATTTTATAATTTTTTATAATAATAGCACTGTTGGTCAAGTGGTTTAAGTATCGGGTCGTGATAGCCAGGTCGTGGGTTCGACTCCCGGAAAGAGCAAAAACATTTTTAGAAAATTTCGAACTTAGCTCGGGTTTGATCATCAAACCGCATTAGGCAAGCGTGGTAATTAAGCCTTATCCTATTATAGTAGCGATGACTTGATTTCTACGATAGAGTGTCCTCAACAAATAGGCTGATACTTTATTTTCATAAAATAAATACGAGTATGGGAAGAAAATGGTATCCTCTCAGCATGAGTTAGGGACTGAGGAGTGTTGATTTTTGCCCCCGTAATTTGGTTAAAAAGACTAATAATTAAGTTCCCCGAAAGGAAGAAAAATTGGTCCTGTCCACTATAATGGCCCAATTTGTGGGACAGTGTTGCCCAATGCGAAGCATCTTGCACGTCGCAAAATAAAAAAAAATGAAACTAAGCAAAATAGCAATACTTATTATAAAACTACTCATTACATTTTCTGGCTTACATTTTCTTTTGATGGCGATCGAAATATTTATTTTTATCTCAGATAACCCAAAGGCATCACATTTAATTAAACATGTTTGTTGATATTATTGGTGGGCTTATTGTAAATAGTATGAGCCTTGATTTGATTGATTGGGATTACTACGAGCAATAGGTAATTATATTCTAAACATTATAATTATTGATATATGTTAAGTTTTAACAAAACAAATTGTTTACAAAAATCAAAACAATGAATTAGTTATATCAAGTACGAATGTACAGTCAGCGTCAGATCAAGTTACCCCCTTGCAGTGGAAAAATAGCACTTGTGCCCCAGGCATAAGGATGACCCAAAGGTCAATACGGGTAACTCGACGTGACGCTGTGTGTACATACTAATAAACAATGAAATCTATTCTGAGTAGGATTAAAATTATTATAGCGATAAATAAATTAACAAATATCAGTACGCGCGAAAATCTACAATGAATCTGACAACAGTGACAGAGGCCACTAGGGATAGGGTATCGACTAGTGATGTCTAGCCATCCGATTTTTATTCGGCTAACAATACGTATGTCACTGACGTACCTACGTAAACTAATCTTGCTATTATATAATCATTATATTTGTTTACCGACTTGGTTGGTTGGTATCACATGGTTTTCTCGACATTTTACGGTTGAAAAACTGAGTTTCGAGACTCGGTTTTACTAGCTTTTACTTATTTACCTTCACCTGTCCCGATGTTTGTTTGTTTCTCTGTTCAAATCTTGCAAGTTGAATTTGATCCGAAATGGAGCTGAGATGTGTAATTCGGATTAGAATGCAAAATAATTATGACATGGAGCTGATCTGGTGATTGAACTGGAAGCTGGCCTGGCCATAGGAGCTTCTTAATTAAACGACACAACCCCAAATAGTTTTGGCTCATTTGGTTCGTCTTGACTTACTACTTACTTAGTATTTTGGTGCTATTTGGTAAAAAGTAACGGGGATAATAATTTGGTCTTGAATTGGTTTCATAGTAGGCCCGCAAAGAATAAGTACCGAGGTAAATTAAACAGCAGCAGCGGCAAAGGTGACTTGACATAAGACAGTAGAGGATCTATGTGACTTGTTGATGAAATGATTTTGGGTGAAAACGTTCGAGAGATTAACACTTGTGTTAGTTTAATGTATGGTTGTAGCTTCGTTTATTCTGCTTGTACACAAGTGCTAAGTTGGAACCTATGAGTACACACTTAGCTTAGGGAACGTTTCGATGTTATGTGATGTTGTCCAAAAGCACACAAAATAGTTAAAAAAAACAAATTTATTTAGCAAATATAAGGCACTTCTTTTAACCTACAAGTTTCATTTACGGCAATGTATTTGTGTTACAAAAGAGTTTGAGAGCAGTAAGGAGCATGGTGGATAAAGACTCGAGAATTATTTTTAGTCAGCTGATAGATGAAGAGGGTTGGTTGTGGTATGATTAGCCTACATGTGCAGCGACTCGAGGGAACTCCGGACACGGACGGTGGCTGCGGCCGGCTTTGCCACTTGGACGAGTTTGCCGCCGCAACTTACTTCACAACTCGACACACATGTATTTTAGGGTTCCCAACTTTTTTCAAGAAAAAAATATACAAGGGTCGGACGAGAAAAAATAACAACTTTTAAACACATATTTCTTTGAACTTCTTGCACAAGTTAACAAATTGATCCCGATAACTTTTGAAATGTTCATTAAGCCTCTTCACAGTTTACGTTCAAATCAAAGAAAGCCGTGGGAGGGTCACGCTGCGGCATGAATCCGGCTTGAAGCAGCACTGTGCTGTGTTTCGCTGCTTGAGTGAGGGCACCGGAGGCCCAATCCGAGGGAAAAGCGGGATTAAAGGTTGGGAGCGCACTTGTGACTCCAATGGTGTCGCGGGTGTCCATGGGCGGCGGCAATCGTTTACCTTCAGGTGACCCATCTGCACGTCTGCCACCTATCACATAAAAAAAGATAATGCCTACCTAAGGAACTTATTTCTAATCAAATAAAGACTAGCCACTAGTACTTTATTAACAGATTTTTGACTCTGGACACCAGCGGACATACAATTTGGATACTATTCTTTTGTTCAGCATTGAAGAGTATAATGTAGCGAAAAACAGTATAATACTGTCAAAACAGTATGGTTGGTAACCCTACACACATGAGACCTTGTTTCACGAATTTCTCAGTTTACAAAATACATTTTTACCTATTCTTTGTTTACAGAAAACCAGCGTGAAGTAGCATTATGCTGTGTTTCGCTGTGTGAGTTAGGGTACCGGAGGCCCAATCCGAGGGAAAGGGGGTTTGAAGGTCGGCGACGCATTTGTGACTCCACTGGTATCGCGGGTGTCCATGGGCGGCGGTAGTCGCTTACCATCAGATGATCCGTCTGTTCGTCTGCCACCTATCACATAAAAAAAATGTAGAGTGAAGCGATATATGGGATAATTTACCTGCGCTTACTAATGTAATTGACGTACCATTGAATTCGTTCACGGGCCACTTTGGTCCAGTCTCCTTAAGGTGACGGGTAGGGCACACTAGCGACGCCAATCGATTTTATTTTTAGCTACTAAACCTATTTTAAACAATTTTGGGGTTACAAGCTCTCATAAAACACTTATACTATTTATTGAATAAACATGCAAAAATGTTGGGTCCAACGCATACGCGAAAAATTAATTAACGCCAGAAGTGGCCGTTCTGGCGTGAATTAATTTTTCGCGTACAAGAACGGGCCCAACATTTGTGCACGGCTATTTAATAAATAGGATAATTGTTTGCCGAGAGGTTGTAACCCCGAAATTGTTTAAAATAAATCCGGTTTATTAGCTAAAAAAAATCGATTGGCGTCGCTAGTGTGCCCTACCCGTCACCTTTAAGGATTAAATAATATTATAATCAGCTAATCTGGGTATAAAACGGGTATTAATCCAGTTATCAGTATTAGTGCATTAAGGATGTTGTGGCTCGTGTTTGCGTGCGCGTGCGCCGCGACGGCGCTGGCCGCGGGGCCCCCTGCAGAGGGGCCCTCGCTGCTGGTGTCTATCGATCAGGGACCCGTGAGGGGGTACAAGCACCCTGAGTACGATGTCTTTGTCTTTCGCAGCATCCCTTATGCCACAGCACCTACGGGACGGGACAGATATAAGGTTAATAATTTTATCTTCTTCTTCTCTTCTTTAGCCTGTTTCAATTGTTTTAGTGTAGGCCTCCTTCAGCATTTTCCATTCCTTCCGGAATTGCGCTTTTTGCATCCAATTTGAGCCAGCCACTCTTTTCACGTCGTCCCTCCAGCGCATCTGAGGGCGTTTATTTCCCCACGGCTTCCACTCGAGAAGACGCTTACACCATGATCCCTCTTTGCGGGCGATATGTCCTGCCCACCTCCACTTTAAGTGCGTCACTCTTTCTGTTACATCTGCGACTTTGCTTTGCTCTCGAAGCCATTTGTTTGTTTTGCGGTACATTAGTGTCACTCCTACCAGCTTTCTCTCTACTGCCCTCAGGGCTACTTCCAGTTTGATGATAATATTCTTGGTGAAAACCCAGGTTTCGGCCCCATAAGAGAGCACTGGTAGGATGCACTGGTTAAATATCCTGGCTTTTTGATCCGCAGAAATTTTCATTTTAAAAGCAAAGTCCAGGTTAGAGTAGGCTTCCCATATCAGTCTCATCCGTCTGTGAAGCTCATTACCCTGGTTGTCTTTGCCCATTCTGATCTGACACCCTAAATAGATGTACTTCTCTACATTTTCTGTTGTGGTCTGGTTGATGGCTATGTTGATATACTTTTCGTTTGTGTATAATAATTTTATACTGAGATTTAAAAGATAGTCTAATATCCAAATACCGCGTGTGATAAGTACCATTCTGCTGCGTGCGTGCGTGGAGTTAGATACATCACGGCCCTGATGTCAGCGCTGATGTCAGCAGTTAGATAATCCTATGGCATGTTGTTGTAGATGTTGAAAAAAAAACGTTAAAAAAGAAAGTTATTTTACGCAATAAAAAAATATGTTAGTCATAATGTGAAACTATGATCGTTTCAAAGAAAGACCATTATAAGCAGTAGAATAGGCAGCAGAACCCACTAAGGTTTTCAACTGCCAATAAACAATCCTTGTTTTATTTATTAAATACGACAGTATATAAAAATAATACAAGTCAGCATTGTTTACGAAACGAACTGCTACAACATTGCTTGTAAGTATTTTAATTATTTTGCGGGACGGAAATTAAGTGTGTATAATATAATACGATCATGTTTATATTTGAAAATTTACCAGTTTTAATTATTATTACAGGCACCTTTACCTCCGCCGAACTGGACGGAGCCATTCGAAGCCGTCGACCAAGGCATCACATGTCCGCAGGGCCCCGCCATAGGCGCCAACGAGGACTGCTTGATCACAAACGTTTACGTTCCAAACGCACAAGAAAACAATCTACCCGTAATGATTAATGTTCATGGAGGTGCTTTCCAACTAGGAGCAGGAGATGATGAAACACAAGCAAATCTTGTTGACACAAAAAAAATGATTATAGTCAATTTTAATTATCGTCTTGGAGTGCATGGTTTTTTGTGTTTGGGCAACGAGGAGGCTCCGGGTAACGCTGGTATGAAAGACCAAGTTGCGCTACTGCGTTGGGTTCAAAGGAACATTGCTGCGTTTGGAGGTAATCCCAGTGACGTCACGCTATCAGGCTGCAGTGCTGGCGGCGCATCCGTAGATCTGCTTCGGCTCTCTAGCACCACGAGCGGACTATTCAATAAAGCGATAGTTGGTAGCGGTGGAAACGCCGGCTCATTCGGCATTCAAATCGACCCTCTGGAAAACGCAAGGGAATACGCGCGTGAGTTAAATTTTGAAAACGTTGATGATCTTGCGGCGCTAACTGAATTTTATACAAACTCGTCACTAGAAACCGTATTCTCTAGATTTTTTTTGGCTTTCAACAGGCGTGACTCAACCGTGTTATGGGCCCCTTGCGTCGAAAATGATCTTGGCGTTGAGAGGTTTCTTGAAGAAGCCCCAGTGACAATTTTGAAGAAAGGTGAACACAGCCAAGTACCGATATTATATGGATTTGCTGAGAAGGAAGGCATGATACGATTAGGCTTATTCCAAATCTGGAGGCACATGATGAACAACCAATTTTCTGATTTCCTTCCAGGTGACTTAAAGTTTAGTAGCGTCGAGGAAAAAGAACAGGTGGCGCAAAGAGTGAAAGAGTTTTACTTTGGAAATGAGATGGTAGGTGAAGACAATATATTAAGTTACGTTGACTATTTTACGGACACATTGTTTGGATATACAATGCTTAGATCGGTGAAGCTGAATGCGGAGTTTGGTAATAGCAACATTTACTTGTATGAATTTTCTTTTACTGATGAGGATAGTCCGATGGTGCCGTTCGCGAACGTGACGGGTGCTCCTCACTGCATGCAGTTCATGATAGTTAACGACCAGAACGAGACTGGGATCACCCCGGAACGCAGGCACGTGATGAAAGAAATGAGGAAAATAGTCCTGGACTTTGTTACCACTGGGTGAGTTGTTATTCAGTACAGAGATCATAAATTTAATGTTGGCAATGTGGCTGTTGCTTGTTGAATTTTCCTAGTGAATATTGCACTTGAGAAAATCTTAAATAGATATGTTTTTTTTTGGTATTCTGATGCTCCCAAGGATTGTGGTTCATTCCCACCATGAACAAAAATTTTGTGCGATGAAATTTTGTCTTTGTACAGTGGGCTGGGCGTTTTCTCTGCCTAACTAATATATATTTATGTATATGTTGGAGGTGCCTTCTTGATTCTGTTACCTTGTTAACCTTACTGTGGGATCAGTTTGTCATATCAATATTTAAAATGAACGCGTTTGTTCATAACGGAAAAATTGAGAAGATCTAACCTATACTTATCAATTCTATTTTCCTGAACTTTATACTCTATAATGCAGGAACCCCGTGTCAGAAGACTCATCGCTGAGAGTATGGCCTGTCGCCAACGCCACCAGGGCCCCTCACATGAATCTGGACTACCGGTGGGAGCTGCGGGGGCCCCTCAACCAGAAGCGAGCTGAGCTGTGGGATAGCATCTACGAGGCCCACTACCGCACGCCCACACCCCCTGCGCCGCCCGAGACTGATGATACTGGGAACAGAGCTAGTGTCTTACCTATTAGTATCTTATCGATAGTATATGCGGTAGTTTTAATAATAGTTTATTGATATAAATAATGTAGAGTATTGAGGTAAAATCTATTCGCAATTTCAGCAAACTCCGTAACAATCTGTAAATATTTGTAATTAAAAAAGAAGTAGCAAGTAAGAAATAAAGTTAATGGAAAATCAATGAAGAGCGGTTTTTTTAGTTGTGGTAGCGGAGTAGCGGTCGTAGCGCGTAGTATTTGTAGCACGAACTTGTAGTAATCGGTGATTGTGGCGTCCGTAGCAGTAGTAGCATAAGCCTGCGTTTCACCTGAGATGTGCTACGAAGATGAGCGGTGCACAAAGGTGTAGCGTAGCAATGAGGCGGTGCGTATTATGAGTAGAATACTTAAGTATATCTTGTATACATTATTGTAAGGTTTTCCACCAAAGCTGCACTGATTGAAGCTATGTAAATTTAACAAGAAAAAGAAAACCCAAATAACACATTCTTCGCAACACATAATGCGGTGAGATTTCTGTTCGAAATGAAGCCAGAAACCCAATTTTCGTGCAATCGACGTTGAATCGAATTAAGACGAATATAAAGATCATACATTCGTCCATACAAATCTCTTACTCGACCTTAGCGCGAATCGGACGCTAACGACCGATTCGGAGACCCCCTCCCTTTGTAACAAGTATATTCTCGTTCGTTACGGGACGTCTTCGCGCTAAGGTCCCTGAATTCTATTCAAAATATGTAACTGTCCGTTTGACACGTATTAAAAACATGATAGACCTGTGATAATTCACTTTTGATTAATTATGATAAGTAGATACTAATAACAACAACATGCAAGATATCAACGAATTATTTATTGTTTCATCAAATTAATTAATCATAAAGCTATCTCTAAAAATGCCAATCATTTAAGATGCGTCAATTCAATCTTACCAAGAATTTACTGACAGGCGAAATAAACTACCTACTCGTGTGTTTATAACATTTTTTCTTATTCTAGATAGTTATTTTGTGCAATGTAATATATAATGTTTAGATGAATTTTGTCCAATAGATGATTGATTGATTTATAGATGTTCTATAGATTTTCACGTTAAAATAATAGTGGTTGTGACCACGGTTTCTATAACGTCAAGCAACAAATAGTACTTTTAATCATGTACTTTTAAAGATTATGCCTCGTTAATTCTCGTGTTTATTAATCATGATTGATTTATATTATAAATAACACTAAATTTATCATTGCAAGTGGTACCGCATGTATATTTATTGAAAATAGTATAAGCTACTTTTTGAAGTCTCTTTATTTTCAAATCATACCTCTTTATTCTATGTAATGGTCTCGGCTTACCGCTGCCGGCGGTGATAAAATCTATAGAACATCCATAAAGGAATCAATCAACTATTGGACAAAATTCATTAATAAAATAAATTACAAAAAAATATAACTTACCGGTATTTTTACTCAGAGAGAAACACATTCTTTACAACGTATAGGTAATGCGATGAGATTTCTAGTCGAAACGAAGCCAGAAACCCAATTTTCGTGCAATCGACGTTGAATCGAATTAAGTCGAATATAATGTTCATACATTCGTCTATACAAATCTCTTACTCGACCTTAGAGCGAATCGGACGCTAACGACCGATTCGGAGACCCCCTCCCTTTGTAACAAGTATATTCTCGTTCGTTACGGGACGTCTTCGCGCTAAGGTCCCTGAATTCTATTCAAAATATGTAACTGTCCGTTTGACACGTATTAAAAACATGATAGACCTGTGATAATTCACTTTTGATTAATTATGATAAGTAGATACTAATAACAACAACATGCAAGATATCAACGAATTATTTATTGTTTCATCAAATTAATTAATCATAAAGCTATCTCTAAAAATGCCAATCATTTAAGATCTGCGTCAATTCAATCTTACCAAGAATTTACTGACAGGCGAAATAAACTACCTACTCGTGTGTTTATAACATTTTTTCTTATTCTAGATAGTTATTTTGTGCAATGTAATATATAATGTTTAGATGAATTTTGTCCAATAGATGATTGATTGATTTATAGATGTTCTATAGA
The DNA here is from genome assembly GCA_019059595.1 of Marasmia exigua. Classification (NCBI taxonomy): domain Eukaryota; kingdom Metazoa; phylum Arthropoda; class Insecta; order Lepidoptera; family Crambidae; genus Marasmia; species Marasmia exigua. Next base: position 507,434 of record CM032464.1, on the reverse strand, counting down.
TTTTCACGTTAAAATAATAGTGGTTGTGACCACGGTTTCTATAACGTCAAGCAACAAATAGTACTTTTAATCATGTACTTTTAAAGATTATGCCTCGTTAATTCTCGTGTTTATTAATCATGATTGATTTATATTATAAATAACACTAAATTTATCATTGCAAGTGGTACCGCATGTATATTTATTGAAAATAGTATAAGCTACTTTTTGAAGTCTCTTTATTTTCAAATCATACCTCTTTATTCTATGTAATGGTCTCGGCTTACCGCTGCCGGCGGTGATAAAATCTATAGAACATCCATAAAGGAATCAATCAACTATTGGACAAAATTCATTAATAAAATAAATTACAAAAAAATATAACTTACCGGTATTTTTACTCAGAGAGAAACACATTCTTTACAACGTATAGGTAATGCGATGAGATTTCTAGTCGAAACGAAGCCAGAAACCCAATTTTCGTGCAATCGACGTTGAATCGAATTAAGTCGAATATAATGTTCATACATTCGTCTATACAAATCTCTTACTCGACCTTAGAGCGAATCGGACGCTAACGACCGATTCGGAGACCCCCTCCCTTTGTAACAAGTATATTCTCGTTCGTTACGGGACGTCTTCGCGCTAAGGTCCCTGAATTCTATTCAAAATATGTAACTGTCCGTTTGACACGTATTAAAAACATGATAGACCTGTGATAATTCACTTTTGATTAATTATGATAAGTAGATACTAATAACAACAACATGCAAGATATCAACGAATTATTTATTGTTTCATCAAATTAATTAATCATAAAGCTATCTCTAAAAATGCCAATCATTTAAGATCTGCGTCAATTCAATCTTACCAAGAATTTACTGACAGGCGAAATAAACTACCTACTCGTGTGTTTATAACATTTTTTCTTATTCTAGATAGTTATTTTGTGCAATGTAATATATAATGTTTAGATGAATTTTGTCCAATAGATGATTGATTGATTTATAGATGTTCTATAGATTTTCACGTTAAAATAATAGTGGTTGTGACCACGGTTGCTATAACGTCAAGCAACAAATAGTACTTTTAATCATGTACTTTTAAAGATTATGCCTCGTTAATTCTCGTGTTTATTAATCATGATTGATTTATATTATAAATAACACTAAATTTATCATTGCAAGTGGTACCGCATGTATATTTATTGAAAATAGTATAAGCTACTTTTTGAAGTCTCTTTATTTTCAAATCATACCTCTTTATTCTATGTAATGGTCTCGGCTTACCGCCGCCGGCGGTGATAAAATCTATAGAACATCCATAAAGGAATCAATCATCTATTGGACAAAATTCATTAATAAAATAAATTACAAAAAAATATAACTTACCGGTATTTTTACTCAGAAAGGTTTTCTTCAAAAACTATGAAAGCTAGGCTCGTGGGAGTTTTTTTCTTGGCTTGGAGAAACATATTCCTATGTTTCTCCATCCAATGAATCAATAAAAATATTTTAAGCTGGCTGAGGCCGGAGGACACATTGTGTGCCGGTGTCATAACAAAAGTTCTCCGGTTCCAAACCAGTGAGAAAAATAATGTAGCTTTACCAACTCAGTTTATTTACTTATATATGACAGGACATGTTACCATATCGCGTGGTCGGCCTCGAAGTTGGCCACGAGGACCCACGGTCGCCTCGTTGCTGGGCGCATCGGAATGATCAGCGAATTGGTTGAGCTCGCTGACACTGATTTATTTCGGCACAACTGATAGGATCAGTTACTGCTACTTACTTTTAAAATTATGTGGAGCATTGCATTTGCTTTACATTGCACCCTATTTGCTAGCTGCCACCAAATGTCTGTTCACTAAGTCAGTTTCATATGTAGCTAAGTTTTCATCCTCCTTGCGTCGTTTGTCCTCAGTGCTGAGGGTCGTGGTCTCTATGAGTAATTTTCTCCCGGACTATCTTCTGCCAGCTCACTCTATCCTCCGCCGCGTGGATCGCATCACAGACTGTGGTGGTTAGGGTTTAGCTGATTTGATCGGACCAGCGCATGGAGCTTCTGCCTCTAGGCCTTCTTCCGCTCATCTTTCCCGTCAGAAGTAGCTTCTCCAGGTTGTCATCTTTCTTTCTGGCGATATGACCAAAGAACTCAAAGCTCCTCCCTAAGCACGTGGTGCTGACTTTCACTGGAATTTTGAGCTCAGTCCGTACGGATTCATTAGTCCGATGCCGAGTCGATTCGTTGCCGGTCAGCTTTCTTAAGGGTCCAAGTCTCTGCGCCGTATAGAAAAATGGAACAGACAAGATTGGCAACAAGATGCTTCTTAGTGCTCCTCATGATGTTCCTGTCGGTCCATACACGGTCTAGCTGTGACATTGCACTCTTCGCCATTTCAATACGTTTATAAAGGCGGTATACCCCACCCATCTTAAGATATTGCGGAAGCAGTGTAATGATGATGTAAAGATAAATTACGAGGATTTCCAATTGTTGCCCAGGCTTATAGTTAGCACATCTTTGGTTAGTTTTAAAATTTAACTTCGACATTTCGACGGGCCCGTTTATCTTGAATTTGTGGCGTCGGCGCCACTATTGTTCCGGGCGTTATTACACCAATCCGTTACAGTGACGTCAGCAATGAAAGCGGTCGTGACGAATGCGGCGGACATGCGGAAAATTGGAAAAGCGCCGGCGGTCACATGCAGCCGCGGACGCGCCAGGGCTGCCGGCAGGAGCCGACTTGTCTTCAGCCAGGTCACGTTAGCACCGTATAGTTCTAGTCTCTGGAGATGGTCGGGCGCCAGTCCCTTTATCACCTGCTAGTGATGTGCCGAATGAAATTTTGAGATCCGAGCTAATTCTTAGTATGAGCTTCCCTTTCCTTGGAGAACTCATGATCGGCTTGAATGATTACTAATAGGTATTCTCCCTTATATTATACGGTATTTGACGTTTTTGCTTTTATTTTTGTAATCAAAAGACCTCTCAATGATAGAAACATCGATGAAAGAATTACTTCATTCTCATTTAAACTACCTGAGATATCACAACTTTAAAATCACATTATTTTGGGCAAACCCAAAACGCTCCATACAAATGGCCACTAAGATGTGACGTCACACCTTAGTGTTTTGTATGCATTTCATTTGAATTTTGTATGGTAGCTATATCAAATGTTTCATTTATGTCGATGGTTCTATTATAATGGTTGGTACAAATTATATGGGTCAATCAATGGTATAATTATTTTTTAATAATTTCATACTTTTAAAATGGAATTGCCCATGAATCTTGAATGACTTAAAAAAAGGCTAGACGTTATATTTGTAATTGAGATTTTTTGCTATTGGACCTATATTTTGATAAAAGATTTCTATTTTGTAAAATCTCAAGCTTAGCCAAATACACTATTTTATATAAAATAACAGATATATCCACCTCCCGTCCATCTCCGAGTGCAGGCCCTGCAGGCTGCAGGCCGGTGCCGTGACACATGATAGACGGGGCAGTATCTTAACGGTTGGTAGCAGGTAATACGCTACGGAAATAGGATTGTTCTTTTAAATGTTTTACCGCGCTTTCATTCTTGCACGGATTGTCTGGGTCTATTTTATTTCTACTATAGTCCATTCAGTATGTGAAGGTGAATAGGACAGTTCTATTTTGACACTGAAAGTGAGACGCTTCTTTTAAACCTAACCGATGTTTTTAAGAATCGTGAATATTTTCTTTAGAAATCTACTTAAGCGACTTTTTATTTGTTTGGTTTTTCAATTTTAATCAACATTTAATCTATGAATTTAAACTATCTGGATATGGAATACAATATGTAAATATTCTTAGTGGTACACACTTAATAAATCACAATTAATTAAATAATATGCATTTTATTCATCTGAAAAATAACAACACTCGCTTGACGTGTCGGAACCACCTTCGACACCAAAAGAAATTAGTTCTTGGTCCTAATGCAATCTAAGCGGACATATTTTGCACGAGACAAGAAACGTGTTTCGATGGTAAGATGGTACTGATTTATTGCGATTGTTTGTGTTAATCCCTATGAGCAAAAATCCGATTAGCGGATTATTCATAAGATATTTTTACAAATTTTATTGGTAATAACTATTTTAAGTTAGTAAATATACTTGTTATTTCGGAAGAACAAGAACACAAAAAAGTTAATGATTTTGACAACTTAATATTTTTATTTGTAGAAAGAAGGATGAATGATACGAAAAGTTTGAACTGTCCTATTCACCTTCAGATACTGAATGGACTATAGTATCTATTATCTCACAAGTACGCCGCCGGCCTTTTAAAAACGAATAGGATTTTTCTTGAATGTTTGAAGGTATAACTTACTGTACGACCTACAGGACACCCGTAGTTAACGTACTTAGTACCTACTCCGTGGAGACGTATGCTGAACGAGTCTCTCCCCATAGTAGACACGATCACGTACCACACGAATGCCTTAGTCGCCTGGTGTTCGCAGCCTGTCATAAGGCTGAAACACCATGGCAATATTCTAAAAGTGCCAAGCCTCAGGGCACATCCAGGTTTTGAATATGACGTCACTTGTTCGAGCAAGAGTTAACATTCGGCAACCCTGATGCTGCCACCATCAATTTAATATAATGGAGCGGGCCAACAGCGTTTGATTGGAATTTGTGCGTTTGTTCTGTTTTCCTTTCTCTATTTTTCTTCCATTCACTAGCAACCACTTTCACGAGGCAGGCGTAGCTAAACAGAGGCCGCTGAATTTTCAGCTCTGTTTTTATTGGCATGGAAAGCCAGCTTTTTCAAGATATGTTTACGTTGTTGGATGAAAGAATGAAGATACCGATCGTACAGCTCTATTAAAATAAAATCCAAAAAAATTACACAGTACGGAAAATAGGAGGATAAGTTTAAAGGTGACATATTTACACTATATTAGCCACAGCCAAGTCCCAACTTGGCCTCAACACATAGAAACTAGGCGATAATCAAAGTTAAATGAAACAGTTGGCAAGTATTGAAAAGTAATTTCACAGGTCATTGGCTGATTCGCGCTATCGCGTAACCCGTCACTGCACGCTTGGGTCGCATGTACCTACCTGTTTTTCGTAAAATCGTTAAATACGCTCTTGATATTTTCAGTTCAAACCGAGATACTAACCATCATAATCTTAGCGTTTCTTTCCCGGTTGCGTCCTAAGCTGTCGCTTTGGAGTCCGGGGCCCGCTAAACTGAGATAGAATAAGTGAATAAGCCAAATAATTTCACTTTAAATGAAATAATTCAAAGTGAATTAGGTAATTATATGTTTTGGTCTGGGGTCTAATGACTAAGTGAAGAAGTTAGATAATTCGGAAACTTTCAATTCTAAGGTAAAACCTCAGAACTACTGCGTCAGGAATTTACAAATCATTAAAAAAATTTAAAACCTCTAATATGTAAGTAAGTAAATATTATTTTTCTTTTGTTCCTGCTGAAGGTAGGTACGTAATATTTCAAAACTCTAGTTTTAGGTACCTACTTTGAAAATATGTATTTTCAAGTGGGGTACATAGTGCACCAGGGTGGTATTTTGTGTTCCAGATCTGGGGCGCGCTTGTACGTGTTCCATCCCTGAGTGAATAAACTCGCGGGCTTATAGTGTATATTATTACCAGTGAAACAATCACAGTTCATGTAGTCTTTTTTGATTTCATGCGGTGAATTATTTACCTTCGTCATTGTTAAGCAATAATTGTATGTAAGAAGGTATGTGTACCTAAGGCCTATTTCATGATATGAGTCAATAGGAGTTACATTAAGCGATGAACGTGAACGAACTAATTCTACTAATTTCTGGAGTCTATAGGCTATAGGCCTATACCTATATATAATCCATACTAATATTATAAATGCGAAAGTAACTCTGTCTGTCTGTCTGTCTGTCTGTCTGTCTGTCTGCTACTCTTTCACGCCATAACTACTCAACGGATTTAAATGAAATTTGGTATACAGATAATCTAGACCCTGAGAAAGGACATAGGCTACTTTTTATTGCGAAAGGGGGGTTGTAAGGGGTTGAAAGGGGGGTAAAAAGTTACTTTTCCACGCGGACGGAGTCGCGGGCGGCCGCTAGTAAAATATAAACTGATAATTGAAATCAAATTAGATATAATACTTGCACGCTGTTACGTTACGTGATCTATGGGTGCTCAGCCCATTATAGTTTATTGTTACAATTAATAAAAGAAGTAGGAAGGTATAGATCAGCATGCTTAGTCAAAAGTGACATACAGAGTGACTATTTTTGCGCACTCAAAATTTAAGTAGAATGGATGGATTATTGGCTGGATGCCGTGTGGCCCCCGGCAGAGTAGAATAGGCCACCCTCTCTCTTACCGAGGTGTCGTAAAAGGCGACTAAGGTAAAGCTGCTGTCATGATCATCAGTACCCAGAGAAGGAAAACTGCATTTATATCAAAACCCTCGCCAACCGATCTGCCAAGCGTGGTGAGTATGGCAATTACCCCTCATGTGATTGAGGGAGGCCGGTGCCCCAGCAGTGGGGACTTAAATGGGCTGACGATGATTGGCTGGATAATTTGTATGGACGAATGTAGGAAATCTTTAAATTTGACTTGAATGTCAAGTGCATGAGAATAGGCCTCCATATTATATTAAGTAAATAAAAAAAAATAGGAGATGCCTTACTGCTATGAGCCTTAAGCGCAGATGGCAAATCGCGCGAGGTCTCCCAGCCATCGCGTCGAGGGCCCTCGAGTGAGCGCTTCCATGCCATTTCACGGTATAAATCCGAATTTTCTGCTAAAAAGTACACCAACGCTTTACTTTTAACTCTTATCTCTATTTTTATTTTACAACTGGGTGGAAAAAGTGTACACAGACACGAAGGACGAACAACTTACTGCTCAACTAGATTAGATCTCTAGATTTGAGGTACGGATAGTATATAGTAGTAGTATAGCTATGTAGGTATTGTTAATATAATATCTAAACACAGAAATTCACCAAATGTCAACTGTCGCTGACATCGATATCGAAAAGTTCGCTGAACTAATATTTAGGTACATAGTACAGTGGCGGACAGGTCAAGCTATACAAAACTGTCAAATTTCTTCATTCGATTATAAACCTTATATTGTTTTAAACATTGAGTTGAAATCGATTGAGGAAATTTGACAGTTTTGTATAGCTTGACCTGTCCGCCACTGTACCTATTCTGCGAAAAAAAACCGCCTTCAAAAACCACGAACTAAAATGTGTAAAATAATATTTTTAACACTTTATACACTTCAAATAACATTTTATAACAGTACACTCGAGAAAAGGTGTTTGCGAAGTCGGCGCCTAATATACTATCTTGTAATTGAATACAACCTTCAATTATTCAAATTCAAGTTTAATCAGCAGAGCCACAAAATTAATACAATCAGGTGTAAATACTGGTGCATTTTTTAAAAAGATACAAAAACATTACGTGTGCCTTTAAAATTTGAGGGTTCCCCTCAATTTTTCCAGGATCATCCTATCATCAGATCCTGATATCCTTATCATGGTACCATTCCGGGACTATCTTTCCAACTAAAAAATAATCATCTAAATCGGTTTATAAATGGCAAAGTAATTGGCAAACAAACATAAAAAAATATACATATGTCGAATTGAGAACCTCCTCCTTTTTTTTGAAGTCAGTATCGACGTTATGAACTCCGCCAGTAGATTTGTAGTAATTGTGGCAATTATGAGACAATTTGTAGAAAAGTACAACAGTGAGTATGGCAATTACCCTTCATGTGATTGAGGGAGGCCCGTGCCCCAGCAGTGGGGACTTAAATGGGCTGACGATGATGATGACAACAGTGAATCCATAAAGGAATGTGTTAGGAATTTTTTGAGATGTAGTAGTAACTGTCCCACTGCACGGCAAAGGCCTCCATCAACAGAAATGAAGTCATCGCTACTACGATGGGATTAGGCTTAATCACCACACTACCAAATGCGGATTGGTGTTCACAAATCCTATAGCTATGTTCGAAAAATTCGAAACATACCTTTGCTCGACCCGGGAATCGAACCCAGGATTCCAAGATCATGCCCCGGTACAAAAACCATTAGACCAACGGGGCGGGTTTGAAGATGTATCTACTTGTGTAATATTATCTGTGTATTGTAGGAAGAAAATTCTTTATGGATTCACCGCCGTAATTTTTTTCAAAATGTCTCATAATCGCAATAATTAATACATATCTATTGGCGGCGCTAGTTTCACATTTTTCTTTATTTTTTTTAAAGATAATAACTGCATTTTTTAGAATTAGTTTTTCCTTCTAAGGGAAGGATTGCATGAGAATCGAGCCTGATATAATTAAAGCAAAAATTGGGTATTTTAATCAATCAATCAAAACAGTCATTTTACAAACGACACATTTCCTCTAAAAAACCTGAGGTCTTTTTAACTCCATGGTCATTTTAACTCCACTGGTGTTGCGGGTGTCTATGGGCGGCGGCACTCACCATCTGGTGAACAGTCTGCCCGTTTGCCACCTATCACATAACAAGCTTTCCCTTTATGTCCTACATCCTTTCGCATTCACACGCGCAACACAATACAATCAGTTTACGCGCTCACCAGTATTTGTATATCCATTGATCTAGATTGTTTTACTCATTCATTAAGTTAAATTAATCTTATTATAAGCATACAAAATGTTATGTTACATTTACTAATGTAAGACAAGTGTTATTCTTTTAAAAGTGTCTCTGGAAAGAGCGGGCTACTCCTAATACAAATATTTTATACTTAACAGGAGGACCCCACACACGCATGTAATTTAACTGTTTACAAATAAAGAAATTTGTATTTGTATTTGATGTAGGACGCTCTGTATGTTTAGGGTACCGTGTCTCTCCGGTACATGTCACTCTCTCTCTCTCACTGAATCAAGCTGAGTAGTAGATATTAATTCTGTAGTTAGTACTTCGATCTCTCTATCCTACACGTCCAGTCTTTGCGAAATTATGGTACATTTCAAAACAAAAAAAGGAAAGGAACATGTCGCCTCGTGATGAGGGTCGCATCTCAAGAGGACGATTGTTCGCACAAAAGCTTGCGTCAAATATTAGTTGACTTTTTACGTGACTCGGAGTTATGTCCAATCAGTCCCCGGTGGTAATTGCGTGAATTAAAATGGGGGCTTACAGCTGAGGGATGCCAGATAGATAAGTAGGTACTTATAAAATTCGGGATAGTTCTACTATGACAATCGACGTCGGTGTTAGTGTTGCCAGATAGTATTCAAATCCAAAACGATTCTACTAGGACAACGGTGTCAGGTACTCGCACCCTTAGTGAAATACCGACCTAACTCAAAATTGTTGATATTTTTATAGCAATTCTTTGCAATTTATTCTTGAGTAGTCTTGAGTAAATAACGCACTTAAAATTTCATCTCGTGTTCATATGTGAGTGTACCTATTTACCTAACTCAAAATTGTTGTTAGATGACCTTTCATCCCTGGATTTTAGCCGATACTATTTTCACTTAGCATCATATTAAAATTTTGAGTTAGGTCGGTATTTTACTAAGGGTGCGTTGGGTAATGACCAAAGTATAGGTAAGTTCCTGTATTTTGTTACAAAACTAGCGCTTCCTGAATGGGAAGTCCATGGTTCGCTCCCGAATGCGTATGTCATGAATTTACGATCAAGTTTATAACATTTATTCCAGGGTGAAGAATGCAAGCTAAACCTTATTATTTGGATTCGAGTACGGCTATAACCGTAATTATTCGGTAACGTTATATATCATAATAATTAATCTGAAAAGCTACTTCACTCTCTCGTACTCCAGGGTTGTCCAGGTTGCGTAAAGGCAATGACTATAGAGGTTGCTCTTTTTAGGGTTTCGGACCCAAAACTAAGAATTTCGCAGTCCGCCTGTCTGGTTTCAAGAAGTGCGACAGCTACCGATAGTAAAATTTTTCACAAATTTTGTATTTCTTTCTACCATTAAGTATATATATTACAGTAGGTAAGACTGCCTTGGTGGCGCAGTGGTCAGTGGGTCGAACTTTAATTTTCTACTGTATAATTTTATTATGAATCATCTTTGTCATCATTTTTTCTCATCCACTGTTCATTTAAGTACTAGTACATATAAAGAATAAACCCGTATACTTAGTTCCTTTGTGTAAAGTTAGACAAAGGTAAAGGTGGACATTTTTGAAATATTAGTTTATACTACGAAGCCATTTTTTAAAATATCTACTCACATGAGGTGAGTATTGGTTAGTCACATCCAAATTAATCGGAATCAAATGGCGGCTCATGGACCAAACAATATGTTCAAGATTTATTAATAAGAACCAATATTTTGTTATTTCCGCGGTCCAGATCAACTGATAGGAGTTGTGCGGCCGGCCTCGTCGTGATGAGGGTCCCCTCAAGAGAACGATTTTTCCAGAAAAGCCGCGTGTCAAATATTCGTTCATTTTTACGTGGCTTAGTTGAGTCCTTTGGCTGACCTGCTATACCTACTTATGTACCTGTGTGTTGTCCAATAACGTTGAAAGTAAAAGTTATTATTTTGTATTTTTTTCGGTGACTGCGCAGCGGGTCCTCATTGCCTCGAATTTTCGGAAAAGTGTGCGTGAGAAATCACGTTTTGCCTTTCCGCGGAAAATGAATTGGATGAATGTATATTTTATTTATAAATAGCATTACTTTTTTGCGTACAACATCATTCGTATGCAAGTCTGTAGGTTAAGTAGCTACCACAAATTGGTGACGTGGTAAATGCACCCGGTGGGGCACATATTTTTTAGCAACTAAAATTGGTGTTATGCTCCCTTCCGTATACATAACGCGGTTTGAGAAAAGTTCTGAAACTATTTATTTATTTATTATTTGGCTTTTCAACAATGAGTACACCATATAATTAAGGATTACAATCCCAGCTTAAATTCTAAGTGCCTCATCACTTAAACGAATCTCGCCTCCAGTCCTTTTGAACGTTGTTTGTTGAAACGGGATGGGCAAAAAAAAACGCGGACCTAGAGTCTGTGGTACGTAAATAAACCAATAAAAAAAACGGAATAGCATGACCTTTAGTACGGTAATAGGTTAAGATCTCGTTTTGTAATAAGACGAATGTAATTTTATTGGCGTTTTGCGTATATAAAATGTACACTGGATTATCGATCCAATAAGAATAATGTTTTTTTATTCCACACACTTGCTCTTATAGAGTTCGAAAGAGGACATTTCCTGTAATATTTCTCGTGTATTTCCGCATGCCAGTATATTAATATTTAAGGATGTGTACTCCAATATGACATCGCAGTGACGGCCCCGACAGAAGGGTCGGCTGTCGGCTAATAAATAGTGCGATATTGGCTCGCTAGCGGCGTGACAGACTTCGACAGGGAGGCTTATGACGCGGGTCACCGAGCACCCATCAAATCAAGGGAATCCTGTTTATTAGGAATATATATAGGAAAAGTCTACGAAGTAACTAACTAACTACCAAGATATGGAGAAAATATCTTCTTGGAGGCAATAGAAAACAAACAAGGATGCTCATAGAGATATGCATTGACCAAAGTGCTGATGAAGATAAATAAATAAATAATTCATACAACATCTCATACATTCACCTGATTCCGTACTAAGCAGCTTCAGCACTTGTGTTCCTAATATCAGACAACATAGGGATTACAAATATTAAAAAAAATTAATGTTTGTCCCCTCGACCTTTGGCGTATGAGGCAGGGTCACTAACAAATGCGCGATATGAAGATGAACATAACATCGAACAGCGACTGCAGAGCATGCAAGGAGGAGACGAAAACCATAGAGAACCTTTTATGTGAATGCGACTTACTGGCCATAGGCAGAATGTGTCTTCTAGGTAACCCATATCGGAAGACTACAGGCACTTCAAACTGAAAGATTTCGTGACCCTGAAGTAACGAATCTTTCCCATAGGGTCGACATGATCCATGAAAATGGCTCCTAACAGATAAGGCAAGGTAAGATACTAACAAATATATCTTAAATGATAATAAAAAAAAAAAAAGAAAACTACAATAGAAAAAAGAAATCTGCTAATCTCCCAGATGTTCATGTGCGACAGTGACAACATTACTATCGCTTGCTGGTTTGCCGCATAAAAAAACCTAACCCAAAAACTCGTGGCAGACGGTAGAGTACCTATATCATTGATTAATTATAAAATATTATACTGACTGCCATGAATCATTGGCTTAAGTATCTACTTATTGCAATACACGCTAAGATGCTGATGATTCATTATTAAGGAATTAAATACTCTACTGTCTGCCACGAGTCCTTACATTTAGTAAGTCGAGATAGTACGGACAGCCACACATCAATGTATTGATGTGTGTGTAGATGTAAAATTCTTCAATAGATATTATAATAACACATGTCATTAATTCAGAAACACGTTTGGTTCTATAAAAATTGAACACTTTTGACGGATTGTAATAACCCGATGTGTGGCTGTCTGTACCTCATCTACTGTAAAAGGTGTCTATGAAATGAATACCAATAAGAGATACGTATTTTCATTTGATAAGATTAGTGTTTATAAATTTTGGTACAAAATTTTAGTCAGCTTTACCGTTTTTCGAAATGAAAAATAAACGGTATTTTTACCCGACTACGGCAAAGCAAAAAGAAGGGTTATGATTTTGACCTGTATGTATGTATGGTTGTTCATCTGTTCCCTCATAACTTCTAAACTAGAGCAATAATATAATACAATTTTGGGTATAATACGGAACATAAAAAAGGACCTATTTACAGAAAGCTAAAAATAAACAACAGGAGGAATACTATTAACAAGAGATGATGGATGAGATGAAAAATCTGCCCCGCTACTCATCGTGCCCAAAAATCTGGCAGCGTTACCTATTTGGATGGCCAACGCAATGCGTTGGCCGAGGTAGCTGCCAGCATTTCTATCACCAGAAATGTCGAGTAGCCCGGCAGACACTTCTAAACTAGTTATCATATTTAAACAAATGAGGTGTCGTTAGAAGCGTCTTGATTGTCTTCTGGTTATAGGTGACATGACGTCACGTTAAATCAATTACGGCGCCCTCTAGGGGACTTAGACTAAAAAGAAATGCTTGACGATACCGTTGTGGGGTACCATATGAAAGAGCTTTTTTAGCACATTTTACATTATGTAATTTTATTTACATACCCGAAATTAAAACCCGACTACCAAAAAAACCCGCTCTAAAAATTACGAAACAAGAAAATTGTCTCTGCTGAAATTATTATGCCGTATCGCCGTGGTCGTATGCCACCTACTGTAGCAAAACAGATTCATTATAATAATAAAATAAAATAAAATCAATGTGGCATACGACCACGGCGATACGGCCATAATAATTTCAGCAGAGACAATTTTCTTGTTTCGTACTTCGAGCGTGTTTTTTGGTAGTCGGGTTTTAATTTTTAAACTTTATTTTTGCATTACCTAATCATATTGCTAAGAATATTATCTAGTCAGTTTGTTATCTTAATACATTAAGAATATGAAATTATTTATTTAACCCAATTATTTATCATTGACACTAGTATTAATTTAGTCACCATGAGGAGTGGAGTCGCGTGGTTCCTCATGGGCCTGGCGCTGGCGCAGAGTGAAGCCCCTCAGGAACGCATAGTGAGCACCAGGCAGGGCCGCGTGCGCGGGTACAAGCAGCCAGGCGACGATGTGTTTGTGTTCTACGGCGTCCCTTACGCCACTGCACCTACAGGCCAATGGAAGTTCAAGGTAATTATGGAGCACTCCCAGGGCTTTAGTCATAAATGATCATTAACCTCCTTAGTTCAAACATTGCTATAAAATGTGGATATAAAGCTGTTTTGATGTTTAAAACAAAAAAAATCATTCAAATTCTTCGAAAAAAGAATGAAAACTGCTTTATTACACAGCTTGAGAAGACCCCCAGTGATTCAATGACCATAGTCTTGTACTGTTTCCTATATGAGTAGATATATTTACCTATATTTTGATAAAATATTTATATTTTGTAAAATCTTAAGCTTAGTCAAATACCCTATTAGTATGTATGTATATCTATAATATCCACTCATATAGGTAGGTACCTATATGAGTGGATATTATAGATATACGCTACTATCGGGTCTCGCAATAGCCAGATAACAAAAGCCTAATTAATAGGTTACATACGAATACTTCGTTACCTTTTAATTGAAAATTCATTTTGTATTAAATAAGTACATATGTATAATCAGGGATCGGATTTAGGTGTGAAAGTTTGACGAAATCATATGGATGGTTGGACAACTGTCGGTTCATGTTTTTTTTAATTCACCTACTTATTTACAATGGCTCTTTTTCATTTCTGACAAGAGAATGTATTTTACACGTATAGAACATTCCCTAAATCTCGCAATCCCGCGGGGGTATCAATACTAAATTGCACCACCTAATCACTGATTATAATTGTAATAAAGTCGTGGTTCGATAGTGAATGATATAATTGTAGATAAGACAAATATTCGCATAATTAGAGATAAGATAGGTAGGTTTATCCCTTTAATACATTAAGTAGGTATTGTATACTTCACTCTGCAAGTACCTAATGTAGGTGTTATTTTGAAACCGTATATAGCTGCATAGTTTTGCATTTAATTACTAATCGTAACATCTACATTTTATTATTAATACTTTTGGAAGTAGGTAGGTATTCTTCGTTCTTCTCCGCGCAGCTGTGTCCAATCTTATACTTATCTAGACACAGAAAAAATCTTACTTTCTAATGTTTGCATTAAAACTGCTAGTATTTCTGATTGCTCTAAATAGATTTTTGATATTCATCTCTTTTTATCTAATTTCAGGATCCAATTCCGGCTCCTACGTGGTTTTCAATCTTTGAAGCAGTAAACAATTCCATAGCATGTCCACAAACTAAACTAAATATATTCAAAAAATTTACATTTGCGAAGGGCCAAGAAGATTGCCTCGTCGCAAATATATACGTGCCGGACACCACACAGAAGAAGAAATTACCGGTCGTGGTCTACGTCCATGGAGGATCTTATAGAATGGGCAGCGGAACTTTCACCGAGGCCAAGAATTTGGTGAGGAGTAAAAAAGTCATTGTAGTGACATTCAATTACCGTTTAGGACTCCATGGATTCCTTTGCTTGGGCACTCCCGATGTTCCCGGAAATGCAGGAATGAAAGATCAAATAGCGCTCCTACGATGGGTTAATAAACACATAGAAAGTTACGGCGGGAACCCTAAAGATGTAACGCTAGCTGGCCAGAGCGCCGGGGCCTCTGCTGTCGAACTCCTGATGTTATCGTCGGCTGCTAAAGGATTGTTCCATAAAGTGATTCCGGAGAGTGGAGCCAGCTTGGCACCATGGTCAATACAAATAGATCCTCTTGAAAATGCAAAGATCTTAGCAAAGAGGGCAGGGTTTGAAAATGTAGATGATATTTACGCCTTGGAAGAGTTTTATACGACCGCTTCTTTTGATGTATTGACATCAAAAAGTGAATTTTTCGAAAGAACTGATGCAACATTTTTGCTATCACCGTGTCTTGAACGTAAAGGCAGTGAAGGCGCTTTCCTCACAGACAGCCCATATAATATTTTGAAATCTGGAAAATATCCAAAAATTCCTTTGTTATATGGATTTGCAGACATGGAAGGTCTAATACATCTTCCCATGTTCGATACTATGAGTGAGAAGATGAATGCAAACTTTACTGATTTTATACCGGCTGATCTGGAATTTGACACTTTCGAAGAGAGGGAGGAAGTTGGCAAAAAGATAAAAAAGTTTTATTTTGGTGAAAAGCCAGTAAGGAAAGATAATATACTGTCATATGTAAACTTCATAACGGATGTTTACTTCGGGTATTCCACCCTGAAAGCTGTGCAGCTTCTGGTTGAAGGTGGTCACGACAGAGTCTACCTGTACGAATACAACTTCGTCGACGACGCTGAGCCGGCGATACCGCACACGAATAACGTCAGAGGCGCTACTCATTGCGCTCAGAGTGCTGCTGTATTTGATGGGAAAAATTATGAGTCGCCTGACGAAACTAACTTATCGGAAGATTACAAAAAAGTTAAAGCTGTTATGAGAGAATTATGGGTTAACTTTATCACGACAGGGTAGGTTTCAAGAGAAAAGTAATTACCTAGTTAAAATAATTCCAACTGTAGTCATCGCAAAGACTCGCGGCAGACGTTAGAGTAGGTATTTCATTCTTTCATTATGAATGAAACATGACACTAACTGCTACTTTGGCTTAAGTATAACATTTACTTCCCTTTTAAACCTACGGACCATTTTTAACAACTTAACTGCTTTATAATAAATACTCTTTCGTCTGCCGTGTTTCTTTGCGTTGACTCTAATATTTAGGAGTCCGATTAGAGGAGGCATCGACCTAATTAGCACCACCTGTAGATTTAGATTAATTGTGGTGGATTTGAGACATTTAAAAAAATACAACGGTGACTCCATAAAGAAAAGTGCCTATTAAGAATTTCTACAATCAATAAAAATACGCCTCGGAGCCCTAAAAGCCCTCTTAAGGGTTGTATAGGTCAGACGGCAATCACTAGGTACATATTAAACATCAGGCTCTGGATTATTGGTCGAAGTGTATCCCGTATAGAAACGGGATTCTGAACTGCAGTCCGCCTCGTGACCACGGCTGCTGTAAAGTAGCTGCAATGTCGGGCAAAATATGTGAGCACACAATGTTCTATTACATAATAAATATCGTCTTAATTGTTGCCTTGGTAATTATAGGAACGAATGATTGTCTACTTAATCTTTTTCTTGTGTTTGGTGACTTTTTGTTTTTTTTCAGAGCTCCCGTGCCACCTGGCTCGTCGCTGCCCGCGTGGCCTGCGACGGGCGCTCGCGGCGCGCCGCACATGTCGCTGGGGCGCACGATGGAGTTGCGCAGCGGAGCGCTACTCGAGCAGCGCGTGCGCTTCTGGGACACCATCTACGAGCGACACTACCGTGCGCCGCAACCACCACCCGCCCCTCCCACTAGACATACTGAACTTTAAGCCACTCGTTACCTAACAGCAATGATGTGTAACCTAACTATCTGTTAAGAAGGCTTTTCGATCCGGTGGCGTCGCCAACAGATTTTATTGATTGTAATGAAAGTAAGACAATATATGAAAAATTGTCCAAGACATTTAAAATAATAAAGAATTTGTGATTTTAAGGTTATTTTGCACACGCCATTCGTGTCACAATCATATCTAGCACGATTTAAGAAAACGTGGCAAAAAATTAAATTTAATTATGACATATTTTTTGTGTATAATTACAAGAAGTAATAAGCCGTAAAAACTAATTAAATAAACTATATTTTAAATACCTGACAACGCTGACAATTTACCTATATTTTCGGCGGTAAGGGAAAACCTCGTAAGGTAACCTGCACGCATGGAGTAATAATTAGATGTACCTATGCATGATCGTATCAGAATATAGTTTTTCAACATTTTGGATTCTGAATGTGTAACCATGATTCACTGTTGGTCTGGTTCCCCAGTCTAAAGGGTGCCAAGGTCTGACCTCGATCAGGTCAGTCTTCCAGTGGATCCTGTCCAAGCGTACCCCGCGTACCGAATCGACAATTTTGGACGCAACTGGGAATTACGCTCTGAGTTGAGTTGTATAAACATGCATAGTTCCACTGTCTAGAGGTCCGTTATCTGTTTATTATTAAATCTGTGGTTTATTACGATAGGAATGATGTAACTCCGATCAGTACGCGCAGAGATGCGACCGGCAGTGGTGTTGTGTTGTCTGGTTGTGTGCGTCACGTTGTCGCAATGTCACGACCGTGAGGAGCGAATCGTGCGCATCTCGCAGGGGCCGGTGCGAGGTTACAAAGAACCTGAAGATGAATTCTTCGGATTTTATGGCATACCTTATGCGACGGCTCCCACCGGCAAACATAGATTTAAAGTAAGTAACTAGGTAGTTAATCTGAGAAAATGACCTTCGCGAACACTATCACTCAAAGATTCGCTCGTCCCAGAAAATCGAACCTAACCTAACTAAGATGATTTGAATAGGATAGTTCTATTTTGACATTAAAAGTGAGGCGCTGCTTTTAAACCTAACCGATATTTTTAAGAACCGAGAATATTTTTTTTTAAAATCTAATCGACTTTTTATTTGTTTCATTTTTAATTTTTATCTACGAATTTGAACTATCTGGATATGGAATACAATATGTAAATATTCTTAGTAGTACACACGCAGTAGGTAAATAATTAAATAGTATGCATCTTATTCATCTGAAAAATAACAACACTCGCTTGACGTGTCGGAACCACCTTCGTCACCATAAGAAATTACTAGTTCTTGGTCCCTAATGCAATCTACTTATGCGGTCATATTTTGCACGAGACAATAAATGTGATTCGATGGCAAGATGGTCGCCATACCGATTACTGATTTATTGCGATTGTTTGTATCAATCCTTATGAACAAAATTGTGATTAGCGCGTTATGGACTATACTGATAAGATATTTTTTCCAAATTTTATTCGTAATAACTATTTTAAGTTCTTGTTCAGATTAATTGAGAAAGATTAATACTTATTATTTTGAATGAAGAATAAGAATACAAAAAAGATAATGAATTTTACAACTTAATATTTTTATTTTTAGAAAGATGGATGCATGATACGAAACGTTTGAACTGTCCTGTTCACCTTCACATACTGAATGGACTATTTTAGTACGTGGTTAATATCGCGCATGTACCTAGGTTCTTTACTTCCATGTTTATCGCTAATCAAGTGGTAGATAAGGGTTATGATTTATTATTGTCTATGTTTTTTACCTACTTATTCAAGTAGTCTACCTGCTCATAAATGTTGTACGAAAGTGTGTCTCTGTTTATACATAGCATAACAATTATTAGGAGACATCTACATATCTACTTAGGTTATTTTTGTTATTTATATTGGTATATATAAAGCAGGAGAACTAAGGTCACAGACATAGCCTAAAGGATTGCATGCCTCAAGTGGCAATTGGCAGGGCATATAGCGAGGAGAACAGACCTCCGTTGGGGCGGAATGGTCCTCGAGTGGAGGCCGCGTGCAGGATGCCGTGGCAGGCCCCCTACAAGGTGGACCGACGATCTAAAGAAGGTCGCGGGAATCTATTGGATGCGGGCGGCGTAGGACCGATTAGTGTGGAGATCATTGGGGAGGCCTATGTCCAGCAGTGGACGTCTATTGGCTGAAATGATGATGATGATGATTGGTATATAATATAAGTCGCCTAGGTACAACCTGTGCGGATAAAGAATGGGATCAGAAATGAATGATGCGCCGCCATTTCTGATCCCATTCTTTATCCGCACATGTTGTAGGTACAGACAGACACGCATAAGGTTTTATAATTTGTCAAAATTCCTCAATTAATATTGAATCGAAGGTGTTTTATCGAAGAAATTTTACAGTTTTATACAATTTGATGTGTATCTGTACTAGTACAACTTTATGTTGTTGCTTAGTTAGTACTTTTGACTGTTGATGATACTTACATAGAAGTACATAAATAGATTTAATAATAGTGTAACTTGGTCTACTATTGTGAGTTTAAACAAATAAAATCTGTAAGACAGTCAGATATAAATTTTTTGCTCGATTTCGTGTAGGTAATTTTAAAATAATTGCGCGAGACCCAATGCGTGTAGAAATCCTCCATGTAGGTACCTACACAATAGACAAGCATGCAATACCCCAGTGTTATTTCGTGGCGGACTCAACTCAAGTATCCTTGAATTGAAGTTGATTTAGGTGTCTGACGAATTGGCATGAGTGGACTGAATTAGCACAGAATATCACAGCAGATATAGGGTACCTACATACACACTCGAAGAAAATAAAAATTAATATTTTAATTTAGACGACCCGTTTGGAAGTCGTAGTGAACGCTGCCTTTGGTCCAAGGGTTGCGGGTTCGATCCCCGCACAGTACAAATATTTATGTGCATGAACATGTTTGTTTGTATTGGTCTGGGTGTTTTCTATGTATTATAAGTATGTATTTACAAAATATTATATGTTTATACTTGTAATCCTACTGTTGATTCTGATATCCTACCTATGGTGCTTGAGCTACCTATCTCGAAGTCAGTTCAATGTATGTGATGTTGTGATTTTTTTTTTAATTTATTTACTAACATAAAAACAAAATATTATAATAAACAATGTTATACAGCATTTGATAAATAACTAGGGTTTGTAAAAATGCTGCCTTCTGCATCGATACATTAAAAATACTAACTTAATAATAATTCTTATTTTATATAGTGCTTACTTACATATAATTTATTTTATTTTACATGTTTTTGTATCTTTACAAAAAAAGGATAACAATCACCCAAGCTTAAGCCTAACCTTTCCATCAGTGCAGCAGAAAGTGAGCCCTAAGCTTGTCTTTAATGTTGATTGGCGTTAGACAATCGCGGAGTTCCTGTGGTAACTCGTTTATGAGTCGGGGAGTGAGGTACGACGCCGCGCGCTCTATATATATTTATTTGTTTAATATGTCTAGAATCTAGATAGGCATGTACTTATATAAGTATTAAAAGTATAGGTCTTACTGAACTTTAACGGTTAAGTACTTAAGAAAAAATATTGGCACTTATTTCAATACGCATAAAGATTATTTGTCATTAAGATAATTATAACATTAGCTTAAGGCGAAGGGTACCCCGCAATAGCGACGCCAATTGATTACATTTTTAACTATCTACTATACTGGATCTAATTTAAACACTGTCCCCAGTTTTTAAAAATAAATCCGGTTTAGTAGCTCAAAATTTAAATCAATTTGCGTCGCTAGTGCGGATACCCTTTACCGAAAACGAACGAACGAAAAAAACGAATATATCTTTTTTTCTATTACGTCGAGCCATCGGCCACGGTCAGTACCTTCAAGTGCATAGTTGCTAGATCCGCTCCCCGCGCAGCGCTGAGCTGACGCCACGCGCTTGGACACACCGGACGCTTGAAGTGAGTATGGGTGCTTTCAACCCACTAGCGACACTTGTTGTTACGTTTTTTAATTAATGATAATTATTATACGAATACGTTTTTATTGTTTGTACAGTTCCACGATGAAGTCTAGATACTTGCATGATGATGCAATAGAAGCAATACTCCAGGAAGGAGAGAATGTCGAAAAAACTGTTTCTGAAATAGATGATAATGAAGAATTGAATGAGCATGAAAGCGAAACAGAGCAAGAAGCAGATCTCGAAGGTCAGTTGATAGGTTTACCAGAAGACAGTGAAGATACGAACTCTCCTGTACAAGTAGTAGAAGATTATTATGGAAAGTGTGCCAATTTTTTATCTCAGTCGTGGAAAGTTCACAGGCAAAGCTGGAGTTACTCAGTGGCAAGTGCAGACACCTCCACAAAATGTACATACCCGATCTCATAACATTATTATTCAGTAACCCGGACCTATCCGTAAAGGGAAATCGTGTCTTATAATTTTACAAGCTTGGGAGTTGTTATTTATAGAAACCAGGCAACATTCCCCAGAAAATTAAAATTAAAATCAAGTCTACGGGCGGAGACGGCGAAGAAGAAAATGAGCCTCGACCTCGCTCTACTTCTAGCTCTCGTTGCCACGTCTGTAACTGGAAAAAGGACCGGAAGACCAAGACTGTATGCAATAAATGTATTAAAGGGTATGCCGTGAGCATACTACATTTATTTGTGGTGAATGTTTCGCCTAATTGTCGTAAAAACGACTTTATTTCTAAAATCCGATTTTTCAGCTGTGAAAATTTTCACTCATGTTGACTCCTATTTTTCTTTAATAGATATTTAGCAAAGCCATTTGTTTTTTTTTGTTATATTATAAGTACAATTTCTCTATTAGTAATAATCGATCTCAGATTTGCAAAATTCATAATGTTGAATTTTGTAAAAGATATTTAAAAAAAGTTGGTAAATTGTAGTAATTTTCAAATTGTTAAGGAGAAGAGAATAAAAGATGAATGATTAATATTTTGCTTTTTATTTTTAGAAAACATGATTAAATTTCATTGATATACACTAAAAGTTTAAATTATATATACTATTTCTTAGATAACTATTTTTGTGCGTTAATTTTACCGTTGGTAGCGACAGTTCATGTTTTAAATACCCTAGCGCGGCACGCAGGGTTAATTTAATTTGACATCTCAGGGTTGTTGCACGATACCTACACATTTAAATACTAAAGTTGTAGATTTATTTGCGTTGATAAAAATAAGTTACCTGCTAAAATGAAATGAAATGAGTTTATAAATATAGTAACGCAACATATTATTATAACTACTTTTCATAATTGTATACTAATTAAATTTTTCAGGCTCCACTTCCTGCGCCGCAGTGGCTGAGTACATTTGAAGCAGTAGAAAAGAATATAGCATGTCCACAAGTAATTGTACCTTTTTTAATTGGTGAAGATGCAATGGTCCAAGAAGATTGCTTAGTTGCGAGCATTTTTGTGCCCGATACAAGCGAGACAAATCTTCCTGTGGCAGTTTATGTCCACGGAGGAGGATTCCAGATAGGACATGGTCTAATGTTTTCGTCAAAGATGTTTCTTAATCAAAAGAAATTCATAATGGTAAATTTTAACTATCGTCTCGGAGTACATGGCTTCTTGTGTTTGGGCACAGAAGACGCTCCTGGTAACGCAGGCATGAAAGATCAGGTAGCTTTGTTACGTTGGGTTAAAAAGAACATAGCAAGTTTTGGCGGGAACCCTAACGATGTAACTATTTGGGGATCTAGTGCTGGATCCGCTGCAGTTGATCTTCTAATGCTGTCCCCTTCTACCAAAGGTTTGATTAATAAAGTGATACCAGAAAGCGGTGCCAACCTTGCCTGCATTTACTGTACAAAGTGACCCCATTGCTAACGCAAAAGAATATGCATTAACACAAAATGTTACTGATATTGACAACATTCATGCCCTTAGAAGAATTTTATACAAGTGCACCGATTGGAACTTTGTTCAAAAATTCTTATATAGACCGCAAAGATTCTACATTCGTATTTTCGCCGTGCGTTGAGAGACGAACCAAAGAGGAGCCAT
Organism: Marasmia exigua; assembly: GCA_019059595.1. Lineage (NCBI taxonomy): Eukaryota > Metazoa > Arthropoda > Insecta > Lepidoptera > Crambidae > Marasmia > Marasmia exigua. The sequence continues at coordinate 484,260 of CM032464.1, read as the reverse complement.
TCCTTGAAGACTCTCCGTATAATATCTTAAAAAGTGGGAACTATGAAAAGGTGCCTATATTATACGGATTTGCTAATATGGAAGGTTTAATGAGAATAGGTTTTTTTGAAACGTGGAAAGAAAATATGAATGAAAAGTTTTCAGACTTTTTGCTACCAGATTTACACTTCCAAAACAAAGATGAGAAAGAAAAAGTATCTAAAGAAATAAAAGAATTTTATTTCGGAGACAATACAGTAACTGAAAAAAATGTGATCGATTATATTGATTATTTTTCTGATGTAATATTTACATACGCCACTCTACGGGCTGTGCGATTACATGTGAATGCTGGTCACGATAAGATATATTTGTATGAATATTCATATGTCAACGAAATAGACAACGTTAATTCTCCATTAGTGCCACACACGGATGACGTGCGAGGGGCGAACCACTGCGCACAATCCGCAGCAGTGTTCGATGGCTTGGGATTAGTCCGAGTGGCCGAAGATACTCTGCCCAGGGAATATCGGGATGTAAAAGGATACATGAGACAGATGTGGATTAACTTCATTACAACTGGGTAAGTTTCAAAAGCAACAAGTTTTAACAAGATAAATAAAACAATCTACTTGCAATTGATTAGTAATAAGTTAGTGTTAGAAAATGTTTTTTTAAATTGCAAAAAAGTGCATTAAAATTACCATAAGTAAAACTAAAAAACATTACCAGTACAACTTGTTAACATTCATATTGTTTCTTGAATAGTGTGTTTTAATGGACGGCATATCCTAAGTCAATGGTTTAATCGACCGGTGCTCTCACAGATTTAATAATTGTGTATGCACTATTTTGAAAACCCTTAGTTTTCGTTATTTGGCATGCTATTTCTGGCTCTTACTCTCAACGTGTCATTCCCTTTTGCGCCCAAAGCCTTTTACCTTTTTGTACCAAAGATTAGGTACCAATAGGGCTCAATTTATATGCCACTCTGCCACTATACTGGTAATAAACTCGCTACTTTTAGCTATTGCACAGCACGTGTTGCGAGGACATGAATAAGCTCATCATAAATGCGCTCTTTAGATTAACTGCTTCTGTGAGTGATGGGAGCTCAGGGGAAAAGTGCGCCTTTCTACCGGGAAGTCATCACGTCAAATCCAAGAAAGCATCTCTGGATGTACAAATCGATATGCGTATTTCCTACCATTACGTTGACCGTGGGAGAGCCACGCTTCGGCGTGAATGGGCCGGTTCGACCGGCCACACAGAAAACCGGCGTGAAGCAGCATTGTGCTATATTTCGCTGCGTGGGTGAGGGTTCCTGAGGCCCAATCCGGAGGAAAGTGGGGTTTAAAGGTCGGCAGCGCACTGTGACTCCACTGCCACCTATCACATAAAAAAAACAAAAAAAAACATCCGCGATGAGGAAGAACATTGTGAGGAAACCTGCAGGTATTTGAAAGTTTCTCAAACTATATATTGTGTAGCCATGTTATGTTATAACGACTGGTTCCTTTGTCTCAGGATTGCGAAGTTCAGACGCCAGTCGCTTCATTGTAATTAGCAGATTCATCAAATCCGGAATATGGTATATGGTCCAAGCGTAGGGATCTTGGCACATTATACCTAACGTGAGCTTTGCTTAAAGCTCTTGTTGTACTGTGACCCCTATATTTTTTCCGTTATTCCAGATCTCCAGTTCCCTTGGGCTCGTCCCTGCCGGAGTGGCCGGCGACGAGCAAGGCCGGGTCGCCCTACATGTCGCTGGGTGCGACGCCGCAGCTGCGCACGGAACCGCTCCTAGAACGCCGCGCTAGGTTCTGGGATGGCGTCTACAAACGGCACTACCGCGCGCCACAACCTCCACCCACCCCTCCGACTAGACATACCGAACTTTAAACCACGTCGAACATGTCTTGGCCGCACGATGGACGTGCGCTTCTGAAGGCCAACAACAAAACGACTTACACATGTGCTGTAAGTCCCATTGTTTGGAAGCGACAGGTTCTCGTTTGTTACGGTACGGCTTCGTTGTGGGCCCTGTGAGACAGCATCTACGAGGGCCACTACCACGCGCCATGCCCACGAGACCTCGGTAATGAACTGTGAATAAATGAAGATATAAACATAATATCAAGTTTATTATCCAGGGATACTTCTATATGATCTTTAAGTAACTTCCTACAAATAAAATATTTTTTTCTAAGCGTTATGATTTTTTTGTGTGCGGATTTCTACCTCAGCGGTGCGAGAAAGCATCGTGAGGAAACCTGATGGCCTAATTTAAATTAGACGTTACGACCGAATCAGACTTTCTCTCTCTTTCACACGCACTGTGTGTCTACTTTGTTTGGATGCGACAGGTATATTCTCGTTCGTCGTTCGGGACAACTTTAAATTAAGCCACCTGCACTTGTCGGTGTTTCTCAAACTATGGATACCCACATTGAGAACTCTGAACCATCTGACCGTATAAATATGATCCAGTTCGTCTAGTCTAAGGTGTGTAAAGAATCTTTTAATACCCATAATGCGTACCCGATACTATCGCTGTAGCGATTAGCAAAGTGTTCGTTGGGGGCGATAGATTATGTTGATAAACCAGTGTCTAGAAGGTAGATACAATTTGCTTGTCTTCAAACAATCACAAATAATGCAACTCATCATGAATCCAGAATTATTGTGATATGTTTCTTTTTATTCCACATCATCATATGTATATTGACCTGATTTCGTACCTACTAAGTAGCATAAATACAAGAGTACCTACGTTACATAGATCAAGATTATGTCGGTGGATCAGAGATAGTAGATATCTAGAGATTGCCTATCTTCGTAAACTCACAAATAAGAATCCAGAATTCTTACAGAATAAGATATCGAATTAATAGGGCAGTGCTAGCAGAGATGTGGTCGCTAGCAGTCGTGTGCGCAGCTGCGCTAGTGTACTCTTGTGGCTCTCCTGCGCTAGGCGAAGTCCCTGATGAAAGAGTTGTGAGGATCTCTCAAGGACCAATACGGGGGTACAAGGATCATGATCATAATATTTTCGAGTTTTATGGTGTGCCCTACGCAACTACTCCCACGGGACACAATAAGTTTAAGGTAAGTAAGTACCTACTCAGTAAGTATAGAGTCGCATAGCCGCTTTTTAATGTGATAAGTGGTTATATTCCTTTCTACTATTTACCTAATAAGAGAGTTCAAAGGGTAGCTTATACAGGCTGTATCGGTAATCAGTTCTACAAACCATTCTGAATAAGGAACGTTTGTTGTTGAGTATGTACGACTCTCAGAAAGTCGTCAGGTTTTTTTATTTGCAAAACGTAATATTTACATGCTCCTAAGTATCAGCTTCTTCCTCTAATCGAGCGAAGGGCAGTCAGAATTGTCGACGCCGCTCTTTCCGAGACGCTCGATCCTCTGTCACTGCGTAGAGATGTAGTAGCATCGCTGTGTGTCATCTATCGCAACTAAAATGGGAAGTGTTCCGAAGAGCTGTTCCTCCATATTCCAGCTACAATTTTTTTCTATCACGCTAGAACGCCAAATTCTACTCCTAAATTATTTGGATGGATTTTATTTTTTATGTGGTGGAAACCACAGTGTGTTTCTCATGCCACTTCTTACACACAAAAGCTCTTGTTATCCTGTGGTAAAACTTTGGAATTAGCTGCTAACGATGGTGTTTCCAAGCAGATAGTTACGACCTGGTGATCGCATCTGTGATGCCTCATGTGTTGCTGGTGTCCATAGGTGGCGGCAATAACTTACCGTCAGGTGGTCTACTCGTTATCTCATAAAAAGTAGCTATTAATAACTTGACCAGAGTAATAAATTGATAAGTAATCGATCCCAAACGCTTCAGAACAAAAGAAAGAAAGAAAGAAAAATGTATTTTTGACATCACAACTCTATATACGAATACTACATCAGTTACAAAAAAAACAAACAAACAAAAAAAAAATAGATACAAAAAAAAACAAGACAAAGGAAAAACAAAATAATAAAGGTCTTTTCTTCTCGAATACCTTTTCAACAGTTTTGAAGTAGAAAAACCTTTAGTTCTGTTAGTTTAGCTTACCTAATGTATATATTGTTTTAAACTTTCATGGTCACTAACATTAAAATAGTTATTTACAGGATTTCTACCATGTACCTTATTTTTGAGTTTCCGATATTTCGGCACTGTTGCAAGCGCCATGGTCACGGAGTAACTCCATGACCATCTGTAAACATCTAATTACCTAATGTGCTCTTATTTTCAGGCTCCTCTCCCTGCACCAACGTGGACGATGACATTTGAAGCTGTAAACAAACTCATAGCTTGCCCACAACCAATGCCCGAAACCAATCAATTACTACCAAACATGACTTTTCCCGAAAATTGTTTAATCGCCAACATATTTGTACCAGACACTAGCGAAACTAATCTGCCTGTATTGGTTTATGTTCATGGCGGAGCATTCCAGATGGGTGTCGGGAATCAATTCACGGCCAAAAGATTACAAAGTCACAAGAACTTAATTGTGGTTACTTTTAACTATCGCCTTGGAGCACACGGCTTCTTGTGTTTAGGTACAGAGGATGTGCCAGGAAATGCCGGAATGAAAGACCAGGTAGCGCTGTTGAGATGGGTCAGAGAAAACATCGTTCATTTCGGCGGGAACCCTAATGACGTCACTATTGCTGGCTACAGCGCTGGGTCGGCTTCGGTCGATCTGTTGATGTTAGCGCCTTCAGCGAAGGGTTTGTTCAATAAAGTGATACCAGAAAGCGGCGCCAACCTTGCAGCATTCACCGTACAGGCTGATCCTGTTAAAAACGCTAAAGAATACGCCGAAAAACTTGGCTTCAACAATTTAAGTGATATTTATGCCATAGAAGAATTTTATAAGACAGTTTCATTTGAAACATTGTTTTCTGATGCTTTTATGGATAGGAAAGACTCTACTTTTGTGTTTTCGCCATGTATTGAAAGGAAAACAACCGAAGAATCTTTCCTTGAGGATTCACCGTATAATATCCTAACTAGTGGAAACTACGAAAAAGTTCCCTTATTGTATGGGTTTGCCAATATGGAAGGGTTATTCAGAGTGCCCTTCTTCGATACGTGGAAGGATGATATGAACGAAAAGTTTTCAGATTTCCTACCACCAGATTTGCAATTCGAAAGTGAAGAGGAAAAAGAAAAAGTTGCTAATAATATAAAACAGTTTTACTTTGGCAATCAATTAATAACGGACAATGATATTCTGGCGTATATTGATTTTTTTACTGATGTTTTGTTTGCTTATTCTACTCTGAAGAGTGCGGAGTTGCATGTGAAGGCGGGTAACAATAAAGTTTTTTTGTATGAGTATTCGTATGTCGATGAAAATGACCCTTTGACTCTAGTTCCACACACAGACAATATCCGCGGAGCGAATCATTGTGCTCAGTCTATGGCGGTACTAGATGGCACTGATGAAGACGACCTTACAGAAGAATACAAGGGAGTAAAAGCCATGATGAGGGAGTTATGGTCTAACTTCGTCACTACTGGGTAAGGCTTATTTTATTTTCTGATGCCCTGTTGGTCTGGTGTTTTAGACGCCCTGTTGGTCTAGTGGTTTAAGTACCGGGTAGTGATCTCGGGGTCCTGGGTTCGATTCCCGGGTCGAGCGAAAAGTATGTTTCGAATTTTACGAACATAGGTTTGTGATCACCCATCCGCATTTGGTAAGCCTAATCCCATCATAGTAGCGATGACTGATTTCTATGATGGAGGCCTTTGCCCTGCAGTGGGACAGTTTATAGGCTGATACTTTAATGTCATTTTTTTCTTAAAAAATATGAATCCATCATCATAATCTTAGCGTCTAAATCCTGCATTGGAACGAAGCCGTCGCTCCGCAACCCTACTTGGCCCTTTATGGTCCAGACTAGTATTATAATCCTTAGTGTCAGCCCGGAGTCTGGAAGTTGGCGGTCTTGTACCCCCGTGCCTCGGTAAGCACTATAAGTCGTTTATCCTGCGCCCGATCTCTCTCCGGTCGTGTCACGCTGGTGTCCCTTCGGAATATGAGGGTAAGGGAATAGAGAGTGCACTTGTGTTTGCGCACACACTTGAGCACTATAATATATCCTGCGTACGTGGCTGATCGTTGAGATTGGCCGCCGTAACCGTAATCGGTTAGAGGATAATAATATCTGTGGGTTAGGGTAATTACTATGATAATTATAATCAAGGGACTGCTGTCTGATCTTCATAGCTCTTTCTTATACGAGGGTTATGTGATGCGTTTGAGCTATTCCCCAATATTTATCTTTTTCAGATCACCAGTACCGTCTGGGTCGTCGTTATCAGCGTGGCCAGCTGTTGGTGAGGGCGGCGCGCCACACATGTCCATCGGGAGTGCGCTGGAGTTGCGGGGCGCGCTGCTGGAGGATCGCGTACGCTTCTGGGAAGCCATTTACGAGCAACACTACCGCGAGCCGCAACCACCGCCGATGCCGACATCATCATCTCTATCCCTTCTGCCCAGCGTTGCGATTATGGGCATTACCTATATGGCTAGGCTGATACATAACTATTGAACTATAAAGCTAAGACACTTCCGATGCGGCTCTTGCGCCGCTCCACACATGTCATGCGTCACAAAATAGGAAGACATATTCTGTGCAGGTTTATTGGAGGCACGTTGAAGTTGCACTATCTCGTGCTGCAGTCACCACCAACTCTACCATTAAAGCTAAAAAATAAAGACTATCCATAGGCCTGAGATTGTGGCAACGTAAAAGAGCTAAATCAATTAAAATCAGTGTTATTATTACCTACTACACATACACAGGCAACTGGTAGCATTTTTTTAATTCGAGACCTATCCTATTATCCTGTCCCTACTAAAGTTTTTCGATATCTATTGATAAATTAACGTAACCAATAATATACGAGTATTTTCAATGTAAAAATAAAGGTATTTTCCTATATTTTTTAATGATATAGGTGGCAGACGAGCTCATGGATCACTGATGGTAAGGGATTACCGCCTATTGACAGCTGCAACACCAAGTGGTGTTACAAGTGCGCTGCTTACCTTATAACCCCCTTTAAGTAAGGGTACCGGAGGCCCAATCCAGGGGGGATTGGGCCTCCGGTACCCTTACTCACGCAGCGAAACACAGCGTTCTTTATATGAATGTGTATTATTGTAGGAAGAATTTGTCTGTCATCAAAACAATCACAAAAAATCAGTCATCATTATCCAAAGTTATTATTAGACGGATAAGCCCACTACATAATAAGATAACGACAAGTGATCTGACGAAGCCAATTTAGCCAGTTCTAGCAGCGATGCGGTCGCTAGCAGTCGTGTGCGCAGCTACGCTGGCGTGTGTCTCCCTTGCGCAAGGCGAGGTCCGTGAAGATAGGGTTGTGCGCATTTCTCAAGGACCAATAAGGGGATATAAAGACCATGAAAACAATATTTTCGAGTTTTATGGCGTGCCTTATGCAACTGCTCCCACTGGACACCATAAGTTTAGGGTAAGTAGGTACACAAATAGGTATCCTATGTAGTTGCAAAACCTATAATAATTTTCCTTCTTATTAAGTACTTGTAAATAGTTACTAATGGCACTTCATGAATTAAAGATATCGAAATCAGGGGGGAGAGGGGGCGAGGCTCTTTAAATAAGTTATTATTATGTCAAAGTTCAGGGACAGCCACACATTGAGTACATAAAAAATCTGTTAATTTTCTTCAAGCTATTCTCACCTTAATAGTGTTTGAAATTAAGGTGAACTTGAGTAAAGATGTGAATCACATGGGTTTATCAATAAAAAATCATTCTTTAGCTAGATACCTAAATATTAGCTAGTAGCATCAGAGCAAAGAAATACTGATAAGTTGGAGGCACTTAACGTTTAAAAAGTTAATAACTAATTGAATATAATATTTACAAGTAGGTTTAAAAGCAGAATCAATCACTTATAGTCTGGAAGGGAAAACCGTCGGCGAGTCAAGTCGCCGGCAACGCATGTGTGATGTCCCGTGTATCGCAGATGTTCATGGGCGGCGGTAATTCACTTACCATCAGGTGAGCCGTCTGCTTGTTTGTTTGCCATAATGTAAAAAAAAAAGTAACAAGCAACAAAGGGGTTATCGAACCTACGACTCTTGGAACGCAAGGCAGGTTAACTGCAAGATTTACTAGATATTGTTAATGGAAAATACTCTTTGGTTTTATGCAATGATTGTATTTTAATATTATGAACATTCTAATTTTCAGGCTCCTCTTCCTGCACCGACATGGATGACGACTTTTGAAGCTGTAAACAAAGACATAGCTTGCCCTCAAGCAAAGATCCAGTATATGGCACTAAACATGACTTTTCCCGAAAATTGTTTGATCGCTAACATATTTGTACCAGACACTAGCAAAACTAATCTGCCTGTATTGGTTTATGTTCACGGCGGAGCATTTCAGATGGGCATCGGAAATTTTCTCACAGCCAAAAAATTACAAAACCTTAAGAAATTAATTGTCGTTAATTTTAACTATCGCCTTGGAGCACACGGCTTCTTGTGTTTAGGCACAGAGGACGTGCCAGGAAATGCCGGAATGAAAGACCAGGTAGCTCTGTTGAGATGGGTTAGAGAAAACATCGTTCATTTCGGCGGGAACCCTAATGACGTCACTATTGCTGGCTACAGCGCTGGGTCGGCTTCGGTCGATCTGTTGATGTTGTCGCCTTCAGCGAAGGGTTTGTTCAATAAAGTGATACCAGAGAGCGGCGCCAATCTTGCGGCATTTACCGTACAGACTGACCCTATAAAAAATGCTAAAGAATACGCCGGAAAACTAGGTTTCAACAAGAATTTAAATGATATTTATGCTTTAGAAGATTTTTATAAGACAGTTTCATTGGAAACATTGTTCACTGATGCCTTTCTGGACAGAAAGGACTCTACATTTCAGTTTTCGCCATGTGTAGAAAGGAAAACAGCCGAAGAGTCTTTCCTTGAAGAGCCGCCGTATAATATTTTAAGTAACGGAAACTACGAAAAAGTTCCCTTACTATATGGGTTTGCCAATATGGAAGGTTTATTCAGAGCTCCCTTGTTCGATAAATGGAAGGATGATATGAACGAAAAGTTTTCAGATTTCCTACCACCAGATTTGCAATTCAAAAATGAAGAGGAAAAAGAAAAAGTAGCGAATGACATAAAACAGTTTTACTTTGGCACTAAATTAATAACGGAAAATGATATTCTGGCGTATATTGATTTTTTTACTGATGTTTTGTTTGCTTATTCTACTCTGAAGAGTGCGGAGTTGCATGTGAAGGCGGGTAACAATAATGTTTTTTTGTATGAGTTTTCGTATGTCGATGAAAATGAGCCTAGGTCTCTAGTTCCACACACAGACAATGTCCGTGGAGCGAACCATTGTGCTCAGACTATGGCCGTGCTCGAAGGCCTTGGAATGATGGTCGGAAATGAGGACGACTTCACAGAAGAACACAAGGGAGTAAAAGCAATGATGAGGGAGTTATGGTCCAATTTCGTCACTTCCGGGTAAGGTTTACATTATTTACACCTTTAACAAATGTTGGTACCTGGTAGTTTGCACCTGGTAGTTACTCCAATTATAGGACTGAAAAAAAACATTCGTATTTTTAATTTAAAAAAATATATGGCACCGGAAAACTTACTTTACTACCATGGCTTGTTATCGTATTAAGCGATGGACCAAGAAACCTAGTTTTAATTATTAGTGGGACCACATGTGAAAAATCTCACATCCTACCGTCATGTATTTTGTTGTTCCGTTAGTAAATAAAGGGGGATAGAATCTTTAAAGTTAGATACAAAGACACATAGAATGGCTTATTGTCATCATGATCTTAGTGTGTCATTCCTGGTTGCGACCCAAGCCGACGCCTCGGAGCCGAGGGCATTTTCGGACCATGATTCAGGATTTGGTAAATTTGGTAAAATGACAATGAAGCGACTGCTATAATACCTGACCTTCGCAACCTGGCAATCATGGTTACTGTCTGAATCATTATCTCAAACTGTAGGTAAGTAGTAACTACGTACAGGTGGAAAAAAAATCCAGGCAGACGTGCAGATTCGCTCACGACTGCCTCACCGCCGCGGGCTAATGGAAAGTTGTTTGTTTCGTAAAGTGAAGAGGACGGATAAAAATTGTCAGGTGGAGGGTTAGACTCATCGGATGCATTCATGTTCTGAGCTATTACGTATCACGTAGAATATACATGTCATGTCAAAATGTTTAATTTCTTTTTTCAGATCTCCAGTACCGCCGGGGTCGTCGCTTCCTGCGTGGCCTCCTGTGGGCGCAGGCGGCGCGCCACACATGTCTATCGGACGCACGCTGGAGTTGCGGGGGGCGCTACTGGAGCGGCGCGTGCGCTTCTGGGACGCCATCTACGAACGGCACTACCGCGCGCCGCAACCACCACCAGATCCGACCGCTATACATACTGAATTATAATAAATGTTTAGACTATCCATATTTCTAAACAACTACAACCCGACAAGTGCAGGCTGTCCTACACCAAGCAACGGATCGCAACTGATGGAGACACTGGTTGATGACAGAGTCGAAATGAGAGAATGGGAAACGACTGATGACAAAAAGAGAGAGAGGGAGACTATCCGTAAGCCTATTCATAGGCATATATATTAAATTCATATGCATATATAATTTTTTTTTTATTAATAATAATAATTCTCACAACATCTCATACGTTGACCTGATTCCATACGAAGTAGCTTAAGTACTTGTGTTACAGATATCAGACAACAGAGGAACACAAATATATACTTAAATACATATATTACACCCAGACACTGAACAAACACAAGTGTTCATCGCACGAATGTTTGTCCAGGGTGGGGATCGAACCCACGACCTTTGGCGCAAGGGGCAGGGTCACTACCAATTGCTTAACTTTAATTATAAGTCCACCTTGCATGCCGTGGCAACCTATAATTAAGACAGCACTTAGAATTGTTTACTGCGTTAATTTTAAGAATTGTTGTACCTAGTGTGTCTTGTTGGTTGTCCTAATATATAAAATAAAACGATGCCCTAAAAGACGCTACAGAGGCGACCCTGGGGACCTTTATATTCTGACACCTGAAGCTGTCGATTGGCTGTGTGGACTGGATGTAAACTTGTAGACATAGTTATAATCTAAATTAATTATAATAATATGTTTTATGTAATATAAACGCCTACTAAAATGTATAACGCCATACGATTAAATAATAAATAAATAAAATAAAATAAATTCGGTGAAATAACTTGCACTTGATCCGGCCGGTAGAGTGCGTTGCATAATTAGTACTTGAGTGCTTCTATGATCCTCAGTTCATGGTTCTCTGTACATTACCAAGTAAGAAGTATCGTGAAATAGGCTACCAAACAACTGGAAATATTTATTTTCATCAGCAGTCACAATTTATACCTGAGTCAATAATTATATTGTCAGTTTCGTCTTTATGATTCACTCTGCGGATCACAAAACAATATAAAGGCTTTTATCAAGTTGCCCCTGAAGGCTCGAGCCAGCGCGGCGTCTAGACGACATCCTTCGTCGCTCATTAAGGAAGGTCGTCCACGACGGTTTTTTGTTGCGATTCAGTAGAGACAGTCCACTAACGCGTTTCTAGCCACCATATTACCTACGATTATGCATACTTTCGCAGTTTTGGCGCATACAGCCTGTGATAGAGTTAATCATTGGCGACTAGAAAGACAGTCGCATTTTGGACTGGTTTTCTCGGAATCAAAGGAGATCCTCGCACTTTCACACATTTTATTCAATTCAATTAAATTTATTTGCATAAAACACGCTATATACAAGATCTTATAAAAATACATAAGTTCACATGTTTAGCCAAAATGTATAGCATGCAAATGTTTAATAAACATAAGTCACCATTTTCCATTCAAAAAATCTCTTATGTCATAAAAGCTACATTTTCTTAAAAATGATAATAATGTTATTTTAAATCTATTCGTATTAAGAACCTTAATGTCGTTTGGGAGCTTATTATAAATCTTAACGCACAAATTGAGACAGTTTTTATTTTATTTTTGAGACCGAGAAATTTTATTTAAAATAATCCTTTGAGGATTTCTTTTCAGTCTCGAGTTTACATCACATGCTTTCCTAAATAATGTAATATGTTTATGTACAAACATGCATATTTCATGAATGTACAAGGACGGTAGTGGTAACAAACCAAGGTCTCTATATACTTGTTTACAAGATGAGTTCGTCGGGTCGAAGCCTACATAAAGCTAGGATCCATTTTTTTGTGCAACAAATATCCTTTTTTTATCCCACAGAAGTACCTATTCCGTAGCGTAACAGAGATTCTACGTATGCACAGTAGGTATTGCACAGTAGGCAGATATAGCTATATCCGCATTGGTGATTTTGGCTATTTTTGCAAAACGACGGGGTGTTATAAGTTTGACGTGTCTGTGTGTGTCTGTGTGCCTGTCTATGGCAACGTAGCTCCAGAACAAATTAACTGATTTTGATTTTGTCTTTTTTGTTTGAAAGATGAATAATGGGGGAGTGTTATTAGCTATGTTGGATAGAAATTGATCAAAGATGGCCGCCGTCACAAAGATATGGATTGTAGGTTTTAACACAACTCCCACAATATGGGTATTATATAAAAGGTCTTGAGTAGCAGAATATATTTATTGTGACAAATTCCAAATCAAAAATGGCCCCCGTCAAGGGATTATTAAATTTTCAACTTATATTTTTACGAAGTGCATATACAAATTTGTGAAGTCTATTGAATAGGTTGTCAACATGACGTTTCCAATTTAGATCTTGGTCAATAATTACGCCTAGAAATCTTAGGTGTTTAGCTTCTACAATTTTCATGACGTTAAGTTGTAAGTTATATTTAGGATTCTTAGGTCGATTAAATTGTACATAATTTGATTTTATAAGATTATTTTAAGATTATTTGATTCGAGCCATGTAATAATTTTGTCATTAGTATTGTTTATGTCAGATTCATGTAAATGAATATAATTATCGTTATTCTTTTTTGATGTCACCACAACCGATATGTCATCCGAAAATAAAATACATTTGTGATCATTGTATTTATGTCGTTGATGAAAAATAAAGGGGTGCGCTCCATGTGGCCGAAACTCAAATGAACTAATTTTCTTCGATATAACGCTCATTTGTTAGAATTTTTACTTGAACTAAATTCGTTTTCTCTAATTTCATTTCATATAATTATTGTTTGATATATGTAACAGGTGCCATTGTAAATTTTTATATAGGTACCACACTTTTGGTATGAAAAAATATAAAAATAATTTCGTATAGTGCTTAAATATTATAATATGTTATAAAGTATTCTAATCATGTTACTTACAAACACTTTTTTTTTTGCGTTGGGGTAATGCCGCCGGCCCGTAGTGGAGTGGGCCAACGTTGCCTTATGCATAACCATCCACCGGAGGGGCGGATGGGTTATGTCGGGCTCTCCTCTGGCGGGGGCTTCTTGTAACAAAAAGCCGGCCAGAGGCCTACCGACTAAACCCCCAACAGCGCTCCCTTCTTCGCCAGAGTGGGGAAGAGATATGTGCACTAGTTGATCAACTTTGTCTACACGTTCCTCCCCAGGCGGTGACCCCCAGAGCAGGCCCTGCAATGTCTCCCCCAGACGGACTGGAGGGGGCGAACTTACAAACACTAGGGCGAACCCGACACAGCCTAGTTTGACCTTCACGTCGTACTTGTTTGCCCTACCTCTAGAGTTTGATTCAATAAGGCGGAGGCGCGGTGCCTCCCATTATTATATTGGGCCAGGGATACTTCCTTGGGGAACACCAAACCTATTAAACTTGTAGCTTGATAAGTAAGATACCAATGTATTTCCATTTACTCTACTTACAGAAACACATTGCAGTCGATTGGTTAAATACTCAATATTTTATTTGCATTTCACAGTGTACATTATAAGATCTTAAATATAGGTATACACAATAGATCACTGTGAACCCTGTCGGGCACAACAAAAATAGAGAGGAGGAACACCATTGATCAAAAGAAAAGATTATTAATTAATTAATTTAGTATTGATTAATTATTATGTATTCAATTGTTTTTTAATATTATTCAGTTTTCATAACCATATGTTCTGTAATATATAAAGTATATATCTATCTGTTTATAAGTAATATCTATTTATTCTGTGGTAATATATTAGTTTATTTGCATTATCGCTTTAATTTATAATAATTATTCCTCTAATTCTATTGAATATTTTTATCATTTAAATATTCTTTTATATTATAATAACATTTTTTTAATAATATACTTTTGAGATCTTTTAAAAATCTCTTATTATGTTTTATGTTTTTTAGATAATCCGGTAAATTATTGTACAATTTTATTGACATTGATAATGGGCTCGAAGAGTGGTGTTTAATATTTGAATTTGGTAGTGCTAATTTATTTCTGGGGCGGATTTTATGTTTTGTAATATTGTCATCTCGTTTAGTGAATAGAGTGGGGTATTTGCGAACAAATTTACACATTTCGTAGATATAGATGCAGGGAAGGGTCAGGATTTTAAATTTTGCAAAATATGGTCTACAGCTATCGGTGCCTTCTATGTTGGCTATAATTCGGATTAGTTTTTTTTGCATGGTTAATAAAGTAGGCGCATCCGTGCTACTTCCCCACAAGATGACGCCGTAACTGAGCCACGCGTATGCGTAGGCGTAGTAGGTGGTTATCGCAGTCGGTATGTCTGTGGTTTTTTTATTTCTTATAATGCATATTTTAGTGATATCTTGCTTCCAGTTTACATTGGTATCAATAATAAGACCTAATAGTGTATTGACTTACATTTTATAATAGGACGATATCCATTTTAATGCTAATCCAATCAAGTTAAATCAAAATGGAATAAGATTCAATCGATTTTAACTTGCGTATTAGGTTGTTGTGTTCTACAAAATCGAAAACTTTCGATAGGTCAAAGAATAGACCTGTAGTCAAATAATAATTATTAAAATTAGTCAGGATAGTATTTACGAGGGTAAACATGGAAAGAGTCGTACATTTTTGCTTTTAGAATCCAAATTGATATTTTTGTATTAATTTGTGTTTGTCACAAAATCTGATCAGCCTATTATACCTACATACATTTCTCAAACATTTTGGTAATAAGTTTTGGTCCAAATGTAAAAGTGCCGGCCTAAATAAAAAAAAAACTGTATTCTGTTAGGACTTCAGAACTATGACTTTGAACATCAGGGGGACAGCCCCCCGACGTTTGATGATGATGAAGGCCATTTGGCGTTACAAAAAAAAATATGAGATGTTGATTTTTGACCTCTAATAAAAACAAGGATAATAACCCTACAGCAGTGCAACGGTGCAGTGTTAGGGGGACAAGTCCTACACCATATAGCAAAAAATGTTGCTGGACCAAAAAAGTCCTTTCCAGGTCTTCCAGGTGCAGTCAGGTGGAACTGTATTAATGAATTTATCCAACTTAAATGGATTTCAATACCGAACACTAAATTGCTTTCCCGTGAAGGGAAGGAGAGGGCTCTCCCCGCAAAGCTGCATGTCAGCCCCGTGTATCTTCTTCTTTGTTTGTGGTCAGCCCTAAACGAAAACGTCAGGTCTTTTTATGTGATAGGTGGCAGACGAGCGGACCGACAGGTTTTTCTTTTTTCGAAATTCAGAAGCTGATATGCAAGACACTTATAATATCTTATCTGTTTTTTACATCCCTCTATCCTAACCTAACCTAACCTATCCTGCACTCACGATTCACGAAAGTTTATTCTCATCAGTGTCATTACGTGCTCGGATTGAATTAGGTAACCTGTAATCTTCTGGTTTCGAGTAAACTTTACCTAGAATATCCTTCACATAGGTACTTAAACTGTACACTGATACAATTTGACACAAAAAGACAGTCTTGCTCAATTATTTATTTAATTACGCAGGTCCTTAAACCTAATTACGTAATTAAAGACGGTAACAAAAGTGAAATTAATAAAACAATAACAAAAAACAAACCTCATAATATGCCTATGTTAGATAAGGTGCAAAAACTCGCATTCTGCGGTTTTCCTAGGACCACAATTGTCCCTTGATGACGACATTAACTCCTTGGCGCCGGCGTCGGCTTGGACTTCAAATAATGAATAAGAATAAGCCGGAATCCAAATTACTGGTACAAGTCATAGCCACAAAATACATCAAGTTTATTCATGGCCAGGAAGAAGGAAATGAGAATTTAAGTCACTGAAAAAGAGAAAATTCAGTGGTTATGTAAATAAATAAATGTTTTATTACAGATAATTCATGCATAAGTAGTTCTTCGATGATAAAACGTGATTAATGTCTCGACACTAATCAAGTTATCAAGAAAGAAAGAGCGTAACTACTCTTTTTAAAAAGGCCGGCAACACATTAGCGATCACTCTGATTTCAGCAGATGTTCAGGCACCGTTATAATTACTTATCATAAGGTAACCCGAAAGGAGCATATGAAAATCACCAATAATTTTTGAAAGGAATTTGGATCTTATTGTTGCGTATCTTTAGACAGTTAAGTATAGGTATATGTTTTTTTTTAATTATAAAAGCACTGTATATTGGCTCTCCTCAGCCTGATGGTAAGCAAGAGAAGAACCCAAGTTGCAATTATAACAGAAGCGATGTCTAGTAAAGTGGAAACAAAATAACATTAGAACTATCTATTAGAAGACTAGACTTTTCAGATGAAATATGTATTAAGAGATACAGAAGGACCTATCATAGAACAGAGAGCGTCAAAGACGTAAGCTGTCAGAGTTTGTAGCCTTGGTGAAGACATTGAGTAATGAAACAAGTTCCGTCAGTTCCAGCTAACTGCGAACTTACACATCCGGCAATTTCTTCCAATAACAAAACTCGTTGGAACTGACTAATCCGCAGGCGTATTGTTACTAGCAATCTATCGCGGCTACGATAGGGTTACCAGACGGGGAAAAGGACAAATCTGGATCATCCTTGCGTCATTCCCGGTTGCGTCCAAAGTCATCACTTCTGAGCTCGGGCCGGGGACCTACGCTTGGACCAAGATCCAGGATTTAGCAAGGTTGGTTTGTACAATAAAGAGATTGCCGTTTGACTTTCGCAACCTGTAAGAGTTGCTAATGTCAAACGGCAGAAAATATACAACATCAAACACGGAAAAATATACGTTATGTATAAATACGTTATGTATAAATAATTTAATAATAACAATCGAGAAACTATTCGAAACGTGTAGGATTTATGACGATTTTTCCCAATGTTATCGCTCGGCATTTGGTAAAAATACTTACGACGTGAATCGTGTCGTGTTCATCTTTGCCACCACAGATCACTATATATGTAGCAAGCTAACCTTTCAGAATTTAGGTAAGTGTTTGAAGGTTAATTTCCAGCAGTTGTTGTCCTTCGCCTATATACCATGGAACTATAAAGTCAGCGGAATGTGCCATTTTCGGAAACACGTCACAGAGGGTGTAAGAGATCCAACCGGCCCTGACGCAGATTCTATACGGATGCGGTAGATAGAGAAAGAACGTCACCCCAGTTATAATGGCTTCGCGCAGTTTTTCAAGTATAGCTTTCTATGAAAATGCACAGTCTGTTTAGGGCGCATGTCTATGCTAATACAGTGACAGTGACATATGACAAAGTAAACTATCAGTGACTTGGATGCACGAATTTAATATACTATGTCTATGCTTGGATGAGATTAGTAAAAACCTGACATGTCAGGACTATCCTGACTGTTCCCGACGTCCGGTGACCCTGGTGGCAGAAGTGGGACGCGGCGGAGGATCGGGATTGCCGGCAGGTACGGGATAATAATCAGGAACAAATATTGAGATGGGTTGTTTTCGGATTAATACTAGAGGGAACCGAACTGGGAGTTAATTAGCGATTCTCGTTTGTAAATATTTTTCTGTCTATTATTGTTATGCGACGAGTAAAATGAATGAATATGACATCAAACGACTACTGCAGAGCTAAACGAAGAGCTAGAATGAGAGACGGAAAAAATAATAACACGGTCGTTGTAGGTAGTTTAATGTGAATGTTCCTCTCTGGTTAGGGGCAGGTTGAGTCTTATAGGTAAAACTTTGGCATTTCCCAAAACCGGTAGACTATAGGCTCTTCAGTCCGAAAAGCAAAGTGACATTGAATAAGATACTGTTACAGTGCGACCACGATCAGAAGGCACTTCAGTGACATTGACAAGGGGGCGTTAAATAACATTTTTTCTATGGGAAATTGTAATAGCAGCATTAGTTCTCACTTTTGCCACGTGCCAAATAACCGTGAGGCGACTATAGAGTGAATGTGCAAAGGAGGCGCAACAGATCCCATAAAGTCGAAGTGCTACATGAATTAGTTACAAATAATAATTTACCTTGTTAATTCCTAAAATGCCTGTCTTTTATGTACAGCCTACTATACATACTGTAGACTAAAAACATTGTCTTCTGCAGTTGTATTAACAAAATCGTCATTATCCTGCTGATTGCCATATCCTCCTGCAGTTCTACTAAGTTTGTTTATTTGGTTGCTTGGTCAAATTGTGGCCAATCTGAAATTCAGCTTCTTTTCTTTGAAAGACTCATCCTCCTTACAAAAAACCCAGTAAGGAATAGGTAGGTAGATACCACATACATAATTAAATAGGGCCTTGGCGGCACTCTAGGACCCCACAAGCCTCATCTCTGTCGCACATATCGTCCGCTGGTCGGATGTGCGCATAGCCAACACTAGTTGTAAGTTAATTATCTCTCACTCCGACAACCTTGGGCTGGGGATCGTAGCCTCCTTGGGTTCCGTATCTGAGGGAAAAGAACGGCGCCATATTGCTGTTACTGACGTCCATCTGTCATTCGTATGTCACACGGAATTACAGCCTAACGGTAGCTAGACATGCAGCGTTTTCTAGTTCCATGAACGGTAGAACTAATCGTTCCACAGTAGTTAATAAAAATATTACTAGTAGCAGCAAGCAAGAAGTTTCATATCAAATGCTAAAAAGTTCGACAATGCAATGTCATTATGTTGTTTAACTGGTTTATATAAATATAATAACACGTATCTAATAGACATTGGTTGAAATTATTTAAAAGAGTAACATTTTTTTAATTTAGAAAAATCCTAGTTAACTAACGTCATTGGAGTTTCGTTTCTGTCTCTTTGCTTTGTAGTTACCTCTGGGGTTTCTACAAGTAGGTGTATTATAATACCAGACTGTACAATAGAAGCAGTTGAAAATAGTTATTTAGAAACAGTTGGAAACAGAAGGATCTCTTTGGAATATTATAACTTTCAGTTTATTAGGTCTTTACATGTTTTTTTTTCAGGCATTTTTTTCTTACTCATTCACATTGATCTCTATGCTGTGTTCTAATGTATTGTGACATTAGAGACAAGGTGCCTCTCTAACTTGTAAAAAAATAGGCACAATCAACTACAAAGAGATGTAAATAACGCACTTAACAATTTCATCACCTGTTCAGGCGAGAATCGAACCCACATCTTCCACATTTTTAAGTGCGTTATAAACTTAAGAATAAATTGCAAAAAGATGTATCCATGTTAGTAGTAGACTGTACATAAAAAAAGTTATAATATGGTATAGAAAGTTACCTACTTCCAAGTAAGTAATTAGTTACAACGCACACTCTAAAGGGAACGCGAAAGTCACCAACACATTATTGTTAATTAATGATTGTATATACGATGGGAAAAGCTGCCAGTGTTCATACATCGGGATTTCGGCTCCCCTTCATTAGAAAATCTGTAGATCGCAAGCTGAGGATGTGTGCGTCAAATAACAGCGATCTTCAGAGTTCGTGGTCCGCTTTCAGATACACATCTTCACTTCGCACGGTCCTTTGCAACCTTTTGCATCCACAGTGCAGTGGTGAGGCTATTGGTTGATGACACGCATGTCATCTCTTGCGATATGTAGGTATAGGTACACCGTTGTTTTGTTATCGTTTACATCCCGAAAACCTCATGATAGGTATTGTGGATTCAGCCCATTAAGCCACATTAAGCATGTTAGACATTCCATAGAAAATAGAATATCCGCCGTCGGACCCTAAGAAAAAATCAGCTGTTCCATAGATTATTTGGCAATAAGCTGATTTTATTTTCGCTTATTTTGTTGATCTAACATGCTTATTGGAATTTATTCACGATAGGTACCTATTATGAGGTTTTTGGGATGTAAACGATGAAAAAATAACGGTGTATTTGTAATTATAATCATGTCATAATACCGAATAAACAGAAACAGGCGAAACACTGTACCTAAGCGTGTTTTTCATATTGAAAACGCAAACACTTTTGTTAAAGTATTTTATTGAATGGTTTCTTTCACGACTCTCACTATATTTCATGTCGGAACACTCGTAACATAGCATCAGCTGATAATTTATACGGGATACCAATACGCATGATGATATCTAGTCAAATCATTAAACTTAATCATGTTAAACATAATAAAATTGTAATTTATTCTGGTTATGATATATGGTGGCACTGTAATATTAAAGCTCAGTGATGGAACTCAACTCGACTTTTAGTTGTGTACTCGAGTGACATTGGCACACTTTGGTAACAATTGTATTCGAGAAAAAATAAACAGGATTTTTTATGGTTTCTGACGTCAAAAGAAAAAAGGGAACTTTTATGAGTTGAGGTGCTATGGCGATCATTGTGTGCGTGATTGATCACCTTTAGGGTCTAATGCTTTCCACAATTCATAGGTAGGTAATACACCAGTTAAGTGCCTACTTACTAGTAGGCAACTAATCTAATCGAACGTGGATAGACTTGAAGATCAAGCTCAAGATCAAGCAAGCGGTGATTGATTACCACCGTCATATAACTATCTAGATACAAAAGGTAGGGTTCTAAAAATCGTCTCTCTTCAGTTCAAAATAAATATGAGGGCTGCTTGGATGTTTAATGTAGGGTAGGTAGGTACCCTCCTCCCGCGTTAGCTTAGAGGTTTCTTTTAACTCCCCTGTATGCCCAACTATGAGCTCCACATATATTTGATAACTTTGCATAGTAAACATTCGAATAGTAACAGTGAATTTGTTAAATTACCGAAACGACTCAAACACGCGAAGAGTTAAAATGACGATTCACATCACATCACTACTAAAGCTGTTAATAAAGTGGGCGATTCTCACGGGAAAGGCGGCAATTCGGATTCATAGATCATCTCCGATATTCGTTGCGACACGACGCCTAACGTGTCGTATCCGGCGTTAATTGACAGGTTTCCTGTAGCTTCTTGCTGGACAAAGTTTAGACTTTATAAGGGCCTACCGCTTTTCTTTTTTTAAGCTATGAAACCCTAAAAACAAAGGTGTTTTAATAATAATTATCTTTAAAAATTAAAGTTTAGGCGGAATAGGAAGAAATAGGAATACCAATACTTTATTTAAGAATTGAAACTATTACCGTCATCTATTTGTAAGAACTCCATATTTTATTTAACGCAAGAACATTATAGTCAAATACAATTCGCTTTTTATTTAAATATGCTTAGTCTTAGTTATATTTCTTAACAAGAAATGTCAACAAACAACTTTGAAATACTCGTAAAAACTTCTAACGGACATTCCTTGTTCTTCAAGCTTTAAAGTAGGCAGATACTTCAATCCCGGCTGTCCCTATCCCCTCTCCCGGTACGTCCGGTGGAGGAACCGTCTAGTCCGCCGTATAGGCGGACATCCGCCCGGGGAATATCGCGGAGGGAGGCTTTGGCTGTATCACCATGATATTCCCCAATATGGGCGATGAGGGAGAACCGCAGAGGGTTTAGTGGGTGTGCCTTTGCCTGGCTTCTCTTTGGGAGAAGCCCACCGCCAAAGGAGAGCCCCATATAACCCGGCCACCCCCCGGTGGTCTGGAATGCATAAGGTAGTCGGCTCATCTCTTGAGCCGGCGGCATTCCCCCTGCGAAACCAAAAAAAAAAAAGCAGATACTTCAATAAACGGGTGCTTTAACATTACTGCGTATCATGAAACATACATTATACAGATGCAAGCATGTCTCGTCCAGCGCTGCATTGTGCAGCGTGTACGTCGCGCGTAGGTAACTGACCGTTTGCGTACGCGCGCCCGTAAACCCCGCTATGCTTTTTCAGCACGTACTGTACCATACTCACTAGGGTTGTCGTATTTGGTAAACAGGAGTGTTTTAACTTTAAGTCACCGGGTACCCCTAACCCCTAATCGATTTAAATTGAAAGTTACTAAACCGGATCTATTTCACTAAACTATTTATTTAATAATTGTGCACTACTTTTTGATCTATTTTTCACTCGAATAATTTTTTATGTGATAGGTGGCAGACAAGCAGACGGATCACCTGATGGTAAGCGGTTGCTGCCGCCCATGGACACCCTGGACACTAGTGGAGTCACAAGTGCACTGCCGACCCTTAAACCCCACTTTCCCCCGGATAACCGCCATAAGCCATAAACGGCCACTTATGGCGTTAATCCAAATTTCGAGTGCTGACCAAAAAGTGAAGTATAAGTATTAAATAATTAAATAAATAGAATAAGTGTTTTCCGAGAGAGGCTGGAGCTTCGAGATTGTTGATTTTTAACAGTAAAAAGATATCCGGTTTAGTTGCTAACAATTTAAATAGATTTAAGCTAGAGCTAGTGAGCCCTACTCGTCACCTTAATAGACTTCATCTATTCTTCCATCCTAGTAAATATGCTAGCAGTAGTATCTAGGCGTGTGCCCTCGCCCACGGCTCAGAAAACAAAGAAGGTCTTGTGGAACATCCTGTTCCACAAAATATAAATAAAATATCCTTAGTGTGATTATTTCCTACGCTACGCCACTGTTTACAGTTACGGACATATTTAGACGTAGGCCTCTTCCAGTTTTCTCCAATCCTGACGATCTTTGGCACCATTAATATATTATGTGGTCCTTGGCAATCCCTCCCCATGCACTTATTGCAGCTCTAAAAGTCCACAGCCCTATGCGCTCCTCAGCACGCAAGCATGGTGCGCAATGATTCATAGCTACTTACTTATTTTCACAAATTATGATGTCATGCTTGCACCTGACCAGTGTCTCCCAAACTTTGTTTTACCGCGAGCAGTTCCTAATTCTCAGACTGCGCCCCATCCGTATAAAATAAATGGGTACTCAATAGGTCTTTTACTTCCTCCTCTGGTTAAGGTTCCAACATTCATTAATATGTATCATGAATTGTTGACATTGTCATTACAAGAACAAAGTCTTTAATGTTGGCTGTGGTTTGTATTGTACCTGTCAGACTACATCCCTAAGAAATAAGTATTATGGGTAAACTTTATGAATAAATCGATTAGGAGACTAAGGCATCTTAGTATCAAAAGGAGTGTTTTTTTTATTAAATTCGACCCAAGTTGGATAAAGTTGTTCAGTTAATTATGAGGCTACTCCGTACTCCGTACCTACCTACGGGTACGGGGTCGCAATCGCGAGCCATAGTTTGGGAACACTGTACCAGCAGACCATTTGTTAAGTACTTTGTAGTTCCAAGTGTTTATGATTCTACAATAATAATAATATACTAACTAACCTTAGAACTAACTAACAGCCAGTACCCAGGAGAAACGTCCGTTAAATTCGGAATTACAAAGTCAAAATAAATTTGTTACCGGTACAGATTTTATTTAGAACAATATTCTGCGTGTTGAGATGAATTGCTCCATTATGCAATTATTAGAGTTAATAAAATTTCACCTGACCACCAAAAATAGTAGGAATCGAACCAAACCCACAAATCGAGAAGCATGATATTATACTCACGTTACTTTTTATGAAGTCTAATTGAAAAAGGGCCTGGAAGATTAGCCGAAAATTATTTTAGTTCATAAAATACCCAAGCTGTGAATTGGTAGGTTTATTACTTCCTATAATGATTGTACATATTAGTAAAAATAACCATTATTTTAATTTTGGGTTTGAATGTAGGTAATGTATGTATATCTAACTAACAGAGTGGTTAAATGTGAGTAGCAATTCAATCGCATCACTAACTTGTACTTATTCGGTGATTCCAAGCATACCAAGCTAGCGTGCTCAGCTACAAATTTAAACAGTCAGCAACGAGTTAACACCCCCATAACTCTTGCTCTTCCGCGTGCTGAAGACGGATTGCTTCATGATGAAAGCATTTATTGTGCTAATGAACCGCGATGAGACAAATCTTGACGAATCCGAAAAGATTATTACATGTACAGAATGCAACAGCGCGGATAATTTACTCGCATGCTCATGCGATATTTAATTATGCACGGTTTTTTTTTAGTTAGCATTAACTGTTAGCACGGATAGAAATTATTAAAAATATAAGCTACTTACATACATCACATAATAGAATGATAACTAGTAGGTTTGTAGGTTCTCAGTTGTTTGGCACCCCGTGACTCCGTAGGAACTTTCGCAGATTGTTCACTCTTCTAGTTTTGAGTACCTAACGATTTTCACACTTTTTATGAATTTCAAAAATAAATAAATTAAAATACCAAAGGAGCCAAGTCATTATTTAAGATTAGTTACCACACATTTTTTTTATGTCTATCACATATGTAGCAGACGATCAGACGGATCACCTGGTAAGCAATTGTTTTGCTTATCTTCAGCATAACTTTTTAATATTAGATATAGTAAAGTATTTAAGTATCAGCCTATATACTGTCCAAATGCAGGGCAAAGGCCTCCATCATAGAAATCAAGTTATCGCTATTGTGATGGGTTGGGATGATCTTAATCACTACGCTTGCCAAATGCGGATGGTGCTCACAAACTCGAGCTATGTTCGAAACATTCGAAACATACTTTTTGCTCGACCCGGGAATCGAACCCAGGAGTCCGAGATCACAGCCCGGTTCTTAAACCACTAGACCAACAGGGCGTTTATAATATTTACGACAATATTTGTCACGACGTTACAATTAAAATTACATTTCTTCCAAACATTCTTTAAGCTCTTGCGTACTTTCTCTGTACCGAGTAGACTTTCTGTCCTTATTTCCATATTTGGTGGCTGAAGTCATCGCGCCATAAAGTACCACTAATTAAAGCTTAGACCGCCCCTGATAATACGCTATAAAATGAATTTATGTCACCATACGCAAAGGAACGGTAGTTAAACATTTTTTATGTGGCTCTCGTTAATCTTTTAAATAATTAAGTTTAATTTATCCATTCAGTGATTAAAGGCATATCATAATGCACTATCCATTAGATACCCTATCTAATCGGTAGTGCATCGGTACCCTATCTAATCGGTAGGAATCCATCTTAGAACTAATGAGACACGTTGCTAGGTAACTGAAGTAAGGTCTCTCCTGATGGTCGGGTATGATACATGAAGTAGGTGGCCAATTGCAGACCCAGTTCTTACCTATTTTTTCCTAAAATTACTTAGACTAAATGTCATATACTTAATATATTTTGTATTTGCATTTTCTCCTCTTATCTCAAACAAAATACCTACTTACTTAAAGCATCTTTTAGCATTTTTGTCCTTTCCAATAAAGTTTTTATTAAAAAAATTAAATACTTGGGTACCTACAATCCCCCTTATTCCAAAAGGGGTCTAAGAAAAGATACGGAACTAATCTCATGCCCGCCCCTTTTGACATTGCGTATTGGAAGGGGATGGCATGAGCCTTAGTACGGTAATAACTTAAGATCGCGATTTATAATAAGGTGGCGCAAGTTTAAATCTGTAAAAAAATTCATTATGAAAAACAGTCCTAACTGTTTACGACACATATGCATTTAATTAGTCCAAAACACGTATTAATATTTGTCCCCGACCCGACTCGTAGCATATAGAGGCCCGCAGTACATTCAACTGCATGGCGGCGGCATTAGCGGCGGTTTACAAAGAGCTGTCATAATAACTTTGTAGAATAATATCGCTCACAGGGGAAGAGTAACAGAGGTAAGTATGAATCGGTAAACTCAATGAACTGTAGTTAACTGAGCGTTCTACAGACGTTCACATCCTTAACCATCATTGCCGAGCTTTTGTATATATTTTCTCGAATTTAACCGCGAATGCTGTAAAGGAAGTAGAATTTCGAATTAAGATGGCGGATGTCAAAAAAACTGCATCCGCAACATCCCTCCTCCGTACTTACCCATATCTTCTTCTATTGTGTGCTACCTACACAGGTATGTTGCATTTATACGGGAATTTCTTCTTTTTAATAAATCATAGTGTTATACGGCCAGCAACAAAGGATTTTCTCCATAGATACAGTACCTTTCTATCTACAGCGGTACCATGTGGCGGTCTGATCCAAATGGAATCACCAAAAGGAGTTAAACGCAAGTGGAAGCGGCCGCGGCAGAGCAGGCACGCAACACGACGCCCGTAATTAAATCAAGGAATTACGGACCTCCCCTTTCTCCCGATAAGCCCCGTATTCGCCATAAAAACGTCTGCGGGATTTCCAATGAGCAACCGACGCCGACGGCACGCCATGAAGGGGTTGGGGGCTTGCAAAAAATGAGCCTACAATTTTCTTTGTTCCAACTTTTTGTTTGAGTGTTTTTATTCTTTCTACGGCGTTTAGGTACTTATTACAGTGGTCAACAATTAGTTTTGCTCGGAGTCCGTTTTAAGAAACTAAATGATCATCGTGGTCCACACAAAAACATTAAATACTACTCTTTTTATTTTAGATGGTTATATTTTTAGATGTCATCATCATCAGCCCCCACTGCTGGGGCACGGGCCTCGCTCAATCACATGAGGGGTACTCATAGTTGATAATTATCATATTCACCACGCTTGGCAGACGGGTTGGCGAGGGTTTTGATATAAATGCAGAGTTTTCCTTCTCTGGGTGCTAATGATCATGCCAGCAGCTTTACCTTAGTCGCCTTTTACGACACCTCGGTAAGAGTGAGGGTGGCCTATTCTACTCTGCCGGGGACCACACGGCGTATTTTTTAGATGTATGTACGTATAATTTTGGGGAATTTTGTTTTTATTTAGTTTTAAATAAATAAATTGAGACAACATCAAATACATTATCCTGATCCCAAACTAAGGTTTTCCCTTGTACTATGGACACCAGGAACAACAACGGTACCTGTTTTATCAACAACAAATATCTGTTTTATCAACAAACATTGTGGTGGTGCGGAAATCGAATCCGCGTAATAACCCGAATAATTAAGTACTATAAATAACGGAAATTACAAAGAAAATTTTTAGTAGGTACCTAAGTGTAGGTAGTAGATAATTGCTGTGTTTTCGCGGTCCGCACAAAATGGGTCGGGGGCGGGGCGCTCTCCGGATGCGGACCGCGGTTCTCCATTTGTCGACAATGGCGACCCCCGGTCTATAGTGTCAATGCCGTTTGAAAAGACAAATAGTTCTGTTATCGATCAATCAATGAGCACACAAGCTGTATCCGTCCCTGCTGGACGTTCTGGTTCTGTAAATGTCAAAGCTTTTAGTACAGATAAAGTGGGACAGAAAAGAGGGAGACTAGCATTCAAGGTGATAAAGGTAAGATATGTACTCGTAAGGTAAAGTTTATCTGCGCCTTTTTCTTTCAAACATACATAAGTGCGTACATACATTCAGATTACCACGTGGCGTAGTATCGTACACCAAAAACTTTTGCCTATGAACCTATAAAAAGTGTTCAATCGCCCCGACAAGCGGTCCACCAGCGTTAAATCAATAATATGTCATGTCGTATATACCGGTAAACCATAATTGGTGAGTGCACCGGCCACATGCGCATGCGCCCCACACTGTGCGTCCATTCAGTTATTTCCCACGGGGAAATATGCGATGCACTGTCTACAGGATGATTGGCATTCCAAAATGCTGGCTAAGTATCGAGAAAGATACTTTAATCGGAAACCACAAGCGATTGGAATTTCAAAATCGTTATCTATCCATCATCATTATTTTAGACTTTTAATTAGTTTAGTTGTTGTGGACTAGTTCATTTGTGGGCTTGAAGTTGTACCCATGTGTTGGTATGTCGTTAGTAATAATTTAGTCTAAATTATGTTTAAGTGTTATGTTAACACATTAGCGATCTCTCTGATTTCGCGGATGTTCATGGGTGGCATTGATTACTTTCCAGGAGACTCGCTTACTCGTTTGTCGCCTCTAGCTTAAAAAAAACCAACGTGACTTTTACATTGTAATGAGCTCCGCTTTTAAATTCAGATAAACTCCAAAATAGTTACCTAATACCTGAATTTAAGATTTCAAAATGAAATTCACGCAAACTTTTCACATATATTCATTACAATTTCTTATTTTTTTGTAAGACGTACATAAAATTTGCGTTACGAGTATTGTGATGTGCTCCATAGTGAAGTTCAGTACCCTTACCATGAGTTTGACAAACAGTTCTCGCTATCGAAAACTATCGCTTTGTCCCTTTCATTGTGGTGCATGTGAAAGAGACAGAGCAATAGTTTTGGATAGCGAGGATAGTATTCCAAACTCATGGTAAGGCCTCTGAATAGAATAGAACCTGAAATATAGAATATAAAATACAAAGGAAAGACATTCATGCAAATCAAGTTTTACATAGATCGTTAGAATAGCTCGTTTTATGATACAATACTGTCTGATTGTTCGAACCGTAAAGAGCAAAAACAAGAGAGAACTCGTAGTAGAGACTATTTATTTGCAGTCGGCGACGTATAAAATTCTCTACGGGTACTGAAGAATGCCTTACTTTAGAAGTTTCAGATACGCTCTAATAAGTTGTATGGGCGCTATAAAAACGCGAAGTAGGCACAATGTGTACCTAACAAGCCCTGACAGCGTTCTAAGAACTAAATCTCGTTATGGGGAGGAACGAACTCGCGTATAATCGCATTATGAGCGAGTGTCGCAGCCCTTTACCACGACCTCTTTACAGCCGGCGATATTCAGTCGTATTACGTTATAATTTTTGAGTTGCCCCTTTGTAGATTAACCTTGGCTCAAAAAAGCTCATTTCATATGACCATCAGAAT
Organism: Marasmia exigua; assembly: GCA_019059595.1. Classification (NCBI taxonomy): domain Eukaryota; kingdom Metazoa; phylum Arthropoda; class Insecta; order Lepidoptera; family Crambidae; genus Marasmia; species Marasmia exigua. The sequence goes on along the minus strand of CM032464.1, from coordinate 455,138 downwards.
CTTTAATTCATTACCTCTTGAACTGAGAGGTCTGAGTGGAGCTCACTTCTATAGCAAACTACATACGTGGCTTGTGGAAAGGTCTTTTTACTCGCTGACTGAATATTTTGATTTAGAATTTAAAAATAAGTGATTTAGATTTGAATCCCATTATTTGAATGAATTATTATTAGGCAATAGAGTAGATATTAATTATTTATTACTGAAATAGTTTTTACATCATTGTTATTTTTAAGTGACATTGAATTGTTATTTTAATGTATACCGTTATTAAATATTTGCACGCTTCTTCATCATCAGCCCACTTAAGTCCCCACTGCTGGGGCACGGGCCTCCCTCAATCACATGAGGGTAATTGCCATACTCACCACGCTTGGCAGACGGGTTGGCGAGGGACGCGCACGCTTCTTAACTTAAGCAAACTTCAGTGATACCAAATAACATTGTAACATCACATTATGTACCTGAAATTATGCAAATAAAGTATTCTGAATTCTGATTCTGAGTAAGTGGGTTTCAAATAGACCTGGCAAAAACGTATCTTTCAATAGATTGGAACATTTGCATCTGGATCAGTGCAGAGATGCGGAACAGTGAAACGCTTCATTTGGAACATCGACTCTCAGATATCCGTGATTCATTCCGCTCATTCGGATTATTCGGCTCATCGGATCATTCCGCTCGTTCAGATCATTCGGCTCACTCGGGTCATTCAGCTCAATCGGATCATTCGGCGCATCGGATCATTCAGCTCATTCGGTTCATTCGGTTCACTCGAACTCGAGGTCCATTTAAGTCGAATGATACATTCGGAGCGAATTTTCGAGATTCGGAACAGTGTATCATTTGGCTGAGTCGGATTACTGAAACGATTCCGATAAAAATTACACACGTCTAGTTTCAAAGTAATTTTAATGTTTTGTACTTAGGTATCTGAAGGATGTGTAGGGCGGATTCGACCAACTTGACAGTTATAGGAGGATAACTATCCGCAGGCTAATTTACTTCGTTACTTTATTTCCGTAATAAACTCAATTGTGTTCTTCCCAAGCCGGTATAGCTATACCTTGTTTAACGAGTGAATGAACGTATGACATTATCACTCTGCGGTCGCTCCCTCATGACCGAGGATCGTGGTCATCAGTGGATGTGGATGGGTTGCATCTTGATTATGTGATCCCTGGCAACCGAAAATGTTATCCCTCAGCACCGAGCAGATGGTAATGGTAGACATACGCTCATAGATTTGAAAAAACCATTGGTGCATGCCGGATTCGAACCTCGACCACCTGCGTGGAAGGCGCGTTCGTATCCATTGCGCTACCATCGCTCTTGTTTGTCTGCCACCTATCACATAAAAAAAACATATGTTTTCCTATGTACCACTACCCTACTCACTAGTAATGATCGGCTCCATTATCCATCGCTGACGTGACGAATCACTTCTACTTTAGCGTGCTGATCCTGCTCGCAATTTCCGATGACTACTTTTCTATCGAATAACTGCGTTCCGACTAAATAATGCACAGATTGTTTCATAAAATGTTAGCGACCGCATATACCTATCGTGTGGTGTAAACGTGTCTATGGCTGGGCAGTCCCGGGTTTCGCTGAGCAGGGTAGGCGCGTCAAGCCGATTACACTTGCTTGCTACTGTTTGCTGCTAGCTACGACTACCATGTTCATAACTAAGTATTAATCTATTTAGCAAAGTTCCCTGCTTTGAATATTGAAGATCATGAGAACGCTACCATTTTCGTTGAAAGTGTTTGTTTCTGCGTCAATATGCGCGGTTTATTATAGGTACCTAATAAAGATTTGTAATACTCAAGCTAATAATGACCTTTTAGACCGTGTCAAACAATGATCGGACAGACGGTGTTATACGTCTGCCACGCCACGATTCTTTTTAGGGTTCCGTAACCAAATGGCAAAAAACGAAACCCTTATAATAATAATTAATAATAATTCTCACAACATCTCATACGTTGACCTGATTCCGTACTAAGTAGCTTAAGCACTTGTGTTACAGATATCAGACAACAGAGGAACACAAATATATACTTAAATACATATATTACACCCAGACACCGAACAAACACAAGTGTTCATCGCACGAATGTTTGTCCAGGGTGGGGATCGAACCCACGACCTTTGGCGCAAGAGGCAGGGTCACTACCAATTGCGCCATCCGGTCAGTCAAGTCTTATAGATTCGTCATGTCTGTCTGTCCGTCTGTCCGTCCGTCGGTATATCACAGCCACTTTTTTCTGAAACTATAAGAACTATATAATTGAAACTTGGTAAATAGATGTATTTTGTTAACCGCAAATTATTTTTTTTTTGTGGGTCCCCATACTCAGAAAACTGGCGTAGGGGTAGGTAGTGGTAGTGTGGGGTATCTAAACTTAATACTTTGCGCAAGAGACGCTCCCAAAGTGGTAAATGTAAGTAAGGTGTGCCTAAAACTATGTTTGAAAAGTAACATAAGGCTAGCCCGTGGTCGGCGGTCGAACCTTTTCGACCAATCAATAACAGATAAGATTCGATCGTATCTCATCCGCTATAGACTATCGCACCAATTCACAAAAAAATGGGGCTATTTAGTTTTTGCAAAGGCTGGGACTCTCATGAGACCGTAAAAAATTTGGCTGTTTTTATTTCGGTCGGGACGTTATTAAACATAACTTATTGTACAAATATTTTTTTACTTTTAACTTCATTATTTTACCAATAAATTCAAGAAAGTTTCCGGGGTCATTCTACAATGCTGAAAACCAAATAACGATGCTCGACAACACCTGTTTTATATGTTCCCAAAACAACCGAAGATGGTCTAACCTAGTCGGAATTGGAATATCTCATAAGATGCCCAACGCATAAACCGCAATATATGTAGTCATTATAAGAATGTTGTTTTAGGATACGTACCTATATACCCATATATTTGTGCACGTGACTATACGTAAGTAGGTACGCATTCAAGTAAATGGTTTCAATAACATTTCGTCGCTTATCATTTCTCCACAATAGATACAGAGGGAAGGCAATAAAATATCGTATAAATTCGTGGCTGCGCATGTTTGATCGAGTTTTATTGCAGGCTGGAGCGGGCAGCATCTGCGTCGGAGTCAGTGGTGGCGCCGGGGTCTAGCTGGCCTGAATATACGAGTTCGTATTGGTTATCGTAAACCGTGCTGTTGTGTTGAATTTTATAGAAAACTGAAACCTACAGAGAAGTTAGAGCTACTTGCATCTTTTGCTGCAATGCTGTCACTTTCCACCTTATTATAAATCACGATCTAAAGTTATTACCGCACTAATGCTCATGTCATCCCGTTCCAACACGCAACGTTAAAAGGTGCTGGCACGAATTTAGTTCTAGGACTATCCTTAGTACGCGATTTGTAATAAGGGCTTTTAAGTTCGGGTAGGATTTAGGTACATCTACTACGGAACTCCTACTAAATGCACAGATAGTAAAATTCAGTCGATATATGTACTAAATGTGTTTAAATAAAACATCTTTTGAGAGACACCATTAAATACATACAACTTCAGGTGTTTGAAATAATAATATCAGCTGTAACGACACGTACTTAAATCATCCTATTCAGACCAACAATAGAAAGAACCAACAAAACTCCTCATTCTCGGCCAGTTCTCTACATTGCACTGCATACCGGCCAACAATGGCTGATGGCAGTTACTCCGCTGACAGCCCTCATCGTAAACCAGTGGACACAATGGCGGCCAAGTGATGTGTCCGGGATGCGCAGGAGTCGTTGGCAGGCGGCGCACGCGCTTCATTTGCACACGGCTTGCATATTCACTGGGATTAGAGCTGCGACGTCAGTCACCTAAGCCATAGAGATATTGAAAAAAAAAATGCATTCGAGTAGAAAGTAGTGATTATTATCTATCCTTGTTCGAGTGAAAATAAAAATAGGCTTATTGAGTCACCTCAGAATATTAGGAGAGAGAGGGGAGTAGCTGTCTTCCTCTCCTCCACCCATGAAAGAATTATAGCATTGACAGACTTTACCTACATTTTTTCTCAGTGAACTTACAGTTTTCACCTATAAACCCGATCTTGCGATTGCTACCCGATCCCGATCGATTAACTGCTGCTGTGGTCGTTGCCAAAAAGCAAATGTAAAACAAACGATTCAAATTGGACCAAAATCTGTGAGCATTGAAATAATTCAAGATGCTTGAGAATCACGTGTGTATTTGATTGATTTGTAAAATATTTCGAATGATTGATCGGCATAATTTGAATCGGGTCGCATCACTACGGTAGATTTGCATCGTGGGAGCGATGGCATGAGTCTTATTCGGCGGCATACAAATGATACGAGACGGGCTAATCATGTCCCTAGGGGTCACTTAGAGGCATTTAACACGAGTGCTCCATTGTAACGACCTTAATGTCTTCTTCATTTACTTAGAAATTACTTTGTTTGTTTTATAGCGCAATTTAATTACACTGTAATTACGAGTAGTAAGAAGATACGAGTTACTTGTATAAAACGAGCATAAAAGTTTTTACAATAGACTTCAATGGACAATCATTAAGTCTACACGATTGTACCTAAGTCTACATGACCAGATTGTATAGATAATAACGCTAGAATCTATAGATAAGATAAGATAAGATAGGAAACAATTTATTGACCACAACACATACATAGAACAAAACAGAGAAAACAAGGTACAGAGAGAAAAAAGTTCAAGCGGAAAAATTAATTACGCTAAAAATGGCGTTTCGTTTTAGTATTCGTTACTGTAGAAATTTATAATTTATATTTTTCTGTTTTGAAAACTGATATTAAGCAGTTGCTCTGACGCGCCATTTCTTGATCTGTAAGTTGGCACATTAAAAATCGCTATTATTTTATTTTAACGACAGCGTTAGTTGTTCCTAGATAACTAAACCTTGTTTTATCGTATCTGGCCATTGCGACCTATCGCGGAAATGATTCACCATGACAAAGTGTCTATTAAAGTTATTATTTTACATTCGTTTTAACAGCACTTGTCCCAGTTCTCTGATTATCACTGATTGAAAAGGGACCAGCTGATTGATTAAATTAGGTTCAGTGCCCCTGGACATTTCAATTATCATCATTGGACTGTCAATCAGACTCGCCCACGACGAGCCCTTAAACAGCAACATTTTAATAAACTAAATTGATATCGAAACGTACATATGCCTTCTACCTTAGTATGTTCCTACAATCATTACGGATCGGCTTAATATAAGATCAAGCGATCTCAGTAGGTACCTACGCGTTCCTTATAGCCCTCCCACGGAAAAAACTTCTTGTCACGAAACCGATAAAAGATAGAAAATGATCCGATTGATATTTTCACATAGGCATTTTAATATAATTTGTACGAGGCAGCCAGGTACTCAGAATATTTTCTCTTTATAAACAACCACAAAACGCCTCTCAGACAGTACTGATACACCGAATAGATAAATGTTATACTGACTGTGTCACAGTCAAATATTAAAATAGAAGAAGAAATGTAAACATGTGTTTCTCGGTAACTTGCGTTTGGTTCACTGTTATGGAATAAAAAACAAGTTATACTTAGCAAGTAAAATTAGTTCCGAACCGCGTACGCCTATGATTGGCCGAGTCCCACCGACACAAATGTTTGACGTTGCCACAGAAACCGCGACTAAAGGCCACATCATTACATTCGGGAATCAAGGATCTGTTCGTTATTATGTTGCCTACGTAGGTATAATAAGCATTGTTCATTCCGCTCCTGGTAACTAGTTATTCGTTTAGGTACGTATACCTATTGTAAGTTGCGAATTTCATATGTTTTGCGAAGGTAGGTAGACTGGAAATGATGTCCCGTAAAAATTACACCTTTTTATTCGTGCAAACACAATCAATTCAACCACGTCATAATAAATAAATAATAAATATTTCCCAGACCAATACAAACAGATATGTTCATGCACACAAATGTTTGCACTGTGCGGGGATCGAACCCGAACACACACCAGAGGCAGCGTTCACTACCACTGTTCCAAACGGGTCGTCATGCTTCCAATATGTGCAAATATGCAGAGAATGTATGACGAAAGATGTAAAAAAAAGATATTATTAAAAACATGATGTAAGTAGCATACATTTTGGTAAACACAAAAATGTATGAGGTACGCTGTATGAGTTTATGTAGGTATGTATTTATTGTTTATTTAGTGGTCACCTGCAAGCTTCGCTCGTGTGAACTTCGGTTCGCCACAATTGTTTTTCATACCCTTTTTGAAAGTCCAAAGAATCTGTATGAAAATATTTTCAACAACACCAAATTTTAAAAATTGTTATCAGATTTGAAAACTTTTCATTCCATTTAAGTTATAGTGTAGCTGGTCTCTTAAAGGTACACATCAGATGTTCCAAATCTTTGTTTTTTTTTTCTCGTCATCATAAAATACTCATCAATCTGAACAACTTTCGTTAAAGCGCCATTTAATCTAGTTCTTATTTTGCTTAGTTGTTCTTAGCTGGATGGTGGTGGCGGTTCTACATCAGGTAGCCTAGTCTTCACAATGTACTTATGCCCTATAAGTTGCTCTGACTTTACAGCTATACAATAGAAAAGTTTCATTCGAATCCTCTCAGTAGTTAAATTCTGAGATTAGCGCAAACAAACAGACAGACAAACAGATAGACAAAAAAATTCAAAATGTAATCGCCAGACTTGTCAATCTTAGATTAGGAATAGTGCAAGTGTAGGGGGATCCCCGTTTAGAATCCGCTAGTAGAAAGAATCACTTTCGTACAACCTCTATAAGACAAACCAACTTACCTGATACCTAGAGTACCTGATATTCCATACCTCATAAAACTGTAAATGTAAGTGTACCTCACTCTACTCGCTCCAAACTAGGGCGCGCGGTGGCCCGTGCACTCATTTCATTTCAAGTATTTAATAATTCAGTGCCAGACCCACAGCTCAATCTTTGATCCATTTATAAGTAACTAGGTATAACAGCGGAAGGCGAATGGTAAGAATATTGTCTCAGTAACCTGAGTTGGTCAATAGGCTACTTAGTTCTTAAAATCTAGGAATGCTGATGGCTACATAATACAACGAAATACGTACGAATGTCTGGTAGATATTTGTTTCAACACTGTATAGGTAACATGTCTGTATTAAAAATGTATACCTGTAAATCCTTTCTCAGATTGCAAACCAAATCTTTGATGGCGGGTTGATGCTAACAATGATTTGGTATGCTATCTGCTGCGGCTGTTTCATTCAGGGGGTTAAGCGGTCATGGATAGAACACCCCTTGTGGTACCCGAAATACTTACTTGTACTTGTTTTTTGTACTTTTCAAATTCCTATAAAATAATAATATTATTGGGAGTTAAAGTATGAAATTGCCGTTTTGTATGGCGATTTTCTTAGAAGTTGCGTTTTTCATACTAACGAAAATGTTTTCAATGGGCAAAGTAACTATTAATACTACTAACTAAATACTCCATAATTGACTGTGCTATATAGACAACTTTAAGGTACGTGTAGAATAGTTTTCCAGAAAAAAATATGTTTAGTAAAAATGTTATTATTAAATAAAAACATCAATTCTGCCCTAGAAAAAACCCTTTTAAAAAAGTGTTCTTGCATAAATGCAAGAAAACAATAATATCTATTCTCTATATCTATAATAAAAATTAATATAAACCTTAAAAATATAATCTTAAATCAAAATAAAATTAAAGGATGGTGACTTTTTGCTTATGAAATACGAGTAAGTTATACATCTTAATATGTCTAGAATAAAAACGGCAATTTCATACTTTAATCCCTATTATTTGTGCTTATATCGATTTTGATACCCACCCATAACAGCTCTCATAAGTGCTCTCAAGCTACTTACTACTTTGGGGTCATAATGTTGTTGTTCAATACATATTGATATTTGTATAAGAACCTCGATGCTGGCGTTGTAATTGAAATTTATATCCAGGGGCAAAGTTAATGGACCCTGTAAAATTAGTAACCTTTTGTTACCCAGCAAATTAAGTGTAACGTTACATTAGGATGCTAACCACGGGCGCAACAGGAAGTGATGCTCGTTAGACCTTAAAACAAGTTTTGATCTCGAATATTTTGTGTTACAGGACGCTCCTTCCGCTTTTGGTACGTTACCCGAATATTTATAACTTAACGAAAAACGTTTATTTACTTGGGATACAATATTTATCTATGTATATTAAATGTTGGCTACGTTTATGTCACTATAGAAGCACCGCTATCAAAAAACCTTAACTACCTTATTTTTAATCGCAATCTAAAGTTATTACTGTGCTAAAGCTCATGTCATCTCGTTTCAACACGCAATGATAAAAGGGGCTGGCAAGAATTTTGTTCCGGGACTACCTTTAATTCGCGATTTGTAATAAGTCTCCATTGACAAAGTGGTCAGTGCAGTGTAGAAATCGGCTGGGAAGGCTCGACTCTACGTAAAGTCCTAAAGTAGGGTTTTTTTTTATGTGATAGGTGGCAGACGATCAGACGGATTACCTGATGGTAAGCGATTGCCGCTGCCCATGGCCATCATTTTACATCTTTCTCAATATTTCTAGCTTGTCTTAATAGCTTCAAATAATTGCTCGTACTAAAAGAATGAAAAAGGTTTATGGCATGCCGATGATTCGTAGTTACTAGATTTGTCACCATTTATTACACTAAAAGCCTTTGTGGCAATATGTTTTAGTTTGTGCTGGTATCGTAAATTTCGCTGTTAATAACGGCTTGAAAATGCATTGGCTTTTTTTTACTGGTGCTCGGTGTTCACGATCATACTACGAAAATGCATTTGTTGTTAAGGACAGCTACACATTAAACACCAACAGACTATCACCTTGAAATTCTGGGAACCAGGAATAAAAAAATTGTTCAAATTTGCCGCTCTATAAAATCTGCCGCCCTAGGCTTTAGCCTACTTAGACTCTGGTAAATCCGGAACTGCTTGTCATGCAATACCAATTGAAGAAGAAGAGGAATCGAGCGATTGTTACTTACGTGAACAATTAGATCGCGTGAGCTGACGACTCTGATTGACTATGACCATCTTAGACTAAAATTTTATAATATACCTATCACTAGAGATGTTCTTAAGGTGACGGGAAGGGCACACTAGCCAATCGATTTAAATTTATAGCAACTAAACCGAATCTATTTTAAACAATTTCGGGGTTACGATCTCTCGGCAAACACTTATACTATTTATTAAATAACCATGCCCTCACGGCTTGATTTCCATCAAACATAGTTTTTTTTTTTTACATTATAGCGGACAAACGAGCAGACGGCAGACCTGATGGAAAGTGATCACCGCCGCCCATGGACATCTGCAACACCTGAGGTATCACATATGCGTTGCCGGCTCTTAAGAAAGGAGTACACCCTTTTCTTGCAGGTCACCAAGTCGTATCTGTTCGGAAACACCACGGATGACAGCTGGTTCCACAGTTTTAATGTGCGTAGTTTAGTAGTAATGTAATGTTTTTGTTTTTTAAATTTATCTTTAACCTTTATATATGTTTGAATGTGTTGAGGAAGAGTGGCCTCTTCTGGCACAGGTGCTCCTTGCACGTAATAGAAGGGCACTTGATGAAATAAATTATTTTTGTATAGTATTTGTGTGCCCAAATGTTGGGTCTAAAAAAATGATTCACACCAAAAGTGGCCGCTTTTGGCGGTAATCTAAAATTCGAGTGCAAAAGTAGATCAAATAGCTAACTTTAAGTATTAAATAAATAGTATAGGTGTTTACCGAGAGACTGAAGCTCCGAAGTTGTTTAAAATTGATCTGGCTCAGTTGCTAACAATTAAAATTAACTGGCGTCGCTAGTGGGGTATACCCTTCACCTGTCACTAAGAGCTTCGATTAAGTTAGTTAAATAAATTATCAATAGATAACGCTAAAATAACTAAAAATATGTGAAATGCATGTCAACAAAAGTGATACCTAATAATTATGTACATAATTACAAAAAGAAATTGTCTGCCCCACTGATATTGTCCAACGTGCCCAGAATGCTAGCGGCGTTGCCTCTTTGGATGGCCAACCCTAAACGTTGGCCGAAGTAACTGCCAGCATTTCGGTCCCCAGGGAACTCGATCAGTCGGGAAGACCACTCTTGAAAGAGTTTGCGGGCCACCGGTCCCCACGGCCCCAGTGTTTCCACGCCAAATGGGGCAAAGCGGTAGCAGCTATCTAAGGCGGAGTACTTGTACCGTTTTCGGGTCTCCGCCGAGGCAGCTGCAGCGCCTGCGCCCCGTGCAGTGGCATGGACACTAGAAGGAGCCAGTGTATCCGCGCAGGTCGCGTCCCACACCAGCGCCTTCCCCTTACTCCATGGGATGATAGTCATCCCATCGGGCTTCTTTCCGTCGCTCCGACATATGCCGAGAGGTTCGAGCACTGCCCGGAACGCGAATGGAAATAAAAGCCCGTCGGAGTAATAATCGCCCGCCCTTCACCTTAATAATCTTTGGTTATGTGAACAATTAAAACGTGTGAGCTGACTCTGATTGACTATGACCATCTTAGACTAAAATTTTAAAACATATCACTAGAGATATTCTTAATAGAAAAAAAAATGGCCGCATTTTTTATTATCAATATAGTTACTTTTTAGTATCATATCCCTATACGGAGTTTGGAGTTCAGAGCGTAAACACCTGTTGAAATTTATGGTCAATTGCCTCTCGCCGGCTATTATAATAAATACAGAATAAATATCATTACACCCGGCTTGGAACCCGATGCGTAGACGTCCCGTAGTTGCCTCTCGGTTGTATCTTTATAACTGTTTTAAGTGGGTATTATTAACACTAAATAGTAAAAAAGTTTACTTATCTCGTTTCATAAGTAATTATAAAGATAGTATTTTTTTTCCAAAAAATGTATTCCTTTCAGATATAAAGTCAGATACGTCTTATATCTGTAAACTTATTGATAAAACGAACTTAAAAAATTACTTTGCATATTATAGGTGTCACATTACCTACTCCGGATTTTTATCTATTCCGTTATCGTTCCATTCATAGTACCTATAAGTTTTGTTCTGATCATAGTATATCTACAATAAAAATTTGATAACTTCCCTTGAAGTTCGTTTTTCGATTTTATGAATTTGAATCTCCAATTTTACAACAGTTTTTTATTATCTTTCATATTTTATTAAACGAAACGTTTGTTCATAGACTAGAGTTGGAGCAATCTTTTAAACTAGGTACCCGCAGATACTTTGGTAGAACAATGGTATTATTCATATTTGAATCGCTGATGTTGAAAACGCTCACATTCCGTAGGTTTTCATGGTACATAAAATATAATGTGACACATATTTAAACACTTTTATGTAAATTATCACAAAATTTATTCCTAAAATAATTAAGGATCAGTCCGGTTTATCTTCACGATCCTGATATAGGACGCATCTAATCCAGATAAGGCGATTAGCGGATAAAATTCGATTTTCTCGTGGGTGTCCGCCTACTGTGTTTTACAATCGCTCCCTAGAACAATGCTTTGTGACTAGGGCAGCAGGACATGGCCAGTCATCATGACAACCTACCACTTTGCTCGATGAGGAGCACTAGGCACACCGTCCTACCCGATACCTACCCATTGACTAAACCGTTTTGTTGGTATGCATTATAACTAAAATGTAGGTATCAATACGGGGATTAACACGATATTTATTATGTGCACTCACATATTTGGCTCGACCACTCGTGACCACGGCTGCTGTAACGTAGCCGAAACGTCGAGCCAAATATATGAGTGCACATAATAAATATCGTGTTAATCCCCGTATTGATACATTGTTGTTGGTATGCCTTGGGTAGGATAGAGATGGAGTAGGGATTGCACCTTTTTTGTTTATATTATAAAAATATAGCACGCTTCATAAAGCTACTTTAGTGAAACATTTTATTAATTTTGTCCTCCAAACCGATATTTCGGTCATGGCGGCAAATCTCAGCGATCAGCCATCGACGCAGGACATTATAGTGCGCATTATAGTGCGCATATTAGTATTTTGCGCAGACACAAGTACACTCTCTATTTCGATGGGACACTAGTGTGACACGACCGAAGAAGGATTAGCTTAACGTGCTTTACGAGTCTCGGGGGTACATTAGTAAAAATAAAATGTAAGGACAATATACATAGATACATAGTAAAAAATATATTGCAGTCTAACTAAATACTTACAGCCTTACAGTCTATTAATTAGGTAAGCACGTTTATGCATATATTACATTTCAAAATACCAAGATGATATTCAATAGTAAACTGGCAAAAGTGGAATTTGTCACTGTCACCCATCAGTCCCACTAGATCCATCATATAAATCGAAAATCAGATCTAACACTTTAAGGTCACTTTTATGAATAATTTGAATTTATTACGCGAGCAACTTGGTTTATAGTTGCTTGTTGATTATTCATTTGGGCCGAGTACATAGTTTTAGCTTCCCGTGGAAACTGATTGCCAATCCATCCAGTAGAGTTAACCTCCCTGTACCTGAGCGAATTAATTTTTAAAATGCTCCTTCCTTTTCTACTGCGTTACTTTGAATATTTTAATACCTTACCTCAATGTTTTCTATGTGAAATTCTTACTTCTGACTTATTAGTCACCACCACCACCTACCCTTCCTCTACTATCAAATGTCCTTTGCCTGAAGGTTGTCTGGTAGAAATCGCTTCCAGCGATAAGACCGCCGAAATTGTACAATTAAGTTTCTGTAATGCCTTTTAAAGTTGTGTTTTTTTTTGTGCAATAAAGTATATATAGTAATTCTCACAACATCTCATACGTTGACCTGATTCCGTACTAGCTTAAGCACTTGTGTTACAGATATCAGACAACAGACAGATTACACCCACAAGTGTTCATCGCACGAATGTTTGTCCAGGGTGGGGATCGAACCCACGACCTTTGGCGTAAGAGGCAGGGTCACTACCAATTGCGCCATCCGGTCAGTCAAGTCAGTATATCTATCTATCTATCTATAGATACTACTACTAGCTACTAGTAAGTATCTTGCACATGGCGTTACAGCAATCAGACAATAGAGGAATGAAAAATATATAGGGTTAAACCTTTGTTAACTAAAACGGTGTTATAACCGTATTTATTAATATAACATTGACGATATGAAATACTTAATTAATGGCGCCACTGTCGCTTTTATAAATGAGTTAGTTTTAATTCTATCTTCTTCCGTTCTATCTAGTAATTCTATATCACATTAGTATTTATTAATGTACATTACTATTTATTGATTTATGGTTATTCATTAACACGGTCGTCACTCACAACAGGTCCTGCCAGAATACCAGCGCTGCCGCGGCATTTCTGTCGGTGTCGTGGCAGCACCATGCTGAGGCCAGGATCTGATTGACCTCACACTTCACACACGCCTATTTGTTTACAATATTTTCATTATATAATTGTGTATTTACCTGCCTATCGTCTGTTCTCGTACTCACCTTTGCCTGTAGTTTTAATATGTGAATGTTTGAGTGTTCGTTGTTAAATTATTTATTGTGTTGGTCAATAAAGTATTTTTTCTTTCTAATAATATTGACCACGACTTTGCGACTAGTAACTTAACACAACCTAGGCTAAACAAGCACTTGTAACAACATAACCATAGAAAAAAAATAAAAGAAACAAATAACACACAAATAAAAGAAAACAAAAGAGAGAAAAAATATAATACATGAAAATAATTTTAATTCAATAAATAATAAAAATCAATTAAATAATATTAATTATGTAATTTCCACCCCTTTTTAGATATAATGTATAAAAAAGGAGACTTAATTTAAACACCAATGCACCCTTTCCCCCCTTTTTCCCTTACTTATATTTAGTAATATTGTTTTGAGAGTGAGCAAACGTGGAGCTTTAAACCAAAATGTAATTAATACACAAAATAATAGTAAAGAAAAAAAGGCACGGACCAAGACTCTGTGGACAAATCTTTTATTAAAAAAAACGGTGTTATTTAAAGCAGTTTTCATTCTCTTTTCGAAAATGTTGTTACATTAATTTGTTTCAAACGTCAAAACTGCTCTTTAACCCCGTTTTAGCTAACAAAGGTTTATTGAATGTTTATGAATAAAGCCCATAATAATTAAAAACATATTACATCCAGACACTGAACAACCACAAGTGTTCATCGCACGAAATATTTGTCTATGGCGGCTAGAGATCGAACCCATGACCTTTGACGTAAGAAGGAGCTGGCTCATACGCCAAATGCATCATCAGGCCAGAAATGGCGAGTATGTGTTGTCATGTTTTTTATATTCTGTAAGTACTTAGGGCATAATGTTATCGTATAAAAATCAACATGCTCTCATGTGTTAATTACACTTCTATACCTAGGTAATACTGCTGGTAATACCAAACAACTAAAATGGCTTAACCTACATACTCGTACATACCTACTCGTTATATTGTATGACAAACACTCCTCGACTTCCTCGGTGGCGCAGTGGTTAGTGGGTCGCACTTTAAAGTGACGACTGCGCAAATGGTCCCGGGTTCGATCCCCGTGTCGGGCCAAAAATTTGTACCGAAGTTTTCGGTAAGAAATTCTTAGTGGCAGCCCGGAGTCTGGAAGTTGGCGGTCTTGTACCCCCGTGCCTCGGAAAGCTCGTTAAGCCGTTGGTCCTGCGCCCAATCCCTCTCTGGTCGTGTCACAGTAGTGTCCCATCGGAGTATGAGGGTAAGGAAATAGAGAGTGCATTTGTGTTTGCGCACTGGAGCACTTTTATATATCCTGCGTACGTGGCTGATCGTTGAGATTGGCTGCCGTAGCCGTAATCGGTTGGAGGATATTATTATGACAAACAGATACCGTTGTAGTTTTCCTTGCAAAAATAACGAGCAACTAGCGCCAATAGGTTAATAGAAACCGAACGAATCAGGCAGCACCGGAAGAGATGCAGGAAAATAATGTATCCTATTTCCTACCGACACAGCGTGGTTATAAAATGGAATGGTCTCGTATTCCCCGAAATATGTAGTATAATATTATTAAAAATATTATGCTTCTAAGAACATAACCCTAAGTAGGTAACTGTAACGGAACAGTGCCTGCATTCTGGAAAAATATTTTTGAGAGTGTACAAAGGAATAGCCCAAACAACC
The DNA here is from genome assembly GCA_019059595.1 of Marasmia exigua. Classification (NCBI taxonomy): domain Eukaryota; kingdom Metazoa; phylum Arthropoda; class Insecta; order Lepidoptera; family Crambidae; genus Marasmia; species Marasmia exigua. The sequence continues at coordinate 439,912 of CM032464.1, read as the reverse complement.
TTAATTCCACCCTTTGGGGTTTAAAGGTTGGCAGGGAACTTTTGACTCCACTGGTGTCGCTGGTGTCCATGGACGACGACAATCGCTTACCATCAGATGATCCGTCTGCTCGTCTGCCACCTATGACATAAAAAACTAAGTACCTTTATTTTTTTCAACATTTGATAATAGGAATCTTTTAACATTTACCAGATAGTAGAAAAACTGACTCTTTATCTATACCTACTTATAAAATATTTTAATACTCAACTACCTACGAGTCACACTTAGGACTAGTAATGATGGATGATGCAACCAACATTACCGTGTGGTCCCAGATACGCGATCTCCGAAGAAAGTTAACACGTTAAAAAATTAACACTCACACCAGAGGAATTCGTGTCGATAAGACGTTTGCCAGAAACATTAAACTGGAGCCAGCGAGCTCCATGTGGGGTCGTCGTAATTGAGGACCTGCCTCAGGAATGCAGCTAATTACAACTCACAGATTTTATCTACGTTTATTGCCTGCAATGCTTCACTGTGGTCTATGCGCCTGAATCGATGCACGACAACTAATATACAATCAATGGTAGCTAACTAGTTCTAGGTGTTGTTAAGATAATATTTAAGTTCGGGTGTTTTTGGTCGAGTTTACACAGTTACTTGCAATTTAATGGCTTCGGTTTCATGTTTAGGTACCTAATGTGATAATCGTTGGGTAAAACAAAGTGCCTAATCACCTAATTAGCAAGTAACTAATCTGAAAATCTATAACATGGAGAGGAAAAAACAACAGACTGTTTTGATGGCTTACAGATTTCGTTTCTTTTTCTTATTATGTAGATATTACAAACATTTTTGTGCATGAACATGTCTGTTTGTATTGGTCTGGGTGTTTACTATGTATTATAAGTATGTATTTACAAAAGAAAAGTATTATTTATTTATATTTGACATCCGTAACACAGGTGCTTGAGCTACCTATCTCGGAGTCAGATCAATGTACGTGGTGTCGTCCAATATTTATTTACTTATTTATTTTATTTATATTGTCTGTAAGCACTTATTATAAATAGGGGAAAGGCGTACAAAACGACATACTCTTTATAAAACCGCTTATATAATCTTTACTTCTTAGCTATTTCATATATTTTTAGTAGATTCATATACTCTGGTAAATTGACAACAAATTTTTAGAGATCGAAAAAATTAAAACAAAACCGACAAAATTACAAGTCATTTAACAAAACTCGAGAAAAATCCGTTTTGTCCGCTCTAGGCGGGTAAAATGGTACCTATACGTGGGGCGGACAAAATGGCATAACCAAAAATGCAGTCAAAATCAGGGTACGTTACATGTTGAATTCAAAAATTAAATCACTTGTCTTTTTAAAGATCTACACAAAATGATCATATTTCTGTGCATGCCTTTTTAATGACCTTTATGTGGTACTTTAGAAACCAAAAATCAAACCAATTATTTTACGGCTACAATAACTTTTTAAAGAATAGTATTATATCTTATGTCTGTAGGCTTGTTTTCCTGTTATGATTACGAGGCCTAATGTGTAATTGTTTGGAAGAAAACAAGAGGTGGGTCCAATAAAATAGTATGCCATTTTACCCAACCAAGAGGTATGCTATTTTGCCCTCTTCTTATCCTCAAGCATTATCAAACCTCATATAAAATGTAATAGGAATATTAAAATATTAACACATTTTTCGTGTTTTTAAATAAGTTAACAATCAAATACAGCCAATAAATAAAATTTACTTGAAGTTATTTTTGATTTTTACGATGTGACAACTCCGTCTGAGAAAAACTCGCGACTGCAAAAATCAAACAAACACTTGTCCACGACAAACGGCCGCGTGAACGACAATGGCGTCGTCACAGGTTCCGATACGTTACTGGACCCTACTACTGGAGACGAGCAGACGGATCACCTGATGGTAAGCAATTCCGCCGCCCATGGACACCCGCAACAAAAGTGGAGTCACAAGTGCGCTGCCAATTAACCTTTTCTCCTTTCCCCCCATTGGGCCTCCGGTAACCTCACTCACACGGCGAAACACAGCGCTGCTTCACGGTCTTCTGTGAGGCAGTGGTATCACTCCGGAAAACGTTTACACATTATTGAGTTAGTAAAAATCCCTATAGTTTTGATGAAATGCAACTGTGTTAATTGGCCAACTATGTCATTTTGTACACCTTTCCCCTATTATAAAGATAAAAAATACTTAAAATAGTACGTTTAAAACAAACAATAAGAATATTATATTACACACACATAGGTAGGTAAACCAGGCACTTTTGAGCCAAAATTCCAAATTACACGACGTCATTTATACTAATGAAAATTGACTTTTGTTTTTCTGATATTCCTTGAATACCTATGAGTTTGAATAAGATCTATGTCCTAAAAATTTAAGTTCCAATTATAAGTAACATAACTTTATTTTTAAGAAGGTTTAGAATAGTTTTTGGTCACCTAAACTTACTTAAGGTGACGGGTAGGGCACACTAGCGACACCAATCGATTTTAATTTTTAGCTACTAAACCAGACCTATTTTAAACAATTTCTGGGTTTCAATCTCTCGGCAAACAATTTTACTATTTATTAAATAACCATGCACACATGTTGGGTCCTTTTGTACGTGAAAAATTGATTCAAAGCGGCCACTTTTGGCGGTAATCCAAAATTCCGATTGCAAATGCAGACCAAACAGTTAACTGTAAGTATTCAATAAATAGAATAGATAGATAGATAGATATACTTTATTGCAGAAAAAAAAAACACAACTTTAAAAGGCATTACAGAAACTTAATTGTACAATTTCGGCGGTCTTATCGCTATAGATGTTTGTCGAGAGATTGTAACCCCGAAATTGTTTAAAATAGATCCGGTTTAAAAGCTAAAAATTAAAATCGATTAACGTCGCTAGTATTCCCTACCCGTCACCTTAAGTTGAGAAGTGGATAAGCCAAAATAAGGAAAATCAAATAGGCATTACTGTCCATTAATTACCTACTTTGGGATTGTGTCTCGTAATATAGGTAGGTAATTAGGTAGGATAGCAATTAACTTAGGTATACAAACCTTATGTACCTATGTAGGTACCTACCTCATCTTGAATCAGTTAGGGGTGTCGGTCTGTCGGTATGTTTATAAGTTATTTCTGTTTCTGCAATGTAACAAGTGCATCGTTGTCGGTGGAATGAAGCTGCATTGAACAGCTGATTATAACGGATTAAATCAGGATTATGGTCCGCCAGCGCTGAATAATAGGAATCATGTTTCAGCATTGCCACGCATATTAGGGTTCAACATAGAGATGTGAAAAATTATCGATTAATAAAATAAGTTATCGAACATTTTTATCGCGGAATAGAAACCTACTTCTACTACCTTGTATCCTCGGATTTTTTAACAAGACCACAGACTTTAGTTAGACTTGTTATTATAAATAATAACTAATTCAGTGGTTGAAATTTTTATACCTATTCATAAATTCAAACTACATCTTATACATTGACCTGATTCCGTACTAAGTAGCTTAAACACTTATGTTACGGTGATTAGACAACAGAGCTATACTTACTTAAATACATATAACACCCAAACGCTGAACAAACATAAGTGTTCATCACATGATTGTTTGTCCAGGATGAGGGGGATCGAATCCACGACCTTTGGCGTTTGAGGCAGGGTCACCAAACGGTTCATCCGGCCAGTTAATAGGTATTGCAATAATGAATTATGCATGAATCTAAATTGAGATTTTTATTTTGGTCGATATTTATAGCTAGGATTTTTAATGGAGAATGTAACAACTCTAGTTGACAGCGTTCTCTTCCCGGTCTAAACAATGTCCATTGTTTCTCCCGGGCTAGCAACGAATTAACAGCTCCATAATTTATTTTCTACAACACGCCACGCTTTATTGACGCTCGCTCCGTAAAATCTCAAGTCATCCATTTGTTAGTCGATTTGTATTCTATACGTCTTCGTGTAAAGTTGCGCAACCTCCAATCCTATCGGCGCCATTATCGCGACAAACCAAGGCGAGCTCGATAATGTTGTTCCCGGGGCCGCTTAATAACTATAAATTGGTGCTCCCGGATGATAACCAGGAACCAGCGCGCCGATAAGAAACACAATAGCGATTACAAGAAACGGGACGGAAAGACAAAGAGTGAGGCGGACTCTCAAACGCAACTTGTTCTGAAAGGTTTTTAAACGGAGGTAGGTACCTCCCTCTCTCCTGCCCCTTTTGTGAAACTTCAAACGCTTGAACAGTGAAGTGTCTCACTGTAAGCAACATGCCTCATTCGCGTTGAAATAAAACCCCTTTATCTTAAACGCAATTCCTTCAATTTACCCTTAACAATGGATCGTTTTGATAAATCCGTATTATGTTTTGCGCTTGTTTAAAACTTTAGGGACCAGCCATTGTTTTAATTACTTCGTTTAGGAATGAATTCCAATCGTCAAGCAACAAACGTAAAATACAAGAAATAGGATCGTCAACGCTTCCCAGTTCCGGTCCCAGCGAAAACTTTACTGGTTTAACCAAATTACAACGGATAATGGAGATTATCTTCTTTATAATGCTCACAACATTACGAAATATTCAGGAAGTTATGCCAGAGCAGGAACTCTAAGCTTTGCTGCTGTCGGTGCATGAAGTAACCAACAATACAAATGAGAAAAGTTGAATACAAGTCATATGCTTCGGATCGTTTCACTTTATACATCAAATATTCATTTTACAAAAGTATACATTATTCATTACATCGAAGCGAGAATGAAAAGTATCATTAAATGGAAATAAATTCCCAATCTAAGTTCCGGAAATAGAGATTCCTGAGAAATCGGCAGCTAGGCCAAAGTTCTCGGTTCCGAGAACGATCGGCTTCACAGTCGGTAACTCACTGACACCGCAACGTTTTCATAGAAACCTCCCATTCCTAAGTTCGGGCAATTCGAGACGTGTTTGGGTCCCGGGTGCATCTTATTCTTAATGCACCGGGAGAGTCGCCGTGCCTCTTACCGGGAAATCCGAGCTTTTTATTATGCAAACTGTGATTCTATATGGCGGAAGGAGAACCGTGTAGATAATTGTTCTATTCTTAGATTGCAATTTATATTAGAGGCTTTGACGGTTATTGCGTCTTCTTTCGCACGAGATTACCAGCAGTATGGTAATATCTGTTAGATATTTTAGATAATATTATGCAGAGATTGTGATAGACAGCTTCCTATTGGTACATTCGTTCCAAAGCCTGAGTAACGGCCTATTTTGCTATGTAGGAAATACTAAATTAATATTATCTAGCATAGAACTCGCGTGTGGTATTTATTTATTATGCGAGCTTCCATTCTTGTGCGCAAACGTTTATGCAGCTGTTATTACTCGCAGTTAGATAAGCCGTATTTGGACAGTAGATTACTATACGTAGGTACCTGCTCTATTTTGCTGGCGCCCTGGGCGACAAATCGATAAGCTGCAGGTAGCGTATTAGGCTACATTGCCATGATACTGTTCATTATCGCGCTGTCAATTTGCACCTCCATTTTATAAGTTATTATGCACATTATCTAAGGTACTGACAATAAACTATAATCAAATGCTAATCTGAGACTCTTAAGAGCTTTTCTGTTACGTAAGTAGGTACCTAACTGTAGTAAAATCAGACATATGTAATTAAGAACCTATTTAAAATTATACTACGCAAAACTAATTTGATTAAATATCTAAGTACTTATCTAATCAGTAGAATCTGAGAGTACGTAGATTGGTACTTATTATGTAATTACGTAGTTAGTAAATTTATATTTTTTTCTGTAAAAACTAAAAATGGTTGATACGATTATGTAATTATTGGTTCCAAATAAACATTTCTTCTTTCTTTCTTTCTAACTAAAAACGACATATTTAAATAAGTTAGTTAGATAGGTTAGTTTTTCTAACTCTAAATTTCAAACCGAATTGATTGATGATAAAAGTGCTTTTTTAAATAGGTATGTAGGTACGTACATAGTAACACGGGTTCTTGAACTACCTATCTCGGAGTAAGTTCAATGTATGTGATGTTGAGAAATATTATTTATTTATAGTTAGGTTAGTTCTTTACTAGTTAAAATTTTCAATTTCATAACTAATTTATCGACGATTAGCGTTTTAAATAGATAAGGGTAGGTACCTGTGGTATGTTACCCGGGGTGACTACGCTAGAATCGTTATTTAATTTGGACGGACCTCAGTAAAACCTTTTTGACTGACCGGATGGCGTAATTGGTAGTGACCCTGCCTTTTACGCCAAAGGTCGTGGGTTCGATCCCCACCCTGGACAAACATTCGTGCGATAAACACTTGTGTTTGTTCAGTGTCTGGGTGTAATATATGTATTTAAGTATATATTTGTGTTCCTCTGTTGTCTGATATCTGTAATACAAGTGCTTAAGCTACTTAGTACGGAATCAGGTCAACGTATGAGATGTTGTGAGAATTATTTAAAAAAAAAACAGTTTAAGAAATTATTAAAAACGTGCTGGTTTCCTCACGGCCGAACAAATACCTACGCATATTCATTGACATAGCCACGGGGTAGCGCAGGGTGGAGTGCTTGCCCCAGCTTGGCTCTAGACTTGTAAGGTACCACTCAGTACACACTCGTAACTCATCAGTCGACATAGAAAAATTGCGATCAAAACATAAAGCGCGCTAGTAAAGTACCTACTAGATATTATTTTAGACGGAGACGCCCATGCGCACGTAGATGTGTAAAAGTTTTCGAGGATTCTAACTACAACCTTTCGTTGGAAAGGCGTTTTTCCACGGAGCCACCATTAAATGCCTACAGTGCTAAGAAGAATGTAGATATTGTGTTGTACTTACGTCATGTTGCAAAATGGATCCTTTGTAGTAAGTCTTTCACCAGACCGTCGAGTTCAGTCCCCGCCGATCCACCGGTCTCGCCCCGGCGATACATCAGCTCATTGGCATGCAGATGCATTTGACCCACATCTGCAGTTCTTTATTCAAGCCAACGCTACCGCCACAGCGTAAACATCTCCAGTAGCAAGAACGTTTCGACAATCGATTTGCCATTCCAGCCAGGGACCTATAATTATTCATGTGCCTATAACGAGCACTAAAGGATACCATAAATGCATTTCGAATTTTAGCGCACATATGATGCGTTGACTTTTCGGTTCGTGGACGATACAATTCCTTTTAACGAATTGCGATCCATTTATGCAGCAGTTGTGTAAGTCGTTTCAATATTGATATCTTATAGTATTTGATATACACGTGCCGATTTGTTTGAATTTGCAATGGAGCATCGTTATGAATTAAACCTGCTACAAAGCTATGACGCCTTAGTACATTTTTTTCTAATGGTGAGATAATGATAATACAAAAATAATTTTTCAACTTATCTAAAAGGACACGAGTTTCGAGTATGGAAAATACCTCTTAAAGAACTATGTTTTCCAGGTACAGTGGCGGTAACATCAAGCTATACAAAACTGTCAAATTTCTTCATTCGATTATAAACCTTATATTGTTACACATTGAGTTCGAAATCGATTGAGGAACTTTGACGCCTGCGTCGCTCCAAACACATCTGCAGAAGAGTAGTAGGTAGATCCTTATTGCCGCACTCAGAGGTGTGAATGAAGCTAAATGTTCAATAATTAATTATGAATGAGTAATCTTTATGCGTATCGAAATAAGTGTCAATGTTTTTTTTAAGAAGATAGATAGGTACCTAAACATTCAAGTTAATTTAACATCTCTGAGTGCGACAGTTAGCCATTAGATTTAAGTACTGGTGAGGTAGTAAACGATAGATTTATTTCACAAATATGCAAAACTTAACAACGTAACCATTACGGGCATTTCGAGTACAACAGATACGTATGAATTCTGATGATATATTGCTCATTTCGGCCAGGCATAAGTACCTACCTAGATCTATATAATGCTATAACAACCATCGCTAGTACCTTCGTGTTAATTAAGCTAAACTAATTAAGTTAACTTTCACTCACTATTTCTTTAGTGCCCTGAATTCAAAGATCCTATACAGCGAATGTTTATTCTTGATTTTATAGCATCTTATTTTAACGATACACCGCAAAGAAATTAGGAAATGAAAGGTAATGGAATATAATGGGCAACACTACTTTCCTGTTTATACTATGGCGGCGCCCGCTCCCTCGCCGACCCAACGGATGCGTCCTAATGACATAATGCAAATTTGACCGTTTGGGCTTCCTGCACGCGCACAAACTACAACTACCCACTGTTTATTAAACCTCGCTCTATCGAAACCCATCGTTACAAAAATAAACACCCTGTTAGTTCTCTCGCTCGGTGCCACATCGGTTTTTGTGCGTGAGACTAAGTTTTAATTGGCCTTTAGGTATTTCCGTCGTTATTTTTCCAGATATAACAACATTAATTAGGTGCTTAGTATGTTTAGCGCCTGCACCGACCCGGCTCCCGGCTTGCGTAACGGTTAGGCGTAAAATAAAACCAAGGAAGTAGTTTCGCTTGTTTTATTCCTCAGTGATCGTTAACACAACATAACATTACTATATTTTGGTTCAGTCGGGAACTTAAAAAAACTAAATACTAAATTTTGGTACTAAGACAACGCGATCTGCACCTGTACAGTGGTGTACTATAGATAGGTACATACGATTATTAATATTAGTTTTATAGTTCGCTATGTCATGCGACCACGACGACGTGCGTGGCTATGGCTAACTTATTCTTATGGCTTATGCACCCATCGTTCAAGTTATCCACAATACATAGTTCAGCTGCTATCGTTCATATTTACAACCATCAAGCGTGAAATTGAAATCATACATCCGTCAATTCAGATCGCAAAAAAAATGCCAAACTCGCGTACATTTTTGATACGATTACTTACAGTGATGTCACGAGTAGGTAAAACATTGGGTGCAAAAATGTATTTATCACAGGGCTTAGAATACCATAACACACAGAAAAATATACTTACAATACAATTGATTCTTACATCTAAAAAGATTTAAAATTAACTGAATTGACTGTACAACAGGAAACTTACAAAAATATATCTTACCAGCACTAAAATATATAATAGTGAGATTATTCATTTCTTTTGAAAATAAATAAATTTAGTGAAAAATTATAAAGGTTACATTTATAACTAACGTTTCTTCAAATGACAATGTTTAGTGATGTAGTAAAAGCAATAAATTAATCAATGTCTGTCCCAATAGACAATAAAAAGAAAGTTGGTAGACGCGCAAACATCAATGTGTCCGGTGTAACAGAAACTGTGCTATCAATCTTATTGTCCAGGGTTGGCGGCCGCGTCCCGCTACTCCGCTACCCACCAACGCTGTTCCTTGTAAACAAGGAAACAGTGCAACGTTTACTTGTTTACAAGGAACAAGATACGTCCTTTTTCCACAATAACTATCCACAAAAATAAAAAACCTCGCTATATTGCGGGATTTGGCAATGTAACGTTACCTGTAATAGGCATTTGATGTTGTACGTAACACATTATAAAATCGATAGCACCACTTTTATAAGAGGTTTTTGATATTTCTGGTCAGCTTATTATACTATAAACTAATCTTATAGGTAACTATAGAATGTTTAAACAAAGAATACTCTCCTATTTCCCTCGCTAGACCCCATTCGACTATCTGCAGTTTATCTATGAAAAAGTTTTCTAATAAATCCACAGTAAAGGTGTTTCACTTCCAAATCCCAGGTGCGTGTAATAGAGAAATGAAAACAGCTCAATTGCCATAAAACATCAGGCATTATGGAGGGAAAAAACTTTAGGATGGTATCAGGAGCAGCAGAATTTACAATAAAAACAATAGCCGTACATGAAGTCGGTTACATGGACGAACGTCAAATGCAGAGCGACTCGGAATTGTTCATATGCGAAAAATTGTTTCTATTCACTGTGACAACTGCAGGAAATGCAATAAAAATCATGAATAAATGCATATTGGAACTGAGCGTAAATTAACATAAATGCTAGTAGCACATAACAAGTATAAACAGTAGCCCTCGTTGAAAATGCTTCCTCTGTGGAAAGTAATAAGTGTAAAGAGCTGTAAGCTTATAAAGTAGACGTTAGGTTTTGTTATTAGTCTAAACTCTTTGCAGTCTAGTCTCTTAACTGAAACGACTCAGTGATCCGATTCAGCCAAATGATACACTGTTCCGAATCTTTATTGTTCGTTCCGAATGTATCATTCGACTCAAATGGATCTCGAGTTCGAGTGAACCGAATCATCCGAATGAGCTAAATGATCCAAGTGAGCCGAATGAGCGGAATGATCTGATGGGCTGAATGATTCGAGTGAGCCGAATGATCCGAATGAGCGGAATGAATCACGGATCTATCTGAGAGTCGATTTTCCAAATGAACCGTTTTACTGTCCCGCATTTCTGCACTGATCCAGATGCAAATGTTTAATCTTTTGAAAGATACGTTTTTGCCAGGTCTATAACAGTCGCCATTCCGGAATTTCCGGATAATGCTCTCACCCCGCGCGGCGCGAGCGCTTTACTATCATGAGCACATTCTTGGGCTACTGTTTGTAGTTTCTATTGTGTCTGTGGCATTGGGAAAACGCGAATACGATACGACACAAAAATATAAATGTTTACAAACGATTGCACTGTTATAAAATTCGTCACGTGGAGACAATAACTTGTTACAAATTGGGACACCGTTAAACTTGATCTCATAATAATTTATTTGGAAGAAAACTCATATAAATCAGCTTAATGTTAGCTGACTAATCCACTTTTATGTAACAAGGTAATTAATTCCTCACAAAATATAAAAATAGAACACAATTAAAAACTAAATCTGGTAAAAATATCTTAAAATGTCACGATCCGACTCTGATAAATACAATTGCGTCACTAGATACACTCTCCAAATAATAAGTATGATAATAAAATAATACAATCAAACAACAGTTCATTAGATATAACTTATTACAATAATGAGTTTTGTTCGTACGCACCTACAACAGATATGTAGGAAAGCAGAACGCAGCTGCTTAAATAATTTTATGTGTTATTATTACACAAATAATGAAATATTTAAATACGAGAGTAAATAAAATTTAAGTCAAACTGCTGTTCTTACTTTATTAACAAGATTGTTCGTGTTTCTCACTTGAACACTTCTAATATGTATATTCCCCATTAGATGCTAATCAGCTGTCTCATTCGGCTGATATTTTGTAATAATAATAAATCAAAATTAAAAACAAAAATACCATTAGCAATCCACGATGGTGTCTTTCCTAGTTAACGGACATGTGATATTCTAAGTCGGGTTTGTTGTGATAATAAAAATTTCCCATGTGAATTGAATATGAAATTTAATCGCGCATATATCACGTTTTAACTGGAGATAACTGCCGGGAGCCAGCTAGTGGAGATTAAGTGGTCATTAAGTTCTTTTAATTTCGTTTGTTATTTTATTACAACTAAGAATGAAAGAGTGACTCATAAAAAATCGTTCATTACTGTTTAAAAATATTGTGTGATGCTTAATATTGCACTAAATAGTTATGGCGAAGCATAATGTTCTCATATTCCTTGTTTGGACAAGCTGTGTTGTGCACCATTGTGGATGAAATCCACAGTGACAGAATAGGGACGTAAATTAAAAACCTTAATATAAATTATTTCAAAACAGTAATTTATAGCACATGTCATTTTGATCTTTGGTAAATTCCAACTGAGATGAATTTTACATCTACTGAACTCCAATGGACATATGTATTAAAAATTAAAAAAAATATAAATAGACCAATAACTTTTCACGACAAAAATATATGCTATACTCATTCTATTATACGCACTAAAATTTTAGTATAACCTAAATGCGACAATATTATATTACACCTCACTATTTACATAGCTTGATACATGTATTTGTGTGAGTTTGTTTAGCCGGTGAGTCGGCATTAGTACATGACATACTTTTATAGACGTGTGGATAATTTATTTCCATATGTCAGTTTTATTTTTCAATTCTTGAGCAAGCTAAATACTTAGGTAATATGGATTTAAAGACTCACCGGTTTATTTTATTTGTAAATATAAGAATTAAACTAAAAGCTAAGTTTCGTTGGGCTCATCCTAGATGCATCACCTACCCTGTTTCTATCAAACATTAACATTCATTTAATTAACAACGTTCTACGTAAAATACGTTATTGTAATAAAAAATATAGATTATAATATACAAGGGATGGATTTGTAGCACATTTGCGAATAAATGTATCCACAATGGGGGTTATCGCGTGTGAAAAATGCGTGACTCAGGTCCAACATCAACAGCATTGGTTGTTTAGTTTGTCAAATTGACATTTTGACAGACCTCAGTCCTTTGGTGCGGCATCTAGCGGATTTTTCACACACGATAGCCCCCATTGAATCGCTCACATCATTGTAGTCCAATGTGTACTAAGAATATGTAACCAGCTAATTATAACGCGTGGGAACTGAACGAACACATACATAGACATTAATTACTAGCGTAGACATTACCTATTTGTACATTTCTATTATTATTAACAATATTAATATCACGTCTTAGACGAGAAACATCTGGAGTGTTCGGCAGCTTCACAATGAGCTGCGTACGACACGTGAGTCTGTGCTTTTGATTCTAGGTAGTTTGACTAGTGTATGCACTAGGGTTTATCCACATCAACGAGAGAAAGCTCTTTGAACAAGTGAATTTGGACTTCATATGCACTCGTGTCATAAGATACAATCCCAAACATCGGGTCCAAATTAAATCTACGCTTGAAACGTTCCTTAATCATAATTTGCCAAAAAGATGTCAACAGATTTTCTTTATTAAAATAATCTAAAGACAATTTTGACGACCCGACAAATGTATTACCTGGTAACGCGCGTGACGTCATCATTCCCTAAAGACTAGTAGTTATTGTCGTCAAAGTCCTAACACGCATGTTCCCCGAGCTGTTGTAGTATTCGCTGTGACGTGGGGCGACTAACAGTCCCAGGTGCTGAAGAAACGAGTTACTTGCCCCGGTACTTCTCGGTGGTGGCGTCTTCGAGGTTGCTGTCCCAGTCGAACTCGGTGACCCCGGTGCGGGACACCTCGCCTAGGTGTCGCCACCGGTACTCGAAGTCTGTATCGCGTTTCTTGAGCGCCTCGAATCTGTGCGACAAATTAATGTTCTTAGTTGGCGGGTAATTTATATTAACAAAGATATTGGTCTAATACCGCTTTCGAGTATAATTGTACAACAAATTGTAGTCATTCGATCATGCAGTTTTATCTGTGTACGAAAATTAAATCGCGGGTCACTCATTTAAGCGTAAGAATGTAAGATAAGGTTTTTTAATTTGCAAAATCCGATTAAATAATATGAAAGGCGAATGGGGCGATTGATACAACAAACAACAAAATCTTCGAAACTTATGGGCTGACAAGAGAAGAGGGTTCAGTATCAGCCTATAAACTGTCCCACTGCAGGGAAAGTCCTCCATCATAGAAATGAAGTTATCGCTACTATGATGGGATAAGGCTTAATACCACGCTTGGCAAATGCGGATTGGTGATCACAAACCCGAGCTATGATCGAAATATTCGAAACATACTTTTCGCTCGACCCGGGAATCGAACCCAGGCCCCCGCGATCACGGCCCGGTACTTAAACCACTAGACCAACGGGCATAACTGGAGTATAGTACATAAAGTCAACCCATCCAACTATGTATGTAAATGGCGATTTCATTGGGTTGTCGAAAGAGGCGAGAAACGCTTTTGTTCCCGTCGCGTCGCGCATAAACACATCTGGAGCCCAATTCTCGGGCTCGTGACATTTATTTTCATACGACATATATCACTAAAACATAGTTTTTTTGTATGGTTTTCAGGTGATATTCGCCATGTTTTCAAAATATCACGAACCCGAGAATTGGGCTCCTGTTGTTACTAATTTTCGATTTCGTGTCGCATACATCAGTCAGAGTCATAATACTAGTATACCCATAGCATCGCGACATGTCACTCAACGAGCGTAGCACTGATAAGAACATGGCCAGTCATTTGTCATTTTTAACCTCTCATTTTTAACTCGTCTCTTCTCACTGAGGAAGTGAGGCTAGTGAGGCTAGTGAGTTGTCATGGGTTTTGGGTCCACCTGAACACGCGAAGATTTTTTTATGTGCTTAAGAATAAATAGCTATAAAATGTTTTGAATTTTAACTCGTTATATTTGTATGTCTTTTTTGTTTGTTTTTCTGTTAGTTTTTAATTATTTAATGTTTCTCAGTGCTTTTGTGTTATTATAGTCTGTTATGTGGTGTGTCTTGTGTTCGCCAATAAATATTTCTTATTGTTTAAAAATATGCGTAATTATGTAACCTCTACGCGAATACCTACAAAGTATATTTTTCTAGAGTACTTACTATCTAATCTAATCAATTAAATGATTTGATCGATGTTTTCTTTTTCACCATTTTTTAAATTAACTTTTGATTCGCCTTAAAAGGTACTTAAATTGTTAATTAAAGAAAACACTTTTCTTCGACTCTATTTCCACTAGTACCTACATAATTATTTCTAAACAAGTGGCGTGTTATAAAATATGAGTAGATCCAACAAAATTCCAGTAATTTTAATATGAATAATGAATTTGTTACGGAACCTTAATACAGCACAGACTTAACAAAGGTACACATTCAAATGAATATTATTAATGGTCGCTGGAGCCAGAACACGAAGGTTCGCTTAGGTGTCGCTATCGACTAAATCTGAGTTGCGGTTTCTCGAGAAACGAATCTAGGGCATAAACTGCGATGTTGCTGACAATTATGTATGACCGGTTGAGTGGTGCGTGGGCTGGTTGACGTCAGGCAGCTTGCGTCCTTACGAACTATTGTTGTTAGCTGGAAAGTGTAAAAAAAGGAAACAAAAAATTGTCGACGAGAACCATAAACTAGCGAAGATTCGCATCTCTGGATTTGGGTTGGCAGTGAGTCTTGTCCCTTTTGAACACGCCTCGTAGCTTTAGGCGAAAATAAGACGGCTATCTCATGCAGTAAACGTTTTATTAACAAATAAGAACGAAATCTATTTTGCCATCGTAAAAGAATGAGTTTAACAAAATCGCTAATATTAGTCTGCGATGTTATCCCGAGGTGATGCCTAACCGGGGCATTAGGGCGGGTCACGCTATTTGTGTTTGATTCTAGTTGGGGAAATGTCATGGATTCGTCTTCTTACTTTGGAATGTTTCTTTAATCACGGAAGACAAATGTGACGTACTTATAAATAAACAGACACGGATCAACGCAGCCTTATCTTTACGTCAAATCACTAGCAATATAGACTGGCAGTAATTAGTATCTCATCGTAAAAGAGAAACATCTCTCTCGGGACAAATAAACACCAACGACAATTAAACAGAGCCCTCGCAAGTCAGCACTAATGAAAAGTCTCCGCCTAACTAGACTGGCTTCATTATAAATCCCAGTCACGCTACGAAGGGTTTCTATTGAGCCGCTTATTTTATTGCTAGGAGTTGAATAGACTGGACTTGAGAGATAATCGCCGACATCGGGCATCGTCGCGTGGTGCACGTGACCGTTAGGCTGCTTACCACCCAAGTAGGTACCTCTATAATATGTACAAGGTACAACATACATATGTATCTTCTTATTCTTCAAACCTCTAATACCGATACCGATACCGGTACCGACTCTAATCCTAAACTAGCAAGTTTATATTTTTACGGATTCTTGTTAGTTCTTATTACGACTAACCATAGACCGCTTACTACCGTAGAGTAGTGGCAAAAATTATCGAATCATTCAGTCATTCATTCAGTGGCGTTTCGTTTTACAAAGCCTTGTTTTGCTGCCTGATGTAAAAAAAAATTAGAAATGTTTTAGGGAATTAATAAATTAAAATATTATATAATGTAAGGTGTCCAAGTAATATGAATTGGAATTTCTTGTATTTTTAGGGTTAAATCTAACAAAATAAATTCACTACTTTTCGCAAATAATTTTAGCATAAATTGGAATGAACTGTCACAGAGGTAAACTGTCATTGTCATTGAATCGATATTTTGAGGTTATTATTTTAGTACTAATTTCTCTCTAATCACTTGACATTGGCAGAATTATAAGTAGATGTGTCGCAAGACACAGTAAGAGCCATTATATAAATTAAAAAAAAATAGTACTAATTTTAAACTAGGGGTCTGGGTGGTTTCAGTTTATACACTAACTAACGTTAAACTTAGTTTTGTAATAATGTTTATTGTAGTTCTTCCGAGTATTAATAGTTGATATTTTAAAGTAAGTTTAGGAATAATAGGGTAGAAGTTTTCTTATATACCGGTCAAGATTTGTTTTACGATTTTTGAAAATTTGTAGAAAATGTTTTCGACTCCCCACTTAAAATTACCAAGCCACGTTACCTACTGTGCATCAAAAGTTTTTTTCATTCGGATTTCCAAGTCAAGGAACAAACATTGTCTAGAATTATTTGTAGAAAAGGTGGCTAAAGAGATGTACATGTTTACTAATACACCCTGTAGAAATACAGTACACGTTATTAAGTTGCAACCTTAGAACAGTTCCATCCCACGACATAAAGCTCGATCGTGTGTGGAACTGTGTGCGGTGGCAGGGTTGCAACATGTCACGATCGCAAAATGCTTTCGAAATTCAAAATATCTTAACGAATACTTGGACATCGTGACGCACGTCCCGATTGCTAAGATTCCCTTTTGTCTCTCTATTCGTCTCACAATTTCACCAATACAGTTCAGGGTAAAATCGTTCACGCTCAAAGACGTGCTAGTCGGGCCACTCGAGCAGGCAAGTGAACTAATAATAAGCAGAAGTTTTCTCTCGGATTCCGATTGTTTGGAAAACATTTAGAGTGAAATCCTTTTCGTACAATAGGACGAATCCAGTGCTTATTTCTTCGCCGTGTACTTTTCTTAAATAGCATTCAACATAGTTGCAAAAAGCTCTTTTTTTTCTATTTTTTTTTTATGTAGATAGTTAAGCGTTTGACCATATTTCACCTGATGGTAAGTGAAAATATGGTCTAAGATGTAGCACTATTACCTAGAAGATACCTATTCACTCGCGCTTTGAAAACCCCCAAATTGTAGCCTCTAGGGAACACCTCCTCAGGTAACTGATTCCAATGTTTCGCAGTACCAATGTGGATGGAGATTTATTTATCTGGACTAATGTCAACCTTTTCGTGATTTGTAAATGATCTGTCTACTATAACAAATAATGGTATAATAGTTTTCTTTGATTTCTTGAAGGTGTAGGTCACGCAGAACAACATAGCAAAAATTGGGGTGTGTCGTAAATAGGTGTCCGCGGATTCCACGGTTAGGAATGATTCAAATCAAGCTGAGTGCGTCGGAGCGCATCGTAACTATTACGCGCGCAAAAACGCGGCGGAACGCGAAGTAGCCGCCCAGCAGCATAAACCATACCTTCTTTCTTAGCAAACCACAGCGCACCGCCTAGGCAGGGCTTGTGTGGGCTGGGGTCCTACTTGACACAGTCGCGTTGTGCTGCTGTGCTGTTGCCAACACACTCACCGCTTGAACATGAGGTTCTTGGCGAACTCGTAGAGCTCGAGGTCGAGCGAGTTGAGGCGCTTGATGCGCGAGACCTGCGCGGGCGACAGCGCTGCCAGCGTCGCGCCCGACACCGTCGCGTTGTGCTGCGTGAACGGCACAGCGAACCGGAGGTTGAAAGTCTCTTCAAACACGTACTGCGATATCTGCGACCAAAAATAAATGTTAATACGTCTTTATATTAATATAAACAACTAAAGCTTGTAGGGCCAGTTGACCATCAAAGGAAATACCGAAAGTTGGTGGTCGAAAAGGATTTGTGTGGACCATTTGCGGATGACTACAGGAGGTGGCACAGGACCGACCTGGATGGAGGCTTTTAATATCATAGGCTAAAACTAACTTTAAATTAACTTTGGGTCTCTGCGCCAAACTTGCGAGTTAGTAAACTATAGCTTGATGCAAAAACTGGATACAAAGTTTTCTAACATCAGTTTTTAGCTACATACCTACGTCACAAATTCTGTTAGCAGATAAATCAATATTTCACAACATAAATATTTCATCCGAGATAGGTAGCGTACACTGTGTTACGGATATCAGAATCAACAGTGGGATTACAAATATATACATTTAATTCTTTTGTAAATACATATTAATACATAGAAGACACCCAGACCAATACAAACAGACATGTTCATGCACACAAATGTTTGTACTGTCCGGGGATCGTTCACTGTTCCAAACGGGTCGACGATGACGGGTGTTAGAGGCAATAAGCAGCTCAGACTTGTGAGATAGAGTCCCCACACATTCGTTTACTTCGATCCTTGTATAACGTTTGTATTATCATGTTTACATTACTCTGACCTGTGATTTTTTGAGCAGTTTAGAGAAAAATTGGAAGTAATGTTAAAAGCCTTAAAAAGTTAGTAAGCCTTAGTTAAATCAGGCACATTTATAAACATACACAGTAATAGAAGCGAATTCTAGGTATTCGGATAGCTCGAACTTTTATTGGAAACTCGAAACGTGTATTTACACATGGCAATATGTAACATTCGTTGTAAATTCCCCTCGGGTGCAAAACAAATTCTGATATCTGTCCAGAGTAATCCACCGGGCGGATTGCAAAAAGCTAGCCTTCCAATATATTAAACAACCCTTGGAATAAAGCTTAATGAATTAAACACTTCTTCACCCCGATCGGCGGACAAACATTAAAAACAAATGGCTATAGACGGCCAATGAATATTCATAGGACAAGAAAACTGCGGCGCGCCGGAGCCGACAAATGGCGCTTCAGATACGGCGACAATGATTCAAGTGCGAATAATGGCGCTTATCTCTGCTGGGTCACTGGATGGGCCGCCCAACATCGGGCACATCTATCCTGCGGGGTTCGCCTCGCCACCAGACCCACCGCATTTATTATAAATAAGCATGATTCTGCCTGTTTAATTGCGTGTTTATCTGAGTGGTCATTGAATAGGAAATGGAAGGATTGAAGAACTCTATTCATCGGGATATCGTTTGACCAACATTCCCAAGTGGGCAGTGCACGGTTCATTCAAATACGGCAACATTATTCAAGTACGCATAATTGCGTACCTACTTATCATATAGGGATATTGAATGGGATGAATTCGAAAAGATTAATCAAAATTGTGTTGTGATTTTACCGAAACTGTTATTCGCAGCGAATATAAATCGATGCAACCTTTATTTTCGATATTATTAGCAATTATGAACGCTTTATCCATAAAAATAATACGAGCATTTCGGAACCAGCCAAACACATTGATGTCGCAGACACGACACTAATGCCTGTGATCAAAACCAACAATTCAACGCGATTGTTTTAAAACATGTCAAGATAATATCTTTAGAAATCCCGCAGTAAATTGTCTTGTTTAGGAACTATTAATTGCGTTATCGTGACAGTCTGCCCGCTGGAGGATTTTATTTTCCTCCACAAACTCTTTTCGCGACCTCCACCTACAAGTGGACAAAGGAACGCGACATAAAGGATGATTCTCTAAGACGGCCCTCGCTGGCATTGCATTTAATATTAATCATAGCTGTTCACGGATCTTACGACTCCTGCAGTTTTAATGCCGACTTAGCATTAGTACACGGATTTATGGAATTATGCAGACTGCAAAGCTTTGCCTTGCCACTTATGCTCTTGAATTGTATATTCCTGTAAGTTTACCTTTCCTACGCGACTCCGTATCACATAAATATTAAGCAAAAAAATTCAAGAAAGCAGAAATGAGCACAGTGAAGTTTCACTGTTCGAATTAAGTCAGCGTTTTTGTAAAGAACAAGAACGTACAACAGTAATTTAAATAATACAATACAAACATGCATGATTTACGGCAGACATTTCTCATCGTAGACGAAGGCAACTCAAATATTCGTACGAAGCTCAAACGGCACACGGTTGCCGGCCACATGCTAAACAAAAGTAGCGGCGTAAACAAATCATTTGTGCCGCACCCTCCCGTGAGAACTTATTAACGTTTCTCTGCGAGACTTACAATAATTTAGAGAAATAGCCCCGCTTCCACAGATGGTGCTTGAAACCTGTAGGTACAACTCTATTCTTATTATATTTTTTGTACATTTGTTTTAATAGCTGTGTGCTAGTTTCTTTACGAGCTTTCATTTGCACGTATTTTTAATAAATTATACCTTTAGTGTTTATTTAGGGATGTAAAAAATGTCTGATGGGTCGTAAAAACCGCAAATGATTGGCGCTGGCTGCCTTACGAGGCAAAGTATAGGGGCGAGTTGTTTCACGACAGCACTTATGGTATCACATCGAGTGATTACTGCGTTGGTTTAACACGATCAACGCAATTAGAACTGCCTTCCGTTTGAACTGCTATTTATTACGGAGAGGTCAGCAATTTACTGCACGCATGCGTCGAGATACGGCGATAACCATAGTTCTTGTCATATGCTTACATGCTGCTTGCTTGTAAAAGTTGTTTTACTAAACGTTGGGTATAAGTCAAGTCAGAACTTCTATTTTAAATACATGCTATTTTAAAGTTAGAGGCCGTTCAAGTATTTAAGCAGTAAGGGTAGAGAGGCGTCGTAGCTCTGCTTACTTTTGAGGACATAGAGAAGGGTAATTTATTTCACATACTCATTACAATTTTCATTTAAAAAGTTTCTCCATTAGCCACACCTACATGCACTAGATGCTATACCATTTGTAAACCCCACAAACAGGAAAGCACTCCTCAGTACCTCATAAAAATATAATTGGACATGTAAAATTTAAAACAACTCCCGTAACATTTCGCTACAGTTAATTTGTATGACAGATATGACATGCCGGTCCCTGTCCCAATTCCGCGTAGGTTTAGCAACCATTCTCCAATTACGCGAATAATGTAAATCATTTATTTATTAAGCTCTCGCGGGGGTTGCAGGCCGACCTACACCTGTCGCCTACAGCATCCTTGCTCGGTTCCTAATTAACATAGAATTAACGCAATACTCGTAAATCACCTAACAATTTCGTTCCAGTTCGGAATACCTAAGTCTAAATAATTTAATACGGTTCCTTTGAATTGAAAATTAGAATATAAATTCAAGAGTTAGGTTATATAAGGGATTAGATCAGTGAATATAAAGTGCGTCTAGTTAACAGGAGGTCGTAAGTCCGAGCATGCACTTCTGTTTTTTTTTTAAATCTATGTGCGTATTTTTACTACTAGCTTAGCTATGAGGGAAAACATCGTGAGGGACGGAGGGTACGGAAATTATTCTGAACGTGACCTGATTCTCCTGTCTAGTAGTTGGGAAATTCAGAGGGCAGTCGTTTCATTGTAATTACCAGAGGTGGGCGGGTTCGGGGTGCAGACGCGGTGGCGACGTCCAGGTGTGCCCAAGCCACCACTCCGCCGTCATTTTGTCATCGTCTCCTCTGCCTCAACTCTACGTAGAGACCAACGCTAAACCTGTGCCTCCGCACCGCCGCCGTCTCGACTTACCAGTTGGCGAGGCGTCATATATCGTACACAGGCACAACAAAACACATGTAAAAACTGAGACGCTACTATTTTGCAAGAACTGTATCGAACAAATGTACCTACTGCGAACTGAAGACATGAGACTTATTAAAGCTGTTTCGCCGATAACGGTTCACATATTTTTAAAACTTAAGAACAGTCTTGAACAACGCAAACCATAAAACACAAGCATAAACAACAATCGCAACCTTTTTAAATCTTATGAGAGGTCGACAAAGAATAATAAACATAAAAATATTATATCACCGTTGCTTTGCATAAAAGTTTTCTTCAGTTCATTTCCTTTCTTAATGACCTCCATAATCTTACCGTTATATTTCGCTTTAATACAAGAAATATTTTTACTGGTACGCTTGAAGATTCATACAATTAGAAGATAAAAAGCATGAATAAATTAAAATTTCCTTGCATAATGTTTGAAACTGGGGTAAGTTTAGCTCGCTCGGTGTGAATGGTATATCGTTAGCAATTTTCCCTGAACTAACATTTTCTAGGTAGATGTGGCAGGGTGGCAAGGCCTTGCCTAATTTCCTGTCCGAGATGAGTTATTACGAAAACTTTTTACGACAGCATAAGCGAAGTGAGTTATGCTTCCCTTTAGGGTTCCTGCGCCTTGTAAGGTAAAGTGGAACCTGTAGGACTTTCTTATTCAGAAAGCTGTATCAATAGTAAAATGGACATATTGCATAGCGCATATTACTTGTTTTATTTTTTAATTTATAATAAGAGAAATTGTATTTTACACGAATAGTACCTAAATTTCCGAAAGCTCGCAATCCCACGGGCGTATCCATACTAATGTGAGGTCGTTGACACTACCTATTCCGATCACTGCAAGCCAGAACTTTAAAGCACTAAATGTGCACGATTGGGCGGAATTGGCACAGGACCGAATAAAATAGCTAACTTTGACGTCAGAGGCCAAGACCCATTTTGTATCGCTGAGCTAGCGTTGTAAGGTCTAATAAGCCATTTTTTATTCTATATATCGGATTCAAATACGAGTATGCCCATATCAAGTTACAAGCCGCGCTCGGCCCGTAAACAGTGGCGATGTTTGCGCACTTGTAAAATAGCTCAATTTATACTACAATTGATTTCTACGCACTCAAGATCACCGCTTAACTTATATGCCGCGGCCGGTACTTTTTGTTTCGGTCTACTCTGTAACGCAAGTCACGACCCAATCTTTAGCCCCGTTCCTTTCACACGTGCTGTGGATCTCTTTTGTTTGGATGCGACAGGCATATCTTCGTTTGTTACGGAAACTTTTCGTTTCTGGAACTCATAATATTCTTGATTGTATGTTTGTCATATTTGTACAGGACTATCAAGACTTAAGAGTACTCGCGCTTGACCGCTTTTTCCGCTACAGTTAATGTATCATTACCGGCTGTTTCAGCAATATAATACTTCAGAAGTGCGGAGTTACGACGACGATCCTGTCTCATTTAGACATATGTCAAATATTGACTACACTCGTGTTAGTAGCTGGTACCGGGCCAAACGTTTATGAAATAACATCATATATAGGACTAAATACTTATATCGTGGACTCTTGATATTCGACAATTCTCCTTTTATGAGAAAATAATGCGGGGCAATATACAAGTTACTTATTTAACAAATCCTCGTTGATTGTATAACAGACTTATTACTACTAGGATAGTGTGTTAATTGCATTATATGAGCCATATTACATTTCCATAATATGATTGTTTCCCTAAGGGCGGATTCGACCAATCTTATTTCGATACCAAATCTATGGTATAGCGCTGTCATCCTATACAAATCTGACGTTATAGGATAGCTTTATCCAGGGATAACGATTGTTCGAATCGGGCCTTAATAGATGAAATAAATAATTATATTCTGTAATATTAAATGTATGATATTTAATATATGATTACCTACATACATTTATAATTTTTACTGCACTATTTGTTTCTTTATCTTATTTTATTATTAAGACGCAATGGATTTAGAGATCGAGGATTGTTCAGCTTAAAGGCGCTAAACCGATAACACGGAAACACAGTCAAAAGAGTGACGGCGAACTAATCTAAGCGCTTTATCTCACAGGAATAAAGTAGAAAAACTGAAATGAATCATAAATTGCATTCCATTTACCTTCTGGTATTCCGTGAGGCCGAAATACGCCATCGCGGCCAAGTTCCTCTTAGCAGAGGCGAGCAGCACCCTGTCGGTGTCGGCGCTGCGGTGACGCAGGGTGCCGTTGTAGCACCCCACCAGCGCCAGGTCCGCCAGCATCCGCGTCTGCCGGTTGTTGGCCAGGTTCCACGGACACGACGCGAACTCCTCGAGGGTCACACCGCGCCATGACTCACCCGTGTAACATGCGGGCACTTCGGCTCCTAAATTAAATCACACATGTAAAAACCGGGCCTTAAAACCCGCAAGGAATAAAATTGTAATCATTTTAATATTTCCAACATTCAAACTCCAAAATAAGTTACAATATTATTCCTTACAGATAAAACTGGGCTAAAACATTAATTAGCCATTAGCTTCAAAAGAAAAGTACTTATTTACTTTGACAGACGTATCTTTGAGTCTTAATTACATTAATAACCAAATATTTAATGTTTTTCTTTCGCTCTTTATCTAAAAAACGGTTTTGATGTTTCTTCATAACGATGATTAATTGCGACATTATTATAATTCTATTTAATTTTACCCATTATCAATTACAACAACAATAAAGCAAGAATGATCAATCAAATGTGACTTTAGTTTGTATTTGTAATAAGTAATTTCGATGAAATATCATCATCAAGCGATAGTTTATTACTCTAATCAAAATATATAAGTAGTTTTTTTTTATTAAAGGATGATAATGGATAAATTTGTTGGTATAATTCCATTTCATATCAACAGGCACGCACTCGCTTCCCTACGCCTGCGTCACTACTTGTATCATCAAAGGGGGCTATATTAAATTCAAGTGCAAGACTGAAGATCAAAGTAAGCGCTAAGGGCACAAAGTACTGTGAATACCTATCCTAGCACGCTTCAAACAGAAACAAAGAAAATTTCGTTTCCCGGAAAAAAACCGACTACTGAAATGAAAAATTCTTGTTTATTGGAAAGTATACAATGGACGAAAATATTGAATGCAACTTCATAGTAACAACAGATGTGTTTATGCGCGACGCGACGGGAACAAAAGCGTTTCTCGCCTCTTTCGACAACCCAATGAAATCGCTATTTACATACATAGTTGGATGGGTTGACTTTATGTACTATACTCCAGTTACACCCCGTTGGTCTAGTGGTTTAAGTACCGGGCCGTGATCTCGGGGTCCTGGGTTCAATTCCTGGGACGAGCAAAAAGTGTATTTCGAATTTTTCGAACATATCTCGGGTTTGTGATCACCAATCCGCATTTGGCAAGCGTGGTGATTAAGCCTTATCCCATCATAGTAGCGTTGTCTTGATTTCTATCATGGAGGCCTTTGCCCTGTAGTGGGACAGTTATAGGCTGATACTTTACTCTAGTGAAAATTTTCGCATAACTTTATAAGCCCTTAATAGATTCATGTTACATTTATGATTTTCAATTATCAGGTACGCAGAGTATGAATTTTCAAAATTAAGGTAATTATAACTTTGATCACATCCACATTATTTTATCATTGATTCAGTTTTAGTTTCATATTCATCTAAAAGCTAATCCATGGGCCTAACGTTGCCCGAAATCAAGAAATATGAATTGAATACAAAAAATACATATTTAGCAATAAAATGACTCATTCAAATTTAGATCTTCTGCTGAGATGAAATGTACAAGTAGACACATATTTGTTATACTGAAACCTGAAACCTCAGAAATCTACAAGACTTACCTATGTAACTACAACGAAGTACGTAAATCAAGATGTATATAACAGTTTCACGCTTGCTTACATAGTTCGGCACCCACGGAATGATAAGAGATGACGCATTGTATGTACAAGTAAATTAGCATGGCCCGATAGCACACGGAATAATGCAAGAAGGTTAATTAGGGTATTTGCAAACATCCAAAACAAATATTAATCCCTTTGTACATACGAACGAGAACACAGTTGTTACCATACAATATAGTGTACATACTCGTATTGCATGAAATATTAATGAATCCACGGTTTGCGTAAAAACAGTCGCGACGTAAGCTCAACATATTTGCGAATATGGTAAAGTTGGCCCAGAAAGTGGTTTAGTTTTTTATATCATTGAATGAGTTTTATAAAACCAAAGTTAATTTTCAGACTTGTTTCTCAGTAAAGTATTGATGACCAATGGATGGTACTCACCGAGATAATTTGCTTCTTACGTAGCAACATTTTTTGTACACTGTAAATGTAGGGCTCATGTTGTGTAAAACCCTTTGTATGTAAAATGAAACTGTGAGCGTTGAATAACATTATTCCATAAGTGTCTAACCAATTCCTTAGTCGTTCACATATGTAGGACGTAGGTACCACCGGGCATCGCGTGATGTGAGCCTACGGCACGATCCCAAATAGGGCTGTTTACAAATACCCTCATTAACCCTGCAGAGCAATAATGGTAATGGTACCTGTGGCGGTCCGCCCTTGGCACCAGTGGCGGGAGCCCTTCCACGTGGCGCCGCGCTTCACGTGCCTGTACTCGGACAGGTACCTGCGGAGATTACCATAACTCAACAACTGCCAACACAATCATGTAAGTACGGAACATACGACCGGATAAACTCGTACATTGTAAAATAGATAAGCAACAGAGGGCAAACGTTTAGATATAGATAGTAAATAAAAAAAAATATTCAGCAAACAAAATCTTACGAATAATTACATTTTCGTTCGCTTCGCTTCTTCTTTCTTGGTACGAACTGCTAAGGAATGGAACAACTTGCCGGCTTCTGTATGACCAGAGAGATACAATTTGGGTGTCTTCTTCTGGGTAAGCACGCTACATCTTAGACCTTATTGTCACTTTCCATCAGGTGAGATGAGGACAAGTGAAAACCCATTTAATAAATAAAAAAACACACACACACACACACAAAATAAATGTGTACAATCTGTGCGGATAAAGAATGGGATCAGAAATGGCGGCGCATCTATTCACTTCTCGCTCGCACACTATTTGCGTCTATACTCGCACCCCACGACTGCGAGTATAGACGCATATAGTGTGCGAGCGATATAGTATTCAGAGTATTCTGTACCCTACAGTTGGAATATGATGACCTGTTTGGATCAGTGGTGCAACGATTGCGGGTTCCCCGCACAGTACAAACATTTGTGGGAACATGTTTGTATTGGTCTGGGTGTTTTCTATGTATTATAAGTATGTATTCACAAAAGAAAAGTATCATATGTTTATATTTGTAATTCCGCTGTTGGTTCTGATCTACGAGATCGAGGAAAATGGTAGAAACTAAATAGAGAGTTAAGTAAGTACATCATATAAAATCAGTGATTATGGCACTAATTGCAATGAATTGAGCCTGCCTTCTGTTACTTACCTATTTGATAATTAAGTTACACATTAAGTTACACATAAATATTTGACATATTAGAGCTGAAATACATTGTATGATTCGCATATAAAAACTGCCTTGACAGTGTACAAAATAGCGATATTCACTAACGTGGCTAATGCTCAACCGGAATGTCATAAGCACAAAACAAAACGTTCAATAAAACGGAGACACGGTAGTTCACAACATAAATAAAATAAACCAATTGAAGAACGCGAAGCGCTAAAACAATCCAGACCCAGTGTCTGCTTGTTCATTCCGGCTGATGTAATTAAGCTGCGTTGAAAAACAACGCTGTTTTGTGACGCGACTATTGTGAATGAGTGGAATATTTTGAGCTAAATAGTGTAGAAGTCACATTCAAGTTACAAGACGTTGAAAAATTCATGCCAACAATGTGGATCGGTAAACAGTTACATTACAGCACAAACAAAGAGACCAAAAACCACTCATTCGAATACCTAACCATCAAAGTACAATTCCTTTTCTATGACTTTTAAAGGTTTGTGAAAAATGTTTATGTGCAAATTAATTACGTCTGATCGAAAAAGGTACGTATTTCTGGTATGTTTCTCCTCTTGAGTAGCATAATCGAGAGCTTTGCGATTACTACGATTATTACAATAAGACATGAGCTCAGATTAAACTTTCGTTTACTCAATACAATTTTCACAGGACAATCCCTAGTTGTCCACTTCTAACATAGATCACGATAACTAGACATTTCGGTCTGCCTTTGTGGCTAAAGGGTTATTATAGTCATATCTCTCGTACGTTATTACACAAAGTACAAGTGTACCCTCTGCGAGTATATTATTTGCACTGAGCCGGGCTTGCATCGCCATATTATGCAGATAATAGCGCAATAACATTAGCGCACCGCATTTTATTATCATGAACGTGTAATGCTCATACGAGGGACAAAACGTGTACAATTTACATTAGTGGGAAATAACACGGTAAGCATTTTTATTGCAGTTAAATAAATAACTGTGGTAGGAACATTCCCTTCTGAAGGAATCTCGTGATACTTAGCTTTTATTAATATTAAAATTATTAATATTAAAAGTATTTAACTATCAAATAGGGTTCGTGAGCATTTTAAGACATCTAATCTTTCCGCATGACTTAATTGCTTATATATATATAAATAACATATTATATGTAGTATTTTTTTCCTATGTATTTTACTTTTTTTTTTTAGTTAGCAGCATATATTGCACTTTTTGCATGACCCAAAGGTTGACTGGTAGAGAATGCTTCTTGGCATTAAGTTCGCCTTATTGTATAAAAATTTGTGCAATAAAAGTTTATATAAATAAAAATAAAAGTATCAGATAAACTGTGCGGTATAATTAGTCCTTTACTATTGCGATGGTGCCGGAACTCGAGTCTGGTGAACATGATTAGGGGCGTCTTTACCTATGTATAGTGCAGGGGGTGCGGTGCACCTAGGCGCCGGAAGTTAGAGGGCGCCGAGAGTCCCTCGCTACCCATAGAGCCTCCACTGTAACGTTCCGCACGGAGCTGGCGCAAGTACTGATCGTTCTCCTCATCTTAGCGTGTGATTCTCAGTTGCATCCAATGCTGTCGCTTCGAAGCCCGGGGTACGCTGGGCTCATTCGTCATTGATTCATTCATGATACAAGATTTGATAATTACAATGAAGCCCGACTGCCAATAGGTACATGTTGTAAGTATTCCATTTTGTTCGCGCATTTTAAAACAAGAGGGCGCCAGGTATTGATTGCACCCGGGGGCTTTTTGGGTTAGAGCCGCCCCTGAATATGATATTTAAAAATCAAGCAACCGGGAAATACACACTATGATAAGGAAGAAATTGAGGATTTATACTCCAGAATTTTATAATTTTGAGGACAACAACATTTTTTCTTTAGGCTATTTCTCAACAAGCCACTTGTTGATTTTGACGTCATATTTGTTAGAACCCACCGAGATACTTGGGTATGACCCATGAATAATCGGATTATGTTCCGTGTCGTACTCGTAGGTAGGTACGAACGGAGCGGGGTAAGATTCCCGAACTAATCTGGTGATGAAAAAGGTATTTCTCCCGGGACCGTGTGCAGTAAGTAGGCTAAGCGGTAGGTACTTTATGAGATGCCTACGTACTCAATAATATTACTTATTAGAACTCCTCTTTTATTATTGTGAACTTACCGACAAGACAGTATAAAGAGCCAATCGATTTTAATGATAGCTGCTTAAGTGGATTTCGTAAAAGTCATAGAAAATAAAGTACAATGGTGGTTAAAGGATGTCACTGCTTACTAGTAGGTTTAATTCGTAGATAAATGTGTTAACAATTCACGCCGATCACTTAGTTTCAAACTAGTGCTCTAGGTAGTCTCTGTACTATAAGTACAAGTCAATTTAGGAAAGTTCGGTTTTCCTAAATTAACTTGGCCGGGAATCGAACCCGGGACATTCCGCCCTTGGGCGCAACACTATAGCAGTTGCGTCGATGAGGACGTTATTTAATAGTACATACTGTTAAATTAACTTTTGATATAGGAACAGTGTTGCCAACTTGGTTTCAGGTTTTCGACGCATCACCTTGTGGTAGGCGACTACCGCCGCCCATGGACACCTGCAATACCAAAGGAGTCACAAATACCTACCCCATCGGCCTTTTAGAAAGGAATACGCTCCGTAATTGAATTCAATAGTAGGCTGTTAATACTTGTTATTACCTTTTTTTCTTTTTGTTGGCGCAGGGGAAATGCCGCCAGCCCTATGTGCAATGGGCTGACCTCATTATGCATACCCGTCCACCGGGGGGCAGACGGGTTATGTGGGGCCCTCCGCCTGGCGAGAGCTTCTCCTGATGAGAAGCCGACCAAAGGCATACTCACTAAAACCACCTGCGACGCTCCTTCATCGTCTGAGTGGGGAGGAAACAAGCAAACCGGCTTAGAAGCCTCTCTTCATGTTCCTCCCCAGACGCAGGCCCGCTTATAGAGTGGGCCCGACTCTGCCTCCTGCAGCCGGGCTGGAGGCAATACTTGTTATTACCTGGCAACAGGCTCCCTAAGCAGCGTGATGTAGAAGTACCGCCGGTGCACCGCGGAGCCCTCGTGGCGGTCCAGCTCGCCGCCCACGCACGCCGTCAGCTCCGTGAAGTCGGCGTGGAGGCCGCACCTGCGCAACAGACAAACTTCGTTAACACGCAAACGGTTGACGCACATCGAGCACGATAGTTATAAATCACTTGAAAATAACTCCTCCCATTATATCTGTTACCATAATACTTTTATAATATTAGGTATTTAAATGTAATACTAAGCTCTAAGGTGAAGTTGTTATGATAATATTTCAAATCTCTTTATATTCTTACAGAATAATAATAATCAAATCAGATACAAAGTTTATAATACAATTTTCGTCAATGCACCAAAGTCTTATTATAAACTTCACAACAACCGTGATATCCGAGTAAATGATTAAGCAAATCTTCCTGTACATCTCGAAATGATAAGCAAGTTGAAGATTGCGTTTCGAATAACAAAGCTGTAATAACTTCTCCTTGCAGAACCAAAGATCGATCAGACCAAACTTCCGCAAATTAAAACAAACGAGAACTAGGGCGACCTACAATATCCAATTGGTACCATCTACAAACTTCCTATCGACTAGTTTTTATTAAAATATGACATCTTCAGCTAGGAAAAATAACAAGGGAAATCTTGGTACATGGACAATTGGGACATCGTAAAATAAGAAATGTTTCAAAGTTGGACATGTTGAGCGACTTTATTTCCATCATCCATCAATCCAAATGGTACAAAAGTATTTAAATATATCTTCGTAACTGACAAACTTTTGTATTCTACTTTCATTTCCCACACGATGATCGATCGGTTGTGTCGTTGTACCTTCTGATGCTTGTTTTTATTACTTCTTACTTCACGTAAGTATTTCTTGCAGAAGGGTCTCATTTGCAGATCTAATGGAGCACTAACAAAACGGGTGCCAGATATTTCACGGTTACCAAAACAGAACATAAAATGTTTGCTGAAACAGAATCTCGGCGAAACGAAGCGTGAAGTCAGGGATCGGCGTGGTGACCACACCCGCCAGTAATCGCTTATTCCATCCCTGATAATACCCTTTTGTTTGCCTACTATACCTGATTGAAAATTCATAATATTGCCATATAAATATCTATCCATATACAACTCGATTGGATTAACCGCAAGACCCTATCGGACTTGATTAATACTGACAATAGTCGTTTCTATGTGTTGGCACTAGCGTTGGCGTTTTCGCGCGATTCGCTTCGTAATGTTGAATAACCGCCTTTTATAGGCGCATCGCTTTCACATCGGCTCATACGTATCGTTCTTTAGAATCGCTTCATTTAAAATGAAATAGGTGCTATTGTGCAAATGATTATAATTATAACAGCATCTAAGCCATATCTTGATAACTCATAAGTGGAACTTGTTTATAATGTGTTGCATACGGAATGAGACTAATAAAACCAGATTGGGTGTGTATCTTTTGCATATTCTCGCTTGTGTCGTGGAAGGACAAGCGGTATCGAAGCGAGAGGTTTGCCTTCAGACAGCTTGGCGACAGACAGAAGGCGGGTGCGCCGTACTTTTTATTTATAAACCAATGTGTGTTTAACCGCGCTAGGAGGAATGGATAAGCGTGAGACCAGCGGTACTGGCAGTCAGCCACAGCATGCTTCGCTTGTGCAAATTAAACAAATTGCTTTCATAAATTATTTAACGGACTCGCTTCACGGTGGAAGTTCATTTGGCCGATTATACACGAACTTAGTTAGTTCAACGAACAGATTGAAAACTTTATTGGACACTTTGGATACTTAGGAAATTGTACAGATAAAAGAGACCACAAGTTAACTTTAATTAATGTATTTTAACATTGACAAGCCGATGGATTACCTGCTGATTTTCATACTGTGTGGGAACAATTATAAATAAACTCTTTTAACTCTGGCAAAAAGCCACAAGTCAATGCCCAATGTATCGGTTTATTTATATTTTTGCAAGCATTATTGTTCCGTAATATTTTTGCAACTCGACTTAGACCAGATAGACAATTTATTGAGTCGGTTTGTGCGTTAACAAAACCTATTAAATCTGGTTTTAAAAATCAAATATCCAAATGGCAAACGCTAATCGCGTTGCGTAGGAGTTTAAATTAAATGTGTTTTGCTAATAGTCAAACCCAGACCTATAATTTATAGTAAAATAATAAAATAACAAAAAGTAATGTTTGTTATAATAGAGTAGCGATGGTAGCTTAGTGGTTCAGAACGCGCCTTCCATACGGGGGGACCGGGTTCAAATCCGAGCATGTACCTCTAGAATTTTCAAACCTATGTGTGTATTTCTCCAGTCCATTAACTCGGCGGTGAGGGAAAACATCGTGAGGTAACCTGCACGTTCCGGATAGTTTCTGAAACGTGTAACCACGATTCAGCTGGTCTGGTTCCAATGTTAAGGGCTACGAAGGTGAGACGGCAGTCGCTTCATTGTAATTACCAGACACCCCAATCCTAAATTATGGTCTAAGTAAACGTATCCCGGGCTCCAGGCAACTTTGGACGCAACCGTGAATTACACGCTAAGATGAAGATGAAGATGATGTTAAATGATTTTATGTAGCATAACTACATAACTGCAGAGCTCGGATACAGAAACCACTTACTTGCATATTTTAATATACATAGGTGTCTACTCTTATTGCGATGCAGAAATTACCAGATAATAATTATTAGTGTCATTTCCATTAATTCGATATTGAATTGCAAAATCATGTTTACAAATTATAATATATCCATATACCTACGTAAAAGACTGTTTCCTTTGAGAAGTCTTATAACGAAGCGAAGGCATTTCATGCCTACCCTTTGACGTTAACTCAACGATATTACACAACCGTGGAAGCCAAATGTAAATAGGTTCTCTTATTTACAAATTAATCCTAAAAGCGGGTTTGTAATACGTAGTTGAGAGTGATATGCGGCGGGTAGGGGAAAATCGGGCGGCTGCGGGCTGATGACAAACGTTATTGTCCATTAGCTGCTAGTACAAGCAAAGTGTTAGGCGATAACGGGCCCCGTAGGACGCCCTCGCCGGGATTGGCAATCCGCCACTCGACGGGAACACGGCTGTTTCCACATTAGCCGATACGACAACGTCGGAGCCGTCGATGAGCACGCTAAACCCCATTTTATCTGAGCCCATATGGTACGAGCATGGCGTAGCATCAGCAAAATTATATGCTGCAGAGCCAAATGACGATAACTTACGCTGCTCGCCGGGCACTGAATGGATATTGGATATGCATTATTTTGGTGGCGGTAAAAGCATTGGCTTGGCTGTCATTTTTCTCACATGGAGGGCGGAGGAGTTTGACATTGTATAAAATCACTTTTTATACAATGTCAAACTCCTCCGCTGGAATCGGCAGTTATAGAAAAATCTTCTTTTTATTTTGTTCTTCGTTTTGTTTGAAATTCATTTCTTTACGTAGTTAAATATCTTTGGTCAAAAATAAACCCAATACTTACCTATAATATTGGTACATCAAAACCCTATAAAGATTGTTAAGAATCCAAATAATATCTTAACCCCTTTCAACAATGCTGTTGTTACATAGTTAAACGAGGGTAGCTAATATTCTGTCATAATACGGAGCCGGGATATTTTATCCTGGTTTACGAGACCACCAAAACGTGTAGATATAGCGCTATTGAGAATTTGGGACTGGTCAGCGATTTTCTCTGGGTTGATTAACCCGCCGCTCTTCCCAATTTCTATTTATCTGATTCACTGTATGCCTGGCATAAAATCATTTAAATTCGTCCATTTTCTTCTATTTATAGAAAAAAAAAAATAACAACATTTTGTGGTAGCCCTATGTGCTGTATCTGTATAACGAATTTATTTTTTTATTTTTAATCTATTATTATTTTATTACCTGATATTATCACAGGTGTTAACTATAAAAACATGCCTGCCTACCCTAATGCAAACACTCTAATCCACTCTGCATATACTATTCGACGTGGACTATGGGCCGGTTTCTAAATTGAGAATTTGAAGTTATGTACGATGTGAGCACAAAGTTTGACAGTTGAATGTATGACTCAACTGTCAAAGTTCGTGCTCAAGTCGTAATTAGCTTCAAATTCTCAATTCAGAAACCGGCCCTAAGACTTTGTGGGCTTCAAAATTCTGAACCAATCCCCTGTCGTGTTTCAGGCTGCCTTGCTGAGGTTTGGGGACCTAAGTCTCGTATTCTGCCGCCTCGAGCCTTATTGGTCCTACTATTAATATGTCTCTGGATCTCAAGGTGCCACTTTATTCAGCGCAACGTAAAACATACTGGTTATGGACAAGTTTAACGTTAATGGAATCGGCAATGTGTCTGCCTGTCCCCCGGCTAGCCGGTACGAGTTCATTTAAATTAACTGTGTTATGAGTGGAACAATCCAGGTCAGGTTTGTTGGGGACCGTCATGATGGGAAGGAAGGGAAACGATAAAAATTTAATTCATTGCTTTTCGCACATCGGATGTGATAATACGTCATATTTTTCAGTTAGCTATAAACTCTTTTAGTTCAAAATGAAGAAAAAAACTGGGATAATCTGATTCCGTCTAGGTTCATCACAAACCATGACGTTCAATATTAAACGTCTTGTTCTAAGAGTTAATATGCAGGTTTTATTTAATCATACTTCAGTTAAGTTTTGAAAATGTTGTCTGTAAATCAAACTTTAGTACCTACCTTTACGCATCGTTTAAAATCTCCAAAATGTTATTTCCGTAGTCTATATTTAGTTGACTTTTAAAAAGAATATAAAACACCGATAACAACGATGTCAGTTCACACAGATACGACAGATTTTATCGCTTTTTAAAACAAAACCCATTGAGCATCCAGTAGAATGCATATTGTTAGAGCGACCGCTTAAAAAAACACTCAAATACGCATTATATTGATAAAACACATTACTGAGCACGCTGCCATTTCGATATGGTAGCTTTACGGAGCACTCAGTGAAATATTTATGGGCTTTGACGTCTGCCAAGAGCACATGAGCGTCGCTCTCTCATCGATACAGTAAGCCTTTTAATTTATACTGACCCCTGAGCTGCTCCGGATTAGTTATAGTCCAATTTGTGAACCCACAGCTTATAATTCATCCATGACATAAACGACCGCTCGTAGGTAGATTCATTATTCTAAATCTTGTCACCGATCTAAAACTTTACTGATCTAACGTGCCACATAATTTTTGCCCACGTTTTGTGTAGCTACTTTATGACCCATTTCGTAGCCCGGTGTTCAATATACATTTCTATCGATCAAGTTAATCTACTTAAAACCCACCCCATGTTTCAGAAAATTAAGAGGGCCCGATCGTTATCTATTGAACAAAAAATCATAATGACCCACTGATCGATCGGCAGCACAACGAAATGTCAGCCCGCATAACGTATCCGCGTACGCTCCTGATGTTTCCACTTGATATTTAGTTAAAGGTCTCGGGCATTCAGGTCAATGCAAGTCCCGGTGCAGACCGGCCAAAATGATTGCAAACAGGTTTTTTCTTGATTAATTGATCACTTCGTAGAACATAATATAATTATTGGTTTCAGCGATCGTACATCACAAGCATGGTGCTCGCTTTTATAATTATCGAACGAAACAATTCAATAAATAACAGTGAGGCGCTATATCTTTGCTCTTGACTATAAAATGCAAAGGTTCATAATACTATCGTTATTATGAGATTTCATAACTACAAAGCGGTACATTGAATAGAAGCATGCATCGCGCTACGCACTCATATATATTTTTTTACTTTACCGTTTATCTCTCTTAGCTGTGTCTCTGCTATACGACGACAAAGACTAATGGCACTTGTTTCCGCTCAACTGAATAAAAGATAGGAGCGTTAAAATAAGTATTTAGCTACAGTTTTACAAAAAGCGGGCACAAGTGGTCGCACGCTCGTGTTTTTACATTTTTCCGGACGCGTGCTGGATTTACAGTTGCCACAAATGTTTGTTTTCAATTCATTCCTACTGTAAACTAAACTGTTTTCTGTGGTCACGACCGACCGAGCACAAATATGCAACTGTTCATACTCTGTTACAGCAATTCTTTCAGCCCCTGTAGAAGTTTTTCATTAAGGTTTATTCATTGCCATGTTGTATTTATTAGTATGTAGTGAGTTTTTAAAGGGAATAATTTATGCAATATGTGGTTTTAAGCTTTGTTAATGCTTAGCATTTTCGTACCGTACGGCACCTGAAAAATGTAAAAGTCACTAATGCCGACAAGACCAAACCTCTTAAATACATACATACTTACATCACATATCACTGTAATAAAAAATCTATGTAGGTTACTTTTATGGAATAAAGGTTTATATATTTATGATGATATAATTACGACTTTACCTCATAATAAACGTTCTTGAGTTCTTGCAACATTGATAAAATTATGATAGGTGTAGCTTTATGCATAGGTTATTGAGTTATTGACGAAATATTCTAAAATTCTCGTAATGAATTTATACTAATATTGTCCGAAGAGTAATCCGAACGATACCAAAATGGTTAGATATTAGCAGCCCCGACCTGGTTAGTTACTAACTAGTCAGGTTGGGGCTGCTAATATCTGATACGAGTTATGCTGTCGCTAACTAGTAGTTAGCCATAGTTCTTTGACGCGCGTAATCCCTATTAATCCCACGAGCAGTCGACCAAATAGTCGCTCTCGCCACTACGAATAATAACTAGGACTACATGACAAAAGTACTGAAGTCACCCCGAGGCCGGGTTACAAGCGAATGTGCTGGAGATTAGACATGTGAACAGTTCACTCAACTGAAAAGAGTAATGTAGTCCTTTTCAATCTAAAGAATCACTTAATACCTAAGTTAATGAATATGATGTGTGCCTGAGTATATTATTATGAACTATTACGGAGCATTGGTTTAATTTTCGGTCACATTTCGTTGTAGGGCCTCTCGACATACTATACAGTTTCTATTGCAAATAAACATTCTTATTTTTAAAAAATACATTGTTATTTGTTTAAAAAATCATTATTAAATTTTTTCGCCATTCTGTATTGTTAAAATTTCATGCTTCCGAATTCTGAAAGAAGTATATCAATATTTATTGAATTGAAGTGAATTTGTGATAGTTTCGTTTATCGCCACGCGGCCGTTTCTCCTTTCTTTGTCATTCATTCTAATTCATTATCCTCAGCTTGGTCGTTTTTTTGTACTTTTGCATTCGGCCATACCTACAAGCGTGGCCGTCATTTGACTCATATTTTGTAATTTTAATCAATATCACTAAAGCATCAACTGAACTCCTGGTGACGGATAAGAAATGGCCTATTAATTGAACTATTCATCCAGGAATGACACAACTCGTCTACTCAAACTCGAACCTCACATACTACTAATCCGTTGACGACCCGTCTCCATCGCCTCATAGTAATCACCACTAACTGTACCACTACTAAGAATGCACACGCTAACCACCGACGATGCGCCTTTCACCAACGTCCGCAGACTGCATTGAAACGCATGCTCACAGCATCTCTCCGAATCGAATTCTGGGCGCTGTCTATCATAAAAGAAAATTGTTGAATTGTACAAACGTTCAATCCACGTCCGCAACGCATTTACTAGCGCCACAGCGTTTAAAAACTCCGAGTACTACACTCTTAGAACTGAAACTAAAAGACCGACCACACGCGAACATAGGTATTTGTGGTTTTATCTTTCTCTGATACTCTGCGGGTGGTTTTGATGCTCGCTTATGATCTCCTCTTAGTGGACGACCTACACGAAATGAAAGGTAAACTAAAGTAAATGTAGGGTATTGTTATTTTTAACTGATTCATGAGCGAATCGTCGAGAAAGGAGGAAGTGGATTCATACCCGACACTTCCATTTCTAACCCTTTCTTAACGAAGGCGTCTACAGCACCATTGTGTGTGATGTATATAATATCTTGAGTGCGATGACATTCATTGTTATAAGCTACTAAAATCATTAGATTGTAATAAATGGAACAGTAAGAAACGCGCTTGGCATCAAAGCTCTCCTTTTTTAACTAGCTAATACGAACACTTTATTAATTTCAGTAGTTAATAACGCGATAACTACCACCCACCCACCATTCACTCGGATTGTGGAAGATATGGGTTCGAGTCCCGCCTGAACACGAGATGAAATTTTAAGTGTGTTATTTACTGAACGCAATACTTAACTATTATAAAATACCTAATCATAATACACATTTTAGGCGCATTAATAATATAACAGTCTACATGAGGTTGAGCTGAGAAATCAAAGTTAAATATTCCCAAGGGTTGCCATAAATTCTTACGATGCCGAGGTAGACAAATTGAATGAAGTAGGAATTAGCTCAGTGCCAGCAAGTAAAAAAAATCTACATAGACGCCAAGCTTTCGAGCCACGCGGTCCTAGATAACTTTAATGATTAGCGGCCGCTGCCAAAAGTTGTAGGTGGTGTATCTTTTAAAATTGACTTTACACAAGATACATAGTATTACTAAAGTATACACGTTCAGCGACCTTGCAAACAGAAACTTAAGAGTTCTCATAAGATCGCGTCGAAAATTTCGTTTACTCGCACGCGGGGCGCTGTAATATTTCAGTGTGCCCTCCAGCCTTCTCAGTCTCCCGCCCTGGTTTTACATCAGCATAATTTTCTTATGTGTAATTCCCGTTTGCTTTCAAATCTGTCACTTTGTAGCCTAGGGTGCACTTAGACCATCATTGAGGATTTGGGGAGTCTGATAAATACAATGAAGCGACTGATCTTCGCAACATTTCGACCTCTTACCCTCAGCATTTACTCGACTCACTAGTCGGAACATGACAGTGCTGGGACCAGCAGTAAAGTATTTTAGAAAAGTATCAATGTTATTCTTGTTATCAGAAATTCTGCACGTTCACCAGTAAATTTTATACGAAAAGATATTTTTCATTTGAACCGAACGTTTCAGTATTCGACGTTCGGAAATACTATAACATTCTTGGATCTGAAAAGCCGGAGATAACGAAAATCCGTAGTGATGGTAAGTCCGACTCGATGGTCAGGCGGATTTGTCTACATGAGAACAGAAATACGGAGCTCTTTATTTCGCCCTTTTCCCTCCGATGAAAATCCTCATTACGTAATCCTCGCGTTGAGAGGATTATGTCTCTGTCACGCCGCAGTTTCTCTTGATATCATTGTCTATAAAGGAGCTTGATACAAAATGTGTTAGGAATCGTACAACGTTATAAGAGCACTGATATTTCAACGGTTTTTTTATCGTATTCTTGTTAACCAGTGCGATTATTTTGTGTAAAGAGATTAATCGGATTGACAAATTGCATCGTACTAATGGTGCAATATGAAATATTACAAGAATAATCACCAGTAGCACCGTCTGACAACTGCTTTAATGACAAAACATTAATACACGACATTGGCACAAACAGTCAGCAAGACACCTGAGTCATTGAAGATGACTAAACTCAACTCAACTAAAATAAACTCAAGAGTCTTTCATCGGAATAATTAAGTTAATTCGTCAGTAAGGAGGCTTAATTTATAGTGGATTGGTATAGCATGACATGGGAACCTAGTTAGCCCTCAAACATTTATTGTCCAAATTATCGAAACAAGTACAGGCACAGATTATATTGGTATCTGTCTTCTTACTCGTGTAAATACAACTGCGAGTGTGCTCAAATATAAAAAATATATGTTTTAAAAATAACCCTGTATCTGTTGTTCAATAAAACCAACCGAAATGCACGATGAGATATTAAACATTATTTTAAATAAGTCACCTAATACAGAAGCTTGAGAGACAAAGCCCTGTGACATCCCGCGATACAGGTCGGGTATCATTAACGTCCACTTGACCCAACTTATTGGCGCTAACTTAACCTTGCGCTCATTTCGCAGCACTCAGAAAATAGCACTACAATGTCAGCAGTTCCTTATTTCACTTCTTATACGGGGAGTATCGCATACTATATACAGTTATATCTAGTACGTGAAAGATACGGATATGTAGATAAAGTTACTACTTATAATATCCTCCAACCGATTACGGCTACGGCGGCCAATCTCAAAGATCACCTGCGTACGTGCAGGATATATTACAGTGCTCATGTATGTGCGCAAACATAAGTGCACTCTCTATTCCCTTACCCTCATGTTCCGATGGGACACTACTGTGACACGACCGGATAGAGGTCGGGCGCAGGACCAACAGCTTAACGTGTTTTCCGAAACATTGGGGTACAAGACCGCCAACTTCCAGACTCCGGGCTGCCACTAAGAATTTCTTACCTAAAACTTAGGTACTAATTTTTGGCCCGACCCGGGGATCGAACCCGGGTCCTCTTGCGCAGCCGTCGCTTTAAAGTGCGACCCACTAACCGCTGCGCCACCGAGGCGGTCAAAGTACTACTACTAGTGACATGACCATCCTGAACGATTTGCAATGACTTGGAAATCCATACTAATATTATAAATGCGAAAGTAACTCTGTCTGTCTGTCTGTCTGTCTGTCTGTCTGTCTGCTACTCTTTCACGCCAAAACTACTCAACGGATTTAAATGAAATTTGGTATACAGATAATCTAGACCCTGAGAAAGGACATAGGCTACTTTTTATTGCGAAAAGGGGGTTGTAAGGGGTTGAAAGGGGGGTAAAAAGTTACTTTTCCACGCGGACGGAGTCGCGGGCGGCCGCTAGTTCGCAAATAAATTCAAAGGCCGCTAGTTCGCAAATAAAGAAAGGCATGGAGCCTTCCTGTCTTATTTAAAATCAGAATCTTTATTGCTTGTAACTGTAGGTATTATAATTTGCATTACATATTATTTTTACATTGTTTCATTATTTTGGAGAATCAAAATTCCAAATATAAAATTTTCAAGTACTGATCAAATAAACAGTCAATGGAAGTAGAGGTTGTAAGCGTGTAACTGTAATAAACGATTCACCTTAGACAGTCGGTTTATACATACAGATGTAAAGCAGATCAAGATATTCATAAGTCGAAAGGCATACTTTTTTATTTCTCGAACTGCTCAAGCAAAATTATTTGAGGAAAATACTTTCCCAAATAGGAATATAAATTAATTCTCCGCCCCAATGATTTAATAACTTTATACCATAATCCTCTTAGGCTTCCTTCCTATTTTTTTGAATCATAGTGTATTTTATTTTAATTACATTGGTGACTATGACATGTTGAAACGTGCAAGAACAGAAGAACACTATTCATATTTATCTATCTATATATCATGTAGTAGTCATTGATTGTTATAATTAAAATTCGCTGTATTAATAAAATATTAACAAAAGATTTAATTAGATCCAGCTCAAAAAATAATTTTGATAGACAATTTAAACCCATAAAAAAACAAAACTTGTCAAAAAATTCTACCGTGAAAAGTTGTGAGATCTATGTTACCAAGTCGGTTATTAACTTGGCAATCGGTTTTGTTTTCATGCAATGTCCGTCATATATTCAATAACCGATTGCCTAGTTAATAACCGACTTGGTAACATAGATCTCACAACATACGAGCAAGGTCGGCAACGCTGTGCGCAGCATAATTCGCATGATCCCGACGTGCTGAGCACATTCGGGTTTAATTCCATGCGTCGGCGACGCGTCGGTCCGGGTATGACTGACACGAGAACGCACAGCATTCCGCCTCGAATTATTTTATACATTTATTGTCCCACACTGCCCATCAATATTAACGATAATCCCGTAATGTAAACAATTACAGTCGGTAGGCTTTTTGTTGTGAACAAAAAAAATCCCATTATTTTTTCATTAAGATTTTGCCTTACAAAGACTCTGATGTTTTATTACGAGTAAATAGAACAATAATGAGCTTTATTACTTTAATGAGATTGAGATTTGCTTAGGCCAGTAAATTTTAGTATTGTAATCGTGTAAATACCAAGACATACTTGAGAGAAAAAGCAACTATGGCTGTTACACCATGTCTGACCTAAAGTAGGAGATCACTAAAAAGCATAATTTTAGGTGCAAATTGTTATTAGATAAATATTTCAGTAAGTAAATATCAAAATATCGAACACATATTACTAACTATGGCTTGTCTTACCTGTAAATTGTACATTAAACTATAACGGGACATAGGACAAAGGAGATATTATACTAAACTTGCAAGTAGGTAATAAAACTTAACACTACCCACACTTTACAGATTACACGCAAGTAAATGCTCGTACTGAACGAAAGTTGCCGTTAGTAAAATGTAAGTTGTACAAATATGTCTGGGGGTCTGTTGGCGTGGATACGGAACCGCCTCCCGAGGGATCAGCGAAATGCGCTAACAGTTTACACATGTGAAGCGCCATGCCATACCGTTGTTTTCGGCTTTCGCCATATTTGACGAATGGCTTGGACGGCTCCCAACATGGAAATCCTGGGACGTTTTATTCATAGTCGACTACAAGCAACGATTGTGATTTATGTTTATGGATGTAAATGCGTACACAATGACTAGCAGCGACCAAAGACCTCCATTATTTATTTTAGTATTTTACGCAAACGTGTACAATAGATTACTTTACATAAAGTTTAAATAAATAACAAATCTTAAATAAAATAACATAAACATAGGTAAATATAATACAATAGTATAACATTATTATGCTGTTAAATCATGTATGAATGATTATGGTAAGTTAAAATCCATTAAGTCATTATGTTATGTCAATATTACCATAAGGAACATCGTGCGTGTCACACGTGATTTACAAAACGTACACAATTCATCATATTTTTTTCCGATAAACATTAATTATATGTCATTGGATTTTAGCCGTCTATTTTTGTACCATAAAGGCACAAATACACACGTAATACCTATAGTTTCATGTTTTATCAAATATTATTTGTCCGTTATTCTGAATAATAGTAATTCGTAGATCCTCGCTATTCCATGTAGGATAAAAGAGGAATAATATTTACAGTGAGGCTATATCTCCGGGCGCGGATATGCAGCACCAGAATGGAATGCTGTGACATTATCCGGATAATCCGGACAACTTGTCTGGCTGTTGCCGACTTCGCTCTAATTCCGTTGTTCGAGATCAGCCTCAGGAGTCGCCCCACCAGCGGAATACCGCGATACCGGATCACGACGAAAAACCAAACGAATAGGTAACCGCTATATTGCTTCCCGTTGTAAAGCTTTGCTATCACGTGCCAATAAATTATGGCGTTATCGTTGACGTAAACTTATGTCTGTACCGGCGGCTACTTACAATTTTATGAGAGTCAATAAAAGAGCCAAATGAGCTTCGAGCGCGAGTGCACTTGCAAGAGTATTTATCGTAGTTCACGTTGAGCTATAAACAAATTCTAAAGTACCTAAATAACCCGGCGCTAAAAAGTGTGGACATTTCAGAGCCATTGTCTGGATAGTTGTGCG
The DNA here is from genome assembly GCA_019059595.1 of Marasmia exigua. NCBI lineage: Eukaryota > Metazoa > Arthropoda > Insecta > Lepidoptera > Crambidae > Marasmia > Marasmia exigua. The sequence goes on along the minus strand of CM032464.1, from coordinate 396,155 downwards.
TTCCGTTAGTTACGTTACGCATACCTGTCGATGGAGGAGGACAAAAATATCAAGATGAACGTGTGCGCAGGGTATTTCTGGCCTCTGCCGTTAACACTCGCCTAATGCACCGCTTGTTCAAAAGGGATAGGACATTTGAGTGTGTGGCGTGAGCTAAAAACGGCGAACATCTTTGTGGGCGCCGCAGTCAATTAAAAGATCATTAGTTTGGTAATTAACATGTTAGGTGATATCTGAGGTCGCCTACACACCTATGCGATGCGAAATATTCATATTGCCAGTTTTGTTGAGCACTTCATCAAACGTGATTAGGATAAGTAGCTAATCAATAACATTTCTATTTAGCTTTGTACAGTTCGCTTTGATGTGTCGATGTTCAATAGCACCCTCCGTCGGGTGCTAATTAATACTCACTTTCTATTCAACAATTAATTGATTATTAATAGTAGAGTTGGAGTTATTATCAGGTAAAATAATGCTTGCGTTCGTATAACTGCTCTATGTAAGCATTAATTTGATGAAGGTACCTGCTTATAATATCAGACACTACGGCGACCATTGGCATATACTCGTATTTTCTCTCGATGATGGCGACATAAAAAATCGTCTTAACGGTTTATCAAATCATACATATTATCGCTATTGATTCAGGTTAGAATATTTGCATGAAAGAAGTTTAAATGTATCACCTATTCGTTAAAACGTTTGATGTTATAAAATAAATTCTATATTGTATATCTAATTTACTATAAGACATGACTCAGGCACAGTATCGCTACACTTGGATAAGTTTCAAATGTCTTTATCCCACAGATGAATTGACACATTTTCAATGAAAAGTAACATCATCCCGTCATATGAGCTATTCGAGACTAGAACGGGGATGACTTTTATTTAACTTCGATAAACAATTTGAGTATAATACTGGACGTCATGTGATCAGGCCAGAGCTTCAGAAATTGTGGAAAGTAACTGCGCTGGGAAGTCAATTTTGCAAGTTATTCTGAGCGTTATTTGTTAACTTATAGAACATTAAATACTTTAATTATTAAGTAAATATCCATATTTTCTCACTGTTGCTTGATTTATTATAATATGGTAAGATTTCAAGTCAATCATCACGACAATAAAAATACTTTATAGTATTCATTATAAGCGGAACACCAATTCGTATGAAGATTTTTTCTTCACTTGTCGAATTATTTCCACTAATCGAGTTAAGGAGACAGCACGTGAACAGAATGACATGTCAAATTAATATGTCATGACATATTCATCCGAATCGGTGTGGATTATAATGTGAGACGTTATCTATCAATTCATCATAATATGTATACAGGGTGTATTGGTAAACATTTTCATCCCTTTAATTACCACTTCTACCAACCATTCTGGGCGAAATTTGTTCTACAACTTTTGTAAATTCGTAGAACATTTTTTTGACACGTCATACCAAATGACTAACGTGCGTGACCGACTTGGTATGAAAAGTTGAAATTGTTGCGAATTCCCAACAAATGATGTTCACAATGTTTGTTAGAAGAGGTGGTTAAAGGTATGAAACTATTTACCGATACAACCTGTATTGTATGAAGGATTCTAAGTACACCGTTGCGTGACGCGCTGTCGTTGTCCCCACACAATGGAACAGATTTCAGTTACACAACCCGGACTCGTTTCCTCGTCATAATGAATTCATTAACACGTTCGTGCGAGGTACGACTACACGGACGAAATGTGAGCATTAATGGTACCAAATTTGTTTATTGTTGTGTTGATTGCGTATGCGATGATCGGGCACGGGGCACGCTCTGCCTAGTGTTGCCAGCTACCGTGGGTTTAACGGGACGAATATCCATTATCCACACGTCGGATAACTACAATCTGTCATTGAATCGGAATGAAATGTTTCTATTTGACATTAAGGTGCAACAACATTTTGTTTAATTAACCTGGACGTCAGCCTAGGACACTTATAGTTAGAGTAGCTTAAAATTAAAGAACATTTACATTTGTTAACAAAATGCACGTGAAGTTTACAACTTTTAGTCTCGTGTTTGGTGAGCAAAATAATATCAAAAAATATTTTATTTGGTTCGTAATATAATATAACTTAGTAATAGCTTATACGTGAATTCGTACAGATCAAGAAGGTTAGTGAGAAATCGGGACATTTGGCTTCTTAATCAAAAGGTAAATCGGACGTGTCACCGAACCCCTGTAAACGAGATTAGGGTTTCCTCGGTTGCGCAATTGCTCGGGTATTCTCGTGATTCCTTGTGGAATTCCCGGTGTAGGGACGTCCCTTCCAAATCGAGACACCAGGCAACGCTCGCTGTCGGTAATGATTCACGGTTGTAACTTACGGGTGTGTCGAACAACCAAACTCCTTCGATGTGAAGCGTTAACTTGTCTCATCTGTGATACAATCATTATAAACATAATGGTATATTTATTTAACTGATAGGTGCGAATTAATGACTCCAATGACTTATTGTTTGCCTTAGCATTTATATTATATTTTGAATTATCTTAATTGGGTTGTTCAAAATTTTGCACTAAGATGTTTGGAAGCACTTTTAATTGTTCTGAAAAATGACACTACACAGTTTAACAAAAATGCAAATCCCACTAATGGAACCGGAGCTATTACCCGATACTTTTTGACACTTTCAAGTATTTTGTCGAGTATGTACTAGGGCATGCAAAAAACGAGCGATTTGGGAAAACCGAACTTTTCGGTTTTTATTTCTAAAAACCGGGCTATGTAAAGACATAGCCCTAAGAATTGTATGCATAAAAGGTCAAAGGACCTTGGTTCTCCTGCGGATCTCATTCCTGATGCGATCACGCAAGATTCTGAGCAGTAGCCCTTTCCATTGTTGTACCTATTTTTAGACTAATCATTTCGGAAATAGGAGCACAATCCTGCTCGCATTTAGCCTCCTTTCCGTCGTTTTTTCAATAAAGTAAGATAATAATAGTCCAGATAGTTTTTTCTTTGTTTCAGTTTTGTAGCTCAATGTTGTGTGCAATATTTATCTAGGTCTCTATTTTATTATTGTATATATTGATGTAATAATGAACTTCGATGTTTATATTTCAAGTTATTATAAGGCAATAAGTGCAAACAATTATACAGCGGGTAAGCAACACATTGACGTACCTACAGATAGATACAGTCAAGTGCTATCAGCTCAATACTGCAAACCAGCAATGTGTTGGACGTTGCTTTATATGTATAATTATTAGATTTCATCATAGGAAAATCTTATAATTGAATATTCAGTTTTATAATCAAACAAGACTTAAGGATTTTTTTTTCTTGCATTGCACCCCTTAAGTAAATGCCATTGATATGCAGTTCTAAGCGAGCTCAGCGTGCGCTGGCAACGGATAGTAAGTTTTTCGACATCCTCCCAAAGACGTGTTAACTCGCCGAATAAGATAGGGAAAAAACATGGACGCCGCAGATGCGCGCAGAATATTGATAACATGAAACGCAAGCGACTTCAGAAAATCCGAACCCGTATTTGTGTTCACGTCACACTAAAATTTATATGAAACTCTATGAATAGGATAAAACATGCACTTTAGTAACAACCGCATAGGTACTTAAAACGTCCTCACCCAATTCCTTAAACGATATTCTATTGAATACTTTTTTGGTGTCAACTTCGATATATGCCATCGGAATTTCGTATAAGGAAAAAACATAATACCTACGTAATTGCTCTTCTTATAGAATCGATGGCAATTTATTTTTTTCGACCGAATAGTCCTAAAGTACCGACCTAATGGTTTTTATTATTTCCTCTTCCGCATTAATTAATGTATTGTTAATGAGATGTTAAATGAAAACATACATAACTATCTAAAATATCTACTACAGAAAGGCAGAGAAATAAGAAGCTCTTTTAGTATGTAACTAATTTAGTTGTTACCTTACCGCATAAAAAAATCCTAACATGAATAGTGCTCTGATGAAATGCACTCTTATCAACAATTTCTAAAAATAGCAATTATTTATTTCAACGAACAAGCGTGGCGAGGTTTTCAACTGAACTTACAGGCGGGAAAGGATGTGGAAAAAATTATCGATTATACCGAAATTAAATTTAACAAAAATCGAGTTATAAAAACAAACGTTTAGCAACATAGCGAAAAATAAATTGCGCAATTAAAAACCGGACTAAAGGGTCCTACTTAATTGCCTTTTTATCATTAATGTACTCTGCAAACTAATTCATGTACTCTATCCGTTTCGGATTGTATTATATTCTAGCAAAACTATTCACATGCTGAATTTCAAAGACGAAGAAAATAATCGATTATTTAAATTAATCGAATTTTCCCGTAGAATACGACATCACTACCGACGGGGTGGCGGTACGGGCCATAATTTCCAGATATATTTACATAACTGCTAAAGCTCACGAAGTTCGACTGAATCGTCATAATCAGTACGCGTCCACGCGGAAACTTTATTTTCCCCTCAACGTCGACGCGGTCAAGGTGAGAGTTCGCGCGATGTGGCCTTTCCACATGCAAGGAAACCTTGCCTTCTAGAAGCGTTTATACAAGTCGCCTTCCAATCCTTTTACAACTAAATTTATGTTCAAAATATTAGAAATTCATGAAAACATTATTTGTGGAGAGACGAAAGTAGGAAACATTTTGGAAAAAGTGGGCGACGTGTTCTTTCACTTTCAAGCAAAACTGGCCTCACTACACGCGTCCCTCATTATAACACAATAAAATAAATAAATAAAAATAAAATTCATTTATTACAGTTCTCAGGGACCCATATTAAAACATTACAGTGTAACTTGTCTATATTATTACATTATTTTATTATTTTCTAATTTCATGTAATACATATAGATTTAAATAATTTCTGTAATACATATAGATTTAAAATTGAATGTCTTTTAAAGAAAACTCAGAGATTTTAGTAGTAGGTAAAATAATAAAATTTAATGAGAAATTTGCTTTTTGGGCGTCGCGTCAAAAATGATTGACTCGTATTTTGACAATAACCTAGTCCAAAAATGTAAAAAACTATCTTTTGGGTTTAGTTTTAGTTTTTGTATTGAATAACTTTGATGACATTTTGAATATGGTCCGTTTGTAAAATCCCTTAGTTAGCCCAATCGATACACAATGTACCTAGTTCTTAAGCCAATGGATACGGAACGATACAATTCGCCTAAGAACTCTAGTCAAGGTCAGCGGAGATGCAATAAATTACTTACTTTATTTTAAGAGGAAGGTTCTTTGCTTTCCTTTTTTCGGGAAATTACTGAATTGGTATGAAACATGCGAAGATAAAGGTATAAAGTAGGTAGGTGCCGGATGTTATATTTAGTAACTCCACACGACTATCGCTAATTTAAAAGTTAAAATCATCATATAAACAGCAAAACTTCCAATGCAAATATTCGTTAGAAACATTTTTAATTTTTCAAAAAAAGGACAAGTTAAAACAAAACACGGCCCTATTTAGCGGTCTTTTTTCTAACAATAAGATAAAGAAGGCATTTATTGACCACTACACATGTTTACATACAAAACGAAATATGAAAAAAACATTATAAAGTTCCGGCCAACAAGGTTCAGCCTCAGCAGGTGCTACAACAATCGCTAGGCAGCCGCTGCAGCGCTGATTTCCAGGCTGTACCTTTGAGCTTTTAACTAAAAAGGATGTAAAAAAATTAAACAATTTAAGGCAAGACATTTTTGTGCCAGTGGAATTAAGTTAAAGCAAAAAAAAACGGTTATTCTAATGGTTTATATACTTTAGAATACCCGTCGAGTAAGTATGTTAACTAACTAGAGATCGCTGCCTAACGATTTTCCTACAAATGCCAAATTAAATCATTAAAAAAAACATAAATCATTAACCACCAAAATGAGGTATCTCTATGGCTATTATTTACTGCTATCCATTAGCTTTGCTTAACCCTCCAAGTTAATAGCCGGAACGGAATATCCACGAAAACAAAATCCCCCAGGCTGTTTGTAAATTTTTAATTTTCTGCTCGTTGAGCAAGCATCACAAACAGTGTTTACTGTGGAAAAAATATCGTATTAAGCGCGAAATGGGGTTGTCACGATCAAGAACCCTTCTTAAATTTCGAAAAACAAAACAGTTGAGATTGAGAATAAGTTTAAGTGCATCTTCAATCTTTACAAATTGTGTTTTCTTATTAAACAGAGACTAAATTCGAGCCTCCTATAATTTTACTCGTCGGAAGGAACCCTTTCTCATTCCTTTCAGTATCTCCGACACCCACGAGCAGATAAGGGGTAATGCAATTATACCCTAACCGGCACCACGCGCCTTGTTGTCTTATACTTTTGGGACCGTTCAAAATGTTTGCACGATAAACCAAGGCGCTGGATTCTTGTTTTAATTTTAAACATTTGTTTACTTTCTATCAATAAAGATGAGTAATGGAAAATCAAATTTTGCGTGTTAGGTAATAAATATTATTTAATGCCTATCTTTCAATAGTGCAGTGTTACTTCGATTCAGCTGATTCAAGTTACCTTACTACTCCCCTCCTGTTCATAGAGATCAGGAGAATTTTCAAGGCAGCCGTGGGTGGGTACTTTTCATATGTAGGATTGCAACAATTAACTTAGAAAAAATATAAAAAATTATAAAAAAATCCCAAGTTTTCATCTCTATGAATAGGATATTGAGATATCAGGGGGTTCACTTGTATGTGTAAGCGAGGAGAATGTGGGCGGGCCGCGGACGGTTCATTATTGCAACTTGTCGACTCGCCGCGGAATCCCTTTGTCTGGCCGTCACGCGGCGCGCGCCAATCTATCGTGTGACCTGATACCCGGTTAGGTGAAGCTATTATGCACCATTATATCTAGTCATTGTAAAGGATTGTAACAAAAAACCAGCGGACGACTAGATTCCCTAGCGATACCGAATAAGGTCTTGAGTGTATTGAATAACTGTGTTATAACAAAATTGGGTTGGTAAACTAAGGCGAATCTCTATTACCAAACGGAAATCGTTCAAGACCTATTTTTGGAAGATTAGTGCACAGAAATGTCTCATCAAAATCGTGGATAACAATAGAACTATTAAAGGAACACTAATTTAAGTCTTATTTTAGATTAAAACTATAATTTTTTAAGTACTCTTTACTTAAAAAAAATTATAAGGTTCTCTAAATTTGAAAGTTGTCACACTTAAAAAAACGGAACTTTCTAACATATGTGACGCTGACGATCCTTTGTAAGAAGATTTTTTTAAGGGATAGATGGCAGACGAGCAGACGGATCACCTAATGGTAAGCAATTGCCGCCGCCCATAGGACACACGCGACCAGATGGAGTCACATGTGCGCTGGCAAACTTTAAACCCCGTTTCCCGGATTGGGCCTCCGGTACCCTCACTCACGCAGCGAAACACAGTACAGTGCTGCTTCACGCCGGTTTTCTGTGAGGCCGTGGTATCACTCCGGTCTAGCCGGCCCATTCATGCCGAAGCGTGGCTCTCCCACGGTTTAGATTACATTGACACAAAGCTTGAAGAGCAAGGGGTTTATCGCTGCTTCATGACTACGACCGGTCGACCACCCCGTAATGTTGGCCCGTAACGCCGCGGCGCCAATCCAATCTATGCCCAAACTTACGCTGTCTCCTAACCCAATATCCCGCAATAGTAAAACTATGCACAACTGAATTTGTAACTCCAACTCTACGATCAGAGAGTGTCTTTCACCAACAATCTACTTATTTCACTTATGGCATTCTACTAAACCAGGAATTCTTAACCACAGAAACTTGAAATAATACTATTGTACAAATTCATAACTATGTAGGTATTCACAAACTTAAAAGTCTAACACATTCCACTTTTTATCGCAAAACTATAAATAATATAAAGATACGGAGATCTATCTTTAACGTTTGTTTTTATGAATTGTTAATGATCGTTGGAAATACCAGCGGACAGAACTATTATTTTCACAAAACATATAAAACAGTTGGAATTGTGGTTGAAATAAATACTATATCCATAATTTGAGACGGTAAATAAATTTATTGGCCACTATGAATAAGTATTGATTTATGTTACAAGAATGGGTATTCTTAATCTTAGATATCGTATTTAAATACCTAACACATGGCTGGGGCATGCTACGAAGTAAGAAATCGCCAATAAACACAACACATAAACACGGTCGTTTGGAATCAGATAGTTCGGAGAACGGCTCTAGAATGTCAGTTAGAAGATATCGAATCGTGTGACGCGAGAGATTCCGAGATCGAACAATAAATGACCGCAAAGTGCCAATGTCGTAAAAAAACGGGGCATACTCGTATCTACACTTGAACGGAAAATACAGAAACACTTTGACAGCGATCATTAATTAACAGTATTCATACAAGCTATGTAATCTACTAGGCTTTACATTTTTTAAACGCTTATCATTCACATAGCTCTCGGAACCAAACTCGTGCCAGCCCCATTAAAGGTGACGGGTAGGGTCAATTTTTCGCGTACAAAAACGAACCCAACATTTGTGCATGGTATTTAATAAATAGTATAAGTGTTTGTCGAGAGGTTGTAACCCCGAAATTGTTTAAAATAGATCCGGTTTAGTAGCTAACAATTAAAATCAACTGGCGTCGCTGGTGTGCCCTACCCGCCACCTTAACATTGCGTGTTGGTACGGGATGATATGAACTTTAGTACGGTAATAACTTTAGAACCCGATTTGTAAAAAGGTGGGTTGGGTGTCGGCAGACATTTAATTTTATATCTGTAGGTAAAAAAGGTGGCTTGCAATATAATTATAAATGTTATCTATGTTCTGAAATAAATATTTTTATTCTTTAAGCATTTTTATTTTTTATACATTAAAGAAAAACTTACCTTCATTATTATCCGCCTAAAGTAGGTATATACCTACTTTAGGCGGATAATAATGAAGAATACTAGTGACCTCCCTCACTTCATTTTGGGATTTCGATTAGACATTACCAAATTGGCGCAGAGAGTTAGTTAATTGCGTCTATCGCATAAGTGCTTCCATTTTTCGTTTTACCTATAAAACTTGTTTTTGTCAGTAGAATTTACCTCTTTACAAATAGTGTAGATGCTAATATAACAAGTAGATATTTTAAAATGTCAAACCAATTGTCACTTTTTTAGTTGGATTTAAAAAAAAATACAAAATCTTACTCGCCGTTATCCAATACCCTTGCTTCCAAGTGTAATCGAAAGAATGGATGTTTAGTCTATTATAGTCGCATTCGGTCTCTCAACGAGTTTCTGAACAGATAAAAATAACTGTATCACTGTATCACGTCAAATATGCTATTCTATACAGCGTGCACTCCACTCGGGACAGAAAATAAATACTTATTGTTATTCATCTACTCTATTGTACTAGTGTTGACTTAGTAACAATGCCCTCCATTACAATTAGTTTACACAATTATAATCTATACGGAATACTATTTCAGGGTACGAAGTTTCTATTGTTGTAAGTGTATGTAAGCTTCGGGCATTGGTCTAAATATGCATATTGCTTTGCACGTTTAACAATTCGATTTATTTTTAACTATCACGTTAGGTTTAAGAAACGCCTACTGATTTAACTAAATCCCTCATAATAACATATGTGAGTCCGATATGTGTAAATATTACGTATATATGTATGTATTTACGAATACGAGCGAGATGGTTGCTCAGTTGGATAAGAAAGTGCTTGTCACTACGGGCTACGGCAGTCGTAGTTCAAATAAGAGCATGTACCTCTGGATTATTCAAATCTATGTACACATTTCTACCGCAGTGAGGGAAAACATCGTGAGGTAACCTGCACGTATCGGATAGATTCTCAAAATAGTGGTTACCTCAAGTCTAAGCGGCTCTGAAGCGACTTGCCTTGGACGCAACTAGGAATTACACGTTAAGATGAGATATCTTTATTCGAGTGAAAACGTATGTGTTAGGTGGTACGGCCACGGAATGCGAAAAACCGAAAAACATGTCAAGTAGACACTATGCTTGCCTGAGAGAAAGAGAGAGAGAGAGGGCAGTCCTAATTACCTGGTGGAACAGCATGACAAAGCTTATAAGGTATAAACAACTACCCGAAGAAGAATGAAAACATTTTCTTAAGAAGAAGAAATGCAGCACAAATTACCTTTTCACACAACAATACAATAGTTCTACATATGAACAGCGCGCGTCCCGTATGTCTATGGTCACTCATGGCTATTGGATGGATGTTTGGATGGATGGATATTTCAAACAGCTGTAGATGGCTCTACACAATCGACTTTTGATCATAGGAGTTGATTGCTATTAGTGCAAATACAAAATGATTATTTTCGAAGGCATAATGCCGTACATTTATACGGCTATAACGTATTTACACAACAATGCGTCAAATGTAGATGAACAGCGTGCAGCGCCCCGTATCTACGAACACTCACGGCTATTAACCAGCGCTCGCGCGCCTCGTGTAATCACGCATGCCTTGTCAACTTCAAAGCTCCGGAGCATCGCTTTAGTTTATTCCGACGTGAAAGCGTTAGGCCCCGTCCTCACTATGATGATGGCGGATTTGCTGGTAAGCGTTAAAGCTACGTGTTTTTCACATCAAAACAAAAGCATCAAAAGGTTCTCAACTAAGTCCAAAATGATACGGAAATCGTGAAGATTGCGTAAAACTAGGTGTTTTTCACATAACAATAAAAGCATCATAAGATCCTTAACTTAGTCCAAATAGTAAAGTTTGATACGCAAAGCTCACTGAATCGGAGGGCAACACATGCTTACAACATTTCTGAAGCTATGTGGAAAGAGTAAAAAAAATATTAACTTTCATTTCATCCTAAGACTTTATAAATGCCTTGCCTCCTAGAAGTAGGGACATTTGGTATGTTTTCTCTCTAAGCAGTTAAGCACCCTGATTAACTTTTAATTCTGAATGAGGATCTCGATCACGTACTTTACACATCCATAATTTTTAATAAGGACTATTACTTCAATTAATATTATACCGAACCGCCAATTTTGCTGAAAATTCAACAGTAGCAAAACACCCGGAAAATAAATCAGACCCGAAATTTAGCATTACCTACATATAAAATGCGCAACCACAAACCCTTCCGGCACAATTAGCCTTGGGCTGCTCCTAACTCTACCCAGCCTGAAGTCCGAAAATTACCGGTGTAACGTTGTGGGAACTCGGCTTTACTTCCGAGCCTCAGCAGTTCCCGGTGGGGACAGCGCAATATCAGGCTAACAGACGCCAGCATTCTGTTTGCCACAACTCACTTCATGAATAATCTTCTGGCACACCTGTAATTATGTAAACCCCACGGAGAGGGTGCCCTGAAGTGTAAACGATTTCGCATGGTTGTCCCAAATAAAGTTTAGAGTTGCGGCAGCATTTAGATTTATTTATTTGCATTACATATGACTATATGACTACGTATATGGTAAGATTACACAATCTCAAGAACATATGCGCCTTGTTAGGCATTATAAATTGGCATAGAGAAACAGATAAGAACATTAGAATAAAATCACGGTTTCATACTAAATGCCTTAGTGTTACAAAAGTACAACATAATAAATATCATCTATCACAATTTCGATACTATGATTTCAAATCACAGGAGACAAAACCAAATAGGACATCTTTTATTTCTGTCTAAAATAAATAGTAAGAAAACTGAAGCATTCCAACAGGAAATGCTTCAGTTTTCTTACTATTAAGAAAGTAAGTTTCTACAGCTTACAACTTTTAATGATGTAACACTAATGGTAGCACGTAAAAGAGTTACGACTAATGAATGGTTTACATAGTGCAAGCTAGCACCTACTGATGCAGGCACGTAGGTAATTTTAATATCTTACATCTGTGGTTACCCTGATTGTGAACGATTTCCATAACCTTTGACACTTACAGAAATCGTGACAGCGAAAATGTTTGAATACACTGATTTCACCAAGACGGTGGCTGCCGCTTAAATCGCTTCGGAGTGTTAGCATTTCAGGAATCATCCCGAGCGATGAGGACTACGCAATTTAACACTACCGGACCATTTGCTGGTAAAGTACACCCGAAGCTTTGAATGCTTGCAATAATCGTATATTATAGACCCTGCAAAAATGTCAGAACAAAGAAGAAATACTCGCCAACAAGTCTTGTTTATCGTCAAAGACCGCTACGGTCTACGTGACGGTAAACTATATCCTAAGTATTTCAATGCTTGAAATACTCGAGGCTATGTATTGCAGAGTGCAAAAATGTTTGCACACACACTAGACGCACTCGCCAGCCGGGTGGGTTGTCAACTCGAATCAGCCCGGAGTATCGCGGCAACAGTTTCCCCAACGTGAGGCATTACCCAGCGGGGACTGCGCAATATCACACTACCATTCGCCGACATTCCACCCGACGCGTAAATTATTTCTCTTTTCCCGTAGGAGCAACCATGTGCAAAAAGAAGCTATTAAAGTTTTCCTTACGGTCGCGAACGAAAGGGGTCGCTTCCGTGTTTTTTGTACATTTTAGATCACACGGCTTTCGACTCCGATACCAAACTAAAGAAGGGCTGTTACAAGATCTTTGTGTAACTTAAAAGGACAAGCTGAATGATAAAATGTTCCAAATCTTTTCGTATAATTCCTTTGATTTAGTATAATAAATAAGTATTATTATATGCTGAAAATGTAGTAATTTGTTGTCTTCGTTCCAATTGTATTTATGATAGATCTAAGACGTAACCAAAATTGGTTTCATATCACACGCACCGATCCTGTACCAGGTCATTTATCATCAAGTTGAGAACACCGCAGACATTAACTCTCATTAGAGATGATTTATTTTCTGAACGAGTATAAACCTACTCTGATTCACTGGGAAAACGTTTATTAATATAATATTGTTGCAAGAAAACTGGAGTCAGAACAAATTGCGAAATTGGATATTCGAGATCAAAGGAGCTGATTTCATATCTGAAAAAAAAAACAAATGAATACTTACCATTCCATTTTAAAGTGAGGTTCTTTCAAAGATTTATTATAAAAGCAAAAAATACCCATTTTATAGTTTCAGTTTACAGCAAATAGAAAACAGTAATTACTTGCAAAGTAAATAAACAATTCCATGTATCAATTAGCTTGACACCGACTTACTAAGAGTCAATAGCTCGAGTATAAAAATGACTTCCCTTTAAGCCTACTGATCATATTGAACAATATAACTGTTATAGTTCATTAATAATTAATGAATTTGCGTCTGCCACGATTCTTTACATGTATTGTGCAAAATTTATCTTAAACATTCACATTGCTGCCTAAAATAATAATAATATCCTCCAATCGATTACCACCGAGGCAGTCAAAATTCGCCTGAAAAGGTAAATTCGTATTGCCCATGCATCAGACGCAATACAAATTAAATTGGTTTTGGTTTTGAAAAGAAAATTATGACAGAAGGAAAATAAAAGAGAGTGGGCGTTGTTGTGGGTGAATTTCATTTTTCTCACACAAGCACTAATCACAACAAAATCTCCAATGAATTATTGAGGAACGACGGCTGGACCAGCCTCTTTTATATCGTTTATGTTTTTATACTTTTTTACTGATTTTGATATAAAATTGTTTTGTTTATTCGATTGTCTTTGTTAATGTCTGTTACCGATGACCTGTTAATACACCGTTCTGCTGATATCACAGATTTTATTAGCATCTCATCACCAGCGCTTTATTATAAGTCAAACAGTTATATACAATCCAATTGCCACATTAAGTATCAACTGTGTTATAATACAGGGCCCTGTTTAATAAACATTACAAATTGTAAATTGTAATTGTAAATTACAGGCTACAATTCTACAAGTTTCTGTTCAATAAAGAATACAACTTACAATTTTACCATGGTGGAAAATCTACAAAATTGTAGAATTGTAACTACAATTTTACAAGTTTCTGTTCAATAAACATTTTTTTTCTACAGGTGACAATTTACATATTTGTAGGGAAAACTGTTTTATTGAACGCATAATTGTAGTTACAAGTTTACATATTTTGTAAATTGTATTACAATTCCGACAGGTGGACTCGCCTTGTGTCAAAATTTTACAATTTTGTGTCTCCACCTAACAAGTAAAGAAAATTGGAATTAAAAGTAAAAAAATGGTCCTACCAAGTAGTAGTGGAAGTCAGTGACAGTAGTGATGATGAGTATATTATAAGTGAATGCTGCGGCGAGTTTTTCGTAAACGGATAAACTTAACTTTTAATGTGACAGATTTTACGTTCAACGAAAAATTTCGGGTCTGTAAAACTACCGTCGAATATTTGATTACAAAAATTGGACATGCTATGAAATACGATCAGGCTCATGGATGATTCTGCCATAACACCATTTCGATACCTATAGTTACCCAGTATTACATTAACTATTCCGATTAACTTAAAAATCTACTTACTATGGTCCGTTTTCTAAAGTTTTGCCATGTCGTATCACGTAGGTATTTCCAATCTTTGCTAAAGATGCTCAAAGATTTTAATTGTTCAGCAATGTCCTTCCACTTTTTTATTTTTATATGGTGAGTAAGTATATCACTAAACCTACCAAATAAAATATCCTTATTCTCGTATATTAAGGAAATAATCAATACTTAGTTAGCATTCTCCATGACTTTCGTTACGAATCAAACAAATAAGAAACAAAATGTTTTTGAAATCTACCCTTGTTAATTGTCAACAAAAACTTACAATTTTATGTAAATTGTAACTTACAACTACAAATTTGTAACTACAATTTTGTCATCGAGTTCTACAGGAGTTTTCTACATATTATGTAAAGGTTTATTAGACAGCATTTGTAATTACAATATTTGTAAGGTTTTTACTTGTAGATTTTTTACAGAATTGTAAGGTTTATTAAACAGCACTTGTCATAAAAACTTAAAAATATGTAAGTTTTTTACAAAATTGTAGAATTGTAACGTTTATTAAACAGGGCCCAGGTAACGCACCTGTATGTCCACACGGTATGCATATCTAGTGATATAAGAGCGACACATGTCATTACTCTCGACGGAAGCCCCACGCGTGACTCGTCTCCGCGGGCTGGCCGGGACGTGACCCGTGCCTCTAATGCACCATTCAGCGCGCCCTAATGTCGCCTCGCCACTCCCAGGTATACGCACGTGATAGGAAGTTACACACAGTCTAAGGAAATTTAAAATTTAAGACGCTCGCAGAGGTGTCTCTTTTGGCATTAAGATCGTATCAAGGTTAATATTGAAAAGGATGAAATCATCACCAACCGGGCCTGAAAATTTTAATCACACGTCTCATCAATTCTGAAAATTTATAAGTCATCACGTAAGTTGGTGATCAAGATCACCGTTGTCTATTGAGTGTATGTTTACAACTAAAACAGAACACAAAGCAGACATTTAAAGTCACGACGTTGAAATTGAATTTCTTCTAAATTTTAATAATAACTTAACTGATTTTAATATTACATTAGCTGACTGAAAGTTGACAAAATAATCAGGTTCATTTTTCGATCTCTCGTGCAAAACCCTTATCTTTGCGTCTAGAGTAAAAATTTATAAGTTAGGACTATTTATTTGTTCGCGTGAAACACGCAAATAATCGTAGTAGAGCATTGAGGCTCAGGTAAGTCAGGTATAATAACGGTTTATGCTACGCTGCGTAACGCTGAGGTAACGCTACTGTGCTACGGCGTAGCTCTTCAAGGCCATAGCGTAGATGTTACACTATTGTGCTTGTAATGCACATTGTGCCATACATCACACAACTATGTTTTTTTATTATATAGGAGGACGGACAGAGACGTATCACCTGATGGTCAGTGATTGCCGCCGCCCATGCATGGACACGTTAAAGGAGTCACGCGTGCGCTGCCGGATTTTTTAAAAAAGATACGCTCTTTTCTTGAAGTTTCGCGATTTTTGACAAACTAACATTTATTACTTTAATGACACACCACACACTCACAAAGGTCTAAATATACAAATAGTAGAAATAAACTACACATTCAATAACTGTTTTTATAAGCTTTCTCAAACTGCGCCCGTTTCCTAATATTTATTATAAAATTATAATAGAGAATGTTAACAGAGAATTTTCTCTTCACCTCGTTAGTCACACCACACGATAAAAGTGTCAAAACATGTACTTTACTCACAACGTATAATGTCAAGTCACGACCTTTATTAAAAAACAATTTAATTTACTATACTCATACATAACATACTAAATAACTTTATTCATAAGCTCGAGTTCCCCATGGTTTCATAACTCGATATCCGATATTAGTTTTCCACGTGGAAATTGGATCTTGCGACACATCCACTGCTGGTCCCACGGCAATAATATTTCGTCATGTACCGAATATTAATGCAGGCATAAAATATGACGGGCGACAATCGAAACGCATTAAGATGTATAAGACTGAATGTAAAACCGGTTGCCAGAAGGTTGCTTTTATTATGTTTTTTTATTCATTTCATTTTTATGTCACACAAGTAACGGAATGCAATTATTTCTAACGTAAAACATTTATAACCTAACCTAACACCTAAATATTATCACTCAGAAATAATATAGGTATTTAAAAAGAACATAAAATTACGCCTCATTTGGTCACCAAATCGGTACCTATTATACAAAAAGTCATAATAAAAAAGCAAAAGACAGTCGAGCTCAAAAAACATTCCCATGTTTTAGTAATTAAACTATACTTAGTCGATACTGTATTTACGAGATCTAGCTGGCAGCACCGTTAAAAATCATATCTCCCTGCATTGAGGTTTAAACAAATTAACGGTATCTTTGATTAATATGAAACCGCGTCCGTAACGTTTCTCGACCCCCCTGAGATTTTTGTTACGAACAGAAAATATGTTTATTCAATTATAGAAGTCGTTAATACGGGCGGATGACATAAATCTCGCGACTCAACGCGGTAATGGGTAGCGATTTTTACTGACTTGAGCAATCACTTTCGTTATTTTCCTATCGACGCACACTACACGTGTTTCCTATCGAAAACAAATATCTTGAAATATACGTTACATTAACGTGTAATGGAATCTTTGCATTTCAAATATGTGTTCGCGTTCACGAGTAAGTAAATTAATAGAAAACGAAAAACATTTTTAATAATATGTAAAAGACTGGGAACATAAAAATAAAGAAGGAAGAAAAGAAGACATTCATAATTCATAAATAAATAAATATAAAATAAATTAATATTTCACAACATCACATACATTGATCTGACTCCGAGATAGGCAGCTCAAGCACCTGTTTTACGGATATCAGAATCAATAGCGGAATTACAAATATATATATACAATACTATTATTTTATAAATAAGTACATATTTATAATACATATAAAATACCCAGACCAATACAAACAGACATGTTCATGCACACAAATGTTTGTACTGTGCGGGGATCGAACCCGTAACCCCTGCACCAGAAGCAGCGTTCACTACCACCGTTCCAAACGGGTCGTCTTAATATATTAACTTAAGTACGGAAGTTCTATGAGGATGACAACACTGTGCACCACAACACAGAAACCAATTATTAAATACCAATAAATTGATCCAACAGTTAAATACGATCCTAACAAACGGCCGCAACGTTTAACCTTTGCCATGTACAAATACAATAGATTGAATCCAATTATTCCTTTACGTAACCGAAACACGATATAACACTATTATAAATCCGTCATTTACGGTTCCTTATTATACAGCGTCGAAGGCATCAAATAGGTCGTTACTTTAATTAGTAAAGTTTAGTAAAACACAGCGTAGTTCAGGAGGCCACAACAAAATTAATAACGATACTAAAACAGCTGAGTCGAAATTTATAGGTCACAAAACAATTCGCTGTGCCAGTCAGGCCTGCACGCTAGTCGCTGAGTGATTGCATTAAGTAGATAGCGCCACCTGACTTTATAGGGTAGTTGAAATATTGATAGTAAAACTACTAGATTAGTTCAAAGTTCATGATGAAATAGAGCTCCAGTATAAACTATGGATATTCAGCTGCAAAATAATTTAGAAAAAAGTTTGTGTTTTATCCAGCATTTATGTATATTTTAGTCTTACCGACATTCCAGCTCCAAAAATTTGTTCTTTGCTATCGTAGACTAACTTAGATGAACAGTAAAAATTGTATTCGATTCTCATAGCAACATGAATTTTACAATCAGCGTCTATAAATCTTATCGATTTACCATAATAAGTTGCGTTACTAAATTTATGGTCGCCTCCTGTACTAGTGCCTAGTTAGTTCGTGACATACGCTCGGTGGGCGTTAAATAATTGATACTTCCTCACTAAGATATTATTGTAATCGAGAATCGACTCGGATATCGGCAGAATAGTTGTTTTTTTCAATCGGCCCGTGGGAAAGCAATGTTGGTGCGCGCGCGCCCGGTTGCGCTCACACGCGCATGCGTGCCGGGTGCGCGTCGCATATGGAACGCAGAAGAACTTAATCTTTAACTAGGGACCGGTCGGACCTGTCATTATTTCCCTTTTTCGATGCTAATGGAAAACGAAACGGTGAGTCTCGTCTTGATTAACTTTATTGCATTTTTACACGACATGTTTATGGTAAACATTGGCGGGGTCCCCTTGAACCCCGTAAGTATTTACTTGATTATTTGAATTGCATGAACTTAACGACGTTTCAATCAGCAGCCACATTATTTAAAATATATAATGTGGTCGTTTGTTAAAAAAATATGATTTGATTTCGCTTTGGGGAGTTTAATCGATTTGCCTAAATTGATATAGGCGGATAATTTAATGGTAAATGGTGTAAACAGTAAAGGGCGCTCATTGAGTAGCGGTTCTTACGGCTATATGGAGAGCAATAAAGTGAATTGCTTTTCATCCTGTTTCCGAATGGTACGTATGGGAGTGCGCAGGGCCTCGGTGCGTTCTAAAACAATACAGTTCAAAACAGTGAAGTAACTGTTGCACCCTGGAAGTTTGTAACTAGAAATACAATACTCATCATCATCATCAGCCCATTTAAGTCCCCACTGCTGGGGCAGGTAAGAGTGAGGGTGGCCTATTCTACTCTGCCTGGGACCACACGGCCAACATAAACACACACATAACACGGAAATACAATACTAACTGGCGAAATTCAACAAAATCCTATTTAATGTAACATTTAATATAACCTTATTACGAATACGATATTTCTTTCCTCTACCCAAAGGTTGTCTGGAAGAAATCGCTATAACCGATAAGACCGCCTTATTGTACTGTCTGTTGCTGTTGTATCATGCTTGTATTTTATTTTTGTGCAATAAAGAAAATCTATCTATCTATTTAAGATATAATTAGGCGTTGACATAATCAGTACAAAACACTACAAAAAGAATTAATAGTTTAAATTAAGTTGCAGCCATGGTAATGATTGAGCTAACACAATATTAACGATTAAGTATTACCAAAATTATATACAAAATAATAGGTACATTTACATCGCTGCTGTACATCTAATTCGAATTGCATCCCTTCTGGTTATCTGAACATCAACAAGTAGGATTCCTTTATCATATCGATAAGTCATTACTACGAGTTAAATAATACAATCACAGTGTCGATAATGTGGTATGTGAGATGGAGGTTATATACGGGCGCGTTGTGGATTTTTTTTATTATTCGCGCCCATGATGGCGCCTCGTAGCTAATTCTTTACTTGAACTGTCTCTATACTGTGCTAGGGGTGAATTTGTGTGCCACGCTTGATGGATCGCCGTATTATCACTGTGCCGGGCGCCAATACAAGGAACATAATGAAATTTCATTCGGAGGTCTCCACTTTCCTCAGACATATACAATACATACAGATTTACGACCACTTTCTGACGCATAAATAACGTCGAATGCGGGAAATGTGGCCACTTAGATGTGTAACATATTGGATAATTAATGACTGGTATTTTCATTGATATATACGACGTTAATTAAATGCTATTGTAAATTATTGAAATTTCGTTGAGTTCGAGTTTGGAATTTCGGTGCCACTTAATTGGTTTCTATTTTATAGACACTTATATATTACCCATTCGAATAACCCTATTTTTATTATACTGTTGATCTAATGCTAAAGGGGCTTTAGTCAGGATATCTATTATGAGAGCTTCGGCATTAAAACGATAAAAAAATTACGGTGTATTGTATAATCTTATACTTTTATCAGCATCGGTATTCATTTTACATATTTAATCGTTTTAGTAATCAATGAGAAAATGCACTTATATTTACAAGACAGGCTGCCACAGATCTGTTGATCTAATGCTAAAGGGGCTTTAGTCTGGATATCTATTATGAGAGCTTCGGCATTAAAACGATAAAAAAATTACGGTGTATTTTATAATCTTATACTTTTATCAGCATCGGTATTCATTTTACATATTTAATCGTTTTAGTAATCAATGAGAAAATGCACTTATATTTACAAGACAGGCTGCCACAGATATTACAACAAACAAATTGTTGAAACATGTGCAATAAACTTAATGTGTAGAAGAAATATTGCTACAATACTTCACACTCACACCATCCAATGTTCATGAATCCTTATTAGATTGATTTTCAAAAGCACTGAGCAGTGTAGCTGGAAAGCTAATCATGTCGATGTATGATCAGTGAGCACACCGCAAGCGCGACCCACCCGTATCAGAATTCAATATCGATAGCAATCGCACCGGAGTCTTGTATTGGAACTAATATCGAGCAGGGCGCATTGCTCGTTACAAATCATAGGAACCGGGGGCGGCTCTAGTTTATTATTCAATTCATTCAATACTTGCACAATATACCAGACCCTAGTTGCGGAAATATCGCGTTTCAAAAAACAATCAGGGGTTACATTTCTTAGACACTTTCGTATGATAGATGAGAAATTAGAGATGGAACTTGGCGCAGAGACGCATTGGAGGAGATATCAGATGCTGATTTTTATTGAAGAATTACTGTATGGCGCATTCATGTAAAACATTAACGTCCGGGCTCGTTTTATTCGGATTAGATTTTATGGAATTTAGTAATAAAACAAAGAGAGCATTTTTCATACATGTAAGACGTTAAAATGCAAGTCACCCTTCGTTACAGTACCTACATGGGATGAAATATTTATTCAACCTCAGAAATTATTCGGATGCTGACGGTACAAAAAGGGTATGAAGCCTTTGTATGAAGCTCCTAAACGAGAGAATTAAGATAATATAAATATCTCATGCCGTGTGGTCCCCGGCAGAGTAGAATAGGCCACCCTCACTCTTACCGAGGTGTCGTAAAAGGCGACTAAGGTAAAGCTGCTGGCATGATCATCAGCACCCAGAGAAGGAAAACTCTGCATTTATATCAAAACCCTCGCCAACCCGTCTGCCAAGCGTGGTGAGTATGGCAATTACCCCTCATGTGATTGAGGGAGACCCTTGCCCCAGCAGTGGGGACTTAAATGGGCTGATGATGAAATATCTCATGTAATGATGATGATATTCATATTCGCAATATCTTTTATCTAATTACCAGCCTTCCAATGAATTTTCCATTATTTTTTACAATATCAGAAAATCTTTACATAAACGGAAAATTTCATAGGTAATGAGGGCCTATAATATAAAAGCGTTAAATAGTAAGCCTAGTTCTACGAGTGTATAATATCTATTAGCAGCATCACGCTCTCCGACACGTTCAGCAGTAAGAGTTGGTGATATCGGGTTAAGGGAATTTCGAGCTTACGTCTTATAATGCGGGTGGATATTAGTTTCATTATCCCTGCGCGTTCGCGCACTGTTTCGATCGGCGATCGTTTTAAATTAATCAAGCGGAATGTTTCGATCTGGCGAGTATCTCCGACAAAGTGGGGTCGGTCCCAAAGGCCCCGAGTGCCGTCCGACCTCCCCCACTATATTTGTTGACACAAATCCAATATATCGCCTCAAAAGCTCCTACACGAACTTTGAAAACACTTTCTTTTACTTCGTTTAGTGAGTTAACGTATAAGAACAAGAACGGTTATCGTACATAACAGATTATTTTCCTCCTCATCATATTATCCACTCGATTGTTCTTTATTATATTTGTGTATATAAAAGTTTTATGAATATTGCTGTCAGTTTGGTATCCATACAGTTTTATCTAAAAACAAAACGTAGACCTCTATATTTTTAAATCTTTGCTAATCTCTACTTCTAATAATTAAAGATTGTATTTTTCGATTTTTGACGATTGAAACGAATAAACGCAAAGAACACTGCATATATTCAAAAAAGTAGAAAGCTAAGGAAAGATCTCTTTATTTTCTACCGACAAACATAATTTTGCAACTCTGTGAGCTTATATGTCATGATTACGTGTAGCAATTTTGTTTTAGTAAATCATGTGGAAAAATCCAATCCTGTAATTCTCATAGCATATTTGCTCTTTAAGTATTGTAAGCTGTGTGACTAGAAGATTAAAACCGAATAGGAAAATTCCTGCTTTCGATTAGGCAGCTGACAGCGCATTCATACAAATAACGAATACAATATTTCCCACATTTTCATTACGTAGGAAAATAGGTGTAAGAACGACAGCGATATCCCCGGAAAATCAGAGATTAGGTCGAGCCATTAAATAAACGCGTGTTCGCGAAGTTGATACATCGGCGTAATAAAACAAGAAGTGGTTTACATTGTAGTGGTGCGCCGGAGTCGCACAATGGCCCCACTTAAGTACGGTCCGGCGCGCTTTCAAGCCGGAACGAATTTTCCGGACCTACCGTAATAAGCATCCGCGCCCAAACAAAGACATTTTTCTTTTGAACCAGCCGGAAACATTACATCCAAATTATGTATTTTAGGAAGAAATTGTAGAAAGAATTACAATATCATAAAAGCTATTTTCTTCGGAATGTACTTAATGCGACGGCGGGCGTTACGACGATCTTTACTACTGCTACATTTTATGTCTACATAATTCCACAGTAAATTTTCGGCAAACATCTTAAGTGGCGGCCGGATCCCACATGTTCGGGTAAAGCAAACACAGAAATAGTTTAGGACAGACAAGTCTCAGAGGAGTTTTTTTGTTTCCAATCTTATTATCGAAGGTTGAAGCTGACGCGGCAAAGCTTTCGGGGATACGAGGAAGTTATGTCAGGAGGGTCAGAACATTGATGGCTTGTGCGATGTGGGATCATTAATTCTGGAGCCGAAATAGCTGCTTGCTCGGCCACTAAGCCCATGGGAGTCGTGCGGTAGGTACTCTCCCCTATTTGGGGCTCACGTTAAATCTTTAACATTAATGCACTCAATAGTTAACTGCAGCTTACGGTATAGCCAAGGGACTAATAGGTGACGTCGTTGGCAAGAATTAACAAAACAAATAGTGTCCACAGAGTAAACACGTTTGGGCAGAAGCTCGTACTCGCACCACTCGCGCCCAGCCTGCGCGCACTTAAACCAACCACAATCCTACAAACTGTTTCGCCCTAGAAAAACAAGCAGTAAACAGGATTAATAGCGTAAAAAACTTAGGGATGTCTTCACTCACAGATACGATTACCTAAACCGTTTCTCCATACAATTGTAACCAATGTTTCATTAAATGAAATCTTAAATTGAACAGTCTAATTTTGTTAATTTGTTTGCTAACTATCAGTTGAATGTTTATGAGTAGCGATTTAAAAACTTGTTTCACTACATTTCTACATTATTTCTATTAACAAACATGTAGATCCATTTAATGATACGGTCGTAAATAAAACCTTTCGTGTCGGCATATTTCAAAGCATCAATATAGTACACGAGGGAGGTCGAGGTTTCACAAATTTAGAGCGTCATTTCGCGAAGCATTAAACTAACGAGTTCATATCCACTATTCGTAGTCAGCCCTATTTGTTAGGCGCCCGAGGCGTGTCGGGAACACATGCCGCGATCCGCCTCCGAACCAAAACAATTAGATCACTGCCGCCGGTGTCTTTCGACACGTCCCTGATATAAAACTTCTGGTGACTGTGTTTAATCGCTTCACTCAATGAAACTCATTTTTAAAACCCTGGTTGTGAATTACCAACAGCGAGTCGGTCGTAATTTTTTTGCAGATGTTCAAGTCCATAAAGGATCCGATTATATCTCAATCAGGAGCGTTACAATCGCTTTTAATCGAGAAACCCACCACCGGAACCGATTGATTCGCTCGGTGCACCCGAGCTCTATATTGAATCGGATAGATGGCAAACCCGGAAGATGTGGAGGGAAGTGAGCGAATTAATTATCCACACATTCCGGGCGGGAACGCACCGAGCCAAAGCAAACAACAATATCAGGCCGCCACAGACACACACGATTTGTTCCAACTGTAATAAACCTCTAAGGAATCCGCAAATAAGTAAATAATCGCAAAGTAATTTGACCATAAATTAGAGACGAAGATGGAATAAATCACTCATTGTACTGAAATAGAATTAGTAAAGGAGAAGATAAACTAGAATTAATTAACAGCGGGGTGCTCCAGTCTCCCGTCAGTAACGGGGAGTAATATATTAGAAGATATTGCAACAACAACCGTCGTAATTGAATGTTTCAATGAACCGCAGCCGGCCAGTTCACGACCGGCGCGCTATTCATCAGCCCTGAACCATGTCATGCACTCGCAGACAGCATCTGAAAAGGATGCGGCTTATTTTGTACAACTATGTGAACATAATGCCTGTGAATTATCTCATTGGCGGTATTGGTAGGCGGTGCTCATGTTGAGATTTCAATTGTAAGCGTGAGATATAGTGAAGTAGAAACTAATTTGCATGGGAGGTCATAGTGTTAACAACAAGGAAACATCATCATGGGGAAGGAAATGTAATACATTAACATCGCATCACATGCATCCTCCGACCGATCTTTTACTGCGTCCATTTGCCTGCGCACAATGTCGCTATGAGCACTAAACTCAGCGACTTTTTAATGCCGCTATAAACTGGAAATCTCTACTTTATAAATCACATTAAAGATTGTGTTTCACTTCTCCTCCCACTCGCAAAAATTCAATTTCATCGGAAAGTTTATCGAAAAGTAGTATAAAACTAGCATCTGTTACTTCTTTAGTTGTTTGTAAGTAATGGCAGTAATTACTACGCTGGGGAGTAATAAATAATCCAGTAGGCGCTATTGTCGGGATAATTGAATGTGAATTGATTTAACGCAACGAAGCGTGCTCGTTCTCCGTGTTCTCTTCGACGAGTGAGCAAAGGTCTAACAAGTTTAGACGACACTGTTCATCGAATTACCGATAAAAAGGCACATCAACGAGACCCTTCAAACTAAAAGACATATAAATATTGGTATAAAAGAAAAGCGCTCGGCCAAAACAACAATCGGAAGTTGACGTGACAAATCGTGGAATTCGCGTCGGTAGTTTCGATAGGCCGTTGGGCTCGGGCGAGTGGAAGGGCAATTTGCCCGGGATCCTCATAGTTCGCAATTTATTCGGAACTCGGCGGGTCCGTAGATTTATATCGACAGTGGATTGCTGGTGTGCCGCACGCGAGCTCCTCATACTGAGGGCAATTTCTGTATCGGCCACAGGCGCGTCGCAAACTGACTCCCGCCTCGGCTTCCTAGCCGGCGAATATAAACATCAGTTATTTCCACCCACGTCAGGGTGCACGAGTATGACTACAATAAAACGTTGATTTGTACCGCGCTCGACGAAAAGGGAGTTCTGTAAGTAGCGCCTCGAGCGATTCATATCACGTAATGCAATAAAGCAATACCGGTAGCAAAATATTAGTAGTCCAGCGCCGACGACAAATAGTCGTGGAGGGTTTAACGCCATTCCCACGCGTCAAATATTTCCGGATCGTGGTGATAAACGATTGTTCGGATAGCGAGCTAGACGACGCGTCAGTGAGCGGAGCCATTAGCTGCACAATTAGTGCAATTGTCGTTAATTTATTGTTGTACACCGGCACCGACGGCGAGCGCGGCCGGTACCCGTCGAGTGCCCTACACAACTGTCATCACAAATGCAACTCTATTTTCCATTAGGAGCAATTTCATTTGCTTCTAATTGAAAGCAGAAACTGAGTGCAGATGTTTGAAGTCGTTTTAATATCATTTCTATTAGTATTTATTATTCAGATTTGGAGATGAAAATTAATGAAGGCGTGTGCCTCGCATCGTGAAGTCTTATTGGAACACTGTAACACCGTCTAGTAATAAAAATAGTACCAACTCTAATAATAAAACGCTCGGCTTAAAACTATTTCACACCACCACATACCGTTAAATAAAGTTGTTTCCTAAAGAGCAACCATACGTTGGATATTGGGTGTTATGTAGTGGCACAAACTAAGCCAACTATTCCAATCTAGTTAACGTTGGAAACAAGATGAATTTTAGAATCGGGCTGGAGCAGACGAACAGCGTTAATAGATTAGACTGTAAATGAAGTTTGCGGATGTCACACCCTCGTTACAAGCCCCCTGCGAGGGACAAATCAAGCCCAGCCATACGGAGCCGAGGTTTAAACTCATAATTTACTGCGCTCACGTGATCGCTTACGGAAGGAATAACCTTTCTTTATATGAACATATTTCCCAAAGGACACACGCTATTAGACTATACATAATCATTATTTATTGACATATTTGTTTCCGAGTTCGGATTTTTATTTTACTCTTGGAAATTCATTAATTTTTTCGCGAAAATAAACACATTACTTTATAATTCTAGCCAACATTTAATGAATACAAAACGTCCATCAACGTTGATACTAAATCACTGCCGGAAACTGCCAGAGAGCTTAACTGGGATTAAGATTAGAATTTGTAAAAGTGTGTTCGTATGTTTAGGGCTTAGATTAATAGGTTGTCAAAAACATTGACGTCACCTGAGCTTAACAAAAAATTGGAGAGATGAAATTTATTGAGGTTTCTCAACTGTAATAATATTTTTCTAGGTCCAATGGATCTCTTTAAGTGCTTTTGAAAATTTTATTATATTTCAGAATGATTTACTAAATAAAATCAAATAAAGAAAGCATTTTATTAACCTTCAAGATTGGTTGCGCAATTGTGAGTCCACTGGTGTTGCGGGTGTCCATAGGCGGCGACAATCGCTTACCATCAGGTGATCCATCTTCTCAGTCTGCCAACTATGACATAAAAAACCTACATGTTTAGAAATGAGTTAAGTTAATCGGTCCGTTGATAACAACTACATTTGTACGGTCAGCATCAAAAGTAGCTTAACATTTTAGTAACATGTCAAAGTAATTGTTCTGCCTATTATAGTCAGTTCCTAAGAGGTATGTAAAAATGTTACTTCGACATGGTACTAAAGTATTAAGCTACTTTTGATGCTGACTGTACAACAATGTAACTTATGAAAACAAGACAATCCGACCGTCCAGTCCATCCACAGCTACCGCAAGTGGCGATAAACAAAACGGGACACGAACTACAAACCAAACACGGTCCCAACACGGTCACTACACGATCGCGGGGATCCGTTGTACTTAATTCTAATTAAATCCTCGGCCCTAAAAACTATAGAGGAAACAATACTTTCCTAACTCAAACGGGAAGTGACTGAATGGAATCGTTCCGTCGTGACTATCAACCAATACAAATAAGTTAATTAATTAATATTCTTACTAGTGATGCGACTCAAGGCGACTTGTACTCAAGTGACAACTGGAAAAAATGTATTCGAGATGCAAATTTCACTCAGGTTGCCTATCACCTAGGCTGTTGGTTACTATTTATAACTGCTTAAAAATTATACCATACTAAATATGGTTGCCCCCTTGGTTATGCCACGAGTGCGGCGCGGTTGAAAACACGGCGGGCCATACTCTCATGTGGGATCAGTAGCGCCAGGCACTAGTGGCGAAGGTTGGCCAGAACCTCAACCTTGTTAGTATAGTGCAAGCTATACTGACAGGGAAGGAGCCCTGGAGGGCTTTCGCCACCTTCTGTGAGGAGGTGGTGATAAGTAAGGAAAGTGGCACAGTGCGCACGGAAGGCAGATCTTTTCGCTGACGCGCTTCGCATTGCGAGAAGGGGGTGGAGACGCCTACAATATGCGCGTCTCCTTCCTCTCTGTGGAGGTCAGCCGGCGCACGGTACGGGGGTACCAGCGCCAGCATTGCACCGACCACCTCCACTAATTCGTAACGCATTTCTCTTAGGTGACCAAAAAAAAAACACGGGCGGACACAGGACCTCCTTGAGAAACTTAACTGAGCCGAGTGTACAAAAATTTCTCGATTCCGTTGAAAACCACTCGAGTGATTTTCATTACAATGAATCAAATATATAGAACACAACGCGCTTTACTAATTCCTCCACAATAACACTTTACTTGGACTTTAAAACTATAGGAATAGAACACAATTCAGTACACTTTATATTTATCAGAACAGTCGTATACCTAGCACGGTGCAGGTTTATTCTAAGGCCCGTTGACAACTGCACGCAGGGTCAATGAACGATTAATTCTCACAGTTCTATTTGTTTATCAGACTAATAAAGATATTCTATCTTGATGTGTTGCTCGTTACACTAGCTAGTTAATACATAATAGTTATAGACAACTTATGATATCGGTAATAAGGATCCGGCGTGATTTTCATCGTAAAAGTTAATAAAAACTTACTACAGGATTAATAAACTAGAATTTCTGTTTTCATATTTTTAATTAAGTATTTTGTCACAATATTGTATATACTATTGAACTGATTTGGGCTTATGCTTACCACAAAATAAAAATACTTATCGTTACAATAAATCGTGTATCCGATAGCATAAACTAGAAAAAAAAAAGATTTCTTAGAACGGACGAATGCATTGCGTGAGGATCCATTAGACATTCCTAAATAGAAGATGGCCGACACAAAAATTCCACTTAATTTACCAAGCATGAGATCGTGTAGGTTTTCAATAACAATGCAATGCTATGAATGAACAAAGTGCGTATGAGAACGGAATGGTAATAACGTGGATCCGCTGATATGAATATAATGCATAATTTAACTTATCATCAGAAATGTCTGCATGCTACTAGAGACGACGAAACAGACCACGAGATATTTAAAATGCTTGTTCATAACATCTTGTGTCCATTTGTCAGTTTATCCATGAATACTACCATTGTCGCAAATTTAGCAATTTATAGAGAGCTAGAATCCTGCATCATTTTCATTAACTGACGCCCTGTTTTTTCCTTTAGCACTGTTTAAACATCATGGGCTATCATGACAATTTTGACCCACAGCACTATTTCTGAAAATTCTTATGAATCTACCACCATTTTATATAAAACTTAACATGCATTCGTGATATCTGTAATACTATTTCAATCAAATCTTTGTTAAATTATCAATAATGCTATCTCACTTCAAAATATCAGAATTTGGAATCTAAACGAGTTTAGAACGTTCTTATCACGGATATTTGTTTATTTTTTTTTATTCAAATAGTCAAATGAAAGTTTATTTGTTATTTAAAGACTAACAATATTTTTTTTACATTCATCTACTACTCAGAAGTCTGTCGTTCTTTTGCTTGGAATGCGGTTAAGGGTAACCGCGGCTGCATCCCAAGCAAAGGAACCGAACGCATACCCCTCATGCGACCAGACGGGTTGGCAGGTTGCGGATAGCCTGATGTCGGAAGTGTACAGCGCTCCGACCCCGGACAGGAGGGGACGCCAGAGAATGGTCACTCCATTTTCGGTATGACCCACTTAACCTATCCCGTGATCCCAGCGTCAGCTACAACCCATCCTTCATACACTCCTTCCCATCCCCAAGTACCAACCCAGAGGAGAAAACCTCGATTCCAAAAATCCCCAATCTAAGGTGTAAACCGACCCGTGCCGAGAGATGCGTGGCTGAGGGGGTGCTCAGTCTCTAACGGAGGCTCCTTGATACCAGGCTACCTCAAGGAGTAATTAGCCTTACCTGGTACAAGGGCTCTGCCAGGTGGACCACATATCCCTTTAGACTCGTGGGAACTGCATGGACTCAAACCAATTATTACCCAACCCAACCCCAGGAGGGTCCAACGAGACCCCCCCAACGACCACTGTTGATCCTGTGATCACAGTCACACAAAGAGTTGCACAAGTTGCAATCTCGGGACCGAACACCCAGGACGGCGCCAGGCCACAGGGTGTCGAGAACACAGGGAGCAGCCAGGACGGCGAAAGGCCACAGGAGGCTCCCTCAACATCAGCCGATCTGAAGGGCAAAGGCAAGCGACGCCTAGCGAAAGCCAGGCAAAGCAAAATGCCAGGCTCGGCAAAGAGAAGGCTAGGCAAGTTGCTTGCAAAGGGGGTGCCTCGCAATGAGGCACTCACAATCTGCAGGCTACCCATCAACAAGAGGCCGGTCACAGAAGGTCAGACAGGGGACAGCGATAACAGAGCCACATCTGCACCTTCTACGTCAGGAGGACCAGCCTCTAGCAGCCTCCCTCAGACCAGGGCCCCAAAAAGGGTCAGGTCCGAAGAGGCAACTCCACCCGACCATACCAGGAAAGCGGCTCGCTCAGAAGAAGGACGTTTGACATTCAATCAAGTGGCGGGCTCAATTAGGGTGGGGATTAGAGACAGGCTTTGCAACCTCAACGCAGAGCAAATGATAGCGGTGCAAGAGCACATAGGGGCTCACATCGACTCAACTCCAAGGGGAACCGAGGGCCCCCGTTTCCTAGGTTGCACTCACAGAGCAGGATGGATTATGTTCACCTGCGCTAATGAGTGCACAAGGAAATGGCTTGCAGAGGTCGTCCCAACAGTGTCCCCTTGGGAAGGCTCTGCCTTGGAATTGATGAGCGAATCGGAGTTCCCCAAGCCCCATACCGGTATCCTGTGGTACCCGGGCCCACATAGGGAATCAAAGATTATTGCACACAGGATAGCGGTGCAGAATCTAGAATTCGCCAACACTGAAGGATGGAGAGTGCTGAGCGTCTCACCCAGAGAAGGTGGACAAATAGTGGTCCTTTTGATGGACGATGCGGCACTCTCTGTCCTTCAGAAGCAAGATTCGGTCCTTTACCTGGACTTTAACGTAGTCCGGGTAAAGGTAAAAGAGCCTGCTCAGAACAGGGCCATCCAGCCCTCAAACGTCGAGTCCTCCTCCGCTCCAAGGGCTGAGCCAAGTACCTCTGGTACTGGCACCGCACAGGAACAGGAGGTGGAGACTCCAGTGGGAGGGGTAACTACCGTTTCCGTGGACACAAGCGGTCAGCCTAGCGCGACGGCAGAGGTCGGCGGAGACGGTGGGGCCCCCAACGACTGGAGAACAGTGGGTCATAGGCCCACCGCTAGCACCTCACGAGGGAGTCTCCCAGGGCCGCGAGGTCAAGGGAGAGGCCCAAGCAGGCCCATGGTCCACAGAGGGACCAGAGGGCGAGGTGCCTACAGAGGTAGGGAAGGAGGACAGGGGACGGAACCGTCACATCCTTCTGCCCCTACCTCGGCCAGAGGGGCGACTAGAGGGTCAAGAGGGGAGACCATGGGCAGAGCAGGGAGGCCCAGTCGTCCCACCCTCGCCAGAGGACACTCTAGCCGCAAAGCCTTCTTTAACCTAAACCTTAGAAGGGATTAGGTTAAACTAGGATTATAATATTTATTTATACCGTTTATATATATTATTTCCACATAGACACACACATATATTTACATATAGTACGCACACACACACACACACACGCTTAACACACAACATATTACATAATGATCAAAACTATTCAAGCAAACTTACAACATGCAAAAGCGGCCAGCACAGTTTTGTGCCAAACCATCGCCGAAAACAGCATTGACATAGCTTTGATCCAAGAACCGTGGATCAATAAGAACACGGTGCTGGGCCTGAACAATGCAGGTAATATCCTCTACAATACTAGCGGGATCAGGCCCAGAGCATGCATAGTATTCAACAGAGATACTAAATTCTTACCTGTTACAGAGTTATGCGACGATGATCTTGTGGCAGCATACGTCTCTACACCGACGAGCGTGTCCAAGAAGCTAATAGTCTGCTCGGCGTATCTGGCAGGTGACAACATAGATCCGACGCTACAATTAGAGCCCCTAGTAGAACACTGCAGAAAGCACAAGTCAGAGCTCATCCTAGGTAGCGACTGCAATGCTCACCACACCACATGGGGCAGCACGGATACCAACACGAGGGGTGAGTTGCTTCTTGAATTCATTCTTAAACACAACCTCATAATTCTTAATAAAGGATGTACCCCTACCTTCACCACTAGAGCCCGACAAGAAGTGCTCGATATCACGGTTTGCTCACGGAACATCGCAGGGCTAGTAGGTAAGTGGGTCGTATCAAATGAGGTCACAATGTCTGACCACAGGCATATAAGGTTCAACATAGGGCTGGTCGACAGCGACAATGCTACTCCTTATAGAAACCCCAAAAACACCAACTGGGGAAAGTACAGAGAGAGTCTACAAGCAAACCTGGACACTCTCGATAAAACCGTTAGATCTCGGGAACAGCTCGAATCAGCGGTAGAGGGCGTCACGAAGGCTATGCTGGAGGCATACCAGGATAACTGCCCTCTCAAAAAAGCCAACAATGTGAGAAGGAGGAAGAATGTTGAAGGCTGGAACAAGAACTTAGCGGCCCTTAGGACAAAAGCTCGAGGACTTTTTAATAAGGCCAAAAGAACGGGAGGTTGGGAGCTGTACTATGAGGCACTTACGGAATATAACCGGGAGCTAAGAAAGGCAAATCGACAATCTTGGAGGAAATTTTGTGAGGACATAAATAGCGCCACACAGACATCTAGGATTCACAAGATTATGTCAAAATCACCAACGACACACCTAGGGTTACTAAGGAACCCAGATGGGTCGTTCACGAACTCCAAGGAAGAAACACTAGCACTGCTAGCTAGCACACACTTCCCAGGATCCACTCCAATATCGGAAAGAGAGGAACCAGCACATCCTCAGGGCAAGCCTAGGCCCAGACCGGAGGACTGGCGCAAAGCCACTCTGATATTCAGACCCCACCAGGTCAAATGGGCCATAAATAGCTTCAAACCATTCAAGTCTGGGGGGGAGGACGGCATTTTTCCTGCCCTCCTTCAAAAAGGGGCTAAAGGGCTCCTCCCATTTTTAGTAAAAATCTTTAGGGCAAGCTTTGCCTGGAGATCACTACCGGCTATATGGACAAAGGTAAGGGTGGTATTTATACCCAAGGCCGGAGATAGAGACAAGTCACAGCCTAAATCCTACCGACCAATTAGCCTCACCTCCTTTCTACTGAAAACGATGGAAAAGGTACTAAATATGTACATCAGAGAGAACTTCATCAAATCGTGTCCCTTGCATGTACGTCAACATGCCTACCAAGGTGGCAAGTCTACCGAGACAGCCTTAATGGAGCTTACCGATAGACTAGAAAGGGCTGTAGAAGAGAAAGAAATTGCCCTATGCGCCTTCCTAGACGTGGAGGGAGCGTTTGACAACACCTCAGCGTCAGTCATCATAAGGTGCATGAGAAATAAGGGCGTAGATGAGACCACCCTAGGATGGATCGAATCCATGCTCTTATCCAGAGTAGCTAAACTAACACTTCTGGACACCACAGCAGAATTCAAAGTTGCGAGAGGATGCCCCCAGGGGGGAGTCCTGTCCCCACTGGAATGGTCCATCGTAGTCGACGAGCTGCTTCACAAACTAAACGGGGCTCACTTTACAACCCAGGGCTACGCGGACGATCTGGTGATTACGGTGGTTGGCAAATGCCAATACACAGTATCTGATCGACTGCAGCAGGCTCTACGTATGGTTGAAAGATGGTGCAACGATGTTGGTCTCAACGTGAACGGGAATAAAACCATCATAGTCCCATTCACCAAAAAAAGGCTTCTGGATAAACTAAGAAAGCCTACCTTATCTGGGAAAACCATAGAGTTTTCTAGAGAAGTCAAATACCTAGGGGTGATGCTAGATCAAAAGTTGACCTGGAATTCACACCTCAACTACGTTACCAAGAAGGCCAAGATGGCACTTGGTACCTGCTACAGGATGGTGGGACCCAAATGGGGCCTAAAACCAAGGTACTTGCTTTGGTTATACACGGCAGTGGCACGTCCTATGATTGCCTATGCCTGTGTAGTATGGCACAACAAGACCCGCCAAACCACAAGCAGCATGGCACTCACGAAAGTACAGCGCTATGCATGCTCGCTAATCACAGGTGCCATGTCATCCACCCCAACGGCCGCTCTGGAGGCTCTGCTCTCTCTCTGCCCCCTGCCTACATTTATA
The DNA here is from genome assembly GCA_019059595.1 of Marasmia exigua. Lineage (NCBI taxonomy): Eukaryota > Metazoa > Arthropoda > Insecta > Lepidoptera > Crambidae > Marasmia > Marasmia exigua. The sequence goes on along the minus strand of CM032464.1, from coordinate 361,771 downwards.
CAAAAAGAGGCAAGAGCCGCTATGCTGAGAGCCTGGGAAAACGGGTCCAAGACATGGCACTCTTACGGCATGAGAACCCTTCTAAAAGAACTGCAAGTCATGCCGATCATGCTTATGCCAGGGGACAGCATGATCAAAGAATACCACTTCACAAAGTGGTATTCAATCGAGATACCGGACAGACAGGAGTGGACTGATGGTACGCTCGCTGAGTTCCGGTCTGGGGATATTGTGTGGTACACGGACGGCTCCAGACTCAACAATAGAGCTGGCTTCGGAGTATACGGCGAAAAACCCAAGGCCCAAATATCACAGGGCCTGGGGTTACACGCCACAGTCTTCCAAGCCGAAGTGGCTGCTATAATACGCTGCGTCCAGGAGAATCTGCGACGCGGCTACAAGGGTAAAGATATATACATCCTATCAGACAGTCAAGCGGCTCTAAGGGCACTTGAATCTGCTGAGATTACCTCCAAACTAATAGCGGAGGGAGCACAGACCCTAAACCGTCTGGGCTCCAACAACAGAGTAACCCTTCGCTGGGTACCAGGACACTCCGAAATCGTGGGCAACGAAAAAGCCGACGAGCTTGCAAGGGAGGGGGCCTTATGCCCGGTACAAACCCCGGAACCGGTACTGGGCATACCCAAGTGCACCACCCGACGCAATCTTAAAGAGTGGTCGATCGAACAAGGTAAACAACTATGGCTCAGGTCGACAGGTCAGGCTCACGCCAAGACCTTAATGACAGGATTCTCCAACAAATACACGCAAGAGGTATTAGCGCTATCTCGCGGACAGTTGAGCATCCTCACAAGAACCATTACCGGTCACTGCAGGCTAAACAAGCACGGTACCAGAACCGGGCTGGCCGGAGATCCCACCTGCAGATTCTGTAAAGCAGAGGACGAAACACCGATGCACGTCCTCTGTCAATGCGATGCCCTCGGGCACCCAAGAAGCCGCACCCTGGGCAGTTACCACATCTGCCCGGAGGAAGTTAAGGCTATCGCTCCCAAGGCCATTATACGGTTTATGCAAGCCGTGGGCCTCGGAGACGATCTGTAAGGGGGAGCGGAGGTCACAATAGATCAAATCTGGTCGCAGTGACCACTCGGCAACGAACGCTCCCCAGAACTTCGAATAATAACTACTCAGAAATAATTTCACATCAAAAGTCAAAAGAAAATATTGCAAAGAAATGATTACGTAGGAGCCTACGAGTACTTACCACTTCTGTTTGAAATAGTGTTCAAATCTACAAAAATAATAATGCAAAATAATGACGAAGCGTAATCATCAGCTTGGTGACTAATTTAACAAAAACATACAAATAAGCCGAATTTGCCTGAAATTGCTCTTGCGGTTGATCCAAATTTAGCGAACAATTTAAGTTTCAGATTTCCTCGTCATAATTAGCGATAAGAAATGAATATTTTTTTCTTTTCTATTTCTTCACCTGAAGTTGATCGTTTTAATGTTCATAATCATTCTTAAATTCGACTGATTATTTTACTTCATAACATAAAATAATATTATTAGATTCTACAAGACACGAAACAATCAAGCGACCCGCTTACTCATATTTTTATACTTTTCTTCAGTATTATCACTACACGGTATAAAACAAAGTCGCTTTCCCTTTCTGTCCCTATGCATGCCTAGATGTTTAAAACTACGCGACAGGTTTTGATGCGTTTTTTTAATCGATAGAGTAATTCAAGAGGAAGGTTTATATCAGGGGTGTTAGGGAGCTCCGTAACCGTAACCGAAACTATCGGATATCCGATATAAAAAATCATCCGTAACCGTAACCGAATCCGAAATGAAAGTTTCGGATAGTATCGGATAGGTGTTTTTGATCTAAAACATCTAAAATTTAGATAATACTCAATATAATATAATTATTTATATTTATTTTTATTTTAAATAGCTGTAATAATTACTCACAGACTGATTGTAATTCCTGCCAAAAACGAAATAAAACTACTTTATTACCTATTTGTATTTTACTTTTAAAATTCCTTAAAAATATAATATCCGTAACCGAAACTAACGGATAATCCGAAATAATTTATTATCCGTATCCGTAACCGTATCCGGTATAATAATCATTCCTACATCCGTATCCAATCCGTAACCGAAATTTCATATCCATAACATCCCTAGTTTATATTATGTACAATAATCACGTACGAAGAAAAAGGGACAAGTCGCTAGTTTATTATAGAAACAACTTGCCCCTCACCTGCTGTATTAAAGTTCTTGTAATTTTAGCACCAACAGATTAAAACGATGTCAATGTATGCTACTGAATTTTCAAATAAGGAAATATGACGTTTCCGTTTTGAACCGCCATTCTCTCACAAAATAATTCATTTTGAAACAACGCACATTTTACAATTTCCTTATTTTTAAATATTATACAATTTCTATCGTTCACACACACTAACGCTGACTTAAGATTTTTGTGTCACAACGTGCATTCTCAGTTTGTAAGAACAAAAGGGACAAATAAAGATAGTAATAGGTACGTAGCAATAGTGTTTCGTGCGTGCACTTTTAACGAACTTTGGCCTATCCTTTGATGTCTATCTGCAGCCATGCGAGGGATGGGTATCGAAAACAATGCGATGGGCGCGACGAGGCGGGTGACGAGACGCGAGCTACAGATAGTTCCCGGTTAGAGATGTGGAAAAACTATCGATTACGGAACCACGTTGAGCCGACAATTTTACAATTTTTAAGAATGAAAAATCGATTGATCGTTTCTTAATGTACCGGTTTTCATTTCTATCAGTTGCTATTCGGAGCATATGCCAGTAACTAAGCGTAGAATTGAGTTAATTATCAATAGTCAATAGCCAATAGTCAATAGGTCAATTACGTTTATTGCATTCATGAATGAGGTTAAGGTGTTACAATTATATTCCTGTACATCATGTTACCCTTTTGAGCATAGCCTATGAACGTGAAATGGATTAATGATTTTAATGTTAATTTATGTATTTATTTTATTAATTTAATTTTTTATAATGAAAATCATGTTATCAATGCATGATTGCAGTATTACTCATTAGTTAGGCTGAAAAGGGGCCATGGAGATCTAGATGCTAGGACCATGATACAATCCTAAAAGTTTATAATTGTGATATTTACACCTCTAATTTTACATTCAAAAAACTATTATATTTTATCGATTACTAGTGGCTCTCGCCACTTTGGAGCCTATGCTATTTGGAGTCAATATTTCTTTTCCATATACATATTATATACTACATATATAAGTAAGAAACAAATAAATGATGATATTTTATTTTATAGTAAGTATATTAGCTTTCATCGGCCTGATTGTGAACAAGAGGATAATACTAAAAACAAGAAATTAATGAATAATAGGTACATTATAATATTATCACAATGTCACATCCCTATTCTCTGTTAATTTACGATGTCGCGATAACCACCGCTGCCACCGCCGCCCGCGCTATCGCCCGTGATAGATTGGTCTCGAGATACCGGGACTCGTTAAAACTGCTCCTTACTCCTCGACCAATTGCTATTGACAAATTCCCCGTCACCGCGACGACCCGTGCAGTTATCAACGACCCAGTTATTAACGTAATGAGGTGATGATAGCAGTCACTCGAGTCACTTTAGTTTTGAACTTAAGTCGCAGCACTACAGAATGGCGTGATCCAATAAAAAGTGTTTACGATACACATATATCATCATCATCGTCATCTTTCAGCCAATAGACGTCCACTGCTGGACATAGGCCTCCCCCAATGTTCTCCACACAGATCGGCCCTGTGCCGCCCGCATCCAATGGATTCCCGCGATCTTCACCAGATCGTCGGTCCACCTTGTAGGAGGCCTGCCACGGCTGCGACTTCCTATACGTGGCCTCCACTCGCGGACCTTTCCGCCCCAACGGCCGTCTGTTCTCCTCGCTATGTGCCCTGCCCATACACATATATATCCGCTATGAATTCAAAATTACTGACCATGCTATAAAATACGCAGGCACTAATTCAACTTGAACTGGGCAATAAATTATCAAAATGTTATGTTTTTCTATCCATTTAAAACTGCATCGTAATAACTTTAAAGTTTTCAGTTTTTATAAACACGAATACCGGTACATCATGATATGCATGTGGCCACGATAAATCATTCTTCTTCTTTATTCAAATTACTAAAAGTATTCCAGTTCAGTGTAATAAAACCTTTCATAACATACGAAAAAAACGTCATTATAGAGCTACAACGGTTTGTAATGAAGTTACTCTACATTTACTAAAAATAACGATGGTAATCAATATGGATAATGATGCCATAAATATTAATGAAGACGATGAGCGATAATAGATGTTACACGGTAACAATTATGTCAGTGCAGAAACCGGGCGGCCTTCAATCTTGTCCAGGCTGAGATCTTAATCTGACGCTTATCTGCTTTTATAAAGAATGAAGCCCACGCGTCCTACCAGTTAATAGTTCCTCTTCCATTTAAGGGTTTGTTTACACGGACCGTAATGCTCATAGTGGGTAAACATAGAGTACAATAGCTCTAATCTCGCTTTAAAGTCTACCAGTTGTCAAACGAGGGGAAGCAACCGACCTCCCGCGGCCGGCGACTTGGGAGGTCCGCGGTGCTGTTACAGCTGAATTAATAGCTTACAAAGCAGGCGATAGCGACGCCACCTATCACCCCGTGAGAACACGTCACCGAGCCGTGCCCGGATACTCGAAACGTATAACACCTTGTCTAAACTCCACATGCATTATCTTGTTTAGCCGTTGGCAATGCATAAAATCAATTACTTACGTACCTCCTTAACAACACTCATGCATCTCTTCCGATTGTCAGATGAAAAAGCGTAATGAATATTTTATTCAAGGGTGTGGAGTATTTGAATAGGTCGTTTTGGAGTCGCGAGTCGAGATCTTAAGAGCTGTCCATCTCGCGTATAAAATGACCCTTTGTGACTTCACCACAAGTTGATGTATCTTGTAAATATCTAGTCGGTGGAATATTTTAATACTTGAATGGTTGAACTTGTTACGTACGGCCGCGGCATAAACAGCCGCTTCTAAGGCGGACTCGGCACAATAAGAATAAATTTCGTTTTCTCGAATGTCTAAATAAAAAAGTCGCATTCTGCATGAAAAGTGGCTACGAATGCTACAATTCAAATTTTATAAACGGGACGGAATATTTTTTCTGAAAATTTAACTCCGAATTGCTTGAGAGTTTGCTAAATCGTTATAAATTGATCAAACAAATAGAAGTTTTTTGAATGTTTGCTCAGCGAAAGCGCTTCTCGAAGTCTTGAAGATAAAAATTTCATAATTTACATCAAATCACACAAGAACACAAATAATTACTCAACTTTATCTAATTAGATAACACAGGCAATCTAATTTAATATCAAGCAATTAGCATACATTAAGTAATTAAAGTAAATAGTATTAATTAACGATAACTCTTTATGAATGTCGCAGCGCGTAACCTTGACTTTGGTTATAGTATAAACCGCAAATAAAAACTTAACAAACTACTATTTGTACAATACTCGAGTGTTAATTACAAAATGGTGTCAACCCAAATAAATAAAAATGAAATTAGTTTGGCACTGAGTCTACTGGACTTAAATAGTCTGTAGAGCAATCCATTGAGGTGAGAGGTAAATGTCATTTGAATTTAGGTCTTGATACATTTTTCTTTTGTTATTTTATTCAGACATTATGTAATAAGAACGAGTGAAATGAAATGCATGAAAGTAAAGCAGCGCGGCGAACTGTCATGGCCCATTGATCTGGAAATTACTTTATTATCATCGAACTAGTATAAAACCAGGGTTGGTTTCCACCAAAAATATATGGTACTCCTCTGAGTAAATAAACAATTAATAAATATTTCACAACATCACACATACATTGGTCTGACTCCGAGATAGGTAGCTCAAGCACCTGTGTTACGTATATCAGAACCAACATCGGAATTACAAATATATACATACATAAAACTTTTCTTTTGTAAATACATACTTATAATCCATAGAAACACCCAGACCAATACAAACAGACATGTTCATGCACACAAATGTATGTACTGTGCGGGGATCGAACCCGCAACCCTTGCATCAGACGCAGCGTTCACTACCACTGATCCAAATGGGTCGTCATATTTTTTAAAGAGAGCTGTAATGTGATTCCGAAATAAGAAATTTAAATTTATGAATTTGAATAAATTTTACACATAAGTAATTGAACCATTCTCTCAATTTAATTAAACTGCTTAATTTTATTCTCTGCTTTCCTACATAAAGAAAGCAGTACCTCAATTTTTATTTTGAAAGATACCGTTGGAAAAAGGTTATTAATGTGTGCATGTCAGTGATTGCTAGTCAAGTGTTCAGTGTCAATATCTGTCACTAGTATTATACCTAAAGAAAAACTAAAATTTTCAAGCTTTTTGGTTCCCAGTTGGTTGAGAAATTAGTATTTTTTATAATTGGAGCTCTAGTAGTATTTTTTTTTCACATCAATATTGAACAAAATCACAAAAAAAGTTGTATTTATAGGATAAATTTAAAACAAACGTGATTTTTATCAACCCTGAGTGAAATCGGAGTGATAACTAATCAGCAAATCGACTGACCAGTTTAATACTCTTCACAGTCTTCACACGTGTAATAAGATTAAACCCGCACGCGGCGCACACGCTTCTAATGATTAAATAAATACTAATGTCGTCTCCATTCTCATCGTTTCATTTGTGCATGTTAATATTGGTACACAGACACGCTAGAATACCAACTAGTAGTCGCAATTACAGCTCATGGATCACTCTTTACGTACTAATTCATATATCTGATATGTGATCTTATTTAACAATGTAAATTAAGTAATTAAATCTCGGTAATTTAATCGGATTAGGCTGAGAGAGAAACCTTGTTCTAACCTACCTAATTTTGTTATTTATACATTTTAGTCCTTCATAAGACATATCTTTTAACCAGGTAAAATATTCGCGGGATGTGCCAAATTATAACAATGAAGCTATTAGAGGTCCGATTAAGAACACCACAAAAATGTACACGTGCCGCTGAATAGACCACCGGTATTCTCAATTTAGCCCGGCTTGTCATTATGGTGCGATAATTTACGACTCGCCGGCCGGGCATAGCAATGAGACGACACGAGTCCACTCACCAAATTGATCAACGACTTGCTACACACCAATTGTTTCACAGACAATGTTCGCCGTAATGGCCGCCAGGGACCGTCAACGTCGACGCGAATAATTTAACAGACTGTTACGACAATAGTGTAAACCCCTTTATGACACTGTTTATACGGTGGGACATGATTCTGCTCCCGAAACGGGATCACGTAGAGAGGTATTAGACGAACTCCTCGAAAAGGACTATTACGCTTTGCGGTAAAAGTTGACGGTGTGTTAATTTCGTGAGCTTAATACTCCAAATCTTCCCTAATGTAATACGGCACGTAAGTAAAGATAAATATTTGAAATGCGGCCAAGAGTTTAGCACCTCTGTATTTGAATGATACTTGACGAGACGACTAATCGAATCGAAATTCGTCTGTAATCAATGCTCGCCACGTCCCGCGTGAACGTCCACATATTATAATTCCCAAGGGCGGTGAACAATAGTCACGAGATATGTTTTGCATATCACAAGCACACCGATCGGCCAGTACATAGGCGTGTTGAAAACATTAACATGCCGAAAACGGACATCCCGATGACAGACCCAAGGACGCTACGGCGCCACCCGCTGATGTAATCGCGCGTCCCTTCTGCTCCAACCTCGGAACAATAATGAATGATTCATATTCAAATTTCAAACCTCTAAATTGCTACACAAATACATTCATAAACAATACGGAATTTTCAACTCTTTGTCGCCGTCTCGGGACGCGGACACTTACGAGATTGTAAACGACACATGTTGCAGTTTACACAGCTTGCAATGTGCTTCTAAGTTCTACCCCGTTTCACCAAACTATTTTTGTGCTTTAACATTTTTTGTATGTCGATATAAATTTTACGAATACGTTTAAATGAAATATCTAAATAAAACACCGTGATTTTTAGTGAACTTTTTGTTACCATGCGGTAGTTAAATTTATTTAGCTGAACAAAGGGTACTCACTTCCAGCCTGTGGAGTATCTCGAAAAGAGCCATATTTCGTTGCTGTGCGGCCGAAAACAATGGCAGCGTTTTCGCGCCCGTTGACAGTTGCACGGCCTCTGAAAATAATAATACAACGTAAAAAAGTTAAAATTACATAAACGCGTAACATTTTTGTAGGAGCAGAATTTAAATCACAAAAGCCAATAATTCACTGGATTTAAAACGCGAGCGATTTTCATTTCCTCCAAATGCGAGGGTGCTCTTTTGAGAGAGAGTTCGCACTGTGTGCGGAAATTACTAGTGAAAACGGTATCGCCGTGCCGAGAGCGGATATCCTCTGCGGACAATCGCTGAGATGAGGATCCGAGGGAATCTCCCAACACGACGACGACGCTCACTTTGATTGCGACTCCCAAAGGTGGTGTCATGTTAAAACTTCATCAACCGCCGATTCGTTCCGGCCATTTGCCGTCCACGTCACTATCGGTGCAGTCGTTGAAATAAATTATCTCAATTAACTGCCCAGAGTTAATTTAAATAGGAATGTTAACAGATGTGCTTTGCATAAGCGACAAATGACAGCATACACCGACTAGGCCAATTTTACTCTTGAGAGTATCGTTTGACGATATTTTTTTAAATATATGTTATACAAGCGTCAGTGCTCGTTTCATTTTATCGTCTTCTAAATGACTGCATTAAACTTATGGCTTTCAGTCGAATGTCTCGCCAATGTTGCCACGCGACCAACATTTAGGTCACATAAAAATAAAAGCGTACTACAATAAAATTTACTGCAATATTCCCTCTTATAATAAGACCTACCCCTGAACTTACTCAGCAAGTTTATTATTATAGTAATTCCATAAGCCCGCAGTTTCGCCCCGAAAGGAGTGGAATAAAAATTTATATGCAAGGGTAGTGGTTATTCAAATTCTATTAATAAAAGGGGTGGATTATAAAAGATTTTTGCAAAAAATATAGTGTAGAGAAACAATATAAGCGTTGGTCGGTAACAATGGACGTAGGATGTGTAATGGCACATTGTAATGCAGAGAAACAAAGCAGTTAGGAGTTAACTAGAAATTTATATACGTATGCTATACACATAGAATTAAAGTTGGGTCCGAACCGGAATACATTTATCCTTTGTTAGGACTCGCTGTCGTGAAGCCAGGAAAGTTTGCGCCGATCCTGCGGCCGCGATATCCCATTTTTACACAATACCAAGTGAAACCATACCACCAGTCAGCATTTATTTATGTGACCACCTCTTGTTCCTTCATTTAATACAAATCTATTTATTTTCGGAACATGTGTGTCCTACAAATAATTATGATACAAAAAAGCTAAAAGACCGGCAACGCATCAGCGACTCTTCTGATTTCGCATATGTTCATGGGCGACATGTGACCCACTCTCTCATTTGTCGCCTCTTGCATCAATTAAGTAGTTCCCTACAATGTAAGTTATATCTAAAATTACTGAAGTACAACTAAAAATGACAAAAAAAGAAGACTAGTTTCTATCTAGTATTTCTTTGGAAGCGGAAAGGACAACAAACAAACATTATGTCGATGATATTGGAAGGCGCCGGAGAACTAGGTGAGTTTCAAGATGATGGCCAAAATCTGGGACGTACATGTGACTGTAGAATTGAGAGTAGAAAAAATACAGTAATCAGCACATGGGGATACCACAAACTATCAAAATTTCTCATTTGATATTGAACATATTAGTATTAAATGTCCTTTACCAGAAGGTTGTCTGGTAGAAATCGCTTTCAGCTATAAGACCGCCGAAATTGTACACAAAATTTCTTTAATACCTAGTACTTAAGTTGTGTATTTTGTGCAATAAAGTATATCTATCTATCTATATTATGTCGCATTAAGGTGACCATTGTTATAGATATTAGGGGTTAAATTATGAAATTGCGATTTTGTATGACGATTTTCTTAGAAGATGTGTTTTTCATAGTACTGTTGATGCTACTACTGCTACTATAATACACTGATAGGACGATCATTCACACCGTTGGAGGATAAGTGCGGGCCTCGAGCCTGGCTCTTTGCCCGGGCATCTTTTGGCCCTCCCGGGTCCAGTATGAGTTAGGTGTGGGTCGCGAGGTCCTCCTCAGCGGCCGTGCCTAAATAGGCTGTTGTCCTCTGTTGGCTTGTTGCGGTTTAGTAAGTCGCTGTGTCTCGGTGGTCCCTGGGATTTTTTAACTATTCAATAAGATTAACAGCTAATCCGTGAAACACCGTGCACTACCGTGGCTTCATGCAGAAGTTTCATTACAAACTCCCGATCAAACTACGGGGGACAGTTATTCGACCCGTCGCTTCGCGCCTACAGAACAAAAGCTTATTTTCGCCCGACTCCGTAAATATACGGAAACGAACATTTTCCATAGCAATTTTGTGTAATTTTGGCCAATTTTAGTTTGTTAACTCGTAAGGACGTGCCGATCAAAGCCGTGTTTACAAGGAAATTAAACGCTAAAATGTTCCATCCATAATATTAACGAATTTATTTGTTGATTAGTACTTTACAATATAGTGCGTGTTTTCAGTATTAACCCTCCCTCTCGATTTTAATTAACTTTCTAATACTATTAGAGGAATACTTTTTAAGACCTCAGAAGTCTTTTTTTTTGCAGCGCCATAAAGAAAAATAGTTAATACATAACATCATCTTGATGTGTACTAACTTCATCATCAGCAACCCACGCTCGTCCACTGCTGGACATAGGTCTCCCCTAATGCACGCCACTGCTCCCGATTTTCGGCCACTCTCATCCAGCCCACACCAGCCAGCCTTCGAATGTCATCATCCCATCTTGTCGCAGGGCGTCCCACACTACGCTTACCGAGTCGCGGTCTCCACTCAAGGACTTTACGGCTCCAACGGCTGTCAGTTCTGCGGCTAATATGACCAGCCCATTGCCACTTCAGTTTGCTAATTCGGTGGGCTATGTCGGTGACTCTGGTTCTCTGTCGGATTACATCATTTCTGATGCGGTCCTTCAGAGATACTCCGAGCATAGCCCCTTCCATAGCTCTTTGAGCGACTTTGAACCGGTGGACTAGTCCAGCCGTGAGTGTCCACGTCTCGGCACCGTAAGTCATGACCGGAAGGACGCACTGGTCGAAGACTTTCGACTTAAGACTTTGAGGGATGGGTGACGAGAAGACTTGACGAAGTTTACCAAATGCTGCCCAGCCTAGCTGAATTCTTCTATTGGCTTCTCTCTCGAAGTTGTTTCTGCCTAATTGGAGCGCTTGTCCTAGATAGACATATTCGTGAACAACTTCGAGAGGTACTCCATTAACAGCGACCGGTCCAGGATCAACGAGCTCGTTGAACATGACCTTGGTTTTATCCAAGTTCATCCGAAGACCGATGTGTTTGGAAGATTCAGCCAGGCTGCTCACCATCTCCTGTAGGTCTTGTAGGGTTTCCGCCAAGATGACGATGTCGTCTGCGAATCGTAGGTGTGACATGTACTCGCCATTAATATTGATTCCGCGCTCCTTCCAGTTTAGCGTTCCAAACATGTCCTGCAGCGCAGCGGAGAAAAGTTTCGGAGATATAACATCTCCTTGTCTCACACCACTACTAACCAGTACTAACTTAGGTTTATCCAAATCATAGTTTAAGATTCAAGACAGTTTCGGAGCCCTGGAGGTCGGCAAAATAAATAAGCTTTACGGTCCCAGCCGGACTGTTGAGTGTCATAGAATCTGTTTAGCGGCTCTGAATTTCTCAGATAAAGGATTAAGCAGGGAGACGTGAATCATCGTAACTTTCTTAGTGCGCGAGTTTTTAGCTATAATTCATAATAAGTGTTCATATTTGGCGACATTTAGATACAACTATGATATAGAAGATTGAGTTATAAATGCGCCAGGATATCAGTGCATTTTCAATTATTATTTCCTTTAATATGAACGCTAGATAGATAATAATGAATTGGAATCATAATATGATGTTACCAAATTACTATAACATTAAACTTACTTTCCACCGATCAATCATTGCTGCTTTAATTAAAAAACATATATAAATTTTGCCAACCCTGACCCCTAATTTGTTAATGAATATTATACTCATTAATATACTAACATAAGCCTCAAATAAGTTAGCGATAACAAAATAGGCATATTATCTCGTTAATTACTAATCATCGCTTCATCAAATACGATTTTATGTTTACATATATGAATATTTTTATCCTTAGATACTTGGTTTACTTTACGTAATTATAAACATGCTATAAATTCAAGCAAATTAATTTAGAGTTAGCTTTATCAGTTCATTAATGTAACAAGAACATTTGTTTGTTGATGATGGAAGAATATGATTAAGCAAAAATGTAAATCGACGAATTGCATCGGAAACATCTAAAATCAAGTTAACTAATTAAAAAATAAGCTTCACTAATTTTATATGAAAATTATACAGCATGAACGACTACGAATGGATCTATGTAAACCAACCGTTGATTTGATTTGTAAAACAACAAAATTTACAATTTCCCCTCGACTGGGAGATAAGTACCTACACAACCTGACTTCCTAAGTCAATCTTTGATCTCCGGAATATTCTGGACACTCCTCGCCTACCCCGGGGATCATGGTCGACCACTCCGTACTATGACAAAAAATAACAAAGGACCCCCAATCGTACACATTGAATATGTATGCAGTATGAATGATGAATGTAAAAACAAAAGGTAACACATGGTACGGGGCGAAAAACAGGTCGAGTTTAGGAAAAGATAAGAAGTTCATGTCATCTATTAAAGGTAGCTTATTAACATCTTCTTGCGAAGACTTAAGTCTTGGGGCTATCATTCGACTGAACTCTAGTCAATTGAAAACTTCAGCCATGGGGAAATAACAACTCTATGGTACTAAATTAACCACGACCCTAGGTACCACGCTACGTTTAGTACTTCGATCTAAACACTTAATCATATTTCATAAGACAATTGTGTGATCAATCCTTAGTAACTACCTACTCAGTTACTCACACAAAGATGTAAGAAATCCGTGATGTTAGAACTAAATGCTATTGGATTTAAATACGTAAAAGTTGGCTCTCTTAAACATTACACTGCGGAGAAAGAAATTTTATGATTGATTGACTGGATTAAACCAAAAAATATGTCATCTGTAATATCATTTACATCCGAATCAATAAATAACACACTTTGTTTTAATTCTAATAATCTTAGTGATCACATTTGTCAATCATAATCATCAGTGTATTTGAAGTACGAAAATACTTTTTTCCCATTAAAATCGTGTAAACATTTTCAGGACTGTCAAAATTCCTGAAAGGCCCGACATGATCGTTAAATTTCATTCTTTTGATCGCAGACGAAGATTAATGAATATACTTAGTAAATATTTTACATAGCTTTTGCTAAAATCCTACTTAAAATCCATTTTGGATAAGGATTTCAAGTAGTTAAGTGGGTATAGGGTAGGTTATTAATTCAATTAATAACCTACCCTATACCCACTTAACTACTTGAAATCCTTATACAATAACGTGTCGTCAACAATTATATGTACACACGGCGACAAGTGGAGTAAACCCATTTTGGACTTTGAACTGTCCTTATGTCTGAGACTATTTTAGCACTACTTGGGATAAATTGACGTGTCACTGACTGTATTTTCAATCCAAACCACCAGTACCACCACGCGTTAAAAGTTACAAGAAAATACCATGAAAGTAAGAACCCTGCATATTTAAGTTTGACATTTTAAATACACTACTCTCTCAAATTAGTCGAGTCACGACACGAGTAAGTCCACATGACACAAATAAAACAGCTTTAGAACGGCAAGGTGACATTTACAACTTTTCGCCTGAAACCACATCCAATACCGTACGGGGCGTGTCCTTTAAAGTAGGGTTGGCCCTTGCCATCGGCACCTGTAAATCGCAACAGAAGAGCGACATAGATCAGAAAATGTGCTCTGGAGCGTATCCTATCGAAAGATACTAAGATTTCGCTATATTAAAAGGGAGAAAATTGGATAAAGCAGCAAAATGGTCTTATGAAAACCGTTTTCGAACTGTCTCGCGTAGTCTGACAATACGTAATCAAATTACAGTATTATTTTATTTTCTTTGAATTTCAATTTATGAGGGATAACAGAAAACATTTAAATGTTATTCGTTTTATTCAGTGCATACAATTTGATCTTTAGTCCGTGGAATTTCAATTTTATTTCAATAATTCGTATTTGTAGGTATCCAATACGATTCTATACAAACGTGGCGAATAATTTGGAAATTGGAATTTAATATTACAATAGCATAAAAAAGGGATATTATTACTGTTCTCTCACACAATGTCTGAGGTTGTCTGGAAGAGATCGCTATTAGCGATAAGACCGCCTACATTGTTTTAGTATAATAACTTAGACTAAGATCTGTAAATTTTGTGCAATAAAGTGTATCTATCTATCTATCTAATGTTTTCGATTTATTTTCGTATTACTTGCTACTTTTTACTTGACAAAATTGTTTGTTTGTTAAGATGCTATAGCTATATAGATATATAGGTAGCTTAGTGGATAAGAGTGAGCGCTATCAGAACGGGTAGTCGCAGGATTCTGGATTTTTCAAATTTATGTGCATATTTCTACAATTCGCTCGAAGGTGAGGGAAATGGGAATTTATCGTCATCTACACTACACGTTGCGGATAGTTTCTCAAGAAACTGTGAATACCAACAAATGGTTGACATAATGATTCTGCTGAACAGGGGAACCAATCATAGTTGTAACGATGATTGGTTGCCCTGTTTAAGGGTGGCGAAGGTCAGACGGCATTCGCTTCATTGTAATTAGCAGACTCTACATATCCTGGATCGTTCGTACACGTAGCTTACTCCGGGCTCTATATCGATAGCTTTGTACGCAACCGGGTATAATGTGGATGGGATGAGTTTGTCTGTACAAACACAACCCTATTGTAAAGTAGCAAGGCGTTAAAATATTTAGAGTGAGGTTGAAAACGCGGCCCAGATCCGAACGAGCTTCCACCTTAAGA
This sequence comes from Marasmia exigua, assembly GCA_019059595.1. NCBI lineage: Eukaryota > Metazoa > Arthropoda > Insecta > Lepidoptera > Crambidae > Marasmia > Marasmia exigua. Next base: position 346,526 of record CM032464.1, on the reverse strand, counting down.
TTAAACTAACACTTTAATCGCACTCGCCATACTTTATTCACCATTAAAACTGTTACTGTATGAACTCCGAGGATAAAATAAGAAATAACTGTCTGCTTGAGCAAAATTCTCCTTTTTGCCAAGACATAATGAGTCACTAAACTATAGAACTGTACAAACTTTACCGCCCTGTATTATATTTCAGTTTATTTAGGTTTAGGCTCTAAATTTACTTTTACATTACAATACGGTCGACTCTAAAAGATCTGTTTAAAAAAGTTAGTAGTTGGGACAGTGCCTGCAAGTTACTAAGTGCATATGAACCTTTTTTTTTGTAGTCTACAACTACCTATCTATAATTTATGTACATAAGTTAGAAGTTGATACAATCCGATCTCCGTATCAAAAACATTACGTCTGAATATCCGAAGAAACAAAACACAAGCGATCGACTTTCTTCCGTACATTTGACAGGGCGTCAGTTAATCGATAAAAACGCAATAGTCACTTTACGCACTATAAATAGCGTTCTTGTTAGAAAACGAATTCCACAGTGTATTGTTGGCAACTATTAACCACAATTACTAATTCATAGATTCGCATACAAAAACTGAGTATGATAGCAGCAATGTTTAGTAAGAAACGTTGTTATTTTGAACGAATAAATTATTATCCAGTCTTTTTCTTGGGAAAATTCCACAAGCCGTTCGTTGTTACTTTATAAATACGTGCTTTTGAATAGTCCATAAAGGACAAGTTCATTGAAGATTCCATGTCGAGTGCGTACGTGACGAGCCGACGGTCTTGCAACAAGACATCTTTCAAGTTTATCTCCAACCTCCGACCTTCCACCTCTCCCGAACTAACGACATTTATTTTATTAACAAAATCATTCATTTTACTGCAGACTTATTTCAATTTGCCATTCAGGAAAGGAGGTTATCTATAGCCGCGTGAAAATACACCATATTAAGATAAGCAAACGACGAAAGTATTTTAAACAAGTCTCAAGATTCAAGAATTCAAAAATAGCTATACAGAATTTACTGGTTGGAATGTAAAACTTACATGACCAAAGATATCAAAAAAGGTATTTCTACTGATGCAGATAGCACAGGGCAAAATAGCGGAATATTGCTGTTTTTGACATTTTTCAAGTGTGAACCAACTCACTGGAGCCAAGTCATAATATCATTAACGATAACGTAACCTAATGATAAGAACGTGATATAACGTCTAAGATCAGTTACTACAAAACCACCAATTAAAAAAAGAGTATCTACTTAAAAGTACGATCTAGCAAAATACAGATTCATGGTCAATTCTATTTTTAGATTACAATGTAAAGATACAGTTCATAAGCTTAGACAAATCGGTTTGAATTAATAGAAGGTAAAAACATATTTAGTAGAATTAGCAATCGTATTCGCAAAGGTGTAAAACCACTTTGGAGTTTAAGCATAACATACATTACGAAAAGCCATAAATGCCGATAATATATAGAGCTTTTCCCTTGAGTTACGTTTAGTGGCCAAGAAATGATTTCGTAGCATAAAAAGGAGAACGACAGTATTTCATACCCACAATGGCGATAAAAAGTTTTGTACTACTATCTACATTTAAATTGTAACCCAATATTCTATTACTTGGGATTTTGACGTTTTTGGCAGCCTGGTGCGCCGGGTCATATTTGAATATCGCATAAAATGACATTTTCCCGTGTATAGATAACATTAACATATTTTAAATGTTCATGCGTGAGTTTGAAATTTGAGTTCGTATCTCATCGTAAATAATAATTATACAACTTTTCGAGGGCATTACGCTAAAATCCAATATTTTCCCCAATAGAACATACAGTGAAAGCTCAAGAAAACAAATCACCTCCCCATACAAAATGACTTTAGATGATTTGGAAAATTATTTTAGATCCACCAACTGTGATCTAAAATTGCAAGTAAAGATGATTTAATTTTTAAAATATGACAAATATGAATGATAAAATAAGGATACTCGGGACAAATCGGGAAATTTTTGGATATGTAAGATGACTAAACGAACGACGAAAAAATAAAAAATATATGTGTACACTGTACAGAGAATATTTCTCAATCTTATACCCAGTACAAGTAAGTCAAGTTCGACTCCAACGCGAATGGTTTCCTCTCCGTTCGGGCTACGACTACTTGAAAACTTTTATAAATTTGCTCAGGTCCGGAAAGCCTTAGATTATACCCCAGTATTCAACGGATACACTCACAGTTTGAAACCCGACTATTGGTTTGGCCACTTTTATACTTTTTATATTGTACGTACATTCGGTCAAATAAATTTTTGACCTAGAAAAACTTATCTCTTCTATTATGAATGTCAAAAGGCAAAGATACATTTATTAGACAAGAAGTTATTATTTATGATAAGATTCTTTGCTTGGAATCAAATTGGCTGTCTTTTCCTTTTTTTTTCGATTTTTATTTACAACTTGTAGACGAATTACTAACCTCTCTATATATAAAAAAAAAACATTCAGCAAAACATACCAGAGCGCAAAGTTCAATAGACTTGTGACACCGCCGACGACCGAGCCCCTCGTCGGAATAATATTATTTAGATTGATGTTTCAATAAAATCCAAACGTTTGGGCTGTTATAAAAAAAAGTGTAACTCCATTTATATTCGTTAAGGAATTAGATATGCACCAGACAATTGAGTTGAAGAACTAAACGTTTCCGCCATGTCAATTGTATCTTTTGTCCATTGATAACAGGTATTCCATGAACACCTTTCCATTTATCTACCATGATAAACAGAAAAGATAATTAAATCGAGTCGATAATGGATAAGTGAAGAAGGAGTATATATTTAATGATGTACAGACAGCGACACGTCGGATTACTAAAACACGCTAAAATATTTTATAGTAAATAAATCTGTCAAAGTAAATCCTCGCATTTTTTTACATTTTTGGTCCAATTATGAAAGAGCCGGCCAAAAGACTTTTTACTGTATTATGTTAGGACTTGTCCCTCTGATGTTCAATTGTCAAAATTTGGGAAAACAAAAAAATACAAAAAGTTAATTCACTGATAATGAATGCAGATGTTGATTTTTGACCTCAAATAAAACCAAGAATAATAACCCTACTACAGCTTTGGACGGACTCATATATGAAATGAAATGAAATGAAAATCTTTATTTACAAGAAACACGGTACATTTATCAATGTGATGGTCATAAACTTGTCAGATCAATATGTTTCGCCATACATGGCATGTAAAAATAATCTTAAAACATAATTCAATTATAAAACAACGAGATAAATTCAAATTACAAATTAAAATAAATGTCAAAATATAATAAATACTCAGGGAGGCAAGTCCTGCAGAATACAGAAAAAGATTTCTGGCCGCCACTTGGACCAATCTGACGACCCGTTTGGAACAGTGGTAGTGAACGCTGCCTCTGGTGCAAGGATTGCGGGTTCGATCCCCGCACAGTGCAAATATTTGTGTGCATGAACATATCTATGGAACCCTAAAAATAAGTATGTCCTGCCTTCAATCAAAAACAATTTCCTCGATTGACACTGAACCAAATAAGATAGATAGATAGATATATACTCTTTATTGCACAACAAGATATCCAACCAAAAGAGGTTAAATATCAATTGAGAAAATTTGCCAGATTTATATAGGTACTTTAGTGTGTACCTACTGTCCGTAGTTCCGTACCTCCTACTCTCATTCGCCTTGCAAGTTTCCCCAAGTTCATTAATATTTTTGCTACCTATTAGTATGTATTTTGCGCGGAAGCCCGGCAAATAAGTTTGCAGCACGAATTCGCAATAGGACTGGACTGCGCTGTTTAAATATTCTTACTTAATTACCTACCCTTAATACCCAAAGCAGTCATGATATTGCCGTGCATAATACAAGAACACAGCGAAAAGGCCCTAATGCTAGAAGATCTAATACTACCCTAATAAAATGAATACGAGAAAAATACAAGATATTTGGTATTCAAAGAAATTGTTTATATGAAGAATAAAACCATTTTTATCCTGGGATGTTGCTTGGCTTAACATTTTATAATATTGGAAGTGTTATTCAGGACTTACAATGTAATGTGTATGACTATACCTACTAAACTCAGACTTGCGGCAGGCGGTAGAGTATTTCATTCATTCATAAATGAATGATATATGTTAGGTTGTTCAAAATAGTCAATAGGTTTAAAGGGGAGTAACTGTTATACACGAGCCGAGGACTCGTGGCAGTCGGTGTCATATTGCATTCATTATTAATGAATCCCTACAGTCTACAGTTTGCCACGAGTATTTGCGTTTACTATAGTCTAAATTCTCAAACTTATAAGTATACGCACGTAGATAGGTATGCTGTTCATACTCATCGTACAAAAACACAGCGAACGACGTTACACGGGCAAACTTCAAAGCTGGCCTAATAGTCTATAATTAATTAACCTGCAACGCGTGACTTTCATGCGGCGTATTCTAAAGAGGCTGCTCAAAGGCTGGCTAAAGGGCGCAGTCACCAAGCCGAGCTGGCGTGAACGTGACGCGACATTTTCTTTGAGCGAATCCTCCATTTCCATCAATTCTGCGAAGTCACCGCACGCGCGCTCTCTTTAATAGCCCACTCGCAGAGCTCCGACCACTTCACATGTCTGCCACGTTTCTCACAGATTTTTCATGGAGATTTTCACGTTTAAAATTGATAGAGGAGGATTCGTCCTTTGACTCTTTGATCCCGACCGGAATTGCGGCGGGAACAAAAGGCGACACCGCGAGAGAAGTCGACGCGAAAATTCAGAGCCAGAAATGGCTTGTACATTTTTTTCCTCGAACAAAAAATGTATTAAACTTTATGTGACTAGTCTGCCAAACTGGTTAAGATCTCCATTCTCGAAGAACGTGATGTTAAAGAAGGAACGCCTAAAAAGAGATTGGATTTTTTGTTGCACAGCGGAACCGAAATCTGAATACATAGTGTGGATACGTTTTAGGAAACAAGGCCAAACCTAAAACCAATATTGTAAAAAGCTCGACAAGGTTTTCATTTCACTATTCTCTTTTGTCAAGTAATCATTACTGGAAAGTAGCAGTACCTACCGTAAAATACAGATAATCAATTTTATTTCATACATTTCAATCCAGTTTATCTAACCAAGGTGAAAACCTGTACCTATAATAAACCTTAAGCCTAATTAGTCATAGCACTACTATATCAATTAACATAGACAGCTATCGTCTACACTGTTTGCTTTTATATATTTCGAGAGCGCTCATTTGTTGAGTATCACTACGACCATGTTTGATCTATTGTAACCTCCGCTCCCTCCAAGAGATTGTCTCATAGGCCCAAGGTTAACATTTAGATTTTATCGTCTAGCTAGACTAACCTTCAAATCCAAATCCATGACCAGATGCTTCCCAAAAGACGTGCCGCCTGTCTTTTGTATGTGCAAGAACACCATCACATCGTGTGCGTCCAGGTCGAACCTGAAGTCATCATGCAGCACCTCGTCGTAGGATAGCCCCGGCTGCGCGATGACGTCAGGGAGCGGCCGCCCCGGTGCCTCGGCGTAGGTGAGCGCGAGAGACTCCGCCGACACTCTCTCCCGGGCGGATAGCGCGCACACCTGCGAAGAGAGCATAATATAAATAAACAATGACTAAAAAACTACTAAAATAGACTACGCAAACTAGAACTTCTCCGTATTCGCTTAAGAGTCGGGAGGTATCGACAAACCTTATAAGTAAGTATCGTTTGACTGCGCTTCCGATGATTATCCTACTGTGACCGTAAAATTGCTAACATTGCTAGAAAATAATCTTATCTCGTAAAATTGTAATTGATCGATCAATTGTGATCTGTACAATATTGCTTGTAATTTAAAGCATATTTACTACTTCACACAGCGTAAACATGTGATGTGACTCATAAGTCATCATAATACACCAACAGCAGAACCGACCAATCAGACAGCTTTATATAGAAAATTTTATATTAACAAAAGACATACTCGTATTGAAACAAACAGTTTTTGTTCGATTAATGTTAACAAAAAAATGAGTTTAATTGTGTGTGAAGTATAGGTAAGATCACAATTTATCGATAGATTACAATCCCACGAGTTATTTTAAAATATAACGTTTTTTATTGTTTTACGATAAATTATCTAACAATGAACAATCGGAAGAACAGGTTCATAGGTGACGTAAATGAAGTTTCTAGATAGGATGTTGTAACAACGTTGCCCCAATAGTAAAGGTACATAATATTATGTAGAATATAATGGGCTATTCAAATCCCCTCGTTGAGGTGTTGACACAACGCCCTTGAATACGAGGTTCCCTCGTCCTTGTGGTAGCAACAACCCCTCCAGACGCGACCCCTTAATAATCGAAATCAATTCATCGAGGGGACTGAAGACTCCCTGCAGCTCCATTATTATGTAATCAGTCTCTGAAATGAGTTATTACGGCTGCTCTCGAAATTAACCTCACAAAATCTCAATATCAAAAGGAAACACTGGTTGATTCCAAGAGATAATTATAGCGTCACAAATGAATCCATTTCGGTTTCCCTTTCTAATACCAAAGTAAAAACCAAGTATAGACAAACCTTTCATACTGTTAATTTAAATTGAACTACGTTTCATTAAATATTTACCAGACATTTGTATTGATTTCATGCATTAAAAATATTTAATAAGCTGTCAAAAAATGTAACTATAAGTTTGAGTCCCAAATTAACTAATACGCGATATGCAAATCTATATCACTATCAATAATACCTACAACAGGATCGATAAGTGTCTCCAGCAAAGTCTAAGTATACCTATAGAATACATTTGCTACTCTAGAGTCTAAAATAGGCGATCACCCGTCTCCTGCACGTCGCGCCATACCAAGTTTGCGGTCTCAACCAAGATGACTATTGCATTTAAATAGATGCTTTAAAAAGTGGATCGAAAAATACCGGCGAGGTTAAGAGGGTGACGATAGAGGACGTCTCCATCCCACTTGTTTGTGCGCCTAATGAAGAGGGCAGAGCGCCCCCAACCATTATCGTGCAATTTACACTTAGTGACTGATGAGTCGGGAATTCGAGATCTGAATTCTGCATTCGTAAATTGGTAACAAAAATATAGTAACGAGTTACTTAATGATTTAGAGCCGGACTCAAAATCGTGAGCTATTATTTTCAACTGGCCTTTCGTAACTAGAGTGACTGGAAAGTCAAAGCCGAAAGATTAGATTCCGGCTAATTCGAGGTTGATGTCTTGCAAGGGGATAGCTATAAAATATAATTGTAAAAGGAGATGGGTGCAGTTTTCCTAGCGATCAGAAATGATGAACACTACGAGTAGTTCTTTTTAGTTCAGCATTGGATATGCTAATGATTATATTACTTACCAAATACACACACGTGTTAATATAAAAGTCGGAGTAAAAAAAAATATATTGGTCGAGTTTTTGGTTTCTTCTCACATTCATAATACGGACTACAAATACCGTAATTACACGTTATCTTCCTTCCTGAGTCCTGACTTATTTCCTTCATAGGAAATTGAAAACGACGCGGTTTTATGTGGGATACTTACTACTACACTCATGATTAGCGTAGTTGGCTAATTAAGAAAAAATATTGAAACTTATTTTGATACACATAAAGACTACAGATACTAAAGTTAATGAACATTAGCTTAAATGACGTCTCTGAGTGCGGCCGTTAGTCTTAGAAATATTTAATGTTGATGGTACTTTTAAATTGAGTAGTCATAGTAAACTAAGCAATTAATTTCATTGTATATACCGTACATGATTGTTATGATTGATAAATAAATATATCCATAAGGTTAATAATTCATATAATATTAAATGAAGTGATAATTTATCGCACTTTCGAGATCACTGTAGGCTTAAATAAGTAGTTATCGATAAAACTAGTCATCGCATTAAATTACAAGTTACAAGGTATTGTTACGAGCTCGAGCAACATATTATATCATTGGTTAAGTGAGTAATTTGACCTGGCGCCAGACTAACGTAAATAGCTATAATTACGCATATCTGACTAACATGATTGGATTACAAACCACAGGAACTATATATATATTTAATTTGTGATTGAGGTCTTCTTATAGCCATCCAGATATCTAACAGCTTTAGCTAATTCGCCTTGTTGGTCTAGTGGTACCGGACCCTGATCTCGAGCTCCGGGGTTTCGGTTCCCGCGTCGAGCAAAAGTATATTTCGGATTTTTCGAACATCATAGCTCGAATTGTGATCACCAATCCGCATTAGGTAAGCGTGGTGATTAAGCCTATCATCATAGAAGCGATAATTTGGTTTCTAGAGGCGTTTACCCTCCAGTGGGACAGTTTGCTGATACTTTAGACAACATCACATAATTTTCGACATCACATCTATGAATATCGTGACGTATGTTAAGAATGCCTCAATAGACGGCAGCGGGATATCCCAGCTTCCTTGAGTTAAGGTGACGGGAAGGCACACTAGCGACGCCAATCGATTTTAATTTTTAGCTGCTAAATCGGATTTATTTTAAACAATTTCGGGGTTACAACCTCTCGGCAAACACTTATACTATTTAATAAATAACCATGCACAAATGTTGGGTCCAACGCGTACGCAAAAAAAAGCGGCCACTTTTGGCATTCATCAATTTTTCGAGTACAAAAACGGACCCAACATTTGTGCACGGTTATTTAATAAATAGTATAAGTGTTTGCCGAGAAGAGGTTGTAACCCAGAAATTGTTTCAAATAGATCCGGTTTAGTAGCTTAAAATTTAAATCGATTGGTGTCGCTAGTTAGGCCTACCCGTCGCCATAAGCAAAAGTTTGTACTGTGGCTATCTCTGAAGATAAATCCTACCTGTAGTTAGTCTTACGTTACCCTGGCTCGTAGAGCATGCAAAGCTGGCTAATGATCTCGCGCCTGATCAGACTTTAATCGTATCATATAATTAATTTCTCATCAAATATGATTTAAGTAGATAGATATGCATTTCATGCACCAGTGTCTTGTCCTAGATAATTGTCTAATAAGAGAGACTGGTGGCTGTAGCCAAATTTCAACTAAGAAGAAGACCGGTGTCGGTGCGTGATGGAGGAAGAAGGGGCGGTACAGTTTACGATTACAACGTAGCCAACCTACTCTCAAAAATATTTCCCACCGTTGTCCATCATCCATTAGTTACCCGGCCGTCCACGAACTGAACATTTAACGACTGTATCAACCAATCCAGTTTATTGTAGAGTTCGTCTAATAATGTATTATAGTCCAAAGTAGTCAAAATAACTTGTACTCTATTACATTTAGGTATAGCATGATTTTGAAGCACCATAAGATCTTTGTTTGAAAACTAGTCACATATTCTGTCTAATAACAACAAAGCTTTAGGTAGTTATAAAGTTCATTTTCTTTTAAATGCCGCTTATTTTACCCCTCTGAAGTGGCTAATATATTTTAGGCGCTCTACACTTTTTACCGACTCTCCATGTGCTTTCGGAGAATTTTGCCTTGAAAACACATTACGCAAGGAGGCGGTATCTGCAAGGTTTTGCAATGAAAAAAGCTAATCAACAAAGTTAATGTTATAATCGCGTGAGTCGCTAGCCGCCCGCTGAGCTAAGCTACCGTGTCTAAAGAGTCTAAATGTAGTCAGGACGTTAATAAACACTTTTCACTTACAATTCAACAAAACTGCATTTGCTTCTCACACGAAAAAAATCAACTTTTGATTCCATGCTAACTACATAGGTTAGGAGGAAATGTAAAAAAAAGAAAGCACGGTGTTTTACGACTTAGACACTTCTCGAGGGAATAATACTGATGAAAACAATTTATTTTTGCTTATTCCTACTGTCCACCCCTTCTCAGTACAAATAACGGGTGGACAGCGGATTTTTTTAAACTTTTGTGTCACTGTCCACCCGGGGTAGAGAAGCAGGGCGTGAACAAGAGGGAATAAGCCTAATTTTTCCCAAAGAACATAGGGTGAAATATGAACCTTCCCATAGTAAACTGATCTATCAGCTGTTTAATACAATTTCTATGTGACAGAAAAAATCATGCTTGTTATCAAAAGTAGGTACGGTCAGCATCAAAAGTAGCTTAACACTTTAGTACCATGTCGAAGTAACATTTTTTACGACCCCTTGGAAACTGCCTATAATAGGCAGAACAGTTACTTTGACATGGTACTAATGTGTTAAGCTACCTTTGATGCTGACCGTACAGTAACCTGTAAAAGTTTCTAAAAGTATAGACTAAATTCTATTCACTAGAATTCATAAAAAGTGGATGACTGCCAAGAAACAAAACGCCGTTCAAATATTTTAGCTTCAATCTTCTTAGATTTTTTTAAGATTGTGATGAATATTAAGGAAATATTCATATTGACAACCGGATCAATAATCGGATTGACGCTGAAAAAAGTGCTTTGTTAAGAAAATATCGAGTAAGTATAGGAAAAAAGTAAGCAATACGGTTGTTTTGAAACAAAAAAAAAACCGCATTTGAGTTACCAAAGTAGGAGAAGGAGTACCTAAGCCACAGAAGATATTATACGCTAAAGCAGTATTTATACTCCGCCATTTTGTGTGATTTTGTTGAGAGAGTCCAGGGTTTCCCCTTTAATTTTCGTAAAATTGAATTATATATTTTTGTTTGACGCTCTTACGTTTAGCCTCAGCTTTAGTCAGATCATTCTAGATAGCTAGCTTCATAACACCATTTTATAAACTAAGGTTTACTTAACAAACATTTTATGAATAAGACCCTTAAAATCTATTGCCTTTTTTAAATATTTCAATAAAATATTCGAAGATATATTAACAACAAAATTGTGAAGGTCAGTGATAAAAAAAAACGAAATGTGCATACCTACTTCACGTCTACAATGAACATGTGGCAATTTTAAAGTACATTATGGATATAATACACTTACTTTATATAAGTAACTATATAATTTATGTATTTCTCATAAAATTGCAGTGATAAAAATTTTGCTAGATAACGTATATTGGAGGAATGAGGGTAATGTAAACCGATAGCGTAACTGTTCGATTATCGAATTCATTTTCATAGAATGTATCAAAACCATATAGGTTACTCAAAATGTTAAATAAGAGCCAAGTTCAATATTATGTTACGTCTTGGTTTTTGTCTAGGTGACAATATCATATGTTAACATAATATAGAACTTTACATTTATGTTTCTGCTGGGATTTCATTCTATCTCCGCTTATTTTTTTAAGAACACATGAACCTTTTTGGTGTACCTATAGAAACGAATTACACAAACATACGAAGGAATTTGCAGATGAATAAACTTCATATCAAGTTGGATATTACCTTGTTTATCCAAAGTGCTTTGAATCTACCACAGTGAAGATATAAAGAGTTGGAACTTCGAATAACATACGACTTAGCTCTTATCTGTACTTTAGAGTTTGTTTTGTAAGTTGGAATGAGACTTACGCTTAGATAGGGAACTTCAAAGCGAAAAAACTTTATATGAATACAATAGTGACAAACCAATATCCGAAAACACCACGTATTCCAACCTTATCTCAAAGTAAGTAGCTTAACCCTCCCTGCACAGTGCAAACATTTGTGTGCATGAACATATCTGTTTGTATTGGTCTGGGTGTTATCTGTGTATTATAGGTATGTATTTACAAAAGAAAAGTATTATATGTATATAATTGTAATCCCACTGTTGATTCTGATATCCGTAACACAGGTGCTTGAGCTACCTATCTCGGAGTCAGATCAATGTATGTGATGTTCGGAAATATTGATTTATTTATTTTATTTTTTTATCTAACCCTTTAACAGCAGATCACGAGTTGAACTCGGCACATCTCTATTGTTTTCTATTGTACCCGCCGCTGGCAGTGTTAAGTTCTTGTTTTATATCAGAACTAGACTGCGCCCGCGGCGTTACGTAGTTTTTTTACTATTTATTACAAAAGTCTTCATTCAAACTTCAAACCCGCGCAACTACCCCTTAGGGGTTGATAGTTCAAAAGTCAGTTTTTTATTCAAAACTCGTGGCCAAACATCAATTTTAAGATTCTAACTATTAAACTGTCGAATTCCCCATACTGCATTTCATCCCCTAATTTACCCCCTCAAAGGGTGATTTTCCGAAAACGTTTAAGGGAATTACTTTTATTTTAATTATATATTATTTTTCGCTTTCCTAACATCAAAGATGACGGACTTCCATACAAACTTCAAACCCCCTTTTCACCCCATTAAGGGTTGAATTTCCAATAATGATAAACAACTTGTTCTTGGTTTAAAATAAGGAGAACGTAAAGCGATTTTCAAGATTTTTACTTTAAAATGACTAATCCCCCATACTGGCATGCCATTCCCTATTTTACTCCCTTTAAGGGTGATTTTAAAAAAACTTTAAATGGGTTACTTTTTTTTCTATTTATTAGTCTGAATACAAATTTTCACATTTCTAACATCAAAGATGGCGGACTTTCATACAAACTTTTAACCCCCTTTTTACCCCCTTAAGGGTTGAATTTTCAAAAATCCCTTCTTAGTTCTCACTTTCATCATTTCCCAAATTTCAAGTTTAATAATATGCTGTGGGTAATAGGCTGTGGGTGCATTCCTAGTCACTTAATCACTTAATACCTTAGTCACTCAGGTTCTCCTTTTATAACTATAGACTAATGGCCCGCCCTCGCTTCGCTTCGGTAATTTAATTTTATAACAAAACATTTAGAAATTGTATTTTTGTATACGAACTTTTAGGGGTGGAATAAAAAGTGTTTAAAATGTTCTGTATGAATATAAAAAGACCAATATAATGTTTCATGACTCTAGCTTTAAAAATAACGACACTTCTATATTTTTTTTTTATTAATAAACATTATCCGAATTTTCAAAACTCTAACATCAAAAAATTACAGACATATTAACGTTAACCCCCATTTCTCTAGGGGTTGAATTTTTAAAAACCCCTTCTTAGTGCTCGCCTACATAATAAAAACAACCCATGTTCCAATTTTCATGATTTTCAGTCCAGTAGTTTCTGCTGTGCGTTGTTAGATCAGTCAGTCAGTCAGTCACCCCCCGAGGCGTTACCTCTTTATTAATAGTATAGATAGACGAACGAAGGTAAACAATAAAAAGTTTCCCTAAAGTAGATATAAGTATACGTGGAAATCCAAAATGTATTCTTATGTAGATGTAGTCTAAGGTTACTTTTCCACAGAAGTAAAGTCCCGAATAAGATTATTTTCTAACCTCACTTTATTGGCGTTTTTACACACTCATCGTTAAGATTGGAAAAGAGTTCGTTTTCTATACCTTACTAACAATACTAACCAGACCAGGGAAAAATAAAATGTTATTATTATTTCTGCAGTGATATCGAATGTCTGCGACATCTTTAGGATACAATTATTGAACACGACGGAACTCCTAACAGTTCTTTGCTTAAACCATTACCATCATAGATTACCACCATTCATTAGCGTACAGTAGAGGAGATATCGCAGCTATTAGACGGTGTGATATATGCGGTTGTAGGGACAGAAAGAAAAATAAAAACAAGTTGTATAAAAGGTGCGAAGAATATCACGAAACCGATATAATAACGGCATTATTATATTTGGGTCATTTTGAAAACCCGTTTTCAGGAAAGCGTACAATAGCCACGTGAAACTTTGCCACTACAATAAAACACGGAATAATAGTATTTTGTAAACGTTACAGACATTAGCAAATATTAACGTCTCTTTAAAAAGGTAGATTACCATAAATAAATAAAAAAAGACGTACGCATACCAACAAAAAGATGAAAATAAGCAAGGCCAAAAAAGAGTAAAAATATGCGCCTAGTTTGTCTCACGCCCGTAGGCGTCTGACCAGGTGTTATCCTGCGCATTATCGATTCTCGGTGCAGACGGATAGCGACGGCGGACGACGCCTGCGCTGGCCCATATGTGGGCAGTAGATAGGTACCCTCTACCAGCTACAACTACCACTAGAGATGTGGCAGTCTTTTGGATAAATCGATTAAATTATACCCGATTTTGTCGCGTTGCTTTCTTCTTGTTTGTTAAAATGTCGCTGATCCGATTCGACGCGCATTCGCAAATGTATTACAAAATTTATCAATAACTATTAAAGGCAGGATCGATAATATTTTACACTATTCTACTACATTGGTTTATTTTTTATGAATTCTACATTTTTATGAATACTCGTACATAGGAACATATTCTAGAAGATCATTACGATTTACAGTTCGGTGTCTGGATAAAAGTTAATAACGCTCCGTATGACTAAATAAACCCATGAAGTAAGAAAATAAATGAACAACATGAATGATGAAACAAATAAGATAAACCATTTTTGTGGGACAATAACACATTATTGTATTTCCCATCTCTATCCAGTAACAGCAGACAGTACCTACGCATCGTGTGCGCAAATGAAATTTTATTCCTTCTTTGTTTCGATTTTGCAATTGTAAGCGCAACCAAATCGGGAACTTTAGCATTCAATTTCGATATTTCGACGGTATAGCTGTATTCAATTCATGAGTTTCTTGTGATGAAATTCGTATTCTATTCGTATCTTTGTTTCTTCATTTTCTGGCGGTACTTACCAGCCAGATGAAAATACAGGCTCATCTCTTAGTTTGCTTCGTCAGTTGGCACATTCATCATTATTTATTAACTTATTTGTATGAAAATTTTGTAACTTTCAGATTTTATCAACTTTTTCTATGGCATACCATTATGACAGAGAGATCGTATCATATTAAGGTGACACCGCGCCCCAAGTGATTTATATTAATTGTGGCGAATAAGAGACATTTTTTTAAAAGTGACCAATGAATCATCATCATCGTCATCGTCAGCCCATTTAAGTCCCCACTGCTGGGGCACGGGCCTCCCTCAATCACGTATTCAATCCATAATCACCTAGTTAATTCCTTAGAGCACATTGTACTTTTTGAGTAACTTAATTGTAACTTATGCTAGTCACCTTTCCGACCTTATTCTGATTTACAACGTAATAAATTAAAATAGAAAAAAATAATTTAAATGGGATTACAAGGCATAGGTAAGCCTTAAGCGGGTAAGTTAGTTCTAAACACGTTAAAATATCGGCAGTGGTCATACATTTTTTTTTTTTTTTTGTAACGAAGGGAAAATGCATTAGGCACCTTCCCGTCAGGTCGGGGGACCTGACGGGGTGTGTGGGACTCCCAGAGGTTTACCCACTAAAAACCCTCCGACGCTCGCTGTTGATTTATAGGCGAGGCCTACGGTGACTCAACAGTCCGTTTGACCTCGCCAACGGCCAACGTCTGCC
This sequence comes from Marasmia exigua, assembly GCA_019059595.1. Classification (NCBI taxonomy): domain Eukaryota; kingdom Metazoa; phylum Arthropoda; class Insecta; order Lepidoptera; family Crambidae; genus Marasmia; species Marasmia exigua. Next base: position 331,135 of record CM032464.1, on the reverse strand, counting down.
AGATCAAATAGGCAGGTCGCCTCAGGGGGGTGCTATAATAGGACCCACTCCTTACCTTAAAAAAAATTCGCGCCCGCGTGCAGCGCGTCATTCTCCCCATGTGGTGTCTCATTATGGGACAGCCGGTGCCCCCGCACCTACCACCCGAGACCCTCCAGACAGGGGGGCGCTGTTGTGACGAGCTCCTCTTCTGGCGCGTCCGCCCCGTCCGCGACGAAGCCGGAGTGAGAGCGGATCTCGCTCCCTTTCCCGCTCTGCAGTCTCCTTCTGCAACATCACCTCCTCACTGAAGGAGGCTGCTGCCACCCAAGCACTCTCGCTACTAATCATCTTCTCTAGGACGGTCGGTAGAGAGAGGTCCCCATCTCCCAAAGCCGCGATTAATGTTGTTCGTGGTCTATCCCACGCAGAGCATTCTGCCATTGTATGTTGTGCAGTGTCTTCCGTACAGTCACAATGGTGACATCTCCGAGTCGACTCTGCGCCGGCGACGATACACAGATACCTCCCGAAGCACCCATGTCCCGAGAGGATCTGTGTCAACCGATAGGTCATCGACCCCCACTTTCGTCCGACCCATCTATCTAGAATGGGCCATAACGCTGCCAAAATCCGACGTCGTGATCCTACACTTTCGGTGTCTGACTCCTCAAGTCGCCGCCGCCATTCGTCCAGTGCTGTATCCTGGGCTGCCCTTCGCCACCGCACAACTGTGTCCGGCGGAGGACGGCAGCCTTGACTGCGAGCTTGAGCACCTTGCCAGTACACAAAGGCCTGAACTTCTGCGTCTAGATCCCATGGGAGTGATCCGGCTATTGCGCACGCCGCTTCGTGAGAGATGGTGCGATATCCCCTAATTACCCGAACCGCCATGACCCTCTGTGCTTGAAACAAGAGGGCTTTATGACGGTTCTTTAATGACCCTACGTCAACTATACGTTAACAAGGTACCTAAACTTTACATTAGAACCTCTACTTATCAGTTAGAAAAGCATTTATCTGTTAAAACCAAAACTTTACTCATCCTACTATCGCCATAAACACGAAATATTCAACTACAGTAGCATAATCACAGGCAAGTAATTCCCTACACTAATCGACCGGTGGATTGACTTGGTGTAAGCGGAGAATGCTGATGTGTTTTAGTTTGGAAATTATACTGGACGAAGGTAAACATGGACGAAGTTTAGATTTGAGATCTTTTAATTACCTTAAAACTTTGTATATTAAATAACAAAGAAGCAGGCACCTGGGAGCACACATGATCTCGGCAGACGAGATCAAAAGCTCCCCCATCAGCTCCATTCTCGGGTTTATCCTGGAGCTGGAGCTACATGAGGTGCTGTAATATCAACTACTGGTCGCAGTGGCTATGAGACGCAAGGCTCTCCCCATTTCTTTCAAATAATAATAGTGCAATAATAATATTAAATAATGGGCAAAGGCATACGCCTTGGAAACTAGTACTTGAGCAAACTATCTTAATGAGTTTAAAATTGGGACAATTGGGGTGAGAATTGGCAGTTGGTGGTGACTTAATGATCTGATTTCCTGCAAGTGGAAATAAATCACACTATTATAAAGGAGAAAGTTTTTAAATAAATAAATAAATATTTTACAATATCACATACATTGATCTGACTCCGAGATAGGTAGCTCGAGCACCTGTGTTATGGATATCAGAACCAACAGCGGAATTACAAAAATATACATATAATACTTTTCTTTTGTAAATACATACTTATAATACATAGAAAACACCCAAACCAATACAAACAGACATATTCGTACACACAAATGTTTGTACTGTTTGGGGATCAAACCTTGAAAACCTTGGACCAGAGGCACCATTCTCTACCATGCACTGATCCAAACGGGTCGTCAAAATTTGTAAGTATGCGTGTAGGTATGTTTTTTACTTCTACACATTACTGATAAATCGTGGGTTTATCAGTATCATGTTTAATCCAGGGTGTCACTTTAATGCATATGTACCAAATTGTATCAAATTTGATCTGTTTGCACGTGTAGAAGTAACAAATAAACACCGCGGGCGCAGCTTATGAATTCCTAACTTTACGACGATTGAAGGAGACTTTATTAACACAACAGATGTATTATGATTTATGCATAACAAAGGTGAGTCAACTATTGTGGGTCATTTTCAATTATTGTTTTTATTGTGGTCAAAACCGCGATGCCACCAATAGTTATTAGCGCATGTATACCCTTTTTGTTCGCAATCTAAATTATGAAACAGTCTAAATTAACAGTAACATTATTAAGATATTAAGTTAGTCCATAATTATCACCAACTAATCATGACTACTATCAACAGAAGGATCCTCTTTTAGCAGTTTTAACGGGACCGAAATAAATACATACCACGTATGTGAGCCGCCTTCACTTCGTTGTCCTGTATTTATTCTGTGACTTCGATTCGCTTAGAGATCCTCTCCCAGGCCCACGGCCAACATATACCATAGCCTTGGTAATGATAGCCTTAACATTCTTCGAGCAGATGTAGTAGCTGCCATGGGTGTGGTTCTTGAGTGCTCTTGAGGGCATCGCAATAACAGAACGTGCAAGGGCGTCTCTTACTCTGCCTTGCAAAATCTGCAGGTGGGATCCACGGACAGGTCAGATAGCTATTATTATGAGAAAGTACTAATGTGTAAATATACATCTTTTTGTAGCCAACTGTACACAATTCATCCAGTATTTAAATCGACTCTACGTTTACTACCCCGAGGCCGCATTACTGAATACGGCGCGATTGCAGTTATCCGAATCACAATCAGTTTCCTGGCAACACGCGCCTCCCACGCGACACCTGGTTAATTACCCTGCCACTGATAACTTTATCTGGGACGGTTAATCTCTGATCCGGATATTTGCAGACAATGACCCGGTGGTCTGGTTTTACCATGGGGTTCAGTAGAATAGCATACAATATAAGTTAACCCTTACCTTCCTCACTGCCACCTACCACCGCAACCGTACAAATATGGAATTAAATAAAATTAGCACATACATCGACCTATTTTAGCGACGACGAACGAACCAACAAAAAAATAAATAACCACTGTTCCATAAGATTTCAATAAAGAAATATTTAAGAACTTAAGCGGATCATAAAAAAGAAAGTTAAAATGAATTCAAAGAATAATTACATTTTTAATGCAGGCTTTGACGCGAGAAGTCTACGATTGAAGGTCGAATTTTCCCTCAGGGTGATATATATAAAATATCTTTCAACATTTTGCCCAAAAGAAATGGAATGCAAGAAATGCTTTCAACTTAAAACTCGCATAAAGTTGCCAAATCTTCAACAAGTACGCTCTTAAAATACTTTGCGTGCCGACAAAATGTTGCAAACTTTTACAAAGTAAAGTATTCCATTACCAGTGTTCGGAATCAAATCTCAAAGTAAATATATTACGAGTAGATATCATCAACTTTCTAAAAGTTGATCGGCAAATACTGTACATTTAATCTCTTTTTACTTTCTTACAGAAATTTCCGTTTTATAGATATGTGTGTGTATCGAAAAAGTTCGAGATGTATCACGAATTTTGTCTGTAACGACATCTTTACATACCATTAAATATAGGTATATTTCCTACGTAGGTATTGAAGAGTTAATATGAAAACAAAACAAAAACGCAAACATATTAGTTAAGGTAGGACTTATGTCTACTATTTGACCAAACGTTTCCGCTCAATTCTTCCAAGAGGACGCGTGAGTACCTCCATAATAAAAGTATAAAGTGAAAATGTCTATCATTTATTTTCTTTAATTTGAGACCATTTATTTTCTTTTCGAAAGAATAAGCCTGCCTCTTAACTACGCCCGCATCTTACGGCAACAGAGCGGCTTTTTCTCAGGATTAATAACACCAAAACTGTATAAACGTTAAGTTCAACGTCATCAAGCAGGGCCTTTTAAAACGATTCCAGTATGGAACTTGTGCGCCGAGTATCCCTATATGGTCCAGTCCGGTGTTTTTTACATTGTATCAACCGATCTTGGAATACAATGAAATGCGCCTTTGAATTAAGGACAATTAAAACACCTTTCATGCGGCAGTTGCGGTTGTTTTGTTTGTTATATTATCTGGTAGAAATCGCTTTTGGCGATAAGAGCGCCGAAATTTTCTAAATGTCTGTAATACTCACTTCCACGTGTTGTGTGTTAAAGTTTCTATGTATAATCCCAGTACATTATGACTTTTATCGATGGTACTATGTTTTTACGAGTGTGTAATCATCGCACAATTCGCACATATTAGGTAGGTATTAGATAATTATACTCGTATAATGGGCCGAGAGAGTTGTACTTAGCGCTTGTCCCGTAAACATGCTGATGGGTTGTCCTACTTTGAAAAATACTTTCATAAAACTAGTTAATGTTTTACTATAATGTTATTAAGTAGGTAACATACATTTATTAAACACAGATTAGATAAATACAATACAACAATATGCACAATAGGTAATATACAGACATAATACATAAACAGACATTGCGCAATTAAACATTAATCTTTGTTTTATATTATCCAGCTTTTCAACCTTATTTTTTCCAGCTCACCTACCCATACGTACGTTTGTATACAGAATAAGCACGTGCGGCTCTTTTTTCCCGGTATTTACTTATCTACTCAATTAACTAAATTACACACAAAAACAAATAAAAAATGATAAAATCTTAAATTGCTTATTTTAACCAAAATAGGAAACATTAAATAAAAAAATAAAAGTATGCCACTGAGGACTGACGAAAATAAATTCAAGGAAATCCCTAAATTATTTATCAGAAAAGCTTTCTTAGACGTCGACTCTCGACGTCAACAGACTATTCCATGAAATTGGTTAAGGCCGAACGGCCAGATACTTGTTTGTAACAAAGTTTTACTGTCCGTGAAAATCTCAGGATTGAGACTGTTTTTAGTGTTAAGTATGTTTTTTATTTAGTGCTTTCAAATACCTTTTTACTTGGAAGTGATTATCTACGGTCCCCGTGCCAGACCATTCTAAAGTATTAATAATCGTGATGACTTGAATTTTAAGAAACTGCTTTCATGATCGCAATCGTTATTAGTCATATTATATAGATAGAAGTCAAGTTCTGATGAATCAAAAAACTGCCTTTTAATTTCACCTCTCTGATTTAACTTAATCCACTTATAAGGACATTAAGTACCTATCGATTTTACATCTATATTTTTATTACATATATATTTATATTCAAATACTAAATACGAACCACACCGTCTGTCTGTCTCATTCACTAATCTTCCAATTAGCCTGCATGTGGGCAACGGGATTAGGTACCATCGTTAACGAGTTTCAGCGCTCGCGACTAATTTAATCTAGGTTTTGCACCGTATACCTATTATGTAGTTACCATTCTTACATAGATTGTACGTACATGTATTGTATATTCGAGACCGAGGCTTAATTTAGTTGCGTCGTTATGATCCTCTCAAGAATCAACGCTGATGCGAGGGTTGGTAAGACAATCAGAGCATCCGTCCGTAGCTCAGGTCCGTAGTCCGAAGCAGACTTGTCACTTGCATAAGAAGCAGAATACGAGCAAAATTGCCTCTTATAGCACTTACTGCCGGACATCAATTAAGACGTACATTTTTAATTAATTCAATGGACAACATTTCAAAATTGCTAAGCTCTGAAACAAAAAATACCAATTCTTTGTTTACTTTTCCGCTGCTCGAATATATATTTATTCATTTTTTATATTGCTTATTTATTGAGAAAAAAATTAAAAACTAAAAAATGTAAGATGACGTCATCGGACGACAGAATGTAAAATATTTCTTTGCTTAGCACATTATAGTTTTAAATTTACGAAATGCCAAACCCATGACATGCAACTGTCAAAAAAAATACAACTTGTCAACGTTGAATGTATGAATGATGTTGACAATGTTGACACTAGTATTATTTACCTTTGACAGTAGTACCTTTTTTTTATTAAAACAATGATAAGCAAAAGAATATCGCTGATTCAGCCGTCCGATGACGTCATTTGGCGCTTACTTCTATTTAGAATAAAAAGAATTTCAATAATTATTTTATGCATGAAAATGGACAAATTTTGAAAAAAGAAAAAATATGGGTATGTTCATTTTATGTCTATTTGCATATAAAAAAACAATATGGACATGTTAAAAATATGAAATGTTGTCCATTATGGATAGACTTTTTATGCGTAGAAATCAATGTTTTTTCATAAGTAACCATTAGTTAATTTGACGTCGCTGAGTGCAGGAGTTAGTGACGAGTCCACTTCATGCGTAGCGCAGCGGGGGTTGTGCTGCGAGCTTGATTCTAGACGGAAGGTCATCTCGGACGCATTTAATCATTGTGCCTCTGCGCGCTAATACTAAATGAGCATCACCAGAACGGCGCTCGTCAAAACCTACTGAAAAAGAGGGCCCCGCGTTGAGCTTATTGGAAAGCAATACACATTAAAAAGTACTATGTGGCAATACAAAAAAGAAAAGGATCCAAATGCTATCTCCGTATAAAGATTACTGCGACTTAGGGGCTCTTAAGGTGACGGGTAGGGCGCACTAGCGACGCCAATCGATTTTAATTTTTAGCTACTAAACTGGATCTATTTAAAATAATTTTGGGGTTACAACCTCTCTTCGCAAACACTTAAACTATTTATTAAATAACCATTCACAAATGTTGGGTCCGTTTTTGTACGTGAAAAAGCGGCCACTTTTAGCGTGAATCAATTTTTCGCGTACGCGTTGGACCCAACATTTGTGCATGGTTATTTAATAAATTAGTATAAGTGTTTGCGTAGAGGTTGTAACCCCAAAATTATTTTAATAGATCTAGTTTAGTAACTAAAAATTAAAATCGGTTGGGCGTCGATAGTGCGCCCCACCCGTCACCTTAAGACTGCTGGTAGTAAGTCGACTAAGAAGCCTCGAAAAGAGATCTATGACTTGATGCTGCAGTAAGCATACGTCCAGCAGAAGAGGGATAAAGACTCTTAATTGAAAAAAAAACAAAATTTACAGTTTACTGTATAATGGACTCAATAACAGGGATAATCTGTACTGACTTTAATGATAGCATTTCCGACTTTATAAGGATGTTCTCTCCATAAGATTTAGAGCGATGGTAGCTCACGCGTCTTCCAAACAAGGGTCCGGGTTCGAATTCCATCATGCACCTCTAGATTTTTAAAATCTATATGGTTATTCCTACCATTAGCTCGACGGTGAGAAAAAATATAGTGAGGAAACCTGCACGTTTTGGATAGTTTCTGAAACGTGTAATCATGATTCAGTTGGTCTGGTTCCCCTGTTAAAGGGTTGTTAAGGTCAGATGGCATTCGCTTTATTGCAATTACCAGACTCCCCAAATCAAGAAACATGGTCCAAGCGTACCCCGGGCTTGCGACAGCTTTGGACGCAACTGGGCATTACACGCTAAGATGAGGTTCTCTCCATAAGCTAACATAATAGTCAACTGTTATTTTAGCTTATGAAGGTCACCCGAGTTCACTCGCATGTTGAACGCGAAACGTGTACCGCACACATTCGCGCCTTGTAAATAATAATATGTAGTTACGATATAAACCCTCGTATCGTAGTACTAGGTGTTAACATAGAGTATTATTGTATTAAGTAGTAAACCTACTCACATGTGCTAAATAAGATATCATGACATGGTATGTACGTACAAGATTAACTTGTAAGCTTTTATGCGGATTTTAGTAGTTACACCGGCGTAAATGTTACACGCATAGGTAACACTTTTCATTTTAAGCTTGCAATGTTATTACGAAAGCCTCCCGCGTGTAACTCTGGATAGGGACTTCATCATCATCATCATCATTTCAGCCAATAGACGTCCACTGCTGGACATAGGCCTCCCCCAATGTTCTCCACACAGATCGGTCCTGTGCCTCCCGCTGTCCCGATAGGGACTTAATGACTTAAAAATAAATAATGAAATAAAAGTTGGACGCTAGCAATAGGCAGGCACTCTGAAAAGTGACACCTACAGTAGCAGAACCGAAAATCGTTAAAGCAGAAGTGTCTTGCAAGCAAAAATAGGCAAGAGGAGAGTTTTAGGACCCTCCTATTCGCACCTTTTATCGCATCAAAATGCGACAGGTATGTTCTCGTTCGTTACGGGTCAATTTCTTTGTAGGCACTCTGGTGCGCAGAATGAAAGAAGTGTTCGTTCAGCAGTGATTGATTGATAAAAAGTTACTTGAATGAGTAGGTAGGTAATATCGGTCGACAACTATAGTGAGCGTTTCCAATCAAGCCTAACCTAACCTAACCTAATCAATCAAGTTCCTTCGGGTATCATTCTTAATAGTCCATCAATAACAGTTTGCTTTTTAAAGTATTCTGAATTCTACACTCTGCTCCTGTGGCAGTGACATACAGTGGCTTAGAGTCTTAGACATTTATCAATCTCACGAGACATTCTGCAGAGCCGCGCGAGCGCACGCATACGCATCGCACGACACGGCACGAGACAGAACATAATGCCATTGCCAATTCGAAATCTGTGTTTATCAAACTGTGGACTACAGTGTAGCTAAGATCGTAATCAATCATTTTGAGGGAAATCTAACCTCTTTTTTTTGATAACCCAAGGGAAATGCGTTACGCATACCCGTACGGGGACGGACGGGTTATGTTGGGCTCCCTCGGTATGACGGCGGAGGTATACCGACTAAACCATTGGGCACCCTCTCATCGTCCATAGTGGGGAAGGATCGTGTTAACGGGCATGAAACCAGATACAATACCCAGGGTATTCTAACCCCTCAAGAACACTGAATATTGCAATGGTCAGCCGGTAGCAAGACAGGACAGAGTCAGTAACTATTAGGTTAGGTGCTATTTATTATCAGTATTATCATGTGATATTTTTTACTTACTGTACACTTTACATTATAAAATTATGATTAGACAAGAACAAAGAAAATATAGTAAAACAACCTTTTTTAATCCATTTTCTGGTAGCTGATAGTTACGCTATTTATGTTATTATGACCAGAGAATCATGGCTAAGAAGCCGATTGCAGATGAAGTTGAGAATTTAAAAAAATATTACCTATTTATAAATAACACACTTAAAAATTTCATCTCGAGTTTAGAGGGGACACAAACTGGAGATGAAATTTTGAAGTGTGTTATTTATTTAAGAATAAATTGCAAAAGATTGCTATAAAAAATATCAACTATGACCTATATATTTTTATCTATCAATGTATTATAGTTCTTTTGGCCAATTCATCTCTGTTTTTTCTTATGGGAGATGTTGGTAAAAACTAGTAAGAATAGTTTAACTTACTCGATCTATGGGCTCTGTCATAGTTAGTAGCATCTATGACCATAAATGAAAACTACTTAAGTAGCCAGATAATGGTGAGAATATTATCTGGCTACTTAAAAAGTTATAATTAATAAAGACGAGAATTAACATGATATTAATTATGAGATACAACATTGTGTACTATTTTACTTGACGTTTCAGCTACATTACAGCAGCCGTGGTCACATAATAAATATTGTGTTAATTCCCGTCTTGATTAATTATAGTTATAATACTAATAGGTTTTATTATTAAGTTTATTTCATAAAAAATATTATAATTTGCCCCTGTTATTTTGGTGCACTTACCTACTAATCCAGACAGATGAGTGGTCAGAATATGTATGATTATTTAATCTTGTTTAGTCATATGAAAGAGTTTTAACTATCACCTTGCAATTTTACATAGTTAATTTAATGCATGCAAATGGTACCACAAACTAATTTTAACTTTTTTTTTTAATCAATATACCTAATACAAATGAATAATCAAAGTTCATATTGTTTACAGCTGTTATGAAACATAATTATGTTCAGGACATGCACCCTGCAAAGGTATGGCAATGATATTAAGATTGAAATTTAATTAGGCAAGATTTAGGAAAATAATTCTTTAGATCTCCTCTTGTACTTAAAAATTTAAGTCACATTAATTTGATTATTAAAGATTTAGGCAAGATTAATTCCTAGTAAAATAATGTATTTGTTACCCCTCGCTAGGAAGTGGTTTGGTTTTTCCCAAACAAGATGAGAGTGGCTCTACTACACTGTTTCCTAGCATCAACTCAATTAATATTCTATACATAGTAAATTAATTAATAATATTAAGAAAAAGAATAGCACCCTTAATTAATAATTAATGATGAGTCAAGATCATAAGTACTTACTTATAAGAATTTATTATGAGGGGTAAAAGTAAAAAGTAAAGTATCAGCCTATAAACTATCCCACTGCAGGGCAAAGGCCTCCATCATAGAAGTCAAGTCATCGCTACTATGATGGGATTAGGCTTAATCACCACGCTTGCCAAATGCGGATTGCTGATCACAAACCCGAGCTATGTTCGAAAAAATCAAAACATAGTTTTCGCTCGACCTGGGAATTGAACCCAGGACCCCGAGATCACGGCCTGGTACTTAATCCACTAGACCAACAGGGCGTTTATGAGGGGTACTTTACTATTATTCAATGAGGAGAAGAAATAATTTTGTTACATTTTACTAAAATAGTGTTTATTTAAATATTTATTTCTTTATTACCAAAAACACTTACACGCAAGTTTCATGTATAGTTACTATATTTGAGACTATATTTATAAAACTCTTTTTCATTTAAGGATGAGCCATTACTTTTGATACATAAATGGAAATTTCTTTTTATTTGTTATACATTTTCTTATCACTTTAGCCCCTAACAACAAACTGTCTTTGCTGGAAATCAGTGGTATCACCTTGTCTAAGCTGTAGAGTCAAGCTGACTGGAAACTATTTTTGCAACAGCTTATTACCTACTTATTATTGTTTTTATTAAATATATTTTGGCAAACAAACAGTTATTTACAAATACAGTACAATAATGTTTTAGAAATTGTTGAAGAAAAGACCTTAACACACAATATTAAGTATTAAATTGAAAAATAATTTTTAAGTTGTTATATCTGTACCGTGTACTGTGTGTGAAATTGAATACTTTCATCCATTTTTATAACTGTGCCATGTGTGAGCTGCATACTAATAGTATTATCGGAAAAATATTCCAAATACTGATTGATTATGTATTATGATATACTTGATTATATGGCCGTGTGGTCCCCGGCAGAGTAGAATATGAAGCCACCCTCACCGAGGTGTCGTAAAAGGCGACTAAGGTAAAGCTGCTGGCATGATCATCAGCACCCAGAGAAGGAAAACTCTGCATTTATATCAAAACCCTCGCCAACCCGTCTGCCAAGCATGGTGAGTATGGCAATTATCCCTCATGTGATTGAGGGGGGCCCATGCCCCAGCAGTGGGGACTTAAATGGGCTGATGATGAAGGATGTATTACGAATGATAAAATACAATCTTATTTGGTTTATTGTTATAAAATAAATGAAACAGCATCAATTTGCCATAAATAGTGTAAACATTGCAGCGTTTTTAAAATCTGGTTAATAATTGAATAGCACTTGTAACCTCAACATGGTCATACTAACAACAAAAATGTTTCAGACACCATTAAAATATGACTTTTTACGACGTCGTTTAGACTAATTTCAAAACAATTTTAATAAAAATGAAAATTCCTCACCTGGTCTGGGCAGAAATATCCAAAGGCAACCATCCCAAACAGAGAAAGTAGTAAACAGAACAGTATCACTTTCCGAAGCTTTGATCTCGGTTCCATTTTTTTAATCTCATAGGCACCGCTGGGCAGCAACAATGCGAAATCACTATCTACTTGCACAGACACACTTTTTTGCATTTCGGCCGATTGCATGTCTCATTTTTACAAAAATATCCACAGCTAAACACTCACTGATTCAGTTGTCGACTGTTCACTTGTTTCCTATCAAGTCTATTTACGTACCGCACGCAGAAATTCATATTGTCGTTATAGTCTTTCCATGCCTAATCTGGATGATATGAGATATTTATCATTGTTATGATGATAAAAAATTTAGGTGCGATATACCAAAACAAAGCCAAGTGCAATTCACTCGCTCGCTCATTGAATCGAGCGACCGTCTGTCAGCGAACCCAAACACGACAACATTGGCGTTTAGCGTTTAGCACAGGAACTGTACAAACTGATACAAACGAAAACGGTCTAAAAATCCAAGAACCAAACGCATTAGAGGACAGGTGACAGTTGAACGCTGACAACCGAGAGTCCGAATCAAGCTAAGGACAATTGTTTATAAAACGGCAGTCTTATTCAGGCATATAATTTACCATCAATCTGTATTTTTTAGTTTTTAATTATTAAGAGATGAAAATAATAACTATTAGTTAACCTTTTTATATTTCATAAATATATTTTTTTAGATAAGTCGACATGAATTTCTTCTCAAAGATTTTTTTAGAGAAACATCAGTTATGCTTTTGGTCGATTCGGAAATCACATTTTTTTTTAAATGTGCTCCATCTATTGACCACAGATTACTAAAGCAAGGAGCCCAATTCTCGGGTTCGTGATATTTTGAAAACATGGCGGATATCACCTGGAGCCCAATTCACGTGCTTGTGATATTTTGAGAACATGGCGGATATCACCCGAAAACCATACAAAAAAACTATGTTTTAGTGATATATGTCGTATGAAAATAAATGTCACGAGCCCGAGAATTGGGCTCCATGAGCCCAATTCTCGTGCTCGTGATATTTTGAAAACATGGCGGATATCACCTGAAAACCAAACAAAAAACTATGTTTTAGTGATATATGTCGTACGAAAATAAATGTCACGAGCCCGAGAATTGGGCTCCTGAAAAACATACAAAAAAATATGTTTTAGTGATATATGTCGTTAGAAAATAAATGTCACGAGCACGAGAACTGGAGCCCAATTCTCGGGCTCGTGACATTAATCATCATACGACATATATCAACAAAACATGGCGGATATCGTATGAAAACGTTTTTGCTTATTCTCGCGATGTCGAAGGTGACATATGTCACATATTTTCTTGCGACACGTACCGTATGGTCTTGACCATACTGAGCCCAATTCTCGTGCTTGTGTGATATTTGTTTGATTTCATACGATATATATCACCAAAACATAGTTTTTTGTATTGATTTCAGGTGGTATCCGCCATATTTTTTTCATATCGAAATCCCCAGAATTGGGGTCCTGGAGCCCAATTCTCGTGCTTGTGATATTTTGAGAACATGGCGGATATCACCCGAAAACCATACAAAAAAAACTATGTTATGATTTTCAAGTGATATCCGCCATGTTTTTGAAATGTCACAAACCCGAGAATTGGGCTCCTGGAGCCCAATTCTCGGGTTTGTGACATTTTGAGAACATGGTGGATATCACCCGAAAACCATACAAAAAAACTATGTTTTAGTGATATATGTCGTATGAAAATAAATGTCACGAGCCCGAGAATTGGAGCTATAGTATTCAAGTGATATCCGCCATGTTTTCAAAATATCACAAGCACGAGAATTGGGCTCCTGGACCCCAATTCTCGGGTTTGTGACATTTCAAAAACATGGCGGATATCACTTGAAAATCATACAAAAAAACTATGATTTAGTGATATATGTCGTATGAAAAGAAATGTCACGAGCCCGAGAATTGGGCTCCAGATCATCATGGAGCCCAATTCTCGTGCTTGTGATATTTTTAGAACATGGCGGATAGCACCCGAAACCCATAAAAAAAACTATGTTTTAGTGATATAGGTATGTCGTATGAAAATAAATATCACGAGCCCGAGAATTGGGCTCCTAATATAGAACAAAAGAGCACGCAATTTGATATAGTATGTACAGTCAGCGTCAGACCAAGTTACCCCCCTGCAGTGGAAAAATAGCACTTGTGCCCCAGACATAAGGACGGTCCAAAGGTCAACAAGGGTCACTCGACGTGACCCCGTGTGTACAGGCCGCACAACACATAGGGATACTGTTTTCTTTGTATGTACAGACGGCGTCAGGTCAAGTTACCGCCCGCAGCTTCGCTCACGTAGAATTCTTTTGACGACTTCATTTTAAAACCAAGGGTATGAAAAAAAACTTTCGCAGGAAAATACTTTCTGTTGCAAACCGAATTCCACGCAAAAGAAAGCTGCAGGCGACCGCTAGTACAATATTTCTCGTAGCTTCTAATTTCCTCGTCATTAGACTCATCGTAAAATAATTAACGGGCTAAACTTGTGTGTGCAGCTACTTTTGTACCTCAACTTTGTAAAATCCTCATTTCCTATGACTTCAGTACAATACTACCAGCCAGCACAGCTGATAAAATGTTATAAACTATGCATTGATTTAGTATAGGACAAAGGAGGGGAAAATAATACTTTAGCATTTTCTATGATAGGCTTTAATCCAGTATCAGGTTTTATGGGAATTTTATAACTTTATAAAGGTACGACATAATTTTTTATAAATCAACACTTTATGTGTAAGGAAAATAAATTCCCCGTTTAAATCAGGATATAAACTAAAAGTAATAAAACAAAAAAATAGAATGCATCAGCAAATTCCTACCTACAAATTATTAAAAATTGAAAATAAAAACATAGTTATGTGGCACTAGCACTACAGGTCTACTTCAAATTATGAATGGTTTAAAATAAAAAAGGCACTTTAAAATAAAGGTGGGGAGATATTATAACATATGTAACAAACATATTGAACAGTAAAATTGATATTTTATTTTATCGATCATCAATTTCTCTCGTCACACTGCAGTTGCTCTTAAAAATAGAAAATATTAAAATGTATAATATATATGTACATACAATTAAAAAATTCAACAAGGAATATTTTAATATCTACCTAAAACTACCATGAAAATCATAAAATCAAGTTGCATGGTTTTGGCATGTAAATATTCATCTTATAACATATTTAATTTAGATAAAATAAGGGAAGATCGATCAGAATCAGCAGCATTACAGATACATAACACATTGCATTACCATAGGTGCACAAACATCATATAGTAGGTAGTTACTATTATGTTTTTCAATTGTTGCATTAATATAACTATTAGACATATTTGTGTAAAAAAAAACATTGTACTAAGATCTGACATGTTGTCTGAACTAATGGTCTGATGTAAAAAAATTACACATTTGAGGGGCTATATATTAAATATAATATATTCCATCATTAAATTTTCTGGTCCAGATAAACAAAAATGTTTACAACATTATGGATTCTTAATAAAACATTTAAACATTTTCCAGATTGGCCTAAAATCGTAATTGTTAACAGTTCATTGAAATTAGAATTATATACATACATAGAATATAACATAACAATGCCACGAGAGAATTCTGCTGTCATTTATATATAATAAAAAAATGTATACAAAATTTCCACACCCCATCTGATTACAATTTTTTTTATGTAATACAAAATTACATCAAGTCACCACTGACATACTTATATTGTTAACATTTTTTTTATTATTTTATACAACACTTGATGACTGTGGTACCTCATTAATTAACACTACACTCAGTCAGCGCACAATATGTTGGTGTTGTTTTCATTGTTTCGTTTGTTTTCACCATCCCTAATAAAAAGGATTAACTCCTCTCACCACAGAATTTCCTAGTTATAAAAATTAGTATATTTCATTGATTCAGTCCACAAATTTGAAACCAAGTCCACAATTCCACTCATATTCATGTGACACGCAACTGGCACACGATGAATGTTGTTATTTAATAAATGTTCGGTTCACTAGGCGTTTGTTTAATAAAACGTTCTTCCAGTACAAAATATTTAGCACATTTTAATTTGTTGAGAGTTTTTTTTAATGATGCACTGTTTAAAACAATCAATATTCTATGTTACATTTCAATTGTTCAGATTGTCACGCAACGTCAATTAGTTACGTTTCCGAAGGATAACTTCCTCCTTTCTGTTCATGTATGTTTGGACACATACATCTGCTCTATAATACGGTACCAATTAATTACTCGAGTTCTAGTCATCTATGGGGAGAAGCCAGTCCTCAAATAGCTCTCACGTATCTTTGCATGATCAATTGCGAGGACGTCCGCGGCCGCGCGAGCCATCGCGATCCTGAAACAGACAACGCAAAAATGAGCAACTTCATGCTGAGCTAATAAAATCAAATACATATTTTATTTGCAATGTGTACCTTATGATGGGGTCTATAATTAGAGTCACGGTCACGGTAACCGTGATCACGATTGTCCCTGCTGTCGCGGTCATCGCGGTGGTCCCGGTGGTCGCGATGGTCCCGCGAGTCTCGCGGGTCGCGATTGTCGCGATTGTCGCGGTTGTCGCGCGAGTCCCGGTGGTCCCTCGAGTCGCGACCGTCGCGGCCGTCGCGGTGGTCCCGCCCGTCCCGCCCGTCGCGGAAGTCACGGTAGTTGCGGTAACCACCGCCACCGCCTCCGCTTCCGCCCCCACCACCGCCGCCGCGGCCGCCTTCGTGATCCTCACGATTATTGTCCTGAGCATGATGAGGGACCTTACGCGAGTCCTCCTCCTCTTGACGCCTCTCGTAATGAATGAAATCATCAAAAATAGAGGTAGAATGACAGTAACTATGCATGATACGCAACACCTGTAGGCCCTTGGGGTGCGGCACCTCTTGGGTGTCGCGGGAATTCGTCACTGGCTTATTTTCGTTATTTTCTAATTTGATATGACGAAGTTGCACGTTAGGAACGTCTTTAACATAGATCCACCTCACGCGGAACTGTCCCTTCCACTTGTCCTGCGACCACACGCTCGAGTTCGAATTATAGTCGACCGCGCTAGTCATTCGGGCCATTCCGCAGAAGTGGCCACTTCCGTTCACCGAAAAGAACAGATAGACGATCCCGCCCTCCCTCTCACGCTCGCGGAAGGCCGCATCCAGACGCTTGTTGCCGTGCTCTGTGCTGCACCAGATCTCGTACTTGATGCTGCGATGGATGTCGTCCTCCGAGTAGGATTTGATAACGAAGAACCTGGCAAGCGGGGCGCTCAAATCGAACTCTTTCGGATTGTAGTCGTTCTTGACTCGCAGCTCGTCGAGCACGGGATGCGGCGTAGGCCCGGCGGGCTGCACGACGGGCGGCGGGACGGCGATGGGCGGCGCCGGCATGGGCGGGCGCGGGGGATGCGGCTGGTGCTGCGGGTGCTGCGGGTGCTGCGGGTGCGGCTGGTGCGGCTGGTGCGGCGGCGGCGCGCGCGGCGGGTGCGCCCACGCCGGCGGCGGCTGGTGCTGCGGCGGCGGGCCGCGCTGTAGCGGCGCCACGCCGGGCGCGGGCGCGGGCGCCGGTATGGCCAGCTGCGCGGGCACGGGCGGCGGCTGCAACGGCGGTGGCGGAGGCGCGGTCACTACGGGCGCGCTCTTACCCGCATCCCACGCGCTGATGTCCATGTTGTGCTTCCCCGGGACGATGGGCGGCGGCGGCATGCCCGGGCCCTTCTTCTTCAGCCCGCCGCTCTGCGAAGATGGCGCCGGCTTCGCCGGTTGGCTCGCTATCGACGCCCACGTCATCTTTTTTGGCTGCGAGCCACCCGACACGTCCTTGAGCTCGGGCACACGATCCTTCTCCGCTTTGTGTTCGCCGAGCGCGAGCGCCTGCACGCCAGTCTCGACCGCCTTGATGCCGTCGGGCACGTAAAGTCCTTCAGTTCTGTAGTAATCGTCATATTGTTTAGCGCGACCTAATTGACCCCAAGTGGAGTAGTCACCGTTTCCATGAAAATAATTAAAAGTTGAAGCGGGCTGACCGAAGGCAGCGGTGGAGAATGGCGTAGTTGAGTGGCCAAATACACCTGAAAAAACAATTTAGTTTAGTGAGCAATAGCGTTGATTACAATGTCTCTATCGCCATGCATTTTAGATATTAAGGTATGAAATGTTTGTGATGGTAGTCATTGTATATAAACAGTACATAAAATGGATATGTTGAAATTTGTTATTTTTATTTTTTCACTTAAGACGATTTAGTTAGCATAATGATCATTGTGTATGAACAAATCCATAATGGTCAAACCTCATTTACTTATCTCGTATTCATTATGCTAATGAGTGATAATGTTGTCTTGAATTACTGAATAAATACTAGCTACCATCCATTCCATAAGAATCATGAGGATTGTATCCTCCGAGGAAAGTCATCGGGTCTGTTCCATTGGTGGACCATGTCCCATCCCCGACTCCAAAAGCTTGGTAAGGAAGGGCTGTTGTACCGTAATAACCTGCAACACATATAAAAAATCAGTTATTAATGTGCCACA
Source organism: Marasmia exigua (assembly GCA_019059595.1). Lineage (NCBI taxonomy): Eukaryota > Metazoa > Arthropoda > Insecta > Lepidoptera > Crambidae > Marasmia > Marasmia exigua. Next base: position 312,816 of record CM032464.1, on the reverse strand, counting down.
AATCTTACAGGAACAGCAATAATGACTTAGAACATAGACAGTTAGCCTTCCATACAATTTTATTGCAAAGTAGTAAAACTCCTTGATAACGAAAAATTATCGTTTCATTTCGAAAACTCCAATTACTAATAATATGGGAGACTAAATATCATAACCATTTGAGTGAGAATGGAGCTCAGAAAGAATTAAAGGTTTTATACAAAGTTACCAATTCAAAATCTGTGCTTGCTTTTGAATTAAATCTTCATTGAAATTTCTCAATGTTTGAATTATTCTGAAACATGTTTGGAAATCCATGATAGAACTATCCAGTGTCATGAAATAAAAACCAGTGAAAGATAACTCACTCAAATGGCTATGTATAAAAGAACTAAGCAAGAAGTTAAAAGATTTGAAACAATATGTACCTACCTGCCGCGCTGTAGGGGTCGGCTGCTGACGAGATGGGTGGTGCATACGAGGGTTGCTGCTGGTGACGCCATGATACCTCCGCCAACTCGTCTCCGCCGCTCTCTAACTGTTGCTCTTTCGGTGCATTTGTCACTGTAAAATATACACACCTAGATTATTATGATGTTGAACACAGGTCCTGTTATTTAAAGTAGCCCAAATATATTTAAAATATATGTATATTAGTATATTTTATTCCATATTCATAGTTTTTCCCTTTACCAACAAAAATTTCCAGCTCTTTACTTTGTTTGTCCATCCATTTCCAGCTAATTGTTCGGTATTTAGTCCAAATATATATCATATTTGATATTCTGCAGCTATATGGGAATTCACTAAAAATATCAGATATCTTCCTATGGATGCTGCTGTAGGTACTTGACTGATTAGACAAGGATTTCAAGTCAAAATGAGATACAACGCAATACCCATCCACATCTGATAAATCTATTCCAGGGTGGGAATTCTATTGTGAAAACTGATCAGTATCAAACTATAGAGGCCACAAGAATATTTTAACATTAATATCATATCTGTTCACAGTATCCAAATAGATACAAAACCGGGTTGTTACTTATGTTGGATTCTACATATTTATGAAGATCTGAATCATCATTGAATTTAGGAGGTAGAACATCTCATACATTGACCTGATTCCATGCTAATAGATCGGTAATAAAAGTTCAATTTTTAAATAAAAACTAAGTATATGTCACTTTGTTTAATTTCAACATAGGGTAACTGTTACCAATGGTATAGTGCACCATACACCAATCATGAGTTATAGTATATTCCATTTATGAAGTCCTTTTTAAAATATGTTAATAGTTCAGTACTAGGGAAGTATCCTTAGAAATCAATACTCAGCGGCATCGATTCTCAATTTGAAACCAATTTTAATCGAATCAACTCTGAACAACTAAGGTTAATAGAAATTGGCGAAAAACCACTTTTAGACATGCAAAACTTCCAATCTTGTTTTTGTCAAAAAAGAAAAACACAATTGGATGTTTAGTACCTATAGTTATTATAACTCAATAGTCAGGTACTATGAGCATCAGATTAAAATATAAAACAATTAATTAATTTAAGTTTAATATTTAATTGTACAGGTATATTTATTATTAATCATCAATGCTTGAAATTTTCTGCTCGCCATGGTCAGTTCATTTATTTTGTTATTTAAACAGTTTAAATATTACCTGCAAATGGTGATAAGAAAGCATGTTGTAACAACCCATAAAAGCATAAGCACAAGCCCGCCCCTATAGTATGTAACCGCAACCATGCAATAAAATATTATTTTATTTTTAAGATTTGATTATTTTGAGCATTATATCCAAAAACAATATGTTAATTTTGCTTATGAATTCATTGTAGGGTGTTTTGTATAATTGTATATTTTTTAAATGTCACTCCAAGTCAGAAAGAGATATTCAATTGGATTTATATGAAACATGCAGAGTTACGTTCTTTGAAATATCAAAAAGGACTTCATCATTAGAACAGACTGTAGGTATGTTCAATGATTAGTGATAAATTCATACAACATCGCATACATTGACCTGATTCCACACGTAAGCATATGCACTTATGTTAAGGATATCAGATAACAGAGAAATTACAAATATATACAATAAAAACGACTAACGCTACCCGGATTTATGCGAATTCAGACATACGCAATTTTTCTATAATTGAAGAAACAGACAATATTGTGATAAACTTGCTGGATTACCAAGAGCTAACAATTGACGAGCTTAGATAGAAATGCATAAGAGAGATTATCAAAACATTAAAAAAAATTGATTCAGAAGGGCTAGAAAGGAAGGAATAGTACAGCTGGAAAAAGGTTACCCCAGCTTACAATCTCAGTATGGTTATTAAAAGTTGTAAATTTTTTTATCCAAACAAGCTTTTGAAGATGCATGTTTGGAGGAATAATGTTCTGATTAGGCAAACTTATTACTTTTTGGAATACTGCACCATCCTCCATAGTATCTTTGGCACCTCATTATTTTGTAAGACAGTAGTAACACAAATTGAAATGGTCCAATCACATAAACATACAATTGCACTGTTTATATCTTTAACAATAAAGTTCAACTTAGAGCAATGTGCAGACAACTATGCCAATAGAGATAAGTAACAAGGTACCTATTAGCCAGTATTGATTCTATTTTTTGTGTGGGAGCCATAATGCTCTCTACTTTCAATGTGGGCAGCAACACCCACTCTGCTTACCTACTACTTACCTGGTATTATTTTACAGGTTCTTTATAGTCAATTAAAATCTTATTGGCATTGCTTTGTTAAAGCCTGTACATGTTTCTGTCATTAGTTATTAGGCATCATGACCAATAATTATGGTAAAAGTTGCAAAATAATAGCGATAGAAAGTGAAAACAGGTGAAAGCTAAAATTGTGACGCTAATCATGGCATCGCAAACTGAGCGCCGGATACAAAGCCGCCCGGTGCGGGATTCCTTGTACAGTGAAAACACCTTTGCAACGTCATAATGGTCCAACTTTACCTTGGTTCCCTTGCCCTTTCATCCGCTTTACGCCCGAAGGACATGAAACAAGAGATGAAAAGAACATTAGCAACTCATAGACTTCTCATTAAGACGTAAATAAAGTAAAAAGATAACGCAAATGCGAAATACCTGATCTGACACGCCTGCTGACATTGGCCACGATATTATTAAATATTGAGCACTCAGCTAAGTCCTTATTCACGAAATTAACAGAATAAATCACATCAGTTTCACTGCACACAGTCCAAGGTGTCCTAGATTCACTTAAATACTTTAAAATGTCCGTATTAAATAAAAATCCACTGAAAATCCGAAACGGATGGACGTTTTAATAATGGCGACCGTGAAGGTGTTGCCATAATTTATAATTTCGGAAATTATCGGTTTTGTCATGTCAATTGGATATAGGTATGCCGGTTTTTTACACTAAGCCAGCAATATTGTCCGCCCGCAAAAAGTCACAGTTTCCATTATGTCCATGCAGATTCCTCGTGTACTACCTGAGCGGATAAAGAATGGGATCAGAAATGGCGGCGCATCTATTCACTTCTCGCTCGCACACTATTTGCGTCTATACTCGCACTCGTGGGTACTGACTGCAAAATAAATATTCTGCGTTCCCTTCCCTGTCGCATCAGTCCGACGCGTTCTCAGTTTTTCCGTGGTTTTGAACCTTTAGTTATTTTGTCATTTGTTATTGTTTGTTGTTATAGTTTATTGTTAATTTGTATGTTAAATAATTGTTTTGTTAGTTATTTATAGAGTATAGATAGTGTTTTAAGATATAGTTACAATAGGATATAGATATAGTTACGATATACGTATTACAATCTTTTATTTCAAGATACTAATTTTAAAAGTTATGAAGTGCATGTAGAATAGTACATGAAATTAATGTAATTAAATTACAACTGTATAAATCATCAACTGTTCTAATGCAATCTATATTTAATACTAATATTATAAAGCTAAATAGTTGGTTTGAACGCGATGAACTCAGGATCTACTGGATCGATTTCAATCATTCTTTCACCATGGGAAAGGTACGTTAGGTAGTCATAGGCTATGTATGTACCACGGGCGAACCCGGGGCGGACTGCTAGTAAATATATATTTACTTGAGAACAAATTCGTTTATCGTTAAATATATATAATCTGAAATCTGACTAATTTTCATACATTTTTTATATACAGTCAAAAAGACTCCAAAATAATAAAACCTATAAAACATACTCGTACATAAATAGTATTTTAATTAATAACATTAATTTATTTATTAAAAAAAAACAAAACAGTTTCAACGGTAACGATATTTTATACTGAAAAACGTCAAAATAAGTTTTCAAACCGTTGATGCTGACGGTACCGGCTCCACGCGCCGCCATTTCTAATCCCATTCTTTATCCGCACGGATAGTATATATATAAAGCTCAAATTTTAATATCGATTGCGACTAAAGCGCGCTTTTTTTCACGAGACCTATATTAAAAAGTACTCTGTGCACGAGATTTCTTTGGAGTTCACAATGTACAGTGGCGGACAGGTCAAGCTATACAAAACTGTCAAATTTCCTTAATCGATTGCGAACTCAATGTGTAACAATATAAGGTTTATAATAATAACCTAGGCCTAATGTACTTGGCCTAGGCCCGTACATTTCTGAAAACCCAGCAAATAGCTGTGATGCTCAGCATATAAAGAACATAATAATAATAATAATAATCTCTTTATTTCGGAAATTACATCCATAGTACAAGTTACAAAAATAAAATACATACATACAGTTAAAAACAAAAATCAAAAACAGTTCTGCGTAGAGTTAAATTAAATTAGACCCATCACCTTCTGTACCCAATGTTTTTGGATCGGGCAGTCGAAACGGGCTGCTATGGTCCTAAGGATATTGTTGTTGCTGTCGCGCACCCGCTGCATTATCGACGGGACCCTTTTGCGCATTATTGCGTGAAAACCGTCCACCCTGACTTCCGTAAACATGCCAGATGCGCTGCAGTGGCGCGGCAGCCTTAACAACATCCTAAGGGCGTTGTTGTATTGCACACGCAGTGCATTGTAGGCTCTTTTCGTATACTGGGTCCACAGGCTGCTTGAGTAAAAAGATTGGCAGTAAGCTCTAAATAGAGTTACTTTTACTTCATAAGAGCATCGAGCAAACCTGCGGGCCAGCATATTACTCCTTACCGACAATGCCCTGCGTTCCCTCTCTATGTCGAGATCATCTTTCAAAGTGTCCATTACCTTATGCCCTAAATATTTAAAGCTGGTAACAATATTTAAAGGAGTACCATCTAATACAACCGGAGGTACAGTTGTAGGTTTCAATTTACCAGCTTTAAATATAAGTAGCTCGCTTTTCTTCGAATTATATTTAAGGCCATGTTCACCAGCATACTTCTCACATACCTGCAGGAGTTTCCTCAACCCGTTTATAGAGGGGCTCAGCAGCACCATGTCGTCAGCGTAACTGATATTATTAACGCATGCACCGTCAATGTGACAACCTACATGAATACTGGTACTGAGCTCCTCTATAAGGGCGTTCATATACAGATTGAACAAAATCGGAGAAGTAAGCCCGCCTTGTGTTACCCCGCACTTCAGTCTGTACTTGTTCGAAAGAACGCCAGACCACCTTACCTGATTTACTTGATTACCGTACCAAAACTTTAATAAAGAGATACATTCCCCCGGTACATCCGTGCTTCCCAACTTATCCCAAAGCTTATTGTAGACAACCAGGTCAAATGCTTTTGACAAGTCGATGAAACACGCATATACAGGCGTACTTCTATCTGTATGGTACTTAACAGTTTGCTTAAGACATAAAATAGCGCTCTCAGTAGACAATCCGGCTCTGAAGCCAGACTGAGCATCATGCAATTCAATGTGTCTACTCAGCTGATCATTAAGCAAACTGTCAAGCACTTTGGAAATAATGGTTGCAAGTGAAATGGGCCTATAATTTAATTGATCCGAAGCATCCCCAGTTTTATTTTTAATTATGGGCACGACAATCGTTCTCATCATAGCTTCTGGCATATAGGAATGACCCAAGCACAGGTTAAAAAACATTGATAGGACTCTAGGCAGATGGACGCCTGCATATTTTAGATGCTCTATGCTTAGGCCATCATGACCGGGAGACTTACCTCTTTGCATTTAAATCCTAATTACCAGAGCTATTTCTTTAGCTGTGAATCTTGTACTTCTATCAGGCAAGGTAGTCCCACATCTATCATGCTCAGATACAGCTCGAGGGGAAGGACATTCTGTGAACAGTTCCTTAAACTTATTCGCTATGCATTTCTTGTCACTTACGCCATTGACGAATTATTATTAATTAATTTATGATCGAATGAAGAAATTTGACAGTTTTGTATAGCTTGACGTGTCCGCCACTGTACTTGATCAAGGAAGGTTATAGATAAGAATGGAGACAAATCTCTTAATACCTATTTGAAGGCAAATATTCTTTCTCGCTCCGTAGGTCACCCTTAGGGCGTCCATTCAACTATAATTCATACTCGGACATTGGACATATTCTCGTGTCCTCCGAATGAATATGTACGCAAGGACATTATAATGTATTTTTGTTGGTAGGATAAGGCATAATAATTAGGTTACTTTATGATATTTGTATAAGAAAACATAGTTTTTTATAATTTATATATAATTAATAGTTACTCTATCGTATTAAGTTAAGATTACCTGTAAAGATAACGTAAGAGGAGATAATAAATAAAATAAGGAGACAAGTTTAAATATATAATTAGGACTTTATTCATTATTATATTTTAGGTTTATTGAACTTGACGCGTGGTGCAATGGTAATAAATAATAAATTGCCTAAACCGATTTATTAGAATTAAGAATAATTTTATTTGCTTAAAATATGGTATAGTACATGGGTTGTTCAATATAATAGCTGTTCTCATATTTTGCCAAACTTTGGCATGCAAATTTTAAGTACCTAGTGTTATGTTCCACATACACAACTACAGGTAAATGATAAACTAAACTAACGTATGTAATAATAAAACATATTATAGGAAAAACAATAAAAATAAATAACACTTTATAAATCTAACTTATTTCTATTTTGAGAAATTCAAAAAAAATCTTGTATAGAATAAAAATTATTTTCTTTAAGCCACCCAAACAATCTACGCTTAAATATATTAGGATTAGGGAGCTCTTTTAAGTCTCTAGGTAAAGAATTAAAAATTCTAACACACATGGCATCACATTGCCGAAGGTAGTGGCTTATATTTGGGTTTTTATTGTACACCAACTTCGTGGGATCACGGACAGTCCTCAAAAATGTACAATTAGATTTTTTAAACAGTTGAATATTACACTTAACAAAATTGGCTATTTCAAGAATGTACAACGAAGGAAGAGGCAATATACCCAAGGATTTGAACAATGGCCTACATGAATCGCGAGGAGTTTTATTGCACATTGCTCGGATACATTTTTTCTGAGCGATGAACAATCTATTGGAATCAACAGAATTGCCCCAAATCAAAAGTCCATAGCTCAGAATAGATGACACATAGCCATGATAAGCTGCTAATGTAGTTGAAAGCGCTGAAGAATTTCTTAATCTATTAAGGACATAAACGTAACTATTTATTTTATTTCGAACAGATTATTATTTCGCCATTGCACTTTTGACTCATCTATTTGTAGTGCCTACAAACCTCATATTCCTCAAAAAGTGGATTGATTACCCATCGTTCTTCGTCGATATCCACGTCAATTGTGGTTTCCAAAGCAGCGAACCGATTTTCCAATTTCAGTTGGAGGGCGTCGGAACCAGCGAGCGATTGGAGCAGATTTGGCCGGAGCGTGGACTTCATCAACCGAGAACGTTCAAGCTTAAAATCGATATTCAGAGTGCCTCTGAGAAGTCGGTGATCACTTCCGGTTTTAAACCTATTGATCACTGAAACATCTCTGAATATTCGCTTTTTGTCCGATATGATGAAGTCGATCTCATTTTTAGTCATAATATCGGGGCTCTGCCACGTCCATTTCCTCTGGGTCTGTTTCTTAAAGAACGAGTTCATTAAGAAAAGCCCCTCGCGCTCTACGAAATTGACGTGCATTTGCCCCTTTCCTACTCCCAAAGCCGCATGATCCCAACATCCATTCGCTGCAAGTCTGTACACCCACTTTAGCGTTGAAGTCGCCCATCCTCATACATCTCTTCCACGACATCATCCGGGTATGTCGACGTTGGAGCGTACACTTGAATAACCTTTAGGTTATACCTGTTGGTTAATTTAATTACGAGGTACGCAACCCTCGCCGATACACTGGAGATTTCAATAACGTTGTCAGTGAGGACTTTGTTGACTAGGAACCCGACGCCGCCCTGTGACGGATTATCTCCTTCCCTGAAGTACATCAGATGGCCAGACTCTAGGGTCAGCGTGTCCTCGCCCTCTCTACGGACTTCGCACAGCCTGAGAACATGCTTTAGCTCCTCCTCGAGTTGGGCCAAATGTGAGTCGAGTCGTAGCGTGCGTCCGTTAAACGTCGCCAAGGTCAGTGTGGTATGGTGGCTTTCCCTATACCGGAGATTCTTAGCACCCCCTGCCCTGCCGTTACCGAGACCGCCGCCTTGGCCCGGAATAGCAGGGCTGCCGGGAAATGGGGGCCGGCGCAATACAGTATCTGTCATTAGGGGGGAATGGACCATAACCCACCACGCTGGTCCAGTGCGGGTTGGTGGGTGGTTCGCCAGGGCCTCTTTTGTTGGTTAGCAGGACGCGCCACGGGCAGGAGAGGTTTACTTGGAACCCGAAAGATGTTGTGTGGGTCCCCTTACTATAATACTGTTTCAATAAAGATAAAGATAAAAAATTCTTTATTCAATTTAGGTCCACACAGAACACTTATGAATGTCAAAATAGGTACATAATATCTACCGCTGGTTCGGAATGTCGATTTCTACTGAGAAGACACCAGCAAGAAACTCAGTAGTTACTCTTTTCAAATATTGATGATGTTACAGTTTCAATTGAGAAGAGAAAAAAATACAATTATGAAGGTTAATAGACTACTATGAATAACAACTCAAAAGATTAATCAATTAACATGACCAAGAATCCTTATCATTTAAATAGTCTTGTACACTATAGTAACCTTTCTTCATTAGGCAGGTTTTGATATGAGACTTAAACTTATCCAGTGATAGGTTAATGACATTTTGTGGTATCTTATTAAATATCTTAATTCTCAATTCTAATACTGTTTCTACTTAATTATAATACTGTTTCAATTCAAATCTATGTTCGTATTTCTACCATTAGCTCGTTGGTGAGGGAAAACGTAACAAACTGCACGTTTCAGGTACCTAGTTTCTGAACCCACTGAAACAAAACAAATTACCAGACTTCAAATAATGGATTACGATGGTCTTTACCCTGGGCTCCAGAGCGACAGCTTAGATGAGATAAATCAAATATATTAACTTAGGTATTTTATTTGTGTAGGGAGCAGACGAGCAAGGTATCATACATGAAAAATATTAATAAATTAAATAACTCCAGACTTCCTGTTAGCTATATATTTTTTTATTATGATATTACTTACAAGACCTAAAGATACAATTCAATTATTTTTTTGTAAAAAAAGATGATATTGTCTTAGTACCACTTGCTGCTTTTTGTCTTGCTTTTTCTTTGGCTGTCAAAGCCTTTTCTTTCTTAACTTCATTGAAACTTTGATTAAGATTTTGTACATGGTCAAAGCTTTCATTCAAAGGTTCACTTTTCACTTTCTTGCTTGGGTTATTATTATCTATTTCTGATTTCCTTTTTTTTCCAACAGATTCGATTAGATCAGGCTTGAAATCAAACTGCTTCTCTAATTTTTCTGCCAGTTCTTCAGGGAGATACTCTGATACTATACCACATGCATATTTTAAATAAAACTCTGAAAAAAAATATCAGATTTATTTTTTATCTAACTACACCTTTGCATTCATGTCCAACTAAACGTTTTTAAAATTTAATAAGTTAGTTTATAAATGTATATCACTTTAAAAAAAATAATTTCGCAAAAAAGACAATAATTGTATTCTCTTGAATAAATTAACTTAAATACAAATGCAACAGACTCATGTTAAGGATATTTATTTATTTGGACAACCAACAAGAACATGCAGCTTAAAAACTAACAGATACAAATTGTCAAATATATGTGTTGGTGCTGCTTTAATTACAGGTTGCCACGGAAAGCGTAAACAAAAGTAGTTGGGAGCATAAGTCTTCCCTTAGGTTATAAAAAAATATATTTTGTTAAATAATAATTACTTGTTTACACCGAGGCACTGAGAAAGCACAAGTGTTCAACACACAAATGTTTGTCCATAGTGGGAATCAAATGCATGACCATTGGCGCATTAGGCTATAATGGTTATTGATATTACCTTACTCCCATATTCTGATGATACACCAGCGTGACATGACCAGAGAGGGATTGGGTGCAGAACCAAACGGCTAAACGTACATTCCGAAGCATGGGGGCAAAATACCGCTAACTTCCAGACTTCTGGCTAAAATTGTGGTGATTTCCCTTACAAACATTTAGGTACTCATTTTTGGCACAACCCGGGGACACGGGACTACTTGCGCAGCGGTTAGTTCGTAGTGCAACTCACTAACCACTGTGCTACTGAGGAAAATTGATATAAATAGAAATAAATTCTAACAATACCTTCATCCACAGACTCATTGCTGATGTTACTTGTTACAAAAGTAGCCGAAGCGGCGCCAGCAGTGACATGTATGTTTTTTTTCCTCAATACTTTGGCCAATTGACACACTCTTCCTTCAAGCCATTTTAATGTTTTACTTTCATTGTATTTATAAGCTTTCATATCCGGAGATCCCTGAAATTCAGTAAATACAAAATGCAGGAAAATCTAAGTGCAAATTAAACATTACACATATTATATCTATTTCTATTACAGTAAATCATGATCATGATACCTACGATAGGACCAGTTAACTAAGCACTAGATTTTTTATGTATTAAGTACCTACATACAAACAACTTACCTTTAAATCACCAATATTGTCCAAATTATCAACAAAGTCAAGTATTTTGTCATATCCTTTCTCTGATAACATATCTTCTAAGGGCATTGCTCTATCAGAGCATAACTCTTTGAGTCTTGGTAACACTGCAATATAAAATAAAATACATTTTTTCATACACTTTTATAAAAAAGTTTTATAACAAAAGAATAAAAAATACTGACCTAAAAATAGTGGGTTAACAGGAGTCACCATCATCACTGTACCATCCGATTTCACAGTCTCCTCTATAAACCACGACCGGTGGGGCTCACTGAAACTTACTATTTCATATATTTTATTGTGAGCGTCATCTAAACAGTACTTTGCTGGCTTACTACTAGCAGGATGCGGCAGCGATATAATGCTGAAGTTATCATTTTTAAATAATGAATCTGGGAACAAAAGCTCACACTATAGCTATATTTTTATTGTCAATCCAAATATCATGAAAAAACACTGATTAGAACAAAGATTATATGTGTAACTGTGGAATCTTATTGTCATACCTTTTAGGAACAAGATCCAGGAGTTTTCTACACGTTTATTGGAAGGGGTAGATGAAGTAGGTTTATCGTCAGCTGGTGTTTTAGATTTCCGTTGGGACCTAGTGGACATTGTTAATGAATTAAATGAAAAATACTATCTATGATTGCAATGAAAATAATTTCCCGCCTATGTAATGTTTTGATTTTTGGATCACTCACACACAGTCAACTTCTACAAACAAATGTGTCAAATTATTTTAACGTTTGATAATTCTTAATGCTGTGAAAACGCTATGGAGATAATGCCACGGGTAGATGTACAATGAAAATGTTTAATTGTTTGAACAATTGTTTCCTCTCATGGGCATCTCTTCATACAAAAAAAAAATAATTAAAAAGTAAACTGCTAGATTGGACTGAAAATGACAGTTGTCAAATTTCGTCGCGCGTTTTTGGTTGCTTTGATAGGTTTGAATTGTTGTAAAAAATACGTACATATTTTTCAAAGTTTGTAATAGGCACAACTAATAGCGATATTTTACTCGTCTGCTTAGCTTAATAACACGGGTACAAGATGCAGGCTTTCTTAAAAACCGGCAAGATATCGGCTACGGATAAACCAACAACTTCTGGAGTTAAAACATCTACCAAAAAGAAACCTCCAGCACCATGGGTTGAAAAATAGTAATATTACCATTATAACGTCCCAGCTTTTACATATATTTACATGCTCTGTATGTTATTAATGTCCTTTTTCACTTATTTCAGTCGACCCAAGACTATCGATGATATAGTAGACCAAGGAGAAGTAGTTCAAGTTTTACGAGAATGTTTGTCGGGAGGAGACTTGCCACACCTCTTGTTCTACGGCCCACCAGGTACCGGTAAGACCAGTGCTATTCTGGCGGCGGCTCGACAGCTCTTCGGCGACATAACGCGGGATAGAGTACTGGAACTGAATGCGTCCGACGAGAGAGGTATTCAAGTAGTGAGGGACAAGGTGAAGGCCTTCGCGCAGCTTACAGTTAGCAGCACCAGACCTGAGTGAGTAATTTTATCTTATATTTAATTAAAATGTTCTTTCTTCTGTTAGTTAACCTAGTTGATACTTATTTATCAATGCTTTTTTATTTCTCCATAAAAGAAATTGCTAGTAGGCTATGCTTGTCTCTTTGTCTGGCATTATGAGCTCTTTGCACACTATTTCTTTCAGTTTTTTCAAATTATTGCTCAAGATAGCTGAACTAAATCAGACATATAAGCGATTGTACCAATTTTTTATTATTTTTTAGTGGCAGACCTTGCCCACCATATAAGTTGGTAATCCTTGATGAAGCTGACTCTATGACGAATGCTGCTCAGGCTGCTCTTCGACGAACTATGGAGAGAGAGACCCGCACCACACGTTTCTGCCTTATCTGCAATTATGTGTCACGAATTATTCCACCAATAACTAGTAGATGCTCCAAGTTTAGGTTCAAACCACTTGCGAGGGACAATGTTATTAAAAGGTAAGTGTGAATGAATATAATTCTAAGTGTAAGTATTCAAAATGCAAAAGATATTATAATATAACACTTCAGGATTTTTTTAAAACTGAGGTGCAATAACAGTGTTGTATACCTACCTACCTAACTACCGTATCTTATAGAGGACTCAATATAAAATAGGTGACTTAATTACCTGGACTATTAATTGCGTTTTTAAGCATTCAGATAGGGCAGACACTTCAAACTGGTTTTCTATGAGACCGTGGTATTACTCTGGTCGATCCGACATATCCTTGCCAAAGTGTTGTTCTTCGTATTTCTATAAGTATTATTGTGATACTTTCATTCATCATAATATGTTGTGATTGCAGACTTCGCGAGATATGTGAGATGGAGGGGGTGGACGTCGGCGACGGCGAGGTGCTGCATCAGGCGGTGGACACTTGCGAAGGAGACCTGCGTCGCGCCCTGACCGCCTTGCAGTGCTGTCAACGTTTGCTAGGCAAGATAACAGCAGAAGGTCTCATAGAGGTTGGTTGAGGATATGAATATAGCAGCCAATAGTAAAGGTGGTTTCAGATTAGCGTATTTTTCTGCGCGTGCATACGGTCGTTTTAGCATACGCGCCTATACGCATAACACGCGCATGAAAAAACCCGACTCGCGTATACAGGCATATTTTGGCGAATTCGCTCGAACCGTTGGTGGTGTCGTGTCAGTATTAACATGGATTCTTACGGCACGCGCCTTGACGAACACTCGTATGAATTGAAAAAAGAGCTTATACGCGTAAAACGCTGATCTAAAACTGCCCCAGGACACATGCCACCTTATTATAAATCGCGGTCTAAAGTTATTACCGTACTAAATAATTCTCATGTCATCCTGATCCAACATGCTATGTTAAAAAGGGCTGGCACGAGTTTTGTTAGTTTAGTTCGCGATTGCGCCGTGGGCACAGGCTCGCCACGCATTGGTGGCAAAGGTCGGCCAGGACCTCTCCCTCTCTAATATAGCGAGAGCTATATTAGCGACTGAGGATGCCTGGAAGGCCTTTGCCGCATATTGCGAGCATGTGATGGAGGCGAAGGAGGCGGCGGAACGCGAGCGAGAGGCTGACCCTCTCGCCCCCGCGATCCGCAAGGCACGTAGAGGGAGGAGACGACGCCAATACTTGCGTCTCCTTCCCCTGCGAGGAGCAGGTCCGCTGGTGCGTGGGGCTGTAACCCCACCACCGGCATTGCACGGACCTCCTCCTACGCCTGTTGGGGACGGCATGACTCTCTCGGCTGTCCCCATCCCTCCCCCCGACCCCGGGGGGAGAAGCGCCGTGCCCGCCGTATAGGCGGGCGTCCCTGTCCGGGGGGTGACGTGGTGAAAGGCTCCGAGCTTTGGCCCCATGTCACTCGCCCACCCATGGACAGATGAGGGAGAGTCCCAGGAGTTTTAGTCGGTATGCCTCTGGCCGGCTTCTCGTTAGGAGAAGCCGTCGCCAGTGGAGAGTCCGACATAACCCATCCGTATGTTGGGTATGCGTAACGCATTTCTCCTGGTTCACCAAAAAAAAAATAAAAGTTTAGTTCGCGATTTGTAATAACGGGGATGAAGTTTCAATTAGCGCCGCTTCTATGGTCTTGTAAGCGGAAACTTAAGGTTGTCAAAGCAGGGCTTCGTATATTTTAGTTTGACTGTATGTTAAAATAATAATTGTTTTTATTTATAGTCCATTCAGTATCTGAAGGTGAATAGGACAGTTGAAACGTTTTTATACCTATCTATAAAAATATTTTTATTGAATTTTGTTATAAATTGTCTATGTATATATTATTAGGTATGTATGTATTGTTTATTATTATTTATGTTATGTAATATTATTAATATATAAGTATGTATATTTCTGCCATTTTTGATTTCATTTGTTAAACTGCTTTGCACTGCCTTCTCCTATTACGAATACGATATTTCTTTCCTTTACCCAAAGAATCGCTACAAGCGATAAGACCGCCATATTGTACTGTCTGATGTTGTTGTATCATGCTTGTATTTTGTTTTTGTGCAATAAAGAATATCTATCTACCTATGAATTGCATAATGCGCTAATCGGAATTTTTGCTCATACTGATTGACACAAACAATTGCAATAAATCAGTAATCGGTGTGGGGACCATCTTTTACCATCGAATCACGATTATTGTCTCGTGCAAAATATGTCCACAATCCACATAGATTGCATTAGAGACCAAGAACTAGTACATTCTTTTGGTGACGAAAGTGTTTTCGACACGTCAGGAGAGTATTGTTATTTTTCAGATGAATTTATTGCGTATGTACCACTAAGAACATTTACATATTATATTTTATATCCAGCTAGTTCAAATTCATAGATAAAACGTTGATTAAAATTAAAAATCAAACAAATAAAAGACAATTAGATTTCTAAAGAAAATATTCTCAATTCTGAAAAATATTGGTTAGGTTTAAAAGGAGCATCTCACTTTTAATGTTAAAATAGAACTGTCCTATTCACCTTCACATACTGAATGATCATAAGATTTCCACATTCCATTTAAACAAAAGAATTTAGAAGAAACAGTGCGAAATTAGATTCTTTTTTTATGTGATAGGTGGCAGACGAGCAGACAGATCACCTGCTGGTAAGCGATTGCCGCCGCCCATGGATACCCGCGGACTCACAAGTGCGCTGCCAACCTTAATCTATTAATAATTCTCATTTAATTCTTACAGGTGACAGGACTTGTTCCCGACAAAATGGTTCAAGAATACTTGAATGTTAAGAATTACACCGAATTGGAGAAATTTGTTGAAAAGTAAGTACCTACCTATATATTTAAGTAATATAAAAAGTTATTGCTTAAGGACTTCTTAGTTGTTTAATTGGAAATACATAATGTTTTAGATTGTTGGTTGGGACGATATTTTGTTGCACAGTGGGACGGATTTTACATTTACGGACATAGTACTTTTCGGTTACCTACATATTCGTCATCATCATCATCATCAGCCCATTTAAGTCCCCACTGCTGGGGCACGGGCCTCCCTCAATCACATGAGGGGTAATTGCCATACTCACCACGCTTGGCAGACGGG
Organism: Marasmia exigua; assembly: GCA_019059595.1. NCBI lineage: Eukaryota > Metazoa > Arthropoda > Insecta > Lepidoptera > Crambidae > Marasmia > Marasmia exigua. The sequence continues at coordinate 296,635 of CM032464.1, read as the reverse complement.
TTGGCGAGGGTTTTGATATAAACGCAGAGTATTCCTTCTCTGCGTGCTGATGATCATGCCAGCAACTTTACCTTAGTCGCCTTTTACGACACCTCGGTAAGAGTGAGGGTGGCCTATTCTACTCTGCCGGGGACCACACACCTACATATTGTTACTTTTATATGCCAATCGAATCAATCCATAGTTCTAATTAAGACAATCAGAGGGCCTATTCTCGAGCAGTGCACTTTAATGGCGAATGTACGAGAATTGCGTCCCAGATCTTATGATACTTATCTTATTATACACATTTTTTTGTGTAGTTATCTTATGAGAAATCTTGAATACACCCTAAAGCCTACTTCTTATCGATCCCGTTATTAACAGTAGTTTTTAAATCACTATATACTCTTATAATAGTTAGAGAAGCTATGGACGTCAATGAGGGATATAAAATGCGTTAAGAAAGTCACGTCTTTCTAGAACAGAGTTTTCAGGAACTAAAGGAGTTCCCATATTTTATATCAATGTGGTCCCCTATCAGTGTGGTCTGTTCTCTGGTTACTTATACCTATCCTTCTTCACGCCAAAAGCGGCCTCTTTTAGCGTGAATCAATATTTCGCGTACAAAAACGGACCCAACATTTATGCATGGTTATTTAATAAATAGTATAAGTTTTTGCCGAGAGGTTGTAACCCCGAAATTGTTTAAAATTGATCCGGTTTAGTAGCTAAAATTAAAATCAGTTGGCGTCGCTAGTGTGCCCTACCCGTCACCTTAAGGATATTTAACACTTGAAGAGTTCTAGCACAGGTTTACGACAGGTTGATGACAGTTTATAACAAACCGTCCCCTTTCCAGTTTCCTAATGGACGCGTACTCCGCGTCGCAACTCCTGGAGCAACTGAGCGCGACTGTGGTCTCCGTCGGGCACCTCACCAACAAGCAGAAGTGCAGCATCAGCGAGAAGCTGGCCGTCTGCTCGCACCGCCTGCTGGACGGCGGCGCGGAGGTCATGCAGCTCACCGACCTCGGGTGCACCATCATCATGGCCAACAATGACCCCTAAGGTGGACTTTGTAACTGTAGTGACTGGATGACTCAGTCCTAAATTCCTAATGCTAGTCTCATACGAAGGGCAGCACAGCTGCGTGTGCAGTACGGCTGGAGTCCTTTTAAGTAGTCTAATAACATAACACGGAACTAGAATTTTAAATTCATTGTGTCAAATAAAGCTCAAAATTGAATGTCGGAGGCGACTAATTTGGCGCCTATGAGGGGACATCTTTGGTTCTATCTACAAGATGATTGGTTATTTTTTAAAGTGATGGGTCAATTTCACAACATGGTTTCAAAACAACTAATGCTGTTAGCTAAAGTTGGACCTAAGTCCAAAGTAGGGCATCTAATGGATTTTTCGGCAACACGACAAAAAAAATAGCTTTTCGAATAAACCAAGAGAAAAAAGATGACCCATATTTTAAAGTTATCATTAAATGTAAATTAATTTATTAAAATATTTTTTTTAAAATTATTAATTAATATGCCGGAAGTGACGTACCTAGTCCTGAGGCTCGACTTATTGTGATGTCGGTGCTATATTTCCAATAAAAAGCGTTACGTACTGTCACTGCCATTATTTTGTTTTGTCATTTTATGATCAGAGATTTTACATATTTTTTAAATCAACGTCAGCAAAAGCGGTTTTAATTTGTCATGCCGAGTGATGACGTCACAGGAGGATTTTTTTTCATAAACATCTAGTCATTTTACACTACCAGTCATTGGACAGAACCCAATAAAACCGTAATTCCTAAGGTTGATCTAAAAACAGAAACACTGCAACTGATCTCTTTCTAAACTCTGCTTTTTAACAATACACAATAGTTCAAAACATTTGTAATAGCTGGCAGTAGTAGTTTAAAAATGTCTTCTTTTCTTGGCGTCTTTAAGCTAAAGCTAATACATTATGTATTTTTGTTTAAAGACATTTTGTACTAGTCTTTGGACAGGGTGTCCAGTGACTCATATTAATGTGTCCAAAAACTCGTTGGCTGCAGGTAATTTTGAAAAGCGGTTTACAGAAGGAAAATTAAGATGTATCTAAGGGAAAAATAAAGACTATGATCCTAATACTTTACATCTAACACTTAATGAATTAAAAAAAAACAGGTAAAATCCGGGAAATAGCAAGAAAATACAATATCCCTAAGTCAACTTCACATTTTAAACTCAAAAATCCAACACATAGAACATCTTATGGCCCCTCATCTTCAGTCAGAACAGGAGTTCTGACTGAAGATGAGGAGCGTATTTTGGAGATGTATATAAAGGAATAATGATAAAAGGATTCCCTTTGAAAACCTATGATTTTTTAAATTTAAAAGTGTTTTCAAGTTTTTCACCGAAAACCCATGCTGTCCAACAATAAAAATTCTGTCCAAAGACTATATATTTTGTTTCTTTTTTAAACACGAATTTTGCGCGTTTTTAGTGTAAAATGTTATTTTTAAGAATATATTAAAATAATAAAATATTCCTGTTACAGAACAGGAATATTTTTAAACTTGTTCGTACACTAGTTAGTTAAGTGTCCAAAGACTGGAAGATTACCCAATATCTATTTAAAATTGTAAAATTATTTTTCTTAAATTTCTATGCGTCTAATCAAGAAATAGTATTTGTTATTTCGGAAAATGATTTTTGTCGTATTGTCCATTCCCAATGTTTTAAAAATCTTCTGCGTTGATTACTATCAAGGCAATAACTGCAGATACTGTGCATTCAAACAGTAGCAGTGCTGTGCTGCCCACTTTGTGTAAAAGGTTAGTCCGTGTGTTTAGCCACCCTTGTCTCTGCTCTGTCGACTTCCTTCCCCAGTCTTTGCTAATAAGAACTGAGTCAACCGGCCCACACTATGTTTTTGGTACTCTGTGATTATTTTTCTAGTTATTACGTATTAAACTTGTTTTATGTAATGTAGTTGTTTGTGACTTTGTATTTCATACCCATTTTCCAAATCATCTACCCATACCCAAACCATGAACTTCTAATATAACTATAGTAGGTATATATTAGTATCGTAGTTGTAGAAGCTTCTTATAGACAGTAAAGCTATTTTCCTATGTCACGATGCGAACGAATATTCCCGGACGTAAAAAAATCGCCAACAAACACGTCCAAATTGACTACGTTCATTGTCGCGGTCGCATGGCGTCACGGGAAAATAGATTTAGCCCCTCTTATTCTAAAACGTGATTTAAGAAAAGTTTCGGAACTAAACTCATGCCCGCCCCTTTTAGCTTTAGAACGGTAATAACTTAAGATCGCGATTTGGAATAAGATGGACTGTGTTACTCAGATAGCTTTAGCTGTTGGGAAATTGCTCATAGAATTTTAAACCTATTATTATTATTGGCAACATCTATGATAACCTCTATGTATGTATTTGAAACTTGTTAAAAAGACGATAGTATATATTTTTATTTTGATATTTGCTCATCGATGGTGGGATAAACGAATTTTGACCACATTTCTGAGTTTTATGATGTATAATATTTATGGTATTTTCTATGCAGAAAAAGTCTTGAAAGTACTTGCGTGTTCTTTTTAGGCAGAATTGACATTTTCGTCATCCGTAACTTTACAAAAAACAAGACTTTTCTGAAAATGTTATACCTACTTCATGTTAAATGTTGCCCGTAATAACACAGTTAAAATATGGACTATAGTCCATTCAGTATGTGAAGGTGAATAGGACAGTTCAAACGTTTCGTATCATGCATCCATCTTTCTACGAATAAAAATATTAAGATGTAAAAATCATTAACTTTCTGGTGTTCTTATTCTTCCAATATAACAAGTATTGAACTTTCTCAATTAATCTGAACAAGAACTTAAAATAGTTACTACCAATAAAATTTGTAAAAATATGTTATGAATTGCATAATGCGCTGCTGTAATCTCGATTCTTAAACATATCGGGTATTTTTAAAAAGAGCGTTTCACTTTTTATTTTAAAATAGAACTGTTCCATTTCACCTTCACATACTGAATGGGATACAAAGGATTGCATGCCTCAAGTGACAATGGGCAGAGCACATAGCGAGGAGAACAGACGGCCGTTGGGGCGGAAAGGTCCTCGAGTGGAGGCCTCGTACAGGAAGTCGCAGCCGTGGCAGGCCTCCTACAAGGTGGACCGACGATCTGATGAAGATCGCGGGAATCTATTCGATGCGGGCGGCACAGGACCGATCTGTGTGGAGAACATTGGGAGACGTCCAGCAGTGAACGTCTATTAGCTGAAATGATGATGATGATGATACTGAATGAACTATAGTGGTATTTAGGGTTACATTGCAAATCTTTAAAAATGTTAGTTTGGTAAACAAAAAATCTCGGAACATTTACCTATTATTTATAAATACCTAATATTTATTGATCTATGAATGTACATACATAACTATCTCTCAAAAGACATTCAGACGGATAATACTAAAAACTAAAAAAAAAGTATTCCCAAAATGAAAGATACTCTAAATGGCGAGTTAGTTTGACTTGAATTGTTCCTCAAGATTGAATGAAGGTCCATAACAAAGCAGAGTTACAGTTGAGTTCCGACTATTGCTTTTTATGCGGAGAGAAAGGAATCAAACCGCCGTTTTCTCGACTTCACTCACATCATCTATTTATCGCTCGAATAATAGCATTGTGAGCTATCGAGTGAGGAATTGACGATTGATTCATAAGTTGGAAAACCTGAAATTAAAATTAAATTTAGTTCGACGAATGTCTTTGTTTCCTTTTGTATATGCCGCAAATATTTTTTCTTGGATAAGAAAGCGCCTTCTATACGGGGAATTGTGGTTCCATTCCGAGCATGCACCTCTGGTTTTTTTTTATCTACGTGCATATTTCTACCATAAGCTCGGCGCACCTCTGGTTTTTTTAATCTATGTGCATATTTCTACCATAAGCTCGGCGGTGAGGGAAAACATTGTGAGGAACCCGAAACCTTGCACGTCTCGGATAGTTTTTCAAAATGGCGGATATCTACAATATTTGAGATGTTTCTGAACGTGTTGGTCTGGTTCCCATGTCTAAGGGCTGCGAAGGTCAGACGGCAGTCGCTTCATTGTAATTACTAGATTTCCCGAATCCTGGATCATGGTATTGGCGAACCTCGGCCTCCGAAGTTTGGACGCAACTGGAAATTACACGCTAAGATGGTACAGGTAAATAACGCTGTTTAAAGCGACGATTATGTTTTCCTGTTATTCAAATGTTTCTTGAAATTTTGTTCTGATCATTGTTTATATTAATCACGAATTGCTTTATGTACTTTTATATTTTATATATTCCAACATTTTAACGATGTTCAAGATAAGTGGAAGTTGTACAGTAGGTTTACAATATTCGTTTCAATTCTGGCTGTATGTAGCTTCTTTTTCACGGTACTAATTCCAGTTTGTTGTAGGTACTGATGGTATCATTAAGTCTGTAAGATTCAAAATGGCAAAGCAATGTTTAGCTCGCAAGTTTCGCAAATAGAGTGATGTCCAACAGCGGCAGTACATTTTAGCGTCAAGTACATCCCAGCGAGTCGAAGTACCAGCTAGTCTGCAGTTTACGCGCGCGTTCATTTCACTTCCGCCGTACGTCGGTTGAACGGACGGGCGAGTAGGAAAGAAAGAAAATAACGTTCTTATAGAAAAGATAATATCGGGCGGTTGCGCGGCTTGCGCGGTGGCTCGCCCCTCCACGTCACGGTTTGCGCGCGCTGCGCCGCCATTGGCCGACACGCCGCGTCGCTCGCCCCCCGCGCGCCTCGCTCCCCTCGCCGACCGCACGCGCAGCGTCTAGATTCCCAGATTTGAAATCTCGACCGTTTATTTCGTAGTGAGCGGGCAGAGCGCGCGCGTCGCCCGGCCGGCGCGCTCGCGTACTTTGTTTTAAAAAACACGGCAACGTGCTCGCGGGCCGTTCGGTTTGACAACGTGACGTCGCGAACGATAAGTGCGTGCAGTGCGTCGTGCCAGCGGTGCTGCGGCGGTCGGCGGAAGGTCAATTTCTTTCGATGAGTGGAGGTTTAGTGCATGTTTCTGTACATCATGACTAGATCCACACTCATCCATGGAAGTTGCGTGGTTCGTCGGAGGAGCGGTCGGCGACGGCGTGAGACAGGACGCGGCTGCCCGGTGATTACGGGCGGGTATCATTACCGGTGCGCGGTAATGATACGTTGAGCGCGCAGGTACGCGGCGTGACCGGCGCGGGCGCGGGCTTACCTGCCGTGCCGCCCAAAAAATGTCGTTTAGATACACTTGGCGCTGCTTAGCTATTGGTTATTCAGAGTGAGTTTTTGCTATAGTTTTTCGAGACCTTCGGAAGGTAAAGAATGGAAGTTTTTTTGGACAATTAAGTCACGGATCGGTTTGAGATTCGGTAACGTTGCCGTTCTCGGTTGTAAAGTTTATCGCGCCAATTCTTAAAAGCCAGGTACGGGCGGGGCGGGGAGGGGAAGGGAGCGGTAGATAGCGCGGCGCAGGCGCATCTGCTCCTTCTGAGAAAGGCCATTGTGGCGGTCCCGGAGTGGTCAGTGCGGTGACGTCACGGGCTGGGGCCGACAACCTTACCCCCCGTTCCTTACCCCCGCTGATACACATCCGCCGTCGTGAGTTTATGTTTTTGCAACACTGTGTTAATTATGAAGAATGTCCTTGTAAGAGTTTCATGGACTTAATTTTAAGAAATTACCACAGTGACCTTTTCGATCGACCAAAAGTTAATCTTCCCTTTCCCTTCAATAAAGTTATTTTTATTTTTGTTTCCTTGAAATGATTGGGATGAATGTGTATAAAATAAAGCATAATATATAAAATATCAGAAAAATAAGCTGAAGCAGGGAAATGCTCATAGCTCTGAGTCATAAATTATTCACAGTACATTTTGGCGCGAAATTTTGGGCGCCAAAAATAAGGAGATCCCGAAAAACAAGTACTTAATCTAAGATAAAAATAATAAAAAAAATCTTATATTTCTGATATTTTTTTATCTAACTATTTTGGTTTTTTTATTTGAATTATAATACATATTTAACTAACGTTGAAAAAAACTTCAACACATGTAAAACTTACAAAAAAATATTGACAAGAAGAACCATATTGACTTTACTAATGGTTACTGGCTTAAATAAAAAAAATTAACTTTGTTAGGCCCATGACATGAGCAGACATTAATAAGAAAAGAGCAATCTCAATAGCTCTTGAAATCAGATAAAAAGAATAAAAAAAACATTAAAGAGAAACATTAGAAAACATCTTAATGAAATCAGAAACAACAGTATTCATGAGAAATCAGTCTTTTAAAAATATCATGATGATCATGAAGCATTAAAAGACGCATACAATTACAAAATGAATGGTACTGCACAATTACATTACAACTAGCTGCTCGAAAGACTTCAACATTTCTGCTGAAGGCTTAACCCTTCGACCAAGATGTAGGATTTGGCGAGTGTGGTCATGATATCAAAGCAAAGTAGATTTTCAAAAGCTGCAAAACTGACAAAAGATAAAAGCCTTCAAAATGTGATTGCAAAATATCATACTGTAATAGCGTAACTAACGACATTGTTTCTAAAATTATTGTAGCATTTCATGAAATAGCAAAATGGTGGTTTCACCACTCAAATCTACTGGTGGTAATCTTGCAGGCTAGCGGAAAATTATGATTAAAGGGTTGCAGAAATCATGTTATCATGTTGAAATTCATCCGTTTGTGCAATCTCAACATTATTCATCTGAAGTTTTACAAGAAAATTTAATCATTATAATATTAGTTTTATTATTTTAGTTTTGTAATTGAGAAACATGTTTCGCCATTTGTTGCAGTGTGATGTGTGTACTCCGACTTTTTCTATGGAGGTTCGAATACTCCTAAAATTTCAGTTCGTTTATAATAAGATTATGGGACGATACCGGATCCTTTAGAGATCGATCGAAAGGAGATCTTCGCACTTTCATACATTTTTGTCCAAATATGCAGGCCAAAACAATTTTTTTCTGTATACTGTTAAGACTTGTCCCCCTGATGTTCAAATAAAGTGACCTCAAATAAAGCCAAGGATAATGACGATACAGATTTGATGCCATAGTAATAAAAACTCAGGAGGACAAGTTCTACAGAATACGGCATTTTTTTTCTGGCCGGCATCACTTAGCCAAAAAAGGAGGATGACCTTTCTGCCGTCCATTTTTCTCCGAATGTGGTTTTAGTACTTAACGGCATTATAGCTAGAGGACGACAGCTTTGGAATACTTACATACGTCGTTGTCATGCATGACACAAACATTACATACAATCCACACACTAAGAAGATACTTCCCACAAACTAAGAAGATAGATATTAATTATTTCCTATTGTAGAAAATGAAATAGAAAATGTTCCTAATAATTTTGGTTTGGGCAACATGTTCCTGCTTTAAATTTAAAGAAGAGTTCTAAGTCTGTTAATTTTGCATCCCATGTTAAACGTTTTAAATATTAAAAAACCAGACTTGATGTTACTGATACAGGGATTTGCTAAAAGTTACTGTAAAAGATTCTATACTTTACTGTAAAGACATTCTGCGACCCTCTCAAATGTCTAAAGGCATGCATAGGGAAGGGGAGATTGCAATAATAATACCCATGAACATTTCTATGCCGTTCATCAACGGCGATATTGTTATTTCTCCCCGTTTTTTATGTCTGTTCGAGTTATTTAATAGTGTTCCGCGCAGTGGGTTTAGTGGGACAGGTACCCGTTCCCAGGTAAAAAAGGACACGCTATTTAGTATAAAGAAAATACCGCATTTGCCTGGAATCTCCCGTTCATAACGTGTGAATTAGAGCCCTCAAGTTCACAGATGGATTCTAGAATGCAAAGAGAAATCAGAGTGCTGTGTTTCTCATACATGGTGATTGGTACACACCTACCTACATTCAGTAACAATTTGCTACGCCTTTGTCTATCTCGCGCATTTTATCTCGATATTAATTAGCGTTTAATTTGAAATTATAATAAACAAACGAATAATGGAATCTAACTCTGAACAGCGAAGTTACACATTTCAGTTATGTTGATCTTAATGAAATGATGGTTGTTTACCTATAAATCATCCTAATTTTTACTAGCAATACTGCTGTCACTTTCCTTATTACTTTTTAACTTGCTGTTATTTTCCCAGTCCAGTAATGAATGAGACATCTGTTTATGTAAATCAACAGGAAAAACGTTGAAGAATTTGACTCGCTTATATTTCAGAATAATGACGTCACGCACTGGAAGAGTAACGCCCGAACTTTCCTTAAAATATTTGCGCCGCTGTCTTTTATAATGTGGATGACGAAGTGCGTTCACGATTCCGCTATTAGATGCCTGTTTGACCTTATAGCTCTCGACGTGGAACTCAAATTTCAATGGATGCATGTTTAGATACAACAATAAAGTACATAGAACGTGTCTGACATGGCAATTGCGAATATCGAAAGATCATGTCGACTGTCAACGTTTATTGTGTTCAGAGTTTGGACACGTATGTGGGTAAAACGACGTACGCCTGTAAAAAGGTGACGAATGAATAACCAATGTATTGCAGCGATGTTCTGTGAAGACCGCTGGCTTTGTTGCCGGTATTTTTTGTCGAGTAAACACACGGCGTTTCCGCGTGGAGGGCGTGCGAACTGAGGGTCGGGAACCGACCAAGAAGGTAAGTTTCTTTTGTTTAGCGCTTAAATTAGCAGGGCCAGTGCCTTCGCACATAGTGAAGCGTATTAACAGTTTCACACGTTTAAATCCCGTTTGTGTGTACGATGCCGCTCCGGTCCAGCAGTCTTGTCTTTGGAACGAATGGGGGAAATTGTATTTGTAAGCCTCTGTAAACATAAAGTTTGCGGTTTTAAAACAATTTTACTGTTCTGAGTAGTTGAAAGCATCCTTCTCTGATTTTATTTTACGGTATGTTATCTTGACGCACGTTCTATAGAATTATCAAGGACAGCAGAGCCTGTTGAGAAAATACGCCGATACATCGCACAACCTATCTTTGTTTTTTCCTTATTGAGCTGTTCACCTTATTGAAGTAAGTCAATCTGTTGTCTGATTTTAGCAAATGATTGAATATACCTATTTACGATACCTAAAGTAAAATAATTATAGAAAAGCTAAAAGTCATGCTTCCTGCCATTGTGAGATTCCGCGAATTTTCCATTTTTAGTGGGCGAGAATTCCATGTTCAATGACATCGGTTTTCATATCACGTCGGAAAAATCTATCTGTAACGAAACATTTGAATACCCTATGTAGTTTAAAAAGGGTTTCCTTAATACATATACATACATACATACATATTTCACAACATCACATACATTGATCTGACTCTGACTGTGTTACGGATATCAGAATCAACCTAATAAAGCCTAGGATGAGATAATGTAAATGACTACTTAAATGACAATGACTGATCACAAACTTCTGTTTAGGTATATTGTAGGTAAGTATCCTATCATTTTATTGTCTTTAGTTTTATTAGTAAATATTCGTGCTTTCCTACCAAATAAGTTTATTATATCACAGAAATAACCTTTAGCTGAACAATACCACATAGGTAGAAAAACACGTGTGAGTATCCAACGTTAGGTACGAATACAACAACAAACGCGGCACAAAGCGAGCGTCGAGAAAATTCTCGGCACAAAGCAGTAGCTGGTGATTGTCGCCAATTATTTGTAATAACGGCCCTCTCGGATAACGCGGTGTAATTTGTTACCGAACAACACCGAACGAGATTTATATGTGAAACGCGGGTCGATGCCTCGTCGTGCTTCTCACTCACTTGCTTGGCTTCCGTCCGGCGCCTCGGTTTGTGCAAATGACCATTTAGTATGAATAATGCCTGCATTTAACATTGTATCTATAGGTTTCTCAGATGGTGAAACATTTGAGATTTCCTTAAGTACGTTTTGAATTTATCGCTTTCTGATTTTTGTCTGGGGCATTTTTTATAGCTCATAGTCTGGATGTAAATTATTAAGTTCTAGACTCGTATTATGTAGCTAACTGTAACTTTATAGAAAGAGACAAGTAATTTCAATAACGATGGCTTTCTATTACCGAAGCTAGAATATATACTTATTGGTAACAAAGTGGATGTACTTGACTCATAAAGAGATCATTTCAACCTCCTCATGAACAGTAGTTTAACAGTTAGAATTAACTAACATGGATAGAATTTCCCTAAGGTGTGAAGGAGGTACTTATAGGTAAACAGCTAGAAGTCATTTTGAGATTTGTAATTTTCGTGCCTTTCGTTCCTCAGGGTGCAATATTTCTAACATGACTACTGTAAAGAAGTGGCGTAGCTGTAATCTTAGTACCTACATTCAGTGGAATTTGGTTAATAACCGAGGCAACTGGCGTGCATTCATAATTCGTTGGCTGCTAATGAATATTGATTGTTTCTTATTGCCGTCATTGGTTATAAGTACAGCGGCAGTGCCGTCCGCGGCCAATGCATCGTGCATCGATTGGTGATATGTATTTTTGTAGGGCATTATATAGGTATATTATATATGCGTAATACAATAAGTGTCATAATTTATTTAATTGAACTCGACTGTATTTCATCACGACTTCACAGTGTACCTAGTTGAATATTATAATTTTATCTTCACAATTGAACCTGACGAGATGTTTTACTCATTAAAATCTCAGGACAGGTCATAAAATATCTAAAAGTATGAGTTAATAGAAAAATATTTTTTAAAACAAAACCATCAAGATAAGATTTATTATATTAGATATATGTGAGATTATCCGTAATGAAATATTTGCCGTAATGATGGAAACAGAACCAATGAATATCACTTAGTAGGTATCTACCTAAACCTATGCTATGTATGTATATATGTACTTTATGACATCGGCACGCACAGTGACGTTCCTTACTTCCACTGGACTCTATGGAAGACCAGCGTCGGCGGGTCTTTTAGACACTGCGACACATGCTGAGTCAAGCCATTTCAGTGCCATTCTGATGTTAATTTTGTTCTATTTTTATTTTGTGTTTGTTTGGCGCTGAATAAATTATTTTATTATTTATTCTTCACTAATAATTTTGATATACAGGGTGCAATTGTGAACATTTACATCCCTTTAACCGCGTGTGGTAGTATACGTGGTTAAAGGGATACCAGCCAATCTGAGCAATATTTGTATAATGTCACAAAACATTTGAAAATTCGCACAAAAAATACAACTTTTCAAAGTCGGCCACTTGACTTGGTCATTTTCTGTGGAGCGTCGAAAAAATTTTCGACGAATCTCGGAAAGTAGTAGAACCATGTTCGTTCAGAATGGTCGGTAGAATATGTGGTTAAAAGGATGTACCTAAATGCTCACATATACACCCTGTAGGTCTGCATTTATTTAGATTTACAATTTGTCGTTTCGATTGTCTGAGTCGACTGATCGTCAACGGATTCCAAAGGACCCTTAAAATAACATAGGTACTGATCCCTGTTTTATAGAAGGGCATAATTCAAGCTACTTTCAAGTTTGAGCGCATGTTGTACTCCACTAACAATGATAACCAGTTTGTAATTGTTTCAATTCTCTTTTTCATGGCATCCGGGTTCAAGTCTGGATAAAAGAGATATGCGAATGTCTGTTGAGTTGATATTATGTCAACTAGAGGCCTTAGCGCAAAAACGACCGGTAACGAACGAAAATATACCTGTCGTATCCAAACAAAGGAGACACAGGGCGTGTAAAAGGGAGGGGAACTTCGATTCGGTCTTAACGTCCGGTTCGCTGTAAGGCCCCAGGTTCCTGACCTAATACATTTTTGCTTAGTTATACCTAAGTGGTTTGACCCCTAGAAATGTAAGTATTGCACAGTATTGAAGCAGAAGTAAACTTTCCAGGTTCTGCAACAATGATAATATGCATCACAACTGTAGGTAGATACCCACCACGGACATAAAATAATAAGGGATGATTTGAAGCTGCGAAAGTTGGAAAAAACAGATGTGGTAAGTAGACGACTTGTTACTTTCAACAAAGCAAGGGTGTAAAAATAATCGTGCTTTGAAAAGAGTTTGAGGTATTCACAATAGTGCCTAATCTTATTACATGAAGTAAATTAATATGGGTACATATTTGGACTTGTTAAATTGGAATAGAGTAATTATTAGAACGAAGTTAGAAGACCGCGATTTTTAGAAAAGTAAAAAGCAAGTAAAATGAAGGAATAACGACAGCTGTTAGTTATGTATACCTAAGTGGTTGAGCTGTTCCTGAATAGAGCCCTGCTGATGTCGTTGATGCCTTGTTGCGTGACGCTCCATAGATCAACATGTCCGGAACTAGTTTCGCTTCTATGTAAGTTTAAAACGTTCATAAAACAAGATCGCAAGTAAACTAATGTAGCGCGCCCGTCACTAATGTCCATAAAAACAATATTGCCCAGGCGCAGGTATGTAGATAGATGGCACGTAGGTATACGCAAACCGATTTCATTCGTGTCATAATCTAGATGACAAATTATAGAGGCGTTACGCCCACGTACTTACCTACCTAGCTTCGGCTGGTCGGATAGAGATAACATATAATCGAAAAACATCTAGATGCGGCTTCGTTTGTGTTAGTGTTTCGAACGTTCGCGACAAAAACTCATCATCATCATCTTAGCATTAGTCCCGGATACGTCCCAAACTGTCGTTCTTTAGCCCGGGGTCCGGTTTCCTGCCTCGACTCCTTCAATTCGCGCGATCTTGTGCATCTATTATTGTGGTCAACTTACTGGCACACATGTCATCATTGTTCCGATGCTACGCCACAATGAGTACTTAAACATCTTAGCTTATAGTAATTAGAACAGAAACGTAAATAAGCACGTTTCATGCTGTTTGAGTTTTTATCAAATATTTGCATCAAAGAAAATGGGTAACTGCGCTTATAATTTCAGCATATCCTTTTTTTTTTTTTGGTAACGAAGGGAAAATGCATTAGGCACCTTCCCGTCAGGTCGGGGGACCTGACGGGGTGTGTGGGACTCCCAGAGGTTTACCCACTAAAAAACCCTCCGACGCTCGCTGTTGATTTATAGGCGAGGCCTACGGTGACTCAACAGTCCGTTTGAAATTTCAGCATACCTAACATAACCAAGAAAAATACTAAATAATGTAGGCAATACAAAATGTTCGTGAATTTTTTTGATAGAATTTATTTACCTTCTTGTTAGAGTTTTCTTAAAGACACTTGATTACATAGTTCATAATATTTAAATCCATAAAAGCGAACCTACATAATAGGTATAACGCAATATGTAAACGCTTGGACGATGTACCTGACATCTTTAATTCAACCATTCATAGATGGAAATACGCTCTCCGTCAATTTCTGTATAACTTGTCGATGTTATAAATTCATATTATCTATTATTTACTTATTTTATTATTACTTTATATTCTAATTTTAGTATCACCGTGTACACTTATATAATATTTTTTTAGTGTTTATTTAACTTATATAACACACACTCTTTTGATTTTTATATTTATATATAATACAGTAAAACTTGTTAATATTTACACGATGGGTCATGGGTTAATATGTACTCGCACCTCACGAGTGCGAGTATAGACGCAATAAAATATAATAGAGTATGTAGCTCAGTGGATAAGGATGCGCCTTCTAAACGGGAGTCGTGGTTCGAATTCAAGCATTCACCTCTGAATACTACAAACCTATGTGCATATTTCTACCATTACATCATCGTCGAGGGAAAACATCGTGCGAAAACCTTTAGATCTCGGACAATTTCTCAAAATTGTAGATACCTATTTACAATATTCGAGATAATGATTCTGAACGTGTAAGCATGATCCAGTTGGTTTGGTTCTCCTATCTAAGGGTTGCGAAGGACAGACAGCAGTCGCTTCATTAAATGGTAAATTACCAGACATCCCGAATCATGGTCCTAACCTACCCCGGGCTGGCGGGACGCAAATAGGTATACTATAGGCCATCAGAGGTATAATAGGCCTTCAGACCGCCATATTTATTTTTAAAATATCAAAACTTTTATGGAGCGCATGAGACCCTAAATATTATGAATTAACTCTGTAAATAATCAAGTGTCTTTGAGAAAACTATAATCAAGTAAATATTTTCTAACTAAGATAAGGAAGTATTTTTTTCTTAGATCTTTCTCTTTTTCTGTATTACTGATATCTTTTCGAGATATGGTTTGGTAGATGGAGAGTTCTGATGCAGCTGCTTTACAAACTGTACTCATAATAAAATATTGTACGGACACAATTTGTTCCAACCGGCACTTTTACAACACATAGGTACCTACACAGAACTGGAATAACAATTGGAGCAATTTTTTAACATGACATGCAAAATTTTTGCTCAGTAGGCAGTATATAGAGGTCGCAGAGCTATTGTGTGTGGTACTCGTGTATTTTACGTAATCGGCTAGGTATGAATCATAATCAGTTGTTATAAAGTTAGCTACACCATTGCAACGTGTTGTATTCGTAGATTATATGAATTTTCTATCAACTTTTTGGTCGCTATCGAATTACATAACATGATTTTAGTGTTAAGTTACCTACCTAGATGTAAGTATTGCTTTTGCTTGGAGACATGTGTATGTATTAAAACAGCATACCTAATCGGTAAACATCTTTTAATTAGAAAAATAACCTTTGTAAAGTATGCACATGCAATCGAGAAAACGAACTGATAAATAAAGGTACCAACGTACCAAAACACCTATCACCTACTTACTTACTTACTCCGATATGGCTTAGCGACCCAAAATGTGTCTTGGCCTCCGATATAAGACTCCATCTGGTCCCGATTATTCGCGATTTCACGCCAGGCGCTGACTCTCAGCTCGCGAAGATCCCGGCGATATCTTGGACGGCCGTCGACCGGGCGTCGACCAGTTGGCCATCCCAAATAAGCTTTCTAGACATTGCGATCCTCTCCCATTCTTTCTACGTGGCTGAGCCATCATAAAGTACAGTTGCGAGGCTTGGACGCTGACACTCAAGGAGGAAAGCAGGTTTTTCGTTACTGAGCGAAAGATTCTGCGCAAAATTCTTGAACAAGTCCCTAGACCTGATGGTAGTATGGGGCTGCTCAAAAATTCCGAGATTGAAGAGCTTGTGGAGGAGCCCAACATAATTGGAGAAACAAAAGCCCACAGACTTCGATACCTATTACCTAGCTAAACTTTAAAAAAATCCCGAACTAAAACCCAAAACCATGTCATTTTGAAACAAATCTTCGAAAATTACGAACTCACCAAGCTACCAACCTTAATTATGTTAAATCAAAGTAAATTCAGTATCGGTTCTATTCTATTACATGCGTATTGTTCCCTCCGTTAGGTAGCTAGGTACCTGAATAGGTTTGGTTCTTTTTAAAATCTACCTAACCTAGGTACCTACATACCTTACTTACTGAATTTTGAAATGTAATAATCTACAACTCAATTGGCTTTGCAACATGCAGTTGAATCAAAAGTAATTACAGTGCACCATCTCGCATACAATGTTATGCACAATAATTCCCCTGAGTGATGTCCATAGCATTTCACTTGGCGCGGTGCAACGACTCGGGCGCAGCCAAGGTCGGCTGCCAGCCCCCTGAATCCTGTTTACGCGCATTCGAATCCAATTTTCTTTGAAGGCGGTCTGCAATCTACAATCATTATTTTTGCAAAGACAAATCCATTTCTGCACGCGGTACGTGACTGTGGGGTAATGAGAGCTAATGGCGGCCGAGCTGTCATTACGCCGGGCGGTGCGCGCGCGCCGGCTCCGATACTCGCAACTACAAGTAGTGATGTAAGAGATTCAATCTTTTGAGGCCTTTATTTTTCAAGTCTTATGGTTCTAAACCATTGGTCCGCTTATAAAATGCTTTAAATCCATCTAACCCAAGAGGTCACGCTGATTTGCATGTCAAGCACGATTCGTGTAGGTAAGAGGTCTTTAAAAATCTCAATATCGGTTAAGGTTTGTTACTAAAGACTGAAAAATCAAGCCTTTTGGACTTGAATCGTGTAAAATGAAGTCTTGTTTTTTTAAAGGCCTTAAATGGGGTCTCAATGCATCACTAGTTCCAGGCCACCGACCAACCCTCGGTCACGATTGCTGTCAGCTAGTGACACCGTGTTATTGCACTTTTAATGTTCAATTCCCTGAAAGTGCACGGTTTTTGAATGAGTTTTACATTATTCGGAGAAACAGGTCGTAATGTTCCTGCCTTGATACCTACGTGTAAATCTGTCTGCTAAACGACTGGTATTCATTCAGCTCTGCGTAGGTAAATTTCCTTTCATTTGGAGCGCAACCACAGCTTGCATCTATCTTCGTCGGTTTGCTTGAAGTTAATGGTCCTTCGAGCCGGATTATTTGAAAATATTTGACGTTTCTGAGTGTACTTACATCCAACATTAAATACCTATACCTACTTACTTGTACAGGTATAATGTTGTTAATGCGAGGTATGTTAAGATATATCTACTAGTTATTTATGTATGTATTAGAGAAAAGTTAGTAAGTAAGTATATAGCTTTGGTCTCATATCGTATGACACCAAAGCTATATACTATAGACCAAAGCTATAGACTATGATTATTCCAGTAGGTAGGTATGCGTCAATATGGTCTCTTGTTCTGCATACACCAAGAAGGTTATAGATAACTTCGTGGCATACACTGCGACGGAATTTAACGTTTTTCACACGATATGCGGCATGCCGCATACTTACTACAGCCACAGATTATATAATAGCTACAGCGTTGTGGGTAACCAGAGTATTATTACTTTACTCTATGGTTCTAGGTAAGTACGTTTCGTGTAGGTACTTACGATCAAGAGACAAAAGCTTTGCATAGATCGTAAAGTTTTGCAGACTGTACCTATAGTTAGCTATTTAACGGTGATTCTATTGTTTTATTTCTATTTACCAACTGAAAAGAAAAAGTTTAAGACTTGTCGCACTAACAAAACGAAACAGAGCCAGGTTAAACTTTCACCTCCTTATTATAAATCGCGAACTAAAGATAGTCCTGGAACAAAACTCGTGCCAGCCCCTTTTAACATTGCGTGTGGGAACGGGATGACATGAGCTTTAGTACGGTAATAACTTTAGATCGCGATTTATAATAAGGTGCGAAGGGTCTTGTTTGTTAAACCTTTGTTAACTAAAACGGTGTTATAAAGCAGTTTTCATTATTTTTTCAAATTTTTTTATGACATTTTTTGTTTCAGACGTCACTGCTCTAAGTATAACACAGTTTTAGCTAACAAAGTTTTATTAAATGTTTATGAATAAAGCCCATATATTAAGCTTCTGTTTATTTTCAAATTAGGTTTTTTTTATTGGGTTAGGTACATCCACAGACTCTAAGTCCGAGCCTTTGTTTGCTAATTAGTTACAATTACTTTTTATATAATTTGTTGCTTCGCGCACAAAAAATATTTTTCTTACGGCCGCACTCAGAGACGTCATTTAAGCTAATGTTCATTAACTTTAGTATCGGTAGTCTTTATGCGTATCAAAATAAGTGTCAATATTTTTTCTTAAGTAGCCAACTACCTAAGTTAATCAACGACTCTGAGTGTGTCACTTAGTCTTACATTTTATGGTTACAGACTCACTAGAATAAGCTTAATAAGTGCTAGTGGTTTTTTATAAAGACATGTCTTATACTTACGTGCTAATACTTTGTTCTTATGCTAGTTTATAATTATTATTATATTTTTATGTGTTGTGTTTCCTCGGCATTCCTCCAGCCAGCCAGCACGAGGAGAGGGAGACAGCACTGCTTGAGAGAGAGGGCTCATCAGAACCCATTTCTCCTGCCCCACCTGTCCAGAGACTCCCCTGGAGGGGAGAATGGGGTGAAGGTGGTGTTTAAAGTGTGTTGTTTCCTATTTTTTGGTTTTTCATGATTGCTTGAAGGGAGGGTAGAGCCTCCCACTTGGTTGATTTTTTTAGTAGTACTAAACTATGTGCTTGTTCTATTTCAAAGCAAATTAGGATTTCAATATGGTAATTATTCGCTGACAGCCCTATTAGAGTGGCGGCTACATCGCAAAGTCAACTTAGTTGCTTTTTATGGGCCATGAAATATTTATCTGCTCCTACAACTCTTGATTTGCGCTCGCTTAGGCAACAACCATCGCCGTTAACGTCTCAAGCCAGAGTAACTAATTAAAAAGAAGCTTCACTTAGTTAATGTTCGTGTAGGCGTCGATGATCGCTGACTTTAGTGGGTTTTGAACATTATGTTGTTATGAATGAGGATATTTACTTGTAACGAATGTTATGAGTGGGTATTACCGCCTTTACTTATTTGTGAGCTGTTTTAACACCTATTTAACTACATTAGAGGAGGATTTAGTGAACTATTAGATCATTTATACGTAAGTACAGTATTTCGTTTTAAAAGCTGAGACATGTTCTTATAAAATCCGGGGGAATCCTAATCCCTCAGAAAACCTACCAGTATAAAACCTTAGATTAAATCAATTTGTATTAATCTAAGCATGAAACCCATAAAATTCAAGTCAGCTTGGTCTACCATGTGATTTATTCACGATGACGAAATTTTGATTTTGTAGCAGTGTTGCTATTAGGTAGGTATACCAGATAACTTTTGGTGATACTGTCTGCCTCATTTTGAATATAATTGTCACGCAAGATCCTAGTGACTGCATACAAAATATGAACCTGGGTATTATTCATAGGCACTGGCAGATAAATGGCTTCTTACTATTAATAATGTGTTTTACCTATTAAATTGCCGTTTTTTTTCTAATCATTTTAAGATGTAGGTATAACTCCTTTAATAAACAGAACGTCACCATATTAATAATTGTATTTTGTTTTAAGACTATTGTTGAAGGTTTATATTAAATAGAGATCAGATATTATTGTATTTGTCATGCAAAATAAAAACTAGAATTTTACTGTTTTTTTACATGGCTGAATTGACGTTTTTAATTACTAAATTATTTTTTTCTGAAATACTATCCTACACGTTCTTAAACATGGAGTAAGTAGTTAGCATTATAAGATACTTACTTTACAAATTAAAAAAGTTAGTATGGAAAATACAACTTCTTAGAAAAGTTGCCTTACAAAACGGAAATTTCATATTTCATAGGTAATTAAAGACCTATACAATCACCAACCAACACACAACCACCAGACAAAAAATGTTTAGTTTTCTTTTTAGAAAAATGGAAACAGCCGCAGCGGTACAAAATCGTCGATGTTCCATTCCCCATGCTCTCGACATAGGTACCTAAATGATGATTCATTTTAAGATTTCAGAATAGGCCCTATTCTCGAGCACTCAACATTGAAGTCGAAAAGTCGAAAGAGATTTCTTTAGCCGAATGTATGAAATCTCTAAATTCGACTTTAATGTCGAGTGCAAAAATAGCACTTGTGTCTCAGTCATAAAGGCGGTCCAAAGTCCAACAAGAGTAAGACAGGTAGGTAACTAGCAGGTAGCGATGCATCGGAACTGTAGTCTAGGTATCTATTTTCCGATGCATGAATGCTGATTGCCTACTGTACGTACCGTAGGCTAGTTTGGGATTCTCATAGTCCGCCTAGTCCCAACACAGCCAAGTAGTAGGTAGGTAGGTTAGGTAAGTACCTACCTACTGGTAATTAAATTGTACCAACAAGTGGGGCAGAATGTCCGTTCAATCGGCCATTCGATTATCACGACAATCAATAGTGTTCATTCACGCGACCGCCATTCACGTCCGACCACAAGGTTAGGTAAATATTATGTAAGTAGTACCTAGGCAGGCAATTGGAATCTATTGTTAGTACGTACAGATTCCTATTTACCTAAGGTAATACCTAAGTAAGTATCTACCTATTTGCACGGGTAGGTACTTAACTTAATAATCATACACTGATATGATGATGACAAGAATATCTACCTTATATCATGCTTATACGCCGATCAGATTCATAAATGTTCTGTATGCATTAAAATTGAATAAAGATATTTTTAGGTTTTGAGATAAGTCTTAAGACAAAAGTCCATTTTGCATTTTTTTTAAGTATGTCTATAGTTTAGTTTATGGTCCTTCGAGCCGATTTTACTCGATGCTACCTCCGGGTATTCAGCATGACTACACTCAATCAATGTTTAGCGTAGTAATGTATAATTTAATGAAAGGTTAGACCTCCAGTTCATCCAAAGATTTCATGTAATTACTGAAGAACAATGATAAATATATCTCTAGCACAGGATGAATATCATTGATGCATGTAGATTGCAGTTATCCTACCTAGACCTTCGTCATCTAGCGTCATTAAGGATACTTATAACTAGGCTGATGGCCCATTAGTTGATAACCCAACCTCACACGCCAAAGGTCGTTTGATTCTCACTCTGGACATACATTCGTGAGAGGAACACTTGTGTTTGTTCAGTGTCTGGGTGTTCCTAATATAAGTGTGTGTACTTAATGTACCTTAGTATTTAAGTTAAATGTACGTATATAATATACCTATGTAGAGAAACTTACACTTGTTTGTGATTCCTCTGATATCCATAATACAAGTGCTTAAGCTACATAGTACGGAAACAGGTCAATCTATAAGATGTGCTATGAAATTATTGCTCTTCATGATGAAATAAATAAATAGAACTAAACTTACGTACGCTATAAGTAGGTTTTAACAACATAAAAGTACCTAAGGGTACTGAACCGATTGGCATTAGCGCTTATTAGATACTAGCCATTATAAATTTAAAAATCATGTTAAGCCACAGACCGTAATCAATAACAATGTGAGGCCGACCACTTGTCAACTGCAGCCAGCATCACACTGCGGCCATTATTATACGAGCATTACACAAGACACGGACTCTGGGTAATTGTATGTGCGACTAAGAACACAACTTGCGCTGTATGTCACTGGTGCGGACTTAGGGGAGCCCTACCTATTTGTCGAAAGCAGAAGAAATCCGCCATTTATATACTTACGTAACGTACGTCACCTCGGCGTAGGTAGATATACTGTAAATTGCCTTGTTCAAACTTAACTAACCGGACTGGGTCGATAATAGTTGAGTTGGATTAGAAGAAAACTTAAAATCGACACGACCTAAGATAGCAAAAGCAGCAATGTATTCGCGCCTTATAAATGTAGGTACTTAGTGTAGGACTCTCTCAGGCTATACTTATGGATTGACGATTTGCGAAAGATAGCTGGTAGTAGGTAACTGGATGCGAGTAGCCAAAGCTCGATCAGTGGCGAACATTTGGAGATTTTATGTCCAGCAGTGGACTGCAACATGCTGAATGAATGTATTCACGGGAAATTACAGTAGCCAGAGGGTGGTCAGATCAGCCGCTACCACTAGGTTCTTTTATCGGTCGCATTTTGCCTTTTTCTTAGATATTAAAGGTCTTATTCATAAATGTTTGTTATATAGCAGCTTTCATTCTTTTTTCGAAAATTTTGTAATATTTTTTTTTTGTTTTAAACGTAAAACTGCTCTATATCACCATTTTTGTTACATAACAAAGGAGTAGGTATAGAACGTTTATGAATATAGAGGAGCGAAATGAATATTTGACAGCGCTTCTTGTCATTGTCATTAATAATTCACCAAATAGGTAAGGACATACATACTACCTGTAAACAGTAAACACCTACTTATAGTATATAATTGTCATAAATCCCGAGTGCGGTACTGGGCGGGGGTTATCCTCGCCCGCTCACCAATTAGTCCGTCCAATTGAATATCTAGCGCAGAATCTATCGTGCAATGTGCTCCGAGCTTATATCAATTTGTAGAACAAACTCCAACTGGCATAAGGACTGAAGTGAAGTAATAGTAGGCTTGATAGGTATTCGTTTCTGTGGGACTTTAAAACGTAATGTTCAAAGCCGTTGAAAATTGGTGTTAATCAGCCCACTGCATACTGCTCTGCGTCTCTTGATAGCGCTGCCAGGTTCTTTGGACTGTTGAACGACTTATATTTAGCCTTTGAGCCAAAAAACATTGGCCCTCTTCAAGCAGCGCAATAATTTTGCTGGCTCTTACAATTTTATATGCCATCATCCAGACCACTAAGCAAAAAACCATAATTTTAAATGTTTATAAAAGCAGCTAATTCAGCGAAACAAATAAAAATAGCAAAAAACATATTCAAAGATAACAGCAACTTTCGTTCATTCCCGCCAGAAATTGTATAAAAAATTAGTATTCTTTTTAAAATAAGATCAGTCAAAAAATTAAATTTCGAATGTACATTTTTGCATCACGTTACATTTACGACCGGCCAGTAATATATTAAGAAAACCTAAATGCTTTTTGTACCATATTGTTTTCAGGAAAGAAAAAAAAAACCGCCCGTTTTTGCAAAAGAGTGTACCTATGTACAAAGTACAATGCACTGAAAAGGAACATACTCAGCATGTGTCGGGGGTCTAGGACTCCCCGACGCTGGTCTTCCGTATGTGCCTACAGAGTGAACACCACTGCACGCAGGTAGCACTTAGACTTCAAATAGAATAAAATAGAGAACTGTGGCATTTCGCATGTAGTAACAATCCTATTCATCAACAATCCTACTCATAATAACCCTTAAGTAACTATTTCACCCCTATATACCTAGGTAGCTATACCTATTTCAAACTTAGATATGTTATGCCTACCTAGGCTACCTTCTCTAGTAATAGACAATGATATGATAACATTACCCATCATAATATTCCAGTTAAATTTAGGTAGGAAGGTATTATCGTAGATAACTTATCCGTATTTATTAGCAAATTCTTTTTTTATTTTGTACCGCTGAATTTGTTTTTAGCAGTTGTAATCATGTGCTCAAAGTGCGAATGTTACCACAAAAATCAAATTAAAATTCAATTTTCATTAGTAAGCAGGTAAGATACCTAATGGCCTGTTTAAACATAACGCCTCACAATGGCCGATTTGCATAGCATTAATTAAATGAGCCGTGTAAAAGCCTTTATGTAAGGATACCGTTTTTTACCGACGATATGCGTGTACTTTTATGGGGCTTTGAGAGAACTCGCTCGTATTTTTAGAAGCGCATACTTAAACTTAACTGTAATTTGTGGTCAAATAATACCTACCTACGTAACTTTATAGGTTGTAAACAGGCTTTTTGCGCAAGCTGGGAGCTTCGTCGTACAGGTTAACTGAGGCTGTAACTAACTTTTACAAATTACAATAAGAAGAATATTTATTTTTATAGCAATCTTTTGCAATTTATTGTTAAGTAAATAACACACTTAAAAAATCTAATAATAATATCATCTCGTGTTCAGGTGGTCCCACCTGAACACGAGATAAAATTTGTAAGTGTGTTATTGACTTAAGAATAAATTGCAAAAGATTGCTATAAAAATATCAACTATTGATCTAGCAGTCACATCTTAACTGGTGGTCAAATATTTGTAATAATATTTCCACTGGATATTGTAAATATACCAACAATATTGATGAGACTATCGACAGCTCATGTCAAATCAAGCACTTATAAATTTCGTCGACTTATTAACGCGTTCAGTGGTCTAATTGGTAGAATATTCACCCGGATTGTGAAAGGTGTGGGTTCGTGTCCCACCTGAACACGAGATGAAATTTTTAAGTGTGTTACATATTTACTTAAGAATATTTATTTGCTTAAAATATGGTTAATACATAAGGTGTTTACGCAGTAACAAAGTTCACATATTTTACCAAATTTGGCATGGAAATTACTTAATTTTAATTCTGTTCAGGTGGGACCACCTGAACACGAGATGAAATTTGTAAGTGCGTTATTTACTTAAGAATATGTAAATTGCAAAAGATTGCTATAAAAATATCAACTATTGATTTAGCAGTCTCATCTTAACTGGTGGTCAAATATTTGTAATAATATTTCCACTGGATATTGTAAATATACCTACAATATTGATGAGACTATCGACAGCTCATGTCGAATCAAGCACTTACAAATTTTGTCGACTTATTAACGCGTTCAGTGGTCTAATTGGTAGAACATTCACCCGGATTGTGAAAGGTGTGGGTTCGTGTCCCACCTGAACACGAGATTAAATTTGTAAGTGTGTTACATATTTACTAAAGAATATTTATTTGCTTAAAATATGGTTAATACATAAGGTGTTTACACAGTAACAAAGTTCACATATTTTACCAACTTTGGCATGGAAATTACTTAATTTTAATTCTGAAAATAAAGTATGCAGCCAATATTATAAAATTAAAGCCAAATCTTGGTGATTCGAGTTTTAATTTTGTTGGGTCTGTATGTCTGCCTGTCACTCTTGTGAATGGTGGTGGATGGATACCCTATAACTGTGATAGCATGTAGGCATAGGTGTACCTGGGCATCAAAATATTTTCAATACTGGAGGAAAGGTCCAAAAATGTTATTACCTACAAAGGTCTATTAGAATCTATGCTTGTGTTAAGTATTGTACATGTGCCAAGTAGGTACAAAGCCTCGGCAACATGGCAGCCGAGTGGAGGCGAGTAAAACACATCGTTTACGCCGTCGTGTGACGCGACATTCTCCGTTGCGTAACCGCGGGGTGGGCAAATTGCATCCACCGTGCGTGTCGTCGCCCGCGCAGGGTTCTCACTCACCGCGTTAGTCTTGCTAGTCGTACCTATAGTTTTTTTCTAATGTGAAATGTTTCAGACGAGCACACGGACCATCTGATGGTAAGCGATTGTGTCCATATGTGGCGGCAGGGTGATTCTCCAAAATTTGATCTTCCGGTTTCTTCGCATTTGATTTCCATGGGCTCAAAAATATTGTTCAAATTAGCAGTTTATATTGAAATCAGAAGAAGTTTAAATTGAAAGAAGGGTAGGCGTCTTTACGTGTTTTTATTTCAATTAAAAATTCTAATTTGAACAATATTTATGAGCCCATGGAAATCAGACGCGAAGAAACCGGAAGGTCATATTTCGGAGAATCACCCGGCAACACCAGTGGAGTCACCGGACCCATGCTATTTGGCTTTCAGTACCTGTACTCATTTGTTGAAACATAGCGCAGGCTACATACTGGTTTATTTACTAGTAAGCAGCTGTTTTCATATTAGTACCTATATTGCATAACTGAACTCCTGATATGCCTTAGTTGAGGAGTTGACGAGCTGATTCCACGTCTTCTTTTCGTCAGTTTTCTTTACATCACATACCTACATTGATCTGACTCCGAGATAGGTAGCTCAAGCACCTGTGTTACAGAATCAACAGTGGGATTACAAATATATAGATAGAATACGTTTCTTTTGATAGTACCTACATACTTATAATACATAGAAAACACTCAGACCATTACAAACAGAAATGTTCACCTTTCAACTCGCAACTCTTGCAGCAGTCTGACGAAGCGATTCGAATACAAGTAGTGAATCCCGGCACTGAGGGGAAATTCTCGTGCACTCGACATTAAAGTCGAATTTACAGATTCCATACATTCATCCATACAAATCCCTAATTCGACTTCAATGTCAAGTGCTCGAAATAGGCCCTCTGTTCCTTTTAATTTTTAACTTATCGAGATTCGATTACCTAACTCCTTAGAATAATCCTAACTCATTATTTTTTGTTTCTACGGTAAGTAAATACGAGTAGCTATATGGTATATCTTTCGCCAGCATCACAGTTCTGTATGGTTGTAAGCGTATTTAATTCAAAGAGCTTGGTTAGTATAAAGACGTGAAACTGAAAGTCATTAATAATTAGTGAACGGCCGTGATAGAGGCTGCTAAGGGTTGCTCTTAGTTTCCCGCTGGTTAGGTAGTGGTACTGAGGTTACGACTTCTGAATTCTAATAATTGTTGTTCCATAAATGATATCTCACATGGGGAGGGTGCAGAGAGCACGTTTCTGCAAAAGGGGCATCCCTGATCACGGTGAATGAAACTCTGTGGCATTGCCGGCATTGCATGGCACACAGAGTTTCCCGGTGCAGGGTTAGCATTTCTGTGATTTTTCCAGTCTATGGGTTTTTTATAGCAGATGCAGAAGTTAAGTGGACGATCCATGTAAGTACCTAAACATGCCAAAGATGTTCTGCTAAGGACCGTAACATCATAACAAAGACTTACCTATGTTATTTAAAATATTTCATATCTGGAAAGCCATAGAATTATTATTAGTATAAAAAATATATGTGTGGAAAACCAGATGCGTGATTTTTTTTACTAGCCTATTGTCACAAAAGGTAAACTTCTTCAGCGATTTCTGTTTGAAGCTGACGCTTGCCAATCTTGGGAAAGGTGGACAATCGACACGCCGTCTGTTCTTGGGTCTGCTTTTCATAAGTAGGTAGGTACTTAAGTAAATTAAATATAATAGAGTAGACCCTCGTAAAGCGACAGCTTTGAAAGCATCCAGGAGTTACACGTTAAGAAGAGACTCCTAATTGAGTAGACTGCTAATTGTATAGTTTTACAAAATACAAAATAATTTATTTGCTAATAAATAGGGTGGTTACATAGAGTAGATGTTTAAAATTAATATGTCTCTTGAACCTATTTAAATGTGGGAGAGCCACGCTTAGGCATGAATGGGCCGGCTCGACCGGAGTGATACCACTGCCTCACAGAAGACCGGCGTGAAGCAGCGCCTGCGCTGTATTTCGCCGTGTGAGTGACGTTACCGGAGGCCCAATGGGGGGAAGGGGCAAAGGTTGGCAGCGCACTTGTGACTCCACTGGTGTTGCGGGTGTCCATGGGCGGCAGAATTGCTTACCATCAGGTGATCCGTCTGCTCGTCTGCCACCTCTCTAATAATAAAAAAAAGCGATTAATAATTGCTTGACGGATGCTTGGCTTGACGTCGTAAGGAATGACATGCGTGCCATTAAATTGACTACATTGGATGCACCAGATCGTGCGAAGTGGAGGAGTAGAAGCAGAAAAGCAGACCCCGGGCTCCGGAGCGACATCTTAGGACGCAACCGGGACAAAACCAAAACGCTGAGATGAGATGATGAATAGCAAGCAAATTTACATGAGGTAGGTACCTACAAGTACATTAGTATTCACATGTAGGTATAAGTAAGTACTTAGGTAGACACTATCTGCATATTTTAGTCGATTTTATTGGAAGATTTGATTTTCGATGAAGCTTTTCGATAGATACCTTTTGTTGGCTAAAATCTTGCAACTCATATTTGCGTTTTCAAAGTCCATAACAATAGCTTCGCAATGCGTGCACTTGCGCTTGTGCCGACCGGATGCTCGGCCTGCAATTAAATTGGACAGCAAATCCGACAAATGCTTGCCATATGGCAACCTTACCCCAAGGTATTCTGCTGACGTCGTCATGCGCGGTGCCCATACAACCGGGGTACGTAGGGTGACCAGTTGGACACTCCAATTTCCATGATTTTTGATATACCTACTTATGTCTAGCATCAGAATTGAGTGCCCGGTGCTACTGTAGGTTTACTTTTTTTATGTTATAGGTGGCAGACGAGCAGACGGATCGCTTGATGGTAAGCGATTGCCGCCGCCCATGGACACCCGCGACACCAGTGGAGTCACAAGTGCGCCTGCCAACCTTTATAACCCCCCTTCACCCGGATTGGGCCTCCGGTACCCTCACTCACGCAGCGAAACATAGAAGTGCTGCTTCGCGCCAGGTTTTCTGTGAGCCGGCGGCTGAGCCGGCCGGCCCTTTCATGCCAAAGCGTGGCGCTCCCACGGTTGATTTTGAAATAAAAATAACAAACAAACTTTTGCAATAAAAATAACAAACAAACTTGTGCAATAAAAATACTTGTTTCAGTTTACTCAAAGATTGTCTGGAAATCTCTGGATTCTCTGGATTGTCTGGAAATGGGCGCCTTATTGTACCTACTGTCTGATGTTGTTGTATCATATTTACTTGTATTTTGTTTTTGTGCCATAAAGAATCGACT
Source organism: Marasmia exigua (assembly GCA_019059595.1). Taxonomy (NCBI): domain Eukaryota; kingdom Metazoa; phylum Arthropoda; class Insecta; order Lepidoptera; family Crambidae; genus Marasmia; species Marasmia exigua. Next base: position 267,618 of record CM032464.1, on the reverse strand, counting down.
GTTTAGGTACCTAACTGTCGTTTTGCATTTATTAATATAACAACCATCGACTTATGAAGATTTTTCATTAGTGAACTAATGTAAAAATCTTTATCTATATTGAATAATATTTATATTAATATCAAATAGCAAAGCCTACCAGGTGCCAGGTAGAGTTAGTAAGATAATAGGTACGTGATCTTTGTTAACCCCGTTATTTAAAGCGAACAAATTTTTCTTACATTTGTGTAACGCACAAAACTAGAAAACCCGTAAAATATGGGAGACCGGGTCACCCTAGGGGTAAGCCACCCAATGCCACGGGAAATTCAACCTTGTAATTATGTAACCCAACGGTTACCGCTAACGTGCCCGTTCTAATAACTGGGTTGTGCGCAAGCGCAGGTTCCTGTGTGAATGAACAGGGAGTCAATGCAATCAATTCGAGCACGCAACGTTCAATTTAGAAAAATTTAGTCGGTGATGTCAGCCAGAAACGGTTGTCGTCGGGTGTTTGGACAATCAATCATCCTGTTTTGGGAAATAAATGCTTTTGTGAATTTGGCACACTAATTACTGGACTAATGCCCTTCTATAAGCTAATGTAAGAGGTCAACAAAACGAGAGAAAATAAGCTATAAGGTTAAAACTCAACCCTTCTTATTACAAATCGCGAACTAAGGATAGCCCTGGAACAAAACTCGTTGCATCCCCTATTAACGTTGCATGTTGGAACGGAATGACATGAGCTTTAGTACGGTAATAACTTTAGACGGCGATTTGTAATAAGGTGGAACATCTTTTAAAAGACAAGACTACCAAATGGGTGGTAATAGGGGCATCCCGGACTAATAGGTACTATCTTACTCTATGGGTCATCCCTTTTACTGGTTCCAAACTAAAGCACAGAAATTAGCATTTCTGTAGGTAGGAAGGTTCTTAAGATAGCTACCGATTGTAGTAGTCAAATATACATTGAACCAATATTGAAATCTAAAAAAAAATCCATAGAAACTCTCCCTCATCTTAGCGTGTAATGCGTCCGAAACTGTCGCTCTGGAGCCCTGGGTAGGTACCGTCGCTTGGCCCATGATTCTTGCTTGAAACATGAAGAGACTGCCGTCTGACTGTTCAGGTGTGGTCTAATTAGTATTAAAAGCAACTCGGATTGAGGAAGTTGTGGATTCGATTCCCACCTGAATACGAGATGAAATTTATTAAGTGCGTTATTTAGATAAATTGCAAGAAGGTTGCTATAAAAAATATCAACTAAGTAGGTAGTTATTTATTAACTGAATCATGGTAACACGTTTCAGGAATTATCCGAAATGTGCATTTCCATACAGACCATAACAGCTGATATTTTATTTAGTTTGAAAGTGTTTTTTTTTTAGATCTATGAAAAACAAAATGTTGCGTATGATATTAGTTAGAAACACAGGTAATAATTGGCTAAAATACCTATAACTGGAGGTTGATCATGTTTTAAAAATAACCCTCCATAAATAAATCATACTTGATAACTGCAGTGTACCTCGTACAGTCGATTAATGCATCGATGCATCATACCAAGAGCAGAAACATAATTCGGTGCGTGGCTGCGCCTGCGTCGATGATTGAGATATACGATACGATACCCGCAGTGCAAACTACACAGATCTGTGGCAAACTATAAGTAGCTGTGGGTATTTCAGTTTGTATCTCCTAGAGTTATTCAATGTGAAGCCCTTTAAGCTGTAGTATTTTACTTAAGAAATAACAGAGGCCATCTCCTGGGGGTTATGACCCGTCCTCCCCTGAATCCACGATTATACTAAGAATTAATAATACGTTCATTTAACTCAGTTGCATAAACGACGACTTGCGTTTTAATGAATGTTCTTGACTTTGATCCATATTACTTTGACTAAAGCCGACTTTAATAAACATTCTGCATCTGGTCTGGATGTTAGGCAGATAATCATGGGTCTTGCGCACTATGGAATTGGTTTTCTCTGTCTATTAAATGAGCATTTAGTCTGTTCTTGCTGAAGTCTTATAGTAGGTACGTTAGATATTACTATAATAGGTTTTGATATTTCCATATTTCTTCTTATCGTGTGGGCTGTCAAGCCAAAGGGCCTACAATGAAACGCTCCTGTAAGGAACAAAGATACGTTTTCAAGGGACTTCTTTCGTGACGCGGAGCCCAATTCTCAGGCTCGTGACATTTATTTTCATACGACATATATCACTAAAACATAGTTTTTTTGTATGGTTTTCGGGTGATATCCGCCATGTTCTCAAAATGTCACAAACCCGAGAATTGGGCTCGCGGACTCTATTTCTGAATTTTGTTGAGTCACCATTTTGTGGTAGTAGGTACTACTAAACCGCTAACGTATCGTTGATTTTACATAGGTAATTTACTTTTTTAAGCGACTTCAAAAAAGGAGTAGGTGCTAAATAATGAGTCACCAAAAAGCATGAAAAAAAAATCTACGAAAAAAATACCGCCTTCAAAAACCACGAACTGAAAAGTGTAAAATAATATTTTTAACACTTCATATACTTTAAATAACATTTTATAACAATACACTCGAGAAAAGGTGTTATTACCGAAGTCGGCGCCTAATCCCTGTTGTATAATTCAATGTTGTATTACAAGATGGTATTGGGCGCCGACTTCAGTAACACCTTTTCTCGAGTGTACTGTTTAAAATGTTATTTGAAGTGTATGAAGTGTTAAAAATATTATTTTAGTTCGTGATTTTTTAAGTCGGTTTTTTTTTCGTAGAAATTTTTATGTTAAGTTATTTATTTTGTATCAACAATATTGAAATTTTCCTTGAACAACTTCAATTTATCACCAAGTACTTACCAACAAAATAAATAGATTATAGGTACTTTTAGCGCAATAAAAATCAACTATATGAAACCAATGAAACTTAACTAGTTAAAAAGATATATTAACCCAATCATTTGGATACATTTCTAAGTGCTCTTCATTCAAGATGATGGCAGCAAAAACTGGTTAAAATATCATGGGAGTCTATTTCTGATGAGGGTCTTTCAATAACTGGGAGTCCATGGGAAAATCTTCGATACCCACGTTTGCCTTACATGTAACCAGCGCTTAACGACTTCCTACGAACTGGTTTAGTGCAATCAAATCCGGTAGTATAACGATACTACATGGATACTTGGAGTACTTTTACATATCCTGATGTAATGTGAAGGGTATACCTCACTAGCAACGCCAATTGATTTTATTAAACAACTTGGGGGCTTCAGTCTCTCGGTAAACACCTTAATAGTTATAGTTAGCTATTTGATCTGGTTTTGCACTCGAATTTTGAATTACCGCCAAAAGCGGCCTCTTTTGGCGTGAATCAATATTTTAGTACAAAAACAGACCCAACATTTGGGCATGGTTATTAAATAAAAAGTAGAAGTGTTTGCCGAGAGACTGAAGCCTCGTTATTATTTAAAATACGTATATTTGTTTTGGTAGCTCACAATTAAACTTACCCGTCGGCTTAACTTAACTTTCGTAAGTGTTGTGATGTCTTGTTCTTAGTCTATAGGTACATACTTTAATAATAGGTCCTCATTTCATCATCTTCTCAGCGTGTATTGCTATTTGTACCTACAGCTAAATGTGGATAGTGTCTAAATCCTTTTTCTCTGTTAAAGTGACGGGTAGGGCACACTAGCGACGCCAATCGATTTTAATTTTTAGCTACTAAACCGGATCTATTTCAAACCATTTAGGGGTTACAACCTCTCGGCAAACACTTATACTATTTATTTAATAATTACAGTTAACTGTTTGGTCTGCTTTTGCGATCGAATTTTGGATTACCGCCAAAAGTGGCAGCTTTTGGCATGAATCAATTTTTGCGTACAAAAACGGAACCTAACTTTGTGCATGGTTATTTTTAAATAGTATAAGTATTTGCCGAGAGGTTGTAACCCCGAAATTGTTTAAAATCGATCCGGGTTAGTAGCTTAAAATTAAAATCGACTGGCGTCGCTAGTGTGCCCTACCCGTCGTCTTAAGTAAAATCGGATTCGAGTCGATCTGCGTTTTGGCAAGTCGTAGGTGTAACTGAAATTATTTTGATAAGATTTCGTAATTTTCATTATATATATAATATAATATATAATTCTCACAACATCTCATATGTTGACCTGATTCCATACTAAGTAGCTTAAGCACTTGTGTTACAGATATCAGACAACAGAGGAACACAAATATATACTTAAATACATATATTACACCCAGACACTGAAAAAACACAAGTGTTCATCACACGAATGTTTGTCCAGGGTGGGGATCGAACCCACGACCTTTGGCGCAAGAGGCAGGGTCACTACCAATTGCGCCATCCGGTCAGTCCAAATTCAATTCCCATCAACATACTATTGTTTGTTTTCATTTCACATGACTGAATGAGTCAACCATTGACTTGATTCATCAGACTTTAAATTACGGTTTCAAAGTGCCGTTTAAAGACGTAGGTAATTTACTGCAATCACAATTGAGTACCTACGTTTATTCATCTTATTGATCGAGTATTTTTGATTTTTTTATGCCTGTGTCATCAAAAAGCCGCCTCAACTCCCGCCTGCGAGGCAATTTGTGTGCAGGGCAAAACCGCAGAATGCAGTATACAGCGATGCACTCGGGAAATTCAAGACGTTGCATCATGGTTGAAATGACTCTCCCGCACCCAGTTATCGACTTAAAAGGCTCGCAGAAATGAACGATGAGTCCAGCCACAGTATAGAAAAGATAGGATATCCATTTCATACGTAGGTAGGTGATATGCAGTGAACACAAATACACATATGTTTCTAGTTTTTGTTTTAAGATGTTTGTATATCGATAGAATAGTCCTTTTTGGTAGAATTCCAGAACGACTTTGGCTGTAAGTAGATAGTCTATACAGAATCCATCAGATCTCCATTCACTTGCCCTGGAAACATTCGATATTTTTTTGAGCGAATCTCAGTTCTTACAAATATACAAATCCTTGTAGCGGGCGTAAAATCGAGGCGTTTATTTTGGTTACCTTTTTTATGTCATAGGTGGCAGACGAGCAGACGGATCACCAGATGGTAAGCGATTCCGAGTCACAAGTGCTCTGCCAACCTTTAAACCCCACTTTCCCCAGAATTGGGCCTCCGGTACCCTCACCACAGATATTATAATATCCCTCACTCACGCAGCGAAACACAGCACAGTGCTGCTTCACGCCGGATTTCTGTAAGGCTGTGGTATCAATCCGGTCGAGCCGGCCCATTCATGCCGAAGCGTGGCTCTCCCACGGTCAAACATATAATCGGTACATAGGCATCTTATAGGTAAGTCTTCTTCTCTGTCGCTACGCTCTTGCCAGAGCGGTCGTGGTCACGTTGAGGCGTCCTTGTTAATGTTAGAGGCGGACACGCTTTCCTCACGATCTCTCTCCATCTCCCTCTGTTTACAGACTGTCTGGCACAGTCTGACACTAGATTTCCTATTGCGGATGGATAGGTAAGTACGAATAAGTAATAGGAGTACCTACCTATATCGCAGTAGGATAATAGATTTGCCAGTTATCCAACGGTTGCCTAAGTAGTAGGTAATGCTTGCGTTGCCATGTTTCGGTTCGAAGGACAGGGTAATAAGGGAAATTACATAGAGTCATATACGTACCTACCGTTGTCGGGTCGGTAAGTACTATATGTGAAATACTTATTTCTTTCTAATCCTTGTTTCTTGAATGAGACATCACAACCAAAAGCATAGAGTAACTTCTTTGACCCAAAGTAAACAGCTTCCATAACTGTGCAATAGGTAGATACCACAAAAATAATTACTATTCATATCTAATAAAAGTATTATATTTTTGTTATAACTTCTAGATTTGGATCTAAGTAATATAAGTATTCATGATGCAATTTAATCTATGTATTGTGGAAAATATAGAACCTTGGAGCAAGGAGTTTGAGGCAGGGTCCACTACTAAAAATGCTCTATAAAATCAATTCAAACGAGAGCCCTACGGGCTACGAATGCTAATGTAACCTACACTGTAATGGTTAATGGTAATAAATGCTGGGATTGGATATGAGACGACGGACGGATTTTCAAGAGGCTTTCAAAGTAACTACACAGCCTTCACTATACTAGGCTATATAGTTTTCGGTAAGAAGTTCTTAGTGTCAGCCCGGAGTCTGGAAGTGGGCGGTCTTGTACCCCCGTGCCTCGGAAAGCACGTTAAGCCGATGGTCCTGCGCCCAATCTCTCTCCGGTCGTGTCACCCTGGTTTCCCTTCGGAATGTGAGGGTAAGGGAATAGAGAGTGCACTTGTGTTTGCGTACACACTTGAGCACTATAATATATCCTGCGTACGTGGCTGATCGTTGAGATTGGCCGCCGTAGCCGTAATCGGTTGGAGGATATTATTATTTTCATTATACTAGGCTCTCCACTTTTGTTCAACCTAAGAATCAAAGTGAGACTACCATGTCCTCTGCAGTGTGGCTAAGCGCCAAGGTTTTGTTCAATCTAAGAATCAAAGTGAGACTACCATGTCCTCTGCAGTGTGGCTGACTAAGGAATACGGCCAGCAAGGACCGGTGCGTGTGTGTCTACCTACGTAAGGAGTTTCAAGAGGCTTTCAAGGTAACTATGAAGCGTAAGTATATACAAGGCTAGGCTACAATGCTTTTGTTCAATCTAAGAATCAAAGTGAGACTACTAAGTCCTCTGTAGTGTGGCTGACTAAGGAATACGGCCAGCAAGGACCGGTGCGTGTGTGTGTACCTACGTAAGGAGTTTCAAGAGGCTTTCAAGGTAACTATGAAGCGTAAGTATATACAAGGCTAGGCTACTATGCTTTTGTTCAATCTAAGAATCAAAGTGAGACTACTAAATCCTCTGTAGTGTGGCTGGCTAAGAAATACGGCCAACTAGGGCCGCGTGCGTGTCGGTCACGAGCCACGATCCCGGGAAAAGGGACCGGGCTCTAAAACGTGCTACGACAAATAGGTAAGAATAACTACAAGTAGGTACCTTACATTGAACGTGACAATTTTAGATCGACCTCCGCCATTTTGTACGGTGCTTGGTTAAACTTTAAAAAATAGGTAAAAAAAACAGTAGGAGCTCCGGAACAAAAGCCGATGAATCCACTTTATACCTTTTTTTTCTGTTAACCCCCAGTACCTACTCTTATATAACATACAACATTCAGGTCGCCTCAAATCTCGTTAAAACGTATTAAATTATTTTCTAAAGTTGGTTAGCTGATTCTAAAATTCTGGACCAAAATCAGACAAATACACGTATTTTTAAGTTACAATCGTTGCATTTTTAATATTCGGGACTATTAGCGATAAATCCTTTACAATTTCTTATGGATATTTTTAAACAAACTTTTTGTTATATTAGTTAAATAAACAACATCATCATTCCAACGTAAATCATTCTTATTTCTTTTCTATAAAAATACTAAAAGTGTATTTATCGGGTTTTGGTTCCGGGCGCCTTAGTTAAGGTTCGTAAAAAGCTTTATTAGAATGTCAGTCTTAAAAAGCTGGTCATTGTTGGCAACACCGAAGGCAAAAGATCTGACCAAATAAAAGGATTTGAAACACCCCTACTAAAGTTCCAAGATGTGGTGAAGGCTACTTCCAATCGGAATCAAAGGAGAAAGTTGGTTTGGTTGATGAGTTCCAATGACCACGATCATCAGTAATGAGGGACCGACTAGAGAGAGGGAGAGAGGCTGACAGCAATTGGTGTCTCAGAAAATTGATCTTTAGGTCTAGTAAAAGTTTATGGAATAAAACTAGGTTTAATGTTTTTTTTTATTATGGCTCTACCCAAATATAATTCGCCAATTTCAAGGAACTCATTGAGAATGAGTAGGTAGTCAACAGTCGAAGTCAGTCAAAGTCACAGTCACTCAATAAAACGCCAGTGTTTTACGTTTTAACTATAATGTATGCCGTGGTCACGAGCGCACTCACCCGCTCGTGACCACGGCTGCTGTAACGTAGCCGAAACGTCGAGCCAAATATGTGAGTACACAATGTTGTTTCACATAATAAATATCGTGTTAATCCCTGTATTGATACATTATAGTTATAATGTAACGCGAAAACTTAAAAAAATGTTTTACGTTTTATCGAACTACGGATTCAGCGGATATCACTCTAAAAGCAATCGTGGGTTTTAAGACAACTCACTCGACACACAATAGCAGTGTTAAAAACGATACAATCCAACGATTCTTATTATAATGATCACTTTGCGGCACTTACTGCCCAAATTTGTGCTCTAAAAACCACTAGACACTAATTTGAAACCTTTGAATTGCATGCAAGCCCATGCGGCTTGTTTTAGCCCTACCTACCGAATCCCGTTAAATGATAAACCTTATGATTATTGAAATTAAGGTCAAGTGATATCTGTTATGTCAATCAAGCTATAGTTTATCGAGTATAAATGAGATGATTATTTTCAGAACTCTTTATTATTAGAGAGAGAGCTAACATAAGCAAACATTTTATCTATACTTAATTTAATACTTCCCATTTAGAACATAAATCGTTTAGGTGTTCAACCTATCTACGTAATTATTTATGTTGGTATTTAGTTGACAACTTAATGAATTCTTAAAATAATTTCATAAGCCGTTGGCAGCACATAGCAACATCTAGTTCCTTATATTTTTTGCTATCTATCGAATAAACTATGCGGTGTTATTTTTATTTTAGTAAAACAACTTAGCAACCTGGTAGTTAGAATAGGGTTGTCCACGAATACCAGTATAGCGTGTAGAGCAATGACAAATTAAGATGAGAAGAAAACTCACTTAAAGATTACAAAGGAAATATCTTATAACGTCAAAACGGTCCCTACTCAGCATTTAGTTATGGCATGAGCCAAGCGCTGATTTTCAATAAAGACCAAATCGCATTGTAATTTATTATTAACTAATTTAAATTACGCTTCATTTGATGTTTATTTTATTTGATGCATGTACATATCAGTCAGCCAGACATCGATCAAATTTCTTCTATCGATAATATCAACATAATATCAAACACGTTTGGTTTAATATTGACTGAGGTTATTATACAGATTTTAGCTACTAGATGTGTGCTGTCTGTACCTCCAGACTCCGACACAGTGCAAGATCTGCAAGCTGTTAATTTCCCTCAGTGAAATTAAACAAAACCAGCCTTTTAGCATCGTACAGAAAAATATACTGTTCTAATAGTGATGGTAAAGTCAATGTTCAATAACATTATTTTTTTTGGAATTAAATGGGTCCCATATTCCAGATAACTGGTTCATAAGAAATGAATAGAATAACAAGTTAAAATTTGAATGCTGTTAAAAACCTATTGGTTGGCAACCCTATGATAACCGCCCGTCAAAATTATGAAGTGAGCTAGCCTGCTATTCTCGGAATCACTGCCGCGAATGGCGAATGCTCCAGTGTCCAGCCGCCTGCGCCCGCGCCGAAGTCGTTCACGCTCTGTAATGCTGGCAGAACGGCAATCCTGGGATACTTAAACAAATGTGCGACAACTTTGCTGTTCACCTTCGACTAACGTGCAGGTAGAGTACCTAATCGTCACGCTATAAGCGCCTAGACCTAGTCATAAACAGTGTCAATAATGAAAATGACAGGGTATCCGAAGATTCACAAGCAGCAGACGACGCCGTGCACCTCTAGTCCGCTTGTGACCATAAAGCTGAGAGTAGATGCTACTACGAGTATGTACTATAAAAATAACCGCGTTTTGTCCCATGTACTTAAGGTGACGGGTAGGGCACACTAGAGGCGCCAATCGATTTTAATTTGTAACTACTAAACCGGATCTATTTTAAACAATTTCGGGGTTACAACCTCTCGGTAAACACCTATACTATTTATTAAATACGCGAAAAATTGATTCACGCTAAAAGTGGGCCGGTAATCAATTTTTCGCGTACAAAAACGGACCCAACATTAGTGCATAGTTATTTAACAAATAGTATAAGTGTTTGCCGAGAGGTTGTAACCCCGAAATTGTTTAAAATAAATCCGGTTTAGTACCTAAAAATTAAAATCGATTGGAGTCGCTAGTATGCCCTACCCGTCACCTTAAGACTCCGCTTCATAGATATAGTGCTCCGCTTGACAAAGGAGCCCGTCAAATTGTCCTCTTCTCGGGTATAGTCCAAAGACAGGTATAAGTAGTCCGCTACTTTATTCTTGTTATGTATAGCTATTGGCATTAGGAATAAAACGAAAGTACCTACACACCACGAGCACCTATACCCGTCAAATATATCTGTTTCATCAACAGACTTGTGTTGGTGCGGGAATCGAACCCGCGACTTGCGTTTTAACTAACTGCTGTTCAAATCATTGCGCTAATAAGGGGATGTCGTCGTTGCATCTAAACGTCGATTGGTTTTTATTTCATCGCTGATAGATTTTATTTGCAAGCTTTCAGATAATTTTTCGATTAAAATTGATTTATGGTCAAAAATGATTTATTATAATGTTAACGTTCTCGTTCTTAAAAATATCATGATTTAGTTAAGCTACACAACTTCTGGTATTTAGAAATGCCTACATTAGATATCTATTAAGATTTTTCGTGGGTATTAATAATTCATTTTGTGTAATGAAAATGTCATCACATCCAAAGATTTATTGGATTCTTTTTTTTTTATTATTTAAATAGCCAGACATTTGGCCAAAATCTCACCTGATGGTAAGTGATGACGTGGCCGAGGATGGATCATGTCTGTCTAGTAACAGCCTATTCACTCTTTTCTTGAATATGTCCAGATCATATAGTTCAGGGAACACATCTTCCGGCAGAGAGTCCCATTCCTTAGCAGTAGGCAACATGAATGTACCATTGAACCGTTTGGCACGAATTGCCGGTATTTCTACGACATAAGGTTTAATTTTTTTTGGGATGCAATTTTAATTAACATACAGGGTGTATCTGTGAACATTTAACCGCGTGTTCTACCAATCATTCTGAATAACATTTGTTTAAGGAATTTTCGAAATTCATCAAACAATTTTTACTTCCGATACAAAATGACGAAGCCACATGACCGACTTTGTATGAAAAGTTGAAATTTTTTCATGCGAATTTCCAAAAGTGATAGAACAAATGTTGTTCATAATGGATAGTAGACCACGTGGTTAAAGTGAAGTAAATGTTCACAGATACACTCTGTATAACGTCTAGATATAAGTAAATAACTTAGGTCCCGAGGCGAGTCGGCGTGGGAGCTAAACGTAAATTTGGTTCATAAAATATATTTATTTTAGTATTTTACAAAGCCCTGATATAAAGATATGGACATAATTTTTTGGACAATGGTTATGGTATGCCTAAGAATTCTATATTATTTTTTATCTAATAGGTGTTACATTTGTAAAATAGTGATAGTTTTATAACTGCTGAGAATAAATCAAGGAACACAACTACGAGTAGATAAAAAGATTATTGCTGTCTATGTGTACAGTCAGCATCAAAATTAGCTTAACACTTTAGTACCATGTCGAAGTAAAATTGTATACTAACCCATTTGAAACTGCCTATAATAGGCAGAACAGTTAGGTACTTTGACATGGTACTCAAGTGTTAAGCTACTTTTGATGCTGACTGTACCTACGCATGCGAACATAAGAAAGAAATACATCTGCACTGCTCAGCTCGCCCATGAACACTGCATCTAAATTGGAATCTACTCCACAACATACGAGTAGTATGTAACAAACAAGTTATAGCCATCACGAGATATTGGCGCCATTTGCAGAATTCAGACATAACCGTCAAGGGCAGGCAAAAACCGCTGTCCTGCCTTCTAGCCACAGTATACGTTCGTACAGTACGACGATGATAGTCCTGAAATGATAACCCTATCTCTCATAGTAAGTTTTACTACATATTATTTATTTCTCAAAACCCAGAAATATATGTATATGCGCTCAGGATACAGACAAAGCTTTTCTATTCCTTTTAATTAGGTATTTGTGTGAAACGGATGACTATGACACCCAATGTAATATACAAAGCCGTTGACGGGCACACTAGCGACGACAATTGATTTAAATTGTCATCAACTAAACCGGATACGTTTTTGACAATTTCGAAGCTCCAGCCTCTTGGAAAGCACTTATACTATTTATTTAATACTTATCATCATCATCATAAGCCTATCGCAGTCCACTGCTGGACGTAGGCCTCTCCAATTATGGCCCCGCCACTGTGATCTATTCATGGCTTCTCGCATCCAGCTCTTGCCAGCCATTCTGCGCAGATCGTCCCCCCACCCAGCCAGAGGGCGCTTTATGTATATATTACGTTTTCCAAGACGCGGTCTCCACTCTAGAACTCGTTTACCCCATCGGTTGTCGGTTCTGCGGCTAATATGGCCAGCCCAGTGCCACTTAAGCTTGCTAATCCGGTGAGCAATGTCGATGACTTTAATACTTATACTTAACTTTTTTGCAGATTTACTCGATATTTGAAATACCTATAAATAGAATAAGTGTTTGCAGAGAGATTGTAACCCCGAAATTGTTTAAAATGGATCCGGTTTAGTAGCTAAAAATTAAAATCGATTGGCGTCGCTAGTGTGCCCTACCCGTCACCTTAATTTGGGCACAGACGGTCAGTTTATAACAATTGTTAAACTGAACAGTATAGTTTTTTTTTCGACACAAGAAGTAGGTATAACCTCCCTCTTATTAACAGCCTGGCCCATCGTAAAACGGTTCACCTGAGTGATGACAGTGCGTGGGGTTTTTTTTCGGCCTAAAAGCGACCAGTGCCTCAGTTTTTAGAAAAAAATTGACCGTCTGTGGCCACTATTCAAACATTCTGTAGAAAGCAATCAAGCAGGCGGTACGGCTTTGTTTCGGTAGAAGTCACTATGCATAATTACATCGCGCTAGCAAAGCGTGCTACCGAAATGAAGACCTCGAGCCGCCCGCCTAGCTTACTCAGTTCAAAACAGGATACCAAACGCGGTAATAAACGTGAAGTGAATCAATCGGAACAGGTGGTTTTATTTCTCCGCTTCCCTGCCCTGACCTCGAGGGCGCGTTTTTACACATACAAAACAACACAGCACTTTTTCTCTCTCTCTCTCTTTATGCGCGGAGCAACAAATTACATTACAAATAATTTTATAAACACACTAGCAAAGCAAAAGCATGGATCCTACTGGATAGTACGTGGACTATCATTAAGCCCATAAAATGACTACAACATGTGCGGATAAAGAATGAGATTAGAAATGGCGGCGCATCTATTCACTTCTCGCTCGCACACCCACGAGTGCGAGTATAAACGCAAATAGTGTGCGAGCGAGAAGTGAATAGATGCGCCGCCATTTCTGATCCCACTATACTTTCTGATCCTACTACTTACTATAAGTTATGCTTGGGTTAGGGCCAGTCGGACTTTCCTCACTGCTATTAGTTCTATTAGGCCGGGCTAGAACGAGTCGTTTACAAATTACCACGCACGACAACCTGCGCAGGCGTTCGTACCTCGTAAACGTTTATGATACCAACTTATTTGACGGCAAATGAATATGCTTGCCATAAACACGAATACCGCGTATGAGTTATATTGTTTACCCATTCGAATACTCTAAGGAGTAGGGGTTTAGTTTGGATGAGAACTTGTGATGCCTATTTATATGTATACGATTACAAAGACACGGTGCCTAAAAGTCACGTTTAACCAGGCAACCAGACACCATTTGGCGTAGAATAGGCCACCCTCACCCTTACCGAGGTGTCGTAAAAGGCGACTAAGGTAAAGCTGCTGGCATGATCATCAGCACCCAGAGAAGGAAAACTCTGCATTTATATCAAAACCCTCGCCAACCCGTCTGCCAAGCGTGGTGAGTATGGCAATTACCCCTCATGTGATTGAGGGAGGCCCGTGCCCCAGCAGTGGGGACTTAAATGGGCTGATGATGATGATGATGATGATGAGACATCATTTATTTAAGGATAAGATAATTGTTTATTAGGCACCTTAAATTACCTATTTTCTTCCTATGTTACCTACTAATATTGTTTTTTTTATTATTATTCTTTGTTTTGTCTTTCTTCTTTCTTCCTATTGTATGTTATGTATGTGTGCACGTACGTCGCCTAAGGCTCCGCCTGAAAACCAGCGCTGCAGCGGCTTCGGTCACTGCAGCAAATGCAGAGGTTGGGCCTTGTTTGCTACAGAATTTGTCATACTTGTGTATTTATGTCTCTCATGTTTGATTTGTGTTCTGTGGCCAATAAAGAAATCTTTATCTTTTTATTTATTTAATTGGTTTTCAACCTTATCTCTGCACATAATTCAAAATCTGGTGGTCCCGTATGTCGAACTGACTTTTTAAACGTTAATTTGTGTATCCGAGAACCCACCATAAATCTATAGTACTTACATAGTAGGATAGTCGTTACATTGTAATTATCAGATTCTCTAAATTCTGAATCATAGTCTGAGCGTCCCGTGGGCTCCAGAGTGATGGCTGTGAACCCAATAGGGAATGCCAGGGAATATTTTCATGTCGTAGTTCGATCACAATATTATTGTAATCCATTCATTTCAAGAGTAAGTATTATGCAATCAGTCCTGGCACTCGAGAGGGCACTTTGTATTATTCTCAGTAATCTAAATAATATTTCGAGTTAAATTGGTCGGGCGAGTCGTGTGAATACTGACCATAGGGTTGTCAACTATTTATATAAAAGAAAGGTCTTGTGTTACACATCCAGCCTGAACACGAGATGAAATTTTTAAGAGTGTTATTTACTTAAGAATAAATGGCAAAATATGGATATAAAATATCGACAAGTGTGTTACACAACTAGTGAAGTCTAATAAATTCCGGAACCAGAGATATAATTTAGTGATTTTTTAATTTATTGGATTCATCTTTGAACAGAACAGTAATTCAACTGTATGTACCTAAATATTGAAAAAAAAACAGAATATCAAATGAAGTTTGGCACCCACAGGTAAGAAATAAAGTTACTTTACCTATATTTCTATGACGGTACACAAAGGAGGTTGTTGAAAGTAAATGAAACTTTTTTTAATCCAATAATATTTCTCAAAAGCTAGCACCATAAACAAAACCTACTCCAGTAAAAAAATCAAATATTTTAGTTTCATATATATTTTTTCGTACTACTTAGGTAAGCGTACCAACATTCCTAGTATTCCAATGTAGATACCATTGACACCAAAGACAAACAGTTTTTTGCCATAACATCGATTTATGGCTCTTATAACGTTAAATTAGTTAATTCACTTTACTTTCATACCGAAGAATATGTGCATACTTTTGTAACATAAAAATATAATGCATTTAAAAAATAATAATTCTCACAACATCTCATACGTTGACCTGATTCCGTACTAAGTAGCTTAAGCACTTGTGTTACAGATATCAGACAACAGAGGAACACAAATATATACTTAAATACATATATTACACCCAGACACCGAACAAACACAAGTGTTCATCGCACGAATGTTTGTCCAGGGTGGGGATCGAACCCACGACCTTTGGCGTAAGAGGCAGGGTCACTACCAATTGCGCCATCCGGTCAGTCAAAAGTAATTTTTAAAAAATGTAACAATTTAAAAAATGTCTTATTATTACTTAGAAGTAGGTAGGTATACCTATTTGGCAACCCTATCTGCTGCATTACACGTCATACTCGCCCGTGGGATCTTAGATCTTTCGTTGTCATTATTAGTGTTGGGAAATTGGCTTCAATATTGATACTTAGAAATGTTCCTAAGTCTATAATCTGCTCTTGGGCCTGCATTACTATTGCATGCTATGGACTGTTTTCCACATTTAGATTTCCACTTTTGATCCACACGATATGTGTTACTGTCCACCAATAATGAAGTGGCGGAACTTAAATCTGTGGGCCATATATTAGGCAAAGGCGTGGATTCATCTTTCTTTCTGACAACCAGTTTATAGTGGCACAGTAATATTGGCTCGCCTTAGCCCAATGGCAAGCAAAAGGAGAGCCCACATTGCAGTTACAACGAACGCGATGTCAGATGATTGTAACCTGTAATTTCCTAGCCCAACGAGCCACTTTTTACGTGATAAGTGGCAGACGAACAGACGGATCACTTAATGGTAAACTATTGCCACCGCCCATGGACATCCGCAACACCAGTAGAGTCACAAGTGTGCTGCTAACCTTTAAACCCCCCTTTTTCTCCCGGATTGGGCCTCAGCTCTGTTACCCTCACTCACTCAGCGAAAGACAGCAAAGACGTTGCTTCACGCCGGCTGTGAGGCCGTGGTATCACTCCGGCCGGGCCGGCCTGAAGCGTGGGAGAGCCCCCCCGGTAAAAGTAGTTTTAGAGAAAACTGCCTTAGCCAAAAGGTAGACCACGAATGCAGTTTCTATCCCTAACATACTTAGGTACCTATTTTAATGATTTCCTAAGGCTTGATTCAACCAATCTTTATCCTTGGATAAATCCATGGTAGTTATGACGTTATTCAGATTTATATAGAATGACAGCGCTATACCGTAGACTTAGTATCGGATTAAGGTTCGACCGATCTTTATCCTTGGATAAATCTATGGTATAACGTCAGATTTTTATAGAATGATAGCGCTATACCATCAATTTATTATCGTAATAAGGTTGGTCGAATCGGGCCTAAGATTGGTTGAATAGGCTCTTACTTGACTTGATGTCCTGTGTTCCCTTGATGAGGCACAGGGCGTTCACAGTAGGCCGGCATCCCGAACGGTCTTGAGCTTCACGCTTCACTTCGCTCCAAGTCAGTCCTATCGTCATAGCTTCTGCAGTGATCATCCGCTGCCAGGTTTGCTCCGGGCCACGTTTCCGTTTACCTTATTTTTATGATTAGAGGTCTCCCTCAGAGGATGAACTCGGTTTTTGAGGTACATTCTCTCGCTGTCTTCTCTCTCGTTTGACGAACCACAATGTATTACAATGATGCAATGTCTCGTCACTAGTTAGAAAGGCGGTCCGATGTCAGTCGCGTCATCGCGTGACGATAATTACGGCGGCTCCGATCGGTGTCTCGTCCACTTAATTGTGATGGCGTGTGCCCCGTTTCCTGTCGCATGCCCCTATCATATTCATCTGCTAGGAATTAGAACTTTAAAATCACATATGAGAAAAGACTTGGACTAGTATATGCTTAGACTAAGAACATTGTGAAGGAGTTCGCTATTATGAACCGCTCATTACCCGACCGGCTATCATCCACGCCTCTAAATGTAACCGAAATTTACTTGACATAAGTCCGCCTTTAGGCTGCCAGTCCACCGAAGCGAGAGTGAGACTAAAATCCGCTAAAAGTAGGTATTCTCCTCGGCGACATAGGTTCTTATATTTGTGGATATTAGCCTCGCTCACCGCTCCGCAGCCCGCTCGGCATAGGTGGACTGTAGGCAGCTTTAAGCGCGGATAAGCTGCAGAGATTACCTATACCTCGCATGCAAACAAAAGAGACAAACAGCGCGTGTGAATGGGACGGCGATTAGGGTTCGGTCATGAATTGCATTTCGTTGTAGGCCCTCTGGTGGTGTGCTGAGCGGTAAATGAACGAACTTCTTATCGGTTCACGTAATAGGTATCTATATATTACTACTATTACCAAGCTTCAACTCTGTCTCTAGTCCTAATTGTTTCAGCATAATGTAGAAACGGAGAGACATATCTACAATTAAACATGGCGAATCTACACGGATTCCATTTTGTGTCATTTCACTACGGAATCTAAAATTAAAACCTTATAAAGTATGTTTTTTCAAGTACCTAAATCGTTTCGAAAATCTCTAAGTACTCTTTCCTGGTGACATCTCCCAAAACATCCGAATTACAAAAAAAAAAGTTGAAAAGCCTTCGTTTGCTTTTCTTATGTAAACCTAAACCTCGTTAGTCGCTGCGCGCCTTACTTTATAATGAAGACACTCAGAGAGAAGTGTCGCTATTCCCATGTTCCCAGGCCGAATGGGACGAGTGGAGTGACGGGTCCCCCGATCCTGGCCGGCATTCCTGCGCGTAGCCGCTTCACAAGTGATTACAGGCTCTACTCCGCAGGACTTGCCTATTCAAATACGTGCGATATTAAGCAAGCACGGAGCGGGATGAGCAGGGGAGGGTTCCATTTTTTAATATGAAATCCTTTTTAGTACATCTTACTGCAGTGGCCAGCAACGCGTAGGTAATGTTCCATTTTTAGGGTCCCGTAGCCAAATGGCAAAAAACAGAACCCTTATAGATCCGTCAGGTCTGTCTGACTGTCCGTCTGTCCGTCCGTCCGTATGTCACAGCCACTTTTTTCAGAAACTATACTAATGAAACTTGGTAGAATAGATGTATTTTGCTAACCGCATTAAGATTTTTACAGATAATAGGAAAAAAAATTTTGGAGGGTCCCCATACTTGAAACTGAAACTCAAAATGTTCTTTTATCAAACCCATACGTGTGGGGTATCTATGGATAGGTCTTTAAAAATGATGTTGAGTAAAATGTGTGCCCTCCCCCTTTAACTTCTATAAAAAAAGAATTATAAAACTAAAAGTGATCTACATTACCATGAAAACTAACAACGTAAATTGGTTTTCAAACTAGTTCAAGAACTAGACCTAGTAAGTCCATCCATATATCTTACTTGCTGCTACGGAACCCTTTGTGGACTAGTCCGACTCGCACTTAGCCGTTTTTTTTTTAAATAACAGGAGAGATATGAGTTTTCGTAGTATTTTATCTGGCCGATGCCAGCGGCCGGCTAAGAATTTTCAAATATTTTTGCTAACCAGTTTTTCTCAATAGAGCAATATCGAATTATGTTCAATTCAATTCAATTCAATTCATTTATTTGCAATATATAGGTAGGTAATACATACAGGTCTTAAAATTAAATGTGTTGCACTATATTAGGTCTAGCAAGGGCATGCAAATCTCTCGAAGAAGGTTTTCAGAATAATGTTATAGGTTCTTATTTACAATAATCTGCGCTAGAGCCTTAAAACATCTGACGTTTAGATAGAAAATCTTATTTGAAATAAAATACTTACAACCCGGATGCCCTATTGGCCTAGTGTTTTAGGTATCGGGCCGTGATTTCAGGGTTTGATTACCGGGTCGAGAAAAAGAGAAAAAAGTATGTTTAATTTTTCGAACATTGCTCGGGTTTGTGATCAATCACCATTCCACATTTGGCAAGCGTGGTGATTAAGCCTAATCCCATCATAGCGATGACTTGATTTCTACATATGATGGAGAATTTTGCCCTGCAGTAGAACAGTATATAGGCTGATGCTTTACTTTTTTTTTCTTTTTTACTTTCAACCCAAAATTAACTAAGATAAAAATAAAATCAAATATTTATCTCGGCAATTTTTTTTCAGCAGCTGAAATTATCTTTCATAAAAAACCATACGACTAGCTCAGACTATTTGGACGGACAAGATCAAGACCGTGTTGAATTGTAATTTCGCAATTCATACACAAACTCAAGGATAAGCAATCTCATCATCCTAAGACCTAACAGAAATTTAATTTAAAGGCGTAGATATCTCAAACGCTTGCAGTGTAAATAAGATAGGAAAGCAACCCGAGTTGGAGGCAGTGACTGCTAAACACAGGGCTTGCGGTCTGCTGGAATGCAACCCACCTCCCTCCGGCGCCGGCCAGTAGGGCTGCCACTGACAAGAAGCAACGCATCCCAACGAGTTAGTGAAGAAGTCGACAAAATGGGGCGTGTCTACCGCCGTATCAGCCGGGCCCTGGTCTACGGGGTAATATGTTTAGGAAACACCCAGTCTCCGCCAATAAATCCAATTGTTTAGGCTCCTAACTACCTTATAATACAGGGTCTCTTTGAGACACGCTTCACTACTCCTAATCTTAGCGTGTAACTCCCGGTTGCGTCCAAAGCTGTCGCTTTACTCGCTGTCGCTGGACTCCGAGGTACGCTTAGACCATAATTGAGTATCTGGGGAGTCTGGTAATTACATTGAAGCGACTGTCTTTAAATCACGCTACACTACTCAAAAACAAACTCCAGAGCTCTCGACTGTCCGTGGGGGCACAATTTTTAACTGTTATAATTTGTGGCATAGTGACGTGACTACGTCGACGATCAGATTAGATACTATTTGTTGAATACCACAAAGACTTAGAGTGGTAGTTAAGCACGAAGCTCAAGCACGACCTGAAGCGACGCCGTCTGCCCCAGCACCACTTGATACGTAGTAGTATCAAGAGTTAGTAAAATGACACTTTCCTTTTGTGTTAACTCTGCCAGAACCAAAGGCCAGTTACATTAAGTTCTTTGGAAACGGATTTCAACAATATTAATCCTTACATGATATGCTGGCCATATGTAAGACAGACAAAAACCAATCCCGAGAGGGTCCTAAAAGTACTAGTAGAGCCATTAAGCCTCTAATTTTTTGGTACATTCAAGTAAATATGCAAGACCTTTAAGGAAGGAAAACTGTAAGTTTTTTTTAAATAAATATTTTACAACATCGCGTACATTGATCTGACTCCGAGATAGTTAGCTCAAGCAACTGTGTTACGGATATCGGAACCAACAACGGAATTAGAAATATATACATATAATACTTTTCTTTTGTAAATACATACTTATAATACATAGAAACACACAGACCAATACAAATAAACATGTTCATGCACACACATATTTGTACTGTGCGGGGATCGAACCCGCAACGAACCCGAAAAGAACAAGCTTGATCTCAAAAAATAAATTTACATAAATGAAACCATTTCATACAATAACTAGTGGTCAGCCCTAAGCATCTGCCCCCGGCGGCTCATTTCACGCTTCTAGGAAGGGGGTTTCAATCATTTCTCTGCAGCGAATGTCAATCGAAGCGTCTAGAAATCAGGGCTTATACAGCTCCACAATAACGAAATAGAACTGGCACTTATGAAAGCTTTATAGGTGAAACTTTGTTTTGGTAAGTCTATACTGGATGTACAAATCAGGGGATGTGTCAATCCAGCATACCTAGGTATTCCTCTTAGGATATCTCTCTACCTTTCTACTCCCTAAGATTTTATTTATCAAAGCTTAATTTTCATTGTTGTTCAGTTGCGACTCCTCAGATATGTTTGAAAAGGCTTTATTTAATATTTTTACAATACCTAACATTGTGTTTTTTTTGTAGCATTGCAGTATGTCATCGAGTCGCACTATTTCAAAGAATTTAGATGTGAAAAATATAATTTACAATTGCCATATTTTTCTGAATTGGCGGAGTGAATTTAGACAATAGCTACGTATTTTACTTCACAAGGGAAATAAGTATTATGTACCTACGTACGATTTATACTTCGCTCTTGCAGATGCAGTAATCTCGTATGGCGACATACATTATTAAAATAAAGCAACTCCAAATTAGACTATTAACGGATAAAGGTTTTAAGAATAAATTACAAAAAGATTATGAAAAATGTGAATGAGAACACCTGTCGACAAACTGCGTGCGCAGTTTGGCAGACAACATTATATGGTAACAAATATTTTCTTGAATGAAATTAATGAATTATTATTTTTTTTATCTTAGATGGCTAATGAGCGCTAACCTGAGTAGTGATTTATGAGAGCGGTCTGTGGTGCGTTGTCGGCCTTTAGGAAGGAAGAAGATGCTCGTCTTTTGAAGATCCATAGAGCTCCTGTTACCTACACATTCTTATTTTCATGCTTAAAGCATGTTTAAAAATCGCACGCCGTTCGATTTTTAAGCATGCTAAGGAGGGGGAAGGTGGAAGGGGAGTGTAGCGGAGTGCTTTAGCACGTGTAGACAGGTTTGCTTATACAGGGTGTATATGTGGACATTTACATTCGTTTAACCACGTGTTCTACCAACCATTCTGAACTACATTTGTTCTACGACTTTTCGAAATTAGTCGAAAATTTTTTCGACTCTCCATACAAAATGACCAAGTCACGTCACCGACTTTGTATGAGAAGTTGATTTTTTTTTACGAATTTCAAAAAGTCATAGTACAAATGTTGTTCAGAATGGTTGATAGAACCCGTGGTTAAAGGAATGTAAATGTTCACAGATACACCCTGTATAAGAATTTTAATAGATGGGTTTAATTTAACTTATTAATAGCAAATGTGGAAAGTTCATTAAGCATGCTCATATTTGGCATATATAGTAAGCATGAGCATGTGTAACAGTCCACCGTCATACGTGCCACTGTCCACCATCTGGGTGCGTGCTGTTAAGGTGACGGGTAGGGCACCCTAGCGACGCCAATCGATTTTAATTTTTAGCTACTAAACCGGATCTATTATAAAAAATTTCGGGGTTACAACCTCTCGGCAAACACTTGTATCATTTATTAAATTATTAAATATAATTATTAAATAACAAATGTTGGGTCCGTTTTTGTACGCGAAAAATTTATTCACGCCAACAGTGGCCGCTTTGGACGTGAATCCATTCTTCGCGTACGCGTTGGACCCAACCTTTTTGTATGGTTATTTAATGAATAGTATAAGTGTTTTCCGAGAGGTTGTAACCCCGAAATTGTTTAAAATAGATCCTAGAGGTTTAGTAGCTAAAAATTAAAATCGACTGGCGTCGCTAGTGTGCCCTACCCGTCACCTTAAATAAAAACGTAGGTATGTTAGTTACCCTGTCACGTATCATCATCTTGTAAAGCAGTAGAGGCAGCTACTCGTTTATGAAGAGTTCTGGGAAAGGAATAAACACGCGATTTGAACGCAGACCCTTCACGAGATCGGAGCGATAACTATGATTTGAGACAGCCGCTCTAGTTATGGATGATAAATAGAAATAAACTCGTACGCATCACAGAATAGGACTAATTATAACAACAACATTTTCTTACCTGCTTATTTTCTTCTATAATCTTAACAGGTTATAACTTAATTTGATTTGGAATTAAATGTGTTGGATATCAAGGCATAGTTAGGCAGGCATCTAATTGTCTAGATAATGAGTTGATGCCAACTACTGCGTAATTATTTTAATTTCTAATATTAGGATATTATTTTTAAATATATAGACATTGTCTGATCGAAACAATTGTTTGTACTGGCACACTATAGCAAGAGCTAAGGAAAGCTCTTGTTTATTCTGTGGTACTAGTTTGTATAACGAAAATAATTGTCTCAATGAAGGCATGTCATAGCACGTAGAATACTACGCAAAATAATTGTACCAATGAAGGCATGTCATAGCACGTAGAATACTACGCAAAATAATTGTCACAATGAAGGCATGTCATGGCACGTAGAATACTGCGCAAAATAATTGTCTCAATGAACGCATGTCATGGCACGTAGAATACTACGCAAAATAATTGTCACAATGAAGGCATGTCATGGCACGTAGAATACTGCGCAAAATAATTGTCTCAATGAACGCATGTCATGGCACGTAGAATACTACGCAAAATAATTGTCTCAATGAAGGCATGTGAAAGCACGTAGAATACTACGCAAAATAATTGTCTCAATAAAATCATGTCATGGCACGTAGAATACTACGCAAAATAATTGTACCAATGAAGGCATGTCATAGCACGTAAAATACTACGCAAAATTCCAATTCATACTGCAAAGCAATAGCTGTATGTATTGGAATTGGCCGTATTTAAATGATGATAACAGGTAGAAAGTTCGGGATAGTCACAGATCTTTGGGGATAGAATACGCGTAAGATACTGACGTTAAAATAACGAGCCATGTTTATTCATGGATGACGATAAAGTGCTTCATTAATCTTTACAGTCATGGTGTCCAATACTTCCACAACATCTTTTCGTACAAATAGATCAGGTTTAAAACTGCTCACCGACTATGTTTTACATATGTATTTATGATGACAGGTGTAGCCAGATTTTGTTAAAATAACATTACAACATTTTATGCAAGACTAGCTTTCTGCTGCTTCCAGCGTGGATTTCCCTTAAGATTGAGTAGACGTAATCGCAGTAAAATGTTGTTCAGAGATAAGATATCTTTCTACTAATGAAAGGATCTTCATATATAGTCCAGTCCATGTTGAGTGTATTCGTTAAATTATATTTTACCATAGGAATGAGTCCTTATAAAGTTATAATATAGTGAAATAGCTTAAGTTACTCAGAGATAACCAGAAAATCGATGCAATAGCTTTTGTGTATTCACTACAAAGATACCAAATCTTTCATCCTTAAGAGTTACCGAATCATCATCAGACTTTCCCCAATGTTTTCCACACAGATTGGTCCTGTGCCGCCCGCATCCAATGGATTCCCGCAACCTTCACCAGATCGTCGGTCCACCTTGTGAGGGGCCTGCTACGGCTGCGACTTCCTGTACGTGGCCTCCACTCGAGGAACTTTCCGCCCCAAGGGCCGTCTGTTCTCCTCGCTATGTGCCCTGCCCATTGGCAGTTGAGACATGCAATCCTTTGGGCTATGTCTGTGACCTTAGTTCTCCTGCGGATCTCATCATTTCTGATACGATCACGCAAAGAGACTCCGAGCATAGCCCTCTCCATTGCTCTCTGGGTGACTTTGAGCCTTCTTAATCGGCACATTGTAAGCGGCCACGTTTCGGTTCCTATGTCATCACTGGCAACACACACGCATTAAAGACTTTCGTCTTGAGACACTGCGGTAGATGGGCCGAAAATATGCTGCGGAGCTTCCCGAACACTGCCCATCTGGAAGTTGGATTTACCAAGCTGGACTTTTTGTTAGAAGTAGATGTAAACGAAGTGTGTATATTTTTAGCATTTTAAATGGTTGTTTTTATTGCTTCTGCGAGGTAGTCAATGGCATTTAATGGTACTGACAGAGTAATTTCTTCGGTTTTGATCAACCGAACGCTCGAGAGCGATCCATAATAAAATTCGTTTATCTACGCAACGGCTGCGTGCTCCTGCGCTTAGGAACGCCACACACTCGCACAAGCGGAACTTGAGCGACATTTTAACCAGACACAAGGTATTTATAAATTAAGTTTGTATTTGGTTAACTTAACCCCCCTTATTAAAATCAACAAACATACAAACAAAATTCGTGCCAACCACTTTTAGCATGACATGAGCTTTAGTACGGTAATAACTTAAGATCGCGATTTATAATAAGGCGGTAAAATATGAAAGATTATGTAATCGTTAATTTTTTGTTTCAATCCAGACGTGATAAGTTTTTTTTCTTGTTTTTTTAGTGTTTCATGGTATCTTTATGTCTAGTTTTAGGGTTTAGGTTAATCTTACATACAGACATACTATACTACTATAAGATCTACTATTTGACCGTGGGAGAACCACGCTTCGGAATGAAAAGGCCGGCTCGACCGGAGTGATACCACGGCCTCATAGAAAACCGGTGTGATGCAGCATTATGCTGTTTCGCCGCGTAAGTGAGGGTGCCGGAGACCCAATCCGGGGAAAGGGGGGCGTTAACGTTAGCAGCGCACTCGTGACTCCACTGGTGTTGCGAGTGTCTATGGCCGGCGGCAATCGCTTACCATCAGGCGATCTGCCTGCTCGTCTGCCACCTATCAAATAATAATAAAAAATAATTTGTAGTTCTTAAAGATGAGTTACGACGAGAATTGATGTTTGTCTAGTTGAAAGTGTAGGTAGGTACTGTGTGCACGGCCTTACCTACTCAGTGGTACTAAATATTAGGCAAGTTCAAGGGCAAGGCCACAGAGGCAGTGACTTGCGCCCGCGCCTTTTAGGGTCATATACGTTCTATTATTTATGTCCCCAATCGCAAGCGTACCTACGCCAATGGGGGCACGTGAGAAAAATCCGTTCTATGATGGTGTTGGATTGAGATCCAACTTCAACAGGTGGTTGTTTCGTTCGTCAAAAAGACATTTTCACATTCGCACGTGACAATCAACATAGTATTGACGCAAAAAATGTTGTAATGAGATTTAAACCATATTATACGTTACTTTAAGACAGTGTATCATAAAACGACAGTTTTGAGATGAACTATGTTGATTTTCATATGCATATCACGTTCATACTAAATTATACCCCTAACTAGCGACACCAATCGATTTAAATTGTTAGCTACTAAACCGGATCTATTTTAAACAGTTTCGGAGCGGGCAGTCTCTAAGCAAACATTTATACTATTTATTTAATAATTGTGCACTACTTTTTGATCTGTTTTTGCACACCAAATTAAATTAACCCCATAAGTGGCCGTTTTTGGTGATAAATTCAAATTACGGGTACAAAATTGTTAAAAAGAAATCCGATTTATTCTAAATCAATTTGCGTCGCTAGCGTGCCCTACCCGTCAACTCAACCAACCAACCTGTACATGGACCTCAATCCGTACGCCATCTAGCGGATTTTTCACAGGTGATAGTCCCCATTCTAATTCAAGAGTTTTGTGTGCAGCCGGCCTTACGCAGTGGTAATAAATATTACGCTGGGAGTCTCATCCGTCAGCGGCCGGCATCGGCATGAGGAACGAGTTGATGCCGTGAAGGGCAAGGCCACGGGGCCACTGACCTGCGCCTGCGCCGCTTTTAGGGACAGGGCGGGTATTGGGCAACCGTTCGACTACGCGCGGACGCGTCACACAATGATTTTAAATTATATTGTCTCGATATAAAGGTGACTTAATCAAAGCCATTGCTGGCGTGATTAGAATTAGGTAATTTGTACGATATCACTTTTATCTCTTACGTAATAATCACTCTCTCCCTTATTAAAAATCGCGAACTAAGGATAGTCCCGGAACAAAATTTGTGCCAGCCCCTTTTAACATTGCGTGTTGGAACGGGATGACATGAGCTTTAGTACGGTAATAAATTTAGATCACGATTTATAATAAGGTGGTCTTTGTTCGTGTTTTTTTTAGCTTATTTAATATAAAAATGAATAAAAATCTTGGAGTCAACATTCATAGGGCCAAACGTGTACCTGTCCATATAGATTTATGTCGCAAATTATATTAAATTTTGATGTTTTAACAATTTCGGATGTCTTTTAACTTAAGTTAAAACCGGTTGAAAAAGGACTCTCCTCTCATATTCAGTCTTTGAAATTGAATATTCATATACTTAAATTCGGAATCGGAATTCAATAGAGTAGGTTTACATTAAGTCCTTGATGCAATCATGCAATCGTACATCCTAGATCCGATATTGAGACCATTGAGCAGTGTTTATGAGCAAAGCCAACGAGAGTTTCAAGTCTATTAACGAGACAGATTTATACTCGCATCTACTCATAGAGAGTTATCGAGCGACTGCGACATTAGAAGCCTGTCTCAATAGATGCTGTTTATTGTATAGAGCACTTGTTATAGGTATGCCACGTCGCATTCGTAACTCATGTTAAGTTATAAATCTTCAAGCGTGTAAAAGTGACGTATGTTTAGGCCGATTTAATCATAGTAATTAAATGCAAATTGTTAGCAAAGTAATTACTGTTTAGCGAGATTTACTTAGCGTGTTAGAATTTAATGATTTGGAATTTTAATGCACTGCGAATGTTTAAGTTGGTTTGCTTATTATGATATTTCCATGAGAACATTTTGAAATTTGTATGAGGTATGGCATAGTTATTTATTTAACTTTGCTTAATTTACTACGTCATCGTCAGAAAAAAAATGCAAAAACGCAATGATTTTGGTCCGAGCACTTAAATACGTTTTACGCTGTTTAAATTAAAGTTTTGATCTAAAAATTCTGATATTTTATGCCATTATAATTTGAAGAGATGAGTAGATATCCATACGTTTTGTAAAATAGCTGTGAGTACACAACTTTACATAGTTGACGACCCGTTTGGAACAGTGGTAGTGAACGCTGCCTCTGGTGCAAGGGTTGCGGGTTCGATCCCCGCACAGTACAAACATTTGTGTCCATGAACATATCTGTTTGTATTGGTCTGGGTGTTATCTATGTATTATAAGTATGTGTTTACAAAAGGAAAGTATTATATGTATATATTTGTAATCCCACTGTTGATTCTGATATCCGTAACACAGGTGCTTGAGCTACCTATCTCGGAGTCAGATTAATATGTGATGTTGTGAAATATTTATTATTTTATAGTTACATACGTGTATGTATTTTAATATTATATTTGAAATTATTCCTCTGTGACAATTACACAAGTTAGAATACTTAGTTATTTACGAGATTTCTACCATGTACCTAATTTTTAAGTTTCCGATATTTGTACCGCAGGTGCGCGTAGTAAAAGACTGCGAAGGAGGGTAGACCGATTTGTCTGCCAGTAACATCTCACCCGCAAAAACTTCAGTTACTCCGCCGTGACCATGGCGCCTGTAACAGTGCCGAAATATCGGAAACTTAAAAATAAGGTACATGCTAGAATTCCCGTAAATAACTATTCTAATGTTGTTATGTTAGTGACAAAGAAAATTAAGAACAATAAATTACACAAGTGCTTAAGCTACTTATTACGAAATCTTCTAGGCCGAGTGGCTCTGGTGACGGTGTGTCTGAAATTAGTTGATGATGGTTCCATACCGAGTGGGCGCGAGCCTATTAAAAATTGACATATGAGATGTTGTATGAATTACTTATTAATGGATGTAAGTAGGTACCTACCTATTTGACAATCGTCAGTATCGTATGCGTTATCATCAAAGTTACACTTTTGAACAACATCTCCAGTGTTGAAACCAGTTTGGAAGCGTTTCTTAAAAGCAAAGTTTGCAGTTCGATTGTGAAATGCCAAAAACATGTCTGTCCGCTGAGTCATGGTTATTGGAAGCGCATGCGCAGTGATTCACAACTTACACCTGGAAGGGTTCAAAGTATATTGATGAGTGGACTAACAAATAATAATTTAGGTATTCCATTGCGAAAGTTTTAAGGGTAAAGAATCCGTGAGTCAGACGACAAATCATAAATAAGACGGTGAAATGGCCAATAGCCCAATTCTCGAGCTCGTAACATTTATTATCATACAACATTATCACTAAAACATAGTTTTTTGTATGGTTTTCAGATGATATCCGCTATGTTTACAAAATATCACGAGCACGTGAATTGGGCTCCATATCTCCTATCTAAAAGTCATTTGTTATTTTTTGATGACATGTAAGTATACTATACTATTATTATACTAAGTATACTATCTATACTATTATACTATACTATTACATACCTATTTAAGGCGACACCGCGACGATACTAGCGCCGTCAAGTGATTTATATTGTTTCCTGCGAACAGGAGACATTTTTTTTAAAGTGAGCAACGAATATTTTGAGGAAAGCAATAACAATTTGGCGGCGCTAGTATCGTCGTACATTGAAATAATTTCCTGTTAACAGTAGTTATATGCGAGAGCAATGGTGGCCCAGAGGTCTAATATGTGTGGGATGGTCCGTATGTTCGAATCCGAGAATGCAAATTTATGCGCATTTCTTCCACTAGCTCGGCGGTGAAAACATCAATAGAGATCTACACGTTTCGGAAATTATTCTGACCGCGCCTAACCATGATCTAGTTGGTGTGTTTCCCTTCCTCTTTTTAAGGGTTGCAAAGGTATAAGGCGGCAGTTGCTTCACTGTAATACCAGATTTCCCAATTAAACAAAAACACGCTGAGAAGAGAGACAGAAGCTTTGTAAGAACTATAAAATTATAGCTGTGATTTATAAATGTATTTCATAAAAAAAATCATATTGTGAGCTGAGTGAACAAACGGGAATCATCACCATTCTTAAAAGCAATTTTATTAGAAAAACATTTTGCAAAAACCGTGTACAGTTGCGTTAAAATGTACATGTTATTGTGGTCTGTATTCCAACGGCGGAAGGGTCACCACACAAGGGAATGAAGTGTATCAGTGTACTAGGAAGGCAGAAGTAGAAAAGAGGCGACCGTTCCCAGGCGGTTACAGTTTTCGTAACCTTTTGCCTTCTCGCGTCGGTGTGTGCGAGCGAAGACGTGAGGTGCACTTCAAAGAGATATAAGTACGTAAGTATTTCTTAATTTCATTTTGTCTAAGAAACCGCTTATACCAGAGTTTGACGTGGTTCTACTAAAGAAATGTAAGAAAAAAGGTTTTTGCAGAGTAGTTTTGAAACACCATCACTTATTATATCACTGCAAAATTAGGTATCAGAAAATACTTATAGTATAGTCTCCAAAGGCTTTTTGCATTGTACTATAGCCACAGCATATCATAGCAGGTACTAAAATACCTATACTGAACATCTTTAAGGCGACGGGTAGGGTCAACTAGCGACGCCAATCGATTTTAATTTTTAGCTTACTAAACCGGATCTAGGTATTTTAAACAATTTCGGGGTTACAACCTCTTGGCAAACACTTATACTATTTATTAAATAACTAAGCACAATTGTTGGGTCCGTTTTTGTACGCGAAAAATTGATTACCGCCAAAAGTGGCCGCTTTTAGCGTGAATCAATTTTTCGCGTACGCGTTGGACCCAACATTTTTGCATGTTTATTTAATAAATAGTATAAGTGTTTGCCGAGAGGTTGTAACCCCAAAATGGTTTAAAATAGATCCGGTTTAGTAGCTAAAAATTAAAATCGATTGGCGTCGCTAGTGTGCCCAACCCGTCACCTTAAGGGAAGATTTATTATAGCGACACAACGCTCTGTAGAAGCCGACGTTGTTCTACCTATAATATTGTAAAAACCTTTCTATAATATTGTAGGCTCAAAGTCTTTCGAGCTATTCTTCCAGCCTTCGAAAGTTATACGTAACTTGTTGGTATCTTTAGCAAACAAAGGACAGAAAGGCAAATGTTTTGGAACATCCTATACTATATATATATACTTCGTTCATTCATTCACCGATTATAACTCGATGGATTTACGCTGTGAAAAAGTTCTCTAGCTTTACATTGCTGAGATACTAAGCGCTGTTTGGGCGAAGCCTAGGGGGTTTACATGCGCAAGAAACACAAAAAATGTAGCATGCTATGTTTTAGGCGTAGTGTCTAAGGATTTTATTGTATCTTTTGAGTGTTTCACCCTGGCCACATCGCAGCAGCAGGAGAGCGATGGCGGCAACGCGGAAGCCGCATTTCCCACACGCGCGATCATTAGCCGATCCCGGGAAGCGCGATGGGAAACACTCGCGCCATTATTGACACAATATGCATTCTCTACTCACTCACTCACTCACTCTTTATTGTCTTCTGAGGTACCATTGCGTATTGCGTGTCAGTGCGCTGTTAATAAGTAGCAGTTTTCTATTGAAAAGTTATGGCTTTCGGGCTTTTGCTTGCGAAGTACGGGGAATGCAACTTGTAGTTTAATGATTTGTGGAAGCTGCTGAACTGAAGTTTATTGGTAGTTGATTTTAATTGAAGACCATAGGCTTTTTGAAATCTATACTTACTAGGCAGGCACCTACACATGGACACCGAAGTGGTTTTGAATTGACATTTTTAGGAAGCACTAGGTTGGTACACACTAATGTAACTTGTTAAAAATCTGCCAAAATTCTTCAATCGATTCTCACGTCAATTTCAAACAAGTTTGGTTCACCTGATGTGACGCTGTCTGTAGGTAGGTATATCTGCTTTATAGCTGATTGTAGTTAGTATGAACTCCTTTTTCTGCACTTAGATTATATTTCGGTCCATTGTACGGTATTTGACCTGTTACCACCTTATTATAAATTGCGATCTTAAGTTATTACCGTACTAAAGCTCATGTCATCCCGTTCCAACACGCAATGTTAAAAGAGCTTGGCACGAATTTGGTTCCGGGACTATCCTTAGTTCGCAATTTGTAATAAGGGGGTTATTGAACACAATTGTTCGGATGATGATTTTTTACGTGTAACTAAGGGTTGCGAATGTGTCCACAGATGGATTCTTGATCTTCTTGAACGTACATCAATAGGCTTTGCCAATTGAGTTAGGTGAAATTCACATAGGGGAATTATAGTGTTAGTAATAGTTATTACCTTTAAGTACTTATTATTCTGGTAGTTAGGTAGGTAAAAGTAAAAGTAACGTATCAGCCTATAATATTGTGCCAATGCACGGCAAAGGCTTTTTTTTTTGGTTTCGCAGGGGGAATGCCGCCGGCTCAAGAGTTGAGCCGACTACCTTATGCATACCAGAGCACCCGGGGGCGGCCGAGTTATGTGGGGCTCTCCTTTGGCGGAGGGCTTCTCCCAAAGAGAAGCCAGGCACAGGCATACCCACTAAACCCCCTGCGATTCTCCCTCATCGTGCATATATTGGGGAATATCATAGGTGATACAGCCGAAGCCTCCTTCCACGATATTCCCCGGGCGGATGTCTGCCTAAGGGCAAAGGCCTCCACCATAGAAATGAAGTCATCGCTACTATGATGGCATTAGCCTTAATCACCACGCTTGCCAAATGCGGATTGGTGATCACAAACCCGAGCTATGTTCGAAAAATTTGAAATATAACTATTTGCTCGATCCGGGAATTGAACAGTTAGGGTAGTGTACAAGTACCTTGATTAACCGGACTAATTGATGTCCATAGGCGTCCGGATAATCGATTGTATCAAGAAAAGCGCATCTTTTGCATATGCACATCTCGTATGCGTTTATTTATATTTATTAAGAAATAGATCTATCATTTCGCACAAATTGATTGGTCATTCATTTGATAATCATGAAATAAAAAGTTTAATTTGGCTAAAATATTAGGTAGTTATCGTTGGACGTAAACTACTTTTTTTATTCATTGCGGCTATATCTCGAATTCGTTTGAAAAACAAACATAAAGTGAAACTCACATAGGTATCACTTTCTGTTTGTTTTTCAAGCTATTTGAGAGCTGTTTCCAGGGCATGAAGTGCTTCATCATGAGATGGTTTTGCATCGTTCTCCACATCTAGACATTCTTCCGATTCCTGCTGTTTATATTTGTATCTTTAACATTGTTTAACATTAGCTTGTTATGTTGGCAGTACCGACACGTTCATGTTAGAATAAATACGTAGCTGTTGGCAGTCCGAATAATCGCGAATCCGTATAACTGAGGGCCAGATAATCGAGGTTCTACTATATCGTGATCTGCGACATTAAATAACAAACTGCATTAAAATACGACATGTTTTTTCCATTTGTGCAGTGTCATTTGTGTACCAATGAATAATCCGCGGCGGTTGTTCGCACCTGCACAAAATGCCGTATCAGCGGCAACCATCTGCATGAAAGTGGCAGGATTTACGCAACACTCTAACTGGAATGACGGTGAATTTTAACCACATAGGTATTTTAATTAGTTAGGGTGCGTAAGTACTTTCAATTTGTTACACATTCGTTAATTAAAATGGGGCTACATTTTGGAACGCCCTGTTGGTCTAATGGTTTAAGTAGCGGGCCGTGATCTCGGGTTCGATTCCCGGGTCGAGCGAAAAGTATGTTTCGAATTTTTCGAACATAGCTCGGGTTTGTGATGACCAATCCGCATTAGGCAAGCGTGGTGATTAAGCCTAATCATAGTAGCGATGACGTGATTTCTATGATGGAGGACCTTTGCCCTGCAGTGGGACAGTTGATACTTTTACATTTTGGATTACATATAAACATGTAAAATCACCGTCCGCAGTCGGGTGGTCTGTTCAACTGTTTGTCACTTAGCTGGTGTATTATTTTATGAGAAAGGGAGGCAAACGAGCAAGGAGAGTCATCTGATGCTAATGTGATCACCGCCGCCCATGGACAGAGTCAGCCACACCAGAGGGAGTGGAGATACGTTGCGCCTTTTAGGAAGGTATAGGCTCGTTTCTATCGTATATCGAAAGGTTTTATCGTTTCGTGTGTATTATCTAATTTTTAGTTGCTCTATGTGATAGGTGGTAAACGAGCAGACGGATCACCTGATGGTAAGCGATTGACGCCGCCCACGGACACTTGTAACACAAGTGGAATTACAAGTTTCGCATCGCACTTTTGAAGTTTAAGCCCCCGGATTGGGCCTCCTCCAGCGCAGGCGCTGCTTCCCAACGGTTTTTGTGAGGCATTCATATTACAGCATTGTCACTGTCTATCGCATTCAAAGGGTACTTACATCTTCATTAACTCGAATACATTGTCTCACTTTTTACTAAAAGTACCTAATAATAACAAAGATACACAAACAGACATAAAGTTAAATTGCTGCAAGACTTGCGCTAAACTGCAGGTAGGTAGGTATACAGATCTGAATAAAATTGCAGTTCTTTGAATCTTAAGAATTTTATTAAGATTGTCTACAGTATAGGCCTAGCCTAGTGTAGAGATCTCTGTAAAGTTTTTAAGATAACGCCAGTCGATACCTACAACCTTAGCATGCACCTACCCTTCCCTACTATCAAATATCCTTTGCCTGAAGGTTGTCTGGTTGAAATCGCTTCCAGCGTTAAGACCGCCAAATTGTACATTTAAGTTTCTGTAATGCCTAGTTTTTTTAAGTTGTGTTTTTTTGTGCAATAAAGTATATCAATCTATCTATCTATAACTCATTACTAATATTACATAAACAGTACCTACCTTAGTTACCTAAGTACTTAGGTAATTAATAAAAAATAAATAGTAATAAATATTTCACAACATCACATACATTGAACTGACTCCGAGATAGGTAGCTCAAGCACCTGTGTTACGGATATTAGAATCAACAGCGGGATTACAAATAATGAAACACATACATACCTGTAATTTTTAATTGTGTCCAAATAAATATTTTTTCTTTCTATATACATATAATACTTTTTTTTTGTAAATACATACTTGTACACTACATAACACCCAGAACAATACAAACAGACACAAATGTTTATAGGTACTGTGCGGGGATCGAACCCGCAACCCTTGGACCAAAGGCAGCGTACAATACCACTGTTCCAAACCAGTCGTCAATTCAGTACTTTTGAATATTCTAAACTTTATTGAGATAATTATAACGATTATTGAGATAATTATATCCTTGATTCTAGGATTTTTATGAAATAGGGGGCAGACGAGCAGGCGGATCACCTGATGGTAAGCCATGCAATAATTTTGTCTCATTTTTGCTTAATTTGACAATCAAGCAAAAATGAGACAAAACGATTTAGTTCTGTACTTTTGACCCTTCGCAATGTAATACTTGAAGTATCAGCCCATATACACTGTCTCACTGCAGGGCAAAGGCCTCCATCATAGAAATCAAGTCATCGCTGTGATGGGATTAGGCTTAATCTCCACGCTTGCTTGCATTGGTGATTACAAACCCGAGCTATGTTCGAAAAATTCGAAACATACCCTTGCGTCGAGCAACCAACGACGAAACCGGACCCAACATTTGTGCATGGTTATTTAATCAATAGTATAAGAGTTTGCCGAGAGTTGTTCAAAATAGATCCGATTTAATAGCTAAAAATTAAAATCGATTGGCGTCGCTAATGTGCCCTACCCGTCACCTTAAATAAAAAGTTAGTGCCGCGTGTTACTGTAAGTATGGGTGGCATGTTATGGGATTCAATGGACATTGAGGCTACTCACTGAGTAACGCGGACTCAACAGTAAAAATACCATCACTCTGGCTTTTACACTTCAATCCTTGAACAAAATTAAGGGGCACATCGTCCTAGCAGTGCCCAAAACACCATTGTGGTAAATGGTACAAATTACGCCCCTTTCAGTGTAGCGGCCCCCGAGCCCTCCGAAAGAATAGAGCCGTGTAATTACCTGTTAGAATGGAGATCCGGAGATAATGGCTGGCCTTGTGGCTGGGCAGGTAGGCGCAGGGCCGGAGTCAGGGAGGCTGGGACTCGTGGAATGTTGTAGAAATCCGGTATTTATTATTTACTCTAAGTCCTGGGTTCAATTTCATTTCATTGTAAGGACTACTTAAAAAAAATGTTTTTGTTATTTTTATTTTATTTTCTTATGTTTATTTGGTGATTGCAAGAACTCGGAATCCTAAGACTGCTCTGGTTTCCAAGATACAGGCTTAGCCTAGTTTGAAAACCCCTGTTGCTTTTTTATGCCGAATTCTTGCAAAGCACAAATACTTGCTTTACTTATAATGTTGTGTCATTTCTTTCTTACTTGTCCATTAAAATAAAATTTTATATTTATATTATACTCGATCTATTTACTAATAATAAGATAATTTCCCCCTTATTACAAATCTCGAACTAAGGATAGTCCCGGAACAAAACGGGATGAAATGAGGTTTAGCACGGTAACAACTAGAGATCGCAATTTGCAATAAGGTGGTAAGTACAGGCCCTAAATAGTCTTGGTGCTTCGACATGAATGAGCCAGCTCGATAGGAGTGCTACTATGCCTTCACAGAAATCCAGCGTGACTAAGCGCCTGGACTGTGTTTCGCTAACTGTGTAAGGCTACCCGAGGCCCAATGCAGGGGGATGGGGAAAAAGTTTGAAGCGCACGTGGCTCTACTAGTGTTGTGATTGTCTATGGGCGGTGGAATTGCTTACTATCAGGTGATCACATTGCTCGTCTGTCATCTATCACATAGAAAGGGCGTTTCGACGGGTCTGACGCATAATGTGCACTTCGCAAAATGAGCACTCTCCTCAAAATGTCAATTTCGCAAAATGAGCATTTCTCACAACGGGCACTTCTCATAATGTGCATTTCTCAAAATGAGCATTTCGCAAAATGTGCACTTCGCAAAATGTGCACTTCGCAAAATGTTCACTTTTTCTAAGATATGATTAAATGAGCTGTGTAACACAAAGGTTAGTCCCAAATATAAAAATATTATGTTCTTGTATAGGTACTGGGTATTTAAAATAAAATAAACACTTTTACAAAGGAATCATTCATTTATATTAAAAAGTATTGTATTGATCGTCATTTTTACGTCTGTAAAAATCTTGCAAAAATAATTGAAAATCAGAAACCTCCACTTTCATTTGTTTTTTACTTAATTTTCACAAAAATATAATGACTTATAAACTTGTAAAATATCCTATCCGTAAAATGTGGTTGTCCTATTCAGTTACTGTTTTACTACCGATGCAATATATTTTTTAACACTGGCAACTTTTTTGTGTTAAAGAAGTAGTTAGCTAGTTTGAGGGTAGGTGAAAAAATAACTGACAAGATAACTGTCAGTTATTTTACTGACTACCGTAACAGGACAAATAAATGGCGTGAGTGTTGATTTGTATTACTGTTCTAGTGGCAATTAATTTATTCCAAGTACTTTGTGTTAAATGAGGGTTTAAATAATAATGAGTCAAGAAAATATTCAATTGTACTCAAATCAAAAAGGTGCTGTAACAATGAGTACAATTGAATATTTTCTTGACTCATTATTATTTAAACCCTCATTTAACACAAAGTATAACTGACAGTTATCTTGTCAGTTATTTTTTCACCTACCCTCAAACTAGCTAACTACTTCTTTAACACAAAAAAGTTGCCAGTGTTAAAAAATATATTGCATCGGTAGTAAAACAGTAACTGAATAGGACAACCACATTTTACGGATAGGATATTTTACAAGTTTATAAGTCATTATATTTTTGTGAAAATTAAGTAAAAAACAAATGAAAGTGGAGGTTTCTGATTTTCAATTATTTTTTGCAAGATTTTTACAGACGTAAAAATGACGATCAATACAATACTTTTTAATATAAATGAATGATTACTTTGTAAAAGTGTTTATTTTATTTTAAATACCCAGTACCTATACAAGAACATAATATTTTTATATTTGGGACTAACCTTTGTGTTACACAGCTCATTTAATCATATCTTAGAAAAAGTGAACATTTTGCGAAGTGCACATTTTGAGAAATGCACATTATGAGAAGTGCCCGTTGTGAGAAATGCTCATTGTGCGAAATTGATATTTTGAGGAGAGTGCTCATTTTGCGAAGTGCACATTATGCGTCAGACCCGTTTCGACGATGTTGTATTTTGAGGTTACTATACCTTATACCAGGTTTTTCATATTTTTTCATAAATTATGAAATGTATCTAAGAGAAAATTGCAAAACACGGGTAAACTCCATTGCATATATTCTAGGACTCTAGGTAGCCACTCAAACGTGCTATATCGTGCTATATTAGCTTCGTATCAGATCTGAATAATAATGAAACCGCAGATCATGGTCTAGCTAGACTTCCAGGTTAAAACAGCCTATCCATATATAAATATGTGACCATCAAAATTACTCTCCGAATTAAAAACGATGGTATCTCAGTGGATAAGAACGCGCCTTCCCTGTGGGGGCCCTCAAATCTTAGTTCAAAACCTCTGGATTTTTCATACATTTTATGAGCTTATTTCTACTAGCTCGGCGGTGAAGGAAAACATCGTCAACACGTTTCGGATAGTTTCCAAAACATAATTCAATTGGTCTGGTTTCCTTGTTAAAAGGTTGCGAAGGTCAGACGACAGTTGCTTTATTGTAGTTACAAGTCTCTCGAACCCAGTATCATGGTCGAAACGTACCCCGGGCTCCAAAGCGATAGCTTTGGACGCAATCGGGAACTACACGCTAAAATGAGGAGGATTGATAGCACATTGAAGTCGAGTTAAAAATTTGCATGGACGAAGGTATACAATCTCTAACTTGACTTTAATGTCGAGTGCTCGACAATAGGCCCTTTGGTCCCCTTTTCTCGAAAGCTGCGGCCCTGATCAAGTAGTAATGACAGCACGTCTAACGCCGCGAGTTTGTCCGTGCGCGAGCGCCTGTGCCGCTCTATGTGACTTTTCTACGAATTGAGTAATTATGGACGGGAAAGGGGAACAGACTAATGCTCCAATCTAAAGACGCGCTGGTTTGATCATTTAAAACATTGCATTGTGTTGTAGATTGATGCACACTGACAAAGATGCTTCCACACTTTGTTACGACGAACTCATTTTTTATGAACATGCCCAATCCGGCCAACGCTTTACCACAATCTCACCTGATGTGACGATGGGGTTAAAGAAGTAACGCGTTCGCCTAGAAGATGCCTGTTCATTCTTGCCTTAAAGATGTTTAGATTGTAGTGGTCTGGAAAAATAGTTCTTGGCATTCCTTAGCAGTCCGCATTATGAATGTGGAAGTGATTCGCTTCGTGCGGATCAAGGGTAAGCCAACAACGTATGGATGGAAACCTGCATAGGTGCAATGGCGTGAGTTCAACTCATGAGTATAGGTAGGTACAGTCTCAGTTTACTATATCTACAGACGCAAAGACACGTGGCAGGAAATGGACCTATGAGACTTTTGAGAAGACGGTAATCAATCAATAATCAGTCTGGTCGTCAGCCTATCACACAGTGATTTATCACATCAAGAACATTTTGTGGATATCTACGTTTGCATAAGAATTTTGGATTAGCATTACTATAGGTGTCGGAGATTGTATGTACTATCTAAGGCACTACTGAACCAGGTTTCAGTGGTGACCTGAAGGTCACTCACATTACAGAAATGAACACCCTGGAATGTAAAATGAAGGTATTCCTAAGAACTATTGAAGACCGCCTAGTATTGTATTTACTAGTGATCATGGATTAAATTCTGTAATTTTTTTGCAATGAAGAGTATTTATCTATCTATTTCTTAGATCCGTTGATAAATGATTAGGCGGCGATTCTTACTGCCCAATGAATATTGAGCGAGCATATCAGCTCGCGAGTGGCCTGTTAAGTGTGATAGGTCTGATACCGCGGGTATTGATGCTGGGTTCCAAAACTTTTTTAAACCTTTTCTCAGATGGAGCCTCTTATCATTGTTCCAACCACTCCATAACCTGTCCACTTTTAGGGAGGTTCCACACCTTATCACCAGCTGTATAAGTAAGGCCACATGTTTACATCCTGACGTTTTTAAAGCCACGTAAGTAGTTGCTCCAAAAAACTGATAGCGACTTGCTTGATTCAAACATTTATCTTTTTTTTATGGCGTGACGTGACGTGACGGCCGCAGGTGTGATTCCGCCAATGTCAAGTGTTTATGATTTTAGATTTCCAATCTATTTTGAGGTCTTCTTTTGTTAGGGCCAGCACCTAAAACAAATAAAAAGCAGCACATATAGACAACACAGCAGAACATTTATCTTGACCGCGGGAGAGCCACTTTTCGTCATGACATGCCAGTTTCGCAGATTGAGTGAGTGTCACTGAGTGAGGGTACCGGAGGTCCTATCCGGAGGGAAGTTTAACAGCGCACGTCATGTAGCTCCACTAGTTTCCGTGGGCCACGAGAATCGCTTAGGTGATCAATCTGGCTACCACATATCATCTATACCATTTTATAAAGAGGTTCATATTCCATAGACAAAGACATTCACGAAAAGCGGTAGGTAGTCGAGCCAAGTTATTTTTCTTCGAAATCAAAGCGCTTTTAATGTGTGACATATTGTTTTAATCTTTTAACAAAGTTATTAATGTATTTAAATTTTTAAACAAGAGGATAATACGTTTTATTTTAATCGATTAACATTGTATTCGTTCGATTATTTGGAGTACTTACATCACTACATCTTAAAAAGAAAATGGATTGACACATACAACATTGTACCAACGATCAATACTCTAGAAAAGTAATTTTTTAATAAGTTTATAAATAGTTTAACAGATAAATTAAATCGTGAATTTATCTTTTTTTTCTTTATTGAAATAAATAAATGCAAACAAAATTTTATAAAGTTAAGAAATAGTGGTTTTTTAACATAAAGAGATTTGTAAATTCAATGACCGTTGGTATAGTGACCGACAGTCAATGTGGTAACAAAGATAAGTGACAGTTTTAATATGAACCTACTTACAGATTATTTGACAGAAATGCTATGTCTCTATACAATAAGTGGAGTACCTACTAGTAAATTGTTACTGCCATATAATTAGTGATCAGATAATTGGGTGCTTATTTATCTAAACTTAACAGTGTTAAAGATAATCCCGCTTGCGAAATTGCTCATCATCATCATCAGCCCATTTAAGTCCCCACTGCTGGGGCACGGGCCTCCCTCAATCACATGAGGGGTAATTGCCATATACTCACCACGCTTGGCAGACGGGTTGGCGAGGGTTTTGATATAAATGCAGTTTTCCTTCTCTGGGTGCTGATGATCATGCCAGCAGCTTTACCTTAGTCGCCTTATACGACACTTCGGTAAGAGTGAGGGTGGCCTATTCTACTCTGCTGGGACCACACGGCTAATAATTGCTTTAAAGGTAATATTAATAAAATTGTTACCCAAATGTAAATAATTAATTGAAACCAATTGTAAGTTTGATATTAAATTAAATTACTTCACCTCTGTCCATTTAATGTTAAGTGCTAAGTTTAGATAAATAAGCGGCCGAATATCCGATCACTACATATTTATAGTGAAGTATAATGTTACTTAAAATGTGCAATAAAAAATCAAATGTCCTTTGCTTGAAGGTTGACTAGTAGAAATCGTTTCCAGCGATAAGAACGCCGAAATTGTATATTTAAGTTTATGTACTGGCTAGTTCCTTAAGTTGTGGGTTCTATGTAATAAAGTATATCTATCTATTGTTTCATTCTAACATTTCGTATCCATATATTTTGCTTTTGTATTTTATGTACAAAAGACATCAACGAGTTTTGTATCGTCTCTTTCATTTTGTACATAAAGTACAAGCAAACACTTATAATGACAACTCATATTTGTTACAGGAAATGAACAGTTTTATTACTCAGTGTTTGCCTTACGTTTAGATAGATATACTTTATTGTACAAAATACACAACTTAAGGTGACGGGTAGGGCACGCTAGCGGCGCCAACCGATTTTAATTTTAGCTACTAAACTGGACCTATTTTAAACAATTTCGGGGTTACAACCTCTCGGCAAACACTTATACTATTTACTAAATAATCATGCAGGGTCCAACGCGTACGCGATAAAATTGATTCACACCAAAAGCGGCCACTTTTGGCGTGAATCAATTTTTCAGAAACTGACCCAACATTTGTGCATGGTTATTTGATAAATAGTATAAGTGTTTGCCGAGAAGTTGTAACCCCGAAAATGTTTAAAATAGATCCGGTTTAGTAGCTAAAAATTTAAATTTATTAATTAGCAGTGCCTTTGTGACTCCACTGTTGTCGTGGGTGTCCATGGGCGTGGGAAATCGCTTACCATCAGGTGATCCGCCTGCTTCATTATCATCATTTCAGGAAATATACGTCCACTGCTGGACATACGAGTAGGCTTCTCTCAATGATTTCCACACAGATCGGTCCTGTACTGCTCGCATCCAAGGGATTCCGTCTGCTTGTCTTCCACCTTAACACTTAATATTTTAAGTGCCAATTATAGGTATTCAAGTCTGTACAAAATTGATAAAATACCTACGTTAAGACTAATATAATACAGTGTCAAGTAACCTTACTCACGTATGGCATTACTGGACTGACAACCGCTAACTACTCGTTTGATTGTTCAAGGATAATCTCGTGCGAACCGTTGGCCTGCGCCGACGCACGTGTAGGTATTGTTGTAACCGACTCGACGTGAAAATTACTATTAGGTTCGGGCTTTACTGTCGAGCTCAGTGGATTATGAATTGAATGTTGGGCATACGTTTCAAAAAATATCCGAAACGATCCCTCACGATGTTTTCCCTAACCACCGAGCTAATGGTAGAAATGCTCATATATATTTGAAAAATCCAGATGTGCATGCTCGGACCCGAACCTACGACCTCCCGTAAGGCGCGTTTGTATACCAGAGCTACCATTGCTCTTATTCGTTAATTACATATAGAATAGAATAGAATTCATTTATTTCAACCATAGGTCATATTGAGGGTACAGTTAATATTAATAACAATAAACAAGATTAATTTCATTTCATAATTACACTACACAATTGTCAATAATTAAAATACAATTAAATTAGGATGTCAAATTACAATTTTAAATAAATTATTGAATGTA
Organism: Marasmia exigua; assembly: GCA_019059595.1. Lineage (NCBI taxonomy): Eukaryota > Metazoa > Arthropoda > Insecta > Lepidoptera > Crambidae > Marasmia > Marasmia exigua. Next base: position 224,688 of record CM032464.1, on the reverse strand, counting down.
ATACAATTACAATTAGAATCGTGAGATACTACCTACTGTTTTATTATTTTAATAATTTGTTCATTAGTCAGTACATTAACCATCGACACATGGTTGATGTACTGATAGACAAACCTAAGCACGTCATCCTACATTTGCAGGATGATGTTATGGCTGCCCCGGACCCTGCTCACTAAGGATGCACATCGCTTCCGTAGGGTCGTGTAAAAACAGTCTACACGCCACTCAGCAAACATCCTAATTTTTTTATCGATTTATATCGGTATCGTGAATAAAGTCCATTTAGCATGTTAGATCAACAAAATAGGCAAAATAAACATTAGTTACGCGGATGACAGTTACCCTGCTGAGCCCATCGATCGGAGCTCTCAGGGAACTGCTGGACATCTGTGAGCGTTACGTTACGTTACGGACCATAACCTAAGGTACAATGCGACCAAAAGCGAGCTTTATGGTTTTTTATGGTTTTCAGCTTTAAACCGTTTGGAAAGATATATGATTGTGTACCAAAGACGAAGTTCAAATATCTCGGCCATTGGCTCACTGAGACACTTACAGATGACTTGGACATAGAAAGGGAACGCAGGGCATTTTCAGTAAGGGCCAATATGCTGGCTCGCAGGTTTGCACGGTGTGACAAGAAAGTAAAAGTGACACTCTTCTGAGCTATCTGCCAGTCATTTTACACGTGCAGCTTGTGGTCCATGTATATAAGGAGAGCTTGCCTTGCGTATTCAGTACAATAATGCGTTCAGGACGCTGATGGGGCTGCCGCGCCTTTTCAGTGCGTCAGGGTTGTTCGCGGAGGCACGCGTGGCAAGCCTAGTGCGCAGGGTGCTCGGCAGCTCCAACAGCTGCCTAACGCTTATTTCTGAGAGGCTGGAGATGGATTGCCCTCTAATGAGGTATTGGACAAAGTCCAGCTGTTTCCCCCCCATAACACCTCCTAAAAATAGTAGGGTAAATTGCCTTTTTTTTATTATAATTTATTTGTATTGTTTATGTGCTTTGTGTGTGTAAAATGTTATAAATGTATGGAACCTTGATTTCTGAAATATTTTTTTTTATCAGCTCTTCCATACATTATTGTCGCGTGGATATTCTATTTTATGTGGAACACCTGTTTCTTTCGCTTATTTTGTTGAACTATATGCTATATGGAATACATTCACGATACTTACTATGTGGTTTTCAGGATGTAAACGATAATAAAATAACGGTGTAATATGTTTAGCGGCTATCTGTATTTCTTTTTATGTCATAGGTGGCAGACAAGCAGACGGATCACCAGATGGTAAGTGCTTGCCGCCGCCCATGGACACCCGCGACACCAGTGGAGTCACAAGTGCGCTGCCAACCTTTAAGCCCCCCTTCCCGACACATAGCACAGAGCTCACGTCGCTTTTCTGTGCCGTGGTATCACTCCGGTCGAGCCGGCCCATTCATGCCGAAGCGTGGCTCTCCCACGGTCGACTACTATGATATGAGTTACAGCCTTAGTGTGAAGCCAGATACGTGTCGCATCCAAACAAAGGAATAACACGGCACATGTGAAAGGGAGGGGTACTCCGATTTGGTCGTAATGTCCGGTTTGCCCCAGCTGTAAATGTTCGATTTACAACTATTGCGGCACTCGACATTTACATCGCCATTACCTTGTAAACTGCAAAGCTTGTTTCGCTATAAAACCCGAGAAAAGCCATTGCACTTTTATTATTTCTATTTTACAGTTACACAGTAGTTCATTCAATAGAACATGAAATAAATGAATGAATGAGTCAGTTTTATACCCGACTACGGCAAAGCAAAAGGAGGGTTATGATTTTGACCTGTATGTATGTATGGTTGTTCATCTGTTCCCTCATAACTTCTAAACTAGTTATCATATTTGAACAAATGAGATGTCATTAGAAGCGTTTTGATTGTCTTCTGGTTATAGGTGACATGGCGTCACGTTAAATTCACTACAGCGCCCTTTAGGCGACTAAGAGTAAGGACTTGAAAAAATTTTGCTTGACGGTACTGTGTCGGGTATCAAATGAAAGAGCTTTTTTAGCACATTTCAAATATGTAATTTTATTTACATAACTAAAATATGTTAAACAAAAATAAATTTTAAAAACTAAAACCCGACTTTAAAAAAAAACACGCTCTAAACAGTACGAAACAAGAAAATTATCTCTGCAGTAATTATTATGCCTAATTTCCGAGGTTGTATGTCGTATATAATAAAATAAAATGAATGTGGTATACGACCACGGTGATACGGAATAATAATTTCAGCAGAGACAATTTTCTTGTTGCGTACATACTTTTTAGAGCGTATTTTTTGGTAGTCGGTTTTTAGTTTTTTTCTATTGAGAATCGACTTTATTGCAGTGCCTAAGACAAAAATCCTTGCTTTTAAATATATGAATGCCGAATATTACATATAGAACTATTTAATACCTTATTCTATGACATAGTAGATATATAACATAGAAACCTTGCTTCTTTTGATGACACATCACATCACACAGTGATATTTTCTGAATTTAAAATGACTGTTATGCATACTAAACACACACAAATGCATTGGGCATGTACAATGAGCTGCACGTTCAACGGCCCACTCCTTGATCCTTGTGCTTTGATAATCGACTTTGTGTGACTAATATTACATAAGCTTGTATATGTAACTTTAGGGATTCCTAGGTTCAATAAACTATAAAACATAGGAGATGAGAAAACATTTGTCTACAGATGAATCCTCTATGCGAAATGTTAATTACATTCCTTAATTTTTTTAGATTTTCGCGTTGCATTATAACTATAATGTATCAATACGGGGATTAACACGATATTTATTATGTGAAACAACATTGTGTACTCACATATTTGGCTCGACGTTTCGGCTACGTTACAGCAGCCGTGGTCACGAGCGGACTACAGGAGCCCAATTCTCGCGCTTGTGATATTTTGAGAACATGGCGGATATCACCCGAAAACCATACAAAAAAACTATGTTTTAGTGATATATGTCGTATGAAAATAAATGTCACGAGCCCGAGAATTGGGGTCCAAGTCAGTCCGCTCGTGACCACGGCTGCTGTAACGTAGCCGAAACGTCGAGCCAAATATGTGAGTACACAATGTTGTTTCATATAATAAATATCGTGATAATCCCCGTATTGATACATTATACATTCCTTAATATTATAAAATGCGATCTAATGTTATTACTAATTATAATTATAATATCATATCTGTGACTGTACTAAACCGTACCGCCCATGCCATCTCGTTCGGACAATGTTTAAAACGGGTGGCACTAGTTCAGTTTCTGAATCGCATTTTATAATAAGAGGGGTAGAGTTTTAAATCACCTTTAACCAAATATTCGCAGGACAGTTCTTCCATTAAAATAAATCACCCTCTGTAACAAATTACACTTATCATCACTATCAAGAATGCCTCCGCCCTGAGCCCAGAGTGTAGGTATTAAGATACTTTGTACCGTCTAAAAGCCAAATTAATTATGAATCATATTAATAAAACGCTCTTATCCGTAAAACAGATCTCTAGTAGGCTCTCAAAACCATAAGAAAAACATTAAAAAAGATTTACAAGTATTGACGCTGTTCTTAAATTTGTTACGAGTAAGTAGTCAGTGCGTTTCATTATTATGGAATATTTGAAGGATTAACGAAAGATTAAGTTGTATCTTTCAGTAGTTCGTGCAATACGCACGGCTACAGAAATGGTGAGTACCTATATTCTTGCTTGTCCACCCGGGATGGACAGCGGGAATTAGCGGGACTAAGCTCGTACTTGTATATTACGATAGTGTGCTAGTGCTCGATGGTGATTTTAAATTAGAAATGAGAAACAGTACGGTGTAATGAGTCTTCAAAGCAGATTGTCATAGTCGTATATTCTTTATTGTACCATGTGGCTACAAACGGTCTTAAAGTTACCAGGTTATCATCATGAATACAGTAGGGCTTATGCACTCAAGTACTATCTGATTTACTTTAAAATAGTGGCCCGCCCTCACTTCGCTTCGGGACATTAGTTCCACATTACACCAATGGATGGCGCTATGCATCGATTACATCAAGCAAGCGTTTCGTGTTTTCGGATTACCTATAAGCGTTGCCGCTGTCTGTTGATGACGAGGATCTATTTCTTTATAATTAATTAGTTGACTGATGACTGATATTGTGTTAAATGACAAACTATTGGTATTTATATAACTAATGGTTCTAAACGGACATGTCATGTTGTCTTGTAACGAACTTCCTCCTGGTTTTAGAAACAGGGTGCTCATACTACATTGTACCTCTAAGAAAAACATAACACATATTAAAAACAGCTATAGATTCGCTCAGAATTCGCAAAATCTACATGAATAACTATAGAATACCTATGGGAATAGAATAAATCAAAACGAGCCTGAGAACCATATCATATTTGACTCATTACAAGTTACGAGTAAATGTGAATTCGTTTCCTATGGCTAAATCTATAAACTATATCTACAGGGTGAAAAAAACATTGAAATTATTTTTTAGATTTTTTTCCGGATTTAAAAAGGAGTCCAAAGTGCGCTGCCTAACTTTAAACTCCCCTTTCACCAGATTGGACCTCCGTTACCCTCACTCACTCGGCGAAACACTGCGCAGTCGCTGCTCCACGCCGGTTTGGGGTCAGTGACGCTATCTCATGTTTTATAGCTAGGCAACAAGGGGTCCTGCAATGTAAACATTATAATGAAAGTATCCTGGCGCGAGGGATGCAAGAAAGTGCGTAGTACTAGGTAAGTGTAGGGAGGGTGCGCGCGCGCAGGTAAGATGGCGCTCCAGTTCAACGCCCCGTGACTCACTATCTGCCTTGCTATGGTGAATATGGAGGCTTTAATCGCAAGTAGCGAGATATTTGAAAAGGAACGACAGCATTTGGTTACTTTTTTGAACCTTTAGGGATTCGGTTTTTTTAAAAACTAGATAATAAATGAATTCGTTTGCGAATTGCTTACCTAATAAATTGCTTTGACTAATAAGCTAAATCATGTTTCTATTGCATACATAAGGTAAAAACGTTGAACTACAGACCGTATACAATTACAATTAGCTTTCTTTAAAAAGTTATAAAAAATACCGTACTGCTTATTTCATCTAATAGTTTAAAGAAATATAAATCTCGGGTAGTATTTGTGAGACATAAATGTACCTAATACAAACACTTTGTCAAATATCTTCAATCGATTATCATAACCCTAATGTCAAACACATTTGGTTAAATATATAATGGTGGCTATCGCGTGCGAAAAATCCGCAAGATGGCGTACTATTAGGCCTGAGGTCCATCTACTGATTGAGTATCTTAGACGTGTGAAATCAGCCAATGATATTGAAGTTGGACCTCGGTTCACAGGTACGCCACCTAGCGGATATTTCACACGCGATAGCCCATTGCGGAAATTTGACAGATTGCACTAACTTGATGTGTGGCTGTCTGAATCTATCTCCTACAAAGAAGACCAGATACTATATTAAGTACCTGGGCGTATTGATTTGCCTATTACTTCTTACGACTTTCAAAAATGCTCGTTCGTTCGTTTCATAGTGCGAGTGAGTATACTTAAGTTCGTCGTTCACAGGCCGCACTCGGACGCAGGTTACGGCCGATTTACTACGAGTCTACGACTCTCGATATTACGTCCAGCGCGTAACAGAGCCGCGTTCACTCACCCCTCCCTACCCCGCGCCTTCTTCCCTTGGATCATGGCGTCCACACGTTCTGACTAAAGCCTTTGGTCACAAAAAAAAATAGTCTGTCTAAACTTTTCCCCCTTATAACAAATCGCGAACTAAGATAGTTCCGGAACAAAATTCGTGCCTGCCCCTTTTAAATTTGCGTGTTGGCGTGGGATGCCATGAGCTTTAGTATGGTTACTACCATACTAAAGCTCGCATACATACATAAGTATGTATGCGATTTATAATAAGGTGAAATCTGCCTATATCGTATGCTAAACAGGCTACGCTAAATACATGAGCGCGTCCAGAGATCTCTCGAATCTGGTGGCTTAATTTAAGGTGACGGGTAGGGCACACTAGCGACGCCAATTGATTTTAATTTATAGCTACTAAACCGGATCTATTTTAAACTATTTCGGGGTTACCATCTCTCGGCAAACACTTATACTATTTATTAAATAACCATGCACAAGTGTTGGGTCCGTTTGTGTACGCGAAAAATTAATTCACGTCAAAAGCGGCCAGTTTTGGCGATAATCCAAAATTCGAGTTCAAAAGCAGACCAAACAGTTAACTACAAGAATTCAATAAATAGTGTTTGCCGAGAGATTGTAACCGCGGAATTGTTTAAAATAGATCCGGTTTAGTAGCTAAAAATTCAAATCGATCAAATCGTTACCTTAAAGCCCTCCCGTAACGAAACAAGAATAATACCTGTCGCATCCAAACAAAAGAGACGCACAGCGCGTGTGAAAAAGAGGGTAACTCCGATTAGATCGTAACGTCTGCTTTAAATTAGACCCTCTGGCGTGCTAAATGGACGTTACGACCGAATTGGAGTTCCCCTCCCTTTCAAATGCGCTGTGTTCCTCCTTAGTTTGATGGAACAGGTATATTCACGTTTATTACGGGAGGTCTTGGCGCTAAGAGTTCTGGTTCGGCGTGAAAGAGAGACAGATTACACGGAACGTGAGTGGGAGAGACAGTATACGATAAAATGCCTAGCGCGTTGGTCAACGGACTCTTCAATATCAATGGCGGCTAGAGAAAAAAGGAAAAGAGAGTTTTAGAGAAGCATTTTAAAAAAAGAAGAGAAAGAAACCGATTAATTGTCCTTTGAACACTAATTATAATGCATATTTGACGTCATAACTTCTAAAATCGATGAACATTGAACGCTTTCTGCACGTGCGAAAAATTGTCACGTCCAAGCCTTCGTCTAAATTATTATCCGTAACCGTAAATCAATTTAACAGACAACCTATTTACTTACGTACTTAGTCTATTTAGAGTTGTCCGCTTAAATTCTCAGCTAGACGGATCTACCATACCTGGCCACCCTATTCTGCCCCCCGTACCCTGTCGTTCAAGTTTTTAGACTCCGCCGCGGGCTCGGCTTGACGAATTGGCCCCGTGCCGTGACTGCCCGGCCACTAGCAATCAAGCGGATTTGAGGAAGGCATCACGGTTCGCTTCGCCCTTGACGTGGCAGGCCCCCAATTCTTGCGCGCTCGACCTAAAAGTCATAGTTAAGTAGATACTTGTAAAATAAAACTGCAGGTATATGGGCTCGATATTGAGCCCAAGAAAATACCTATAATGATCTTGGGCAGTAGTGAAAACTCGCAAGCGCTTGTTTGAAGAGAGCATTAAAAACACTTTCTTAGCAATGAAACACTCAAAGTAAACACGCCCTCTGATATTGTTATGAGAATCGGGCACTACCGCGTGATTGTTTGGCTTTCACCTCCAATAGTTCCAAATTTAAAAATCAGCGAGTCGATAGAAAACTGCTTGATCAATGAAATGTAAACACCTCGACTCTTAAAGCGAAATAAAAAGATTTATATTTGAATGAGGTTGTATACTTATTAGTGCGCGTGATTGTACATAGGTACAGTCCTCCGTACAAAATTTCAAAACCCACAATCTGTAGGTTTTGAAATTTTGGATGTTTTATGATTTTATTCATTATAAACTCCAAAAGATCTGGATTTACATTGAAGAAAGCTACCATACCATTTTACTATAGGAAAACTCCAATGGAAAACATAATTTAGTCCACGCACGCAACGCTTCATGCAAAATAGCCAGTTTTAAAATACCTTTTTTTCAGTAAGAATTGGCGATCAGCATGGAGAGAAAACTCAATTTAATATTTTTAAATTAAGCAATTATTCGTTTTTAAATACACAGATATTATCGTAAAATAATAATATTGATTAAAATCTATTTAGTTACCTTACAAAAGTTTTATAGAAAAGATTTCAACGAGATATTTAGATTCTCAAATGCCACTAATCTAAGGCATAAGTCTTTTTGAAATAGAAATTCGTTATTTCATATTATTGTAACATTGTGGTGTGTTTAGCATTAGTTATGCCACGTTTAAGGGCAGATGTTGAAAGTGTAAATGGAACATGCTGCTCCATGCTTAGTCTATGGCCTGTTTTGCGAGGCTGTCAATGTGACGTGGGCTTATGACCATCGAAAAACTTAAATACAAAACTAAAACATAAAAGCTTATTTATTTGTACACAAATCTGCTGCTGCCGCCACTCTGCCGACTGGTAATACTAATTATGTAATTAAGCTTCTTAGGCATAGTTGACACACATGTTTAATAATTTTACTCCTCGTAAAGGGCTTAATGATGTTCAATGCTGATAATTGCCCTAATTTAGTCCAAGTACTGTCTAGCGGCAAAGTTCACACAAAACCGAGACCACCTGTCTGTTATACAATGGTAAAATCTAGTGTGAGCGAACCACATAGCAATTGTTAAACAGCTCTTCTATGGCATTGATTTCAATCGACAATAGGCTCGCGCCGCTTTGCATTGCAATGTTATGCACCGTTACGGTTGTGCAAATTGCAGGCTGCACACTTTCATGCACCGAACCGAGTGCAAAAATTGTCTTATAAGCAGAGGTCGGAATTAGGTGGCGTTATTCATGTTACTTGCGTTGAAATGTTGATATTAATATGGATCTTCACGACATTTTCAATTTACATCCCAAGATTAAATTTGCCGGATTACCTAAATTCAGTAACTTAGGTTTTCAGATGATGTATTATAATAAAATTTCGAGATTATTAAATAATGTTTTTTTATTTAATAAATGAAGGGGTTTTTTGACCTTTAAATAATTAATTTACGCAATTTGAGGCATATCTATTTTATTATTTTGCTGTCTGAAATCAGTATAAGTACCAATATTTAACTACCAAATTCCGATCTCTGCTTATGGGTAAGTCAGTGTGGGGCCATCCAAATGTGAGTGAAATAAAAAACAATTGATAATGATTGAGAGAGTAATGTTAAAATAAGAAGGATCGAATGTACTTACATTTCTTTTGCGTCAAGTATTTTACTTACTAAGCTAATAAATGGAATTGCCGTCTTGTGTTCCTGAAAACTGATTTAAATATTGTCGTCAATAGACTGTTAATAGACAGACATCCACCTTCGGTCAAATCATCACTTAGCACAGATAAAGGGCGGTCAAGATAATCTACCAACTCGTAATAACTAATAACAATTTCAAATAAAAACACATAATTAGTTACCTACTTACATAAATCCACCAACGCAAGTAAATATAAATAAATATTTCACATCATCACATTCATTGACCTGACTCCGAGATAGCTCAAGCACCTGTGTTACGGATATCAGAACCGACAGTGGTATAACAAATATATACATTTAATGCTTTTCTTTTATAAATACATACTTATAATACATAGAAAACACCCACACCTATACAAACAGATATGTTCATGTACACAAATGCTTGTACTGCGCGGGGATCGAACCCGTAAACTTTGCACCAGAGGCAACGTTCACTACACTGATCCAAAAAAATCGTCTTACGTAGTAACTTACCTATATTACGGGAAGGTCTTATTAGAATCAAAATTCAACACGTCAAATTGCTAATTAATATTTTTTGTGTCTTTAAATTTATAAATTTTGTAAATCCTTTTTTTTATTCGATATTTTTGACTTTCTATCAGACCCAATCCGAGGGAAAGGAGGGTTTAAAGGTTAGCAGCAATCGCTTACCATCAGGTGATTTGGCTGCTCGTCTGCCACCAATCACATTAAAAAAACAAGTTGTGATCAAGCGTTGCCCTTATAACTCTTTTTTATAAAATATAATCAACACATTTGGTTCAATATCAATTGCAGGTATATTACAGACTGTATTTCAGTTTTTTTTTTACATTATAGCGGACAAACGAGCAGACGGCACACCTGATGGAAAGTGATCACCGCCACCCATGGACATCTGCAACACCTGAGGTATCACATATGCGTTGCCGGCTCTTAAGAAAGGAGTACACCCTTTTCTTGAAGGTCACCAAGTCGTATCTGTTCGGAAACACCACGGATGACCGCTGGTTCCACAGTTTTACTGTGCGTGGTAGGAAATGACGTGAGAAACGCACTGTAGTCGATATAAATCCATCTAGGTGATGTGGATGGTATTTCGCGTTCTGACGTGATGTGCGGTGGTGAAAAATTGCAGCTGGAATTAGGCCGAACAGCTCCTCGGAACATTCCCCATTGTAAATGCGATAGAACAAAATTCAGTAACAAAATTATGGATATCTTTTGCTACAATAATGTACCTTTTATATAGGTACAGACAAGAAAGCCTAATTTAAAGCATACGTTACGACCGAATCGGAGTTTCCCTCTATTTCACACGCGCTGTGTGTCTCCTTTGTTTGGATACGACAGGGATATTTTCTAACCCCTAGGATACGAGGATCAGAACGTACCGCAGCGCCAACACATCGGCTGAACCCGTTTAGCAACACGTCGCGCTCGTAGCGTACACTACCATAAATGGACAACATTTCAAAATTGCTAAGCTCTGAAACAAAAAATACCAATTCTTTGTTTACTTTTCCGCTGTTCGAATATATATTTATTAATTTATTATATTGCTTATTTACTGAGAAAAAAATTAAAAACTAAAAAACGTAGGATGACGTCATCGGACGGCAGAATGTAAAATATTTCTTTGCTTAGCACATTATAGTTTTAAATTTACGTAATGCCAAACTCATGACATGTAACTGTCAAAATAAAAGACAACTTGTCAACGTTGAATGTATGAATGACGTTGACAATGTTGACACTAGTATTATTTACCTTTGATAGTAGTACCTTTTTTTTATTAAAACAATGAGAAGCAAAGGAATATCGCTGTATTCAGCCGTCCGATGACGTCATTTGGCGCTTACGTCTATTTAGAATAAAAAGAATTTCAATAATTATTTTATGCATGAAAATGGAAAAAATTTGAAAAAAGAAGAAATATGGGTCTGTTCATTTTATGTCTACTTTCATATAAAAAAACAATATGGACATGTTAAAAATATGAAATGTTGTCCATTATCGAGGTTTTGCGTAGGTTTTAATAGTGGTTTCATTCACTATTTATCAGTCAGATGTCTCCTAAATACTCGTAAAATGCTGTAATACTCGATTCCCTCATCCAATTTCCATTAGTAGGTCAGCATGATTCGTCATTTGAAAAGATTTAATCTGATCGTAGGTACCCATGGAAGTTTTCTTTCAAATTGAAACTAACATTATACATTTTAAATGTCTACTATATCTATGTAACGAATAGAATATATTTTTTCTGCTAAGTACATTGTTAATTTAAAAACTTTTAATGATAAAGAGTTAATTCGTTCAAAATTATTTTTTCGCTTCTGGTATACGAATTCCTTAAAGACAGATCTGTATTATACAAAAATCTTTCAAGTAATCTTAAATCAAGATAAAAGCAAATGAAAGGAAAAAAACAGCAATTTCATAGGTAAAGACAAGACCAATTAATGTATTATTGGAACTTTAGAACTTGCTGCTAAGCAACAGAGGTGGCTACAACAAGTGGTAATTACTTGAGGCTCGGCTATCGCAGGAAACGCGCAAACCGGCCCGCAGGTGCGCAGGAGCACCCGGGATGGACAGGACTACAATGCAGACGTCCTCAAACTAAAGGACCGCTAAATGATAAAGTCATATTTTAAGTTCGAGCTGGGAATTTTTTGATAAGGATACTATATTATGTAAGAAAAAAAGCACTTATTTTAGGGGGCTGCTGCTAAATAAGTGAGACACTAAAAAAGCATGAAAAAAATCAAGGAAAAACAACCACGAACTACTTAAAAAGTGTACAATAATATTTTTAACACTTCATACACTCCACATAACATCAAAAAGGTGTTACTCAAGTCGGCGCCTATAATCCCTGTTGAATAATTGAATATTGTTGTTGTTGGTATGTACAAGATAGTATTCTGCACTGACTTCGGTAACACCTTTTTTCGAGTGTACTGTTATAAAATGTTATTAAATAATAATATGTATGTTTTATACTTACTTTTAATCTTATAAAATTTGCCTTGTACCAAACAATATTGAGTAAGTACATAAAAAGTCGTTACTCACTACAGTTAATAATATATCCTCCAACCGATTACGGCTACGGCGGCCAAGCTTAACGATCAGCCACGTACGCAGGATTTATTATAGTGCTCAAGTGTGTACGCAAACACAAGTGTACTTTCTATTCCCTTACCCTAATATTCTGATGGGTCACTATAGTTACATACAGATACTAAAGATGATGGTTTTTTAATGTTATTTGGAATGGCATGTAAAATGACCAAATGCCATTTAGCCACCCTTTAGCTTGCGGACGGCAGAATGGAGACCATGGGGTCTTGGGGACACTGTTGCTACCAAAGCTACATTTTATATTAATGAGGTAGGGGCGTTTCTCATTTCTAAGTCAAAAGATAAGGTCACATTAAAAATAAATATTGCAAACTTACAAGAACTTTGACAACTGTAATAACCGAACGTGCTGTTGTTATTTTTTAAAATATATCTCGCATATACCTAGGTAAAGTCATTAGGCTTTATTCATTTTTTTTAATATGGCTCTACCCGAAGATAATTCGCCAATGTCAAGTAACTTATTGAGAATAAGTAGGTAGTCAACAGTCGAAGTCAGTCAAAGTCACAGTCACTCAATAAAACGCCGGTGTTTTACGTTTTATCGACCTACTGATTCAGCGGATATCACTCTAAAAGCAATCGCAGGTTATAAGACTCTATTTGGTCCAAGCAAGTTGTCACAAGACAACTCAATCGACACACATTAGCAGTGTTAAAAAGATACAATCCAACGATTCTTATTATTAGGTTCACTTTGCGGCACTGAAGTGCCGCAAAGTGAACTGCACAAATAAACACCAAATTTGAACACTAAAAACTACTAGACACTAATTTTAAACCTTTGAATTGCATCAGCTCATGCGGCTTGTTTTAGCACTACCCGCCGAATCCCATCGGCTTTATTCATAAAAGTTCAATAAACCTTTGTCAACTAAAACGGTATTATAGAGCAGTTTTGACATTTGAAACAAAAAAAAAATCGAAAACGAATGAAAACTGCTTTATAACACTTTTTTAGTTAACAAGGGTTATTATTATAAATTTACCATATATGATAAGACCCTTTGTAAATTATTTTTATGCTCTTTTCGTAATATTCAAATAGTTGCTAGTGGCAAAAAAATGGAAGCATCCTTCCATGACGTTGAGGTGAAATACATTCATTTTTTAAAATACGGTAACATTTTTTCAAGAATTGAAACTAATTATCATAATATTTTTTATTCCGGTGACATGTGCAGTGCACCCCATGCCATAAGGTATAAGTGAAAGTTGACACAGTTTTGTACCTAAATACCTAATGTAGACTCGTAGTATTTATTTACTGTGAGGCACGTCTTCGCACTTCAAGTCACTACCATTGCTACAAAAACTTATAACTATTCGGGCAAAGCATAAATATAATCACGAATTGGGAGGTCGGAGTACGCAGCTTGATCACTCATTGTTGCTACCCAGAGGGCTACAACGAACCCGTCCTGTAACGAACGAGGAATATACCTGTCGCATCCAAACACTAGAGACGCACGGCGTGTGGTAAGGACGGGATAAAGATTTAGGTCGTGGATTCCGTTTGTTGTAGACCCTCATGGTTAAACCAATATGAGTATCACAATTGACAGCTGTTCGTGCCACAATGACCGGCTAGTGATAAATGAAGTGCTACCGTGGGCTTTGACAATAAATAATTTGAAGCCCAACTATTCATACGAACTGCTTATACAACCATTTTATTCCTTCTTGAAAAAAAAGGATCGAGACTCATTTATTGCAAGATTTTAATGGAGTTTCGTATTAAATTTTGTTTTTTTAGAGTTCCGGACCTTATAGATCACTTTGTTGTCCATCTGTCTGTCTGTGAGTCAAGTCTCTTTGTCTAGGGCACTTGCGTAGGTAACGAGTTGAAATTTAAATCGTATACTAAGGTTTCTTAGAGACGTGAAAAAAAAACCCTCCTTAGGGAGGACACAGATAACAGTCGGCGGTTATTTCCAGTGATACTTTTTGAATTTCATTTAATTCGCAATACTAAGTAGGTATCCATATTTAGTTGTGGCAAATGTGTCAGTAGGTATGCAAATTATGCAAACACGTTTTATAAGATCTGTAAACCGTGGGAAAATGCCTATATACCTTTTTGTGATGGACAGTTGGTATGTACCTAATTGGTAAATTGAATTTATTAGATACTAGTCGCCCGCCAACACCAATAGATGGCGCTAGGTGTCGATTACATCGCGCAAGTATTCGGATTACCTGTAAGCGTTGCCGCTGTCTGCAGGATTTACCTCTTTATAAATAGTATAGATAGATGAAAGTTTCATACAAATACGTTCTATCCAGTATATATCATTCATTTCATTCTAATTATGATAAATATGTTTATCTATCATTCATATTTCCTTTGCCTGAAGGTTTTCTGGTAGAAATCGCTTCCAGCGATAAGACCGCCGAAATTGTACATTTAAGTTTCTGTAATGCATAGTTTTTTAAGTTGTGCTTTTTGTGCAATAAAGTATATCTATCTATCTATCTATTATAACAAAACCTGTGTGCCAATTAAAATAGCAAATCTGAGTTCGCATCTGACTGTATACGCAACCCCTTGATTAATCCTGTATTATTATTCAAAACTGGTCTTTATTTCTAATCCCGTAAGATCTTCATATGCAAATATACTCTACATACGGATATGTAGTAATATAAAGTATCCGGCGCAAGATAGATAGCTTGTTGCGCCGCCTACAAAGCACGGCTCTACCAGCCTCTACCTCAACTAACTGTTATTTAAGTTTCCTATGAAACGTGTATATTGCATGGAACGTCGCTAGAAATGTCTTCCTTGGAACCAATTAGGTAACCGAGTGGGAGAGTTGCGAAATGCCGAAACTAGGATGATTGTTGCAGTCAATTACTGACGCTATATCCTGGGAGATTTCAATTTTAGGTGCTGTAGGTATTTTCTAGGAAAACACTAGACGTGTGTAATAATATCCAACCGATTACGGCTACGGCGGCCAATCTCAACGATCAGCCACGTACGCAGGATATATTAGCACTTGTATGCTCAAACACAAGTTCACTCTCTATTCCCTTACCCTCATATTCCGATGGGACACTATTGTGACACGACCAGAGAGGAATTGGGCGCAGGTGTAACAGGCTTAACGTGCTTTCGAGGCACGAGGGTACAAGACCGCCAACTTCCAGACTCCGCGCTGCCACTAAAAATTTCTTACAGAAAACTTAGGTTCAAATTTTTGGCCTGACGTGTGTAACCCTTTACTTAAACGACTTAGTGATCCGACTCAGCCAAATGATACATTGTTCCGAATCTCTTATGTTCGCTCCGAATGTATCATTCGACTCAAATGGATCTCGTGGTCAATCGGTACACGGTAGTAATCTCACTCACTGATATGGACGAGCCGAATGATCGGAATGATTCGAGTGAGCCGAATGAGCCTAATGAGCTGAATGATCCGAATGAGCGGAATAATCCGAGTGAGCCGAATGAGCGGAAGAGTCGATGTTTCAAATGATGTGTTTCACTGTTCCGCATCTTTGCACTGATCCAGATGCAAATGTTCCAATCTTTTGAAAGATACCTACGCATTTGCCAGCTCTAGCAAACACGGTACAATTAGGTGTACAGTATGGATTGTAGAGAGTTTTTAGAGAGAGTAGTTAACGTAAGACCCCGGAATACGGTATAAAGGAGCAGCTTTGGATACAACTAGGAATAAAAAGTTGAGATGATGAAAATAGAGCGTGATGGTGGTGGTCAAAATCAAGGTAAACACTTTTAAAGGAGCTAAGTCCTTCCCTCCTCCTGTAGTCGTTTTCCTCATTACTGAGGGTCGTCATTCCTCCCGTGGGCGGCCATTTTGCTCTTTTTAATAGACCTCCATCTATGTCTGTCTTTGGCAATGTGGAGGGCGTCATACAGCTTGGTGTCCAGCGTCGAACGTATTTGGTCTGACTATCTGATAGGGCTACGACCTCTGGGTCTCCTTCCATCCACCGGTGATCATCAGCTGTTCCAGATTATGTCCCTCTTTCCGGGCTATGTGACCAAAAAGCTCCAGGATTCTTCTCAGGCAAGTGGTAGACAGCCTGGTTTTAATGTGGAGTTTTCGGAGGATGGATTCGTTTGTACGGAAAGCAGTCCATGGGAATTGGAGCATCCTTCGCCAACACCACATTTCAAAGGCGGAGATGCGGTCTCGATCAGCTTTCTTTAGCATCCACGTTTCCGCGCCGTAACTACACATGGAGAAGACCAGAGTGTTCACTAGTTTCATCTTAGTCTTGCGTGATATACTACGATCTTTCAATATTCGCTGCAGCTGGGCCATTGCGTTTTTGGCCATGCCAATGCGTCTCTTGACCTCCTTTTCACACGAATACTTACTTCATTATAATTAATTCCAAAACACTTAATATCAATGTTAGCGATTTCACGATATACTGTTATATGGGGAACATCCTGCCAAACTACGTAAAAAGTTTAGATATGGTAGAGATGGCCCATAACTTTGAGTACCCACATACGATGCTCATTGTGCCTTTAAATATTTTATACCTTCCGTTACTGGGATCATTAAATGCCGTCTTAGGAAACTAATGAAATTCAATTCAATAGAAGTAATAGTTTGTAGCTGCCAGTTTTACCCGCTAAAACGGCATGTAGAGTCATTAACCACTACTTTTATTACACCTCGCCGACAAGCTGTATTTAAATTTTCGGCCATAACTTGGCGATACTCGAGATAAATAATTCACAAAGCCGACTCTACCAACTCTACGTGAGTCACTCGCACCAAAGACCAGTTTGTTTTTTGTTACTAGGAACTAACAAAATTAAGAGTTGTAGGTCATCGTATTTAAGGATGTTAACTATCATACCGCTGCGTTACGTTTACTTCAGTATCTAGAGGTATGTAAGTACATACCTAATAATTATATTGAGGTTCTAGAGAGTCGCTAGTCACTAAAATATTGGTCAGGTCCAAACACTTATTAAAGATCAGACAACATCCATAGATTGAGGTTCATATTTGGAACGTGCAGTTAAAATAGCTCTTGGTTGTTAGGACCTAAAAAAATAAAGCATTATTAAGTTAGATTTTTTCCTACATACCTTTACTTATAATATGATAATTTATGTAGGCATCTAAGGAAGATTTTAATGACTTTCCGGTTTTATTTTTTCTCACTTTGTCATCACTTAGCGCACGACTCTATCTAAATAAGCGTAGCCAAGAAGGGTGATTGTCGTTAACGCTATATAAAAAATACAAGGATAATTTGATATTTTTTACTTGTATAACTTGGTCACAGTTACACGGTCACAAACTTATGGGTAACATTGATGGCATATTAACGATAGATTCAAATACCTACTAATTTTATAAGCTTACTTTTAAAAACACCCAAAAAAAAATTATGAAATCTGAGGAAAATATTAGAAATGTCCATTATTTTTACTTATTTCTGGTGCCATCATCAGATACCACAGAATATCATCGTCATTGCTAAAGATGGACTAAGTAGTTGTTTTTTTATTATTATTTTCATTTCGTTTCGTTATTTATCTTTTCTTTTGTTAATTGCATCATTACTGTTAATTTTGATAAGAGATATATTTTATTGTTTAGTTTTTATGATGCAACAATTTGGTTTTTTCTAAGCATTTTTTCATTTACGCATGCTGTGGTTAACCTATAATTGTAAGTGCAGTTAGCCAGAAGCAACCTTTGTTAAATGTATCTATTGCAACTTGCTGTAACTGATGTTGGTAACCCTGTAATTAAATAAATAAATAAATTGCTTTTAGCCAGTAATATCACAGTATAACAAAGCTTTTAGGAAGCATCTTGTATAATATTATTGGACTGTGGTAATATTATGAAAACGTCAACATGTTTACCACTGGTTTTGCAATGTACTCGCATGTACGTACCTACATAGTTTCTGCTGAGAAGACATCCAGCAAGAAACTGACTCTTTAAAAATAGCTTAACTGTTACCATTAATAAAAAGTTTTTATTTGTGCTACTAGTCTCAGACTTTTTGTCAAAAACGCCTATTTTGTAATAGCCATTCTTGAGTAAACAGTATTTAGCATTACATTATTAGTTTTAGGTGGTTAGAGGTCCAAATGGTTAATAGGCTTTTCTTTCCGTCATTTCATTTGACGACCCTTTTGGATCAATGGTAGTGAATGCTGCCTCTGGTGCAGCATTCACTACCATTTCGGGTTTCGGGTTCGATCCCGCACAGTACAAACATGAACATGTCTGTTTGTATTGGTCTGAGTGTTTTCTATGTGTATAAGTATAAATTTACAAAATACAAGTATTATATGAATATATTTGTAATTCCGCTGTTGGTTCTGATATCCGTAACACAGGTGATTGAGCCACCTATCTCGGAGTCAGATCAATGTATATGATGTTTTGAAATATTTATTATTTATTGGATTTGTCATTAGGACTCTATCCCCAGTAATCAACGACTCCAGAGAGCGTGTGTAAGTTTATTACAATCAAGTTAATAATATACCCGTATTTACAAGCAATAAAGTGTAATAATCGGAAGATTTCACACGAGTAATAAATGCAAGAAGAGCTGGGGTAGAGCGCTGCGGGCGCGGTCGATACCTGAGGGCTTAGACCGAAACCGTACCAGGATACCTCCATTCATACAAGGGGGACGTACAGTGCGTATGAGAGGGACGGGGATAAATATTTGTAAATTAGTTTTACAATAGGTACTTATAAGTCATACTGTTGTAAATATAAATTTTAAGATTCTATTTTTTTATAAGATAGGTGGACGAGCAGACGGATCACCTGATGGACCGATTGCCGCCGCCCATGGACACCCGCGGCACCAATGGAGGCACTAGTGCGCTGTTAACCTTTAAACCTCCCTTTGCCCCTGCTTCACGCCGGATATGCTGTGAGGCCGTGATATCACTCTGGTCCAACCGGCCCGATTATGCCAAAGCGATATTAATGATAGAAGAGTTCTATGTGTTTCATGAATACGTTATGTGTACAAGATAGATAGATAGATAGATATACTTTATTGCATAAAAAAAACACGACTCTAAAATCTAGGCATTACAGAAACTTAATTGTACAATTTCGGCGGTCTTATCGCTGGAAGCGATTTCTACCAGACAACCTTCAGGCAAAGGACATTTGATAGTAGAGGAGGGGTAGGTGGATAATAATCAAATAGATACAAGATAGTAATCAAAGATAATATTTGATTCTTTTCGACTTATTCTATTCTACTTATATTACTATGTGTGCATCATAAACACAAATGCAATAGAGCTGGGGTAGCCATACAGCTGCGGGTGCGATCGATACGTGCATTTTCATAATAATAAATACAGTGTGATCATAATTTTGTTGAATTTAACTAAGTACTTTCTTTTTTTTCATTCAATTTATTGTGTAATATCCTCCAACCGATTACGGCTACGGCGGCCAATCTCATCGATCAGCCACGTACACAGGATATATTATAGTGCTCAAGTGTGTGCGCAAACACAAGTGCACTCTCTATTCTCTTGCCCTAATATTCCGATGGGACATTACTGTGAGACGACGGGAGAGGGATCGGGCGCAGGACCAACTGCTTAACGTGCTTTCCGAGGCAAG
Organism: Marasmia exigua; assembly: GCA_019059595.1. Lineage (NCBI taxonomy): Eukaryota > Metazoa > Arthropoda > Insecta > Lepidoptera > Crambidae > Marasmia > Marasmia exigua. Next base: position 204,778 of record CM032464.1, on the reverse strand, counting down.
GGGGTACAAGACCGCCTACTTACAGACTCCGGGCTGACACTAAGAATTTATGGCCCGACCCGGGGATCGAACTCGGGACCTCTTGCGCAACAGTCGCTTTAAAGTGCGACCCACTAACCACTGTGCCACCGAGGCTGTCAAATTGTAAAAGTAAAGGAAATCTAGATAAATCATCATCATCATCATCATCAGCCCATTTAAGTCCCCACTGCTGGGGCACGGGCCTCCCTCAATCACCTGAGGGGTAATTGCCATACTCACCACGCTTGGCAGACGGGTTGGCGAGGGTTTTGATAAAAATGCAGAGTTTTCCTTCTCTGGGTGCTGATGATCATGCCAGCAGCTTTACCTTAGTCGCCTTTTACGACACCTCGGTAAGAGTGAGGGTGGCCTATTCTACTCTGCCGGGGACCACACGGCCTAGATAATATCTAGATCACAATCTAGATAAATGCCTATAGTAAAGTAGCCATTTACATATTATGCTCTACATTCCAAATGTAGCCGTTTGGAGCCGTTGATCCGCAAGTTAATTATCGGTTTTGGCAGCGAACTGACCGCGTGGCGAGTAGGGTAATGCCAATGTAGAGTGTGTAAAGCGGTGTGGGAGAAAAAAGGCGCGAAAGATCCGGGTCACGTGACGCGAAACGAACTTTTGATGGACGCGTCCAAACCCATAGCTTGGAATACCAGAGGGCCTATTCTCGAGTATTCGACATTGAGTCGAGTTAGATATTTTTTATGGACGACAAATGTATAATTTTTTAAATATAATTTTAAACTGAATGAATAGATAAATATACAATATAAATGTGAGGATAATATGACCATGGTTGAAATAAATGAGTTTTATTTATTTATAAAATCTCGGGATTCGACTTCAAAGTCTAGTGCACGAGAATTGCCGAGAATTAAATTCCGAGTTATAGGTACTTAACGCGCGGCATTAATTAGTCTACGTTGACCAGGAGCCCAATTCTCGTGCTCGTGATATTTATTTTCTTACGACATGTATCACTAAAACACATTTTTTTTGTATGGTTTTCAGGTGATATCCGCCATGTTTTCAAAATATCACGAGCACGAGAATTGGGCTCCAGGTCGATAGATATTAAATAGATAACTAATGCGCAAAACATTAAATTTCGCTAAAAGTATGTTTAGTACTTTTCGCTAAAAGCGATTCCTACCAGAATACCTACGGGCCAAGGACTTTTATAGTAGAGGAGGATTTTTATGATTTATATTAAAGGAGTTCCTCGCATTTTGATATGTTTTTGGTCCAAACATGAAAGTGCCGGTCAATAAAAAATATTTACTGTATTCTGTTAGGACGATGATCAAATGTCAAGATTTGGAATGCCAAAAAAATATTTGTTAGATAATTTTCTGTAAGTGTATGAAGATGTTGATTTTTGAAATCAAATAAAACCAAGGATAATGATACAGCTTTGGTGCCATAGTAATAAGTACTCAGGGGGACAAGACCTCCAGAATACAGCAAAAAAAAAAATCTGGCCGCCGCTCAAAAGAGGGTGTCTTTTGGAACTCTAAAAGGAAAAGCATAGGCTTTTTAATGATACTGTAGAGTTCAAAGCAAATGCATATATTTATGCAATGTAAACTAGAAAAGTAGGTACACTTTTTTAATTTAATAAATGTCCAAGAATATTAATAGGTTACAGATTTTTATGTAACCACTCTATTTACCGCATATATATAATTTATTTTTATTTTGTAGCAGCGCAGGTTCACATTTATTTAGGTAGGTAGGTAGATACTTCTCAAAAACTAGTTTTTGGAAATTATTGAAACATTTTGAAAAAAAAAATATGTCAAAGAACCCCATGCGTGCTCTTCTACATTGAAGAAGTCAATTGTACATTTTTGATCGTGTCACTAACCCGAATTTTATTTCTCTCTACATTTTTACGCGTTCTTGGCGATTTCAACGTGGAACTCTACCAAGTCGTTCGTGTCTCAATGGCTCTTAATTTCCCTTGACTAAAAAGCACGCCTCAATTGAGGTATTCTACGAACGTTAGCATTTTTTATAATTAGAAAATATAGTTCCGGGTGTTTTCGATTAGTTTTCGTTAGATGGAGCCGGTAGAGCGGTCTACGGCGTGACTTGACGGATTCCTACCTAGCTGTTCCTTTGTTTGAGGACGAGCAACTCGTAGTGATGGGCGCCACATTATCGATACTCTCTAAAAATAAGTGATTTTACTATTTGGTTTCGGATATAAATCTATCTATCTTTTTTGCACTTATGGCTGTGCAAGTGTGAGTAGTAAGAGTACAATAGAGATGAGACTGGTGCAGCGTCATGACCTTTTTCAGGGCCATTACATAGGCTGAGTGAGGGTCATTTATGTTGGAAGGTACAGCACACAATATATAGTTTTTTAGATTTTCGCGTTGCATTATAACTTTAATGTATCAAGACGGGAATTAACACGATATTTATTATACTTATATATTTGGCTTGACGTTTCGGCTACATATGTGAGGAGTACACAATGTAGTTTCACATAATAAATATCGTGTTAATTCCCGTCTTGATACATTATAGACACAATATATATGCGCTGCCTTGGTATTTGTACCTGTTTAATTATGTTTTTTCTTTGCTTTATTATTATTTGTTTTGACTTAGTGTTTATGAAACTGATGTTGTACTCGTACATAGTGCTGTGATGTCTAAAATAATAAAATTTTCTTTCTTTCTTTCTTTGTTTCTAGTGCATAAAATAACCATTGTTCATTACTCATTCCAATAACTTATTCCACTATGTAAAATATATTTATTTCAAAAGTAATGATAACATCATTGATATAAAAATCTATATTGATTGATACCACTATAAATGTTTCAATAAGTTATTTAAATACAAATGATATGCCAATGTTAAAATATCGTCGAAAGACGTCAAATAATTATTTTATTCTTAGATACAGTCAGCCATACTTGAGGCTATCTAAATCTGTAAATCTTATTGAACGTAAATCTCAACTTGTTGTCAAACATACTTGTTTCATTATCATTGCGTCCGTGATTATCATTTAAGAAAATTTAACAGATTATAATAATTATAATAAGAGAATAAAAAGATAATAAAAATAAAATAAGATAAGAGATAATTAAAGTCTGGAATATGAATAAAGTGTACATCTTGCCATTGGTGATGTCTAGCACTGGTGCAATACCAAAATTCCTTCTGACTGCCTTACGAACTCTCGATGTACCCGAAAATATATACATGACAATGCAAAAGGCCAATATGCTGAACACGTGTCGTATTGTTCGTAAGTTCCTGCAGGACGATACAAGTCATATGAACCCAACAACAGTTTACAATCCTTGTAAAGGGTAGGCAAATGCCTAATCCCCCCCAGCTTGACTGGAGAGGCCGTGTCGGGCCCGCAGTGTAAGTGGGCCTTCCGCCATGGGAGGGACGTGAAGTAAGGTTCTTTAACCCGTAATCATGTCCCCTTCCCACTCTGGCGATGAGGGAGCGTCGCTGGGGTTTAGTCGGTATGCCTCTGGCCGGCTTCTCGCTAGGAGAAGTCCCCGCCAGAGGGGAGCTCGACACAACCCGCCTGCCCCCCGGCAGGAGGGTATGCATAAGGAGGCATTCCCCAGCGTCAAAAAAAAAAGCAAATGCCTAATGACATTTTCCATATATTTTAAAGGTAAATTCATTTCCACTATTTTGAGAAAAAAATCAAACAGTAGTCAGCCAAAATAATCCTAGTACAAAAATACTGACAGCAATGCGGCCATTAAGTTGCGTGTCCGGCCTTCAATGTAACCTGTTCAACGACCTCGCGACACTCGGTGACGTTTCCACAGAATTGAAAGACAACAGTTGAGCGATTGCCGCTCATGCCATGCCATTGTGCATTGTGAGCGTGGAAACGCGGAGGCATACCTGATTTTGTAACTGGATTCAAATCGATTCAGAATTACGCGTTTTGCAAGGTACGGTCCACGGAGTACGGACCTTGTGAGCACTGCTCCACGGCACAAAATACATAGACGGAGAACGCCACCTATTTCATCACGCATAGAGTAACTTATAGTATATACCGAGATAGAGGCATCAGTTTTACCGTGGGAGAGCCACGCTTCGGCATGAATGGGCCGGCTCGACCGGAGCGTTACCACGGTCTCACAGTAAACCGGCGTGAAAGCAGCACTGTGCTGTGTTGCGCTGCTGTATGTGGGGATACCGGAGGCCCAATCTGGGGGGAAAGGGGGTTTAAAGGTTGGCAGTGCCCTTGTGACTCCACTGGTGTAGCAGGTGTCATTGGGCGGTGGTAATCGCTTACCATTAGGTGATCCGTCTGATCGTCTGCCACCTATCACATAAAAAAAACGTAAAGATTGATGCGTAACATACAATAATTGATCTTTGCTGACTAGGTCATGTTCATGTCATAGGCAAGCAGGTTTATTTGTTTTTATTTAGTTAATATACATTATTTACATACGCGTAAGATTCGATAGGTAATTTGGCATTTATTATTAGTACCTATCTATGTACAACCTGTGCGGATAAAATATACTTGCACCCCACAAGTGCGAGTATAGACGCAAATAGTGTGCGAGCGAGAAATGAATAGATGCACAGGTAGTATATATTTAATTAAATGGTATGTTTATTAATTATAACTGAAAAAGATTGTTATCTAAATTCTTTTCATTCCAAAAATAACTATTTCTTTATATACCTAATTAATAGCGTAGCGTAGAGTACCTAATATTAAGTTTAAGTTGTAATTTATTGTTTTTACCAATATAGTCTTCTAGGACCTATTAGCCTGAAACACAGGGTATCCTAGTTCAGCCAAAATGTCAAATATTAGTACTATAATATGTAAGATTGTGACCATAAGTTTGTAATAGGTAGATTTAAGTTATTTGCAATAAATATTTTTATTTTTTTTATTTTGCCTATTTCGATCTACCTAACTCAAAATAAATGGTAAGTATACTAGTTACTTATTACTTACTGTACATAGGTTTAATAGAAAAAGGTAAGCGAAACCAGCGAAACAGTCGATATTCCTCGTTGGCGGTACTATCGTAGGCAAGCGTGGCGGCTAGTGCCCTACGCGGCGTCACTACACAACCGGTCTGAGCCCTCCACGTGCAGATACAATCGTTCGTCTTCGTCTATTTTGCCGCGCGCGCGACCAGCGTAAGGAGACCCCCGGCTTTACATAGTAACTGGCTTACTGGATTTGAAATTTTATAAAGAATTAAGAAGTATGGTAAGTTATGGTGATGGCTTATAGAGAATTGACAAAATGTTGTACAGATCCCCTCCTTCTATTGTTCCCGAGTTACGTCCAAGCTACCGTATTGGAGCCCAGGGGACGCTTAGACCATGATTGAGTCTGGTAATTATAATGAAGCGACTGCCGTCTGACCTTCGCAACCCTTTAACAGGGAAACCAGACTAACTAAATCATGGTTACACGTTTCAAAAACTATCCGAAACGTGCAGGTTTCCTCACGATGTTTTTCCCTAATCGCTGAGCGCACATAGTATTGAAAAATCTGGAGGTGCATACTCGGATTAGAACCACGATCCCCCGGTTAGAAGGCGCGTTCTTATCTACTGAGCTACCGTCGCTCTGTTACAGATCCATTCCATCTTATTAAAAATCGCGATCTAAAGTTATTACCGTACTAAAGCTCATGCTATCCCGTTCCAATACATATGTTAAAAGGGGATGGAACGAGTTTTGTTCCGGAACTATAACGGCTACGGCGCCCAATCTCAACGATCAGCCACGTACGAAGGATATATTATAGTGCTCAAGTGTGGACGCAAACACAAGTGCAATCTCTATTCCCTTACCCTCATATTCCGATGGGATACACTGTGACACGATCGAAGAGGGATCGGGCGCAGGACCAACGGCTTAACGTGCTTTCCGAGGCACGGGGGTACCAGACCGCCAACTTCCGGACTCTGGGCTGCCACTAAGAATTTCTTACCGAAAACTTAGGTACAAATTTTTGGCCCGACCCGGGAATTGAAATCGGGACCTCTTGCGCAGCCGTCGCTTTAAAGTGCGACCCACTAACCACTGCGCCACAGAGGCAGTCAATAGTGTGCTAATATAAAGTAGGTAACTATACATAATGAATGTAAAAAACGTTTCTTTTTATGATATAGGTAGCAGACGAGCCGACGGATCACCTGATGGTAAGCGATTACCGTCACCCATGGACACCTGCAACACCAGTGGTGTCACTAATGCGCTGCTTAACTTTTAACCCCCCTTCCCCTGGATTGGGCCTCCGGTACCCTCACTCACGCAGCGAAACACAGCGCATGCACTGCTTCACGCCGGTTTTCTGTGAGGACGTGGTATTACTCCGGTCGAGCCGGTCCATTCATGCCGAAGCGTGGCTCTCCCACTGTTGAAAAATGTTTCGTTTTGCTGAATATCCATTACATTCTATATTTATATCTATTTTACTTTCTACTTAATTTCTATCTGTGTGGACCTATAAGTGAGTGATTTCTCTTTAACTATACTGATGTAAACATACATCATACATTAATAACATACATAGTTTTTAAGTTTTCAAACCATACTTTATTTTGAGTGCAATAAAAGTCATTCATTCATTCATAAGAAATATAAATCCTGGTCTACCAATTACAAATAATTAAATAATGTTCATATCGAAAAATATTAACTACTTAGCTTACTTTTTCCAGGTGTTGCCATTTAGTAACATAAAATGAATGGAGGTAATGTTAAAATATGTACAGTAATGTACAAAGTAAAAAACTCACCATGTCGTACAGTCAGAATCAAAAGTAGCTGAACATTATAGAACTTTGTCACACTAAGTTTTGCGCAGCTTGAGTAAGTCAAACACCTATTGAAACTGCGCAATGGTTAGTGTGACAAAGTTCTAAAATGTTCAGCTACTTTTGATTCTGACTGTACAAGCAACGTTAAATTAAAGGATAGTTTTTATCCTTTAATTGAAGCCGGCGTCCATGGCTCAGGACAGAATGGCGATGTTTCTTTATTCTTAAACCACCGCAGTGCGTACAAAGGAGTACATAAATCACTTTTTACGAGTCCTACTCAGTTGTAGCCTGAGAGCCTACATCGAAACAGAATACACGAACGAATCTTATCGCCATCCCTTTTAGACGACCGGCTCTACGTACGCAACTCTACGTACGTTTGTTACAGGACGGTTTTGTTGTAAGCCTTCTGTTGTTTCATGCGGATGGGAACATACGTTTTCAAGGTTCGCCTCCTAATTGGCATCTTTGGCGGCCTTCGAAGGACGGTTTCTTTTATTGGTTTGCTTTGCAGTAACATAGTGCATGGCAAGGCATCCGAAGTGCGTATTGTACGTTTTACCGTAACTAAAACGAAACAATATAAGATCTATCTGTTTGTATCAGTGGCTTTTTATACACTTTTACTGTACTCGTAGTACCTTCAGTAGCCTTGTAATGTACTTGATAGTTTAGAAGTTAGTCATTAATCATGAAGTTGTTATTCATCTTTCTATATTTCGGACCATGTCATTCACAGAATCTGATTTCATTGCACAGATCATAACTTTTAAATCGTGGAAAATTATAGTAGCCTTCGTACTTACTTACCTATAACAGATAGGTTTTTATAATCGTAGATTCAAATCCATTCGACTAGACAGAAATGATGAAACTGGCAACATGTTCTTCGTGAGGTACAAAATAATAATAAATAATCAATATTTCACAACATCACGTACAATTGATCTGACTCCGAGATAGGTAGCTCAAGCACCTGTGTTACGGATATCAGTATCAACAGTTCAGAAAATGAGTTATCCCTAAATTAAAAAACATCCTGTTCCTATGAGAAAATACTTTCTTACTACATTCAGACCTCTCTTTTACGAGCGAATGAAAAGCTGGTTGTAAAATAAAATCAATGCTAAGCTTAGGCACACACTTGAACTTTATTCCACAGTTAATACTTGTAGGTTTGCGTCAATGGCTTTATTTGCGTACAGTTACACGTTAAGTGTTAATTTAGTGTTTGCTCAGTTACCACTTGTGTACAATATACCTACGTCACTACAGGCGAGTGCGATTACATCTAGCTTCATTTCCACATCCCGATAGCGAATTTGTGATCCTGCCTCGTTCGATTCCCATAAGAAGGCACTCGTAGGTATGTGGGGTACAAAAAGCTGTTAAATGACGTCATTAGGTTACTTTCACACCTACAAGGTAATTGTAAAATCCCGTTGAATATTCTAACTACTCTTTATCTGTTCGCTGCCGACCTAACTGTTGCCTTTCGTATTTGATTGAGGTAGGTAACGGTTGTGTGCGGTCGTACAGTCCACAGCAAAATTTGAAGCACAATTTCGGCAGCTATTGACTCTTATGCTCCTTTGAATAAAACCCACAAATTGCTTAATATTTATGCAGCTACTTCTGTGGTTCACTATACATGTCTAAACTATCTAACTAAACTCTTAGGATAGTAGTAACGATTACAGTATTACAGCATTTAATTCGAGATGATGACCATAAAGCTAACACAATTTTAGAAAGGTGAAAATGAAAAGGTTTTTTGGTTATGTAAGCAGAATTAGCCAGTTAATATCATCATATCGTGTCATTGACTGCCTCGTTGGCGCAGTGGGTAAGTGCGCCGTACTTTAAAGTTAGGGCTGCGCTTGGGGTCCTGTTCTGCGCCCGATCCCTCTCCGGTCGTTTTACCCTGGTGTCCCATCGGAATACGAGGACAAGGGAATAGAAAGTGCACTTGTGTCTGCGCACATACCTGAGCACTATAATATATCCTGCGTAAGTGGCTGATCGTTAAGATTGGCCGCCTTAGTCGAAATCGGTTGGACAATATTATTATTGTGTCATTTCATTCCGGCCGCATCCAAATCGCTTCAATTAGACAGGGGAACCATAACAAATTAGTCATGGTTATAGGTTCTGAATCATTATCCCCAAATTTTGGGCTCAGTTTGGGTCCTCACAACTATCCTAAATAATCATTTATTCTCATACCGCCGAGCTTCTAAGACTACAAAATTACATCCGTGCGAGGAGCTATGTACAGAGCCACCCACCCACCAGATAAGAACCCTTTGGCGTATGAGAATGTAATTTTTTGAAAACTTTGCCAGTTAACCACCTAACTGTCAAAGTCAGTGAATCTCACGGAATAAAACGTCGGTTCTGCTGAGAACAATCTTTTATTAACCCCCAAAGAGCATAGTTTAATTACTGATGTAAGTTGGTCGCGTGCGCACGCTACCCGCATGGTGGCGGCGCGTGGCGACCTCTGCGGGTAGATACAGAACACCCCGATAGGGCCCAGGGATGTTATCCTCTAACCGAAGCTATCGGAATATCTGAAATAAAAATACCTAAAAGTTTGGAATTGTACCCGAAACTTATGCAGGGTTATAACTATGTAAAAATGAAACGTTATCTTAGCCAAATGAACGCAGTAGATAAGTTCAATCCTTGTGAGATTTACGAATTGTACCTACTTATAAGTAAGGCCCGATTCGACCAACGTAATTTCGTTAACAAATACATATATATAGTATAGCACTGTCATTCTATACAAATCCGACATTATTCTATAAGATTTATCCACGGATAAAGATTGGTCGATCCGGCCTAAAATGCTGAACTACATCCTAATGTGTTGTGATCATGTTCAAGGGGCCTCCTTGAACATGAACACACAAAATTTTTATTGGACTCGAGAGTTTAACAGGGCATCCTTATTCCCTTATATTATTTTTATTATTATTTTAATATTATTATTCTTCTTATTCTGTGTTCTTGGAGAACTTCGTTCTGTCTTACTTTATTTTGCTATTTACGATGTTTTAGTAGGCACTAACTAGGTAGTTATTCTGCTATTAATCCAACAAATAGGTACTTGAGTTATAAGTGGAGTAAGTAAATATAGATGTAGCCTAGAGTCAAGTTAACAATAGGTTGTAACCCAGTGTTTTCTTGGCTATTAGCTCACTATTATTAGGGTCAATCACGAGAATAAGTTATATATCGTAAATTTTAATAACCAATACCGAATTAATCCTATCTACCGGAAAAACTTAAAAACTTTAATACCGTAATCCTAATCTAAAGCGGTTAACATCTCTGCTAGGCTGCCGCAAGCCCCTATAGGCTGGGTTACTGATTGAGCTCGGTACCTAATGATAGTGAGATTAGTGAGAAACGTTGATAGGGTTAGGGTAATAGTTTCCGCCCCCGTGAACCATAATTGATGGCACAGTAATGGGGAAGTAACTTCAAGTAGGTAGATATCAAAAAGGTCTTTTCGCATTCGCGACACTAGACTAAACATTTATTATTAAACATATATTGGTCGTACTGACTGATATTTAGCATAGTCACAGATTTATATTTAACACGTTAAGTGGTTAATATGCAACTTTGAAATTTCCCACCTGAGTGTCAATCGACCCAAATTTAACAAATTGAAATGTTACGGTCGTTTAAGATCCACGACTTCTCGGCAAACACTTATACTATTTATTAAATAACCATGCACAAATGTTGAGTCCGTTTTTGTACGCGAAAAATTTATTCACGCTAAAAGTGGCCGCTTTTGGCGTGAATAGTTTCGCGTACGCGTTGGGCCCAACATTTTTGCATGGTTATTTAATAAATAGTATAGGTAAGTGTTTGCCGAGAGGTTGTAACCCCGAAATTCTTTAAAATAGATCCGGCTTAGTAGCTAAAAATTAAAATCGATTGGCTCGCTAGTGTGCCCTGTCCGTTACCTCAAAAATTAGCAAAAGCAGTATAATTTTCAGTGTGAAATAAGGAACAAACGCATTTTTTGAATGCAAACTAAAAAGATATATTAAAATTACAGTAACTTTTGAGGAAACCCTGTGAATTTATTTATGAGTAATGGAGGCAGGTGCAGTCCTTTTTGATAACTAATAATAATAATAATTCCCACAACATCTCATACGTTGACCTGATTCCGTACTAAGTAGCTTAAGCATTTGTGTTACAGTATCAGACAACAGAAGAACACAAATATATACTAAAATACATATATTATACCCAGACACCGAACAAACACAAGTGTTCATCTACGAATATTTGTCCAGTATATAACTATAACTACTGTACTGTACTGTATATCTTGCATATGTTATATCAAACGTGTATGCGTATTTCTACCTATCTTGGCGGTTAGGGAAAACATCGTGATTAAACCTGAACATCTCGGATAGTTTCTGAAACGTGTAACTATGATTCAGTAGATCTCGTTTTACTATAAAGGGTTGCGAAGATCAGACAGCAATCGCTTCATTGTGATTACCAGACACCCCAAATCCTGATTCATGGTCTAAGCGTCCCCTGGGCTCCAAAGCGATAGCTTAGACGTAACCGGGAACTACACGCCAACAATAGGAGGAGGGGATATGTACGACATTTTGTCAATTTCTATAAGCCATCGCCATACCTACTTACCAAATCCAGTAAGCCAGTTACTATGTTAAGCCGGGGTCTCCTTACGCTGGTCGCGCGCGCGGTAAAATAGACGAAGATGAACGTACAGATCCCTGTACAATATTTTGTCAATTTTCTATAAGCCATCACCATACCTTATCATACTTCTTAATTCTTTATAAAATTTCAAATCCAGTAAGCCAGTTGCTATGTAAAGCCGGGGGTCTCCTTACGCTGGTCGCGCGCGCAGCAATTTAGGGTGACAGGGTTCAGGGTGACAGTTTAGGGTGAAAAAAAATTACACGCTATGATCAGGAGGGATCTTACATAAATTATCATTTAAAGAAAGACATTTTATCCGATGCAACATATTGCAATTTAAAAAGTGCTTTTTTATGTCATTGGTGGCAGACGAGCCGATGGTAAGCTATTGCCGCCGCTCATGAACACCCGCGACACCAGCGGAGACACAAGTGCGCTGTCAACCTTTAAACACCCTCTTCCCCTGGATTGGGCCTCCGGTACACAGTGCTGCTTCACGCCGGTTTTCTGTGCGGCCGTGGTATCACTCCGGTCGAGCCGGCCCATTCCTGCCGAAGCGTGGCTCTCCCACGGTCTGAAGAAAATAGACATATGATTTACTTTAGTTACTTCTTTCACGGCTTGCACATCGTGCAGTAAAGAACATAAATACTTACATACGTATGTGTAATATTAACGACCCGTTAGCCTTTATTCGACAGTACGCTGGCATTTATAAAAGGATGAAATGTCATCTCCAAAGGCTGTACTTAATGCGTCTCTATCAAGTCCTTTCAACGGAGAATCGTCCACGAATTTATATGACGTGTGAGAAATGAGATGCGCCCGCGCCTCTACGTCAATAGAGCGCTTGAATAGGCGTCCGCTGTTTCCTTGTCACACTACGGAATGTAGAGTCGCAAAGAGTTGGGAAAATGTGGGATATAGATAACATATCATCATAATTTCAGCCAATAGACGTCCACTGGTGGACATAGGCCTCCCCCAACGTTCTCCACACAGACCGGTCCTGTGCCGCCCGCATTCAATGAATTCCCGCGACCTTCACCAGATCGTCGGTGCACCTTGTGGAGGGACTGCCACGGCTGCGACTTCCTGTACGTGGCCTCTACTCGAGGACCTTTCCGCCCCAACGTTAACTCGCCATCTGTCCCTCTTTGCAGACACTCTGGAGCATTCATTCATCCCCATCTTCTTTACTTTTTCGGCCCATCACATCGGCACCTGCCATGCACGGGCGGATCCGGGGGGCGGGAGGATTATGGGGACATCTCCACGTGCGTCCACCCTCCTCCTCCCTGGCTTATTCCAGGAGTGCCCAGCGCAGGGAGGATTTCATTTATAAGTAGTGCATACTTTAAATATTTAATTAATTTAATATACTTATATATATACACCTATTATTTAAATGTGGGAGAGCCACGCTTAGGCATGAATGGGCTGGCTCGACCGGAGTGATACCACTGCCTCACAGAAGACCGGCGTGAAGCAGCGCCTGCGCTGTGTTTCGCCGTGTGAGTGAGGTTACCGGAGGCCCAATGGGGGAAAGGGGAAAAGGTTGGCAGCGCACTTGTGACTCCACTGGTGTTGCGGGTGTCCATGGGCGGCGGAATTGCTTACCATCAGGTGATCCGTCTGCTCGTCTGCCACCTCTCATATAAAAAAAAATACAACGAAATCAATTTATGTGACCACCCACCCCTTCCGCCCTTGCTGCCATGGCACGATTTATTACCAGACTCACTAGGATGATGTTCTAAGCGTTAAGGGTGCCCTAGGGTTCAAAGCAGTGGCCTTATACTCAACCGGGAGCGACACGCGTGTATCGATTGCTTGGTGGCCCTACTGACTTTATACGTTTATATCATAACGTATGTACAGTCACCTGCAATAAAATGGTAACACCTCAACTCTTAAGGCGGATCAATAAGGTCCATATTTGAATATGGTTGTATAGTTATTAGTGCTTGTGCTGTACCAACTTACAAGATTTGTTTGGCTTGCAAATAGCATGCAGAGACTTTGATGTGAGCTCTGCGCTTATGATGTTGACTTATGGCTCAGAGAATGTATGGTTTTTGCTTGCATGTCACATAGATCATTTTGATAGCATATTTGATCCGATGTTCAATTAATCACAGTTTATAGTGACGTCCTACTTCGTCCTCATCTTAGCGTGTTATTCCTAGTTGCGTCTAAAGCTGTCGCTTTAGAGCCCAGGGGAAGCTTGGACCATGCTCCAGGATTCGAGAAGTCTGGTAATTACAATGAAGCGTCTGCCATCTGATCTTCATCGTCATCGTCAGCCCATTTAAGTCCCCACTGCTGGGGCACGGGCCTCCCTCAATCACATGAGGAGTAATTGCCATACTCACCACGCTTGGCAGACGAGTTGGCGAGGGTTTTGGTATAAATGCAGAGTTTTCCTTCTCTGGGTGCTGATGACCATGCCATCAACTTTACCTTAGTCGCCTTTTACGACACCTCGGTAAGAGTGAGGGTGGCCTATTCTACTCTGCCGGGGATCACACGGCACATCTGATCTTCGCAACTCTTTAACAGGGGAACTAGACCAACTGGACACAATACGGAGAAGGGGTTACCACCCTTATGTGGTAGAAATACCGGCAACACGTACCAAACGGTTCAAATGTACATTCATGTTGCGTACGGCTAAGGAATGGAACTCTCTGCCGGAAGATGTGTTCCCTGAACGCTATGATCTGAACTTATTCAAGAAAAGAGTGAATAGGCTGTTACTAGACAGACATGATCCATCCTCGGCCACATCATCACTTACCATCAGGTGAGATTGATGGTAAGCCCACGTTTTAAGTATTTTTCCTTTAGATGCGTAAGAAATCCTCTCCTGTCCCTATGAAGCCGATTAATTGATCGTCACCGGCTAATCGACTGCGGCTGCGGTCGGCGAACCTCCTTACAACTCAGCCCTAGGGTTGCTGTTTTCCTCTAGCAAACGGTTCGCTAGTAGCGTAATCATAGGCACAACTGAATGAGCTGAATGAGTGAGGGTATAGGCCCAATGGGCATATCCTCCTGTGACGTCATCACACGGCATGACAAACTAATAACGCTTTTGCTCAACGTGAGAAAGGGATTTAAAAAAAAGTGTATCCAAAAAACCCTACCAAACGTCAATGACCAATCGCCCAAACTTTGTTTTTTGTACATATAGCATCTTAAATAAATCAAAAAGAGGTTAATCTAAGTATAGCACTGATATCACAATACCTACGTTGCGCCTCAAGACTACGTCTCTTCCGGCATGTTGATTAATATTTAAAAAAATAATATTGTAATAAATACATTTAATGAAAACTAAAACATATGGGTCATCTTTTTTTTCTCTTCTTTATTCGGAAAGCGTATAAAAGTGGCAGAGTAGAATAGGCCACCCTCATTCTTACCGAGGTGTCGTAAAAGGCGACTAAGGTAAAGCTGCAGGCATGATCATCAGCAACCAGAGAAGGAAAACTCTGCATTTATATCTAAACCCTCGCCAACCCGTCTGCCAAGCGTGGTGAGTATGGGAATTACCCCTGATGTGATTGAGGGAGCCCCGTGCCCCAGCAGTGCGGACTTAAATGGGCTGATGATGATGATGATGATGATAAAAGTGGTAATATTTTCTTATCGTATTTTCCATTCGGGGGAAGGGGAATAGAGGGACAGTTCACTTGTAACTCCACTATGAGTGGAGGCAATCCCTTACCATCAGGGGATCTGTCAGTTACCATACTTACTTACTTGGTTCAGCGACCCGAACAGACTCTTGACCTCCGAAATAAGAGATCGCTACATCGGTCGATACTGCAAGTCGTCAAATCTACGTCCTTTCAGCGATAACTAGGTCGCCCAACTGTCAGTCACCTAGCACACAAAAACTGCAGTCTACCGCTCTGTTGTATTTTGACTTTGCTTCCTTTTTTTTTGACTTTTCAACCTGCGTTCACAATCCGCAGGTGTACCCGGATACGGAAAGAAGTACCTTTACTGTGTCCTGCTGCGATACATAGAGTCTTCTTCAACGACGATTCGAACGAAGTAAGTTAAATATCCCCGAGTTGTCAGGATTGTCAGCCCTGGCAGCCACTACCGCACCGTGGTTCGCTTGCTCCACGACCGATTTGTTCTACCAGCCAATACCGGCTGAATCGACCATCGATTAACCGCTCTAAACTAAATACTCCTCGACTATAAAGAGTTCATAAAAACTTTATGGTGAGCTATATTTTATCATAACAAATTCGTAAAATTCTTTCGTATCTCTGCTGTGTGTGTACCCTTCAAAGAAAATCTGTTAAGACATCATAACTTTTCTATTTAGGAACTCTAGACAGCAATGGAAGTTGTGTTTAATAAATAATAAGTTTAGCATCACTATAATTAACATTTTCGTCGGAATTGTTCACAATACAGGCTGATAACCAATATGGTATTTATTTTACTTGCGAACCGGGGGGATCGAAATATCGAATCCCCCGCACGTCGCTATGCCTTATCCATCCGTCGACGTAGTATCCACAAACAAATAAGTTCATGTATCCATCGCCGCCACGCACGATGCCGTATTTTTTTTAATAGCATACGAATTCCATTTTCTAAATTTGACTAGATTGTGACACTTTCCCGCGCTGTCGTGACCGCTGGCGGGAAACGTCAAATTATGGATGCGTTCACAACGCGGCCGACCAGAACATGACGAATTATGAGCGCTCTCGAAAGCTGGGTCCGTAATTATTGTGGACAAGGCACTTTTTGCCTCTGACAAATAGTAAGAGCGGAGAATGCTCCGGAGCTTTGTGCCTCTGCTAATGACACTCGTAGAGAAGCGAGCTCCAATATTAACTATTTCTTTTGTGCGAGGAGCAGCCTGGTTGCTCGCTCGAGATGGGGCAACGACCTCCCCTTTATTTGTTACATTACTTGAACGTTAATACGAATCGAATGGACGCCTGTGATGGGCTCGAATTTCCTTGGCCTGTCTGACGGCTTTCTGCTGTCACGCAAGCCTCGCTGATGGATATAAAATTATTTATGGACTGTTAAAGCATGTTGATACTATGAATTTTACACGTTTACACAATTTTGGGGGTTCGTTGTCCTTACAACTTCGATGAGATTGCATGATGCGAGTAAAGGAAATTAAAATTCTTCATATTAAAATAAGTTTCAAAAATTTAGTAGGTTTTTTTATTATATATATATTAAATGGGTTTGCACTTGACCTCATCTCACCTGATGGAAAGTAACAATAAGGTCTAAGATGTAGCGTGCTTAACCAGAAGAAGCCTATTCACTCTCGACTTAAAAACACCCAAATTAATTAGGTATAAGTGCCGAAGTAGGTAGGTAAGTACCTACTTTAAATTTAGAATTAAATGTTTTGCGTAGCTTTATCTAAGCTTAAAACCTATTTAAGTATTCATTTTAAATGCAGTCAGCACCCAGGTGTATTTTATCAACATCCAATCCACTTGTCAATATACAAAACATCTGGTTAAATTGCTGTCAGGTAAGAACAACATAGCTCATTTATTTACCCCAGATTGAGATAAAATACTATTTCAACAGGTAAGACTAAGTTATAAGTTTTCCCTTTCCAGAATGCAAATCGAAATGCAATCGACATCTCAATTACGTTTTCAACACATAATAAACAATTATAAAAATTAACATAAAGCTCCTGAACCAGCTTTTATGTGAGAACAAAAACGGGCGTTTACTAAAGATTTATTCAACAACCCGCTCATTGCTGTAACCACGTAACTACCAATAGTGTAAGTACCTACCGGCTATGAACATAGAGATGTGGACTTGAATTCAACTTAAACTCGAATTGATCTGAAACTGACTCGAGAAAAGGTAATCCCGTTCATAGCACATTATTTTAAAAATAGAATTTTATTATTTTTGGTTAAATAGGCAATGATTTAAATTTGATTAATTGTGTATTATTTATATTTGATAATTTTAATATTTTGCATTATTACTCGAAATTTAATTTATTTATATTGAGATAATGCACGAAGCATGCACGATGTAAAATCACCTTTTATGATGATGTTTTATTAAAGCAGGTTTAATTTCATTAGAAAAAAAAACATATTTTGCAATTATTTTTACTAATCGATTACTGAATTACTTTCGAGTTTTAACTCGTATAAAAAGATGGGTTCTAACATTAGGATAGTAATAAAAGGGATTGCTAATGTGTAACTCATTTTCAAGTTTCCGATATTTCGGAGTTGTTATGCCCGCTAGTAACAACTTCCCTCAATAAAATTCAGTTATCTCAAAATTAAGCTAAGTACATAGCAATCCCGTAGGTATATAACTAACTATACTAACGAGTTAATGAGTCTGGTAGGCTGTACCCCGAATTCGTATGTGAGTACGAGTACATCTCTACTTAGAGATTATTATCTGGTAACGCATTTTGTATTAATTATCTAAATTAGGCTCGTTTGTGGCTCCCAGGCGATGAATTAGTACCAGTTTGCAGCACCTAGGCAGCATAGTTTTTATATCAAGGCGGTGTTTGTGACGTCGAGGCGGACTGCAAGAAACGCAGGTAATGATTTATAGCTTCATCCTGTTTCTAGAGAATTTTATCTCATTTTAAGATTCAGACTACAGCTAACTAATGTTGGAAAGTATAACCACTAACTAACTAACTAAAATAAAGAGTGGCATTAAATCTCTCAGTGCACCAGATAAAGTAGGTAAAATTAGCGGACTTAATACTTACAGAATTCTATACCAGTTAACCATGAGTGATGTCAGTGAGTGGGGAAATCAGCTTCTTTATTCAGTGCCATCTTCTAACGAAGGTTGGCGATCATAATTGCGATTAAAACCCTTGATACAGCTGCTCTAAATAGAGAACAGGTGCTTTTATTGTACCACTTATACAGATAATGCCAAAGATTTATGGCAAGACTGACGCGAGAAACTGACTGTCAATACCCACCCTTACCTTAGATAATACCGAGGTTATTTCAGGTTTCTTCAATAAAAAACCGTATTCCTTGCACACTAGTGACTCCTAGTGTTGCAGGTGTCCATGGGCGACGGTAATCACTTGCCATTAGGTGATCAGTCAGATCGTCTGCCCCTCTGCTGTCCGCTAACTATAAGGTTGCTAAGCCACAGCGACTCCCTGTCTCAAAAAAAGTTCATTTTGAAGTCGTTTTTTTGTAGAAAAAAATATCTTTTTTCTGCTATATCCGTACAGAAAATGGGAATAAGCGGTCAAAAATTGAGCCAACTACATACGCCGTGTGGTCCCCGGCAGAGTAGAATAGGCCACCCTCACTCTTACCGAGGTGTCGTAAAAGGCGACTAAGGTAAAGCTGCAGGCATGATCATCAGCACCCAGAGAAGGAAAACTCTGCATTTATATCTAAACCCTCGCCAACCCGTCTGCCAAGCGTGGTGAGTATGGCAATTACCCCTGATGTGATTGAGGGAGCCCCGTGCCCCAGCAGTGGGGACTTAAATGGGCTGATGATGATGATGATGATGACATACGTAGGTATACCTACATTTTTTATTATGGTCCCAAACTTTCCCGTCCCAGGTTTCCACTTGTAGGTAACTACTATGGAAATTAGGGACAGTGAAGGTACCACAAATGGAAGAGAATTGTAACAACGATTACTTACCTATCTCCGTCTATCCAAGCCTAGGCGAACCGCGTAAATGCTACAGCGTCCACGATTCCGTTTCACTGCCTCCGAGTGGTTTGTGTGACATCAACCGTAAAATGAGATACTACCGTTGTGGTTTTTTTGCTCAATTTCGAACCGATGAAAAATTGTCTCTCCCCCATTTTGAGGCGCGCTTTGTTCAAATTTAGGGATGGGAAAATATAATCGATAAATCTATCGAAAAATCGAGCCCGTCTCTCCGTCGCGTCGGGGTTTCAATTTTGACTCCACTGGCGTTGCTGTTGCTGACTGGTTGACTGAGTGTCCATAGGCGGCGGCAATCGCTTACCATCAGGTGATCCGTCTACTCGTCTGCCACCTATAAAAAAACTTGTGAGAGGGATAGCGCTTTCTGTATCAAAGTGTTTCTTTTTAGGACCTTGCATGCTGAAAAACTACCAGAAAAAATGTAAATAAAGGTCATTTAGTAGGTACCTAGTTTTTGTTATCTAAGCATGGTAGAGGCCCCTTGAGAGCGGTTTGAAATTCTGACACGATAAGAAAAAGAAGAATCGCACGCATTAAACTGGTCAGAGTCAAACGACAAACGAGACTACCCGACTAGTTAGAAGTCTTTGTTAGTAGTAACAGTGCAACAACAGTTACGATAGCAAATTCTGCCATTGTATTTAGATATTTGCGGACAAGTTATCATCATACGAATTAGAGCTTCAGAAATATACAAAGGTAATATTCAAAGGTACCTATACAAAAATACAATACAGGTAGGTACATACATGGATTACAATAATAAAGACTTGGCGGCGGCTTGTAGCGATTTCTTACACATAACTTTAGGTAGAGAAGAGAAACAGTGTACTGGTCAAGGACGTAAGGCAGTGCAAAGCAATTTGTTAATTAAAATTAACTTGAAATATACATAGATGTACATAATAGGTAAGTTATATAATAATGTCATGAAAATAGGAACCGCGAATGTTTGAGGTAACCCAATCGGCAATGGCCGCATATTTATTTTCTAGACTTTGTTGACAAATTAGGAATAATGAATGAATGAATGATTATACTTTAATTGCACTCAAAATCAAGTATGAAAACTTAAAACTAGGTACTACAGGATATATACAACGAAGCCGGCCTTATCTCTTCCAGGCAACCTTTGGGTAAAGAACACTCGACGAAGGTGTATAAATACCTATGTAATATAGACATCGATAAAATCATGTATATTTATCGCTCAAAATTTATGTAATCGAATAAAATGTCACATCTCTATGGAGCGTAAAAAGATCAAACGCCATTTTCGACACCCGAGTTAATTTTATAATCGCAAAGTTTCCTCGAAGACAATGAAACTCGAGAAGCGACTATGGTGGTCGGAGTGAATGGGGCTGCTTATTAAATATTAAAACTAGTCTTTATTTTGCCCGCATCACATCACCTGGGGTAGCCAATAAGCTGTGCACAATTTTGTAAATCATTTTTAAAAATTCGGGCATATATTTATATTGTTGGCATCACGCCTAAAAAGGTACTCACGAGACGGGTCCGGTCCTAGCTCTAAAAACAGATAACTATCTAAATGTTTAATACATAGAAAAATTAGGTGACGTAATAAAAACTGTTACAAAAACAAAGTTCATGTTCAATGAACAGTATTGTTGTATCTTAAGAAAGCATAACAATACGCGTTTTGTTGGGAAACCTAGGCATTTGGTTAGAAAAGAAAATTTGATTTAAGTTGCTAATCTAATAATATCCTCCAACCGATTACGGCTACGGCGGCCAATCTCAACGATCAGCCACGTACGCAAGATATATTACCTATAGTGCTCGAGTGTGTTCCCAAGCACATGTGCACTCTCTATTTCGAGGGGACACCAACGTGACACGCCCGGAGAAGGATTGGGTGCAGGACCAACGGCTTAACCAGCTTACCATGTGCTTATGACGAAAATATCTACTATTACAATCGGATGAAACCCTCAACTTTCAATGTAGTTAACTCATCATCATCTTCCTAACTAACTACCTATAAAGTATACATATAGGCGCAAAACAACAGACAGGAATTTTAACACTTGTTACATTACATTGAATGTCAGTTAAAGTTCAGCTGTATCGATGGATTTCTTATGCCCCATCGGGCTATGTGATAATAAACTCTAAAGTAAAAGCCCCAGGGGCCAAAGTGGATCAAATGACCGGCGCCGCGGGTCGATCTAATAAATCTGGTTTGTTGCTAGCCGAGTATTTTTAGACCTCATGCTTTAAGGCGGCTACAAGTTATAAACTTGAATTGAAAAGTGATGTGTTTTTTACATATCGCACACGACAACTTTAGGTCCTAGTTAACACAACAATCAATTATCATAAACAGATTACTTAGGAAGTAATCGATTAGGTAGGTATGTAATAATTACCTAATACTCGTACATATTAGGTATTATATAGGTAGGTATACCTACTGAGATATAATATTTATTTATTATTTAACCTTAATATTTTCTAATGAAATTAGGTATATTTCCAATATCCAGTGGAAATATTATTACAAATATTTCACCACCAGTTAAGATTATACTGCTAAATCAATAGTTGATATTTTTATATCAATATTTTGCAATTTATTCTTAACTAAATAACACACTAAAAAATTCATCTCGTGTTCAGGCGGGACTCGAACCCACACCTTCCACAATCCGGGTGAACGTTCTAACAATTAGACCACTGAACGCGTTAGGTAATAAGTCGACGAAATTTGTAAGTGCTTGATTCGACATGAGCTGTCGATAGTCTCATCTAATGATGAGAATCAATTGCAAAAGATCTTAAGAATAAATTGCAAAAGATTGCTATAAAAAATATCAACTATGTCTTGTTTAGTACCTGCTCTTAAAAATATTTTACGCATTTTGTAAATTTTTCTACGTTATTTTCTGCTTATTTGTTTTATATTAAAAACTGAATTATTTATTATGAAAATTTAAATGTTTAAAACAAAATCAAAACATAAACTAGTTTCATTCGTAATTTTTTTTCAATTGCACATTTTCTTACTAATTTCAAACAGCTATCGCTAATCGCACTTAAGGGTTGCGGATGGCGTGACGCGACAGATAGCGAGATATCCAATGAACGGCGAAGCTCGCCGCAAGTTGATTTGAACGACGCTCCGCCGCACTCTTAACAAGGCGAGGCACGACAAGAACTGTGTATAAATATTACACTACGAACGAACAATAGGAAGATGATTGAGCGTTACAATCTGGTTAGATTGTGAACTTGATTTGGTAAGAAAAAGAGCCGGTAAATTGAGGCCATTTTTTATCAGAGACATATTTCAAAACGAGGAAACGCTAGAGGGTCGAATTCATAGCCTACCTAAAGGATTGGACGACTGTGACTCATGACCGAAATCGTTGGAAGGTGGGTAGAGTGCACTCTGCAGTGGGAGAGTACAGGCTAACCATAAAAATAATAAAATTTCAAAAACCTCTTTTATATACTCTCGATTTCTGTACGGACTCAGCCACAAGTGATTGTAAAAATATTCGTTCGGTTCAATATCAATTCAACAAACACAGATTGTTAGTAACATGGTGGCTGTCTGTACCTACAATTCAAAGTTGAAGAAAGTTGTAAAACTAATTTAGTTAAAAGATAAAATTATACATCGTTCCTGGTCAAAGAGAGCTTCTTTTTTGCTCTTCAGCCTTAGGTATACCTACGCCAACAGCCTTCTAAGTATCTAATATTTTTCAAAATTAACAATCTATGTACTTAGATCATAATCATAATAATCAATCATTTTGACTACCCGTTTGGATCAGAGGTACCTAGTGAACGCTGCCTCTGGTACAGGGGTTGCGGGTTCGATACCCGCACAGTACAAACATTTGTGTGCATGAACATGTCTGTATTGGCCTGGGTGTTTTCTATGTATTATAAGTATGTATTTACAAAAGAAAAGTATTAAATGTATATATTTGTAATTCCGTTGTTGGTTCTGATATAACACAGGTGCTTGAGCTACCTAGTAGGTATCTCGGAGTCAAATCAATCAATGTATGTGATGTTGTGAAAAATGTATTTATTGTGGAACACAGGTTGTACTTAGGTAAGTGGTGTTACATAATGAGCTACACTGTGGCCTGCCTCTTAAGGCGTACAAAATAGATCTAGCACCTTTTTATATATCGCTCAACATTGCCTATACAGAGTGTATCTGTGAAAATTTCAATCCCTTTAACCACGTGTTCTACTAACCATTATGAACAACATTTGCTCTATCACTTTTAGAAATTCGCATTTCAACTTTTCATTACAAAGTCGGTCACGTGACTTGGTCATTTTGTATGGAGAGTCGAAAATATTTCCGATGAATTTCGAAAAGTCATTGAACAAATGTTGTTCAGAATGGTTGGTAGAACACGTGGTTAAAGGGATGTAAATGTTCACCTGATACACCCTGTATGTACCTACCAAATATTAACCGTCAACCTTATTTGGTTGATTTTTTGCCCCCGACGCAATAACGACAGGGTGTTATAAGTTTGACGTGTCTGTGTGTGTGTGTGTGTCTGTGTGTCTGTCTATGGCATCGTAGCTCCCGAACAAATGAACCGATTTTGATTTTGTTTTTTTGTTTGAAAGATGAATAAGGAGGGAGTGTTCTTAGCTATGTTGGATAAAAATCGATCCAAGATGGCCGCCGTCACAAAGATTTGGATGTTATGTTTTAACACAACTCCCACATTATGGGTATCATATAAAAGGGCTTGAGTAGCAGAATATATTAATTGTAAAAAATTTCAAATCCAGATGGCCGCCGTCAGAAAATGACGAATAACCTATTTGTTGTTCCAACTGCCTCAATAGTAGGTATCAAATGAAAGAGCTTTAGTTGTGTCGGGGATTTTTTAAATTTTAAATTTAGTTTTTTATATGATAGGTGGCAAACGAGTAGCCGGATCACCTGATGGTAACGATTGCCGCCGGACATCAAGCTAAAATTTGAACGCTTTTCCCGGGACATCTTTCGTGGTACAGACAGACAGAATATATTTAGTTTTTAAATAGGTAAATTAATTGACACAATATCACATTCATTATGCTGGTCCCAAGCTAAAGTTTTCCCGTGTACTATGGAAATCAGAAACAGCGAAGATGCAATCAACACCCACACACATACAAATAGCCTGTTTCATGAACAAACATTTGTGTTGGCAGGAATCGAACCAGCTACCTTTGCGTTTTAACCGACGCTCAAACCACTACACTAAAGGTTATACAAAAATGTATACAAAATTATACAAACAGGTAAATTTTATTGTTAACCACAAGACCTACCTAAACATGTAAGTAAATCGTATATACAAAATACCCACTTGTGCGGTGTAATCGACGCCCAGCCCCATCTATTGGTTCAATTTTCAACTATTTTTTCGAAACAAAGTGAGGGTGGTACTTGATAAAGTTATAAGATTTCCGGATAATGGCAGGACATCCAACTGCGACGTAGAGACGGTACATAACACTGCTGGGATGCAGCTCATGCAGCTCCAGTTTTGCGCATGGCCTTACTCGCTTCCTCCGTCCTACAGCTTAATTGTAATCGCTTTCTCGAAAACGTTTCTAGCAATTTCTTTAATCACAGTTCGTGAAGTCGTTAGCCATAATCAAGACATCGTCTGTTAGTGGAGAAAATCAGTTTTCTTGGAAAAATTGAACGCTAAGTTAAGGTAAGGTAAGCTGCACTTCAAGTTATCAAATGCAAGTGGGATATAATCTTTATGCTGTGAGGCATAAGACCGAGATGATTTTATGTTAGCTTGACGAGGAGTCTTATTGCCCACTGTACGAAGCTTGACGCCAAGTATTTTTACTTTTTGCTATAAACATTGAATGGGATAATAATATAAAAGGATTATCTGTACAATTCTACCTCATTAGTCAAAATAATTTATTCCATTCTATTTCAAAATTCCAGATGTCAATAAGTAGCATCAGTTCCTTCAAAGACGCTTAAATAAGAACCGTCCGATCGATGTGTTCGTTCACCATCTTGAATTGAGCTTTTTTTATTTCCGGCTATAAATGGCAACAACTGTAAAACACGTTTGTAAAATCCGGAAAAACCCATCAAATGGCCGCCGGTCAGTAGCATCATAGACATTGTCTGGTAACCAGTGTAACACAATGATTAATATTGTAATATCTAATCTACCATTACCTACCTACAAAAATGTCATAAACAGAAAAACCTTTGGAAAGCGACAATATAACGAGAGCTTTATGTTTTCAAAAGGTCAATGTTTCATATATCATAATAATCAGTTTTACTCGTAATTGTATTTGTTAAAATTATTTATTAGAGAATTATTGTGGTATATGCCTGCTCGTCTGCCACATTTTACTTGGAAAATTAGCTTTTCATTGAGCTTCGATCCCACTCGGTCGGTTCCAGATTTCTCAAAGCTGTTTAAACGTAGACCTTGACTGACTGGACCCCGAAGCGATGGCTTTTGGCGCGTCCGGGAATGAAACACTGAGATGATGTTGGACTTTGTTTTGAAATAGTAACTTTCATAATACTGATAATAGGTACAAGTTTTACCAATTTTATAAGTTACACCAATGTGCTCAGAAGTCCTATTTTCGAAAACTGCGACAAAATCTTAACCAATCACAACGCTCCATTTACGAGCGCCAAAAGCTACAATTTCTTATTAGTCGATGCGTTAGCGCCATGTTCGGTGCGGTTGCGGTTAAGAGAGAGATAGCATTCCTCTCTGGATTTATTGTATTTAATCTTAACGTACGAGTAACGCAATAAAGTCTGTATTTCAACTGCTTTCGCAATCGGAAGCCGAATATTGCCGATGTAACTTTTAAACGTGGTACACCTAACACCTTGTACCTACATTTATGTAATTTGGGGGGACGGCAGTGCCTCAGCCAAGTCAAGCGCAATACAGGTAATTTTCTAAAAGACGCTCCTGGTTATCGTCAGCTACTTGGTAGGTTCTTAGAACAGCGTATTATAGAGTAACATAAATACTGAGATAGTGGCATCAGTCGGCTAGCCAGTGCTAGCGCCATCTAGAGGAAAACGACTAAAACTCAACGGCTATTGGCGACGATTAAATAACATATCAGAAATAATCTCTGGTTTATTTCCCATACCTACTTTTTTAAATTGCTATTGTGAGCAGGCGGCTTGGGGTCATTGTTTCGGAAACTCACTTTTCTAGCGCGATGTAAAAGTGCATAGTTACCTACATCTACCGAAATAACGCCAAAGCATCTGCTCGATTGCTTTTTAAAGCTAGTAGGATATAAATTGTCTAACGCATTTATTTATAATTATTATTTAAAGTAAGTCATCAAACTTTCAAAGTGGCCATTCTAAACGCTTACACACCAGAAGTCAGTACTAGCTTATTGCAAGTAACCTTAAGGTGACGGGTAGGGCACATTAGCGACGCCAATTGATTTAAATTGTTAGCAACTAAACCGGATATCTTGTTAACAATTTCGAAGCTGCAGACTCTCTAAAAACACAAACAAACAAATATTTATTAATATTTATACTTAACTTTTCGGTCTGCTTTATGGCGTTAATCAAAATTTCGAGTGCATAAATGTGGGATGGGGTTCCAAATAAAGCCAGGGATTTATATAATTGTTCTGTATTAAATTATCTTCTTAAAGCGTCGTCTTCCACGTCTTTACATCGTCCGCCATTCGTCGTCTCTCCCTCCCTCTCTCTCTCTCGCGCACGTCATTCTAATTCAAACATCGAACTCATACACGTTCCTTGGCATGCATCTACCGATCACCAATCCCACATAAACAGACCAAAAAGTAGTGCACAATTATTAAATAAATAGTATAAATGTTTGCTTAGAGACTCCTGTTTTAGGATTGTTTAAAATAGATCCAGTTTCGTACTAACAGTTTAATACGATTGGTGTCGCTAGTTAGGGCTACCCGTCGCCTTAACTACTTAATTAAAGCTTGTTGTTTAATTGTTGCTTGTAGTGACCTGCGGCACGATCGATCAATTAAACGCACTAAATATTGATTATTCAAATTTATAAAGTCCCAACGGGACAGTTGATTGGCAATAAAATAGAACTGTGATAATGAATTCCAAATAGATAAGTGCCTATAACCGGTAAAGCATAGGTGGCGCGATGGCGCCAGCAGCCACTCGGACTAGTAGCTAACGACACACATCTAATAACCTAGTACAGGAGGCGGTTGATGTTTTGCAGGTCATCGAAAACTGCCAACTCTCACATAAAAAAACTGCGATTCAAAATCGAAGAAAGGGCCCCTAGCAAGTGGGTACCTGATAAGCGTCTCCCAAGATTCGGTCCTAGACGGTAGGAAGGGCTATGGTCTGGTGGCGGGTTCTTATTCAAAATATAGATATCATAGATCTAATCATTCGTAAAAGCTCTCTGTTTGTCAATACATATTGTGTTTGAGGTAGGATGCCGATTGGTTTATCCGCGGAAGACCAGCGCCTTGGCACTCTGTTCCCAGGAACTTAGCTGTAGAGGCCTGACAGGAAAACTACGGATCTTGCATGAAATAAACGGAATTTAAAACAGCTAGGTCTTATTTATATTATCTACAGAACACAATACAGCTTTGTGTGGTAAATTAGGAAGAAAGAAAGAAAATATTTATTATTATAGACATCACAACACAGAACTTATAGCAGTTGTAAACATAACACAATTTGACACAAACAGAAAACAAAACATAAAAAAATTAAAAATACATATAAATAAAAACAAAAGGAAAAAAAATTAAAATATATTCAATCATGTCCAGACAGTGCCAAATGAATATTATGGTGTGTTATGACGTCTAGTATAAATGGCCCTCACTCAGCTTATGTCACAGCCCAGACAAAGGCCATGACGCTGGTTTTCAGTGAGACCAGCTGAATTAGTGCCACGGACGCATGTCTAGTGTTTTTAACAGATTAAACTTTAGTAGATTCGACATTGTCGATCTCGGTAGCGATCCGGCGTACCTCGGACCGTCCAGGCAGTCAACCTCGACAGTCAACTCCTAGATATACCATAATAAATAGGTACATAAGTTTTAAACGTTTTTATTGAAAATCGTCAGTGCACCTACCTACTAATAGGTGAGATAGGAACCAAAAAGTTTTAAAAAATAGACCATTTTCTGTTTCTCCTTCTCTTCACATTAGAATCTGACAGTTACTAAATAAAATGCCATATTAAGATCCACCGAATTAAAAATAAATTATATTGACGTAAAACTTTTTTCATAACAATAAAATACCATAGAGTTTTATTTTTTTATTTATATTTATAAATAGCAATAAAACATTAAACAACTTTAGGATCTGGCAGTTACAGCTCAAAAAAGTGAAAACACCATTTATGATCCATGATCCATCTAATTAAAAATAAAATTACAAACGTAAACCTTTTTTTCTAACTTTTAAAGCTGCTTGTTCAGGTGTTGTTACAGTCAGGGTATGTATCTACTTATACTCCGATTTATTAAAGAGTTTTAAAATGATTTGAATTATTAATTAATACCTACCTAGTACCTATAATATGATCGAAGAGTGTAGCCGTGTTAATTTTTATCTTATAAATGATGCACATTTTTTTGGTTGAAAAATACATTATTAAAAATTTTAGATAAGTTGTAAATGAGCGATTGACTGCAGTCTGGTACCCAAATGGTATTATAATATATCTGCTACCTTAATTATCCGCCTGCCACAGTCCACTGGCCTGCTGAAGTCGGTGTTACGGAGAGTTAGACTTCGATCTTTGTTGGATTCCTAAGTAGTTTTTAAAACTCAGTTTGTTTGTCTCCTTACGACTGACATGAATTGCAACAAATAGCGAATATTTGTATGAATTCCAATGTCAACTCAAAAATGATTATGCTTTATTAATATCTAGCGATCAGTAAAGCCCCTCCGCGTACTCTCACCTCGGCAACGTGGTAAACAACTTTTTGCGGCCATTCCACACGGCAACAACGCACATTAAAGTTTTTGCGCCCGCGCCGGTCGGTTTGACGAAATCGGTACATTGAGCCTATGCCAACAAAATGGATTCAGGTAGGTGGCTGCTTATGGTAATTTGTGGCCATAAACAATATACCTACTAGGACCAACTTACGAGTTGATACGAGATCATTTGTAGTCAATGTGTGTGTGATTCGATGGCGCAATGGTTAGTGGGACGCACTTTAAAGCGATGGCTGCGCAAGAGGTCCCGTGTTCGATCTCCGGGTCGGGCCAAAAATTTGCAGTAAGTTTTCAGTAAGAAATTCTTAGTGTCAGCCCGGAATTCGGAAGTCGGCGGTCAGGTACCCCCGTGTCTCGGAAAGCAAAGCACGTTAAGCCATTGATCCTGCGCCCAATCCCTCTCATATCGTGTCACGCTGGTGTCCCATCCAAATATGAGTCAAGGGAATAGAGAGTGCACTTGTGTTTGCGTACGTGGCTGATCGTTGAGATTGGCTGCCGTAGCCGTAATCAGTTCGAGGATATTATTAGTTAATGTGTGTTTAGGAACATGTTTTAAAGAACTTGTACGTACATTGATAGGTAGAACATTAGATCCTAGTGGACCACTGCTATGTTACTAAGGAGCTACATGCTCTATGGGCAAGAACAAGCGCCTTTTCTCAACGGGAGGTCGTAGGTATGAATCCGAGCTCGCATCCCTTGATTATTCAGAATCTAGGTAGACTGCTACGTATACATAGATAGATACTACCTACTTGCTCTTTATTGCACAACATACAAAACTTAAAAGCTAGGTACCTACCTATACAGAGATACAATGTACAATTTAGGTCTTATCGCTGAGAGCGATCTCTACCAGACAACGTTCACCTAAAGGACATTAGATAGAAGAGAGGAAGGTCAAAAATATTATATTAGGTAGGTTAACGGACAAAACCTGCACCTCTCGGAGTTGCTTCCGCGAAAGGTTCATCAGGGTTCTAAGCAATTTCGGAGCTCCAGTCTCTAAACAAACATTTACACAGTTTATTTAATTATTGTGCACTACTGTTTTATCTGTTTCTGGACTTGGAATTTTGATTATCAGAGTAATTCAAATTTCGAGTACATAACTTAAACATAAGTATTAAAATACTTTAAGTGCTTTCCGAGAGGCTCGAGCTTCGAAATTGTTAAAAAGATATCCGATTTAGTTGCCAACAATTTAAATTAATTGGCGTCGCGAGTGTACTTTACCCGTCACCTTAAAGCGCGCGATTTCTAGTTCCCTGTCGTAAGCAGGGCGGCCAAACATCACCATTTTTGTCAGAGAATGAAATAAAATAAAACCATAAAGTAGAGTAAAGTTTGTCAGTTCACAATATAAAGCCTAGGTCGTAAATAATATAGAACCTATGTGCCTAAAGGTCCCTATTAGATCGGCCCTTAATCCAGGTAGGTCAGTAATTAATTACTTCGACACCGGCACTGCTGAGGGCGTGGGACCTAAGATAAATACAGTACCGCCCTCTCCGCTTACGCAGGGGTTCCCAAACTTTGTTCTGCAAATTTTTAAAAAGGTAGGTAACTATGAAAAATTCATCGGATCACCATACAAATCACCTTATTAGCCCAAATTAGCGACGAGCAACCGCTTATCAAAATCAAAACGGTGTAAAGGCGCACGCAGCTAGATTACATTAGACCGCGACTCGTTAATGAAAAGGTCGATTTTAAGGTAGGGCTTTGTGATTTTAAGGCTGAACAATGTTATTTCTTTACTCGATCCAAAGGTTGTCTGGAAGAAATCGCTACAAGCGATAAGACCGCCTTATTGTGTTGTTGTTGTTGTTGTTGTATCATAATTGTATTCTATTTTTTTTTTGCAATAAAGAATATCTATATATCTATTGCTCCACAAGCCGTGTGGTCCCCGGCAGAGTAGAATAGGCCACCCTCATTCTTACCGAGGTGTCGTAAAAGGCGACTAAGGTAAAGTGCTGGCATGATCATCAGCACCCAGAGAAGGAAAACTCTGCATTTATATCAAAACCCTCGCCAACCCGTCTGCCAAGCGTGGTGAGTATGGCAATTACCCCTCATGTGATTGAGGGAGGCCCGTGCCCCAGCAGTGGGGACTTAAATGGGCTGATGATGATTGCTTCACAATGCCTTACCCATTGATTTGATTTACTTTTTAGTACATAACAAAGCAACACCGCTGCTGTGACCCGGTTTTGTAAAAAGGGTATAAGGGTATATTAAATAGATCGTTACCAACCATAGTTTGGGAAACAGTGGTTTACATTGTGCTATAGTACCTAACTAGCCGGTAATGTTATGTTATGCCATAATAGGTACGTAAGTACCTGCTTTGTAAAAATATGTAGGTACGTCTGTGAGGTCAAGCTGTCTGTCACGCATATTTTAATCCAAACACAAAGAGGACAGTATTTTTTGTGATAGGTGGAAGACGGATCACCTGATGGTAAGCGATTGCCTCCGCCCATGGACACCCGCGACACCAGTGGAGTCACAAGTGCGCTGCCAACCTTTAAACTCCCCTTTCCCCGGTTTGAGCCCCCGGTACCTACCCTCACTCACGCAGCGAAGCACAACACAGTGCTGCTTCACGCCGGTTTTCTGTGAGGCCGTGGTATCACTCCGGTCGAGCAGGCCATTCATGCCGAAGCGTTAAAGGGGGCTTAAAGGTCGGCAGCGCATTTGTGACACCACTGCGGCGGCAATCGCTTACCATCAGGTGATCTGTCTGCTCGTCTGCCAACTATCATATAAAAACAAATCTATTAATTGTTTCTATTGTGAGACATTAAGACGATGATGATGATGTCGATTATCTTCGTACCAGTAACCAAAATTTTTATTATTACCTAAAGTTGCCACTTTTAGCAAATTTTAAAAATTATGGCTAGGTACTTGTAGAATGAAACTATGATATCATTTTGTCTCAAAAAAATCTTGATACTTTCCTTTATTGATTCACCGTTGTACTTTTTTAATAAAATTTCATCATCATCATCAGCCCATTTAAGTCCCCACTGCGGGGGCACGGGCCTTCCTCAATCACATGAGGGGTAATTGCCATACTCACCACGCTTGGCAGACGGGTTGGCGAGGGTTTTGATATAAATGCAGAGTTTTCCTTCTCGGGGTGCTGATGATCATGCCAGCAGCTTTACCTTAGTCGCCTTTTACGACACCTCGGTAAGAGCGAGGGTGGCCTATTCTACTCTGCCGGGGACCACACGGCCACACACTTAAATACATATATTACAATTATGGTTACGTACTTATAGCATGGAACTATGACATCATTTTGTCTTAAAAAAATCTTGATACTTTCCTTTATTGATTCACCGTTGTACTTTTTAAATAAATTTTCATAATCACCACAATCAATACTAATCTATTGGCGGTGCTAATTTCGTCGACAACGCGCTACATCCATGATTTATGTTAGATTAAGTTGATTGTAAAATATGTAACTTTTTAACCCTATTTACTTCTGAGTTTCCAAGATAAAGAGGAAGTTTAAAACAGTAGCTAGGTACCTAGTCATTATGGTTCTTAAATATAAGTGCTGTACTCGTACCTACCGCTTCCATCATTACTCCTAAGATGACGCCTTCCGGCTTTTGTGTCGGGGGTTCCTTCGCTTAGGCTAAGAGGGATGTCTGTATCATCGACGTTTGGTATCGATGTCGCAGGCATATTAATATTAAGTATTAAGAACCGGCGTTGTCAGTTTGGAAACGCTTGAATTTTATCTTATAAGGTGACGGGTAGGGCACACTAGAGACGCCAATCGATTTTAAATTTTAGCTAACTATTTATTGAATAACCGCACAAATGTTGGGTCCAACCCGTTACGCGAAAAATTGATTACCACCAAAAGTGGCCACTTTTAGCGTGAATCTTTTTTTCGCGTACAAAAACGGACCCAACATTTGTGCATGGTTATTTAATAAATAGTATAAGTGTTTGCCGAGAGGTTGTATTCCCGAAATTGTTTAAAATAGATCCGGTTTAGTAGCTAAAAAAATAAATCGATTGGCGTCGCTAGTGTGCCCTACCCGTCACCTTAATATACGATATTGCAAGTCTTGTAAGGAAAAATGTAGCCGAACTTATGATAAATGTAACATCTCTTGTACCTACATTCGCAATAGAATACTTTTCTACCTATTATAGGCAGTTTCCAAGGGGATCGTACAAAATGTTACTTCGACATGGTACTAAAGTGTTAAGCTACTTTTGATGCTGACCGTACCCGTAAATACCCGTTAGTTGCCTGTACATTTCAGCTTTTATGTCGATAATTTTATACCACATCCCTATTTAGTCTACAACTATCAATTTTATACCCCAGCAAATTATCCATCTACGGAATCTCAATATAAAGCCATTTATCCAAGATGGTGGATTCTATAACATTATGAACAGCCTCCACTTTATTGAGCTGTTCGTAAAATAATATTACATCTTAGAAAGTAAGTATTTAGTAGGGTTATGCTATTATACATTGTATAGGTAACGAATGAATGAAAAACTTTATTTGGCACAATACTAAACAAGGAAACTTAATTAGAAACATAACCTAGACATAAATCATAAATGAAAAGTAGGACAACATTATCCCTGTATGCGCCAAACAGGCGGCCGCTCTGTAATAGTCGGTGATGATCCAAGAGACCAACCCCGACGCTGGTTTTCAGCGACTACCATAAAATGATTGCGCGCGTAATGATTTAGTTATCTAATTACTTTATAATAGATGTTTAATGACCAAGCTCAAAGTTCAAATTCTTTATTGCAAGCATATGGTTTACATGTGTTGTGAAACAGATAAATGTTCAGCACATGCACCCTGCAAGGGTGTGGCAATAATGTTTACATTTAAATGTAAATAAGCTCGATTTCACAATTCTACTGTAAAACAATATAATAAGATTATTCGCCACCTAATAAGTACTTTATGAACAGGTTTTTACTGACATATATTCATCAACCAAGTAATATGTATTTTTTATTAGAAAATCTTTAAGTAGGTTGTTAAATTTTAGTGATTTAAGTTTCTGATCGCAGTGCCAGGGGAAGTTTATTAAAAACTTTAACGGCCATATAGTAAGGACTGCAATTTAGCATTTCTATTCTGGATGATGGTAAATGATTTTTTTCTTTTTGCTGAGTGTAAGCTTTTAAAGTGACTTTCTTTATAAATTTGGAACGGTATTTGAAAACAAACGAACACAAGTCTAAGTATAATGATGGAAGTGGCAATAACTTGAATTTTGCGAAATATGGTCTACAACTTTGCTAACCGTGGGAGTGCCAAGCTTCGGCATGAATGGGCCGGCTCGACCGGAGTGATACCACGGCCTCATAGAAAACCAGCGTGAAGCAGCACTGTGCTGTGTTTCGCAGCGTGAGTGAGGGTACCCGAGGCCCAATCCGGGGGATAGGGGGGGTTTAAAGGTTGGCAGCGCACTTGTGACTCCACTGGTCTCGCGGGTGTCCGTCTATTCGTCTGCCTACCTATTACATAAAAATAAAAAAAAAATGCTGTCAATATTTTGCAAGTATATGCACACATTTCTTTTGCAAAATAATTAGCTGGTAGGCATTTACACTGTTCCCCCAAAGCATAGTTATGCTTTGAGGGATCAGATATGGAGTTCCATATCTGAGTCATGAGTGGGCATACACGCAGGAAGAGCCGTGTAGTAGTATAAGTATTTGCCGAGAGGTTGTAACCCCGGAATGTTTAAAATAGATCCGGTTTAGTAGCTAAAAATTAAAATCGATTGGCGTCGCTAGTGTGCCCTACCCGTCACCTTAAGAGAAAAACCTACTTACATTAGTCTCGGCTTTATTAAGACATACAGTAAAACAAATTCTAGTTTCCTTTGAACCTTATTCCATTGCTATAGAGTCCAGGGGTTATTGGCATTTGTAGCAACGCTAATGACTTCTCCATCGTTTAGCAGATCGTACAGAGCCTTTTACAGTCTGTTTAACAAAATAGACCATTCCGCGTTTGCATACAGTGTGTAATTACCGGCGTATTGTTGCACACAATGCTATAGCCATTTACTATTTCAATTTCACAATATATTGTACCTATGCTACCTATGGGGAACAATGATAGCGTTCTGTTATAACAAATTACCCCACTGTTTTAGACATATTCAGTATTCACAAGTCATATTAAATATTAATATCTACTTTCACTACTACTATGGGAGCCGTGTGGTCCCCGGCAGAGTAGAATAGGCCACCCTCACTCTTACCGAGGTGTCGTAAAAGGCGACTAAG
This sequence comes from Marasmia exigua, assembly GCA_019059595.1. Classification (NCBI taxonomy): domain Eukaryota; kingdom Metazoa; phylum Arthropoda; class Insecta; order Lepidoptera; family Crambidae; genus Marasmia; species Marasmia exigua. Next base: position 169,163 of record CM032464.1, on the reverse strand, counting down.
GTAAAGTTGCTGGCATGATCATCAGCACCCAGAGAAGGAAAACTCTGCATTTATATCAAAACCCTCGCCAACCCGTCTGCCAAGCGTGGTGAGTATGGCAATTACCCCTCATGTGATTGAGGGAGGCCCGTGCCCCAGCAGTGGGGACTTAAATGGGCTGATGATGATGATCTACTTTCATATGGAATAGAAGGAGACAATAGAAATACCTACTAATAGATAGATGCAGAAGATAATTGGCATAGATGATAGGTCAATCTATTCTATTTGTTAAGTAGGTAGCTAAAAGCACCACTGTAGAGATGTGGGTTAGAGTTAGTATAAAAGTCATTGTGGTATTTGCACCGATTAACTTGCAGAGCCCGCGATAGTTTACATTAACCGCGCCATATACGGAAACGCGCGCCCAATCTCCGATGGCAGGATCGCCATGTAGAGGAGATGTGGGTTAGGTAGAAATAAAAGATGACTTGTTATCTCGACGTACACATTTATTCTGTCTGATAAATCAATATAATCGTTTTTATATATGAACGAATATTACGAAAAATAGGGATACACTACACCACAGAATCACACCTAGTCTCAAACTTGGCCATTCATTTATAGAGCAGGATTATATTATTACATGAGTAACAGATGCAGTATTTTTTTCTATGGTATAGGTGGCAGACGAGCAGACAGATCGCCTGATGATAAGCGATTGCCTCCGCCTATAGACACCCGCGACAGCTTGTAGAGTCACAAGTGGGCTGCCAAACTTTAAACCCCCCTTTTTTCCCGGATTGGGTATCCGGTACCCTCACTCACGCAGCGAAACACAGCACAGTGCTGCTTCACACCGGTTTTCTGTAAGGCCGTGGTATCATTCCGGTCGAGCCGGAAGCGTGCTGAAGCGTGGCTCTCCCACGGTCGACATTGACATAGATAATAGATGACTATTCTATTTGTTAAGTAGGTAATTAAAAAGCACCAAAGAATCACACCTAGTCTCAAACTTAGTCTTTCAGTTATAGAACGGGGCTATATTATTACATGAGTAACAGATGCAGCGTTGCATCTCCCCTCAAACAACAATAATTTAAAAATATCTTGTTCCCGGCAAATAGAACCCGCACCTACCTCGCCTGGGCGCAACATCTTAGTCACTGCGCCGAGGTAGTGATGTTAGAATACGGGAGTATCAGCATAGTACTTATTAAAAAGGTAGCACTTAGTAAAGCGATGGGTAGGATGAGCACACTAGCAACGCCAATTGATTTTACTTTTTAGCTACAAAACCAGAGGGCCTATTCTCGCCCATTCGACTTTGAGGTCGAGTAAGAGATTTGTATGGACGAATGTATGAAATCTCTATATTCGACTTCAATGTTGGCAAGAGGGCACGAGAATTGGGCTCCAGATCTATTTTTAACAATTTCGGAACTCCAGTCTCTCGACAAACACTTATATTATTTATTTAATTACCATGCACAAATGTTTGGTCTGTTTTTGTACTCGAAAAATATGCGTAGGTGATAAATATCGTGTTAATTCCCGTCTTGATTAATTATATTAGAATAGGTGTTTGCCGAGAGGCTGAAGCTCTGATATTATTAAAAATCATCATCAGCCCATCGCAGTCCACTGCTGGACGTAGGCCTCTCCAATCGTTCGCCACTGTGATCTATCCATGGCTTCTCGCATCCAGCTCTTGCCAGCCATCCTGCGCAGATCGTCCTCCCACCTAGCCAGAGGGCGCCCTACATTACGTTTGCCAAGTTGCGGTCTCCACTCCAGAACTCGTTTACCCCATCGGTTGTCGGTTCTGCGGCTAATATGGCCAGCCCACTGCCACTTAAGCTTGCTAATCCGGTGAGCAATGTCGATAACTTTGGTCCTCTGCCGGATCACCTCATTTCGGATTCGATCTCGGAGAGAGACGCCGAGCATTGCTCGTTCCATAGTCCGCTGAGCGACCTTTAACTTGTGGACCAGCCGTACCGTAAGTGTCCACGTTTCGGCTTCGTATGTCATGACGGGTAGGACGCACTGATTGAAGACTTTCGTCTTTAGGCACTGTGGTATCGACGATATGAAGACACGACGTAGTTTTCCAAATGCTGCCCAACCTAACTGGATTCTCCTATTCACCTCATCCTCGAGGTTGTTTTTACCCAATTGCAAAGTCTGCCCGAGGTATACGTATTTTTGAACAACTTCGAGGACGGCACCGTGAATTGCAATCCGGTAGAACATGTTCATTGAACATGACCTTGGTATTTAAAAATAGATCCGGTTTAGGTACTAGCTCACAATTTAAATCAATTGGCGTCGCTAGTGGGGTATTACCCTTCACCTTAAAGAACAATACCTTAAGCGCTGATTATCATTAAAAAGGAGTGCTAAAAGAAAACTCTAATAGCTTTAAGCCTATATTAATGAACCTACGTAGAGCTTTGGTTGTAAATTAAGTAACGTACCGAACTTGCTTGTTTAGTCTTCCGTTTAAGGTTCAGTAATTACTCCAAATTGAAAAGGGTATTAGGAGCACATAGACACAAAGGAACAAAAGACGGTCCATATTGTAACAGCAATTCGTCAGTTTGTTCGTCATCGTACAGTTAGCCGGGTTATTGCGGTGTTTGCACCAAGCGGGCGCGAGCGCATCTATGTAGGGTTGCTACTCGCACTTAAAACGTAGTGATTACATTCTCTTTGCTCGTACTAATTACTTACGTGTCAGTGGCGGATTTACCATAGAGACTAAGGCCCGATTCGACCAATCTTTATCCGTGGATAAATCTATGGTATAACCGTGTGGTCCCCGGCAGAGTAGAATAGGCCACCTTCACTCTTACCGAGGTGTCGTAAAAGGCGACTAAGGTAAAGTTGCTGGCATGATCATCAGCACCCAGAGAAGGAAAACTCTGCATTTATACCAAAAGCCTCGCCAACCCGTCTGCCAAGCGTGGTGAGTATGGCAATTACCCCTCATGTGACTGAGGGAGGCCCGTGCCCCAGCAGTGGGGACTTAAATGGGCTGACGATGATGATGATAACGTCAGATGTGTTTGAAATGACAGCGATATTACCATAGATTTAGTATCTGATTAAATTGGTCGAATCGGCCTTTAGTAGGCTAAAGCTAGGCAGCAGATTTTAGGGACCGGCAAATTTTTTTTTCAATTAAAAAAATTTTTGTTACACTTTTGCTAACGTACCACAGTAAAACAGTGTAAATTGCCAGTGAGTCACTTTAAGTTGAAGTAGAATGTAGGTAAGTAATACCTACACGTAGGTACCTACTGCTAATGTACGAGTATGGCTCAGATTAAAAATGAGTAGATATAGACATCCACGCATAAAGTGTAAAAGTAAAGTATCAGCCTATATACTGTCCCACTGCAGGGCAAAGGCCTCCATCATAGAAATCAAGTTATCGCCAATAGTAGCGATGCAAGCGTGGTGAATAAGCCTAATCCCATCATAGGATGTGATTAGGCTTAATCACCACGCTTGCCTAATGCGGATTGGTGATAATCACAAACCCGAGCAATGTCCGAAAAATTCGAAACATACTTTTTGCTCGACCCGGGAATCGAACCCACACATCAGGGTACAAAAATCTATCAAACCTCAATTGATATTGAACCAAACGGGTGAGAATTCATTGAAGAAGGATTCTGGCAATAATCAAACACCCCGCGTGGGCTGATGCAACTCAAAGGTTTTAAATTAGTTTCTAGTGGTTTTTAGTGAACGAATTTGGAGTTTGTTTGTGCCGCGAACATAGAATAATAAACAAGAATAGAATAATCACAATTGTTATTATTCTATGGCCGCGTAGTGATCCTATTGAATTGTATCGTTTTTAACACTGTTATTGTGTGTCGAGTGAGTTGTCACGGACAACTTGCTTGGATCTAATAGAGTCTTAAACCCCGCGATTGTGTTTAAAGTGGTATCGGCAAAATCCGTAGGTCGATAAAACGTAAAACACCGTGGCGTTTTATTGAGTGACTTTAACTGACTTTGACTTATTCTCAATAAGTTACTTGACATTGGCAAGATATCTTCGGGTAGAGCCATAATAAGTGTAAAATAAATTGAAGAAACTTGACAGAATTGTGTACATTGATGTGTAGCTGTCCGACCCGTACTTACCTACCGGCCGGCCTCATAAAGCGTTTTTATATGGTAGACCAAAACTCAATTTGGTTGGTAAATACGTGAGCATTAATAGAATAAATTCCATTCAAGATTACTTCTTATTTCTATTACCAACTTCGTATACTTAGTATCTAATAACAATAAATATTTACGACCACTTATAGAATCTATCAGACAGGAACCAACGCTATCATTAGACAGCTGAAATAATAATAGGCAGGTACCTATCTAATTTTGGTGTGGCGCTTGTCACAAAATAAAAAAAGCCTACGAGAAACGAGAGTCCGTGCCTACATCATAGAGAAAGGTAATATTACTCCGGATAACCTAATAAGTTAATTAGATACGTAATTAAAGTAAAATCTCAACATTTATTATCGAGGGCTCGAGAATAGGCCTACCAGAGGGCCTATTCTCGAGCATGGAATGGAGCAAGAATGTTTGAAATCTCTAAATTCGACTTTAAGGTGACGGGTAGGGCACACTAGCGACGCCAACCGATTTTAATTTTTAGCTACTGAACCGGATCTATTTAAAACAATGTCGGGGTTACAACCTCTCGGCAAACAATTATACTATTTATTTAATACTTATAGTTAACTGTTTGGGCTGATTTTGGACTCGAATTTTGGATTATTGCCAAAAGTGGCCGCTTTTGGCGTGAATCAATTTTTCGCGTACAAAAACGGATCCAACATTTGTGCATGGTTTTTTAATAAATAACCATGCATATAATCCAATTTCGCCCATTGTTTTTTTATGTGTTGTAGTTAAATAAATTATAAGTACCTACTTACTTAGGTGGTATATTTAAGTAAGATAGTCCATGCGTGATAAAAATAATTACTAAGTTCCTACTACAGGAAGTATGATGATGATGTGAGGGTATTTTCTTCGGTATTCGATGCCAAGATTCATCGACTTTTGGTCTTGTTTTTGATTTCATTCGGCAACCCTAAGCGCAGAGAAAGTCGGGGCAAACCGCCGCCCGTGTTAGATGGAGTAGATACCGCGAGAACTTTGACCCCGCTGTATAAGTCTTGCATAGACAATCGAACGTCTATATACCAATAAGGGAAACGAAGGGCCGGTTTCCTTCGGTTTTTGCTGGGGGCTCTCGATAAGTGCGAGGCACTTTGAATACTGCGAAGTGCTGCGTGGAAGCATAGTAAAGTCAAGTGAAGTATGTTGTTTTTAAGCTACAGTCACTACACTACACGTGAGAACAAAATATGCAGCAGCAGTCCAAAAATACGCATAGGTACCTTAGGTAGGTTAGCTTACAAATATAGGTTAGGTAAGTACGTCAAGTATGTATGTATTTAGGTATAGAGTACACCATCTAACTGGCCAAAAGGCACAAAGCATCTGGAGGTCCATTCTCGACATTTTAGCCGAATTTAGAGGTTTCATACAGTCCATAGAAATCTCTAATTCGACTTCAATGTCGAGTGGACAAGAATGGACCCCCAGATGCTATGTGCATTTTGGCCTCTGAGGGTCTATTTTCGTGCACTCGACAAGTAGTCGAATTAGAGATTTCCATACATTAGTTTGTCATATCGAATTCGACATCTACTTATATCGAATCGACATTGTCGATCGCACGAGAATAGGAATTCAAGTTGTAAATGGTTTCTTTGTCTAAATTCTTTTCTCCATGGATAGACCTAGGTATTCAAATTTAAATAACAAATAAGAATTAAATATATACTTAGTTTAAAAGTTTCCAAGGAATAGTTAAGTAGGTAAGAAAATTGTAAAATAAGCAAAATTTATAGGTATCTAAGTATGAAGCATTTAAAGAACAACAACACATCCGACAACCCGTTTGGATCAGTGGTAGTGAATGCTGCCTTTGGTGCATGGGTTGCGGGTTCGATCCCCGCACACTCAGACAATTGAAATTGTCTAAGCCCGCCCAGTACAAACATTTGTGAGCATAAACATCTACCTATCTGTTTGAATTGGTTGGGTGTTTTCTATCTATTATGAGTATGTATTTACAAAAGAAGAGTTATTATAAGCATATTTGTAATTCCGCTGTTGGTTCTGATATCCGTAACACAGGTCTTTGAGCTACCTATCTCGGAGTCAGATCAGGTAATAGGTATGTGATGTTGTGAAATATTTATTTATCTCACCCCTTACTCATTTTGCATTTAAGCTACAGTCACTAAAATATTGTACCTACCTGCAGCCTAAAAAGCAATAGACAAATAAGTATAGATTAACTCAGAGAACCATGATAAGCTACTTTTAGATATTTCTACTATGGTTTTGCTTTTGGGCCTAAGGGCTACATAAAATACACGTACTTATATGAAATCGAAACGAGTAATGGAAATTCAGCCAATGATATAGGTATGAACTTACTTAACTAACTATATCTCTGACATACGTAGGTACAGCCTATATTAAAAAATACTTTGTGACCTACAGTAGGTAGGTATTAAAGTATGTTAGTAAATATCCACTCATGCTACCGCCTCTTATAATATTATGGGGGAAGCAGGCCATTAAGGAACAAATAGCAATAATTTTATATTCAACCTGCATCCACAAACATGATTCCTAGGGTTTTATCGTGAAACATAATTCCCACGTCGCAGAGCATGTTCCCATCAGCCGGGCACCGAAGCGGCTCTAATGTGTTTTCTATTCAGTAAACAAAGATGAAAGATATTTCCACCCATATTATTATGTTCATACATTAGTCACACCAACACAGCAACAATATTACAATAAGAATTGCGTAGATTTTTTTAAAAGTTTTCCCTGCTTGTCTTCTAAACATGAATAAAGAAGTGTATTTTTATGTGCAGGCAAACTAACGAGCCGGTCGCCTGACGGTAAGATCGCTGCAGCACCAGATGGCATTATGATTGAACTACATACCTATTATAGTTTTATCTCACTGGATTGCGCGTGCGTTGCCGTCAACTTCCATCGGAGGTAGGTAGCACAGATAACTGATATATGTAGGTAGGTACGCCGAGAGAATATCGATTTACTAAATAGGTATGTAGTTTTAAATAACCATAGTCGACTAGATCACGTGGCCGATCACCAAAGCAATGGACAGATTAACTAAATTGTGTGAACCCTTCTCAATTTGTGAGAACGAGGTGAGATGCGTGGATCGCAAACGATGGCGCAAATGTGTTCATGCTCGAAAGACGACCGCCAACCAGGGTCTTCAGAAATGGTGGATGCAAGAAGAGAGTCGTCTAAAGATCATACGTGTTTCTTACTTTTTAGGTCATATCTAGACTTCGATCAATATACCTATCGATGTACCTAGACCTAGACAAATAGTAGGTACCTATCATTTGGGTGGAGACGTTGATAGGCCTAAGTTAACTGTAGCGTGCGCTACGATGAAAAGTGTCAAGATATGTTATAGAAAAGATGAAAGATTGATAAGGTATGTCGTTTCTTGATATAGGAGAAAGGGCTGAGTCAATAAAACGACCGATTTCGCCGAGTGGCTTGTTTACACTAAATTAAAATAATGTTTATTGATAAAATAATTGATACGGTGTCGAAATATGATACGATTACTCGTACATTATGTTTTGATTTTATATTATAACAATAAATAAATAATTTTAAGCTGTATTGTTTCTTTACGTATGTTTTTATACTATGGATGTTATTCCGAAATAAAGAGATTAGTATTATTATTTATAAAACCTAGAGGTTAGGTTATAGGTAATATATTATACCTATAGTTTAAGTACCTACTACCTATGTCCTACTAGGAAAGTACACCTACCTAAATACCTCAGTTATACATTTCAGCTTTAGCGATCTGATCTTCAGGAAGTTTTTTTTATAGTGACAGTATATTGGCTCTCCTCGGCCTGATGGTAAGCAAGCAGAAATAGGAATTGCAAAATTTTTTAGTCCGTGATGGAATGTTTTCCAAATTAAATATAACATCAATTCGCACTTTTACTTAGATACCTATACCTACTCACATACCACAGTGAGGCCACAGTTAAATTTATGAACACATAAGATCCAATTTTTACGTACTTACTTAGTTACAGCTCAAATATTTATAAGTAATTACATAATGTAAGTTATAAATAGACTGGGTATAAACCCAGTCTATTAATAACTTAAGTAGTACTTAGATACAAATGATTTCGAGCTACACTTGACAACTATGAATAGGTTATCGGAATGCATAACTTAGGTATTTTTTGCAAGATTTTTTTGGCTACAAGGAAAATATTTTATTGGGCGTCAAACACAGCGCATTGACCATTTGCCCACTATACTTACTTCATCTATACTCGTAGCATACATGGAATATAACTACCTACTTACTTATACATTTGATCAGTAAACAAATGGACGAGACCAAAACTTCCTTTGGTGGTCAGGGCACATGAAATGTGGTCATGGTGCAAGAGATTCAATTAAAAGATTTCTATTATATCGGACAACGCCGCTAAAATTGTTAATAGAAACAATATAGATTTCAATAGCACTAATCTGGGGTTTTTTTTTACTTTGTTTGGGAATCCCATTTGATTGGCCTACGCAGTTCTCTGTCGAATTTTTTGTAAGGTGTTGATACGCGGTACTTTACTATCGTCGTATGCGTTAAGATACTAATAATAATAATCTTTATCCGTGGATAAAGCTACGGCATAAAGTCAGATTTGTATAGATTGACAGCGCTATACCATAGCTTTAGTAGGTATCGGATTGAGATTGGTCGAATCGGCCCGAGCCGACATTATACCTAGCTACCGTATCAAATCGAGCTTTTCATACGAAATTGCAGTGCGCTGTTAATCCATCTCAATGAGGTTCCCCGTTTAAAGTTTCGATCAGGCCCATTATTTTCTGGAATTTCCATTTGTCCTCCTCTTTATTCCAATTGAAACGGTTCAAGGTAAATCTCAGACGATGGACGAAATCCAACGATAGAGGTAAGTACGTCATGATTGGTTATGTTACGTTAGATACGTTAATGGCCAAACACGTTGAACATTGTCCCAACACCTTCTCAAGAGTACGCTGTAAATAGCGAATATCCTTTATTGAAGGCAAGTCAGGAGGCTTGTATTATAATGTTTTTGTTGGTACCGTCAAGTGATGTGGCTCAATCAAATGCCATTCGATTCATTTTCAATTTCACTCGAATAGGTTACCACTCGAATGGTTACTCGAGTCATTATCGAACCTATTCAAGGGCGTCGCAATCTATTTCTTTTCACTGGAGACCAGCGTCGTTACGGGAAATCCAGCAGGAATTAGGCCACTTTGTGGAACTCTCTAAGTAAGTCACTGTTATATTATAATAAAATTATCTTATAGGTAGGGGCTTAGTTACTTAGGTTTGGTGGGTTATAATATTTGACAGGAGGGCAGAAGGAAACCGCTTCTGCCCTGTCGAGCCGTACGGAAGGAGGCGCGGAAGTGTCTGCTGAGACGATATGGTCCGAGAACCCCGCTCTCGCCCCATACGACTGGAAAACCTTCAACGCGCTCGCCCTGGTCCTAGATCGATGGCTCGAACAACGTTACGGTTCCGTCTCCTTCCGCATGGTGCAGATAATGACCGGGCATGGGTGCTTCGGATATTATCTGCACAAAATACAATGGGAGGCCTTGCAATCATGAGTGTGGAGGACCGCTGCGGAGGACACGGCATATCATACACTTCACCCCAAAAAAAGGCAATTTTGTAACATAGTCCGAGGATCCCGTAAAATCTAGGAAATCTGGGGTTGCTATTAGCAAATCATTTGCATTGTTAATTTTTCATTCGAACACATTTTATCTTGTGCCCGTCGCCTCCCTAGACCCGCGGCGTACGCGCGGTTGCGGCGGGCGGCGCGGGCGCACGGTGCGTCGATCGTAATGATGCGGTTTCTGTAATGGCGTGGAGTCGTTCACCCCGCGGGTATTACACTGCATACTACTCACAATTTATACAAAGTAGGCATGGTTCAACCTCCTTTTATTGCGTACCGAGTAAACGGAACATAGTTAATTGTATCAGCCGTTTGTAAACCCATTGTTTGGCTCCCGTGGCCGGCGGACGGAGGAATATGCTGGCTCTTTGTTGTAGCGAACGCTGATTAGAAAATAATGATTTAGGTATATGTAGTTCCCTTCTAAAACGGGAATCCATGAGAAATTTTACTGAGTATGTTGAAAGTTACTATATAACTTTTCTATTCTCAGTGTTAGCCCGGAGTCTGGAAGTTGGAGGTATTGTACCCCCGTTCCTCGGAAAGCACGTTAGGTAAGCCATTGGTCCTCCGCCCCATCCTCCCTCCGGTCGTATCACATTGGTGTCCCATCGGAATATGCTTCAAGGGAATACAGAATATTAAAAAGTACTCTGTGAATACAGAGTGCACTTGTGTTTGCGCACACACTTGAGTAATATAATATATCCTGCGTAAGTGGCTGATCGTTGAATTTGGCCGCCTTAGCCGAAATCGATGAGAGTATATTATTAATGAATTAATTACTAGGATAGCTTTTGCATGTAGATGTAGCCATATCGTAGATTTGCTCACTTCTTGAATTTTATGAAATGGTCGCGATTCATGAACACACATGTTGTTACACTGACTTTTGGCCACATCATGATTTAGACAGACCAATGATAAGAAACGCTTCTCTATGTGGGCAACTAAACGCGCGGCTATTCATGAAATGAACAAATTAAGTTGCCCATATCATAAAATGCAGCCATTTTATAAAACCATCGTGCATTTCATGAAGCGAGCCAATTTACGATATAGTTAAAATAAAAAAATTAGTGCTGTGCAATATTTAATTGACCAACAAATAAATTCATTTATCTCAAATTGACATCAAATAATTAAATAATGAACTTTAATATACTTAAAAATAAATAGGTACTTAATTAAGGTACACAGTTAATCATGGTAAGCATTACATTTCTCATTCCACTGGATTTATTTAGTGTAAAATCTGTAGATGAGTCAAATAAATTGTTGTACCTTTAGAAGTTAAATAAATAATGTGTATAATCCCAGTGGCAGAGAAAAATAAGTAGATATCCTTAATCAGATAATACAAATGATAGCAAAAGTTACAAGACAATTAGAGAGCTTTCCGCTCCTGTATATAGAACCTATCTCTTCAATAGATAGGTACTTTAGGTTGACTGCCTCGGTGGCGCACTTTAAAGAGACGGCTGCGCAAGAGGTCCCGGGTTCGATCCCCGGGTCGGGCCAAAAATTTGTACCTAAGTTTTTGGTAAGAAATTCTCAGTGGCAGGCTGGAGTCTGGAAGTTGGCGGTCTTGTACGCCCGCAAAGCATGTTAAGCTGTTGGTCCTGCGCCCGATCCCTCTCCGGTCGTATCACACTAGTGTCCCATCGCAAAATGAGGGTAAGGGAATATAGAGTGCACTTGTGTTTGCGCACACACTTGAGCACTATAATATGTACTGCGTATGTGGCTGTTCGATGAGATTGGCCGCCGTAGCCGTAATCGGTTGGAGGATATTATTATTATTATTACTTGAGGCTCTATACCAGGGGTCGGTAACGTTTGGTAGACAAAAAAAATTAATAACGGGGGAGCTGCACTAGTAAGATAATTTTGTAACTATTGCCTCCTTATTACAAAACGCGATCATAAGTTATTACTGGACACAATAGGGATTTATACGGGGTGTCTGGTGGCAGACATATTTTCAAAACTGAATAAAAAAAACCTGTTTGACATATAGTTCGCTTATACGTCGAGAATATAAGTAAATACAGTCTACCTATTCTAATCATTGATAATAAATTAGCTTAGCTTTGATACCGTTGACCGTGATATTTACGAGATTCTGTACATAATAGGGATGTGGACTGTACTCAAATAAGTTCATGATTTTACCACGAAATATAATATAATAAAAATAATAAATAACACAATATTTCTTCAATAAACAGGGATACATTTTTTATTAAATAAAATGTTATTAAATATTTCACCCTCAAGTCACGTGACAATGAACACAAATCAAAATGCGTGACGTCACCTGTCCCAAAAATAGTCCACATCCTTATTATAAACCTTAATGTACAGACAGCCACAGTTTAGATTACTACAAACTTTGAAATTATTTGTTACAGATATTTTCGACATTATTAGAATTTAACAGACTGTAGAAACCCAACGTCTGGTTGTCTGTATCAACATACTAATAGGTCTAATATAACTAAGCTTAATTTTGAATTTGGATAAAAAATTTGGAATTTAAAAATTTGCAGTACAAATTATGAATATACATAAATACATTTATTTATTTATCGCCTCTGTAGCATTGATGCAATAAAGCTTTCTGTCACACTTTTTATTCCATATACAATACTAATATGTACTATACCCATAATCCATAATGTACATTGATTCATTTTAGGCCTACAAATATAGTTTAACAAATTGTAGAATGCATCCGCATCCTCAGTAAAATACTGACATAACTCTAAAATTAAATGTTAAATAGATGCTAAATCAAAATAGTATCGACTATGATCCAAGGGGATGAAAGGTCATCTACAAATTTTGAGCTAAGTAAATACACACACACACACACACATACACACATATGAACTGCAGGGCAAAAGGGATGAAAGTTTTTAAGTGCGTTATCTTAAGTAATTAAGAATAAATGCGATAAAAATATCAACAATTTTGAGTTAGGTCAGTATTTTATTAAGATTGGGACATACAATTTATATTATAGTTTATTATCAATTAAGATTTTAAATTATTACAAGAAATTATATTTTAATGAGGGTTTCCGTGAACGAAAACTTCGGTAAATGACATCTCACGGAATTTTCATCCACAAACATCCTCAGTAGACAGATGAAGACGTGGGCTGGAATCATACTTTATCATCAGTATCATCCTGGAATGCGTGACCTTAAGTACTTACTAAATTCAATATTATTCCTATATATTTTTATGAATTAACATCTATTATCTTTATAACATATCCATGTTCTTGATATAGGTACACAGTTATATTTTGTCTATATTCAAGGGCGGATTTAGGAGTAAGTAATTTTTCCATACAGTTTTTGGTACTTTCACTGTGGAGATTGCATCACAATCAAAAGCAAATAAAGTAATAGTAAGGTACAGTCAACTCAACAAACAACCACATATTTTTGGAGTTGACTGTACATCAACATCAAAGTGATCTTAGCAGATTCAAACTAACCAAAAATATCTAAAATTTTACAAAACTCACTTTTAGCAGAATAGCTTAGGTTGTACTTTAATTTGTTTTTGAACAACAAATGAAAATATACCTTGTCATATACTGAAATACAGTTGTCTTATGTCGAATTGTCAGATATTTTTGGTAGGTTTGAAAGATCATTTTGATGCTGACTGTACACAATTACACAAGCACCTTAAAATATGATAAAAAAATATTTTTGTGCAGATAAACTTAGTCAATGGAGTGTATTTTAGACAAGAAATTGGTCTCTTTGTACGGGGAGTCGAAAAAATTTTCAGCGAATTTCGAAAAGTCGTAAAACTAATTTCATTCAGAATAATTTGTAGCACACGTGGTTAAAGGGATATAGATGTTCACAGATACACCCTATAGGTAGAGCTCTCCTTCTGTGTATTATTATGACCAACAACCGCCCCCTCGCGGTAATTAATCGCGTTCGGTCTACGACCTAACCGACTTTTAGCCACACTGGTTATCACCTAATTGTTTCTTAAAAGTATAAAGTCACAAGAGAGCTTCGTATCATACGTCTATCAAACAAAACAAATGGCAGTCTTTACTTTTAATCTTAAAAGTATTTAGATCATTATTGGTGTACAAGTGCGCACCATTTATTACCTATGCTATACACGTTTTATAAGCTTCTTCCAATGAGTAAGGGAGTTGCCACACTGGCAGACGCTACGGATGTGCGACCCGTTGCGCATCCGCGACGTATTAGCTGCGTCATCGCTCCGCTTTGAAAACGCTCGCGATCCGCCAGTTTGGCAACTCCCTAAGGGTTCTCACACGTTGCGACTTTTTGCTTCAAGCCCCAAGGTTATATCGTGTTTTGATTTCAAACTAACGCATCGCTTCGTAGCTGTATTCTAAGAGACTACAACGAAAACGGTATTCGCAACCGAATCCTTATCCCCGTCCCTTTCACACGCACTCTGCGTCTTTTGCTTGGATGCGACAGGTATAGTCTCGTTCGTTACGCGGCGTTTTCGCTGTAGGCCCTCTGTATCGCGTTCGCAACGCTACATTCGCATCGCATGTAAAATTATACATATGCATGTATAAATTGACTATATGTGTTCAAGTGAAATGGTAAAACTTCGAAGTAAAATATGAGAACCTTTCTCGAGAATTCCCGGATGGAAGAATTATTTTTATATATTTTGGTTTATATAAGTATCAGCAAATAGGGCGCCATAAATTTAAAATATTATAGTAAAAGGACATTTATATAATAGCAATATTAAATATACTGGGAAATATTAAAGCTTAATAATTCATAGCCACTTTTACAATTAAGTCCCCTCAGTACGTACAAATAACATACAAATATTTCAATCAAAGATGAAAGAAGAATAAGTTCTTTAGGTGGTGTAATATACGCCGTACGACCTTTGCCATACACAAGTCCTACACATTTTCAAGAAGCGTGGGTATACGTTTAGCTAGGACATGGGGCTACTTACTTAGAGTAATTAAGAAGTCCCTAGAAAAGATGGTCCAGATCCGGAATACCTTGGACTCAATACTAGAACGCCTATTGCGGTGCCAATGGCAGACGCCGATGGCAGAATGAAGTCTCTCAAAAAGAAATTCAAAGGATAACGGACATGTAGGCGCGAGGTCCAACTTTGACGTCATTGACTGCTTTAAGAATTATGACGCAACTTGGAAAAACTTACAAAAGTCTTAAGCTACTTGTCCTGCGCGAGGTGCTGCTTCTGCGGCGGGTAGTAAAGTACAGGAACAACTCCCTACAGAAGTACCCTGTGGACACGGCGCAGCATACCTTGGCGGTGTGTGCGCCGTGATCGGGGTCGGCCAGGACCACTCACTCTCGAATATAGCGAGAGCTATATTAGCGAGTGAGGATGCCTGGAAGGCCTTAGCCGCATATTGTGAGGATGTGATGGTGGCGAAGGAGGCGGCGGAGTGCGAGCGACAGGCTGACCCTCTCGCCCCTTCGATCCGCAAGGCACATAGAGGGAGGAGACGACGCCAATACTTGCGTCTTGCGTCCCCTGCGAGAAGCAGGTCCGCTGGCGCGTGGGGCTGGGACCCCATCACCGGCATTGCACGGACCCCCTCCTACGCCTGATGGGGACGGCACGACTCTCTCGGCTGTCCCTCCCGGGGGGAGGGGAGAAAAGCGCCGCGCCCGCCGTGTAGGCGGGCCTAACTGTCCAGGGTGTGTCGTGGTGTCAGGCTCCGAGCTTATAGTCCCATAACACTCATGGACAGATGAGGGAGAGTCCCAGGAGTTTAAGTCGGTATGCCTCTGGCCGGCTTCTCGGTAGGAGAAGCCGTCGCTAGAGAGTCCGACATAACCGTATATATACCCGTAAAACCCGCATTTCTCCTGGGTCACCAAAAAAAAGCTCCCTACAAAAGTAGCAGCTCAATAAACGTTTTTGGGCTACTTGTCTTGCACGAGGTGCTGCTTCTGCGGCGCGTAGTACTGCTGCGCGACGTCGAACAGCTCTCTACTGGAGTAGGAGCTCACTAAACAGTCTTGGGCTACTTGTCCTGCACGAGGTGCTGCTTTTGCGGCGCGTAGTACTGCTGCGCGACGTCGAACAGCTCCCTACTGGAGTAGGAGCTCACTAAACAGTCTTGGGCTACTTGTCCTGCACGAGGTGCTGCTTCTGCGGCGCGTAGTACTGCTGCGCGACGTCGAACAGCTCCCTACTGGAGTAGGAGCTCACTAAACAGTCTTGGGCTACTTGTCCTGCACGAGGTGCTGCTTTGCGGCGCGTAGTACTGCTGCGCGACGTCGAACAGCTCCCTACTGGAGTAGGAGCTCACTAAACAGTCTTGGGCTACTTGTCCTGCACGAGGTGCTGCTTTTGCGGCGCGTAGTACTGCTGCGCGACGTCGAACAGCTCCCTACTGGAGTAGGAGCTCACTAAACAGTCTTGGGCTACTTGTCCTGCACGCACGAGGTGCTGCTTTTGCGGCGCGTAGTACTGCTGCGCGACGTCGAACAGCTCCCTACTGGAGTAGGAGCTCACTAAACAGTCTTGGGCTACTTGTCCTGCACGAGGTGCTGCTTTTGCGGCGCGTAGTACTGCTGCGCGACGTCGAACAGCTCCCTACTGGAGTAGGAGCTCACTAAACAGTCTTGGGCTACTTGTCCTGCACGAGGTGCTGCTTTTGCGGCGCGTAGTACTGCTGCGCGACGTCGAACAGCTCCCTACTGGAGTAGGAGCTCACTAAACAGTCTTGGGCTACTTGTCCTGCACGAGGTGCTGCTTTTGCGGCGCGTAGTACTGCTGCGCGACGTCGAACAGCTCCCTACTGGAGTAGGAGCTCACTAAACAGTCTTGGGCTACTTGTCCTGCACGAGGTGCTGCTTTTGCGGCGCGTAGTACTGCGGCGCGACGTCGCGAACAGCTCATAACTGGAGTAGGAGCTCACTAAACAGTCCCCTTGGGCTTACTTGTCCTGCACGAGTGCTGCTTTTGCGGCGCAATATTACTGCTGCGCGACGTCGAACAGCTCCCTACTGGATTAGGAGCTCACTTAACAGTCTGTGGGCTACTTGTCCTGCACGAGGTGCTACTTTTGCGGCGCGTAGTTTACTGCTGCGCGACGTCAAACAGCTCCCTACTGGATTAGGACTCACTAAACAGTCCTTGGGCTACTTGTCCTGCACGAGGTGCTGGCTTTTTTGCGTCGCATAGTACTGCGCGCGACGTCGAACAGCTCCCTACTTGAGTAGGAGCTCACATAAACAGTCTTGGGCTACTTGTCCTGCACGAGGTGCTGCTTTTGCGGCGCGTAGTACTGCTGCGCGACGTCCAACAGCTCGCGGCGCAGCTGCTGCGCCTGCGCGCGCAGTTGCTGCTCGCGCACGCGGATGGCGCGGTACTGCTCCTCGCGCTCCTCTGGATGCTGCTCCACTAGCCAGCGGAGGTATAGCTCTGTAAGTAATTAATTTACGTATTAGGAAGTGCTACGCTGAGTGGTTACTTCGCACTTGTGTGCGGTTCGCGCTGTGGGGTGAACACGGGCGGCTTCTTATGCCTGTCTTAGCATGGTGCTCGTTCGTCCTGGATGGGAGGCCTCCCGACGTGGCGCAGTTGGGGCGATTTTCGACCTTTCGTAAAGCCTGCCTGCGTTTTTTTGGCGCTTTTCTGTATGGGAGGGGAAATGCTTTAATACATTTTTATATCAGCGTGACTAAAGCGCCCTCTATTGGCAATTTGTTACAAACTCATAATCAATGGTAGTTGGCAGATCGGAGCTTTATGCGCCTAACTATTACGAAAATGTTACTCTTTGTATTGACTGTTATCATCTTTTATCGTCAACTTGAAGTTTAACAATTATATGTTGGTACCTATACTGTAAGTAATATTATTTATTTCATATATCATATTGACGACCCAATTGAAATAGTGGTAGTGAACGCTGACTCTGATACAAGGGTTGCGGGTTCGATCCCCGCACAGTACAAACATTTGTGTGCATGAACATGTTTGTTTGTATTGGTCTGGGTGTTGTGTACTATGCATTATAAGTATGTATTTACAAAAGAAAAGTATTATATGTATATATTTGTAATCCCACTGTTGGTTCTGATATCCGTAACACAGGTGCTTGAGCTACCTATCTCGGAGTCAGATCAATGTATGTGATGTTGTGAAATGTTTTATTATTTATTTATATTTATTTGTGTCATCTCTGTAAAGAACACAGGAACTGTAATAAAGAGAATAAAGCTGACGGTAGACAGTTTGGTCCACAGTAATCGTTAATATTGTCGTTGTGTGTACACAGGCAGCTCGTCGGGCTGGTTGAGCTACGGCCAGATGCTGGTAGTCTAGCTGACTTACCTTCCCATATGACATAGCTCATCGGCGCCACCGAAGGCCAGATGACGTCGGGTGTCGGGTCGTACAGCGGGTTGATGTACGCCGGCAGCTCGTCGGGCTGGTTGAGCCACGACCAGATGCTGGTCGTCTGGGTGAATACGCCGCGCGTTTCGCGCTCCTGCTCCGAGTCACAGAGGAAAGTTCCTGAAATCGAAGAATAAAAAATATGTAGATACTTATAGTACGTAGAATATATCTTGATTAGAATAACAGACGTCTTTGACCTTCAACGCACATAAAGTTTATCATTTTACCAAGGTTTATTCCATAGAATATTATTATTAGTTTATATTATTAGTATTAGTAGAATATTATTAGTAGTTTTCCGTGACACTAATAACTATCATTTGATCAAGCTATATTTTACGGACTTTAATAAAAGATATTAATTTGATGACTTCATCTAAACCACTATAAATTCCTCTAAATGATCCAGAAACAGACTGATGCGGCTTTCATAGTAAGACTCGTTAGATAAGATAAGATAAGATATTCATTTATTGTCAGAACTGTGTTACAAAGTGTTTGTATGTAGGTATATATGAATCAACAGTTTATCCATTAGCGGACGTACAATACATTAAACAATATTAAAATTTACTACATTATCAATTATTAATAATAAATTAAAATAACAATCAAATAAAATAAGTACATATAGCAATCACATAGAATCATAATAGTTCTTTTAAATTATAAAAACCGTTATTCGTTGATAGTTATGAGTTTTACGAGCGCATTACAATCAATAGGTATAACTTACCAAACTGGCTCATGTTTGTCGAGGTAGGTCAGTCGTGTAAGCCCTAAAGAGTCAGACATTAGGAACTTGATATCTTACCAAATTGGCTCGCGTAAGCATGTTCAAACAGCGTTATCAGGAACGACTGCCGATACACGAAGCTGCAGGGGAACTGTCTCATACAGTCCAGGAACATGCGTGATGTTTGGCGAGGTAGGTCAGTCGTGTAAGCCCAAAAGAGTTGTGCATTAGTAACTAAATATCTTACCAAACTGGCTCGCGTAAGCATGTTCAAACAGCGTTATCAGGAACGACTGCGATACACGAAGCTGCAGGGGAACTGTCTCATACAGTCCAGGAACATGCAGTGATGTTTGGCGAGGTAGGTCAGTCGTGTAAGCCCAAAAGAGTTGTGCATTAGTAACTAAATATCTTACCAAATTGGCTCGCGTAAGCATGTTCAAACAGCGTTATCAGGAACGACTGCCGATACTCGAAGCTGCAGGGGAACTGTCTCATGCAGTCCAGGAACATGCGTGATGTTTGGCGAGGTAGGTCAGTCGTGTAAGACCAAAAGAGTTGTGCATTAGTAACTAAATATCTTACCAAACTGGCTCGCGTAAGCGTGTTTAAACAGCGTTATCAGGAACGACAGGCGATACACGAAGCTGCAGGGGAACTGTCTCATACAGTCCAGGAACATGCGTGATGTTTGGCGAGGTAGGTCAGTCGTGTAAGCCCAAAAGAGTTGTGCCTTTGGAACTAAATATCTTACCAAACTGGCTCGCGTAAGCGTGTTCAAACAGCGTTATCAGGAACGCCTGGCGATACACAAAGCCGCAGGGGAACTGTCTCATGCAGTCCAGGAACATGCGTGATGTTTGGCGAGGTAGGTCAGTCGTGTAAGCCCTAAAGAGTTAGACATTAGGAACTTGATATCTTACCAAATTGGCTCGCGTAAGCATGTTCAAACAGCGTTATCAGGAACGACTGCCGATACTCGAAGCTGCAGGGGAACTGTCTCATGCAGTCCAGGAACATGCGTGCAGTTTGGCGAGGTAGGTCAGTCGTGTAAGCCCTAAAGAGTTAGACATTAGGAACTTGATATCTTACCAAATTGGCTCGCGTAAGCATGTTCAAACAGCGTTATCAGGAACGACTGCCGATACTCGAAGCTGCAGGGGAACTGTCTCATGCAGTCCAGGAACATGCGTGATGTTTGGCGAGGTAGGTCAGTCGTGTAAGCCCTAAAGAGTTAGACATTAGGAACTTGATATCTTACCAAATTGGCTCGCGTAAGCATGTTCAAACAGCGTTATCAGGAACGACTGCCGATACTCGAAGCTGCAGGGGAACTGCTCCAAGAACTGCCTCACGCAGTCCAGGAACAAGGTGAAGGTGGGCGCGGCGCGGGGGTCGCGCGAGGACGCGCAGGGCCCACAGCGGTGCCGGGAACCGAACGGGTGCCCCGCGCCGAGCCATTCGCGCTCTATTAGTGCTTGTAAGCTGTGAAAACCATTTATTTTTATTAGTTGTACAGGCACGTAAACATTCGCGTCAGCATTTTACTCCATACTGCGCTAATGGGGGCTATCACGTGCGAAAAATCTACAAGATGGCGTACTATAGGCCTGATGTCCATATACAAGGTGATTGGGCATTTTGAGACGTGATATGTCTAATTGTCAATTAACGAATAAATCAGCCAATTATGTTGCATTTGGACCTCGGTTCACAGGTACGCCATCTAGCGGATATTTCACACACGATAGCCTCCATTAGCCAGTGTGACATAGGCAATCAATCGTGTCGTTCGCGTACTCATTATCATTCTATCATTTAGACTTTTTCTATCAATACATCCTATCCAGTTATATCAGAGTCTTTCATTAAAATAATCTATCATAAAAGGTGTGCAAACCGTACATTAATATTATATTATTTTGACGAAGGGGTGTTGTACTGCAATCTTATAAATAAATAGTTTTTGATATGATACTTCCTTAAAATACAAAATTAGTTTCTCATCAACCCAAATAGACTATAACCTTAATGATATATCGCGTATATCTGCTAAATGGCGTACTATTAGACTGCTGTCCAAGTTCCACAGCATTGGTTGTTATATTCGTTAAATTCACACTTGACATATCACGTTCGAAAATAACCAATATTTTTTTTTATGTCATAGGTGACAAAAGGATCGCCTGATGGCAAGCGATTGCCGCCGCCCATAGACACCCGCGACACCAGTGGAGTCACAAGTGCGCTGGCAACCTTTAAACCCCCTTTTCCCCCGGAATAGGCCTCCGGTACCCTCACTCACGCAGCGAAACACAGTACAGTGCTGCTTCACGCCGGTTTTCTGTGAGGCCGTGGTATCACTCCGGTCAAGCCGGCCCATTCATGCCGAAGCGTGGCTCTTCTATCCGTCATCTCAAGCGGGATTTTCACACGCAAATTGTTCGCATTACATCAACATATAGAGCAACACGTAACTATGTTGGCCTAAGCATCAACAGGATCATACTCATAGGCTTAGATTAAATCAAAACAGCGGAAGATAGGTGACTTGTCTAAACTGCGTGGACCGCTTAAATTAGGTACCCGTCTCATAATCTCACGCAGTTGCAAATTGGCGAGTCTGACATGCGGTCGTGTCACACAAATATACCTATTCTTTAATTGTTTTAAGTGGGATAAGGGTTACCTAAATGCCTTCGTGCGCTTTTACGCGTTGTACAAATTATTCATAAAGAAATAACAAATATCGTGGAATCACATTTCACTCATAAGTAGAAAAAAATTACATGTATACATGACGATTTAATTACACATGATATTTCTAAATTCATTAATGTTTTAATCAACATTTTGCAGAACGAGATAGAAATATACGATATATTAATGTGTAACGACTTCAACCATTTTCATTTGTCTGATTGAAGGGACGTGTCATATCTTCCGCTATTTTGATTTAATCTAATATCACAGGCAATCAGATAGTCGGCCATACTTCTTTACTTGACTAATGTTTCTATTGAAACTGGGGTCTCTCTTTACTTACCCTCTTATAGTTCTACAATCCGGGTTTAGTATAATTTGGACTAGCGAGCACACCAGAAGAGTTGCGTCTTCGCCGCGCGTGCCGTGTATCAAGACCGGTTCTGCTTTCTGCAAGTCAACATCAGAAACATAGTAGGTATGTATAATCAATTGCGCATACCGTTTTTGGGTATTTGACTTTTTTAAAAAAATATTAGGCGACCGTGGTAGACTTAAGTGTTTTTTTTGATGTGATAGGTGGCAGACGAGCAGTGTGTGTGTCTTATGTTGAAAAAAAAACTGGGTTTTTGGACATCTGTACCATTCCTATTTATAAAGATAACTTCAGTGTTTGGATGGAATAGAGTAAAAGATTGAATGTTGTATTTGCAAGCTGCAAATGTGCCTAATTAACTTCATTAAAAAAAACATGACTTAAGGGCCGGCATCGCATCAGCGTCCTGTTTGATCTCGCAGATGTTCAAGGGCGAAGGTAATTAATTACAATCAGGTGACCCACTTGCTCGTTTTTTCTTTGTTTTGTTTTTTATGTGATAGGTGGCAGACGAGCAGACGGATCACCTGATGGTAAGCAATTGCCGTCGCCCATGGACACTCGCGACATCAGTGGAGTGACAAGTGCGCTGCCAACCTTTAAACCCCCCTTTCCCCCGGATTGGGCCTCACGCAGCGAAACACAGCACACTTAACAGTTGCCCAAAATCGTGAAATGTGAAGAAAGGGTAGGGAGGCTTTTGCCTACCCAGATTGTATGTGAGTGTAAACGCGTTCTGAGCGCTTGAAATATAGACCCCCACACTATCGTTTCAGAGCGTCATTTGAAAGAATCACAGATGTTTCTTGAGTTAATACAATGTGTTATCAAAGTGTGTGATTAGTGCATTTGTAGATTGCTAGAACTACTTACTTGATGTATGTGCTGGGCCACAATACAAGCTGTGTGAAGAGAGTTCCTAACGCTCTCGGGCCACCCGCATGACTCCAGCTTCGAGATCCACTTGTCACTCGTAATCTCACGGTCATGGCAACCTAATAGACAAAATTGAAAATAAATTAAAAAAACTTACAATAACAACAATGGAAAATCACAGATAACAATAATTTTATTGGGAATGTAATGAATGACTCACTCATTGGACTGAAGGAAGAGAAACGTGTGTAGTAATAGTAGTAGTATCAGCCTATAAACTGTCCCACTGTAGAGCAAAGTCCTCCATCATAGAAATTAAGTTATCGCTACTATGATGGGATTAGGCTTAATCACCCTAATCACTTGCCAAATACTTATTGTTAACCAAAAACCCTAGCTAGGTTAAAAAAATTCTAAACAAACTTTCCGCTCGATCCGGGAATCGAACCCAGGACCCCGAGATAACGGCCCGTCACTTAAACCACTAGACCAACAGAGCGCAAAGAGAAACATACTTACAAGAAAATAGTGTCTGGCCGAGGTAACTTAAAATTATTAAAAAAAAAATGAAAGTACAATAGTAGGTATTTAGAAAATGAATCATTTTTTTTATAAAATGAATTATTGTTTAGGTAAATAAATACATCCTGGATGCTGGGACTCTAAGGCTAACAAAATAGGGTGTGTGTGATGCATCTGAATATCACCTTCAATTAGTTTAGAGTAACTATCTAGTAATTGTTGTTGGTTATCGACATCGTCCATAGATCTATTGTAGATTTTCCATTGAGAGTAATTGGAATTGCTTTCTGTACCACCACCTGAAAAACAAATAAACACATGTTTAAAATGGCATCGCTTACAAGCATATGACGTGACTAAATATTTTGACACTAACACTATTTTATATACTGCGCGCGCGCCGGGCTTCGCCTTTGGCAGTCTGCAACGGTGAGATAACCCAGCGGGGAGTAGGGAGTATCCATACTGTACACCTTATCATACTATGCTATAGTTATCTAATTATCTTACTATCATGTACCTTTACTCTGCTGCTGTGATATAGAGTTGGAGCTGCGCAGGTCATATATGACGCCCTTGGTCCCGGGGCCTACAACCGTGTTCAAGATCGCTTCGTCGGGTCGGCATCGACGATGCTTTGGTCCGTACAGTGGCTGACCAGCACGCATTAATACTGCCTGTAATTAACACCAAAATTAACCTGACATTTTTTTTTTATGACGATCTATTTTTCTAACGACGACCCGTTTGGAACAGTGGTAGTGAACGCTACCTTTGGTCGCGGGTTTGCGGGTTCGATCCCCGCACAGTACAAACATGAATGTGTGCATGAACATGTTTGTTTGTATTTGTCTGGGTGTTTCTATGTATTATAAGTGTGTATTTACAAAAGAAAAGTATTATAATGTATATATTTGTAATCCCACTGTTGATTCTGATATCCGTAACACAGGTGCTTGAGCTACCTATCTAAGAGTCAGATCAATGTATGTGATGTTGTGAAATATTTCTTTATTTTATATTTATTGAGTTAATGTTACAACTAAAGACTCTGGGCCCGTATTTATGTTTTTGCTAGTCTTGTAAGATAAATTGCTATAATTGCTCTGTGTGGCTAATATTCATACAAACATGTTCAGTTCAGAGGCCTACAAAAATGTAAAGTATTAGTAAAATTGTTTTTCGTATTTATTTGCTCTAGTGTATAGATGAACAATTTGTGAAATCGATATGTACATCAAGTTTAACTAGTGTGTAAATTAATAGTTTGTGAAATCAATGTGTAAGTTAACAAGTGTATAGATGAATAGTTTGTGAAATCAATGTGTACATATTTTTGGATTCATTTAACCCTTTAGTGCAGTGCTGGGTGGTGTGCAAAGACATAGCCCAAATAATTGCATGCTTTAAGTGGCAATGGGCACATCGAGCGGAGATCAGATGGGCGGTGGGGCAGAAAGGTCCTCGAGTGGAGGCCGCGTATAGCCATGGCAGGCCCCCAACAATGAGGACCGACGTTCTGGTGACCAGCAGTGGACGTTTTTGGCTTTGTGGGACTATTTATGTTGGATCTGGTGGTTTCCATAGTATAAGGCGCAACATTAGTGTGCGAGGATTATATATATAATGTGTTATTATCGTTTTTTAAGAGAGCACAGGAAAGATACCATACCCCATTGTTATGCCTGTAGGACAGTACTGGAAACCTGCCCCCTTGCCGGAAGGAGGCAGCAGCGGCCAGGGTCTCATCATCAATACTCTTAGGTACAACTACAGCTTTGCTGTACCCTGCACATATTGTGTAGTGTTGGTTCACCCTCGACACCCTCCACTCTTCTGTTGCCAATACTTTCATGAATTCTCCTTCTACACTGAAATATTTAATGAAATTGACCATGAATAAATAAACTTTTTTTTGTGCATGGTGTTTTTAGCTTACAGGAAAATATTGAATTAACTGTTGATTCAATTAACCATTAATACATTTAAAATTAATTTAAATTGGTTTACCATAGGTTTCTTATACCTATTTATTGTGAAGGCTGATAAGTCCATACAGTATGTGAAGGTGAATAGGACAGTTCAAACGTTTCGTACCATGCATCCATATTTCTACACATTAAAATATTAAGTTGTAAAAATTAACTAACTTTTTTGTGTTCTTATTCTTCCAAAATAATAAGTATTAATGTTTCTCAATTAATCTAAACAAGGACTTAATTATTACCAATAAATTTTGTAAAAATATTGTATGAATTGCATAATGATCTAATAGGAATTTTTGCTCGGAGGGATTGACACAATCGCAATAAATCAGTAATCAGTATGGCGGCCATCTTACCGAATTACGATTATCGTCTCGTGCGAAATATGTCCGCATAGATTGCATTAGGAGCCAAAAACTAATTTCTTTTGGTGACGAAGATGATTCCAACACGTCAAGAGAGTGTTGTTTTTTTTTCAGATGAATAAGATGCATATTATTTAATTATTTGTGATTTATTGCGTGCCATACCACTAAAATATTTACATATAGTATTCCATATCCAGGAAGTTCAAATTCATAGATAAAATGATTATTAAAATTAAAAATCAAACAATTAAAAAGTTGCTTAGATTTCTAAATAAAATATTCTCGATTCTTAAAAATATTGGTTAGGTTTAAAAGATAGAACTGTCCTATTCACCTTCATGAATGGACTATAGTTAACATATGTTAATGCCTATAGCGTCAAATCAAAAACAGTCTTTTTTATTTCATATTCTTAACTTTACACATGCTTTATTAAGAGTTTGAGTGCCATCGGTGACCGACAAACAATTAATGTTTATTTGTGTCTGGTTTGATGGCAGTCAATGTGTTAATTATTGAAATTTCGACAAACTTTTGCAATCGAAATAACTTAACAATAAAACATGAAGACAATGTTATTGGTCTTACAACAATAAACATAAGTTGTATACAAAGTACCAATTATTTTTTTAAAGTTAAACATTATATTTGCTCTCAGCCTCAGCCTGATGGTAAGCAAGAGGAGAGGCTGCCTATAAATATTTATAAATTAATATAGCCAAAGGTTTAACTTTTATGTTAAAATCTGATAAAGGAGCATTACCTGTAAAGTGTATACCCATTTTCCACAATAGGGTGCATATGTCTGTAAAAGAAGGGGTAGAAAAGTCCTGGATCCTGTAAACTAGATAAATTTTCCAAGGTTTGAGACAGTTGGTGCAGTTCCGTTGTGGTCCTAATGTCCAGCTGGAATATCCGGAGGTCTTTACATTTGAGGATCAGTGAGCCTCCTTGTCTGCCGCTTGGTTTGTTTTCCTTTTTATCTATACTGTCTATGTTTTTGTGTAGTAACTGAAAAATAAAATTATTATTATGAATAGAATAGAATAAGAATTTTTTTTAAGCATTATCATTTTTCTTTATACATGTTAATACCTAGAGGTTCTGTCTACTACTTTCACAGCACTAAGAGCTGTGGTTTTTTAATAAAAATAAAAAATAAAATCGGAAACACAAAAAATTCGATATATTTAAACCATTACCTGTTCATCTAAGCACATAATTAGTTAGTATTAACTGTAAAAACAGTAATGCAGCTTTCACATGTTGATAGCGCTTCAAAAATATTCAGGCCAAGTAAATCAAGAACCACACTTATGTAAATGCTTCAAACAAGTTAAATAGATATTTAAGTATCACCACTTACAATTATTTAACCTGAGTGGGCTCATAGGTATTCTAGACTAATAATGATCTGTTGTTGGAGGTTAGGCTTGCAATATCAGCTGATAAGACATACGTATTTTTTTATAAAGTAGATACATATTAGTCATTAAGGTTCATCATGTTAAATAGCATAAGCAGGTTTTAAAACTATCTAATATAAAAACAAAGTATCTAAATTTGTAAAGTATTTACCCATAACTCACGAACGCCTTCTTCCCTAGAACTCAATATAAGGTGATGGCCTGTGATACAGACTGTTCCATCCACATTTTCATGATGCGGATATTTTAGAATTACACCATCTAGTTTGGTAATTAATATCAAATCAATAAACTCCATTTCATGAGACTAATTAGAACAATAAAAGCAAAGAAACAATACGTTTGCAAATTATTGAGTTGACACTTGATGACAGCTTGACAGCTGGCGCTGGGTGCGTGTGTTTGACAGACATTATTTTTTAGGTGAAACTGCGTTTTGTTCTTTGAATATGTAGGTTTTGTTTGTGATAGTTCATTTTAAAAAAATCGTTTATCTATTATCTTTATTACATAAGGTTGAGGAAGGTAAATAAATCATCATAGTTTCAAGAAATGAAAATACACACGAGTTGAATTATTATTCCTAGGAAACTTTCAACAGAAACAGGAATCTACAATAATCAACCATAACCTAATGAAATAAGGACTACTTCAAAATTATTGTACGGTAACGATAAGGACGATGTTCACACTGTACTTGTTTTTTGTGGGATAAAGATAGCAATAACGTTGCTGTTCACCACTGTGAGAAGGAAATAGATCAAATCAACAAGCGAAAAAGGGAGAAACTACGACAAAAAGTGAGAGGTAGTGTCAGTCAGGTAAACCAACCAAAAATTAGAGAAATGAAGTTAGAAACAATTTGTGATGGCGATGTGTGGTTTCTTGCGTTCGCGGAGTATATTTTAACTTGTATTTTAACTGATACATCTAATGTTACATGAATGGTAAAGCAATTTAAAGATATACCACTTGAGTTATTAAAGTGATAAATTGGTTATAATCGAGTTTGACGTGTAAACAATTGAGTGAGGTAAGTTCGTGAATGTATGTTTTGTATGAATGTACTGAAAGTAGGTATCTATGTAGCTGGCTGGGTGTCTGAGCTTGGGTAATGACCGGTTCCCTCAATGTTCAAATGTCTATTGTTAGGTTAAAGCGTTTGATTAATTCGTGCACCTAACATCTTCTTTCAAAGGTCGTGATAAAAATACCACATTACCTCTGCCACAGGTGATGGAGGAAGCTCCAGATGCCCACATGGAGACAGACGTGTCTTCCACTACAGAAGATGTTCCTGAAGCCCAGGAGGTGACAGGTTCTAGTGGTAATGTAGAGATGGTTGTAATTGTGGAGAAAGTCACAGAGGAGAGCAGCACACCCGAGCTGAGCGGGGAACAGGCGGGAGCTGGCGAGAGGGAGGCCGCTACTAGCAGCAACACGCCGTCTCCGCAGAAGCCGGCGTCGCAATCACCTAAAACATCACCACAGAAGCCCCTGCTAGAATCTATGCCTCCAAATTCCCTTAACAAAGTTCTGGACACTTCATCTTCTCCAAGTAAAGAACATTCTTATAACAAAACCCCTCGAATTGACAAACCAGCTTCAACTACACTTTCAACCACTCAACCTGAGGAAACTGTTGACTCTTCTAGCAAAATAGAGGTGCAAAAATCACCACTAAAGAATTCTACACCCAAAAAATTAAGTCCTATCAAAGTTATTGATATACAGAAATCTCCAAAAATAATTACTGTTTCTCCAAAGCCTTCACCTAGTAAAGAACAGGTTCAAGAAGCTAAAATTTCAAGTCCCGAAAAAAATCCTGTACCTGAAAAGCCAGACCTGAATGGTACTATTGAAAATGCTACCATCAATGAGGATGAGAAGCCTGACAATACTACTGCTCCCAAAGATATTGTTCCAGAGAAGGAGATACTGAATGACTCGCACATGGAATCAAGTTCTGATGTATCAGAGAAAGAACATAATAAAAGCATCAGCAGAGAATTAAAGTCCCTTATCAAGTCTGCCAAAGAATCTAAAATAATTAGTGAATGTACTCAATTGACTACTAAGACAAGAAAATCCAGAACTCCATTGGATGTCTCTAATTCTAGCCTTAATGCTAGCGTGGAGGCAGAAAAAATAAAGGATACCAGAAGAGGCAGTGCTAATTCCCAGAAGAGCAACTGCAGTGAGAAATCAGAAAAGGTCTCTATGAAAAGGTCTATGAGGTCCCAAAATCCCGAATTTGTGAACAAGGTGAAGCAATTTTTGAATTCTGTCACTTCTAAAGTACAAAAAGAATCCGACGAAGGCTCGGATGAGGAGGCAAATGACTCTAAAAAGGAAGTAAAACTGAATAAGGAGGTATTAGATAGCAAACGTGAATACTCACCTAGTCTAGCTAAAAAGAAAAAACTGGAAGAATGTGTAAGTATTTATTTCATAATTATCAACCTCTTTTTTAGGTGTACGGAGGTAGTTTGCTTTTGTTTTCCTTAACAAAAGTATCATGACATTTAAATAACTAATCAAAATGGCTGCCTCTGATTGTCATAATAACAATTTGTTCTATTTTTTCTTATTCAAATTGAATACACTTTAAAACACAATGGTGACTAATTGTTTAAAGTCCTACTCTGAAAGCCAATGAGTAAACAATGGATTTTGTACTTTAAAACATGTATATTAATAATTGATTTCTATTTATGCAGACTCAAGAAGGTAGTAGTAACAAGCTCAGATCAGATATGTACTGTTGGAGATGTCATTGGGAAGTGGAGATGGTGAATGAAAAGACCCATTCACCGATGTCTTGCACGGTGTGTCCCCGCTCGTTTCACTACAAGTGTCTCAGCACAGCAGAGAGGAGTAAGATCAGCAGTGAAAAAAGCTGGGTCTGCCCGGAGTGCATGGGAGTGCTACATGCAGAGAGCTCTGAGACTAGGTATGTATTTGCATGATTCTCTAAAAAAAACTTTTCAAATTTTATATGCTAAAGTTCATTGAACAAAGTCACAAGGATCATTACATAATTATCATAATAATGCTACTATACTCTCAATATTAGTTTATTATATTTAAAAAGTTATTGTAGGTAATTAAATACAAAAAAAATCATTTATTTAATTTATAGTAAATAGGCTAAATGGTTGCATGAGTATATGAATGATTCTTGTTTGTAATCTAAGAATGCCTGTCACTACACAAAGAAGCTTAAAACAAGCGTACAATTCATTGGGTGAGTGTACAACACAAATTTTGAATATGAAATTCATAAATTGTGCTCAGCTTCAAAATGACTGATTTTCTATGAGAATGACGGTTCCTAAATAAAATGATCTGGATTATGTACTTAAAAACTTAATACAATGATTTTTTACTTTAAAATTCAGTAACTAATGGTATGCACTCACTGGCATTGTGTACAATATAACGCAGATAAAATCGGATGGTGATAGTTTGTAAGTATATTATAAAAGATTCCATTTATGATGATAAATTGTATTAATAAGATATGAATATGATGTATGTACTATGAATACTAGCGATTGCCAATGGGAGGAAAGCGAATATTCGATGATACGGTCCTCTTAGCGACGTCTGTTGAGGATATGCAGGAACTGTTTCAAAGACTCGAGACCGAGAGCATGCATATGGGTTTCGCAATAAACAGGAGCAAGACAAAGATAATGGTAGTCGACCATGCCAATAAACTGCCCAACACAGTTAATATAATCTTGGGGTGGACACTGTAGACCACTACGTGTATTTGGGCGGCCTGATATACTACGATGGGAGCTGCGTACCAGAGATAAAGAGATGTATTAGTATGGCTAAGGAGGTGATGAGAGATATTAGCAACACCACAAAGACCCATCTAATACATTCTCTAGTGTTCCCCATATTCCTGTATGGTTTGGAAACATGGACGATACGAGCTAGAGAAAGGCAGAGGATTGACGAATTCGAGATGTGGTGCTAGAGGCGCATGCTAAGATACCTTAGACCCCATATTCACCGATGCATCGATTCTTTCACAGCTTCGTGTTAAAAACCGCCTTTTCACAATCTGTCTAAAGCCCATACAACTTATTTTGGGCCACATAATGACAAGAAGGGATTTGGTAAGTCTGGTAAAATTGAATTGAGAAACTATCGGTGACCTGGAACGATGTTTCCCTCACCGACAATCTTGTAGAAATATGCGCATAGTTTTGAAAAATATACATTAGTCAAATTAACAATGTGACTAATAAAGTACAAATTATAATAAAATTTACTAAAAAATAAATAGAGAAGAACCAATTTCATAAACGTAATTTTATTTATTTACAGGTCACCAGCTATGAAAAAGATTACATTAGGGAGGCTGTGCGAGCTACTAAAGCACGCCCTGGAGAGAATGATGGATCTTAATGGGGTAAATTGATTATTTATTCCTATAATCATGGTGTAATCTGCTTTAAAATGTACATAATCATGCTATTGTTTACTAACACTGTATTTGTAATGCCTGTACTAACCAACCACTAAATATTCACAGCTTTCATCGACTCCACACTCATCTTATCAATGCCTCTTCTGCTGTCAGTTCATTCCTTATCATTCATTCATTGCTAAGTAGTTGCAACTAGAAATCAGCTTCTGGGATAAAAGAAAATAGTGAAAATGACATCTATCCGGTTTAGACAATTTCATTTTGATTGGTTATGAATGTTATTATCTTATAGATTTAATCTTGTGCACTAACATGCTATTTAATACTTTAAAATTGATTTGCATTACATTATATTATTACTTTGTTTGTAGATAATTTTTGAGTCATAAATATGTACCTTTTTATAGTGTTCTACTGATCTAAGTAATAACTATTGGTATTTCATATGGCTTTCGAAATACTTTTTTATTTCTTGTAATTTGCGTAAGATGCTCTTGATCTATTTTATTGTTATCATGAAGGTATTTATAAAAATAGCATACAGTCCATATCTATTCAACTGATAAACAACGCCCATTGGCATAACTCTAACTTTCACCTACACATTTGCTTGCAAGAAGCGGGCAGTGCTATTAAAATGTATGTGGTTTGCGCTGCGTCGCTGAGGCGGGCGGGTCTCGCCGCGTGACCTTGCAGCCACTTATCTACGTTGAACGCGGTCCCAGCGCGCGACGCGTGACGACCGTCGCCCCTCTCACTCTAACCACCCGAATCAATACCTTCGCGTCAACCTCCCATCTCTTTCTAATCTAATAATAAAGACACGTCTATCGTATTCGTGTAGAAAAATGCGTGTGTGTGCTGCATTTTTCTAGATTCATCATTTTGTTATTCTATACAATTAGCAGATGTTTATTAAATAGGCATTTCTAGCAATAACTAATTTTGTCGAATGACTAAAAATCTCTACGTGCTTTATTCGGTATTTGTCCATTATCTCGATCATATTATTGCATTTATAAAATTTCTTGCTAATTTAATAACTCAAAAATATGAAACGAGTATGCAATTTGCCACAAACAAAATATTACGAAATAATTTATGTAGGTTACTTTCTTAGCTATTGATTTACGAACGATCATAAAAGGAATGTTTTGCGTTCTATCAACCTGTTGCGAATTGAGTTTCATCGTTTATAAATCCAAACACGACCTACGTGTTTTGGTAATAGCCGAAAGAAATGTGTTGGCCGTGACGTCACTCGGGCAGGTGCGCTGCGCCGGCATAATATGCACATATTTGTACGCTAGATACAATCTGTTGTAGTCAATTTCGATTACAGAAGTGGGTTTAATCGCGCATGTCGCCCCCACCCCCTTGTTGTTTGCGAGATGCGTCGGTTCAATGTACTTCCTATACTACGTCATGTCGCGTTTTCACTGGCGTACGGAGACATCAATATAATTAATGAAATATGACCAGCCAGTTCAATTGAAAAAAAAAGCGTACAAAACTAAGTACTTACTTCTACTTACTTACTCATTTCTATAATTAAGTGTTTACTATGTCTTTTCCTTGATTCATAACCCGTAGTGTAGTCGGAAGATTTCTCCCATCATTCCCATGGGGTTTTTTTATGCTAGAGGCGACAAACAAAATTTAAAAAAAGGCGTGAAGCAGCACTTTGCTATGTTTCGCTGCGTGAGTGAGGGTACCGGAGACCCAATCCGGGGGAAAGGGGAGTTCAAAGGTTGGCAACGGACTTGTGACTCCACTGGTGTCGCGGTTGTCCATGGGCGGCGGCAATTGCTTGCGATCAGATAGATAGATAGATAATATATTTATTTGCATCAAAGGACACACATGCATACATTTTAAAATAATAAATAAAAACCAATAAATATCAGGTCAGGTACCGATCAGGTGATCCGTCAGCTCGTCTGCCACCTATCACATAAAAAAAACATAAAAAAAGTGGGTAACCTGATTGTAATTAATTACCTTCGCTCATGAACATCTGCGCGGTCAAACAGGACGCTGATGCGTTGCCAGCCCTTAATTTATATTTTTTTAATGAAGTTAATTAGGCATATTTGCAAATACAACATTCTATCTTTTAATACTCTACACTTCATCCAAACACTGAAGTAAACTTTATAAATAGAAATGGTACAGATGTCCTAAAAACCAAGTTTCTTTTTCTACATAAGACACACACACTGTTACACAGGCCTTGAACCTACATCAGCCACCAGTCTTTGACAATGTTACGTCGGTTTGACCCTAACATTAGCTATAACATCTACAATTAAGTAACATGTAAGCCAACATTGTGAAGATAATAATAAATGATTTATGATATATTATAAAAATTGGTAATTAATGTCACTCTTACACATTTACAGGTGGAACCGTTCGTCCACTCCGTAGACCTGACTATGTTCCCAGACTACGGGAAGTACGTGGTACACCCCATGGATCTAACGCTCATCAGGCAGAACATTGACGCCGGGCTGTACGGCAGCACCGAGGCGTTCCTGGCCGACGCGCAATGGATCTTGCACAACAGCATTCTATTCAACACATGTGAGCAGGGTTTTGGTCTGTTTTAATTTTTATTTTTCTTAGCTTTATATGTACGTATAAGCGTTATTGTGTGCGAGGTAGATTGATGTATTTAATTTGCTGGCGATATCGTTTTTATCGAATGACCATGATGATGTTTAAATGAGGATGTAATCATATAACATACAAGGAAGAGTAAAAAAAAATTGGTAGGTAACGAAAATATTGATCTGAACCCTCAATCAATATAATCGAAATTATTATTATAAATGAATAAAGCTTTTGATCAAAATCGTAATCATTATGGTATGTATTGTGATGATGGTGAATATATATATAAGTAAGTACTCTACGTGTGTTTATTGAATGTGTCATTGAAGAAGGCAATTTTTAGCTTAATTATTTATGTATTACAAGTTTAATAAATAAATAAATAATAATAAATAAATATTTCACACATCACATACATTGATCTGACTCCGAGTTAGGTAGCTCAAGCACCTGTGCTACGGATATCAGAATCAACAGTTACAAAACACTTGGTCAATGTTCTGAATGTATATTCATTCATATGATGTTATGTACAAAATATTTGCTTCTGCGTCGCTAATGGTCTTTGAGTGGAAATCTCTGAAAGGTTACTTGTATAGACACATACTGTATTGTACGGTACTCAGTACGGCAGTACATAAAATTTGATATCATAACATATGACCAGAGTTCATAAGTCTAACCGTACGATTATATCGACGAGGCAAAATTTTTAAGATTACACAATTGTGAATATTGAAATAATATGGTTTGGTGGCGTATTGTATGTAATGTGATAAAATGTATTTGAACATGTAGCAGCCTAACTGCGAAAATACCTACTGTTCATTCCTTTTCAGTGAAATTATTTACGTTTTACATACATTGAGATTTTCGGCAATTTTTTTACTGTATGTAGTAGGGGGTCAAACACGTCATGTTTTGTTTTTAAGTATCTTGATGCGAATGTGGAAAACTAGAGATTCTGTAAATCAATTATTTGTCCTATCTATAAAATCTTTATTCTCAAGTATTCCTGCTACTTCTCACAGCTTTTGAAGCCTTTCTTCTGGAATGGATTTCTAAACTTTAGAATATCAACCTATTAATTTTGTTGTATGTACTAAATGAGAGCAATTTGACCATGACTGCAAATGCAATCATGTGTATTCTGTCAAATGAAGAAATTCTAATTCTGTTACTTGTCTTCTCTGAACTGTTGTTTTCCAATGGCATGGCTTTTTAGACGTGCCATAGCAGCCAATCATGGTACCGATTGCAATCCACAGTTCAGTCCAAGCTGACAGCAGCTGCGCGCACGCTGGTGCGGTCCTGCCGCGCCGAGATGGGCGAGATAGAGGCCTGCCCCGAGTGCTACGCCGCGGCCCACGCGAGGAAACCCACGTGGTTCACTGATGTTTGCACCACGCCGCATATGCTGCTTTGGGCTAAGCTAAAAGGTATGTTAGATAAGTAAATAAACTGTATACATCGTTTGTGCGGTCCTGCCTCGCCCAGATGGGCGACATCGAGGCTTGCCTGAAGTGCTACGCCGCGGCCCCCGCGAGGAAACCCACGTGGTTCACTGATGTTTGCACCACGCCGCATATGCTGCTTTGGGCTAAGCTAAAAGGTATGTTAGATAAGTAAATAAACTGTATACATCGTTTGTGCGGTCCTGCCTCGCCCAGATGGGCGACATCCGAGGCTTGCCAGAAGTG
Source organism: Marasmia exigua (assembly GCA_019059595.1). Classification (NCBI taxonomy): domain Eukaryota; kingdom Metazoa; phylum Arthropoda; class Insecta; order Lepidoptera; family Crambidae; genus Marasmia; species Marasmia exigua. The sequence continues at coordinate 133,099 of CM032464.1, read as the reverse complement.
CTACGCCGCGGCCCACGCGAGGAAACCCACGTGGTTCACTGATGATTGCACCACGCCGCATATGCTTGGCCAAGGGGAATGTTTGATAAGTAAATCAACTGTACACTTTATTTGTGTGGTCCTGCCGCGCCCAGATGGGCGAGATCGAGGCTTGCCTGAAGTGTTACACCGCGGCCCACGCGAGGAAGTCCATGTGGTTCACTGAGGTTTGCTCCACCCCACATATGTTGATTTGGGGTAAGCTGAAAGGCATGTTTAATAAGTAAATCGATTGCAAACCTGGCTGGTGCGGTCCCGCCGCGCCGAGATGGGCGAGATAGAGAACTGATTAGGCTACGCCGCAGCCCACACGAGGAAACTCACGTGGTTCACTGAGGTTTGCACCACGCCGCAAATGCTGATTTAGGCTAACCTAAAAGGTATCTTTGATAATATTACAGTCCTGCAGCACTGGGATGGATAAGATCCAGGCATACCCCGACAGCTAAGCCTGTTTATTGTTAAACTTTAAAGATATTGGTACTGTCCCAAACGACAAAGCAAATCAGGGAATAATCACGTGGGTACGTGGTTCACTAATGTGCTGCGCCATATGCTGCTTTGGGCTGAGAGCGTGTGAAAGCGATGGGTTTAAATTAAAGATTTAGTGAATTGTATTTAATTGTACTGTGGGGTATGATTTGACGACGAATGGCCTGGGACGTATGGAAGAAGAAGACCTGCGCCGACCTCAGATAACTTGGGAACAGAACAGGATGATGATGATGATCGGCGACACGGCGTCATATGAAATTAACTCTGTTGTATTTTGGACCGCCCTTATGTCTGAGATATAAGTGCTATTTTTGCAGTGCTGGGGTTTAATCGACCGACACTGTATGTACTGTGTCATTTATTACACAGGCTGTGTCGTTTCCAGGGTTCCCGTACTGGCCGGCGAAGGGCATGTCGGTGAACAACGCGGGGCTGGTGGACGTGCGGTTCTTCGGCGCGCACGACCGCGCCTGGGTGCCGGCAAAGGACTGCTTCCTATACTCCGAGAAGGATCCCAACAACTTCCGCACTAAGCGGCAGGACATACTCGATAGTATGCAGGTAACTTACATTGTCCAATTAGCATTGATGTGTAAAGGTGGATATATCTCTTCCTTATGACCCAAAACTAGAAAATAGGAGAAGAAAGGACTTAATAGCAACTGTACTAAATACTAAAACGAAATTTGCCAGCACTCAATATGACAATCGCTCATCCTATCTTTATAATAAAATAAATAAAGAAATAAAAATATACTCCAAATCATATACCGTAAAAAAAAAATGTAAAAAAGCTCTACCTGAGTGGTTAAGACCGTTAAATTATGAGGAAACGGAAGCAGTATTACTGTACAATAAATAAATAGAATAAAATAAGTTACATTTACATAATAAAAATTAATAAAAAAAATATCACAGAAATTAGTAGACAGACGGACCATATCTAGTTTCACTGTTACACATTTAATTGCATAGATTAAAACACATAATATAAACTATACCTACTAACATATCCACACTTTCAATCGCTCATCTTACAATTTCATTCAGACATCACACACTTTCATTCACACATCTCACATTTTCATGCAAACATGAAAGAAGTAGTCACAATCTCATACATTGAGAATTTAATTATTTAAAATCTGTATTCTTTAATCATATCAAATGTGTGAACGATATGGAAGAGCGGAGTCTTCTGGCACAGATATTATTATGCATAAAAGAAGGCTCCAATCACAAGCTGATTCAATGTAATAAATATCATGTTTTTGAAAAAAATAAATTGAAAAAATTTGAAAAAAAAAGTATGCCATCTATATTGCGCAACGAATGTAATTTGATTCTAAGGACATCACCAAGGATGCGTCTCGCGAGCTGCGCATTTGCGGCGCGTTCGTGCGATCTGAACGCACCCTAAGTGTACTAATAATGTTATTTCGTATGATTTTATATATGTATCCAGTTGGTAACATGACTCGTTGTTACAGGAAGCGGAGGAGCACATTCGCAACATATCGCGCAAGTACGGCAAGTTCGTGTACCCGCCGTTCAAGACGCAGTTCGACCCAGCCAAGTTAACCGAGCAGCTCAAAATGATGGTGAGTTAATTTTTTAGGATAGGCTTTATAAAAAAAAACACTAAAAACCTACCCCATTTAGAAGCTATGTTGACTCTCAGTGAATAACAATACTGAGGCGCAATAAGTTGTTCCAACGATTTATGATTCTCGATTACAATCGTTGATATTTTATAGCAATCTTATGCGATTTATTCTTAAGTAAATAACACACTTAAAAATTTCATCTCGTGTTCAGGCGGGACTCGAACCCACACCTTCCACAATCCGGGTGAATGTACTACCAATTATACCACTGAACGCGTTACTTAGTCGACGAAATTTGTAAGTGCTTGATTCGACATGAGCTGTCGATAGTCTCATCAATATTGTAGGTATATTTACAATATCCAGTGGAAATATTATTACAAATATTTGACCACCAGTTAAATCGATAGTATCGATTACAATCATCTACCAGCACTACCCAGAAGACCTAGAAACCGTCACGTAACGAAAGAGAATATACCTGTCGCATCAAAATTAAAGACACACTGCGTGTGAAAGAGACCGGGATAGAGATTCAAAAGGTCGTGAATTCCGTCACGTTGTAGGCCCTAAGAGGCCCTAAAACCAAATGTAATTAACGAGAATCCGCTATTTGTCGGCCTTGGGTACTTCAGTCAACATGTATAAGACACCCTCAGGCCAAGTGGAGAGACTACAATGGAGTGAAATTTGGAGAGTGAACTGCGACACGCTGATGGATTTTTTTAAGTGATAGTTGGGAGACGTGGTGATGTTGAAACATTATTATTGCAGATACCCTCCTTCGAAGGCGAGGTGCGGGCACCCGCGAAGGCGAAGCCGAGCTCGTCGCCCGGTATGGTGAAAGTGAAGAGCAGGTCCAACTCGAAAAGCTCCAAGACCTCTGCACATGACGGGTATGTATTAATTTAACATACAATGGTATTAAAACATAAAAGACTACAGCATGAACATTATAAAAAGTCGCGTAGTTACACTATTTATAACTCAAAAACCGGTGGACCGATTTGGCTGAAAATTGGTGGAGAGGTATAGCCAGTGGCGTAGCGTGCCTTGTCGGGGCCCCGTATAAAATGTTTGGAGGCCCTTAAATGGGGTTAAACATTTTACAAAAGAAAAAAAATATTATGAAAAGGAATATTTTTTTATCGTAACATAATTTAATCATTTTACAAATAAAAAATTTTGAACTTTTGAACGCACGTTTAAGGCGGGAAAAAAGTAATTGGTTTATAGAATTTTGTCATTTGAAAAATAAAATAAACTAGAAAAAAATTTTTTTTCCTTACACACTTTGGGGGCCCCCGTGGCCCGGGGCCCCGTATAATTGATGCGGTAGATACGGCGGTAGCTACGCCCCTGGGTATAGCCATTTAGTTTTTGTCCAGAAAATAACAAAAACGAATACGACGATACAATTAAAGTAAAGTTAATTATTTACGATCTCCTATTTGACTAATGTTAATTAAAATTTTGTTGTTTTTTCAGTGACATGAGTGATGAAGAAGAGTCTTCCTCGGTTTCAACTCGTAAAATGGCAGATGGGGCTGATATCGCCAGATTAGATGATGACGAAAAGTGAGTATAACATTTTTCCTAGCTTTCAAAAAATATTTTCAAATCACTGCATTTCTTTTATGTAGTTTTATGTCTTATAGCGATTATAACCACCATTATTTGCAGGGACAAAACAATGGAGGTCGATGTACCTGAAACGAAACATGAAAAGACTGACAAAGAAAAAGCATCGAGAAAACGTCGGAGATCTGAGATGGAGGAGGCATCCACCATGACTATTATATCGAGCAGTACCAAGGAAAAGAAGAAAAAGAAGGAAACTGATAGTGAAGAAAAGCTAGATGACCTGAAAGCTGACATCGAATCTCGGGCGTCTGCCTCTAGTCAGGATGAGAAAGAAAAACCAAGCGAGGCGGCTGGCAGCTAAAGAACCAGAAAGCTCCGCCCCCAAGGGCAAAGACAACCCACCAAGCACTAATGTCGAAGAGGAAAAGGGGAAAGAATCGCCAAAACAGTCACCAATCAAGCTAGTCATATCAACTAAATCAAATAAGATCATAGAAAAATCTCCCATTATTAGCAAAACTACTTCCACTCCTAAAGTTCTGCCAATAAAAATAAGGCCGGCTAAAGTAGACAAAACTTTACCTGTAACCAGGGTAATGAGAGACAAAGAAGATAAAAACAAATCACAGAAGCGAAGAAACTCTAAAAGTAACAAGTCTCTTAATAATAGTATTGTGATGATTACAGAAAAACCTGATAAAGCATCCGAAAAGCCGGACGGAAAGAATGCAGTAACAGATGCGAATAAAGAGAAAAAGGATACTAGTGTTGTTAAAAGTAAAGAAAATTCAATAAAATCGGCGTCAGATAAACGCCCTGCCACACCCAAACCCAACGGGGTTGCAAAGTCCGCGAAGGACAGTCCGAAGCCTGCGAAGGACAGTCCAAAGCCCGCGAAGGATCGCATCCAGTTCGACGACGACGACACAAGTTTGGCGGTGATCGCTAGAGAAGGGAAAGGCAACGTGATGAATAGCGGCGTTAGTGGGCTGCCCACGATCAGTAGCGTGCGGAGTCTTTCTGTAATCGCTAAGAACACGAGTGCCGCAGCAACAAGAGGTGCTAAAACGTACGAGGTGACCGTGGAGGCATCGAATAGTTTGCTTGTACCGACGAGTGCGTCGAGCGCTCGGAAGGAGCCGACGAAGGCGAAGGACGCGGAGCCGTCGATGGTGGGGCGGGTGGGCGTGCGCGCGTTCGCAAGGATGTCGTCGCCCGACGCGCCGCCGCGGAGCAAGGACGTCGAGATCGAGATCAAGGCGGAGCCGATCGACTTCGACGATCCGGACAGGCAGCTCGAGAAGTTGGATATGATGAAGGCGTTCAAACTTCGGCCTGTCAATCCGCCAGCGAACAGTTTGCGTGAGGTAAATAAACACTACTTATCAAATGTTATATTTTATATATGCTTTAACTAATTAAGGGCCCGACCAATCTTATTCCGATTCTAAATATGGTATAGTGCGGTCATTCTATACAAATCTGACGTTATACCATCGATTTTTCTACGGATAAAGATTGATCGAATCGAATCTAAATCGAAAATGAATGACAATAACTATGAATAAGTAACCTATTTTGCATAGTATTCTTATTTATGTAAGTATCTCAATTCATCGTAACATAATATTACTAATTTTAAAATATTTATTTAACAGAATAGTAATAACGAATTATAATTTGTATTAGAATCATAGATTAAATCAAAATTGCGGAAGATAGGTGACTCGTCTCAACCGCGTGCACCGCTTAGATTAGGTCCCCGTCGCCTAATTGCACGCAGTCGCAAATTGACGAGTCTGACAAGCGGTCGTCTCACACATCTTTGATTGTTTTTAGTGGGATAAAGGTTACCAAAATGCCTTCGTGCGCTTTTACGCGTTGTACAAATTATTCAAAAAGAAATAACAAATCTCATGGAATCACATTTCACTCATAAGTAGAAGTAAATTTTTAATTTCTCAAGATATTTCTAAATTCGAGCGAGATAAAAATATACGATATATGCATGTGTGACGAGTTAGGTCGTTTTGATAGGACTTGACCTCTGAAGCGTAGCTGGGCGAAGTGCGCTTGATTAACTCACGCTTATGTCAAAAAATAGTTTTGTCTCTGTCTTTCAATATCGTACAACTTTAAACCAATGTGTCATAGTGCTGTGAAGTACGTGTGCATGTATTCTAATGAGGGTTTTCGCGTGTGAAAAATCCGCTAAATGGCGTACTGTTGGAATGAGGCACAGTAGATATATACGCAAGCAGTATGGACACTACGAACAAACGCTCGATTACGCACGCACACAGACGCACACTGTGTCTCACTGTGTCTTGGCCCGAGCGATCGGGTGCATGACCAATACCTTAAGGTGGAAGCTCACGCAATCCTGCTAAACGATTGCTAAGAGATGGCTCTGTTGTCAGTGAATCGAGAAAATAAATAATTACGACTTCTACAGGACAGTAATTTTAAGTGTAGAGTGATTCGCGACATCTACGTAATAACTGCGATTTTTTGATGTATTTCAACAATTAACAACTAAACCAGAATCGTTAAATTCCTGCATCGTTGCTAAATTAATATCAACTTGTGTACGTACGTATCGTTCCCACACACACATACAAAGCTGAAGCATGTTTTTTATCGGATAGCTCTTATTCCTCGCTGGCAATAGATGGCGCGCTTAACACTTAAATATGATGTGGATAGGAATTACGGAATATATGATTTCTTCTCCGGATCTATCGAATGGACTACGGATAGGTAGCGATGGTAATATAGTAGATAACTTAACACACACTGGACTTTTCGAAATTGAAGTGCGGTTTATTATGCAACTAGCGGTCCGCCCTCACTTCGTTTCGGGACGATTTTTTGCCACATAGCGTCTGTAGACCTAATAGAGTAGGCTGGGTGTGCGTAGGTGGGCGACTTCTAATAACTTCATGTAGGTAGGTTCGTGCAGAAGAAGTGGAGTGGTATAAATCCTTAGGAATGATAATTAAAAAACAATAAATATAATAAAATCTATATTTGAATCCTTTAAAATAATTTCATTAGTATGTATAATTTACATGTGATTACATAAATATGCCGATACATAAAATATATTAAAATATAAATACACAAAATGCGATTCTTTCGACAAGAAACTCACCAGTTACTCTTTAAACGCCATATTTTTATACAATGTTTTATTACACATTATACAAAGTATACCTTATACCAAGTCATACAGCTAATAATGCAACACAAAATAATAAGCTAAATATGATTTAAACCAAAGCAGACCAGTCCCCAAAGGTGGCACCTGTTCAAGTATGACATATGTTTCAGCCATCACTTCACTCAACCATAGTGAATGTTATGACCAGCCACATAGCGCCACAACCTCAGGGACATTTGGGGAGCATGATCATTAGTGAAGTTCCCCTCATATGTTACAAACAAAAGTAAATATTCCAAAACTAGTTAACTGTATGACGAGGTGTACAAATTAGTTGGTGTAGGTAGGTAGGAGGTAGTATCAAGTCAATTTTTAATAATTAATAAAAAATATTTACATCAATTTATATACAATAAAATGCTTCTAAAGTAACTTTGAGTGTTTCTTGAAAATAACCATGCTTGAATGCTATGCATTCTATCCCAAGTGGACTGAAGTATCTGTAAAAAGAAATAAATAATGTAAGAATGTTTGTAACAATAAATTTATATTATTTCAATTTGTTATTAAATATTGTTACCAAACATCTGTCCCCTTTATTACAAAAATGGTCTACAAGGTTTAAAAATGACGCTGTCACTTTTATATAACTTTCAAATGAAAGTGACGGCATCCGTTTTAAACCAAGCCTAACTTTAGACCACGTTTTGTAATAAAGGGGTGTGTGTTTTATAACACATTCTATTATTACTTTGAACTCCGGAATTGGTAAGAAAATTTTAGTAATAATATGGGTACACACGGAGTTACCCTTATTGGACTTTGTACCGTCCTTATGTCTGAGATACATTTTCAGTGGGATTAAAGTTTTACTTGCAAAAATTAAATAATGAAAAATGTATAACAAACAAGTGATTATAACAAAGTTAAACTTACCATCCCAGAAGATGAGTTAAAGTTATGCCCATATGATCTTTTTAGCCAGTGATATATAGCACCCCATCAGGGGACATGTGTCCCTTTTCAATGGCGATGGCTCTTTCTTCGGCTCCAGCTTTTATTATCTCCTCTGTCAAGTGTTGTTGCCACACAGATCCCAATTCTTTTTCAATTGAGTGAAACTTATTCAGTGATAAAGTTGGTATATCCATAAGCGCAGTCATCTGGTCTACTTGTGCATAGTAGCTGCCACTTGTCACAGCACCCCAAACTAGGGCTTTATTTATGTGACCATCCTTTTCACTAGCTCGCTTCCAGAGCATTCCACACATTCAAAAGAGTAAACACTGTGTAATCCATTTTTTGTTTCATCATTCAGTTCCATTTGAGGTTTGGTTAGAGAATAGGTCTTTCTGTAATTGAAAAGCAAAGTTTATTGTTCTGTACATAGTAAGAGAGTAACACATTAAAAAGCTCGATTTGTTTGTCCTTCCTAAGTCCATTGTGAACACCCAGCTCCTCACTTCATCTCAAACAAAACTATCAAAAAAATCAGCAAAATATAGGAAAGTCAATCAAATTGCATACAATACCTAAACATACGTAGTATCCCTATATAGTTTGTGACCTAAACAACGATCAGAACAAGTCAGTCAGAAATTCAGACAGAATGAAAAAAAGTTGTTTGAAAAAGTACGAGTAGAGTTGTTTATTTTGCTATCAGAGAAGCTGGCAATTTATCGATAAAAGCATTATTCAAATGAAAAGTTATCATCATAGCATAGCATACATTTTATTGGAAAAATACTATTAAATTTTAAAATACAGACTATCACTTTTTAAAAATAATATTATCATAGGTAGTAGAAGTTAAAAGTAGCACGAAAAGTAAGTTCAATTGGTAGGTATGTACTTACCAAGCTTAACTTTTTATACTTAATTCAATAAATGACCACAAGAGTTACATTTGACTCTTAATTCCAAGTGTTTATCACGAGTTCCCATAACTTTAAGGCCAATACATTACCAATGGAATCACTATTTATCAATCCACATTGGACTTTATCCTCTAAGCTCATCACTTAACATTCGAATATTTAAAACACTGCCGCTTGATTAACACTACGCGACGTAAACAACAAATTGCACAGATGAGTTCCTAACTTTGTACCCTGACGAACTTGATTCAATATCACTCAAAAAAACCGTTCGCTCATAGAAAATTCGTAGCAACATTCGACACTAAATACAGTAATTTCACTAAAACTAAAAAAATAATTGGTTGTACTTGTACGTATACTTTTGTCTCGGAACCCGAACGGAGCCGAGAGTAGCTGATGCAGAGTTCCATCCAATTCTGCTGTATTGGCCTACCCGTTGTACTACATATTATATATTATCAGATAAGTACGGATAGCGCGTGGCTGTTACGTTTCGCGCGAACTGCAGATGTCAATGTTTGTATTTAAATTTCTTCAACAATGCACCTACCAAACCAAGGCTATGAATATCGATATTTATTTATTTTAGCGTTGAATGGATTGATGCATACACAACACTAGTTATCACAAAAAATTAGATTACGTTCCGTTACAGCAAATGGTTTATCATTCCTTAGAAATATATTATAATTAAGTTATTGGAAATAATTATGTATGCACTATTATTGACCAATCATTTGTAACAATAAAGTAGGTATTTCTTAAAATTTTATTACTTTACAGTTGAATTTTTTAGTTGAAAAGTTTTGGAAATTAGCGATAGGTACATTTTGTAAAGCGTAAACAGGATCGCACTTCGGACGATGCCGCGATGCTAGATTGAGTCATAGTTGCCAGGTACGATTTTGTATTTGTCCCCAAATTCCTGTCCATAAATATACAGACTAATTTTCTGGCCCCAGTCTCACGGCGATTTTAGACAGCCAATACCAAGCTAAACTCTGTTTTTTTACTATGCAGACTAAAACTGACAGAGATGGCAATGTGTTAATCCCAGTACATTTTTGCTCTTTTTGACAGATCAATTGTATTTCGTTCTGGATGCGTATATAAATTGCATGTTCGTTTCATGTACACTCACTTCACAATATTTCTCCTATGGAACCAATGAAAAAAAAGGAAATTAAAAAAATGAAAGACTAAATTTTACCAAGAATTTCAGGAAAAGTACCTTCTGGCAACCCAGTAAAGGAGCAATCTAAAATCCCGAAATAATTTCAAGTTGAAGAAATTGGTGCTATAGAAATATGGCAACGACGCGTAAAAGCGGCAACGTCGCTAACACATAATGCCTATTATCTTCAACTTAGTTTGTGACATAATGTCATGCCTCGATGGCCCAGCGGGTAGACAGACGGTCGCACTTAAAAGCTACTATTATTTCTTATCAATGTAAAGTCAGTGTGTGACCTTTTTTGCATTTTGTGTTTTATTATAGCAATAAAATGATACAATTTTTAATATTATTATGAATATAAATTAACAAATCGCTAAAATATCATGCATATTTTTATTGCAGTTCAGCGCCATCTGTTCGATAGCCAGTTCGTTTAGCTAAGCAAACATAGCTTACCATCTTGGAAATTTAACTAGATTCGTATAGATGTCGCCGTTTTTACGAGAGATTGCATTCGTTTCAAGCACACACACATTCAAGCGATTTCGCAAATTGCTACGTTTTTTAAAATCGTAATTATACTTTGTTTATGTTTTAAACATGAAAGATTACACCATTCGCGTAAATAGACACACATATATAATTTTTTAAAAGACATTTTAACCATATTCAAGCTTCTGCCTGTACGTATTCCTGTAAGACAAGTTTGTATAGGAAACGGACCACCTTAACGTGGTTTCCTAGTAACGTCACAAAACGTCATGAAAAGTATGTCTAATTTTATGTATCTTTGCATACCTTTTTGCAACTTTAGGAATAATTTTGTGTACGAATATTGTATGCTAGTATTATGCTTATTTCTTAAGAAATATCATTAGTTCTAATTTAACATGCACTAGATGATCCTTGTTGCACCTAGGACCCCGCGATCACTGCCCGGTACTTTAACCTTTGCCGTGTGGTCCCGGCAGAGTAGAATAGGCCACCCTCACTCTTACCGAATGTAATGTGGACTCCTTTTTCCGCAACTAGACTCTCATTCGGTCCATTGTGCGTGTTGGGTCCTGGCTATTCTAGCCAGCCTAACTCCGCCCAGATGCGCAGAAGCTTCCTGGGAGCTTCACAGGCTTCGCGGAGTGACCCCGCCGATCCGAGGATTTCTTCGCGTTGTCTGGTCACCGCATCGCATTCCAGGACCACGTGTGTGACTGTTTCTTCGGCGCTGAAGCATCCCCTGCATAGGGGGCTGTAAAGCTGTTTATTTAGGGGACAGTGGCCCGTGATTGTCCCCACCATTATTCTGAGTAACACACTCTTACCGAGGTGTCGTAAAAGGCGACTAAGGTAAAGATGCTGGCATGATCATCAGCACCCAAAGAAGGAAAACTCTGCATTTATATCAAAACCCTCGTCAACCCGTCTGCCAAGCGTGGTGAGTATGGCAATTATCCCTCATGTGATTGAGGGAGGCCCGTACCCCAGCAGTGGGGAATAAAATGGGCTGACGATGACGATGACTTTAACCAGTAGTCCCAAGATAAGAATAATATTTTACAAAAATAAGAGGACAACCCTATACGGTAGGTAACTTTCTGTCCAGGAGGATTTTCTGGCGGAGTGTCGATACTGCTTTAGCGTATTTATCTACTGTGACTGAGGTCCAACATCAACTGCATTGGTTGTTTAGTTTGTCAAATTGACATTCTGACAGATCACGTTTAAAAATAACCAATCATATTGTATATGGACCTCACTTCTATAGTACTCCATCCGCTAGGATTTTACACACGCGAGAACCCTCATTGAAGGGACGTGGCGTATTTTCCGCAATTTTATTTTAATCTGAGATTAGCATCGTTGCAATTTCACTCATAATCGTGAAACGAGGTGTCCTATCACTCGTGGAGCTGGTAAACTTGGCGGACGGTGGGGGTAAGGGGTGTTTTGGCGTGCAGGTCGGGCCGGCGCGGCGCGACGCGCAGCCGCGGCTGCCATCGCCGCCGGCGCAGCCGTTGCCCACTGAACCGCAGGTGAGCCTGTACACACGGCACGGCAGTTTGTCCATTCCCCGCTTGTCTATTCCCTGCTTTTCCACCCCTTCTTGGTCTACCCAGGACAGCGAGATTTTTTTTCCTAGGTCAGAGATTGGCAGATTTTTTAAATAGCATTGAGAAATAACGGCCAAATGGAGCTATGTCTATGTAAATTTTGTCTTATATTAACGAAATTTTATATAGCAATCGATATCTTTTTCAATTTATAGCAACTTTTGTTAAAAAACCATTTTCATAAACGCACTATTTCATATAGCTATTGAACAAAGCTATCTCGCGATGCGCATAAACTAGTGAGGGCTGACGTCACGCCTCGCGTCGCTGTTTGTATGGAGCGTTTTGGGAAAGTCTATTATAAGTGATTTTCAAATTGTCCTATCTCGAAGAGTTTCCAAGCTTTACAAATCCATTCTATCACCGATTTTTTTTTGGTTTCCCGGGAGAAATGCATTACGCAGACCCTGCCGCCGGGGGCGACAGGGTACTGTGGGACTCACCCTCCGGGCCGCTTCTTCTAACAAGAAGCGACCTGAGGGCATACCCACTAAAACTCCCGGGGCTCAACCACCCGTGGGTATGGAATGGAGTCACGGGAACTGCACGATGCTATTCCCCGTAACCCCACTCCCCCACAGGCCCCTACACGGGGTGTGCGACCACGCCCCTCCTCGGGTTGGGAGGAGGGGGTTGGGGACAGCCGGAAGAGCTGAGCCGTCCCCAACGGTGGAGGTGCCAATGACAGTGCCGGCACAAGGACCCCCGTCCCTGTTGTCGGCTGGCCACCTCCACGGAGAGGACGAAGAGTTCTCCGCCGAACTCGTCCTCTCCTTGCTCGAAGCGGGCCTGCGAGGAGGTTAGTCTCGCGCTCCCGCTCCGCCGCCTCCTTCTGCGCCACCACTTCTTCGCAGAAGTGGGCGAAAGCCGACCAGGCTCTCATCATCCAGCATAGCTGCAACTATGCTGGACAAAGAGAGGTCATGTCCGACCTCCGCGACCAATGCGGACCGCTGTTGGTCGAAGGACGGGCACACCATCAACGTGTGGTGCGCCGAGTCCTCCGCAGCGCCGCACTGGTGGCACGAAGGAGTGTCCTCCCGCTGAATACGGTGCAGGTAGTTACCGAAGCAACCATGCCCGGTAAGTACCTGCACCATCCGGAAGGACAAAAAGCCGATGTTTTAACTTTTGAGGGGTTCTTATATTACCAACATAAGAAAATAGAACACAAGCCTATTGCAACCTTTTTTTATTTTTTAATATGACTACCCGAATATAATTTGCCAATGTCAAGTAACTTATTGAGAATAAGTAGGTAGTCAACAGTCGAAGTCAGTCAAAGTCACAGTCACTCAATAAAACGCCGGTGTTTTTACGTTTTATCGACCTTTCAGCGGATATCACTCTAAAAGCAATCGCGGGTTTTAAGACGTACATAGTGGTACATGGTGAGTTGGCGAACGAGTTCGTTAGGATGATAGGTTAACCGCTCTTTGTACTTAGCTGCCAGACTCCGAATTTTCTATTCCGATGTTTTCATTTCAAGGTGCTCGTGGATTTCACTGTTGCTTACATGCCGTGTGGTCCCAGGCAGAGTAGAATAGGCCACCCTCACTCTTACCGAGGTGTCGTAAAAGGCGACTAAGGTAAAGTTGCTGGCATGATCATCAGCACCCAGAGAAGGAAAACTCTGCATTTATACCAAAACCCTCGCCAACCCGTCTGCCAAGCGTGGTGAGTATGGCAATTACCCCTCATGTGATTGAGGGAGGCCCGTGCCCCTGCAGTGGGGACTTAAATGGGCTGACGATGATGACATGCCATGGCACATTTGCAATTGTTCTCAAGATCTTGTTTTGTTGGCGCTGGAGTATGTTTATGTTGGAATGGCTTTGAGAAATATTTGTTACACTGTCGGGGTGGGTCAAGCAGAGGGTGTTCAACGGAAATAAACTCTCAGTGCCACCCGCAAACGTATATACTTCGCGCAGCGAAATCCCTTCTTTATATATCAGCTTTTTTTACCCGACCTGGCGTTGGGGTACAGTAGTGGATAAAAAGAATATAAATACTTTGATATACTAATAAAAGAACTATTTATCTATCATATTATTTTTATTTTAATATACCACTGTTTTGTATTTTTTTATGAACTAACGTGGAACATGTTTCCACTTGTAATTTATGCGAATTCCTGTCGTCATCTGCTTTCAAGTTGTTTTTCTTTTTTCTGTACAAGAATACACAAATGCAATTGACAAGTAATTTCCATATTATAGGATCGTTATAATTTAGATTTATTCACGCTCATTTATTGACGCAGGTCCGAATAAACAAGGTGGTAATGACGCCGCTGAACGCTCGCAAGACGGCAGGGAACCTCCCGGAGCTTCGCCCCCGCGCCCGCAAGACATTCCCGCAGCCGCGCAAGGCCGACGACGGCCGGTCGGAACTGAACAGCAAGAATTCCATGGTGTACATACCGATCCAGCCGCCCACCACACCTGGCCCGCTGAGGCCGGGGCGACCCCCAACGCAGAACTCCCCGCAAGCCGTTATAGGACCTAGGCCTCAAGCACCTACCATCACCACTACCGGTGAGTACCTCCATACTAATATTATAAATGCGAAAGTAACTCTGTCGTCTGTCTGTCTGTCCTGTCTGCTACTCTTCACGCCAAAACTACTCACGGATTGAAATTAATTTGGTATACAGATAATCTAGACGCCCTGAGAAAGGACATAGGCTACTTTTTTATTGCGGAAAGGGGTTGTAAGGGGTTGAAAGGGGGGTAAAAAGTTACTTTTCCACGCTGACGGGAGTCGCGGGCCGGCCGCTCGTCTTAAAATAAAAACCATATTTACAGACCGCGCCACGTAAGTGTAATGCTGGCCGTTTGTTTTTGCGCACTTGTAAAATATCTCACTTTATACTAAAAATGGTTTCTGTGAACTCAAGGTCACTGATAGATTTTTTTATGTGATAGGTGGCAGACGAGCAGACGGATCACCTGATGGTAAGCAATTGCTGCCGCCCATGGATACCCGCGACACCAGTGGAGTCACAAGTTCCTTTTACCCCCCTTTTCCCCCAGAATGGGCCTCCGTTACCCTCACTCACGCAGCGAAACACAGCACAGTGCTGCTTCACGCCGGTTTTCTGTGAGGCCGTGGTAACACTCCGGTCGAGCCCATTCATGCCGAAGCGTAGCTCTCCCACGGCTAGATTTATTTGGCGCTGTCTGATATCGCTAGGTCAATCAAATTGACCTAGCGATATCACACCCACAGCGCAAGATACGGCTAAAACGTATTCGTTCTTGGGGTAGTTTCAGATTAGCGTTTTATACAAGCGTAAATGTTTTTGGAAGCGCCTGTAGGCGCGTATAAGCGCGCCTTTTATCACACACGCAATTCGTAAGAGCGTTGACGCGCTTCTAAACTCGTATAAGCGCGAGCCGTCAGAATCCATGTTGATATTGACACCACTAATCGGTACGAGAAATATGCGCGTTCGGTTTTATGAAGCGCGTAAGAAAGCGCAGGTATAAGCGCGTATGCTGAAACGACCGTATGCGCGCAGAAAAATACGCTAATCTGAAATCATCCTTATTAACCAGTTGCCATTATATGAATCTCTACTTTCTTCGTTATATTGAAATTTTATGATGAAAATGCAGTAATAGTGTTTTTATTTTTTCTGACTTCAATTACAAGTACAAAACCTGTTTTTTAATTTCAGGTCCAATAAACAACACGTCCAACATAGTGAATACGATGACGCCGCCTCTCGTCCCGTCGAGTATGGCGCCGCTGTCTAACTCTGTGATCTCCTCGCCTTCGACCTCCGGCTCCGTGTCCTCGCTGCCGCTGGTGCCTACCATAGGCCAGGTTCCCACCACGGTCCACACCGTGCCGCTGATTACGTCGGTCAACGGCCAGTGGACTTTCAGCCTGCAGCCGATCATGTCTGTCGGTGGTCTCGATGTGAGTTTCTATATGCCAAAACTTAAAACTTTGTTCTTATCATACCTATTGATAGCGTGTGAGTTAAAAGCAGAGCTAACCTAAGGGAGTTGCCACACGGGCGGATTGCGAACGTTTTCAAAGCGAATCCGTTGCGCATCCGCGGCGTGAACGCTGCGCAGCCGCGACGTGTTCGCTGAGTCGTCGCTCCGCTTTGAAAACGCTCGCGATCCGTCAGTGCGTCAACTCTCCTAACCTAACAATAAATATTTGATACTTTGCATTCAACTCGCGCAGCTAATATGATTAAAATAGCTGCTTTCAGCTAATATGTATAACCCTATATTTATTAATTGACAGTAGCAATTTTATCAAAATTCTGCACAACTCCAGTTGAAGAGTCACACAGTTAAGTTTTTTTTTAATTTTTTTATTTATTTTTCTGCACGTCACTGTGGTAAAGCTACTATAGTTCCAGCATATTATACGCCCGTATACGAGCATATTTCAGCGTGTTCGCTCAAACCGGTATTTGTGTCGTGTCAGTATCAACACGGATTTTGTCGGCTTGCGCATAGAAGTGCGTCAACGCTAGTTCAAGTTGAGCGTGTGACATAAAGCGCGCTTATACGCGCTAACAAGTGCTTCCAATAACGCGCATATAAAATCCGCCCCACGAAAAACGGAACTATAATGTGAGATTCCTTGTGTCTATGAGCATAAAGCTTAAATTTGAATGTTAGTGGCGACTCAAGCGCGCTTTTCGCTGGTTTTTTTCGTGGCGCGGTCTCTACGGTCATATAAAACGATAATCTGAAACCACCCTAAGATATATAGACGTATAAACAGATTAAGTATCTGATGGGTGCCAAAACTTTAGTGTTTGTTTTATTCATAGACATCCACTCTAAACAGACTGTGCCTTTTGAATGTAAGCCATATTTGAAAAACCTAGTCGACGTTTTTTCTCTACCGCAACTGTATAGAATCTGCGTCAGGGCCGATTGGTGATCTCTTTCACACTCTGTGGCGTTTTTTTCCAAAAATGGCACATTCCGTTTTCTATTTCCATGGTTTTATTCAAATCGTTAGATCTACTTGGAATTAAATGACATAATTAACCATGCAGTACTTATCCGTAATACAGGATACGCCGTCCCCGCCGCTGATGAACGGGTTGCCGGAGCGCAGCAACGGGCCCAACATGCTATCGCTGCCGCCGGGGCCCGGGGTGCCGGCGCTCACCAACATAGTGACTTCGACGAGCTCGCTCACTGCTTTGCCGGTGACGAGCGTGCCAGCGGTCGTGCCCGTACCTACAGGTAGTAAATGAATAATAGGGGCTATTGCGTGTGAATTTGCCGTGTGGTCCCGGCAGAGTAGAATAGGCCACCCTCACTCTTACCGAGGTGTCGTAAAAGGCGACTAAGGCAAAGTTGCTGGCATGATCATCAGCACCAAGAGAAGGAAAACTCTGCATTTATATCTAAACCCTCGCCAACCCGTCTGCCAAGCGTGGTGAGTATGGCAATTACCCCTCATGTGATTGAGGGAGGCCCGTGCCCCAGCAGTGGGGACTTAAATGGGCTGATGATGATGATGATGATGATTGCGTGTGAAATATCCACTAGATGGCGTGCCTGTGAACCGATGTCCAACGTTAACATCATTGGCTGATTTATTCGTTAATTGACAATTTGACATATCACGTCTAAAAATACCCAATTAACTTGTACATGCACATCGGGCCTATAGTTCGCCATGTTGCGGATTTTTCGCACGCGATAGCCCCTATCAGCATGCTATAGTGCTGCCAAAAACTTTGTAACAACTGTCATTGAATTTATCAATATTTCTATGTTAAAATAGCACAATTACTTGACTTTTAAAAATTATGTTTGCTTTTATTTATTGCAATAAAGACAAAAAAGATAACTTCACAATCTACTTTCTCACTTAAAAATTAACTTTTCTAGAAAATTGAATGTTGGTATATGTTGCATCTGTCAATCAATTTTCTTTTTAAGCTCTAGGGATGTTTCCCAAATTATGATTGAATACAATGTTTACTTGTGTAGGAATTTTCAACCATGAATGTAAAACCACATTTGGATTAAAATAAAATGTATTCTTCTGATGTTTAAAAATATAAATACATTAATAACTTGGTATATAGAAAAACTGTATATGGCATACAATATAAGCGCTTTGAATTCTAGGATCTAGGATTGGTACCTACTATCTTCTTATTTTCAATAATTTCGATTCAAATTTCTCCAAATAAAAGTACTAATAACCTCTTTTCATTATTATTGTATTCGATTCACGTTTGTTTGAACTACATATCGATTATTCACTTTAATCGAAGTTTTTAGTAGGTCACCTCTCTATGAGAGAAACGTCCTAAACACCTATCACATAAAAAAATAATAGCAGCCGATCCGATCGCGCGCCGGCTTCTCTTTTGGCTGCTATGCGTATGCGGCATAATAATTCATACGCTGATTTTTAATCATGCAAACTAAATTGTCAGATTTCAATGTGTCACTGCCATACAATTTGACTCCTTTTTTAAATTGCAAAATGTGAGAATGGATTTAATATTTCCATATAAGTCGATTAATATCATAACCGGCTATCTACTATGAAGGTTCTATAGTAGCAGGTTTTGATACCAATCTTCACATAATATGTCAGTTTAGTTAGCATAGTTGAAATCTCGCATGCTAATGTAATCATCGAATTCTCATTAACAAGTTTACCTCCAGGTATGCCCGCGCCTGCGCCGATGACCTCGAAAATTCTCACGCCGACAGCAACCAGCATCCCCGCTTCGACGCAAACCTCCACCCAGTCTCCGTCAATAGTGGCGAGCTTGAACGCCCCGACCACCAGTAATAGAACCGTCGTGGATTGTACAGCCAATCCGGGAGAGGTAAGAAACTTTATTTAACTTTCGGACCATAACACGTTCGTACTTAAGGTGTAACCTTAGAACAACACAGGAGGTTTTCCTAACTTTTAACAACGCCATATGTCACAAACGGTGATAGTCCTGCAAAAAATCACCTTTCAAACAATAAAAAAAAACAAAATCAAAATCGGTTCATCCGTTAGGGAGCTATGATGGCACAGACAGACACATATACACACACATAGACACGTCAAATTTATGACACCACGTCGTTATTTCGTTGTCGAAGTTTAAAAAGATCAGAACAGCATTTGTAGATAATTGTATGATCTATAATTATTGCCTACTTATTTTTGCGATAAAACATACCGTTTTTAGAAATTTAGAAAACTTTAAATTTGTACATTTGACCTTGAATAAAAAAATTACATAAGTGGGATCGGCGGGGAGCTTCGGTATTTTCATTTATAATGGTATATTTAAGGTCAAGTAGCAACCGCCTCCAAGTCTTCCCTATTCGCGATCTTATCGCATAAGTTGTCTATTCAAGTGCTCTTATTAAGGGTCCGGCGAAAAACGTATTTCCTTTGTATGGGAAATACGTTGTTCGCCGGTTGTAATACCAAAATTATTTGCAATATGAGGATAAAAGTATCAGTCTATAAACTGTCCCACTGCAGTGTAAAGGCCTCGATCATAGAAATCAAGTTATCGCTACTATGATGGGATTAGGCTTAATCCACGCTTGCCAAATGCGCATTGGTGATCACAAAACCGAGCTATGTCCGAAACATTAGAAACATACTTTTCGCTCGACCCGCTAATCGAACCCAGGACCCTGAGTACACGGCCCGGTACTTAAGCCACTAGACCAACAGGGCGTCGAGAATTTGAGGATAGCTCGACATTAAATAGCCGTTAGACGGATTAAGGAAGTTTTTATCCTATGTCCCGGTTAACAACTGCTCTTAAAATTATTTATCCACTTACAAATATATGCGATTACATTTCGTAAAATTTTCAACGTAAAGACCTATTTTCTGCCAATTTGTATTATATTAAAAACTCAATTATTCATTATGAAAATTTAAATGATCCACAGCTTGTATTGTCTAGTTACACAATGTTTTAAAGAAGATCATAATATAATCAAGTTTCATTCATCATTTTTGGTATTCGCAATTGCACACAATTTTCTTACTAATTTCAAACAGCCATCTTGCTGTTTGTACTCGCACGAAAGGGTCGCGATGGCGCAACAGAGATAGCAATATGTCCGAGGAACGGCGAAGCTCGCCATTGAACGACGTTCCGCTACACATGAAATAAAATTACTTATTCCCCAGTAAACATGTTATGTCTTGCTATGTTATTCAGCCGCCGCGGTTGCAGCAGAGGCCGGTCCTTGTGAACCCGCTGGACTCCAAAGCGCCGATGGGCGTCCTACCGCCCCCCTCCACCGCTGGACCCGTAACTGCTAAACTTAACCAAAACGCCGTAAAGGTAATTCGTTTTTATGTATACTTCTGTCAATGAGGATTCAGTGCCATTTTATCACGCCAGATGGCGTATCGTCTATAACAAATCGATTTTGAAATAAACATAATCACGATAGGGAACGTGCGCATCGACGGTGCGTAGTAGTGCCATTAATTTGAACTTAGTAGTCAATAAAAGACCACGAGCAGCACGCGGTTGCCGTGTTTGGCACTACAAGTCAGCAAATTAGGATGGGATGCGATCCTTCTTTGCGTCCTACCCTTGGAGACAGTTGTGTTTCTCGCCGGGTGACCCTAGCGTTGCTGCTGATTCTGTTGCTGATGTGGTGCTGCAGGGTATGGAACTCTTCGTCCCATTCTCTGTGGTTCCTACTGGTGGCAGATTTCGGCCCTGGTTTGGTTCATCCTCCAAAAAAGGACATCATGGAAGACAGCTTTAGTGCACCCGATTCCGAAAAAAGGAGACTGCTTAAATCCAGCCAACTACATGCCGATAGTTATAACCTCCCTTTTCTCGAAAATAATGGAGTCCATTATTAACAGCCAGCTCCTTCGGTACCTGGAAGGTCGGCAGCTGCTTAGTGACCGGCAGTGCGGTTTCCGTAAAGGCCGATCCGCTGGCGATCTTCTTGTGTATCTAACTCATCGTTGAGCACAGGCAATCGAGACTAAGGGAGAAGCCCTGGCAGTTGGTTTGGATATAGCCAAGGCTTTCGATCGGGTTTGGCACAAAGCGCTTCTTTCGAAACTCCGTCCTATGGGCTTCCCGAGAAATTATGCGAATGGGTCACCAGCTTTTTAACAGACAGAAGCATGAAAGTCGTAATCGACGGTCAATGCTCCGACTCCATGTCTGTGAAGGCTGGTGTCCCGCAAGGCTGCGTATTATCACCCACTCTGTTCCTCCTGCACATTAATGATATGTTGCGAATCAGCGACATTCATTGTTATGCGGATGACACGGATGCACGGGTGATGCATCTTATACCGGCCGCACTAACATTTCTCGGGATATTGTCATCAAGAGCCGTAATAAGCTTGTATCTGCAATTGAGATGTCTCTTGAGAATATCTCAAACTGGAGAAGACTTAACTTAGTCCAATGTAACCCCAGTAAGACTCAAGTGTGTGCGTTCACTGCAAAAAAGATATCGTGGGTCGTATCCCCTCATTTTCAGAGCACAGCCTTAACTACCTCAGTCAGCATTAGTATACTTGGCGTCGATATATCGAGCGAAGTCCAGTTCCGTGGCCACCTAGAGGGGAAGGGTAAATTAGCTTCTAAAAAGCTCGACGTCCTAAATAGATCAAGACGGTATTTCACTCCGGCCCATCGCCTCCAGCTGTATAAGGCACAAGTTCGGCCGCATATGGAGTACTGCTCTCATCTTTGGGCAGGGGCGCCCGCGTACCAGCTTTCCCCTCTGGATCGGATTCAAAAGAGCAACTCGAATCGTCGACTGCCAAGATATCTCTAATAGGCTATACTCCTTAGCACTGCGTAGAGATGTAGCCTCGCTATGTATACTCTACCGCCTATACTATGGAGAATGCTCTGAGGAATTGTTCGGACTGATCCCTGCCGCTTCATTTCGCCATCGTTCCACTCGACAACAGTTTCATCGACATCATCTGGATGGTTGGCAGTCTTCAACTGTGCGCTTCTCAAGAAATTGTCTACCTCGTACGACGAAACTGTGGAATGAACTATTGCCTGCGGTATTTCCGGACAGATACGACCTGCAAACCTTCAAGAAAAGAGCGTATTCCTTTTTAAAAGGTCGGCAGGAGCACTAGTGACTCCTCTGGTGTTGCAGGTGTTCATGGGCGGCGGTAATCGCTTACCATCAGGTGATCCGTCTGCTCGTCTGCTCCCTATCCCATAAAGTGCTGTCAGTCCAAAGACCGCGGTGCCAACTGGTGCCATCCATTTGAATTTAGCAAGATACATTTGATACAAAGTGGTGCCACCTACAGTTACTGCACGTCCCCTATACCACAGTAGATAAATACGCTAAAGCAGTATCGACACTTCGCCATTTTGGACCGAAAATTACCTACCGTATAGGGTTGTCCTCTTATTTTTGTAAAAATTATTCTTACCTTGGGACTACTGGTTTAAGTACCGGGCCGTAATCGCGGGGTCCTAGGTGCAACAAGGATCATCTGGTGCGTGTTAAATTAGAATTAATGATATTTCTTAAGAAATAAGCATAATACTAGCATACAATATTCGTACACAAAGGTACACAAAATGATTCCTGAAAATTGCAAAAAGCTAACGCAAAGATACATAAAATTAGACATAATTTTCATAACGTTTTCGATTCGTTACTTGGAAACCACGTTAAGGTATTGGTCATATCACCCGATCGCTAGGGCCAAGACACAGTGAGGTCCCACCATCCCCCCATATCAATCTCCATCTCCGACCCCCCAAAATCGTAATTGTGATCGTAACTCGGTAAATTACAGAAGACAACAGTAAATTTCGACTAAAATAGAAAGAACGCTCCTTAGATACACCGAATCCATTTTTCGATAACATACATAATAATGCATCTACTTATTTTCTCTACCAAAATAGTGTAAGCGGCACTGCGGCACTCGAGTAAAACCGTACAACCCTGAATTTAGTTCATACGATTGTACTCCGATGGGACCTTAGAATCCGTGTAAAATGTGCGTCTGTGTGCGTTCGTAATCGAGCGTTTGTTCGTAGTGTCCATATTGCTTGCGTATATATCTACTGTGCCTATACTTTGAAAGTGACCATCACGCCCCTGGCGCCATCTGCGTTGAACTTGCGGTGTGATATGACAGTGCCTCAGTTATAAATGAAGGATTATGAAATTAAAAATATGGTTGTATAATTTCCTCCTCCTTTGCGTCGTTTGTCCTCAGTGCTGAGGGTCGTGGTCTCTATGCAGCTCACTCTATTCTCGGACGCGTGGATCGCATCACAGACTGTGGTGTTTAGGGTTGAGCTGATTCGATCGGACATCTCTTTCTGGCGATATGACCGAAGAACTCAAAGCTCCTCCGTGAGCATGTGGTTCTGAGTCTCACTGTAATTTTGAGCCGGTCCGTATTCAGGATAGGCTTATGTCAAGAAGTGGATTGCTAATGCAAAGATGATATCTGGCCATTCAGTGGGTCGTTGTGAAACTGACGTCTGCTGTAATATTTTTCACAATAAAAATTATAAAATCGAGTGAATCACCACCATGATAGGTTTTTATATTCTTGGTCAGATTATAAATGTCGGTTCAAGCTGCATCATGTCTGCACGAGTCTATCGCAAATGAAAACTCAGTTACGGTCTGCGCCACCAAAAACATCCCTTGTAAAGCGCACTGTAGTCGCCATAAACATTCAAATATGAGTTTTATGTACATAGTCACAAGGATTCTAAAATTTTAGTTTTGCTGTAGAACTTCTTTCGTGGCGCGGACTCTAGTGGTTATTTACTGACGTGTTATGTAAAAATGGCAAGGTTGCGTAAAAGGAACCAATAACATTGCAGTTGGACTGTAGTCCAACTAGATATGCCATCTAGCGGATTTTTTTATCTAGCCTTCATTTGTTTCAAACATTTTAAAAGATTATTAATAAAACTAAAAAGTGTATATTTGCAGTTGACGGACTTCTTCCGGACGCTTCTAGAAGATTCGCTGGAGACTCTGGACGACCCGTCGTGCCAGGTTACCTTGTTGAAGCTGCAGCTCGAGCAGACGCGGTGGAAGCACCAGCAGGCGATGGAAGAGTTGAAACATAACCATGGTAAATATAATATGGTAAACTCTTTCCAAAGTAAATGTTTAAGTAAGTTTGTAGTCTTTAACTGTGGGAGAGCTACGCTTCGGCATAAATGGGCCGGCTCGAACGGAATGATACCATGGCCACGCCTCGTGAAGCCTGCGCTGTGTTTTGCCGAGTAAGTACCGAACGCCCAATTTGGGGTGATGGAGAAACTTTTCTTTAAAAACAGAGATTAGAGTACGCGGCACGAAATAAGTCCCGCGGAAAAACACGGAACTAAAATTTGAGATTCCTTGTGTTCATGAGCATAAAGCTCAAGTTTAAATGTTGATGGCGACTCAAGCGCGCTTTTCACGGGACTTCTTTGGTGGCGCGGACTATAACTATGGTGTTTTATGGACCTGGCAAAAACGTATCTTTCAAAAGATTGGAACATTTGCATCTGGATCAGTACAGAGATGCGGAACAGTGAAACGCTTTATTTGGAACATCGATTATCAGATAGATCCGTGATTCATTCCGCTCATTCGGATGATTCGGCTCACTCGGATCATTCAGCGCATTCGGTTCACTCGAACTCGAGATCAATTTGAGTCGAAAGATTAGATTCCTAACAGTGTATCATTTGGCTGAGTCGGATCACTGAGTCGTTTCAGTAAAGAGTTACACACGTCTATTGTTTTATCAACTATTACAATTTGTTCAGATCTGGTGTTGGCGGAGATGCGGTCGTCGTTCGAGAAGGACAAGCTGCGGCTGACGAGCGAGATGCGTCGCAACGCGCAGGTCGAGCTCGAGGCCGCCGTCAAACTCGCCAAGGGCAAGCAGTGGTGAGTAGACAATTTTTACAAGACTATGAGTATTTTTTGGACTGATAGAAGTTAAACCACGGCCTCACTGAATACTGGCGAAACACAGCGTAGGCACTGCTTTATGCCTGCGCTGTGCTTCGCTGAGTGAGTGAGAATGGACAACATTTCAAAATTGCTAAGCTCTGAAACAAAAAATACCAATTCTTTGTTTACTTTTCCGCTGCTCGAATATATATTTATTCATTTTTTATATTGCTTTAAGATGACGTCATCGGACGGCAGAATGTAAAATATTTCTTTGCTTAGCACATTATAGTTTTAAATTTACGTAATGCCAAACTCATGACATGTAACTGTCAAAAAAAAAAGACAA
Organism: Marasmia exigua; assembly: GCA_019059595.1. NCBI lineage: Eukaryota > Metazoa > Arthropoda > Insecta > Lepidoptera > Crambidae > Marasmia > Marasmia exigua. The sequence goes on along the minus strand of CM032464.1, from coordinate 107,777 downwards.
CTTGTCAACGTTGAATGTATGAATGACGTTGACAATGTTGACACTAGTATTATTTACCTTTGACAGTAGTACCTTTTTTTTATTAAAACAATGATAAGCAAAGGAATATCGCTGTATTCAGCCGTCCGATGACGTCATTTGGCGCTTACGTCTATTTAGAATAAAAAGAATTTCAATAATTATTTTATGCATGAAAATGGACAAATTTTGAAAAAAGAAAAAATATGGGTCTGTTCATTTTATGTCTACTTTCATATAAAAAAACAATATGGACATGTTAAAAATTTGAAATGTTGTCCATTCCGGAGGCCCAATCCGGTGGAAAAGTTTGGCAGCGCCACTGGCGTTCCAGGTGTTAACAATTTTCCCTAAAATACAGGCTAACTTAGCCCGCGCTTAAAGCTGCTCTCATTGAAAGCACCACGTGATTGCACGTAAGAGTTTCTGGGCATTCCTTACTAATATTGACACGATTTTAAGTTGGTAATTATTAGAATGAATTTGAGATACCTATTTTGATTGTTTCGTAATGGACAACATTTCAAAATTGCTAAGCTCTAAAACAAAAAATACCAATTCTTTGTTTACTTTTCCGCTGCTCGAATATATATTTATTCATTTTTTATATTGCTTATTTACTGAGAAAAAAATTAAAAACTAAAAAAACGTAAGATGACGTCATCGGACGGCAGAATGTAAAGTATTTCTTTGCTTAGCACATTATAGTTTTAAATTTAGGTAATGCCAAACTCATGACATGTAACTGTCAAAAAAAAAGACAACTTGTCAACGTTGAATGTATGAATGACGTTGACAATGTTGACACTAGTATTATTTACCTTTGACAGTAGTACCTTTTTTTTATTAAAACAATGATAAGCAAAGGAATATCGCTGTATTCAGCCGTCCGATGACGTCATTTGGCGCTTACGTCTATTTAGAATAAAAAGAATTTCAATAATTATTTTATGCATGAAAATGGACAAATTTTGAAAAAAGAAAAAATATGGGTCTGTTCATTTTATGTCTACTTTCATATAAAAAAACAATATGGACATGTTAAAAATTTGAAATGTTGTCCATTCCGGAGGCCCAATCCGGTGGAAAAGTTTGGCAGCGCCACTGGCGTTCCAGGTGTTAACAATTTTCCTTAAAATTCAGGCTGACTTAGCCCGCGCTTAAAGCTGCTCTCATTGAAAGCACCACGTGAATGCACGTAAGAGTTTCTGGGCCTTCCTTACTAATATTGACACAATTTTAAGTTGGTAATTATTAGGATGAATTTGAGATACCTATTTTGATTGTTTCGTAATTATGGTAGTAAAGACAGTTGTTCTATATACTTTGTTTCATATAAAAGGGAACATCTTCTGTGCAATGATAGCTGTTAAGTTTTTGTATTGCATAATTATGTAATTGGGTTCTTCCCGTTTAATTATATTATTAAATAAATAAATAAATTATTTTATTTATGTTCATTTAGTGCCTGCAAAATTGTTTCAGGCTAATTATTATTACAAGACGGTATTTTTTATTTTTGTAATCAAAAGAATTCTCAATGATAGAAACATCGTTGAAAGAATTACTTTTCTCATTCAAACTACCTGAGATATCACAACTTTAAAATCACATTATTTTGTGGAATTCCAAAACGCTCCATACAAATGGCTACTAAGATATGACGTCACACCTAAGTATTTTGTATGCATTTCATTTGAATTTTGTATGGTAGCTTTACCAAATGTTTCGTTTATGTCAATGGTTCTATTATAATAGTTGGTACAATTTGTATGGGTCATTCAATGGTATAATATTTTTTAAATAATTTCATACTTTTAAAATGGACTGGCCTATGAATCTTTGAATGACCATAAAACCGGCTAGGAGTTATAGTTTTAATTGAGAATTTTTGCTATTGGCACATACAACCTGTGCGGATAAAGAATGGGATCAGAAATGGCGGCGCATCTATTCACTTCTCGCTCGCACACTATTTGCGTCCACCCATTGCGCACCCCAGGGTGCGAGTATAGACGCAAATAGTTTGCGAGCGAGAAGTGAATAGATGCGCCGCCATTTCTGATCCCATTCTTTATCCCCACAGGTAGTATTTATCTATATTTTGATGAAATATTTATATTTTGTAAAATCTCGAGCTTAGTCAAGTACTCGTATTCTGTACAGGTGCGCAAACTGCAGCCAAGAGGCGCAGTTCTACTGCTGCTGGAACACGTCGTACTGCGACTACCCGTGCCAGCGCGCGCACTGGAACACGCACTTCGCGCTCTGCACGCAGCCGCGCGCCGACGCCGACGCCGCCGCGCCGCCGCACGCCATGCCGGTCAGTCGCGTATACTACCACTACTACTACTGCTACCGCTACTACCGCTACTACTAGACGTGTGTAACTCTTTACTGAAACGACTCAGTGATCCGACTCAGCCAAATGATACACTGCTCCGAATCTCTAATGTTCGCTCCGAATGTATCATTAGACTCTAATGGATCTCGAGTTCGAGTGAACCGAATGAGCTGATTGATCCGAGTGAGCCGAATGATCCGAATGAGCGGAATGATCCGAATGGGCGGAATGATCCGATGAACCGAATGATCTGAATGAGCTGAATGATCCGATGAACCGAATGATCTGAATGGGCGGAATGATCCGATGAACCGAATGATCTGAATGAGTTGAATGATCCGAGCGAGCCGAATGATCCGAATGAGCGGAATGATCCGATGAACCGAATGATCTGAATGAGCTGAATGATCCGAGCGAGCCGAATGATCCGAATGAGCCGAATGATCCGAATGAGCTGAATGATCCGATGAGCCGAATGATTCGATCGAGCTGAATGATCCGAATGAGCTGAATGATTCGATCGAGCTGAATGATCCGAATGAGCTGAAAGATCCGAGTGAGCCGAATGATCCGAATGAGCAGAATGAATTACGGATCTATCTCCGAGTCGATGTTCCAAATGAAGCGTTTCACTGTTCCGCATCTTTGCACTGTTCCAGATGCGAATGTTCCAATACTTTGAAATATATCTACGTGCTTGCCAGATTCCGATGATAATCAGTGGCGATATCGGGGCAGTGGTGGGAAGCACCCGATATCGTCTCCCTAATCGCCTCGTGTGTGGGCAAATCGGGGCCGATAAATTTTTTGTCGGCCCAATAGTAGGTATTCGGGGAGACGAGGAGGCGGATGTGTTAGCTAAACTTGCGGTTTCTGTTGGGGATTCTTGATTGTTGTGTGAGGAAAGGGCCGGATAGTTTATAAATTTACTTGCTTTGAATTGAATTACAATATATAAAAAGTATAAGTTATTGACTGGCTAGTGTAGGCTAGCCGGGAGTTTGGCCAAACTGCCCGTCCGTACGTTGATAGCTGTCTGAAATGAGTCGCTGGAGGGCGCGACGCTCGCCCACTGCCGGGCGCGGTAAATAAATGTTTGGTACTTGTGTTAACAGTTACTGATGGTATATCAAAAGATATAAAGCCTAGTAGTTCAGAAGCTTTGTCAAATATAAAAAAGTGAATTATGGAAGGAACATTTTAATAGAAGATCGTGCGAGAAAGGAATCTAGTATAAGACCAGACAGTCTGAGCCTCCTCGCATCCCCTGGTATATCCATAGTAGTTTAAGCAGATTGCAAATTGTCACGACTCATAGGTTACGATCTGGATACCTTCCAAAGGCTTATGAATCCAGCGGAGTCACCAAACTGTAGTATGTTATGTATTAGAAGACGTACATCATGCTAATGGAATGTTAGCGGAATCTGCGCCAGAGCGACTTTATATTTACTTTATAAACTGCTGACCGTAATATACATGATGTAGGCTCATTGACTGGCCTCTTAGCAGAAACAACATCAGAAAATACTAAAGTGCTATTAAAAATTGTATTTTCTAGTTTTAAGTTAGGTAACAAAATAAGATTAAGGTAAGATGGAGCTGGCATGATCGAATAAATCGATCAAAGCTTCGAAACAAAAATAAAGAAATGAAAAAAAAGATCATAATGAAGTAAGAAGTAATAATAATAATGTCCTCCAAAACGATATTTCGGTCATGGCGGCCAATCTCAGAGATCGGCCATCGATGCAGGACATAATTATAGTGCACAATTGTTTGTGCAGACACAAGTGCCCTCTCTATTCCCTTACATCACTGTGACACGACCGAAGAGGTATCAGGCGCAGGACCAACGTTTGGCGACAATTATTAGTTGACGATAGATAGTAGGAAGTAAGCGGACAGCGAAGTCTGAACGTTAGAAGATGTACGCTAACTCCGCTGTGCTCCTTGAGATCACTTGATTGAATGAAAGCCACCGGATTGCTCTTTCACGACTAAATATTCGAATAAAAAAGGGGCAACCGCCTTGTACAACAACAGCTATTGTAAAAGGGGCAACAGCTATTGTCCCTAAAATGTAGCTTGATTAAAATGACAGCCATTAGGGTCACAGAAAAATGATTTTTAGGTATATAGTAATAAAATCTATGGAATGAATCGTTTTTTAGATTTTCGCGTTGCATTATAACTATAATGTATCAAGACGGGAACTAACACGATATTTATTATGTGATATAACATTGTGTACTCACATAATAAATATCGTGTTAATTCTCGTCTTGATACATCTATGGAATGAAACTTGGTTAAATGATAAACCATCATCATTTCAGCTAATAGACGCCCACTGCTGCTGGACATAGGCCTTCCCCAATGTTCTCCACATAGATCGGTCCTGTGCCGCCCGCATCCAAAAAAAAAACTTAAACCTTAAACGCATAAACCTTATGTCTATTGAAGTAAAGGTCATGTGACAGCTTTCATTCGAATCAAGCTATAATTTACGGAGTATAAAGGGGTTTCCGTGCCCTCGCCACGTGGGTCAGTCGATTAACACATGAATTAAATGAAAGGTGGACTGGTCCTTTGACTCTTTCGATTCGATGTTCGTAATTGGTCTGCTGGCTGTAGAAGCCAGCGCAGGCCACCCAAAAGTTTCCTGGGAACTCGCAGGCTTTGAGGAATGATTTCATCGTTCCGAGTAATTTTTTAGTTTTTTTAAAACAATGAACTATGATTCATAGAAATGGGAATGACCGTGGGAGAGCCACACTTCGTCATGAATGGGCGTGAAGCAGCACTGTTCTGTGTCGCTGCGTGCGTGATGGTAGCGGAAGCCTAATTCGTGGGAAAGGGGGCTTAAAGGTTGGCACCACACTTGTGACTCCACTGATGACTCGGGTGTCTATGGGCAGCGGCAATCGCTTACCATCAGGCGATCTGTCAGCTCGTCTGTCACCTATAACATAAAAAAATGGATACCTGAGAAACACTCTGTGAAAAGAAACGCTTGAAATGCAATTACACAGGTATAAAAGATGCACACAGGTGTATTACAATATTTTTGGTGTCTGGGACACTCGCTCTATTTATAGTCGTCACCTTTATTTATGAAGGTTGGATATTGTCTATTACATTTACTTATTGTAACACTATTTTAACTGACTTTGATTACAGAAGAGTACAATCGCACCGAGCACGACGCCGACGCTGACGGTGGGCGGCAAGCTGGCGCAGACGCGCGTCACTAGCGAGCCCCAGAAACAGTCCTCCATCATAAGTTAGTGCCTATTTCACATATTTTGTATAAACTTCTCCCTTATTAAGGCGGCCAATCTCAACGATCAAAGACAAAAGTGCACTCTCTACTCCCTTGCCCTCATAATCGGATGGGACACCACAGTGACACGACCGGAGAGAGATTGGGGGCAGGACTAACAGCTTAACGTGCTTTCCGAGGCACGGGGGTAGTGACCGCCAACTTCCAGACTCCGGGCTGACACTGAGAATTTCTTAACAGAAAACACAGGTGCAAATTTTGGCCCGACCCGAAGACTTGAACCCGGGATCCCAAGCGCAGCCGTCGGTTTAAAGTGCGACGCACTATCCACTGCGCCAACGAGGCAGTCCTTCGAGTTATTATCTTTCTAAAACTCATGCCATCCCATTCAACACGCAATTTGAACTAAAAAGGGCTGGAACGAGTTTAGTTCCGAAACTTTCTTAGATCCAGTGTATAAATTAGGTTTAGTTGTGCAGTGATATGCCTCAAAGCGATAGTAATATAAGCATAACTGAATTGGATCGGTTTTAACACATCGTGAGTCGAGTGCGTTGTCTCTTGGACAACTTGCTTGAATTTTTTTTTAAAAGTGAATCTGCTGAATTCGTAGATCGATAAAACGCTATATACCAGAGTGACTATGACTTTGACTAATGGTACAGAAGTCGCGCAGTCGTTGCGAATATGTCTATAATATTGGAAACTGTACGCGACGCGTGATGTACTTGTATGTTTAGTTTTAACTAGTGTTTATATTTCAATTTTGTTTATAGAACCTTTGTTTATAATAAATATGCTGAGTAGACGCGCGAGACATGACGGACCGGAGGTACTAGATGTGTTCGGCGTACGGGGGGTAAGATAACCTGTAGTAATGTTTTGAACCTTTGAAGTCAGTGTGTTCTATGACCGCACCGCGAGACGCCTGTCTTCTCTCGTGTGCGTCCCATTGAAGGTCCACATTGGAATTTTGAGCTTTTGAATGTGTCAGGCTTTAGTAAAAGTTCTCAAACGATTGTAAATTCAATCTCTAATTTGTAAAAGTAGGTACTCACAAGTTACATTCAGTTAAATGTGGACCCTCAGTGGTGAATGACAGGTACCCATATCTTATAAGCTAGTTAAAATGTACAACTCCTGTAAATAACTTCTCTTAGTAAAAGATTTGTAAATTAATTTTATAAAATGTCACCCGTCCCCCTGTTCACTCAACAATAGAAAGTAGTAATCAGAAGGTGGACCCTCAATAGATCGCGATAAGTTTGCATTAAGTGAGGACCACAATAATATTAAAATACGGGTGTGACTAAAAAAGTACTTAAAGCATTGTAAATTCAATCTTTAGTTTCTAAAAGAAACCAATCAAAAGTTTTAATCGATTAAAGGTGGTCCCTCAATTGAATAGACAGTAATAAAAATAAATCAAATTACGTTGCTTGTAGAAGCTAAATAGACGAATGCTGTAGACTATCATTTAGTAATTTTTTTACTAACTATTACTTTACTGAACAGTACCAAAAATGTACACTTTTATTTAAAATAAAAATTTAACTCCTGTGATGAAATACTACGGTCGAGGTAACCACACATTTAGACATTATTATTTATTTATTTTTGTTTGACATCTCTTGCCTGATAAAATTACGATTATAACACATAATGCGTAATAAATTATAATAAATTAACAATATATCAAAAAATACGTTGACAATTTATGCTCCCTGACCTAAAGACTAACACGCATGTGGATGAAGGCCCATGTTGGAATCTCAGGCAACGAGCTAGCTGATCAAAACGCGAAGAAAGCCGCCACATTGAAAGTCCCCGATATTACTAACCAGTCCCATTATC